>JARLTB010000297.1:582500-1895833 GCA_030141615.1 Unio pictorum
GCACTGGGGCATCATGCCACAGACATGTAGCATGATATCCCACCCAGTCAAATTATCCTGACACCAGGCCAACCTGTCCAAACACTAACCCCTTAATGCCAAGCATCAAGTAAGACATCTTTTAGTACCATTTTTGGAAGTCTTTGGTATGACTCAGCCGGGAATGTCATACTTCCACAGCAGTTGTTCTAACCACTAGGCCACTGAAGCAGTGAGAGAATATTATTTAAGAGGAAACATCATAAAAGATTAGTCACTGGAAATACAAAGTGCTCATTGGAATTACAAAGTGCTCATTGGAATTACAAAGTGCTCATTGGACCAAAAGTTTACACTGGGTCTATTGAGAATTATTCAATGAAGTTCAGGACAATGTCATTTTGATACATCAAGACTGTTGGCAGACCAGTGCATTTAAGGATCCTAAATATATTTGAAACATTTTTATTTTTGGACTTAAATAGAATGATTTAAGGTTGTTTTTGATTCAAGTCATAATACTTTAAGTTCATCTAACATTTTCATTCCATTACCTTGATAATTAAATTATTTAAGTTTAACAAACACTGTTGATTTTGTTTGTTTCTGTTACTTAGTTTATGACCATAAATTTGTAATGGCATATTACAAACCATATTGAAAAGTTCACAGCCATCATTTTTAAATAGTCTAGTTGATTCCACATCCATGAATTGAAAATTGTCTAGTGTTACCTCATCCATCAATTGAAAATTGTCTAGTGTTACCTCATCCATCAATTGAAAATTGTCTAGTGTTACCTCATATATCAATTGAAAATTGTCTAGTGTTACCTCATCCATCAATTGAAAATTGTCTAGTGTTACCTCATCCATCAATTGAAAATTGTCTAGTGTTACCTCATCCATCAATTGAAAATTGTCTAGTGTTACCTCATCCATCAATTGAAAATGTCTAGTGTTACCTCATCTATCAATTGAAAATTGTCTAGTGTTACCTCATCCATCAGTTTAGTGACTGCAATATCAACATCCAATTTTTATTGCTTAGTGATTCCAATCTCATCAGTTTTAAATAGCCTGGTTATTAAACAAATCCACATTAGTTTTCAATAGCCTAGTGATTGAGAAATCTACATTAATCAGTTTTCAGTAGCTTAGTGACTGATAAATCCAGAAAGAGATTTTAATAGCCTAGTAACTGAGCAGTCCACAAATAGATTGCAATAGCTTAGGGACTGAAAATTCTATGTCAATCAGTTTTCCATTGAATTGTGATTAAAAAGACAACAATCAGTTTCAATAGTCAAGTGATTGATACAACACAAGATTTCAATAGCCTAGTGAGAAATTCACAACCATCAGTTTTCAATAGAATAGTGATTGAAAAATCCACATCAACATCAATCAGTCATAAGTCATAATACCTAATATTACATTATTACAAAAGTCTTATTTTTAAAGTCTTTGGTATGACTCTATATTCTGTATAAATCTGTATAATCAATCAGTTTTCAATAGTCTAGTGATTGAGAAATCCACATCCATCAATTTTTTTAAAAAGTGCCTTAAAAAGTTTGGCTGAGATGACATATTCATCAAGTCACATGCAACACTTATTATGCCCCAGTCCAGATGACAGCCATACAAACAGTGAAGGACTGACCAAATGATTTTGTCAACAATTCTTAGCCCTATCCCAGTATGAAGTGTTTTCCTAAAATTGTGTCTTTCCATGTCTGCCCAAATAGTTAGTTATTTAATGTGTTCAGAAATAAATAAAACTTGGTGTAATTATTAATTTAGCAGGGTTGCTATTTGTTTTGCTCATACAATTATTTGAGTTTCTTTATCCCATAAGCTTTGGAGTGGAAACATATTCTCTTTGGAGTGGATATATACTTTGCCTGGGTGGGGCATTGGCCTGATTTCCATTTCCTCCTCAGCTTTGGGCTGTACTCCCTACTTAGTTGACTATTTGTTCAAGGTTCAGTTTCCCTTGATTATTATTCCTGTGACTTTACCAGAGCCATTTTGTTATATGATTGTGGTTTGTGTGTATGCATTGTTGTTTTTGCCTTTTTTTGTGTTAGGACTGGCACTATCTTGGTCCAATCATGTATTGATCTATAGGTCCATACTATTCCTAGTGAATTTGGAATAGAGGAAGATTTTTAGGCCATAAAAGGAAAAAAAAACGATTATGTAACTACATGTTGTAGGCCTGTTTGGCTGAGATGACATATTCATCGTCTCAGGCAACACATATTATGGCCTGTTTGGTGTGTGTTTGATTATATTTAATTGTGAACATACATCTGTTTTGGTTTTATTTAAGAAGAGGCATTTTTTAAAGTTTTTATTTTTAGTAGTGTTTTTAACTTATTTTAGAATTTTAGTTTTATAGATTATTTTGCAGATATTTTGTTTAGGACAGTTGTGGGAGGCTTACATTATGCAGAGATTGATTATTGCTGGTTCACCATTCCTATCATGTAAATAAAGTAGTAGTCTCGTCTGTTTCTTTCATTTCCTTACTTTGCATTCATTTTATCCATAGTGTGTCCTATCCAATATTAGGGGTTGTTAATTTCTACTTTTTAGAAATGTTTTCTTTTTTCATATTAAACATATTTTCTTCTTCTCTATGTGTTTACTTATTTCTTTGTCTGTGTTGTAATTGTATTTATTATTCTGTATTCAATTTTGAGTGGAAGTAGTGTTTTGGTTATTTCTATATATTTCTAGTCCGTTTTGGAGGGGAAATCCAAACCAGGAGAGGCATATACCCTGCCATATATGTGTTGAGTGTTCTTGTAGACTTTTAATTCAGTTTATATAGTTCATTAACCCTGAGGTCACATGTGTTTAAGCAACCTTCAGTCTCTTGTTTTAGAGGATACTTGGCCAGTTGATGTATTTTATTTTTTTACATCCCCAAATGAAGTTATATTTTAGTGTTTCAATCTGATGGAGGCAGTATTAAAAATTTATAATGTCAAATTCATACCAGATAGAACTAAAAAGGTATGTTTTAGCTATCTGGACTTTTTTAGAAATAATAAAATGCCTGGAGCTCCAAATTTTACTGTGTTTACATATTTTATCTTCATTTTTAGGAGAGAAAGATACTTGTTTTTCTCACCAAAAATGATGCCTCGAGTTTTAACTTGCTTTTTTATTTTGTCTGGCAGAAGACCCAGATGGTTCCTTTTCTAGTTGGCAATTAGTAAAATTAGTAAAGTTTCAGTTTTGTCATTGTTAATTTGAGACCCTGAAACCTTGGTAAATAATTCATAGAGTTGCATCAGGGTTTGATATGATTGATGTCCTGTTATAAAATTGGTACAATTGTCTGCATGTTAAAATGTTTTGCTTCAATGTTGGGAATATTACTTGATTCCCAATACACAGAGCCTAGAAATTTGACTTGATTCCCAATACATAGAGCCACATGAACAGGGACACCCCTGTCTTACTGATTTCTGTATTGGACAGTGTTTGATATTTGTGCCATTGATCTGTGCTATAGATGTTATATTTGTATATAAGATTTGGACCCATTTTGGAATTGTCATCCATATCCGAAATATTTAAGGACTTGTAAAATATAGTTGTGTTCAATTCTGTCAAATGACTTTTCCTGATCTATAAGTATAAGTTTATTATGTTTTTTGTTGTAATTTTGGTGGATATAGAATTTATCTTATCTTGAGGCATAATTTGTACCTTTTGTGTATGATCCAGTTTTACAGCAAATCCAAAGCCAGCTAGCATGACATGTCCTCTGCAATCCAGCAAAACATTTTCTGGCTTTACATCCCTAGAATAGAAAATTATTGGAGATGTGGAAAGAATGAATAATAACATGGAATGAAATTATTGTGCATTTCTTTTTTTATCATTGCTTCAAACAAATATTTAGATGTCATTTGATTGTAGATTTTATTTTTGAAAACTCAAATTTACAGAAAGATCCTATAAACCTTGCCTGAATTCACAAATTAAATTTAATTAAATTTACATATTAAACAGATAATACATTCAGTAATTATAATTTAATTAAATTTACATATTAAACAGATAATACATTCTGTAATTATAATTTAATTAAATTTACATATTAAATAGATAATACATTCAGAATTATAATTTAATTAAATTTACATATTAAACAGATAATACATTCAGAATTATAATTTAATTAAATTTACATATTAAACAGATAATACATTCTGTAATTATAATTTAATTAAATTTACATATTAAACAGATAATACATTCTGTAATTATAATTTAATTAAATTTACATATTAAACAGATAATACATTCAGAATTATAATTTAATTACATTTACATATTAAACAGATAATACATTCTGTAATTATAATTTAATTAAATTTACATATTAAACAGATAATACATTCTGTAATTATAATTTAATTAAATTTACATATTAAACAGATAATACATTCAGAATTATAATTTAATTAAATTTACATATTAAACAGATAATACATTCTGTAATTATAATTTAATTAAATTTACATATTAAACAGATAATACATTCAGAATTATAATTTAATTAAATTTACATATTAAACAGATATTACATTCAGAATTATAATTTAATTAAATTTACATATTAAACAGATAATACATTCAGAATTATAATTTAATTAAATTTACATATTAAACAGATAATACATTCTGTAATTATAATTTAATTAAATTTACATATTAAACAGATAATACATTCTGTAATTATAATTTAATTAAATTTACATATTAAACAGATAATACATTCTGTAATTATAATTTAATTAAATTTACATATTAAACAGATAATACATTCTGTAATTATAATTTAATTAAATTTACATATTAAACAGATAATACATTCAGAATTATAATTTAATTAAATTTACATATTAAACAGATAATACATTCTGTAATTATAATTTAATTAAATTTACATATTAAACAGATAATACATTCAGAATTATAATTTAATTAAATTTACATATTAAACAGATATTACATTCAGAATTATAATTTAATTAAATTTACATATTAAACAGATAATACATTCAGAATTATAATTTAATTAAATTTACATATTAAACAGATAATACATTCTGTAATTATAATTTAATTAAATTTACATATTAAACAGATAATACATTCTGTAATTATAATTTAATTAAATTTACATATTAAACAGATAATTCATTCTGTAATTATAATTTATTTAAATTCACATATCAAACAGATAATACATTCAGAATTATAATTTAATTAAATTTACATATTAAACAGATAATACATTCTGTAATTTTAATTTAATTAAATTTACATATTAAACAGATAATACATTCTGTAATTATAATTTAATTAAATTTACATATTAAACAGATAATACATTCAGAATTATAATTTATTTAAATTATATATTAAACAGGTAATACATTCTGTAATTATAATTTAATTAAATTTACATATTAAACAGATAATACATTCAGAATTATAATTTAATTAAATTTACATATTAAACAGATAATACATTCTGAATTATAATTTAATTAAATTTACATATTAAACAGATAATACATTCTGAATTATAATTTAATTAAATTTACATATTAAACAGATAATACATTCAGAATTATAATTTAATTAAATTTACATATTAAACAGATAATACATTCTGAATTATAATTTAATTAAATTTACATATTAAACATATAATACATTCTGAATTATAATTTAATTAAATTTACATATTAAACAGATAATACATTCTGAATTATAATTTATTTAAATTATATATTAAACAGGTAATACGTTCTGAATTATAATTTAATTAAATTTACATATTAAACATATAATACATTCTGAATTATAATTTAATTAAATTTACATATTAAACAGATAATACATTCTGAATTATAATTTATTTAAATTATATATTAAACAGGTAATACGTTCTGAATTATAATTTAATTAAATTTACATATTAAACAGATAATACATTCTGAATTATAATTTATATGTTTGAGTAAATATTCATTCAATGTATGAAATATCATTCAGTAAATTAAATATTTTGTGAATAATTTTTCAAAACGTGTTGATTCACTAACATAACAAAAGGATAAATGTCAGTCAAAAAAGATTTATTGTAACTAATTTGTAATACACTTTATATTGTAACTAATTTGTAATACACTTTATATTGTAACTAATTTGTAATACACTTTATATGGTAACTAATTTGTAATACACTTTATATTGTAACAAATTTGTAATACACTTTTTATGGTAACTAATTTGTAATGCACTTTATATGGTAACCTTTATCATGTTTAGAAGGATGGGATAAAACTATTTTTTAAATTCTCACCTATGAACATATCCCATCAAGTGTAAATTGTGAATAGCAAGGGTTATCTCCCCCACAAAGAAGCGAGCAATGTCCTCTTCTAGATCCCCTTCATATCTGTAATAATAACAAAAATGAATCTTATCTCAGTGGGTCATTACAATGATATCTCAAAGTGTCAATTAAATGATATATCAGTGTGTCATTACAATGATATATCAAAGTGTTAATTAAATGATATATCAGTGTGTCATTACAATGACATATCAAAGTGTTAATTAAATAATATATCAGTGGGTCATTACAATGATATCTCAAAGTGTCAATTAAATGATATCTCAAAGAGTCAGTTAAAATTCTGTCTCAAAGAGTCAGTTAAAATGATATCTCAAAGTGTCAATGAAATAATATCTCAAAGTGTCAGTTAAAACTGAGAGTTCAACAAAAAAATTCAGTTAAAGTGATATCTTAAAAGAATCAGCTAAAAGGTAATAAGCATTAATTAAGTGACATCTCAATGTTCATGTATCAATTAAGTGACATCTCAATGTACATGTATCAATTAAGTGACATCTCAATGTTCATGTATCAATTAAGTGACATCTCAATGTACATGTATCAATTAAGTGACATCTCAATGTATGTGTATCAATTAAGTGACATCTCAATGTACATATATCAATTAAGTGACATCTCATTGTACATATATCAATTAAGTGACATCTCAATGTAAAATATCAATTAAGTGACATCTCAATGTACATATATCAATTAAGTGACATCTCAATGTAAAGTATCAATTAAGTGACATCTCAATGTAAAGTATCAATTAAGTGACATCTCAATGTACATGTATCAATTAAGTGACATCTCAATGTAAAGTATCAATTAAGTGACATCTCAATGTAAAGTATCAATTAAGTGACATCTCAATGTACAAATATCAATTAAGTGAATATAAATATTACTGTAAATATATTTACATTGGTGCAATTATCCATAATTTGATTATATATTGTCAAGTACTTGTTGACCCTAGATATTGCCATGTGCTAAATGGCCCTTTACATTATAATGTGCCCTATACATTCTCATTTTCTAAGTAGCCCTATAATTCTCATTTGCTAGGTAGCCCTATACATTGTCATGTGCTAAGTAGCCCTATACATTCTCATTTTCTAAGTAGCCCTATACATTGTCATGTGCTAAGTAGCCCTATACATTCTCATTTGCTAAGTAGCCCTGTACATTCTATTTTGATAAGTAGCCCTATACATTCTCATTTGCTATGTAGCCCTATACATTGTCATTTTCCAAGTAGCCCTATACATTGTCATGTGCTATGTAGCCCTATACATTGTCATGTGCTAAGTAGCCCTATACATTGTCATTTGCTAAGTAGCCCTATACATTGTCATGTGCTAAGTAGCCCTATACATTCTCATTTGATAAGTAGCCCTATACATTGTCATGTGCTAAGTAGCCCTATACATTCTCATGTGCAAAGTAGCCCTATACATTCTCATTTGATAAGTAGCCCTATACATTCTCATGTGCTAAGTGATCCAATGCATTGTCATGTGCTAAGTAGCCCTATACATTATCATGTGCTAAGTAGCCCTATATATTGTCATGTGCTAAGTAGCCCTATACATTGTCATGTGCTAAGTAGCCCTATACATTGTCATGTGCTAAGTAGCCTTATACATTCTCATTTGATAAATAGCCCTATACATTTCCATTTGCTAAGTAGCCCTATATATTGTCATTTTCTAAGTAGCCCTATACATTCTCATTTGCTAAGTAGCCCTATGCATTGTCATGTGCTAAGTAGTCCTATACACTGTCATTTTCTAAGTAGCCCTATACATTGTCATATGCTAAGTAGCCCTATACATTCTCATTTGATAAGTAGCTCTATACATTTTCATTTGCTAAGTAGCCCTATACATTCCCATGTGCTAAGTGTTCCAATGCATTGTCATGTGCTAGGTGGCCCTATACATTGTCATGTGCTAAGTGATCCAATGCATTGTCATGTGCTAGGTGGCCCTATATATTGTCATGTGCTAGGTGGCCCTTTACATTGTCATATGAGGGACCCTGAGTAGCCGCATGGTCTAAAGTGATCTCCGTTATGGATCACTGCCATCTCACCTCTGTCTGGGTGGGTTTGAGTCTAAGATTCGGTTAATGAAGTTATATGAGAAAGTTTGCCAGTAGCTTCTCATGGGTTGGTGGTTCTTTCCCGGGGAGGAGGGGGGTCCCAGGTTTTTCCTCCAATATTAATACTGGCCACCATGTATAGCCTATCGTGTGCTGAAAAATGGCGTTAAACCATACAACAATCACAACATTAACATAAACATATGCTAGGTGACCATGCAAATCCCAATAAGTCAACAAGATTTGCCCACAAAAATGAAAAACATTTAACATGATTAATTATTTAGTTTATGAGCAACTATCTTCAGCATGGAATTCCTACCCAGTCTTTTTCAGTCTTATTGCACTATCCACTAATATTTTCATCCATTATTTGATCTTCTCTTTATTTAATTTATTCTATTTATTAAACTTATCAACATTTGATTTATCCTATTTAAACATATTCACATTTGAATTATACCTTAAAAACTTATCATCATTAGAGATTCCCCATTTAAACTTATCAGCATTTAATTTATCCTATTTAAACTTATTGGCATTTGATTTGTTTCATTTTGAACCTATTTAATGCATCCTATTTAAACCTATCAATATTTGATTTATCATCTTTAAATTTATCAAGATATAATTTTTCTAATTAAGTTTAACATCATTTGAGTTAATAGTAAAATTATACATTTCCTTTTTTTAATTAAGATGATTGATTAGTAATATCACTTAGATATGACTATGGCTTCAAAATAGAAATAACAGTACAAACCTATACATTACTCATCATTTCTTTGACTTTAAATGAATCAAGGCATTTCCTAACAAGTATGTTAAGGAATCAAAAATCAAAAATATAGTATTTAATAATGGTGTGAAACAATATCATAACTGTTCCTCATCTGATAAATATTAAAAGTTAGTAAAACAAACTATACTGATACATAGGAATAATAAAACTAAATTAAGTAATTTTGTTATTCTCTAAAACTAGGCTAGGAGGATGTATATGCATTTCTACCTCATTATAATGTTGCCTAAGGAAGGAACAGAATACAACATACCTTCAATACTATATTGTATAAGGGAGACATTTAAACAAAACACCCTCATTATAATGTCATCTAAGGGAGACATTTATACAACACACCCTCATTATAATATTGTATAAGGGAGGCATTGATACAACATACCCTCATTATAATGTTGTCTAAGAGGGCAGTAATCCATTGCAAACTGGTTATAACGTTGCCTAAGGAAGGCACATAATACAACATACCCTCATTACAATGTCGTGTATGGGAGACATTGATATCTGAATCCCTCATTATAATGTTGTGGGGCTTTAATGCATCACACACTCATTATAATATTATAATGTTGTCTATGGGACACATGAAATGATTTACTCCCTCATTAGGATGTTGTCTGTGGGTGACATTGAATACATCACTACTTCATTATAATTTTGTTTAATGGAGACATTGAATATATCACTCCACCAGCAGTCTATGGAAGGCCTAGATTACTTAACTCTCTCATGATTTTCTATATGGGAGGTACTGAATTCATCTCTCCCTCATTTGGAAGCTGTAAATTGGAGGCATTGAGTATACAGCTTTAAAGTCAGACAACCTAACAATGAGGAGGGAGGTATGCACCAGTCACCACACAGAGCCAGTTACTTTTGACTGTATGATACGTAGTTTTACAACTATTTTAATATATATATATATATATATATATATATATATATATATATATATATATATATATATATATATATATATATAATTACATCCTGTTTATCTTATACATACAACTTTGCAATGCACTCTAAAATGCAATAAATTACCATACCCGTCTTTGTTATACATATCTTTATCAACTACACACTAAAATGACCGCTCCGATGTCTTAAAGGTTAGAGCATTCACCTCGGTAGTGGGAAGTAATGGGTTCAATCCCTGGATGAGTCTTACCAAAGACTTACAAAAGAGGTACTGGTGCTAACAGCTGCCTCACTTGGCACTCAGCACTAAGACATTAATGTTAAGACTGGTTGGCATGGTGACAGGATAATGTGACTGGGTAGGAGATCATGCTACATGTTTGCGGTATGATGCCCCACTGCTAGACATCACTATAAACTGCCACACTGCAGGCATGATGATGATAAGACTGAACAAGTGTTAAAGCTATGTTAAAAATCCAAATGACACACACACACACACACAGACACACACACTAAAATGCAATACATTTCCATGCCCTCTATATTATACATATAACATTACACACACACACTAAAATGTAATACATTTCCATGCTCTCTATATTATACATATAACATTGCACACACACACTAAAATGCAATAGATTTCCATGCCCTCTATATTAAACATATAACATTACACACACAGACACTAAAATGCTATACATTTCCATGCCCTCTATATTAAACATATAACATTACACACACACACTAAAATGCAATACATTTCCATGCCCTCTATATTAAACATATAACATTACAAACACACTAAAATGTAATACATTTCCATGCCCTCTATATTATACATATAACATTACACACACACTAAAATGCAATACATTTCCATGCCCTCTATATTATACATATAAGATTACAAACACACTAAAATGTAATACATTTCCATGCCCTCTATATTATACATATATCATTACACCTACACACTAAAATGCAATACATTTCCACGCCCTCTTTATTATACATATAAGATTACAAACACACTAAAATGTAATACATTTCCATGCCCTCTATATTATACATATAACATTACACACACACTAAAATGCAATACATTTCCATGCCCTCTATATTATACATATAATATTACACCTACACTCTAAAATGCAATACATTTCCTTACCCTCTATATTATACATATAACATTACACACACACTAAAATGCAATACATTTCCATGCCCTCTATATTATACATATAATATTACACCTACACTCTAAAATGCAATACATTTCCTTACCCTCTATATTATACATATAACATTACACACACACTAAAATGCAATACATTTCCATGCCCTCTATATTATACATATAATATTACACCTACACTCTAAAATGCAATACATTTCCTTACCCTCTATATTATACATATAACATTACACCTACACTCTAAAATGCAATACATTTATATGCCCTCTATATTATACATATAACATTACACCTACACTCTAAAATGCAATACATTTATATGCCCTCTTTATTATACATATAACATTACACCTACACTCTAAAATGCAATACATTTATATGCCCTCTATATTATACATATAACATTACACCTACACTCTAAAATGCAATACATTTATATGCCCTCTTTATTATACATATAACATTACACCTACACACTAAAATGCAATACATTTCCTTATTATGACAGAATATCTTTGTATAATGTACTCTGTAATTAATAGTGATAGTGAGAAGCTTTCTAGTGAAGTAATCATGCACTGTACATTTGGTATTGATGAGTTCCAGTGTAGTAAGCATGCACTGTACATTTGATTTTTTTGAGTTCTAGTGAAGGAAGCATGCACTGTACATTTTATATTGTTGCATTCTAGTTAGGTAAGCATGCACTGTACATTTGGTATCATTTTGAATTATAAGAAAACAAGTGTCATTTTTCAAAGTAGGCATATGATTTTGCATCCATCAATTTGTTTTAATGTTTATAATTTGTCACATAACATCAAGTTTTTAAAGGTACACTGCATACTTATTTTTGTTCTCTGATATTTCATACAAACAAAACTCACTCACATTTCAAGATCATAAATGTCATTTGTATTAGATTTCTCAAATTTGTTCTTAATCTTGTGTGTTCACTGAGGGAAACTGTACCACTAATTAGGTAATATCCTGTGAAATAATGCAGTCAGCATTTTGCAAATTACCTAATCAGCATTGACCTTAGGTCTCCACAATGGCATTCCATGACCAGGTAAAGATTCTTGGCATCCTGGAAAGCAAAGTGAAGCTTAGAGATCCAGGGACTGGTGGCTTTGGTCAGTACATCAAGCTCCTCCAAGAGAAATGAGACATCCTGACAAAACAACAACAAAATTCAATATTTGTATAAAATATGAACCCTTGACTGACAAAGATGAAAGGCTTAAATCTCATTGCAGAACAAGCTGATATTTCAGGATCTATAATTGTAACATATGTAGAAAAGCAAAGACCTTAATCTGTCTGTTTATTGCCTCATGATGACATATCTTAACCAACAATACGAAAGCATAGATCTGGCAGTAAATAATTGACAGTATGAATATGAAAGCCTAGATCTGTTACTGTATTATGGACAGTATGAATAATAAAGCCTAGATCTGCTACTGCATAAGTGACAGTATGACTATAAAAAGTCACTTCATACTTGACAGTTTGAATATAAATGCCTGGATCCATCATGACATTATTACTATGAAAGCCTAGATCTGTCACTGCATAATTGACATTATTACTATCAAAGCCTAGATCTGTCACTGCATAATTGACATTATTACAAAGAAAGCATAGGTTTGTTGCTGCATATTTAACAATGTGTCTGAAAATCTAAATATGAATATGAAAGCCTTGGTCTGTCACTGCATGATCATCAGTATGAATATTACAGCTAGATCTGTCGGTGCATATTCAACAGTGTATGAGCCTGAACGCCTAGAATGATCACTACAAAATAATCTAATATATCATGGGCTATGCAATTAACATTACATTATTAATACAACAGCACAGACTCTAACCTGTCAGCTTGTTACATTATGATAACAGATCTTGGCCTATTTGCAGTTCATTTTGTTTTATACACCTAGCTACAGCATGACTGAATAAATCTAACAATATTATCATTTGCCTGGAAATAAGAATTTTATGAAATTCAAAATCATTTGGAATATTCATACAATATACGTTTTGGTAAAAATCATTTGGAATATTCATACAATATACGTTTTGGTAAGAGACACATTATATTACTTACCAGACAAACAAAATTCAACTTATCATGTAGGCTGTTAGACAAGTTATTGAACTTATTTCAGTATGGTATCGTAATACATAAACTTTTGACAAAATCAGGTTTTTTAATATGCTCATTTGCATTGTGCATCAGCATGTATGCTGCTGTCAGGAGACAAATTTGAATGACTTTCATTGCCTTGATAATCTTGCTGTCATAGAAATAATGTACTAACTGACAAAAAAACAAAACAACATCTGATCACATATTATTCAACTCAGTAGAATATGAATACAAACACTATCTTGCTTTCTGAGCACTGTGTCAATACACATAACCCATGATTGCAATGAAACTGTGTAATTGCACATAACCCATGATTGCAATGGAACTGTGTAATTGCACATAACCCATGATTGCAATGGAACTGTGTAATTGCAAATAACCCATGATTGCAATGAACTATGTCAATACACATAACCCATGGTTGCAATGGCACTGTGTAATTGCACATAACCCATGATTGCAATGGAACTGTGTAATTACACATAACCCATGGTTGCAATGGAACTGTGTAATTATACATAACAAATGATTGCAATGGAACTGTGTCAATACACAAAAACCATGGTTGCAATGGAAATGTGTAATTACACATAACCCATGGTTGCAATCACACTGCATCAATATGCATACTTCATGGTTGCAATGGCACTGTGTAATTACACATAACCCATGATTGCCATGAACTGTGTCAATACACATAACCCATGGTTGCAATGGCACTGTGTCAATACACATAACCCATGATTGCAATGGAACTGTGTAATTACACATAACCCATGATTGCAATGGAACTGTGTAATTACACATAACCCACGAATGCAATGGAACTGTGTCAATACACAAAAACCATGGTTGCAATGGAAATGTGTAATTACACATAACCAATGGTTGCAATCACACTGCATCAATATGCATACTTCATGGTTGCAATGGCACTGTGTAATTACACATAACCCATGATTGCCATGAACTGTGTCAATACACATAACCCATGGTTGCAATGGCACTGTGTCAATACACATAACCCATGATTGCAATGGAACTGTGTAATTACACATAACCCATGGTTGCAATGGCACTGTGTCAATACACATAACCCATGGTTGCAATGGAACTGTGTAATTACACATAACCCATGGTTGCAATCGCACTACATCAATCTGCATACTTCATGGTTATAATGGCACTGTATCAGTCCGCATATCCCATAGTTGCAATGGCATGTGTCAATACAAAAAACATGGTTACAATGGAACTGTGTCAATATGCATAACCAATGGTTATGATGGCACTGTGTCATTACATATATCCATGGTTGCAATGGCACTGTGTCAATACACATGACCCATGTTTGCAATGGTACTGTGTCAATATACATAATCCATGGTTGCAATGGCACTGTGTCAATACAAATAACTCATAGTTGTAATAACACTGTAACCTACATCAAAATAAACATTCTAAAATTTTAAAAAGTCAAAAAATTAGTGAACAATAAATTTAAAGAAGAACTGTATAACGAAAACAATATGGATCGACAGTGTAAGATAATTTCCGTGGTGGACAATTTACTTGTGGACTATAATACCACTTTACTAGTTACTGATATAAACATAATGAAATTATAGCCTGATTTGTTACTCATAACACACACACACCTTTACGCTTACCTCATGATGTGCCAATAGGTTTTCCTTATGTATAATTCTCATCGCATACACGTCTTTCGAGATCTTCTTCTGTACAATATGAACCTCTCCAAACCGCCCCCTGCTAATGATATATTTGGTCTCAAAATCCGATGCAGATGGCAGCTGCTTGAATTTTGTAACTTTGCCATCATCTGCAAGTAAAGATCATTTATATGCAAGTTCTTATGTAATGTATTTATATAACAAATGGCTCACACGGGCCCGGTATAGAGTATGGGACATTGATTATTGCAGGTAACATTCTAAACAACTGGAGAAATTTTGCTGGCATGCTTTCAATTTAAATACTCTTATGATTGGAGCCTTTTTAAATTGCTAATTCCTAGTTAATCTGTTTAAAAGGGCTCTAATGCATTGATTTTCAGATTTTGTTTTATTTAAAATGTAGGAAAATTTTGAAATCAAGATTGTATTAAATCAAAATTAATCCTGTCTGTACAAAAAGATTTTCCACAAGAATATCATTGATTGGAATACGCATTTTCGCAAATCTCTTTGCATGCATGGAATCATGAGCTTATATGGTAACAAATCTCTTTGCATGCATGGAATCATGAGCTTATATGGTAACAAATCTCTTTGCATGCATGGAATCATGAGCTTATATGGTAACAAAACTCTTTGCATGCATGGAATCATGAGCTTATATGATAACAAATCTCAGTTGCCATATTTCAAGCATTACTTATATTATATAAGTATTATATATTATATATTCTCTATGCAAGCCCAAACGTTTGATGTGTACTTTATTTGGTAGACAGTTATGATTTTACAAAGGGACACCACTCCTTCTGAGTTTCCAGATTTTATGTCTTTTTATCTTATACAATAATGGGCCTATAAAGACTGACCCTGTGTTATGAGAAAGAGATCAGTCAACATTCACTAACACGGAAACACACAATAAATCACTTTACATATAGTATGCTCAAGACATTGATGTACAGTCGTATTAGCGTATTTGCCAATTTTAAACAAATAAATACTTTGTTAAGGGACATAACAAGCTCAGCCAATCAGATTAATTAAATTAATAAAATGATTCTCAAAACAAAATTTGTCTGCTACGTTAACTATCCGTGCCTACTATGAAGTAAGCCAATCAGATGTCAATTCGCCAAAATACAGCCAATCAGATTTCAGATTACCTAATTAATTTGTATTGATGCCAGATCATCTCATGTATATACGTAGATGGTTCAGACGACGAAACTCATGTTAATATCTAACTTATATAACAGGTTTGTTCAAAATCGATTGTTATACATCTTTTGATTGGTCGTAATCTCAACCAATCAGATACAATAACACATAATTAATATGCATAATTAGCTACTGTTCATAGTCAGATTCTTCAAAGATCTTAATGCCGAGATTTTTTTGTAGTGGTCCTCATCCTCTCCCTCAAACGTCAAAAACAAAGAAAAGAAAGCAACTTATGCTACTGAAATTCCAAATTAGCAATAAATACTTAAATGTATAACGGTGCCAATTGCGCAAGTCCATGTGGGTGGAGCTTAAGGTGTAAGGGTCCATTGTATTCAGAAATAAACAACAACACAAGCTTTATTAGTGGATTATGTAAGAGTTGTACTTTCTGTTAGGCTTAAAAATAGTTTAGCCTCTTGGCAACATGTGGATTTATGCTAATTCCTATATAGATCATATTTTGTATTTTTTATGATTTTTTGAAAATGTGATACATATGACTGAAAATAGGTATGTTGTGACTAGATAACTCATACCCCTGTCTAGTTCCAGCAGAGTTATCTCTCTTAAATGCAATGGAGTACCTGGTTTTGTCATCATCATCTTGACAATCTAACATTGTTCTCTATAACAGTGTGTGAGATGCACGCTAAATTAGGATAGAAAATATATTTATGTCTCCAAATATTAGCATTGAGGTCTGTGGAAAAACAATTGGTACCGTGATACCTAAAGTTATATTCTAAGTCGATGTTTTATTTATTCATATAGTGTGTGTCTGTGATTTGAATTGTTAACGTAACTTTAAAAACAATTCAGTCATATCGCTATGATGTCTGCAGTGTGGCAGTTTATAGTGATGCCAAGCACTGGGCATCATGCCGCTAACATGTAGCATCATGTCCCACCTAGTCACATTATCCCGTCACCAGGCCGGCCAGTCATAACACTAACCTCTTAATGCTGAGCGCTAAGAGAGACAGCTATTATTACCATATGTTTAAGTCTTTGGTATGACTTGGTTGAAGATTAAACTCACGACCTCCCGCATCCGAGGCGGACGCTCGGACCACTCGAGCGGTCAATATTTTGTAAACATGGCCAAATGCTCGGACAATTCTATGAACGATCGTAATAGACTATAATTGACTTATCCCGCCTGTCGCAAAAAAAGTTTATCTGATCGCGAAAATCGTAAGAAAAATCAGCGATGGGCTGCGGCGCCGAGTATGAGACAGAGCTCTCGTTGCTGCTGTAAATTATTAATCATTATTATATCAGTAATGTTTGGTGAAGCATAAACCATACATTTGTTATTAATATAAGCAAAATAGATAACAAAAAAAAGAACTTTGAACTAATAACTTTAATAACTTAGATACTTAGCACGTCAATAAACAAAAATGGTATAGATAAGGACAAAACTGCACAAGTAATATCGATTGAAATCCTGAGTATAAAAATCAGGAACAATACTAATATTCACGGGATAAAGATACCAAACTTGAGAGAGGAATTTAAGATCAACGTTCCCTCTAAGCGAATGGTAGATGTGCACGCAGTGCTCGCTGCACTGCGCAAGCATTACATGTACGGTTGGATTGAGTATGGGCCCCCCCCCCCCCCCCGAAGAAAAACGAACCTCGACTAGCGGAGATGGATGTATTTTTTGCCAGCCAGTGTCCAGATACTTTGACTGCGTTAATGATCGCATCATTTTAACTTCAGTTGAATTTTATTATAAATATGCAATATTCACTATAGATGACTTCAAATTTTGAATTTATCTGTTGTTTTATTGAGAAATTTGTGCTATTTCCAGTGCTTAGTTTCTGTACAGCTTTAAAATCCGCCAGTAGCATTATTATTATTATTATTATTATTATTATTATTATTATTATTATTATTATTATTATTATTACTTGAACTATTCATTAAAAATCTTCAAATCTTAAGATGTGTTGAGAAAATGTAAGCTATCCGAGTTACATACACCATTAAAAGAAGAAATAACTGATATCGTATATGATATGTTTTAAATATTAACTGATATCGTAAATGACGATTCATACTTTATATAATGACCGATATCGTAAATGATATGTTTTAAATATTAACTGACATCGTAAATGATGATACATGTTTTATATAATAACTGATATCGTAAATGATGATAAATCTTTTATATAATAATTGAGATCACAAAATGATATGTTTTACTAATAATTTTTAAATAAAAATGATGACACAAGCTTAATATAATAATGGACGTAATAAAATGAGGATGCACGTTTTATATAATAATTTTCAGAGAATCTATAGTACCCTAATATAGATATGTTTTCATCCAAAGTTGACATGATAATCCAATAGCCTCAATGTAAGCATACACACACACACACACACACACACACACAATGCTAACATAATGCAAACCATTTTGATGAACAATATAGATATATCACCACACTTAGTTGTCTCTTGCTGCATGATTCGCAAGCCTTTTCTAAGTAAGCAGTATGTGCGAATCTTATATATCAAAGGCTAATGAAATTACGAATATGTTCTTATAATGTTATTCAATGTTACAGAATCAGCAACCTTATGTCAATTTAGATGCACATGTGTGTGTGTGTGTGTGTGTGCGTGTGTGTGTGTGTGTGTGTGTGTGTGTGAGAGAGAGAGAGAGAGAGAGAGAGAGAGAGAGAGAGAGAGAGAGAGAGAGAGAGAGAGAGAGAGAGAGTAGGTGGTTGCATCATTCAGGAATTATGTAACAGAGGGAGTTTAAAGAATCCCACATCAAAAGAAACATATCTGTCTCAGACGAACTGCGAATTTTTACACTTTGATGTGAACGCTAGCCCTCTTTACGTTGAGAGGGGCAGACTGCCTGTCAAGTACGATGTCTCGCAAATATGTAGCGACTTCCATCTTAGGGCCGGACTGTTTAACTAGTCCGATTGATGAGTTATGAGGAAACAATTAGAACTTTACATACCTTATCTTTTATTTTTAACTTTAAATTATTCAAAATTTCACATATAAATATTACATAGTTCTACAACTCTATAAGATGATTTAATTAGTGCTGTCCATACATGTACATCTTACAACACACAAGTTAAAATACAAACTACACACATAATGGACAAATGACTCTGGCAAAGTCAACTGGGTAAATATATAAATAAACCTTATATCAAAAAGGAGAGGAAATTGACCCTGGAGCTAAGTAGCTCTTTGGGACGAGAGTACGATCCTAAGTTCAGGAATCAGAATGTAAAGAAATCTGTATTCTCTTCAGCTCGTGTAGAGAATATATATCGCAAGTTAGCTCTTACTTGTGATTGAGAGTATTATCAAACTGAATTCCTTTGTGGATAATTTAATATTAACATATTTGATGAGCAAAACAAAGATTAACCGTCACAAAATATACATTACTCTAACACTCATGGCGTGGACAGGGAAAACAGTACACCATCTTAAAATTTCAAATTTATCTAACAAATTGTTTGTTACATGGGTAAGTGAACCGTTTGTATGATACAATTTCTAATAAAGTAGAGAATGTCACAACTATCATTCTGATTTCTGCATGTAATTGTCTATTTCTAAACATGATAACGCGTTTTTCTCTGGTTGTGAAGGTCTTGAGAAAAAAGTATACATTTAAAAAGAATTACATTTTAAATAACTGGCATTACAGAAAAGAGTAAAAGGTGAGAAATTTGCATTTGATAAAAAAACGAGTAAAGATAACGTATGGTTAGAAACAAAAATTTAAATCTGGGAATATATGAAAATAATTAGGTTTTCTTTTGAAAATCTTAACATTTTATACAAGGACAACCATTATTGATAAAACAAATCCATACAATACCAAATACATATCCTTTAACTACATCATTCTTTTTTAATTATTCAAATAATAAACACGCCTAAACCTTTTCAAAATGATATAGGCTGCCTATGACTTGCGGCATTTCGACATAATTTCATTTTTTTTTTAAATAAATATTTCCAAACTAAAATAAATTAAAAACACAATTACTAGCAAAATAGAAGGTACATGTGCGTAAACCTCCATATATTCTAAAGTAGTTCTTTATTAATTAATATTAAATAAATTCAATCTCGAGGTATATATTCAAATAGTATGTAAGTTACATCTATTTATTTATTAAACATATTAGTACCTGTGTATGTACACAAATTAAAACGTAATAAATATATGATATTATGATATGTGCAAATAAATTTTATATATCACTATTTTCTTTCCTTATTCACAAACGTGTGCGTTTGTGAAATTGCCAGATTTCTGTGATTATGTACTGATTATCTTGAATTAGTGAGGGGAAAATATTTTTGTAAACATTAGTACTTAGCTAATTCTAGGAGCATAAGTCATAATGTAGCTAATAATAGGAGCATACGTCATAATGAAGCTAATTCTAGGAGCATACGTCACAATGTACAGCATCGGTAAGACTTTATTTCAACACGGTAAAGTTCGTAATATAAACCATTTCCTAACAAATAGATATAGGTGTTAAGTAATTTGTGATATGAATATATATTTGTGTTGGTTGTGTGGATCGTGTTTTGTGTTGCATGCGTGAAGAACTAATTTTCAGCTCGAAAAACCTTACTAATAAGTCAAGTAAATGTGAAAAACGAGAGAGAAAACAAAACCCATTGCAAATGTGAAATCGTTTCGCTATGTGTGGTCATTACGTGATTATAGAAAAATTAGTATTTCCGAGCTTAATAACCTTTCAGTTGACAGCGACTGCTGTATCGGGGTATTTGAAATTTGGAGAAAACAGAAGCCTTATGTTAAACATTTCGGATATTTGTTGGTTATTTTTAGACCTTGTAATCGTATAAATAGGTGATCTCAATATTTCCGATCAAAATATTTTTTTTTATATAAAAATGAAGTGTATGTCTAATGCCTGAACAAACACTATTAATGATTTTGTAGTTTGTAAAAAATAATTTTTGGTTAGATTACACAAACGCGAAGACAAATACATATGATAAACACAGACGCGCGTGCACATACACACACTGAAAAAGAAACTTGATTGTCATATATCCGCAATAATATATGGATTATTATAAAAGTACGACTACAATCCAGTTGAAATAATAAGAAGGAGCTAGGAAAGTAGAGGGTTTGAGCGCATGTGCTTGGTGGTATGGGTTTGAGAGGGTGTGTCTAGGTACATGTACATACTGAATCGTCAATGTCTTCCAAATAAATACTGCTAAAAAATAATACTTGTTTGAATTCTTGTTTTTATCAAATTTGAATTGTACAAGGTACTATCACCGCAGTATAACGGATCCGTTTTTTTTAAAATGTATATTTGGACATTCATCCACTTCGATATTTTTACCGCATTACATTCATCGCTTTTACTGGGATTTCTACAACAGGTTAGTAATATCGGGATTAAGAGACTCTAGCCGTTTCGGATCCAGTACTTCAAAGGAAGATTTTAGTCTTGTAACTGGATCAAATTGTTTATATGGTGAATTTCAGTTCAATTACGGATTTCACCTTAATTCTTTAATTCAAATCTCGATGCTGGAGATATCGGAAAACAGAACAGAACTAAACATGACACCTGTAACCAAGCAGAATAATTGTAGTTCAAAATTACACAAGTGAACCGATATAAAAAGTAAGCGGGGACAAATCTGACCTCATTGGCAATATTATCGTTCCTTTAACAAATATAATTATTATTATCAATCTCAAATAAAAATTGTACATAACAAAATGATACGAAATTACTCGAGTTGCGAAATGCCAAGAGGAGATAACAGAAATGAGGGATAAACAACCTTGGATTTAATGTGTATAGCGTGATTAAGTATATGAGCTATATATGCCATTTCATAATTAATATGTATTAACACGTATTATTTATAATACAGACTAAAGTAAACACAAACAAGCTACAAAATAAATTAACATGAAGGCAATAATTTTACACAATATTTTAAGATTTTGAAAGAAAGAAAGAAAGAAAGAAAGAAAGAAAGAAAGAAAGAAAGAAAGAAAGAAAGAAGGAATATTAAAATTTCTTTACAAAAAGACATTTATATTTTTTAAAAAACAACTAAAAGGTAAAATTGGAAGAATGCTTACATTTCTTGATGAAGTCATCTAGACGTTTTTTCAGTAGATGATCAAGTTGTCCTAACCTCTCTGTCAATAATTCTTTGTCTGATGCGGCCTTAATAATATAAATTGGAGGTACAGTTGATAATAATAATAATAATAATAATAATAATAATAATAATAATAATAAATATAAATTTTCCAATACATATTGAGTTAACCCCGTGCGTGAAAAACACCAGAATTGTCACCCAATCTATGTACTCTTTTCGTTATTTACTAAGAACAAACAAATTGTTTTAAAAAAATCTTGTACAAACAAGTTGGTTAACTACAGTGTATTAATAAGTGCATTATTAATTGAAACGTAGATTTATTTCTTTCAACATTTTACCGCTTATTGCTGTAAATCTGAGTGATATTATTTCTTTTTAATTCATGATTTAAAAAAATAGCATTCTCTTAAAATGTATTTTCACACAGTAAATCTGGGTTGCACAATTATCCTTGGTTCAAAGTATATGTTAAAGTAAAATAAAATCAAAGAAAAGAAAAGGCATAAAGTGAGATTCCGTTGTAGATCCTTTGTGTGATAGGTGGACACCCACTCATATATTTCAGTTTATGTTATGGCTGTCTGTTAAAAATACAATTCTGGACTGTTAAAGTAAATTTAAAATGTAATTTCTCTTCTAATCCAAAACTGCGTGACAGGTACAGGTTGCAATGCGAATATTGTAAGCGAACGGCCGCCGTGTAACAAATACGTTCAAATACGAGAATATCATGTTTTGCTTGAGAATGAAGTTTTGGAGACCAAGCGTACAGCTCTACTATACTCCTTTCTTTCTCCGGTTTTTCCTAACCATTATAACTTTGGAAAACATTTATCTTGTTCACAAAATGTTCCAAATTTTATTATAAAACATATTATATAAGAATTGTCAAAATATATGTTACAAATAAATACTTGTAAGTTGTATTTTAAAATTGGGCCGAATTGTCTTTGGTTGGGCGAATTGTCTTTCGAGTTGGGCCGAATTGTCTTTAAAGTTGGGCCGAATTGTCTAATTTTCCGTAAAAGTTGGGCCGAATTGTCTTGGGCCGAATTGTCTTTGGTCCGAATTGTCCAATAGCCGAAAACAACGGCTTGACTACAAACACAGATCTAGTACATAATACTGTTTTATTCGTACGACTATAAGATATTTAATCACATTTCAAACACAATTCCTTTACTTTAATTATTTTGCTAAATGTTTAAATAAACTGTACGATCATTACTAATAACAACACATAAACTAGTATTATTACTTAAGTAGCATACATTGTTATCACATATAGCCTTATTTCTGCAACAAATAAAATAAAATAACATGAAATTAAATACAACAAACGGTTGTTCGAATGCAGAAGAATGTGTGTGTGTGTGTGTGTGTGTGTGTGTGTGTGTGTGTGTGTGTTGTATGAGGCACACTACATTGGCTGTAAACCTACCTTAGATTCCATACCAGTAGTCAGAGAAATAATGAAAGCTTTGAAAAACAATGTCAAAAATGTTTCCTTCAGCAACTACTTGTCTTTATATGCTATCACGAGATCTTAGAGACGATAGTAAACGTTGATTGCATAACAAATATTGCCATTGATAAGAGGTGTAAATGTCAACAACACTGAGCGAGATCACCTCTGCCTGGCATGACTGGTTCGAAAAAGGCGTTGGCTAATAAAGGCCAGTAACGGAACAGAAAGGACCTGGACGTAAAAGGCCCGGGTAAGGAAGGACCTAGACATAAAGGCCCGGACCAGAAAGGACATGGACGTAAAGGCCCGGTTAAAAAGGGCCGTTTAAAAGATTGATTACTACTACTACTTTCACTACCACTACTACTACTACTACTACTACTACTACTACTACTACTACTACTACTACTACTACTACTACGAATAATAATAATAATAATAATAATAATAATAATAATAATAATAATAATAATAAGAAGAAGAAGAAGAAGAAGAAGAAGATGATGATGATGATGATGATGAAGAAGAAGAAGAGGAAAACAGCTTTTCTACAATGTGCATATCTATTCACTTCTAAGTCAGTTACATTTTTACATATTGCTAAAACACTGAGCTACAAAAACGGAAGCATTCATCAGTGAAGATGAACACGAAAGCTAAATTAAAGCACTGATAGGAAACAGCAGACCATTACAGATTAATAGATTGTAGTACCGATATCAGGAATGAATCGTAATTGATTTTTCTTTTTACACTTCCATTTCTTGTATTCTATCTCAAATTTATTTCATATGTTACGAATCTTTGATAATAACAATTAGGACGCATAATACAAGTTTCTACAATCACAACTCTTTCTTTCTTTTATTCTTTCTTTTATTCTTTCTTTGATTCTTTCTTTCGTTCTTTTATTCTTTATTTCTTTTATTTATTTATTTATTTATTTATTTATTTATTTATTTATTTATTTATTTATTTATCTTGCAAGGCCATAATATTAAACGTTGCAATTTAAGTCTAAATTGCTATAATCACTTTTTCCTTCTTCAGCAAAGTGAATTCCATTCCACATCAAGCAGGATTGTGGGCGGTCAAAGGCCGCTTCTTGCTGTTGTGTTTATCGGATGAAATTTGAATACCTTTGAAAACTTAAGCGTTCGTTAAAACGATTACCTTGTTTATCGAGATGTTTAGCCTTTACAAAGTTTTTATTAACATTGGCTTAGGTTACAGATTATAATTTTAAAGTAGAAATAATTGTTTTAATTATAAAAGAAAAAAACATTACAACTCAGTATTTTGTACCAAAGTTGCACAAACGTTCTCCTTATATCACATACACGTATAATGCTTTTATTTGTACTTGATTTTCTTCATTATTTAGTTAAATGCAAGGAGTATCTATAACTATTTTTGGAAAGGAATTTGTTGACAATGAAAATTGAATGAGTATGTGGTCAATTTAAATTAATAATTTTATATGTGGTTGCTGCTGACGATTATACACCATGTTTTTTAATCTACGAGTCCTATTGCGCTATAGATTTTCTCAACTTGCTGACATTTTATAATTAAAAGTCGCGTAAAACATGCATGTACGGCATGTATGATGGTCTCAGGGAAAGGAATAGAATGTCTTTTATATATAAACATTTTTGTTAATTAATAACACGATCCGATTTTCAACTAGATTCCAATGTACAATTTAAAATGTTCTCAGTTCATTTCCATTGTTGAAAGAATGAGCGGACGCTCTCTAATTGTATATATCTTAATTTTAAGAAGGCATTTTTTATTTCCATCTCATTTATCTGTCTGCCTGTTTGTCTCTCCGGTTAAAATTTAGTCTGATTATGCAATGAGAATTATAAAACCCATAATAATTTGTACACTTGTTGAAATTATTATTTCTTTTGGATGAATTTGAACATCCAAATCAGTTTTGATGACTAAGCTATTCAAAATTATTTTAATATCTTGCAAATCGATACCAAATCTCTAATAAAATATATGCACTTTCTTTTTTCAAATTTCAAACAGAATTTTTCAAAATGGAGAGATTAAAATACACACTGTATTCTTATATAGATTTATATTTAAACCACTTGAGCAATCCGATCAAATAAGCAAACAAAAATAGAGTAGGATTGTTATTAGGTTTGTTCCCAGTATGGGTCATGCGTTATAAAACCTGGACAGTAACAATCGGATTAAAATCAGATCACCACAGCCCTCGGGACAGTATCGTGCCATAAATCAGTGGGGTTTGACAAAATAACAACAAATCAATCTGTATCTTTAATTTCTGTTTGTAATGTTATTTCTGATTGGTTGAAAACGTATTTAACGAACAAAAGTGACAGGTAATGACGCCACATGTTTGTTCAGGAATTAACTAACGTATATTTAGACGGAAACATAGTCGTTGTAAAACTGTCGTTATTGATAAGAGTATATCCGGATCACACTTTATGGGTCAGTGTTTGCTTTCCTGGTCATTTAAAAAAAAAGTATGGTCAGCGTTTAACACCTCCAGTCATAAACTAATTAGCAAATACTATGATGTACCTACCTATCAAGTGAATAAATGATGAGATTTTTGTCCATTAACAATGAATTCGCCCATCAATCGATTTAAACGTAAAAATTAACTTAATTAACTTATTATACCCACAAATAATATAATATAATATAATATAATATAATATAATATAATATAATATAATATAATATAATATAATATAATATAATATAATATAATATAATATAATATAATATAATATAATATAATATAATATAATATAATATAATATAATATAATATAATATAATATAATAAAATATAGTATAGTATAGTATAGTATAGTATAGTATAGTATAGTATAGTATAGTATAGTATAGTATAGTATAGTATACTATAGTATAGTATAGTATAGTATAGTATAGTATAGTATAGTATAGTATAGTATAGTATAATATAATATAATATAATATAATATAATATAATATAATATAATATAATATAATATAATATAATATAATATAATATAATATAATATAATATAATATAATATAATATAATATAATATAATATAATATAATATAATATAATATGGTTTTCTGGAGTACACTTGCTTCTTAAGTGTTGTTTTACTTTTACTATTTCTCCCTATTATACCCTTTGTGTGGCTAGTAAACTGTTGGCTTCAGTATCAAGACGTTTAGATTTTTATTTTATAGGCTCTAGGATATCAGGATGTTGTCTTGGAAATTATCGGCTATAGTCCAAGCTTAAAGGCACAATTTTTTAAACAATATTGGCTATAGTTTAAGCTTAAAGACACAATGTCTTGAACGGTATTGACTATAGTGTAAGCTTAAAGACACGATGTCTTGAACAGTATTGGCTATAGTGTAAGATTAAAGACACGATGTCTTGGATTTATCGGCTATAGTGTAAGATTAAAAACACGATGTCTTGGATTTATTGGCTATAGTGTAAGCTTAAAGACACGATGTCTTGGATTTATCGGCTATAGTGTAAGCTTAAAGACACGATGTCTTGAACGGTATTGGCTATAGTGTAAGCTTAAAGACACGATGTCTTGAACAGTATTGGCTATAGTGTAAGCTTAAAGACACGATGTCTTGAACGGTATTGGCTATAGTGTAAGCTTAAAGACACGATGTCTTGAACGGTATTGGCTATAGTGTAAGCTTAAAGACACGATGTCTTGAACGGTATTGTCTATAGTGTAAGATTAAAGACACGATGTCTTGAACAATATTGTCTATAGTGTAAGCTTAAAGACACGATGTCTTGAACAGTATTGGCTATAGTGTAAGCTTAAAGACACGATGTCTTGAACGGTATTGGCTATAGTGTAAGCTTAAAGACACGATGTCTTGAACGGTATTGTCTATAGTGTAAGATTAAAGGTACAATGTCTTGAACAGTATTGTCTATAGTGTAAGATTAAAGACACGATGTCTTGAACAGTATTGGCTATAGTGTAAGCTTAAAGACACGATGTCTTGAACGGTATTGGCTATAGTGTAAGCTTAAAGACACGATGTCTTGAACAGTATTGGCTATAGTGTAAGCTTAAAGACACGATGTCTTGAACGGTATTGTCTATAGTGTAAGATTAAAGACACGATGTCTTGAACAGTATTGTCTATAGTGTAAGCTTAAAGACACGATGTCTTGAACAGTATTGGCTATAGTGTAAGCTTAAAGACACGATGTCTTGAACGGTTTTGGCTATAGTGTAAGCTTAAAGAGACGATGTCTTGAACGGTATTGGCTATAGTGTAAGCTTAAAGACACGATGTCTTGAACGGTATTGTCTATAGTGTAAGCTTAAAGACACGATGTCTTGAACAGTATTGTCTATAGTGTAAGCTTAAAGACACGATGTCTTGAACAGTATTGGCTATAGTGTAAGCTTAAAGACACGATGTCTTGACCGGTATTGGCTATAGTGTAAGCTTAAAGACACGATGTCTTGAACGGTATTGTCTATAGTGTAAGATTAAAGGTACAATGTCTTGAACAGTATTGTCTATAGTGTAAGATTAAAGACACGATGTCTTGAACAGTATTGGCTATAGTGTAAGCTTAAAGACACGATGTCTTGAACGGTATTGTCTATAGTGTAAGATTAAAGGTACAATGTCTTGAACAGTATTGTCTATAGTGTAAGATTAAAGACACGATGTCTTGAACAGTATTGGCTATAGTGTAAGCTTAAAGACACGATGTCTTGAACGGTATTGTCTATAGTGTAAGATTAAAGGTACAATGTCTTGAACAGTATTGTCTATAGTGTAAGATTAAAGACACGATGTCTTGAACAGTATTGGCTATAGTGTAAGCTTAAAGACACGATGTCTTCAACAGTATTGTCTATAGTGTAAGATTAAAGACACGATGTCTTGAACAGTATTGTCTATAGTGTAAGCTTAAGGACACGATGTCTTGAACAGTATTGGCTATAGTGTAAGCTTAAAGACACGATGTCTTGAACAGTATTGGCTATAGTGTAAGCTTAAAGACACGATGTCTTGAACGGTATTGTCTATAGTGTTAGATTAAAGACACGATATCTTGAACAGTATTGTCTATAGTGTAAGCTTAAATACACGATGTCTTGAACGGTATTGTCTATAGTGTAAGATTAAAGACACGATGTCTTGAACAGTATTGTCTATAGTGTAAGCTTAAAGACACGATGTCTTGTACAGTATTGGCTATAGTGTAAGCTTAAAGACACGATGTCTTGAACGGTTTTGGCTATAGTGTAAGCTTAAAGACACGATGTCTTGAACGGTATTGGCTATAGTGTAAGCTTAAAGACACGATGTCTTGAACGGTATTGTCTATAGTGTAAGCTTAAAGACACGATGTCTTGAACAGTATTGTCTATAGTGTAAGCTTAAAGACACGATGTCTTGAACAGTATTGGCTATAGTGTAAGCTTAAAGACACGATGTCTTGAACGGTATTGGCTATAGTGTAAGCTTAAAGACACGATGTCTTGAACGGTATTGTCTATAGTGTAAGATTAAAGGTACAATGTCTTGAACAGTATTGTCTATAGTGTAAGATTAAAGACACGATGTCTTGAACAGTATTGGCTATAGTGTAAGCTTAAAGACACGATGTCTTGAACGGTATTGTCTATAGTGTAAGATTAAAGGTACAATGTCTTGAACAGTATTGTCTATAGTGTAAGATTAAAGACACGATGTCTTGAACAGTATTGGCTATAGTGTAAGCTTAAAGACACGATGTCTTGAACGGTATTGTCTATAGTGTAAGATTAAAGGTACAATGTCTTGAACAGTATTGTCTATAGTGTAAGATTAAAGACACGATGTCTTGAACAGTATTGGCTATAGTGTAAGCTTAAAGACACGATGTCTTGAACAGTATTGTCTATAGTGTAAGATTAAAGACACGATGTCTTGAACAGTATTGTCTATAGTGTAAGCTTAAGGACACGATGTCTTGAACAGTATTGGCTATAGTGTAAGCTTAAAGACACGATGTCTTGAACAGTATTGGCTATAGTGTAAGATTAAAGACACGATGTCTTGGACGGTATTGTCTATAGTGTAAGATTAAAGACACGATGTCTTGAACAGTATTGGCTATAGTGTAAGCTTAAAGACACGATGTTTTGAACAGTATTGGCTATAGTGTAAGATTAAACAGACCAATCATAAACATGCGAAGAAAGTGAAAGGCAAGAAAAATTAGACCGCTGTACAAGCTGACATATGACGTTGAAATCAAAGAAACAGAATACGAACTAGAAGACATTATATTTTAGAATTTGAACTAAAGATCCAAATGAGAGAAAGAAGATCACAGCGGACAATACAAACCTTATAACTATACCACTGCCCTTACAAGCCATAATAGAAACAACCCAGTGCATGAAGTTTAAAGACAACCATGAAAAATGTCTAATTTGCCATAAAAATTATAATGCACCCTGGCAGGATACAAAAACTCTAACTGAAAATTTATACCAGTTTTATCACACAAATAAACCATCGGGTCACATAATAACAATAACAATCATAGCATAAGAAAGCGGAACAACTGGAATGATCTGAAAAGATGAGACGAGGAATTCCCTACCTACCCACCCACCCACCCATAGAAAGAAAGAAAAGAAAGTCCACTAACCTACATAAACACAATACTGCACATAATCAAGTTATCATACATTATCTCCTTTCTTTTGTTCTTTTTGATTTTTTGGGGGTTTTTTTGTTTAGCACTTTAAAACATAATCTTTAACTTTTCAACAGTTTGGAACTTAGTTGCAACCATTTGATGACTTTTGTGTCATTTGGAATTTCTGCTTGTCCAGTGTCCTCTTGTGTAAAAGTACATTAGAAGAAATTTACGCGAAGAAGGCACATTATCATTTTTGTTTAAACCACAACGAGAAGGAAGACAATTTATAATTTTCTTTTAATGTAAACCACACCGCTCCAGTGGTCTAGTCGTTAGAGCATCAAACTCGGATGAAGGAGGTCGCGGGTTCGAACCCAGGCCAAGTCATACCAAAGAGATATAAAAATAGTGATAACAGCTGCGTCTCCAAGTGCACGGAAGTTAGTATTCGGACTAGTCGGGCTGGTGTCTGGATAATGTGACTGGGAGGGGCTTCATGTTTCATGTCTGTGGCATAATGACCCTATGCTAGACATCAATATAAACTGCCACATTGTAGACATCAAAGCGAGATGACTAAAAAGTGTTCAAGTTACGTTAGAAATCCAAAATTACACACACACACACACACACACATACACACACACACAAATAGAGTGTAAACTACATCGCTAACGATTTGTATTTCTTGGACATATGAGTATACATCTGAGCGTGAAGATAGTATTGATTTCTCCTATTCAAAGTCATTTTTATAGTGGTAGCGATATCTACTTTTACACACCTGAGACGATCTCTCTCGATGTTCAAACAACGGTCTAGTATAAAGAAACTAAGTTAAATCTCTATTTTGGGACAAGACTAATGGGGGTAGGGACGATCAAAAATTGTTAGCGTACCACCCAAAGGGATTTCAACAAATATATTAAGGGACATCACAACATATAACAGACAGGCAGACATTTTGACAGCCCTGAAAAGCAAAATGGGTAAATATCGACAAAATCAGGAAAGCGTCATCACCTAAAATCAGGGAAATGATAATTACAATATTTAAAGAAGAAGCCCCCAAAATATAAATTTCTTCTATGTAATTTAATTTGTATTGAAAACATGGCATACAGGGTGTGAAAATGATCAACAATGCTTACACTGAAGACCGAAATAATGCCCTAACTCCATATGACATGCGCGAAACAAGTAACTAACAACTATGGCTATGTCTTGGAAGGAACTGAAGAGGAAATGAAAGTAAAAAATGCACAAGGGAGGGATAAAGACCTAGAGAAGAAGATTTTCAGAGGTAAAAGTTCTCAAAAAGTAAATCTTCCTATAAATTTCAGCAGAAGAATTTGAGAAAAGACTATCCCTATACAACAAGTACTACCCGTTGCAAAACCTGATAGTTGGAATAGATAGCTCTGAGGAGAAAGAATGGGAAACCTTGATGGGGAAGCGGTACCCTAGAAAAAGGGGTAGTAAATTTGATTGGAATTAAGTCCCTAACCTCTATCGCGGTACAGAAGAAAAGGAAAGAAAGAAATCTAGAATGGGTTCCTCCAGATCTAACCGACAAACAAAAGGAAAACGACCCATAAAGCATCACTGTAAAAATAACAATGCTTAGCTGCCATAGACAAAATAACCAGGACGAAACGACAAGACCTGGGTGAAAAGGAAAATCAACAAAACGAATTTGACAAGATGGACATACAGTTGATGTTGTTGTTGTAGGGTTTAACGCCATTTTTCAGCTCACAATAGGCGATACATGGCGGCTAGTATTATTGGTGGAGGAAGAACCCGGAAAACCCCACGGAAAGAACCACGGACCCACGAGAAACTACTGGCAAACTTTCTCACATAGCTACTTTAGCCGAATTTTAGACTCGAACACATGCAGACAGAGGTGAGACGGCAGTGATCCGTAAAGGAGAGCGCTTTATATCACTGGGCCACTCGGGGCCTCAAGACCCAAGTGTAAAAATGTATATGTACAGCAATACCACTTATATTATAAAATCAATTGACCTTGATAACAAACATCTATAAGAACTAGGCAAATCTATATATGTAATAAAAAAGATGCACTATAAATCAAGATAAACTTTATAAGGAGAGAAAAATAGGGGAGGGTTTATTCTTCCAAATTTAGTAAACATAACAAATTTAATTATAGGATTACAAAATAAAGTCGATACTGTCTTTAGCGCGGCAAGCTGTGTATATTTAATAGTTAACATTCATACATAGTGGTCGAGTGGTCTAAAGCGCCAACCGTTACGGATCACTGCCATCTCACCTCTGTCTGCGTTGGTTCGAGACTCGGGCTCGGCCAAAGCGCTAGACATCACTATAAACTGCCTCACTGCATACATCGTAGCGAGATGACTGAAAATATTGTTAAAGCTATGTTATAAATCCTAATAAAACAAACAAACAATCGTCGATATCTTTTATTTCATTTACATCTTAAAATCATGTATGCGTACTAAATGCAGTAAACGTAAATTTAATTATCTGTCAAAATGATTTAGCGATCGATAAATGTGTGCAGTTCTTGTCCTGAATGGTTCTATATTTCATAAAAATGTTATCTGAAAATCTTAAGCAAACAGTTGGAATCAAACTCACGTTTTCAAAACTATTTTTTTTTAAAATCACCCATGAAAAAGGAAGCAAGCAGCAGAATGGGTGAACAGACCAACTTTTACAGGCGTCAATTTAGCAAACTGAGGCTTTCTCGAAATTGCTTAATAGGTCTCAATTTAGCAAACTGAGGCTTCCTTGAAAATACTTAATTAAATTTTTCAGTAAATTTAGCAAAATTTAGCAAACTGAGGTTTTCTTGAAAATACTTAATTAAATTTTTCAGTAAAAAAAAAAACGACGCCACAGTCGTTGTCACCACCCTCTCTGCTGCTATACGTTAACCGAATTAGCTATAGATACGATCCAATCCAATTCGATATCGTGTCCGAGGATCATGTATATTTATCGTTACAAATCCATGTTGGGTAGCTCTGGCGCCGCTAAAGAAATTTTGAAATCGATTATAATCCATGTCAGGACACCATGTCTGCCAAATATTTCTTAACGTATGAGTATCAACTCCGTTAAATACACCAAATAGATTACAATTATCCCTTAGCACTTTTGGTATGTGTGTATACCGTTGAGTTACATATATCACGTCGGAGTTTTTGTGACGTCCTCGGGAAAATATTCTAGCTGGACTCTTTTGTTGGTCCAACATCACATCGTCATACACGACTAGATTATTAACGAATCCATCCAGGTCTTCCACGGATGGAGCTTCGTCAATATCTGTGATAAATTCAATTACGCTTCCGCCGTAAGCTTCTGAAGCATTTTCGTTGTAATCTTTTAATACTTGATAGCAGTGTTGATCGTCTACGCTAGGAGCAACCAAATACAATTTATCCCAGGTTAAATACTTCATTATCATCGTTAACAGCAACTGGGTTTTACCACTCCCGGAAGGTCCGATGATAATCATTCTGATTGAGTTTGGTAACATCAGATGATGTTTTATCGCCTGTAAAAGTTGGTCTGTTCACCCATTCTGCTGCTAAGCATATAAAGGAGACAAAGGCTACTCATTGCCGTACCCATTATTATTATTATTATTATTATTATTATTATTATTATTATTATTATTATTATTATTATTATTATTATTATTATTATTATTATTATTATTATTTCAACCGAATTATTTGCTAACGTGGCAATCGCTGACAAACATCTAAATTGTATTCGCGAAAATTCAGTCGCTTAAGTGGCCGGTGCAGAAAATACAGCAAACTTTTCTAAATGGATCAGCACCAGCAGTTAGTTATAAGACCTGAATGCGGTTAATTAAACAGATATCGTAAAGAAGAAACTTTTTCGTGTCCTCTGGAAAATGCGGTAGTGTTATCAATATATAAGAAAGATAACGAAGCATCATCCAAACAATGACATTTTAAAACATGTATGCAATTACTAATAGAAAAATGATTTTTAAAAAAAAATACATAACAATCTGGCCTTTTTTAAAAATATTCAACCTTGTACCAAGTTAATGATATGTACCATTGTAATTGGGTAGCTCTCGGTCGGGTAGCTTTTCTTCCATACCTGATGGCGCATCAGTTCATTTGTCCAGTACTGAAAGTTTTATATGCCAGGATAATGTAACAGCTAGTCAAATTCTGATTTTGGAGATTGAGGTAGCTGACATCCACGTAATATTTTGTTTTTATGCTTTAACGACATTTTTTTTTCAGCACAAGATAGGCTATACATTGGGCCAGTATTATTGGTGGAGGAATAACTCGGGAAAACTCCGGAAAGAACCACCAACCCACGATAAGCTACTGGCAAGCTTTCTCATATACCCACATTGCCGGAATCCAAGACTTTAACCCACGCAGATAGAGGTGAGATGGCAGTGATCCGTAACAGACAGCGCTTTAGACCACTCGGCCACTCGGGGCACCACATATGATTTTAGATTTTCATCATGATATAAATACATTGTTTAATAATGAATGACTTGAACGAAAAAATAATTATGAATACATGTGCGTATATTTAATCAAAATATTGGATTAATTAATATCAGAACGCACAGACTGAATAATGAAAAATTCAACCAAATTACTTTACAAAATGCAAACACAAGGGGTGAATGATTCACAGTGACTACACAATGATAAGATGGATATAGTTTACTCACCAAACAAACTATGTATAATTTTAGGCTCACATAGTGATGTTATGCGAACCAAAAATGGACAGATATACAACTTATCTTTACAATGCCGAAATATACAATGGGTTTTACGAAGCCAAAGATTAGCCCAAGGCTTCAATATTATATGCATGGAGATACACACCGTCGTCAGAACACTTTATTTCAGCTTCACATCTGCTACGTTTAATTCCTGTGGCTGGCTTTACAGCTTCCACCACGTCGACTTCGATCACTCAGATAATTTTGAACGCTCGGGGTCACTATGGTTATTCTAGACACCCTAGACGCTCCAAACTATGTGGTTGATACAGATACTCTGGACGGCACATCACAGCTCTACATAGATCTGCACAGCTATTCACAGCTCTACACACCGGACAGCATCGGACACTCTAGGCTCTGGACACTACAGACACTGGACAGCTGAAAATGTATCCACTACAGTGTACTATGCCTGACACGGGCATCAACACTTAATAACGTTATACACGGTAAGTTATACATATTATGTTAACAGCACAATAATTACAAACAATTTCAGAAGTAAACCTAACCCTGTTCGAAAAGAATCCTTATGTTCTAAACACTTCTTAGAAACGTAACCTTATATTGCTAATATAAATTCCTTGCTAAGTCGCAAACAAGACTAGAAATATGTGCATTAAACCGCGTAAACCAAAGATACATACCAAATATACAAAAAGACGCGATATTACAATAGTGACACCTTATTGACAAGAAATTTTAAAAAACTTACACAGCTGAAGAGATGCAAGTCCTTATAGTAGACCACTGAGTGACAAGACATTCAGTAATGTAAAGAGCTTTACTTACAGCGAGGTATTTATACACAGATAATGTATATGCACTGAAGGCATTCGGTTCTTCCCATTGAAAGCACTTCGCACGTGCGCATAGGATGGATGAACTCCCTTTTTTTAAATCGAGACAATATACAGTATTCAGCCCCCGGGTATTATTGTACTCCAAAAATGAAACTCGAGTACATGAATTTAATAAATAAAAGGGTTATACAATTCCGTTACACACAGTCACAAGTATTCGAGATAAATCATTTTTTATTTATGCTAATACCTCTATAAAATTGCATTATTTTGATGGGAGATAAATCTGATAAGGACATGTAACGCGATTAGAGTTATCTTCCTTGGTAGTACTCTTAAATATAAATTAAAATAAATTAAAATCGTTTCTTGTTTTATTTTCTCTCCTTAAGTACAACAAGCAAATCGGCTTACAAATAATGTATTTTCAAATAAATAAAAACAAAGGTATCTTACTTCAAAGAATAACTATATCGTAAGACAGAGTAATTTAATGTTTTATGACGTCAATGACAAATGGTTTGATATAATCTTTAACATATCAGGGTGAATAACTCAATTAGGCAAGGTAGAGTAAAATTTTATAGAAATTTTACATTTATTATTTTTGGGTGCTTTTTTCATTTTATAAAGAAACCTAATCTTCATTTAAAAAAAACTATTTATCATCGAAGCATGTGGCACCATTACAAAACAGTAAAATCTTAATACACTACGCCTATTGCATGGGCTACTTTTGGATTTCTGATTTGATTTGAATAATGTGCTTTAAGTGATTCGTCCCGAGGGCTCTTATCACTGTTTTATCCGTCAATGGACGGTTATTTAATTATCCTGAGGGTGGGAATGGAGCCACCACCCTGCAGGCGTTTATGTGTTCAGGGAACACTATTTAATTAGGCCGTCACATCTGAGTAACTATTGAGCTACTGCTGTGTGATTGTAGGGCCTTTACTATATGAGTGGGAATAATTCCAGCACGCACTCATATTCATGCCATCCGTTGTTATTGGTTTTTAATGGACGTGCTAAGCACACGTAGTTGCTCGGCAGGTGGAGTAGGTAGTGGGCGAGGCGAAGGGCCTGGCTTGGTAGGCTGCTTTTCTGAGTCTATCTCCTATTTATATACTCTGTGCTATTTGTCTAGATTAGTTTTGAGTATACAGTGCTTTTTTGTGATGTTCATTGAGAGTGAGTGTTCTGTGTGATATTTATTTGAGTTGTTGGTTTCTAATTTGTTCTGGGCAACATTGTGTTGCGGTGTCTGATGATCTTGGGCTTGGGTCACCTTATATTCGCTGTTTGGGGCCCTATTATTGACTTTATTTTCTGCGTATAGTTATAGTTGCAGCCTTGTGCCGCTGGACATGATAGTCTTGGAGTTTGTGACTACCTTATATGTTCTAAATTTTGGGGTCTTATCGTAATTACTTTCTACTGTTTAGTTTTGTTTGCGACCTTGTGTCGCTGGGCCTGATAGTCTTTGGGTGCTTTTTAGACTACCTTATATATCTAATTTGGGGTCCTATCCTATTTTCCTGTCTAGTTTTATGTGCACCGGTCTCGGTGCACTGATTTGTACTACTTACATTATCCTAGTTTTGGTATAATGTGGATTTGCACTGCATACTTGATATAATTTCTAAGAGGAGTTCAGAAGTGAGAGAGTATAGGAAGAGAGTAGGGAGTATGGTGTTTGTTTTTGACTTTCTGATTGCTTGTTCTTACTGCCTACTTTTTGTTGTTTTGATGGCGTTCCATTGTACTACTTTTTGGGTGTTATAACCAATTTTAACCATTATTATGATGTTTTGAGTTCAGGTTGGTGCGGCTTATTTTATTTCCTAAGTTTTTTCCTCAATTTGAGGTCAGGTGTGTGGTTTGGTCAACTAGATGATGACTAGTGGGTCCTTGCCGCAAATAGCAGGGGCCGTTAAGCGACACGTCAAGGGTTTTTCACTGTCACACCCAGAGGACCGCCTCCCGGTCCGGACCTTGAGGTTTGGTGACCAAGCGACAACATATGGGCCTTTGCCGCAAATAGCAGGGGCCGTTAAGCGACACGTCAAAGGTTGTCCATAATTGCGCCCAGAAACCGCACCATGGTTCGAACCGTTGCTTAGCTCACCTGTCCTTAAGAGGTTGCTTGGTAATTTGTTTTTAGGGTCCTACACTTCCTGTCCCTTTTTTGGGGATTTTATTGTTGTTATGGTTTTCATATTTTATCTATTTTGTCTATGTTTTTTTAAATATTCTATCATATTTCTGTATGTCCCTGCTAGGTTTGTATTTGTTTTTTGTATAATCTCTGGGTATGTATAGGGGGCTTTAATTTCTAGTTGTTTTGATCTAAATTTGTCCCTTTCTTTTTTGGTTTTGGTACAATTGTTGAAGATATGATGGAGATCTTCAGGGGTGTTACAATTGTAGCAGTTTATGTTATGAGGAAAGGGTCCTATGTATTTTCCCATGCTGTTTGCCAGCCTGGTTTTTCCTATAGTTATTCTATTTATGATTGTTTGTTCTATAGGTAAGCCCTTGGGCGGTTTTATATTCCTATTTACTTCCTTAACTGTAGTGTACAACACTCTCCCTATGGTACTATTATCCCAATCATTTTGCCATTTTTTTTTTATCTATTTGAGTATTTATTAGCCTGTATAGTTCTGATGTACTATATTGTAGTGGCTCGAAATTTGGTTCACTTAGTTTTTCTTTGGCTAGTTTGTCTGCCATTTCGTTGCCTTTGATTTCAATGTGGGAGGGTATCCACATGAATTCTACAATAATATTTTCGTTATTGAGTTGTTTTAGTTTGGCATTTATTTGAATGAGAAAATCTTCCCTACATTTAGTGGTGTTTGTTTGAATTGAAGAGAGGACACTTAGCGAGTCACTAATAATCACTGTTTTATTGGGTTTGAATTCTTCAATCCACTGTAATGATTTTAGGATGGCCCAGAATTCAGCTGTGTAAATAGAGCAGTAGTCTGGGAGACGTCTGCCTATTTGTACTTTATGCTCTGGTATGACCATTGCTGCAGCTGTTTTGTATGGATTAGTAATTTTGGATCCATCCGTGTGTATTTTAGTATATTGATGGTACTGAGTGTTAATAATTTCTAAGGCTTCTATTTTTAGGTTGAATTCCTGATTTTGTTTGTTGCCTTTTTGAGTTAGGGAGGTGTTGACTTTAGATTGTACGTTATTCCAAGGTTCGTGTTCGTACACTATGTTATGTTCTAATGGGAATAGTTCCACTGGTAATGTTGGTTTTAATAGGTGGACTTGCTTTCCCATGGGTAGTTTTTGTTTTAAGCTTTTCCTATATGGGATGTTGGTTTTATTTATAGCCAGAAGTGTGGGGTGCGTTTTGGGGTGGGTGGACAGTCGCGCTGCATACTTTAAAGTGAGTTCTTGCCGTCTCAGGTGTAGGGGCAATTCTCCCGTTATTACATGCAGTTCGGCTGTCGAGGTGGAGTTGAGAGCTCCAGTGCTCTTTACTAGGGCTATTCTTTGGATTCTATCTAGTTTTTTTAGTTGAGTTTTTGTGGCTGATGAGTATATTTGGCAGCCGTAGTCTAGTTTTGATCTTATTAGTGCCCTATACAGCATTAGTGAGGTTTCCTGATTAGCACCCCATTGTGTCCCTTTAAGACTTCTGATCAGGTTTAAGTCCTGATTACATCGTTTAACTAGGTCATCAATATGGTGTGCCCATGTTAGGTGTTGGTCGTAATACATACCCAGAAATTTAGCTACTTTTACAAATTTTATTTCCTTATTTTGTATGGTTAATTTTGGATATTGTATGTTTTTTCTATTTGGGGTGAACATTATAGCTACCGTTTTTTGGTGCGATAGTTTGAAACCCCATTTATTAGCCCAGTTTCCAATATTGTTTAGACTGGTTTGAATTTCATAGATGTTTTTGCGGCTAGAGGGGTTTCCTAGTCTCCATAGGCCGCCATCATCCGCAAATTGGGATAGTTCTACTTTGTTAGTTGCCAAATTTTTATCTAGATCATTTATCATTATGTTGAAGAGGGTGGGGCTGAGTACACTTCCTTGTGGAGTCCCGTTTTCAAGGGAGTGAGTCTCAGAGTATGTTGCCCCTACCCTAGTTGTTATAGTGCGGTTTGCTAAGAAGTCTTTGATAAAGTTAAACATTCGACCAGTAATGCCATAATCATTTAATTTGGCTATAAGGCCTTTGGTCCATACTAGGTCAAATGCTTTCTCGAGATCGAGAAATACCGCAATTAAGTTTCTGTTCGCTTTTTGTTTGGAGTTAAATGCTAGTTTTATAGCGGTTTCAAGTCTTATTAATTGATCTGTGGTGGAGCGTTTGTTTCTGAATCCACATTGATTTTCTGATAGTAGATTATGTTTAGTAAGATGTGACTTGATTCTGTTGTTAAGTATCGTTTCCATGATTTTGCATATGTTGTTCGTTAAAGATATTGGCCTATATGAGTTGATGTCATGTCTATCTTTATTGGGTTTTAGGATGGGTATAACTATCGCATGTTTCCATTTTTTGGTAGCTTTCCTGTGTCCCATATTTTATTAAGGAATTTTATTATTTCGCTGACTATGTTATGTGGTAGTTGTTTATATACTATGTACCCTATTTTATCTTCCCCAGGTGAGGTTTCCTTTTTGATTTTTAGTGCTTGATCCCATTCATATTTTGTTATTTTGTTGTTTAAAGGGGATTCTTTAGGTCCTAGGTCTTTAAATATCTGCTTATTTGCTTTTTCTTCATTATTTCTGTGGTTTTGAAATTCTACAGTATGGTTGCTGTTATTGCTCATGCTTGTGAAGTGTTGAGCTAGTAAGTCGGCTTGTTCTTTATCATTGGAGGTGTTATTTATTTTAGGGGTGTTTGTGGTCTTTTTCCCCCTAATCCTTCTTGTTTTATCCCATACTTTTTTAGTAGTTGTTTTGTTGTTTAGTGTACCACAGTATTCTTTCCAAGTTTCTGTTTTGGCATCTTTAATTAATTGTTTTAGTTTTCGATCGAGATCTTTATATTCCTGAAAGTGAGTAGTGACATTGGATTTTTTGAAATTGTTAAGTGCTCTAATTTTGGATCGTTTAGTTATTTTAATTTCTTCATTCCACCATGGTACACTGAGCTTTGCTGCCTTAAAATTACTGGTTGGAATGCTTTTTGTTGCAGCGTTGGATATTGCCTGAATTATGTTTTCGTAATATAGTTCAATGTCATCTGATTCGAACTGGGATGTGTTTTCGTTAATTAGTATTTCTTTAAATGATTCCCAGTCTGCTTTATTGTAGTTCCACTTGGGGAGTTTATTTTGCACTATTGGTTGCATCGTCATCTGCAGAGTGCTGATGATTAGGAAGTGGTCACTGCCCATGGGGTCAGATTGATCCACCTTCCATTCTGCCACTTGTGCCAGTTTTTGTGTGCATAGAGTGAGATCAATGGCGGTCAAGGTGCCGTTTGTCGGGTTTAATCGAGTTCCGGCTCCATCATTTAGTATGGTTAGGGTTGATGTATTGGCCCAGGCCTCAATCAACCTTCCCCTTTTGTCCGTCATTTCCCCCCCCCCCCCCGCCCCCACAGCTTATTATGGGCATTAAAGTCGCCGCATATGACGGTGCGCTCACTAGTGATTAGGGTAGTTAGTGTTCTAAGTATTTCTTCTTGATTATGGGTGCTTGTCCCCGGGTCATAAATATTAATAATTTGTAAGTCATTATTTCCTATTTTGATTTTAATTGATTGTGCTTCTATGTGTGAATTACTTATTACCTCTGTTGTTATAGGTATTTGTTCTATTGTTGTTATGCTGTTATTTACATACATGACTAAGCCTCCCCCTGATCTTTCCTGACGATGTTGGAAGTATCCTGGGGTGTAGCCCTGTATATTAGGCAATGTTTTATTTTTGTTATTTATCTTTGTTTCTTGAATGCAGAGGATATCAGGTTTTGTTTTGGAATTAATTAATTTTATTTTTAATTCATTTAAGTTATTGAATAGTCCTCTTGCATTCCATTGCCATATTGAAACATTTCCATTAGTTGTGTCAGCCATTTCTAATGGGTTCATTTGCTACAATTAGTGTTTTTAGTTGTTTTTTGTTTTTTTTGAGGGCGTTTTGTAATCCTTGGTTGTTGCTATTATTGTTTTGTTTTATTTTATCCATGATAGTTTCTATGGATTTTACTATCTTAATTACCTCGTTAGTTATTTCATTCCCTATGTTACTTTCATTTGGTTGGTCTTTCCTATTTGTTCCATTTATGTTGCATTTTTTTCTAGCTGTTCTATAATCTACTTGATTTTTATCCATAGTATCTATAATTTGTTTTTCCCTGATTGTTGCGGGGCATATTGGGGATTTTGGTAAATGGGTTCCTTTGCATTGGGCACATTTTGGATTGACCCTTTGGCATTGTCCCTTATGTGGCCCCCCGCAGTTGTGACATTTGTATGGTTTCCTACATTTATTTGTAAAATGGCCCCAGTGTTTACAATTGGAGCAGAACCTAGGTTTGTTTTTGTAAGGTTCTGCTCTATATTTTGATCCTGTCGAGCCTATTTTGATTAGTTCTGGTAGGGGTGTTTCGGTCTCTATTACATTTACTGAGCATTTGGGCGACCTTTTTCCTATTTGATACGTTTTGGTGATATTGTTTCCCCCCTTTTTTAGTTCTTCGTTTAGTTTGTTATTGTCCCAGAGGGACATTTGCCCTGTTAATTGTACTACCGCTTTATATTTGGTTGGTTGCGGTGTTTTGGGGGTAGGTGTGATTTTTTCCTTATTTTGGTTTGTATTGGTAGTGGCTATTCTCTCTAGTGGGTTGGTAAGTTTGTATGGTTTTGTTACCTTGACTGGAATCCCACCTATGTTGTCAATTTCTAGGAACTTTGCTACTTGGGAGCTGGTGTTACAATGTAGGATAATGTAATCCTTATTGGGCCTTATGATTTTGCAGGAGCTTTGATGTACCCTTGTTAGATCCCCTACAAGACTATTTGTGGAGAGATTTAAGAACTTGGTGGATTTGCTGTGAACGTAGAGTGTTAGTTCAAGCCTATGATATTTTGGTTTAGGCCCTATGTTTACTGCTTTTTTGTGTAGAGGTGGCGGGTTGTTGGTTTGTTTCGCTTGGGCAGGGATTTCAATGCTAACTGTTTTATTCCCTTTTTTGGAGGGCCCTTTCCCTTTCCTTTTCCGTCCCAGGTTTTAGGGACTATGATTGGGTTGGGGGTCGGGGTCCTTTTTGTAGGGGAGGGATAGATTAAGTCTGCCTCAGTTAATTGTTTGGATGGTCCTGGGGTTTGGCTAGAGTGGTATTTGGGTGTTTTTTTGGCGGCTTGTGCATACGATTTACTCCTTTCATGTGTTTGGAAAGGAGTGTTTTCGACTGCGTCCGCCTTAGTTTTTGAGGTTTTGGAAGTATATAGTTTGGTTTGAATTGTTCGGTTTGGAGTGTTTTCGATCACGTCCGCCGAATTTTTGGTTGTTTCAGTATTTGATTTAGTCCTAATTTGAATTGTTCGGGTGGTAGTGTTTTCCACCACGTCCGCTATGTTTGAGTTATGAGTGCCTTTTTGGTTTTTGAATGTTTGGTTTGGGGTGTTTTCCACCACGTCCACTAAATTGGAGTTGGGAGTCCCTATTTGGTTTTTGAATGTTCGGTTTGGGGTGTTTTCCAACACGTCCGCCGAAATTGTGTTAGGAGTCCCTATCTGAGCTTTAGTGTGGGATAATACCTTTTGTGTAGTTAAATTTTGTGAGGAATCGCCGGGAACCAATGTGGCGTCCAAGTCTTCAATTTGTAATGATTCATTGTGGAGATTAAAATTAATTGGTGATAGCGGGTCCAGTTTTGCCGCTTCTTTCTTTAGTAAATCTAGCTCCGGGGTTGAATAAACTCTAGATTTCCTTTCTTTCCTTGAATTTGTTTGTTTTACTGCTGTACCCGAGTTTAGTTGCACTTTTTTGTGTGCATTATTTCTTCGTATTGCCTGCCCTTGCCTTTTTTGCATTGCATGTTTGTTTGATTTGGCGGCTGATTGAACTTGGGTGGCGGCCATTTTTCCTTTGTTCTGAATTTTGGGTTGGTCGGCCATATTGGATTACTAGGTTTGATTTATTTAAAGTATAATAAGTCTAAATTTCTAGCTTTAATTTATAGTTTGAATAGTGATAGGTTTGTAAAGTAAAAGGGTATATATTTAATTGAATTGAATTATTGTTGATGATTGCAAGGTTCGAATTAGAGGTCGGAACTAATCCTTCTCAATTGCGAATGCAACCCAAGCTTGTTGTAGTATGGTTCCTACGCTTGTGAATAACAATAATTGTTCGATTAAATGTATTTAGAATTTGAGTGAGGATAGTATTGAGAGAGAGTAGTGGTTTTGAAAGATGTTTAAGGTTGAAAGTAACTTAATATTTCAGCACAGAGTATAATTTAGTTCTAAAGACTTACAGTTGAGACTTAAACAGCGCTGTTGTATATGTCCTTGCGGCCTGAGTTGGAGTAGGCTGGTTGTAGTGGACGGCTGGTTTGCTGCTGGGTCCTGAGCGTAGAGAGGAGGAGTGTTGGCTGGTGGAGGATGGCTGCTGGGTCCCGATGCGTTGAGTGGTGGTGGTGGTAGGCACGCTTTGGCAAAGCAAGTAAACAGTATACATCCAAAAATCTCCAACACGTTGTGGGGACAAAAACCTTGATTAAATTGATGTTATTAATCAAGTAAAAACCCCTCCTTAACTCTAGTGCTTGAGAGAAGGAATAAGATGGTATTTCGTGTTGGAGATTGTAGAGGTGGTGGTTGAGATCAAATCTGGGAACAGGTGGCTTCGGTCCGGAGTGGCTCGACACGTCTGTTCTTCTTGATAGTTCTAGCTGGACTGTGATGCTACTTTTGGATTTCTGATGATGATGAGTATTTGTTTAAAGTGATTCGTCCCGAGGGCTCTTATCACTGTTTTATCCGTCAATGGACGGTTATTTAATTGGTCCTGAGGGTGGGAAATGAGCCACCACCCTGCAGGCGTTTATGTGTTCAGGGAACACTTATTTAAATTAGGCCGTCACATCTGAGTAGCTATTAAGCTACTACTGTGTGATTGTAGGGCCTCATGCCGTATGAGTGGGAATAGTTCCAGCACACACTCATATTTTATTCATCCGGTGTTATTTGGTTGTTCATGGACGTGCTAAGCACGTGTAGTTACTGCTGCAGAGGTAGCGGGCGAGTCGAAGTGCCTGGCAAGGGCGACTTCTGTTATGGAGACCTATCCCTATTCATATACCCTGTGCTGTTTTTTGGGTATACAACTTTCGTGGTACAGTGTTTTTTGTATGTGGTGCTCAGTGTGTATTTATTTATTGTTGTTTTACCTAATATTTTTTGTGCATCATTGTGTTGCTGTGTCTGATGATCTTGGGGTTTGATCACATTATATACACTATTTGGGGTTCTAGTTGAGCCTTATTATCTTAAGTCGTATGGTTTTACTTGCAGCCTTGTGCCGCTGGACCTGATAGTCTTGGATGTTGGACTACCTTATATGAGCTAATTTTGTGGTCCTATGTAATTTCTATCTTATATTATTTTTGTTTTGCAACCTTGTGTCGCTGGGCCTGATAGTCTTTGGACTTTTAGACTACCTTATATGTACTAATTTGGGTTTTCTATCATAATTTACTATCTAGTTTTTGTGCACCGGTGTCGGTGCACCGGTTGGTTCTACTTAATCTGTTGGTTGTTAATGATGTATGTTTGAACACTGTACACTCGATTGTATTTTTTTAGAGAAAAGGTTTCTAGAGAAAGGATGAAGCAGAGGAAGTGGAGAGGTTATTGTTTGTCCTATGTCCTTACTGTCTATTATGCTTTTTATTCTTATGTCACCCTACAACTTGCTTGTGTTGTTATTTATGAGGTATTTATTTATGACCTTTTTTGTATTGTATTTATTTTCCCCCGTTAATGGGTCCCTGATAGTGCGGTTTATTTTTGTTTAGTTATTTTTCCTCTATTTTTTGGCAGGTATGAGGTTTGGTGGCTAAGTGATAACAGATGGGTCCCTGCCTAGTTCAAGGGGCCGTTAAGCGACACGTCAGGGATTTTCCATTGTCGCACCTTGCACCGCACCACGGTTTTGACCGCGAGGCTTGGTAACCAAGTGACAACAAATGGGCCTCTGCCTAGTTCAAGGGGCCGTTAAGCGACGTCAAAGGTTTTCCATTGTTGCACCTAGGAACCGTACCATGGTCCTGACCGTTGCTTAGCTTTCCTGCCTTTAGAGGTTTTTATTCTAATGGGCCTACACTACCTGGTTTATCAGGGTTATTTTGGCTGTTTATTGCTGTTAATTTATATCTTTCCTATTTTCTCTATATTTTTAAGGAATTCTAACATATTTTTGTGTGTTTCTAATATGTTGGGGTTTGTTTTTAGTATAATCTCTGGGTATGTATATGGGGCTTTTATATTTTGCTGTTTTGATCTGAATATTTCCCTTTCGTTTATGGTTTTACTACAGCTGTTGAAGATATGATGGAGATCTTCAGGGGTGTTACAATTGTAGCAGTTTATGTTATGAGGAAAGGGTCCTATGTATTTTCCCATGCTGTTTGCCAGCTTGGTTTTGCCTATAGTTATTCTATTTATGGTTGTTTGTTCTTTAGGTAAGCCCTTGGGCGGTTTTTTATTCCTATTTACTTCCTTGACAGTAGTGTACAACACTCTCCCTAATGTACTAGTATCCCAATCGTTTTGCCATTTTTTATCTATTTGAGTGTTTATTAAACTGTATAGTTCTGATGTACTATATTGTAGTGGCTCGAAATTTGGTTCGTTTAGTTTTTCTTTGGCCAGTTTGTCGGCCATTTCGTTGCCTTTAATTTCAATGTGGGAGGGTATCCACAAGAATTCTACAATGGTATTTTCGTTATTTAATTGTTTTAGTTTGGCATTTATTTGATTGAGAAAATCTTCCCTACATTTAGTGGTGTTTGTTTGAATTGAAGAGAGGACACTTAGCGAGTCACTAATAATCACTGTCTTATTGGGTTTGAATTCTTCAATCCACTGTAATGATTTTAGGATGGCCCAGAATTCAGCTGTGTATATAGAGCAGTGGTCTGGTAGACGTCTGCCTATTTGTACTTTAAGTTCTGGTATGACCATAGCTGCAGCTGTTTTATATGGATTAGTAATTTTGGATCCATCCGTGTAAATTTTTGTGTATTGATGGTATTGAGAGTTTATAATTTCTAAGGCTTCATTTTTGAGGTTGATTTCTTGATTTTGTTTGTTGCCTTTTTGAGTTAGGGAGGTGTTGACTTTAGATTGCACGTTGTTCCAAGGTTCGTGTTCGTACACTACGTTAGGTTCTAATGGGAATAGTTCCACTGGTAGTATTGTTTTTAATAGATGAACTTGCTTTCCCATGGGTAGTTTTTGTTTTAAGCTTTTACTAAATGGGATGTTGGTTTTATTTATGGCCAGGAGGGTGGGGTGCGTTTTGGGGTGGGCGGACAGCCGCGCTGCATACTTTAAAATGAGTTCTTGCCTTCTCAGGTGTAGGGGCAATTCTCCTGTTATTACATGCAGTTCGGCTGTTGATGTTGTGTTTAGAGCTCCGGTGCTCTTTACTAGTGCCATTCGTTGGATTTGATCCAATTTTTTGAGTTGTGTTTTGGATGCTGATGAGTATAATTGGCATCCATAATCTATTTTAGATCTTATGAGGGCTCTATATAATTTTATTGATGTTTCTTGGTCAGCACCCCAATGTGTGCCTTTAAGGCTTTGTATTAAGTTAAGGTCCCGGCTACATCTTTTAACTAAGTCATCTATGTGGTATGCCCATGTTAGATGTTGGTCATAGTACATACCCAGAAATTTAGCTACTTTAACAAATTTTATTTCCTTATCCTGGATTGTTAATTTGGGATATTTTATGTCTTTTCTATTTGAGGTGAACAGTACAGCTACCGTTTTTTGGTGCGATAGTTTGAATCCCCATTGATTTGCCCAGTTTCCAATTTTGTTAAGGCTGGTTTGGATTTCAGAGATGTTTTTGTGGTTGGAGGGGTTTCCTGGTCTCCATAGGCCACCGTCATCAGCAAATTGAGATAATTCAACTTTGGTAGTTGCCATATTTTTATCTAGGTCATTTATCATGATGTTGAAGAGGGTGGGGCTGAGTACACTTCCTTGTGGAGTTCCGTTTTCGAGGGAGTGTTTCTCAGAGTAAGTTGCCCCTACCCTAGTTGTTATTGTGCGGTTTGTTAAGAAATCTTTGATAAAGTTGAACATTCGTCCAGTAATTCCATAATCATTTAATTTAGCTATAAGGCCTTTGGTCCATACTAGATCGAATGCTTTCTCGAGATCGAGAAATACCGCAGTGAGGTATCTGCTTGCTTTTTGTTTGGAGTTAAATGATAGGTTGATAGCAGTTTCAAGTCTTACTAGTTGGTCTGTGGTGGAGCGCTTGTTTCTGAATCCACATTGGTTTTCTGAGAGGAGGTTATTTTTAGTAAGGTGTGACTTGATTCTGTTGTTGATGATCGTTTCCATGATTTTACATATGTTGTTTGTTAAAGATATAGGCCTATAAGAGTTGATGTCATGGCTATCTTTTTTGGGTTTTAAAATGGGTATTACTATCGCATGTTTCCATTTTATTGGTAGCTTTCCCGTGTCCCATATTTTATTGAGGAAATTTATTATTATATTAACTATGTTTGGTGGTAATTGCTTGTATATTATATACCCTATCTTATCTTCCCCAGGTGAAGTTTCTTTTTTGGTTTTAAGTGCCTGGTCCCATTCATATTTGGTTATTTTGTTGTTTAAAGGGGATTCTTTAGGTCCCAGGTCTTGAAATATTTGAGAGTTTGCTTTTTCTTCAATGGCTCTATGTAATTGAAATTCTTTGGTATGGTTGCTGTTTTTGCTCATGCTAGTAAAATGTTGAGCTAATAGGTCAGCTTGTTCTTTATCACTGGATGTATTACTTATTTTAGGAGTGTTGTTGGTGTTTTTACCCCTAATCCTTCTTATTTTGTCCCACACTTGTTTAGAATTTGTTTTGTGGTTTAGGGTACCACAATATGCTTACCATGTTTCCATCTTTGCTTTTTTGATTAGGTCTTTTAGTTTTTTAGCAAGATTTTTATATTCCAGAAAGTGTGTGGTGACTTTGGTTCGTTTAAATTTATTCAGTGCTTTGATTTTAGCTTGTTTGGTTGTTTTAATTTCGTCATTCCACCATGGTACACTTAGTTTGGATGCCTTGAAATTAGTGGTTGGAATACTTTTGATTGCTGCATTGCTAATTATATTAGTGATGTTTTCATAATATTGGTCAATGTCATTTGATTCTAACTGGGTAGTATCTTCGTTAATTAGTATTTGTTGGAATAATTCCCAGTCTGCTTTTTTATAGTTCCACCTGGGGTTGTTTTTATGTGCTGGTGTTTGCACTGTCATCTGCAGGGTGGTTATTATTAGGAAGTGGTCACTGACCATGGGGTCAGACTGATCCACCTACCACTTAGCCACTTGTGCCAGTGTATTTGTGCATAGTGTGAGGTCAATGGCGGACAAGGTGCCGTTTATCGGGTTTAGTCTGGTCCCGGCGCCATCATTTAATATGATTAGGGTTGATGTATTAGCCCAGGCTTCAATCAACCGTCCCCTTGTGACCTTCAGTTTCACCCCCCCCCCCACAGCTTGTTATGGGCATTGAAATCTCCGCATATGACAGTGCGCTCACTAGTGATTAGGGTAGTTAATGTTGTTAAGATCTGTTCATTTCTAAGGGCGTTGGTAGTCCTTGGGTCGTAAAAGTTAATTATTTGTAATTCATTTGGTCCTATTTTGATCTTTAGGGATTGTATCTCTATATGTGAATTGGTTATTACCTCTGTTGTTATTGGTACTGTTTTTATAGATGGTCTATGGTGTTCTTTACATATATGGCTAATCCTCCCCCCGTTCCGTCCTTTCGTTGTTGGAGGTATCCTGGGGCGTAGCCATTTATATTTGGCAATGTTTTGTTTTTATTTGTTAACCTTGTTTCTTGAATGCAGAGGATATCAGGCTTAATTTTGGAGTTAATTATTTTAATTTTTAATTCATTCAGGTTAGTGTATAGTCCTCTAGCATTCCATTGCCATATAGAAACATTTCCATTAGTTGTGTTAGCCATTTCTAATGAGTTCATTTGTTACAATTAGTGCCTTAATTTGGTTTTTGGTTTGTTTTAGTTTTTTAGTTAAACCTTGTGTTTTACTGGTTTTGTTGGCTTCATTCATGATATTGTCAATTGCTTTCATTATTTTGTTTATTTCTATTTCTATTTTCTCTCCTATGTTTGATCTATTAGTGTGATCTTGATTATTTATTTTGTTTAGTGGATGTTTTTTCCTAGCTGTTTTATAGTCGACCAGGTTGTTGTCCATATATTCTACAATTTGTTTTTCCCTAATTGTGGCCGGACATAATGGGGACTTTGTTGGGTGTGTCCCTTTGCATTGTGCGCATTTGGGTTTGTGTTTCCGGCATTCTCCCTTATGGCCCCCCCCCCCCCCCCCACAGTTTTGGCATTTAGTCGGGTTTGTACATTTGGTGGTAAAATGCCCCCAATGATTACAGTTTGAGCAGATCCTTGGTTTGTTGATGTAGGGTTCTGTCCTATATTTGGATCCAGTTTTACCAATATGGATGAGTGGTTGGAGTGGTTTTTCCGACTCTATTACTGTTACTGTACATTTAGGGAGTCTAGTTCCTATTTTATATGTTTTGGTGATGTTATTGCCACCTTCTTTCAGTTTTGAGTTTAAGGTATTTGTGTCCCACTCTGACATTAATCCTGTTAATTTTATTACTGCTTTGTATTTGGTTTGCTGTGGTGTTTTGGGGGTGGGAGTGGGTTTGTCTAAAGATACATTTTTCTCTGCAGTGGCAGTGTTTTTTTTCGGGTTTGTCATTTGGTGCGGTTTTGTCACTTTTACCGGTATCCCGCCTAGTGTGTCAATTTCTAGATATTTGGCCGTTTGATTACTGGTACTACAGTGTATTATTATGTAGTTTGTGTTTGGCCTAATTATTTTACAGGAGCCTTGATGTACTCTTGATAGCGCTCCTGCTATACTATTTGTAGACAGATTTATTAATTTAGTGGAATTACTTTTGATAAATAAAGTTAATTCCGGCCTGTGGTATTTGGGTTTGGGCCCTATATTTTCTGCTTTTTTTTTGTGGGGGTGTAGGCTTTTTTGATGGTCCTGGTATTTGACTATTTTGAACTTTTTTGCTATCTTTGGCAGTCTGGGCGTATGTTTTTTGTCCTATTTGAGGAGGGGTGTTTGTCACTGTGTTTCCCTTGGTATTTTTGGATGTTCGGGTGGTAGTGTTTTCCACCACGTCCGTTAAATTTGAGTTAGGGGTCCCTACTTGATTTCTGAATGTTTGGTTTGGGGTGTTTTCCACCACGTCCGCCAGGTTTGAATTAGTAGTCCCTATTTGAGTTTTGAAAGTTCGGGTGGGGGTGTTTTCCACCACGTCCGCCAAGTTTGAATTGGGAATCCCTGTTTGAATTTTGGATGTTCGGGTTGGGGTGTTTTCCACCACGTCCGCCAAGTTTGAGTTTGAGGTGCTTATTTGATTTTTAGTGGGGGATAATGATATAGGGGTGGGAACCAACGTGTCGTCCAAGTCTTGAATTTGTATGGTTTCATCATGAAAATTAAAAGTAATTGGAGATAGCGGGTCCAGTTTTACCGCTTCTTTTTTAAGTTGGTCTATTTTTTCTACGTATTAGTTAGCTTATATAGCATTTGACACGTTTTATCCTCCAATTAATTCCTTGAATTTTAACAGACAATCACACATCACGTGGTGGGTATCTTTTGCAATCTCTCGGGCTTGATTAGCGTGTGTGTGTACAGAAATGTTGAACAGGAGAAGGACCGGAAATGTGTTGTGTTAAATGTGTTAAGAGACCCTTAATGAGAGAAGTACATGATGATGACGTCATAGGGCTGCGTCACATGGCACTACGTGAAGATCAAGCATGTAGTAGAGTTGTGAAAAAGGCCATATTAAGAGAACTTTAATATACAAAAATAAATATAAACATACATATAGAATTCATCGAATATTATGCTGCTTTCTATGTCTACTGTTTTCCTTGTGCAGCTCCCGTAATGCACAAGAGAACCCAAAATAAAGAAATATTAGAATGTTTGAGATCAGATTTGGCTATTAACTTAAAACAGATCTTGGAATTGAAAGTGACATAATGAAACATCAACAAAAGAACAAGCATCATTTTATCATAAACAACTATCTAAATCTGTGTAAAGTTATTTTAAAGTATTTTACTGGTCAGGATACATAATGTCTTCTATGCCAATTAATAGCTAGATCATGTACCAGTGCGCTGGTGCAACAGAACAGAAAGTGCAAACCTGGAACATGGAAAGGATGGGTCAATTAAACCATTTAGACAATTTTTATAACACTCAATAAATATATAAGTAGAGGCGTCCCAACTCGAGTCCGGAGAGGTACAATTTAAATAAAATAATTTATAGACCTCCACTCGAGGAGAGTCGAACTCAATATGAAATAAATAGACAATGCGAAGAACGACACGAAAGAAATACAATCATTTAAAAAAAGTTTTAACAAATATTTATACAGCGATAGTACACCGTACTTCGCTCCAAATTCGCAATCAAAATAAGTAAATATAAAAACTCTTAAGAATATTAAAAAATGATGATCCATATTTTAAGGATCAAAGTTATCATAAAGGACAATTGCGACGAATTGAAAGAAAGCAGGTTATCTTTACAAAGAAACAATGTATACCGGTATGTATACATATATAGCAGACACACACACACACACACACAAATAAATATCATACATGTGATACAGGTGACCTCTAGCCAACGTCGACAAAAGTATGTCGGGAAGACATTTCGAGATTAGGTGAATAAAACCTACTTCGATGAACAACCCTATAGAATTACTGACGTTGAACGAAACATATTTTATCGCGATATTAACGATATCACAATTCTAGAACCTAAAATTGATGACGATTATGATACGTAGAATATATATATATATATATATATATATATATATATATATATATATATATATATATATATATATATATATATATATATATATATATATATATATATATATATATATTAAATAAGTAATTTATTCCTCCAGAATCCAGAACAACAAATGAAAAACTTATCCGTTAATATGCCTTTAGAACAAAATTGTATGGTTTGAAATTAACACGTAATGTTAAAGTTATTTCGCAGTGGGGAATATTTTCTCTTCAAAATTCTATTCTGCACCCAAACGCTCGCACGCCCACATACATAATTTAGATGGTCGCTTCCTTAACCAAGCAGTTTAGGATAAACATACACAAACCTTTGCTTATATTTACTTTGCACATTTTAAACCTGTAAGATTAGGCATTTAGGCATCCTGATGGAAAAATAGTTCGTGTGTGTGTGCGCGCGCATGTGTATGTGCGTTTCCAACCTCTTTACTTACTAGTCATACAAAGACTACCGTTGTACCAGTCAGCAGTACTACCCGGAAGATAATCACAGATGACACGTGACTCGAGTCACATAGGGAGTACAGGCATATTTAGTGCAGACGTTGTGGCTTTAAATGAAAGAAGTCAATCATGGCAACATCGAGTGAAGATTTAATAGCTTCAGATGAGATACAGGAGAGTGAAGCAACACTATCAGATGATCTGAACTGCCCACTTTGTATGAAAATATTTAGGTCTCCTAGACGACTACCGTGTTTACATTCATTTTGTCACGACTGTCTACAGTCACACATATATAACATTGCCTCTGTGAAAGACTCTGTAAAGGAATTATGTTGTCCACTATGCGGAAATGTGGCTTTTACAGGAGAATCTTCTATAGACAAATTGGTGCATATATTTCCTCTCAATACGCTTATGCTATCTGTCTTAATGAAATCGAAAGTGAAAATAGACCTTGTGTGTAACGCTTGCCAGGCTCAGGACATCCTCTCTCCCGCTGAAAACGTATGCACTGTCTGTGAGGAGGCCCTATGCATTCAATGCTCGAACATGCATGGAATTTCAAGATTGTTGACAAATCACACTATTTTGAAAATTGAAGACTTGCCAAACAAACAGCAGACTGTTCTGCAAAATAATGATATCTTTCGCTGCACGGAGCATGCATCATTTCCTGTCGAGTATTACTGTAAAGGCCATGAAACTCAGCTATGTGCCAAATGTTGTGTTGATGATCACGCCAGCTGTACAGAAGTAATTAAATTAGCCAACAAAATGCCAGATCTCTCAGAAGCTTTGAACCAGATGAAAGAGCAGATGAAGAACTTTGAAGATCAGCTAAAACAATTTGCAGCTATCAATGTCTTAAATCTGAGCAAACTTGAATCTGATGTCAACAATTTGACTATTGAAATAAAGACATTAAAGAAAATAATAAACGATGCTTTAGATGATCTAGAAAACAGGGTGAAACAGGAAGGGAAAAAAATTGTCAATGACGAAAAGAAGAGAATAGAGCAAACAAACCAAATATGTCAATCTCATGTAACGGCAATTCGGAATTCAAATGTCGTTTTGGAATCGGCCAGTAAATATGCAACTCAAAATCAAATCTTTCTGCTTATAAAGAAAATAACAAACCAGTGTTTTATGTCCAAACGGCACAATGACGATGGGTTCTCTAAGAATGACATTGTGACATTGCAGTTAGAGGTCAACCCACAACTTACCTCTGTCATTAACATTCCTAGAAGCGAAATAGGCACGTTAAGGATGAAGAAAAATGGAGAAATCCCAGTTGTGCCTGATGGATTTAAACCGCTGAAAGAATGTAGAGTAGAACGTGTGATTGTCAAAGATATGAAAGGATTAAAGGCAAAGACACCTTGGTACACTAAAGTGACATTTACCAGCACTGATCAACTGTTGCTGGTGGATCATGAAAACAAAATGCTTTACCTCTTGGACTCTTTATGTAACATTGTTTGCAGTCACACATTCTTAGATAAACCTGTCGACGTCTGTATTGTAAATAAATACGGTGAAGACGTAGCAGCAGTATCTCTACCAAACGCAAAATCTGTTCATTTATTTTCCCTCAAAGATAACTCCATCACATATGTGAAGCAGATACAAACCAAGTACAGATGTTATGGCATTGCTTCATACAATCATGAAGAATTGATAGTATCGGGACCATGTGGTGATAACATGACGTACTACTGGAGTATTATTACTCTGGATGGGAAGGAAAAATCCTACCATGAGTTTGATGGTGCAGGTACAAGCCAGACCTATGTCGCTTTGAATGCATTCAAGTCTCGTTTGTATATATCCGCCTGAAAAGATGATTCTTTGCATTGCTTTGGTTTGAATGGAACGGAACATTTTACATTCAGACATCTCGATCTCAAAGGATCACAAGGTGTTTCCGTGGACAGAGATGACAATGTGTATGTAGTCGGATATCGGTTCCACAATATTTTTCAACTTTCTCCTAGCGGTTTACTTATTCGAATAATCGTGAACGAAATCGAAAATGTTCCCATGGGGATATGCTTCAATAAGAATGGAGATAAATTTGTGCTATCCCATCTTCATACAGGTCTAGGATTGTATCGGCTGGTATTTGAAAAAGGATAACATTCTAAGAAATGTAACAGTTACATAGCTTTCACTTATTCTATGTATTGCTTTATAATAATATATATATTATATATATTATTATATATAATAATATATATAATATATATATATATTATATATATATATATATATATATATATATATATATATATATATATATATATATATATATATATATAATGTATAATTTATCTTCCTAATGTCTAATTACATCTCTAACGAAGCAAAAGACAATATCATTATATATATATATATATATATATATATATATATATATAAAAATATGTGTGTGTGTGTGTGTGTGTGTGTGTTCCTTAATAGATATCATTTTTCAGTATTAAAGCTATTTTGACTATCCAATAGCTAAACATATCGTCGTTATTCCAATTTGAAGTGTCGTGTTTTTCGGAGCAGCTTTTTTATGCCATTGGATAAACGTGATAACATGTAGCTGATAGCGAAAATTTCATAAATTTCATAAATTAAAAAAATGAGTTCGTCTAAATCCTTATGTATACACATTATGTACAACAATGAGCAACAAACATTTTACTTACTTTACTTGACACATTTATTCTGATTCAAGATTTGTGTCCATTATGTCAATGAACTTAATCCAGTTGTGAAATTTGTTGGTTGTCGACCTTCAAATGAATGAAGAAATTTCTTATCTCGGCCAACATCGTACTATTGTCTCCTCCTGAAGCTCACTAATTAAATAATTATAAATTTCAATAATGGATTTTTTCTTTCTTTTCTAATTTCTGGCTTTTAATAAGAAAACAAAATTTATTTAATATATTGAACTCAAAATATTCTTTTAAAAAGATAAATATTTATTTTATTATACATTAACATTTACGTAATTTTATAAACGAAAGAGTATCAAATGTTTCTAACCGATAATAAATACATTACATGCAGTTTGAATGATTTTCAGAATGATAGAAAACTGCGTCACTGTTGTGACCAAGAAGCTTTAACAAAATAATATATAGATGTAAAAGAGAAATAAAATATTAATTAATGCTACGATTATTTTTTGTTATATTCGCTATTGTTGTTACTTCCCGTGATTGTATAAATATCTTTCCCCATCTCTACTTTGGCTGCACGTGGCTCTGTGAAAAACTATTTATTGTTTGTGATTTCATTGTCGTCTAAATTTGATTAGGACATAGATTTGCTTGTGACTATTTAAACATTGACATCCTTAATCTAACAGTTAACTAAATCATTCCATACATGTTATACATGTGCCTCACATGCCGTTTGTTTTACAGCTATTCTCTCTCTCTCTCTCTCTCTCTCTCTCTCTCTCTCTCTCTCTCTCTCTCTCTCCACGCACCCCCCTCTCTCTCTCGCCCCCTCTCATTCTCTGTCTGTCTGTCTCTCTCTCAAAATGAAATACATATAATTCAAACCACTTACGCTGTTATAAGTAGATCACGTTCAATCCTTCTATGTAAACAGATACGTAAACGTATCGCATTAACCACAGGAGTCTGACGTTTTATCAATAAAGTACGGCGAAATGTCTGACAAAATGAAAGTGTTTATATATATGTTATTGTTAATGGTATTTCATTCTGTCAGACATTTCGCCGTACTTTATTGATAAAACGTCAGACTCCTGTGCATTAACTCACCTGAACACTTTCCTCAAAACTTGCTTCTTGACTCACGAAAACAAACATTGGAGGCTTTTCCCGTAAGAATTACTCCAATTGCAATGAGTACAATTTCCAAGCACTCCAGTGCTGCTGATATATCAACCTCAGGATAGTGGTCGTTTGTTTTGTTTGTTTGATTAGGATTTTTAACGTAGCTTTAACAATGTTTCAGTCATATCGCTACGATGTCTTCAGTGAGGCAGTTTATAGTGATGTCTAGCACTGGGGCATCATGCCACACACATGTTGCATGATGTCCCACCCAGTCACATTATCCTGACACCAGGCTGACCAGTCCTAACACTAACCTCTTAAAGCTGAGCATCAAGCGAGGCAGCTGTTAGTACCATTTTTGTAAGTCTTTGGTATGACTCGGCAGGGGATCGAACCCACAACCTCTTGCATCTGCGGCAGACACTCTAACCACTAGGCCCACGGAGCGGTAAAGCAAAGATTTTTCTGTACATGCATTTATGATCCAGTTCAAACAAGTTCACTATTTGTTTCATAGAAATTATCTGCATTTTTATATTTTACATTTGTTTCTAGGTGGTTTTGTCTATCCCTCCAATAGTCTGTCCTTCCATCTGTACAATTATATAATATGAACTTCATCTACACCATGTGTGAGAGTTGATCACATTTGAAGGATTATTTTAGGTGGTATAACAAATAACAACAGTTGATACATTGTTTTAGGTGGTGTAAGAGATTACAACAGTTGATACATTGTTTTAGGTGATGTAAGAGATTACAACAGTTGATACATTGTTTTAGGTGGTGTAAGAGATTACAACAGTTGATACATTGTTTTAGGTGGTGTAAGAGATTACAACAGTTGATACATTGTTTTAGGTGGTATAAGAGATTACAACAGTTGATATATTATTTTAGATGGTGTAACAGATGACAATAGTTGATACATTATTTCAGGTGGTATAACAGATGACAACAGTTGATACATTACTTTAAGTGGAGTTGTGGAATAAAGTAGTTTTTATTTATCCTGGATGCAACCTTGTGTACAGTAGGGTTTTGGGGTTATAGGTCAAAGTTCATAAATAGTATGGACCCTATTTTTAGACTAAACTCAATCTACATGTAACCTTGATTTAGGCAGAGTAATTATATTTGGCATGCTGAATAGTGCTGGTGAATTATTTATATTCTGAATGCATCCAAAGGTAATTATATTTGGCATGGTGAATGGTGATGGTGAATTATTCAGATTCTGAATGCAGTGCAAGGTAATTATTTTTGGTATGGTGATACGTAATGGTGAATTATTCAGATTCTGTCAAGCAGTCCAAGGTAATTATATTTGGTTTGGTGAATAGTGATGGTAAATTATTCAGATTCTGAATGCAGCCCATGGTAATTATATTTGGTTTGGTGACTATTGATGGTGAATTATTTAGATTCTGAATGCAGTCCTAGGTAATTATATTTGGTATGGTGAATAATGATGGTGATTGTTTGATATTCTTAATGCAGACCAAGGTAATTATATTTGGTATGGTGAATAATGATGGTGAATTTTTGATATTCTGAATGCAGTACTAGGTAATTATATTTGGTATGGTGAATAGTGATGGTGAATTATTCAGATTCTGAATTCAGCCTATGGAGTTGGGTATAGGGTCAAAAATAAAATACTGTCCATATTTGTGGTGGCAATCATCGCTGAGATTTTTTTCACATAAAGATAATGATAGAACAAATACTGTGCATTATGTGGAAATTTTAATTGCAAAAAAACACATGTAATAAATAATAAAGTTACTATCTGACATGTAAAATCGCTCTTTGTGCTGTGTTAACATAATACTGTTGTATAATACATGTAATATAAAAACCCACAACAGACTGGATTGTGGGTAAAATGATGAAAATAAATAGTCCATTGTATTATACATGGATATATAAAGCTCACAACAAACTGGATTGTGGGTAAAATGTTGAACATAAATATACAGTTGTATCATACATGTATATAAAACTCACAACAGATTGAATATTGGGTAAAACGATGTACAGAAATAATCCATTGTATCATACATGTATATAAAACTCACAACAGACTGGATTATGGGTAAAACAATCAACAGAAATAATCCATTGTATCATACATGTATATAAAACTAATAATATTCAGGACTGAAAAGAAACTGCCCATATAGTTTTGTATCCAATCAAACCTTGTCCATTTTCCACATTAATTCTTTGAAAATTTAATATTTACAAATGTCTGGCTGTCCTTATAACAGGCCTTTAACATCTCACCTACAACAACATTGGAAGAAAGATGGATAAATATTATGATTATATACAGATTGTGACATACATGAAAAGTCTTTAAGAATGGTGACTGGTAAACAGCAAGTCAAGTCAATTTTACTTTAGAGTCCAGAAAAACTTGCATAGCAATCGAAAAACATGTTTTTCACACCTGTATAATAAAATATTTAGACTAAAATTATACAGCTCAACTGCAACTGTGTGATATATAATCTCTACTATACATGGGCATGGATTATATAACCATATTGATCATCTCAAATGTGCATGGCATGGAATAACTATCTTTATCATCTCACCTGTACATAGTGAGGTATATATAACCCCGGCTTCAATAACCATCTTTATCTTCTCACCTGTACATGGCAAGGTATGCAGTCCTGGCCTGAATAACAATCTTTATCATTTCAAAGTGTCACAGTCAGTGGAAAGGTGTGTTCATAGTGTAAATAAGTGTTTACAGTCCAAGTATGTACTTACAGTCAAAATGTGTCCATATGAAATGAGGAAAAACATAAGGAAAATCTGATGTTTATCATTTGTAAAAAGGGACAATATCATTATTATTAATTCATACCAATGATAATCATGTACAGTCAAATCCAACTGCAAACAGGACAAACCCAATTACATAATGTGTTGACCAATCAGGGTCTATATTTTACTTGTTTTGGTAACTAGATCAGATCTGCTTTCACATTTATCAATGACAGATGAGGGTGATCACATTTACTTATTGATGTGGACCTGTAAGCGAATATGTTGTGTATAATGTGAAATATACAATTTCAACACAAATGATTGTTCTCCATGCACATTAAATCAATTGTCAAGATAGACAATTAAATGCAGAATTTCTCTGGAACTTCATTAATTATCTGCATTTTCCTGCACCATAGTGTACTCCCTTCCTACAACACTGTCCATGGAGCAAGAGTATGCCACTTTATAGTGAGGAACTTTATAATGGATTACATTGTATATATACAGTATTCCCATATAACACTGTCATTTGAGCCATAGAGTATCACTTTATAGTGAATGCCTAATAATGAAGTGTATCTTGTATGTAATATTAATATCACTCAATGAAATGACAACACATGCTTTGCATTACTTTATAGTGAGTGCCTAATAATGATGTGTATCTTGTATATACTATTAATATCACTCAATGAAATGACAACACATGCCTTGTATCACTTTATAGTGAGTGCCTAATAATGAAGTGTATCTGGTATATAATATCAATATCACTCAATGAAATGACAACACATGCCTTGTATCTCTTTATAGTGAGTGCCTTATAATGAAGTACATCTTGCATATAATTTTTAAAATTAAATGAGATTAATTGCAATACATGCTTCATACAAGGATATGTGATGAGAGGCATTATAGTGAGGGAATGCTGTACGAAAGTACCCCTTAAGAAGTTCAGGTAAATTGCTGTTTTACACAATTTGAATTCCCCATTTCTAAAATGGAAAACTGGACTCCATCACAACTGTATCAGTTTGTGCTCTGCATCTAATGCCTCAATGGCATGAGAGATCAAATTTTCTGCTTGCTTCTGCACAACTCTCTGCTTTTGCAGCCAACTTGCTCCAAGCTTCCCATGTGGGTTCCATATCTCTTGGGTAGGTTAATGACAGAGACGAAGCCAAGCTATTATCACAACAGTACCCGAGATCTTGTTATCCTGAAGAAAGAAAAGAATTAAATGAAGTAGGAAGGAAAACCTTAAAAACATAGCAGTGCACTAAAGCCAACATGAATACGTAGCAGTGAACACATGCTAACACTAACACATTGCAGTAAACAAAAGCATAGCTGTGCACACATGCCAACATAAACACATAGTTGGGTACACATGCCAACACAAACACATAGCTGTGCACACATGCCAACACAAACACATAGCTGGGTACACATGCCAACACAAACACATAGCTGGGTACACATGCCAACACAAACAAATAGCTGGGTACACATGCCAACACAAACACACAGCTGTACACACATACCAACACAAGCACATAGCAGTGCATACAGGCAAATACAAATACATAGTGCACACATACCAACAAAAACACATAGCAGAGCACACATGTTAACACAACTACATAGCAGTGCACAGATCCTAACACATATACATAGCAGTGCAGTGCACACATGACAACAAAAATACAAAGCAGTGCACACATTCCAACACAAATAAATAGCAGTACATGCATGTCAACACATACATACCAGTACAAAGACATAACAGTGCATTTATGCCAACACAACTACATAGCAGTGCATACATTCCAACATAAACACATAGCAGTGCAAACACATAGCAGTGCATGCATGCCAACACAAAAACATATTGCACACATGCCAATAAATATACATAGCAATGCATGCATGCCAACACAAATACACAGTGCACACATTCCAATAAATATACATAGCAATGCATACACACCAACACAAATACCTCTCTCTCTCTCTCTCTCTCTCTCTCTCTCTCTCTCTCTCTCTCTCATAAATCTAAATTGTTGTGCTCATTCTCAATCCAGTTTAAGATCAGTTTGATTTGCATTATTTATTACTCTGGGAAAACAAATTCAAATATTTTGTGTTATTTAGTGATTTAATAAAACAACTATAGAATAATTTAAAACAACAATGAATGGTTGCATGATTCAAATCATTGATTTCACTAACACATTGTAGTCAAACAAACTGGGTGGGTTTATCTGATGATTGCATTTACAAAGGCCTTAGATTCATTCCTGAAAACAGGGTAGGGCAATTGTGACAAAATTCTGAGCGCACACAACAGTCATGGTCCACTGCCATTGCATTTTGTAATTTCAGACAGGCCTACTGGACAATATTTCCTAGCTTCTACAAATCCTGTCTACTTCCCTGCTTAGAAGCTAACCTGTAATCCCAGTCTGGATTTTATCTCTGATATGGGAAGGTTAAAAGTTGCTGTAGCTATATCCTCTGTCAGATTCCAGTAGCCATCATCATGCTGCAGTTGTAAAATCTTGTCTAGTTCTGCATCACCTGAATATGTATGTATATATTAAATTAGTCATCCGTATGTATGTATGTATGTATGTATGTATGTATGTATGTATGTATGTGTGTGTGTGTGTGTGTGTGTGTGTGTGTGTGTGTGTGTGTGTGTGTGTGTGTGTGTGTGTGCGTGCGTGCGTGCGTGCGTGCGTGCGTATGTATATGTATGTAGATATCAAAATAGTCACATGTATGTATGTATGTATGTATGTATGTATGTATGTATGTATGTATGTATGTATGTATGTATGTATGTATGTATGTATGTATGCATGCATGCATGCATGCATGTATGTATGTATGTATGTATGCATGTATATATGTATGTATGTATGCATGATTGTTTAGATTGTGGGTCGACATAACAAGAAGGGTAGTTGGTTTTGCCTAAAGATGTCATATATTTATTACATTGTAAATGGATGGTGTCTTGACTGGAAAGATGTGGAGTGAGGTGACACAGCCCCCCACCCCCATCCCCCAATATGTCTAGTAAAGGTCGTTGGTTTTTACTAAAATAGCCATATATTTATTACTTTGTAACTGCACCAGATACTATCTTGACTGGAATGTTTGGAAGAGTTTTCTACCCTGCTTGAACTATGTCAAGTTCATAGGGTAAAATTTGTCATTGGAGCCACCATGACCTTTGCACCCCACTAGCTGATCCAAGTATATAAAAATTATCCTTGGAGAGCTGTTGGAACCGTGTCCAAACACATCATTTCATGCATACTCAGAGCGCACTGGAAAATGTCTAATGTTATCATTGTAGGGTATTGAATTGTTTGCAGTGATCTTGTTCATCCTCTCAGCATTTAATCTAATTTAACATCCATTTTGGCTTCTGAACTTAATTTAACAAATAACGTTCAATTTTCAAGCTGTTTGGTTCAACAACCCTGTTTTTAAATGCACTATCTTCTGAGAGACTTCTGAAAATTCATTGCCATCACTACTTCCATTTGTGGAGCTTCCTAATTCACTGTTCTGATGTATCCTTTCTTCTTCATCACCACTACTAATCCGTCTTTGTCTGGTCAACAATTTTTTTGTGGCATGTAAGGTGTCTTTTTTAGGTGACACATCACAATTAGATGAGAACTCCATCTGTATGGCTTCAATTTCAGAGTTTTTTGGATTTACATCATTTGATGATGATTTCATATGTTTTGATTTAGGTTTGAAAAAATTGGCTAATTTGGTAAAATTCAATCCCTTGGAAGATTTGTGGGACTTCAGTAATCCACAATTTCTGTTAGACTCTTTCTGAAATAGAGAGATCAAGTGTTATATAGATTTTAATGATTGCTTACAAGAGGCAGGTCAAACATGTTATATAGATTTTAATGATTGCTTACAAGAGGCAGGTCAAACATGTTATATAGATTTTAATGATTGCTTACAAGAGACAGGTCAAACATGTTATATAGATTTTAATAATTGCGTGCAAGAGGTCAAACATGCATATTTCCAACCATCAAGGAGACAAACTGTTCTTTATGAGGAGATGGTTGTATCAAGGTAGCTGATCAGTCCGACTGTTTTATGCATAAATGAAACCTTTTGGGTTTGTTTGGGATTTTTATGGCATAAGAAAACAACCTGTTTTTTTCAGTGAATTATGGCATAATTAGGGCTAAGGTGACAGTAATAAATTGCCCTGTCCAAGGTCACACTATGGAATTTTTTCTGGGTTGATGCATTGGCAGGATTGTTTGTCATTTTCAGTGTCATCTGTGGGCTACATGATTAATATGTTTTAACAGGTAAGAATTTAGAGATTTCTGCAATGTATAAGAACATTTTAAGTATGGCATCTAAATCCATTTGGACTTTAATTTATTTGTATACACATTACTGATATTTCTATACACATTTCTAGTATTTGTATGCACATTACTGGTATTTGTATACAAACGTAATGGTATTTGTATACACAATAAGGTATTTGTATACACAGTAAGGTATTTGTATACACAGTAAGGCATTTCTATACACAGTACTTGTATTTGTCTACACAGTTAGGTATTTGTATACACAGTAAGGTATTTTTATACACAGTACATTATTTCTAAACAGAATGGTACTTATGAACACAGTGCATGTATATGTATACACAGTACTAATATTTGTTTGCACAGTACTGGTATGTTTTGAATGCCATTCTGGTATGGTGTACACAGTACTGGTTTGTTTTGAATGCCATTCTGGCACAGTGTACACAGTATTGATATGTTTGAATGCCATTCTGGTATGGTGTACACAGTACTGGTATGTTTGAATTTCCATTTTGGTATGGTGTACACAGTACTGGTATGTTTTGAATGCCATTCTGGTATGGTGTACACAGTACTGGTATGTTTGAATGCCATTCTGGTATGGTGTACACAGTACTGATCACTGGTAGAAGAGTTATTTTATAAAAATGAGAAAAAATAGGAAAGCAGCTTAAACTATTTAGTACCATGATTCAGTCTTAATATTATTCATATTTTCATTTAAAGAACTTAAAGCTGGCAAATAATGTATAAGGCTTCTGACATAATGTATTTCATTATGGAGATTTACACAAGCTAATAAACTGTACTTTTGTCTCTACTGACCAATTTTTAAATGCTAATCCCAGATTAACCTGCCAGATTATACGAATATAACTGCACACAAAAACAAAATGCCTTAATACATAGTGTAAGTAAAATAAAATAAAATAAAAAATTAGCTTTTATAGATATGTAAAATCCCATCATACCAAATACTTCCACTTTGAAGTTTGGAATATGTGATTCATAAGTCCAAAGTTTATTGGTATTGTTGCAGCTTCCTGTAAGACAAGGTTTGTTGACAGTTATTATTGAGATCTCATACATTGCATCCCTTTGTACAATATTTTCACAACAATATTATGACATCAATATTATGACATCAATATAATGACAACAATTGTATGTACAATTTGTACAGATTGTATCTCTCTTTGTCTCTCTGTCAGTCAATACTTGTTTCTTTCCAAACAACAAGTCTATCTATATTATTTCAGTTTTTTCAAACTACAAGACATGATAACCTGTAGTTTCAGCCTAGTTTCTGGCAGCTTGTACTCCCTACTAATTTCAGAAACAAGGAGCATTATGGGTATAAACAGGTACAAAACTTATTAATTTCATTCATCAATTTATAACTTATAATGTGACAGCAACCAAGCTGTCCCCAACATTGTCACTTTCCTTGTATTTCAAACCAAATGATAAACCAGCTTACTGTCATTTTCAAAAGCAAAGGTGAAAGCAAGAACTGCATAGAAGGTAAATAATTTAATAATCATTACAATGTTGTCTGAGGGAGGCATTGATAAAACACACCCTCATCATAATGTTGTCTAAGAGGGCAGTAATCCATTGCAAACTGATTATACTATTATCTAGGTGACATTGATACATCAAATCCTCATTATAATGTTGTTGGGTATTTGATACATCACACCCTCATTATAATGTTGTATGCTGTATCACACCCAAATAATAATGTTGTCTATGGGACACATCAAATGCTTTACTCCTTCCCTCATTAGGATGCTTTCTGTTGGTAACATAGAATACATCACTACCTCATTATAATGTTGTCTGATGGACACATTAAATATATCACTCCACCAGCAGACTACATCACTCTCTTATCATTATTTTCTATATGGGAGGTACTGAATTCATCTCTCCCTCATTTGGAAGCTGTACATGGGAGGCATTGAGTATACAGCTTTAAAGTCAGACAACCTACCAATGAGAAGGGAGGTATGCACCAGTCACCACATAGAGCCAGTTACTATTGACAGTATGATACATATAGTTTTACAACTATATATATACATGTATACATATCTTTATCAACTACACACTAAAATGACTGCTCCGGTGGCTTAAAAGTTACAGCGTTCACCTCAGAAGTGGGATGTAATGGGTTCAATCCCTGGCTGAGTCTTACCAAAGACTTACAAAAGAGGTACTGGTGGTAACAGCTGCCTCACTTGGCGCTCAACACTAATACATTAGTGTTAGGACTGGTTGGCATGGTGACAGGATAATGTGACTTGGTAGGAGATCATGCTACATGTTTGCGGCATGATGCCCCACTGCTAGACATCACTATAAACTGCCACGATGCAGGCATCATGATGATAAGACTGAACAAGTGTTAAAGCTATGTTAAAAATCCAAATGACACATACACACATACACACACACAGATACACACACTAAAACGCAATACATTTCTATGCCCTCTATATTATACATATAACATTACACACACACTAAAATGTAATCCATACCCTTATTATGACAGAAAATCTTTGTATAAAGTACTCTGTAATTAATAATGATATACTGAGAAGCTTTTTAGTGAAGTAAGCATGCACTGTACATTTGGTATTATTGATTTCTAGTGAAGTATGCATGCACTGTACATTTAGTATTGATGAGTTCTAGTGAAGTATGCATGCACTGTATATACATTTGGTATTGATGAGTTCTAGTGAAGTAAGTATGCACTGTACATTTGGTATTGATGAATTCTAGTGAAGTAAGCATGCACTGTACATTTGATATTGATGAGTTCTAGTTAGGTAAGCATGCACTGTACATTTTATATTGATGAGTTCTAGTTAGATGAGCATGCACTGTACATTTGGTATTGATGAGTTCTAGTTAGGTAAACATGCACTGTACATTTGTTATTGTTGAGTTCTAGTGAAGTAAGCATGCACTGTACATTTGGTATTGATGAGAGTTATAACAAAACAAGTGTCATTTATCAAAGCAAGCATGTGATCAGTTTGTTGTATGGTTCCTAATTTGTAACATAAAATGATTTTTTTAAAGGTATACTTAATTTTGTTCTCTAATATTTCATACAAAAAAGCACTTCACAATTCAAGATCATAAATGTCATTTATATTCGTTTTTTTTATTTTTTTATTCATCAGCATTGATCTTAAGTCACCACAATGGCATTCCATGACCAGGTAAAGATTCTTGGCATCTTGGAAAGCAAAGTGAAGCTTAGAGATCCAAGGACTGGTGGCTTTGGTCAGAATATCAAGCTCCTCCAAGAAAAATGAGACATCCTGACAAAACAACAAAAAAAAATCAATATTTGTGTGCAATATTCACCCTGGACTGATAACTACAAAAGGCCTAGATCTCACCATGGACTAACTAAGATGAAAGGCCTAGATCTCATTGCAGAACATGCTGATATATCAGGATCTATGCTTTTAACTTTAGTAGATCAGCAAGGACCTTAATCTGCCGGTTTATTACCTCATGATGACATATCCTAACCGACAATAAGAAAGTGTAGGTATGTCAGTAAATAATTGACAGTATGACCATGAAAGCATTGATCTGTCACTGCAACATCAACAGTATAAATATGAAGCCTAGATCTGTTACTGCATTATGGACAGTATGAATAATAAATCATAGATCTGTCACTGCATAATTGACAGCATGAATATGAAAGCCTAGATCTGTTACTGCATTATGGACAGTATAAATATGAAAGCCTATATCTGTTACTGAATTATGGACAGTATGAATATGAAAATCTATATATGTCACTTCATAATTCACAGTCTGAGTATAAACATTATTACTATGAAAGAATAGGTCTGTTGCTGCATACTTGACAATATGTCTTTGAAGATATAAATCTGTCACTTCATAATTGACAGCATGAATATGAAAGCCTTGATATGTCACTGCATGATCATCAGTATGAATATTACAGCTAGATCTGTCGCTGCATATTCAACACTGAATGAGCCTGAAGGACTAGATCTATCTATGCAAAATAACCTAATCATGGGCTATGCATTTAACATTACATTAGTAATACAATAGCACGGACTCTAATCTGTCAGCTTGTTACATTATGATAACAGATCTTGGCCTATTTACATTACATTATTAATACAACAGCACAGACTCTAATCTATCAGCTTGTTACATCATGATAACAGATCTTGGCCTATTAACATTACATTATTAATACAACAGCACAGACTCTAACCTGTCAGCTTGTTACATTATGATAACAGATCTTGGCCTATTTGCAGTTCATTTTGTTTTATACACCTAACTAGAGCATGACTGCATAAATCTAACACTAATATCATTTGCCTGGAAATAAGAATTTTATGAAATCCAAAATCATTTGGAATATTCATACAATATACGTTTTGGTAAGGGACACAATATGTTACTTACCAGACAAACAAAATTCAACTTATCATGTAGACTGTTAGACAAGTTATTGAAATTATTTCAGAATGGTATCGTAATACATAAACTTTTGACAAATTCAGTTTTTTAATAAGCTCATTGGCATTGTGCATCAGCAGGTATGCTGCTGTCAGGAGACAAATTTGAATGACTCATTGCCTTGATAATCTTGTACCAATTTTATATTTTAACAATATTTCATTGAACAACATTATTAAGGTCTGCTCTCTTAAAAAGAAAGTAAATCCCATAAAAAATCTAGTATAAAGTCCACCATATAGCAAGTTCATTTGATTACATCTAACTTCATTGAATTGTTCCTCCATGGTCTGCAAGTGATAGATAATTGAGAACCAGACTAGATCTTAGTTTCAATCATGAAAGGCTTGCTGTCATGAAATAATGTACTAACTGACAAAGAAAAAAAAAACAACATCTGCTCACATATTATTCATGAGAGTCCAACTCAGCAGCTGATGAACTGTATAATGAAAACAATATGGATCGACAGTGTAAGATAATTTCCGTGGTGGACAATTTACTTGTGGACTATGATACCACTTTTCTAGTTACTGACATAACCGTAATGAAATTATAGCCTGATTTGTTACTCATAACACACACACACACACACACACACACACACACACATTTATCCTTACCTCATGATGTGCCAATAGTTTTTCCTTATGTAGAATTCTCATCGCATACACGTCTTTCGATATCTTCTTCTGTACAATATGAACCTCTCCAAACCTCCCCCTGCTAATGATATATTTGGTCTCAAAATCCGATGCAGATGGCAGCTGCTTGAATTTTGTAACTTTGCCATCATCTGCAAGTAAATATCATTTATTTGTAAGTTCTTATGTAATGTATTTATATAACAAATAGCTCACACGGGCCCGGTATAGAGTATGGGACATTGATTATTGCAGGTAACATTCTAAACAACTGGCAAAATTTTGTTGGCATGCTTTCAATTTAAACTCTTATGATTCAAGCCTCTTTAAATTGCTAATTCTTAGTCTATCGGTTTAAAAGAGCTCTAATGCATTGATTTTCAGATTTTGTTTTATTTAAAATGTAGGAACATTTTTAAATCAAGCTTGTATTAAATAAAAATTAATCTTGTCTGTACAAAAAGATTTTCCACAAGAATATCATTGATTGGAATACACATTTTCGCAAATCTCTTTGCATGCATGAAATCATGAGCTTATATGGTAACAAATCTCAGTTGCCATATTTCAAGCATTACTTGTATTATCTCTATGCAAGCCCAAACGTTTGATACGTACTTTATTTGGTAGACAGTTATGAATTTACAAAGGGACACCACTCCTTCTGAGTTTCCAGATTTTATGTCTTTTTATATTATACAATAATGGGCTTATAAAGACTGACCCTGTGTTATGAGAAAGAGATCAGTTAACATTCACTAACACGGAAACACACAATAAATCACTTTACATATAGTATGCTCAAGACATTGATGTACAGTCGTATTAGCGTATTGGCCAATTTTAAACAAATAAATACTTTGTTAAGGGACATAACAAGCTCAGCCAATCAGATTAATTAAATTAATAAAATAATTCTCAAAACAAAACTTGTCTGCTACGTTAACTATCCATGGCTACCATGAAGTAAGCCAATCAGATGTCAATTCGCCAAAATACAGCCAATCAGATTTCAGATTACCTAATTAATTTGTATTGATGCCAGATGCCAGATCATGTATGTACGTAGATGGTTCAGACGACGAATAGGTTTGTTCCAAATCGATTGTTATACATCTTTTGATTGGTCGTAATCTCAACCAATCAGATACAATAACACATAATTAATATGCATAATTAGTTACTGTTCATAGTCAGATTCTTCAAAGATCTTTATGCCGAGATGTTTTTGTAGTGGTCCTCATCCTCTCCCTCAAACGTCAAAAACGAAAAGAAAAGAAAGCAACTTATACTACTGAAATTCCAAATTATGCCGAATCCCTAACGTTAGCAATAAATACTTAAAGGTATAACGGTACCAATTGCGCAAGTCCATGTGGGTGGAGCTTAAGGTGTAGGGTCCATTGTTTTCAGAAATAAACAACAACACAAGCTTTGATTGGTTGTATTCAGAAATAAGCAATGTGATACATCTGACTGAAAATAGGTATGTTGTGACTAGATAACTCATACCCCTGTCTAGTTCCAGCAGAGTTATCTCTCTTAAATGCAATGGAGTACCTGGTTTTGTCATCATCAAATTGAAAATCTAACATTGTTCTCTATAACAGTGTGTGAGATGCACGCTAAATTAGGATAGAAAATATATTTATCTCTCCAAATATTAGCATTGAGGTCTATGGAAAAACAATTGGTACCGTGATACCTAAAGTTATATTCAAAGTCGATGTTTTCTTTATTCATATAGTGTGTGTCTGTGATTTTAATTTTTAACGTAGCTTTAAAAACAATTCAGTCATATCGCTATGATGTCTGCAGTGAGGCAGTTTATAGTGATGCCAAGGACTGGGGCATCATGCCGCTAACATGTAGCATCATGTCCCACCTAGTCACATTATCCCGTCACCAGGCCGGCCAGTCCTAACACTAACCGCTTAATGCTGAGCGCTAAGCCATTATTACCATATGTTTAAGTCTTTGGTATGACTTGGTCGAAGATTAAACTCACGACCTACTGCATCCGAGGCGGACGCTCGGACCACTCGAGCGGTCCATATTTTGTAAACATGGCCAAATGCTCGGACAATTTTATCAACGATCGTAATAGACTATAATTGACTTACCCCGCCTGTCGCAAAAAAGTTTATCTGATCGCGAAAATCGTAAGAAAAATCAGCGATGGGCTGCGGCGCCGAGTATAAGACAGAGCTCTCGTTGCTGCTGTAAATTCTTAATCATTGTTATATCAGTAATGTTTGGTGAAGCATAAACCATAAATTTATTAATAATATAGCAAAATAGATATAAAAAAATAAATTTGAACTAATAACTTTAATAACTTAGATACTTAGCACGTCAATAAACAAAAATGGTATAGATAAGGACAAAACTGCACAAGTAATAGCGATTGAAATCCTGAGTATAAAAATCAGGAACAATACTAATATTCACGGGATAAAGATACCAAACTTGAGAGAGGAATTTAAGATGCTACAACCAACGTTCCCTCTAAGCGAATGCACTGCGCATGCATTACGGAGACGAGCAAAATGTACGGTTGGATTGAGTATGGTGCCCCCCCCCCCCCGAAGAAAAAGGAACCTCGACTAGCGGAGATGGATGTATATTTGCCAGCCAGTCTCCAGATACTTTGACTGCGTTAATGATCAAATCATTTTAACTTCAGTTGAATTTTATTATAAATATGCAATATTCACTATACATGACTTCAAATTTTGAATTTATCTGTTGTTTTATTGAGAAATTTGTGCTATTTCCAGTGCTTAGTTTCTGTACAGCTTTAAAATCCGCCAGTAGCATTATTATTATTATTATTATTATTATTATTATTATTATTATTATTATTATTATTATTATTACTTGAACTATTCAATAAAAATCTTCATATCTTAAGATGTATTATTGAGAAAGTGTGAACTATCCGAGTTACATACACCATTTAAAGAAGAACTGATATCGTAAATGACGATACATACTTTATATAATGACCGATATCATAAATGATGATATGTTTTAAATATTAACTGACGTCGTAAATGATGATACATGTTTTATATAATAACTGATATCGTAAATGATGATAAATCTTTTATATAATTATTGAGATCACAAAATGATAATATATGTTTTACTAATAATTATTAAAATAAAAATGATGACACAAGCTTATAATAATGGACGTAATAAAATGATGATGCACGTTTTATATAATAATTTTCAGAGAATCTATAGTACCCTAATAAAGATATGTTTTTATCCAAAGTTTAAATGATAATCCAATAGCCTCAGTGTAAGCAAACACACACACACACAATGCTAACATAATGCAAACCATTTTGATGAACAATATAGATTTATGACCACATTTAGTTGTCTCTTGCTGCATGATTCGCAAGCCTTTTCTAAGTAAGCAGTATGTGCGAATCTGATATATCAAAGGCAAATGAAATTACGAATATGTTCTTATAATGTTATTCAGTGTTACAGAATCAACAACCTTATGTCAATTTAGATGCACATGTGTGTGTGTGTGTGTGTGTGTGTGTGTGTGTGTGTGCGAGAGAGAGAGAGAGAGAGATAGAGAGAGAGAGAGAGAGAGAGAGAGAGAGAGAGAGAGAGAGAGAGAGAGAGAGAGAGAGAGAGAGAGAGAGTGTGTGTGTAGGTGGTTGCATCATTCAGGAATTATGTAACAGAGGGAGTTTAAAGAATCCCACATAAAAAGAAACATATCTGTCTCAGACGAACTGCGAATTTTTACACTTTGATGTGAACGCTAGCCCTCTTTACGTTGAGAGTGGCAGACTGCCTGTCAAGTACGATGTCTCGCACATATGTAGCGACTTCCATCTTAGGGCCGGACTGTTTAACTACATGTAGTCCGATTGACGAGTTATGAGGAAACACTTGTCTTAAGTAAATACAACTCCTGAAAATTTCACATTGTTACATGGGTAAGTGAACCGTTTGTATGATAGAATTTCTAATAAAGTAGAGAATGTCACAACTATCATTCTGATTTCTGCATGTAATTGTCTATTTCTAAACATGATAACGCGTTTTTCTCTGGTTGTGAAGGTCTTGAGAAAAAAGTATACATTTAAACAGAATTACATTTTAAATAACTGGCATTACAGAAAAGAGTAAAAGGTGAGAAATTTGCATTTGATAAAAAAAACTAGTAAAGATAACGTATGGTTAGAAACAAAAATTTAAATCTGGGAATATATGAAAATAATTAGGTTTTCTTTTGAAAATCATTACATTTTATACAAGGACAACCATTATTGATAAAAAAAAATCCATACAATACCAAATACATATCCTTTAACTACATCATTCTTGTTTAAGTATTCAAATAATAAACACGCCTGAACCTTTTCAAAATGATATAGGCTGGCTATGACTTGCGGCATTTCGACATAATTTCATTTTTTTTTAAAATAAAAATTTCCAAAATAAAATAAATTAAAAACCCAATTCCAATTACTAGCAAAATAGAAAGTACATGTGCGTAAAACCTCCATATATTCTAAAGTAGCTCTTTATTACTTGATATTAAAAAAATTCAATCTCGAGGTATATATTCAAATAGTATGGAAGTTACATCTATTTATTTATTAAAAATATTAGTACTTGTGTATGCACACAAATTAAAATGTAATAAATATATGATATTATGATATGTGCAAATAATTTTTATATATCATTATCTTCTTTCCGTATGCACAAACATGTGCGTTTATGAAATTGCCAGATTTCTGTGATTATGTACTGATTATCTGGAATTAGTGAGGGGAAAATATTTTTGTAAACATTAGTAATTAGCTAATTCTAGGAGCATACGTCATAATGTAGATAATAATAGGAGCATACGTCATAATGAAGCTAATTATAGGAGCATACGTCACAATGTACAGCATCGGTAAGACTTTATTTCAACACGGTAAAGTACTTAATATAAACCCTTTCTAATTTCCTAACAAATAGATATAGGTGTTAAGTAATTTGTGATATGAATATATATTTGTGTTGGTTGTGTGGATTGCGTTTTGTGTTGCATTCGTGAAGAACTAATTTTCAGCTCGAAAAACCTTACTAATAAGTCAAGTAACTGTGAAAAACGAGAGAGAAAACAAAACCCATTGCAAATGTGAAATCGTTTCGCTATGTGTGGTCATTACGTGATTATAGAAACATTAGTATTTCCGAGCTTAATAACCTTTCAGTTGACAGCGACTGCTGTATCGGGGTATTTGAAATTTGGAGAAAACAGAAGCCTTATGTTAAACATTTCTGATATTTGTTGGTTATTTTTAGACCTTGTAATCGTATAAATAGGTGATCTCAATATTTCCGATCAAAATATTTTTTTTATATATAAAAATGAAGTGTATGTCTAATGCCTGAACAAACACTATTAATAATTTTGTAGTTTGTAAAAAAAATAATTTTTGGTTAGATAACACAAACGCGAAGACAAATACGTAACCACAGACGCGCGTGCACATACACACACTGAAAAAGAAACTTGATTGTCATATATCCGCAATAATATATGGATTATTATAAAAGTACGATTACAATTCAGTTGAAATAATTAGAAGGAGCTAGGAAAGTAGAGGGTTTGAGCGTATGTGCTTGGGGGTATGGGTTTGAGAGGGTGTGTCTAGGTACATGTACATACTGAATCGTCAATGTCTTCCAAATAAATACTGCTAAAAAAATAATACTTGTTTGAATTCTTGTTTTTTCAAATTTGAATTGTACAAGGTTCTATCACCGCAGTATCACGGATCCGTTTTTTTTTTTAAATGTATATTTGGACATTCATCCACTTTGATATTTTTACCGCATTATATTCATCGCTTTTATTGGGATTTCTGCAACAGGTTAGAAATATCAGGATTAAGACACTCTAGCCGTTTCTTGTAACTGGATCAAATTGTTTATATGGTGAATTTCAGTTCAATTACCGATTTCACCTTAATTCTTTAATTCAAATCTCGATGCTGGAGATATCGGAAAACAGAACAGAACTAAACATGACACCTGTAACCAAGCAGAATAATTGTAGTTCAAAATTACACAAGTGAACCGACATAAAAAAGTAAGCGGGGACAAATCTGAACTCATTGGCAATATTATCGTTCCTTTAACAAATATAATTATTATTATCAATCTCAAATAAAAATTGTACATAACAAAATGATACGAAATTACTCGAGTTGCGAAATGCCAAGAGGAGATAACAGAAATGAGGGATAAAACAACCTTGGATTTAATGTGTATAGGGTGATTAAGTATATGAGCTATATATACCATTTCATAATTAATATGTATTAACACTTACTATTTATAATACAGATTAAAGTAAACACAAACAAGCTACAAAATAAATTAACATGAAGGCAATAATTTTACACAATATTTTGAGATTTTGAAAGAAAGAAAGAAAGAAAGAAAGAAAGAAAGAAAGAAAGAAAGAAAGAAAGAAAGAAAGAAAGAAAGAAAAAAGAAAGAAAGAAGGAATATTAAAATTTCTTTACAAAAAGACATTTATATTTTTGAAAAAAACAACTAAAAGGTAAAATTGGAAGAATGCTTACATTTTTGGATGAAGTCATCTAGACGTTTTTCCAGTAGATGATCAAGTTGTCCTAACCTCTCTGTCAAGGATTCTTTGTCTGATGCGGCCTTAATAATATAAATTGGACGTACAGTTGATAATAATAAAAATAATAATAATAATAATAATAATAATAATATCTAAATTTTCAATACATATTGAGTTAACCCCGTGCGTGAAAAACACCAGAATTTTCACCCAGTCTATGTACTCTTTTCGTTATTTACTAAGAACAAAATTTTTTTTTAAAAAAATCTTGTACAAACAAGTTGGTTAACTACAGTGTATTATTAAGTGCATTATTAATTGAAACGTAGATTTATTTCTTTCAACATTTTACCGCTTATTGCTGTAAATCTGAGTGACATAATTTCTTTTTAATTCATGATTTTAAAAAAATAGCATTCTCTTAAAATTTATTTTCACACAGTAAATCTGGGTTGCACAATTATCCTTAGTTCAAAGTATATGTTAAAGTAAAATAAAATCAAAGAAAAGAAAAGGCATAAAGTGAGATTCCGTTGTAGATCCTTTGTGTGATAGGTGGACACCCACTCATATATTTCAGTTTATGTTATGCATGTCTGTTAAAAATACAATTCTGGACTGTTAAAGTAAATTTAAAATGTAATTTCTCTTCTAATCCAAAACTGCGTGACAGATACAGGTTGCAATGCGAATATTGTAAGCGAACGGCCGCGGTGCTAATTATCTTTGTATCATTTAGTACTGATATAAGCAAAATGTAGTATTAAACAGTTTTCTTTTTTGTGTTTTTTTTTAGTGGAATAAATCAACAGCAAAACTTGTAATTCTGTAAAAGATGAATGTGTGATGATACTGAATACAAGCGATAACCTTTCAAAGAAATTTCATCTTCAATATATTAAAACGAAGCATACGCCTAACGGAACATGACATGGTACCGAATGTCAAAACCTATCAACCTTGAAATGCTTTTAAAAATTTGATATATATCATCTACTGGCTTTTTAACTTCCACGATAACCAAATGATTTCAGGGGTCCTACTAAACATCGCAAAGTCAGACAAAGACAAAATGTGATGTATTAATAAATCCTTACATACCAAAAGAGACGTGCCTTCATAATTATGTGGGATGAACACTGTAATTAGATGCCTGTTTACGTGACTAGGGTATCAATTGACGGAAATGGAAGTACGCAATGTTTATGACGTTAAGTGAAAACAACGGCTTGACTACAAACACAGATCTAGTACATAATACTGTTTTATTCGTACGACTATAAGATATTTAATCACATTTCAAACACAATTCTTTTACTTTAATTAGTTTGCTAAATGTTTAAATAAACTGTACGATCATTACCAATAACAACACAAAAACTAGTATTATTACTTAAGTAGCATACATTGTTATCACATATAGCCTTATTTCTGCAACAAATAAAATAAAATAACATGAAATTAAATACAACAAACGGTTGTTCGAATGCAGAAGAGTGTGTGTGTGTGCGTGTGTGTGTGTGTGTGTGTGTGTGTGTGTGTGTGTGTGTGTTGTGTGTGTGTTCTATGAGGCACACTACATTGGCTGTAAACCTACCTTAGATTCCATACCAGTAGTCAGAGAAATAATGAAAGCTTTGAAAACAATGTCAAAAATGTTTCCTTCAGCAACTACTTGTCTTTATATGCTATCACGAGATCTTAGAGACGATAGTAAACGTTGATTGCATAACAAATATTGCCATTGATAAGAGGTGTAAATGTCAACAACACTGAGCGAGATCACCTCTGCCTGGCATGACTGGTTCGGAAAAGGCCTTGGTTAATAAAGACCAGTAACGGAACAGAAAGGATCTGGACGTAAAAGGCCCGGGTAAGGAAGGACCTAGACCTAAAAGGCCCGGGCCAGAAAGGACCTGGACGTAAAGGCCCGGTTAAAAAGGACCGTTTAAAAGATTGATTACTACTACTACTTTTACTACCACCACCACTACTACTACTACTACTACTACTACTACTGCTAATAATAATAATAATAAGAAGAAGAAGAAGAAGAAGAAGAAGAAGAGGAAAACAGCTTTTCTACAATGCGCATATCTCTTCACTTCTAAGTCAGTTACATTTTTACATATTGCTAAAACACTGAGCTACAAAAACTGAAGCATTCATCAGTGAAGATGAACACGAAAGCTAAATTAAAACACTGATAGGAAACAGCAGACCATTACAGATTAATAGATTGTAGTACCGATATCAGGAAAGAATCGTGATTGATTTTTCTTTTCACACTTCCTTTACTTGTATTCTATCTGAAATTTATTTCATATGTTACGAATCATTGATAATAACAATTAAGACGCATAATACAAGTTTCTACAATCACAACTCTTTCCCTCTTTCTTTCTTTTATTCTTTTGATTCTTTCTTTGATTCTTTCTTTCTTTCGTTCTTTTATTCTTTATTTCTTTCTTTCTGTTATTTATTTATTTATTTATTTATTTATTTATTTATTTATTTATTTATTTATTTATTTATCTTGCAAGGCCATAACGTTAAACGTTGCAATTTAAGTCTAAATTGCTATAATCACTTTTTCCTTCTTCAGCAAAGTGAATTCCATTCCACATCAAGCAGGATTGTGGACGGTCAAAAGCCGCTTCTAAAGGTATGGATATTTTAAAATTCTAATTTTATGCAAATTTGATAGGATGCATAACTATATCTTTTGACATTTTTCTATGGAACATGTTTGAACCAACATTGCTGTTGTGTTTATCGGATGAAATTTGAATACCTTTGAAAACTGAAGCGTTCCTTAAAACGATTACCTTGTTTATCGAGATGTTTAGCCTTTACAAAGTTTTTATTAACATTGGCTTAGGGTACAGATTATAATTTTAAAGTAGAAATAATTGTTTTAATTATAAAAGAATAAAGCATTAAAACTCAGTATTTTGTATCAAAGTTGCACAAACTTTCTCCTTATATCATATACACGTATAATGCTTTTATTTGTACTTGCTTTTCTTCATTATTTAGTTAAATGCAGGGAGTATCTATAACTATTTTTGGAAAGGAATTTCTTGACAATGAAAATCGAATGAGTATGTGGTCAATTTAAATTAATAATTTGTATACGTGGTTGCTGCTGACGATTATACACCATGTTTTTTAATCTACGAGTCCTATTGCGCTGTAGATTTCCTCAACTGGCTGACATTTTATAATTAAAAGTCGCGTAAAACATGCATATACGGCATGTATGATGGTCTCAGGGTAAGGAATAGAATGTCTTTTATATATAAACATTTTTGTTAATTAATAACACGATCCGATTTTCAACCAGATTCCAATGTACAATTTAAAATGTTCTCAGTTCATTTCCATTGTTGAAAGAATGAGCGGACGCTCTCTAATTGTATATATCTTAATTTTAAGCAGGCATTTTTTTTTATTTCCATCTCATTTTTCTGTCTGTCTGTTTGGCTCTCCGGTTAAAATTTAGTCTGATTATGCAATGAGAATTATAAAACCCATAATAATTTGTACACTTGTTGAAAGTATTATTTCTTTTGGATGAATTTGAAAATCCAAATCAGTTTTGATGACTAAGCTATTCAAAATTATTTTAATATCTTGCAAATCGATACCAAATCTCTGATAAAATGTATGCACTTTCTTTTTTTAAATTTCAAACAGAATTTTTTCAAAATGGAGAGATTAAAATACACGCTGTATTCCCATATAGATTTATATTTAAACCACTTGAGCAATCCGATCAAATAAGCAAACAAAAATAGGGTAGGATTGTTATTAGGTTTGTTCCCAGTATGGGTCATGCGTTATAAAACCTGGACAGTAACAATCGGATTAAAATCAGATCACCACAGCCCTCGGGACAGTATCGTGCCATAAATCAGTGAGGTTTGACAAAATAACATCAAATCAATCTGTATCTTTTATTTCTGTTTGTAATGTTATTTCTGATTGGTTGAAAATGTATTTAACGAACAAAAGTGACAGGTAATGACGCCACATGTTTGTTCAGGAATTAACTAACGTATATTTAGACGGAAACATGGTCGTTGTAAAACTGTCGATATTGATAAGAGTATATCCGGATCACACTTTATGGGTCAGTGTTTGCTTTCCTGGTCATTTAAAAAAAGTTTGGTCAACGTTTAACACCTCCAGTCATAAACTAATTAGCAAATACTATGATGTACATATCAAGTGAATAAATGGTGAGATTTTTGTCCATTAACAATGACTTTACCCATCAGCCCGGCAATAGATTTAAACGTAAAAATTAACTTAATTAACTTATTATACCCACAAAAAATATAATATAATATAATATAATATAATATAATATAATATAATATAATATAATATAATATAATGTAATGTAATGTAATGTAATGTAATGTAATGTAATGTAATGTAATGTAATGTAATGTAGGATTAAATGATCATGGTTGGGTCATCAATAAATACCCAACCATGATCATTTAATCCTTATAATTCCAATTTCATCATTTCTATCGTCAAATTAACTTATTCCATCAATAATGCATTCGAATTTACGTAGCGCGTAGTTACCTTTCATTCGGCGTTTCACACCGCCCCGTAATACATAACCTGTACAGAATCACACGAAGAAATTGACTACAGCCACAGTTACGTTTATTCATAAACTTCATCTTTTACATCATATGCATTGGTTACCGTGGTTTTTAACACATTTTGTTTACTGACAACATTCTTGTTCAATTTTAGTCAGCCCCATCTGTTACGTCAGATGACCATGACACTTACATATTAACAACTGATACCGACTCAACAAGTGTGCTAAATTAAATTTCAATCAAACCTGAAATCATTATGGATTTTTTCAGTGAATACTTCCAATTTTTATGGAAATATGAACAAGATGATGCTATCCCTTACTATATAAAGGTAACAATGAAATGAATTCTATACAAGAGTAACATTTTATGTCATTCTCAGCAGCGTTAATACTTAACAAGACCCACTCGGTGATCTAGTGAGAAATGTCATTGTTATTGTTGTTTATGGCTTCGGCGACTAAGGTCATGGGGTGCTCTGTGAGGGAATTCGTCGCATTTGTCAATCGATGTTGTTCTGTTTCATTTTCTGTGAAATCCATTGTAATATCAGAAAATCCTTCTCCGTCAGCTTCTATCGCTGCTATTATTTCTTTCAACTCCTTCTCATCTAATTGTTCAAAAAAATCCGAAAAAAATTCCAGTGTAAAATCACCGTAATCCTAAATTTTGCTCGACTATGTAGCAGACGAATGCAAAATTGTATAGTAAACTATGCATTTGAATCAAAGAATATTGGAAAAAGTATAAAAAGTGTAAAAGTTATATTTATTTGCAGAATTATATATTTTACAGATGACAAAATCGTTTCACAATAACGTGTCTGCAATGTTTATTTATATTTCAAAAACCGAAAGTAGTCCCAGAATTTATCGAAGTGTAAACAATTCCTGATCAACATCACCTGACCGTTTACATCCAATCATATTACAGGAAATTCGTTTAATTCATAAAAATTGGAATTAATATAATATAATATAATATAATATAATATAATATAATATAATATAATATAATATAATATAATATAATATAATATAATATAATATAATATAATATAATATAATATAATATAATATAATATAATATAATATAATATAATATAACATAACATAACATAACATAACATGGTTTTCTTGAGTACACTTGTTTCTTAAGTGTTGTTTTACTTTTACTATTTCTCCCTATTATACCCTTTGTGTGGCTAGTAAACTATTGGCTTCAGTATCAAGACGTTTAGATTTTTTTGTATAGGCTCTAAGATACCAGCATGTTGTCTTGGAAATTATCGGCATTAGTCCAAGCTTAAAGACACGATGGCTTGAACAGTATTGGCTATAGTGTGAGCTTAAAGACACGATGTCTTGAACAATATTGGCTATAGTGTAAGCTTAAAGACACGATGTCTTGGATTTATCGGCCATAGTGTAAGCTTAAAGACACGATGTCTTGAACAGTCTTGGCTATAGTGTAAGATTCAAGACACGATGTCTTGGATTTATCGGCTATAGTGTAAGCTTAAAGACACGATGTCTTGGATTTATCGGCTATAGTGTAAGCTTAAAGACACGATATCTAGGATTTATCGGCTATAGTGTAAGCTTAATCAGCTCATATTGCAACTTATACAATAGTCAAAGTACAGAGGGCAAATTTATGTACAAAAAGCTCTTGACTATTTCATTTTCTGGTTGTGGGGTGGGACGGTGCTTTTTCTCGTACTTGAATATTTTATTTTATTTTATTTACTGATACTTAGTGTCGTCTTCTGAATTATGTAATGTATAATCGTATGATGTTATTTAGTTATGATTCTGAGCCAAATATGTTTTCAACTATTAAGAAACAGAAATTAAACAAAATGTCAGGATCCTGTCCAAGAACATTGAATTGTTGGTCCCTAATATAATTGCGATATACCGTGGTACGTATCACGATAGGATCAAAACTAGTATGGTACATAATTTTTTCCTCAGCCAACCCCTCTCTCTCTCTCTCTCTCTCTCTCTCTCTCTCTCTCTCTCTCTCTCTCTCTCTCTCTCTCTCTCTCTCATGCATAGGACAAGGGGACAAAATACACTTTCATTGGAATTAACGGAGATTTCTTGGTCACGAGGCACACTTAAGCCAACTGTAATCTTTTAATTGCTTTGTCCTTTTTTTTTCTTTTTAATGATTTGTGCTTTATCGGTTTTGTTTCGTTGTTTCTTCAACCAAAATTAACGTTCTAAAATGAGATTAAAAATAAAACAATTATGATAGTATCAGAAGGCCGTCAATTACCTTTTACTTTGCTGCCTGGTCCAGCAGTAGACTATCCGACACAAGAAACATAGGAATTGGTATTGAAAAATGTTCTTATGGTAATTCTCTCTCTCTCTCTCTCTCTCTCTCTCTCTCTCTCTCTCTCTCTCTCTCTCTCTCTCACACACACACACACACACACACACACAATTTGTATGCTAGACATATCAGTATACATCTGAGAGTGAAAATAGTAGTGATTTCTCCTATTCAAAGTCATTTTTATAGTGGTAGCGATATCTACTTTTACACACCTGAGACGATCTCTCTCGATGTTCAAACAACGGCCTAGTATAAAGAAACTAAGTTGTCTATTTTGGGACAAGACTAATGGGGGTAGAGACAATCAAAGATTGTTAGCGTACCACCCAAAGGGATTTCAACAAATATATTAGGGGACATCACAACATATCCCAGACAGGCGGACATTTTGACAGCCCTGAAAAAGCAAAATGGGAAATATCGACAAAATCAGAAAAGCGGAATGGGGATGTCGTCACCTAAAATCAGGGAAATGATAATTACAATATTTAAAGAAGAAGCACCCAAAATATAAATTTCTTCTATGTAATTGAATTTGTATTGAAAACATGGCATACAGCGTGTGAAAATGATCAGCAATGACCACACTGGAGACCGAAATAATGCCCTAACTCCATATGACATGCGCGAAACAAGAAGGTAACAACTATGGCTATGTCTTGGAAGGAACTGAAGAGGAAATGAAAGTAAAAAATGCACAAGGGAGGGATAAAGACCTAGAGAAGAAGAATTTCAGAGGTAAAAGTTCTCAAAAAGTAAATCTTCCTATAAATTTCAGCAGAAGAATTTGAGAAAAGACTGTCCCTATACAACAAGTACTACCCGTTGCAAAACCTGATAGTTGGAATAGATAGCTCTGAGGAGGAGGAATGGGAAACCTTGACGGGGAAGCGGTACCCTACAAAAAGGGGGTAGTAAATTTGATTGGAATTAAGTCCCTAACCTCTATCGCGGTACACAAGAAAAGGAAAGAAAAAAGTCTAATTCTGGAGAATAGTCTCCTCCAGATCTAACCGACAAACAAAAGGAAAACGACCCATAAAGCATCACTGTAAAAATAACAATACTGAGCTACCATAGACAAAAGAACCAGGACGAAACGACAAGACCTGGGTGAAAAGGAAAATCAACAAAACGAATTTGACAAGATGGACAAACAGTTGATGTTGTTGTTGTAGGGTTTAACCCCATTTTTCAGCTCACAATAGGCGATACATGGCGGCCAGTATTATTGGCGGAGGAGGAACCCGGAAAACCCCACGGAAAGAACCACCGACCCACGAGAAGCTACTGGCAAACTTTCTCACATAGCTACTTTAGCAGAATTTTAGACTCGAACACATGCAAACAGAGGTGAGACAGCAGTGATCCGTAAAGGAGAGCGCTTTAGATCACTGGGCCACTCGGGGCCTCCAGACCCAAGTGTAAAAATGTATATGTACAGCAATACTACTTATATTATAAAATCAATTGACATTGATAACAAACATCTATAAGAACTAGGCAAGTCTATATATGTATTAAAAAGATGCACTATAAATCAAGATAAACTTTATAAGGAGAGAAAAATAGGGGAGGGATTATTCTTCCAAATTTAGTAAACATAACAAATCTAATTATAGGATTACAAAACAAAATCGATACTGTCTTTAAAGTGGCAAGCTCTGTGTATTTATGAGTTAACATTCATACATAGTGGCCGAGTGGTCTAAAGCGCCCACCGTTACGGATCACTGCCATCTCACCTCTGTCTGCGTTGGTTCGAGACTCGGTCTCGGCCAAAGCGCTAGACATCACTGTAAACTGCCTCACTGCATACATCGTAGCGAGATGACTGAAAATATTGTAAAAGCTATGTTATAAATCCTAATAAAACAAACAAACAAACGTCGATATCTTTTATTTCATTTACATCTTAAAATCATGTATGCGTACTAAATGCAGTAAAAGTAAATTTATTTATCTGTCAAATTGATTTAGCGATTGATAAATGTGTGCAGTTCTTGTCCTGAATGGTTCTATATTTCATAAAAATGTTATCTGAAAATCTTAAGCAAACAGTTGGAATAAAACTCACGTTTTCAAAACTAATTTTTTAAAAATTACCCATGAAAAAGGAAGCATATAAAGGAGACAAAGGCTACTCATAGCCGTACCCATTATTATTATTATTATTATTATTATTATTATTATTTTTATTATTATTATTATTATTATTATTATTATTATTATTATTATTATTATTATTATTATTATTTCAACCGAATTATTCGCTAACGTGGCAATCGCTGACAAACATCTAAATTGTATTCGCGAAAATTCAGTCGCTTAAGTTGCCGGTGCGGAAAATACAGCAAACTTTTCTAAATGGATCAACCAGCAGTTAGTTATAAGACCTGAATGCGGTTAATTAAACAGATATCGTAAAGAAGAAACTTTTTCGTGTCCTCTGGAAAATGCGGTAGTGTTACCAATATATAAAAAAGATAACGAAGCATCATCCAAACAATGTCATTTTAAAACATGTATGGTATTACTAATAGAAAAATGATTTTAAAAAAATAAGTAGCAATCTGGCCTTTTTAAAAATATTCAAGCGTGTACCAAGTTAATGATATGTACCATTGTAATTGGGTTGCTCTCGGTCGGGTAGCTTTTCTTCCATACCTGATGGCACATCAGTTCATTTGTCCAGTACTGAAAGTTTTATATGCCAGGATAATGTACACCTAGTCAAATTCTGTTCAGATGATTTTGGAGATTAAGGTAGCTGGCAGCCAAATATGATTTTGTTTTATTTTGTTTTTATGCTTTAACAACATGTTTTCAGCACAAGATAGGCTATACATGGGGCCAGTATTATTGGTGGAGGAATCACCCGGAAAACCCTGGAAAGAACACGGACCCACGATAAGATACTGGCAAGCTTTCTCATATACCAACATTGCCCGAATCCAAGACTTGAACCCACGCAGACAGAGGTGAGATGGCAGTGATCAGTAACAGACAGCGCTTTAGACCACTCGGCCACTCGGGCACCACAAATGATTTTAGATTGGCATCATATGATTTTAGATTGGCATCATATGATTTTAGATTGGCATCATATGATTTTAGAATGGCATCAAATGATTTTAGATTGGCATCATATGATTTTAGATTGGCATCATGATATAAATACAATGTTTAATAATGAATGACTTGAATGCAAAATTACTTATGAATACATGCGTGTATATTTAATCAAAATATTGGATTAATTAATATCAGAACGCACAGACTGAATAATGAAAAATTCAAACAAATTACTTTACAAAATACAAACACAAGGGGTGAATGATTCACAGTGACTACACAATGATAAGATGGATATAGTTTACTCACCAAAGAAACTATGTTGAATTTTAGGCTCACATAGTGATGGACAGATATACAACTTATCTTTACAGTCCCGAAATATACAATGGGTTTTACGAAGCCAAAGATTAGCCCAAGGCTTCAATATTATATGCATGGAGATACACACCGTCGTCAGAACATTTTATTTCAGCTTCACATCTGCTACGTTTAATTCCTGTGGCTGGCTTTACAGCTTCCACCACGTCGACCTCGATCACTCAGATAACTTTGAACGCTCGGGGTTACTATGGTCATTCTAGACACCCTAGACGCTAAAAACTATGTGGCTGATACAAATACTCTTCACAACTCTACATAGATCTACACAGCTATACACAGCTCTACACACCGGACAACACCGGACACTCTAGGCTCTGGACACTACAGACACTGGACAGCTGAAAATGTATCCACTACAGTGTACTATGCCTGACACGGACATCAAAACTTAATAACGTTATACACGGTAAGTTATACATATTATATTAACAGCATAATAATTACAAAACAATTTCAGAAGTAAACCTAACCCTGCTCGAAAAGAATCCTTCTGTTCTAATCACTTCTTAAAAACGTAGCCTTATATTGCTAATGTAAATCCCTTGCTAAGTTGCAAACAAGACTAAAAATATGTGCATTATACCGCGTAAACCAAAGCTACATAGCAAATATGCAAAACGACGTGATATTACAATAGTGATACCTTACTGACAAGAAATAAAAAACTTACACAGCTGAAGAGATGCAAGTCCTTATAGTAGACCACTGAGTGACAAGACATTCCGTAATGTAAAGAGCTTTACTTACAGCGAGGTATTAATACACAGATAATGTATGTGCACTGAAGGCATTCGGTTGTTCCCATTGAAAGCACTTCGCACGTGCGGCATAGGATGAATGAACTCGCTATTTTGAAATACGAGACAATATACAGTATTCAGCCCCCGGATATTATTGTACGCCAAAAACGAAACTCGAGTACATGAATTTAATAAATAAAAGGGTTTATACAATTCCGTTACACACAGTCACAACTATTCGAGATAAATCATTATTTATTTATGCTGATACCTCTATACCATTGCATTATTTTGAAAGGAGATAAATCTGATAAGGACATGTAACGCGATTAGAGTTATCTTCCTTTGTAGTACTCTTAAATATAAATTAAAACCTTTTCTTGTTTTATTTTCTCTCCTTAAGACAACAAGCAAATCGGCTGACAAATAATGTATTTTTAAAGAAATAAAAACAAAGGTATCTTACTTCAAAGAATAACTATATCGTAAGGCAGAGTAATTTTATGTTTTATGACGTCGATGACAAATGGTCTAATATAATTGTTAAGAATTGATTTTTTTAGTCAAATTAATAAGATTGCTATTTTCTTTAAATTGTATTAAAGTAATGTTTATTTGTTTATATTCTAAAAGATATTAAAGGTAATTTCACTTGTTTTTGAAACACAACTATATAGAATAGAATTGGTTGCTGAGCAAGTGGAAAGAAGACAATGTATATAACTATACTTCATAACATCAGTAAAAGTAACTAAGAATCTGCTAATGTACAAGTGTTATGTAAGATTGTATAACATAATAAACGCGTAGCTACATTTCTAGGTTCTATCAGTAAAAATGTTTTGTAATCTAGTCATTGGCTTAAGTCCAATTCGGTTAATAAAGGTGAAGTAACCTTCCTCTAAGAAAGTTCTAGACGACATAAAACAAGATGGCTTCCAACTAACGGATATCCATATTTGGTCGGACGTCGTCAAACGAATATAAATTACTACAAAATTAAGTCTTATGACGTAAGATAAAGCGGTTACCACCTGCTGAAACTGGTTCTTGCTTGTAGAAGAGTCAGCATTTTCCCTGACTGGTACTTGGAGGGTATGACCTTGTGTAACCCTGAATCTGGCCGAGTGTGTATAAATACTGAGGCACAAGTAGGTCAGATTCAGTTCTCCAAGCCAGAGGAAAATAAATCTTCGACTCTTTATTCCAGGTAAGCAACTGTATATGTCGTAACTTCTTTTAGAAATAAGTATTTTTAATGACTGAGATTTTAATTGTAAAATTGTTTGTGTGCAACATTGCTATTGAATTCTTTTATTTATAATATATTGTAATGGAATGTTTAAATGTTTTAAAGAATTTATATTTAATTATGTTTATGAAATTTTTATGGTAAAAGTTGAGTTCGCTACCAACTTCATGTTTTGTTTTAATGATTGAAATAAAGTATTCTTAAAGCAAGAAAGAGTAATATCTATCAATATATTCTAAAATCAATATTTTACTTTAAAATGAGTAAAATGTATTCTTTATATTAATTGTTACATTAATTACAGTATTACATTTCATACTTTGACCATCTTGAAATTGATTGAGAATTAACTATTGTATAATATTCTAAGGAGCAGAAGTTATACAAATAAATGAAGTTTGAAAGCTTAATGATGAAAATGTAATATGTATTTCATGAATTTTTATTATAAAGCTTTTAGATGTGTTTCTAGAATGTAGTGATATATATGTGTGATTATTTAAATAAAGTTCTCCAAGCCAGAGGAAAATAAATCTTCGACTCTTTATTCCAGCTTCGATTCCGTACCTGACTAATTCCCTTGCCATTTCATCATCGGGTGACATTCTTTATCTGGGGACTCATCCTTTTCCTTCTTACTATCTTCCTGAGTTCCCAGCACGTGTTTATGAGACCAACATTCTAGCCAAACATCTAAGAAAAGTCTCATAAAATAATCTTTAACATATCAGGGTGAATAACTCAATTAGGCAAGGTAGAGTAAAAGTTTATAGAAATTTTACATTTATTATTTTTGAATGATTTTTTCATTTTATAAAGAAACCTAATCTTCATTTTTTTAAAACTATTTTTCATCGAAGCATGTGGCACCATCGCAAAGCAGCAAAATCTTAATACACTACGCCTATTGCATGAGCTCATTTTGGAATTCTACGAATTAGTTAGCTTATATAGCATCTGACACGTTTTATCATTAGGGTCCTCCAATTAATTCCTTGAATTTTAAGAGACAATCACACATCACGTGGTGGGTCCCTTTTGCAATCTCTCGGGCTTGATTAGCGTGTGTGTGTACAGAAATGTTGAACATAGAGAAGGACCGGAAATGTGTTGTGTTAAATGTGTTAAGAGACCCTTAATCGGAGAAGTACATGATGATGACGTCATAGGGCTGCGTCACATGGCAATACGCGAAGATCAAGCTTGTGGTAGAGTTGTGAAAAAGGCCATATTAAGGGAACTTTCAATATACAAAAATAAATATAAACATACATATAGAATTCGTCGAGTATTGTGCTGCTTTCTAAGTCTACTGCTTTCCTTGTGCAGCTACCGTACTGCACAAGAGAACCCAAAATATTGGTAAATTAAACCATTTAGACAATTTTTATAACAATCAATAAATATATAAGTAGAGGCGTCCCAACTCGAGTCGCGAGAGGTACAATTTAAATAAAAGAATGTATAGACCTCCACTCGAGGAGAGTCGAACTCAATATGAAATAAATAGTCAATGCGAAGAACGACACGAAAGAAATACAATCATTAAACAAAAGTTTTAACAAATATTTATAAAGCGATAGTACACCGTACTTCGCTCCAAAATCGAAATCAAAATAAATAAATATAAAAACTGTTAAGAATATTAAAAAATGATGATCCAGGTTTTAAGGATCAAAATTATCATAAAGGACAACTGTAACGAATTAATAGAAAGCAGGTTATCCTTACAAAGAAACAATGTATACCGGTATGTATACATATATAGCAGACACCCACCCACCCACCCACCCACACACATAGCACAAAAAAAATATCATACATGTGATACAGGTGACCTCTAGCCAAGGTCGATAAAAGGAAGTGGGGAAGACATTTCGAGATTAGGTGAATAAAACCTACTCAGATGAACAACCCTATAGAAACACTGATGTTGAACGAGACATATTTTATGCGATATTAACGATATCACAATTATAGATCCTAAAATTGATGACGATTATGATACGTAGAATAATTTTTAAAACATTGCATTGAAAAAAAATATCAAAAACAAAATGAAAAATATTACTATATTATATTACTATACTATATTATATTATATTACTATATTACTATAATATTACAAGAAAAATTTTACAAAGTTAATAGCTGAACATATACATCTATCATTCATGACATAAACATACATGTGTCAGAGAGAGAGAGAGAGAGAGAGAGAGAGAGAGAGAGAGAGAGAGAGAGAACACAATTATTTAAATCACCAAGAGAAGAGAACGACTCAAATTACACACGCTGTTTGTGTCCATAATTGTTCCGCGCTCGGCAACAAATCTTGGATATGTATAGAACGAATATATGTGAAAATGGTGATGTTCCGAAAAGTAGCATATAAATTGGGACACAGAAAAAAATAGTTGATGCATTTTATTTTTAATGTACGAAATTCGGTAAATTTACGCGATTGCAAACATTTTGATAAACACTTTTGGTATTTTTTGGTACATATATATATATATATATATATATATATATATATATATATATATATATATATATATATATATATATATATATATATATATATATATATATATTGTTATGTTTCAATGTTCGTGTCAATTGATCGAATGATAAGTGCTTTAGTTAGCATAATAATTATTTGAGAATTAAAAGTATTTTATTCATGTTGGAAATATCAGCATTATACACACTGTGTTGCTATATCGCCTTGGTATTAAATGCAGAACAGTTAAGAAAGCTTTATGTTTAATTTGGCTAAAATAACTATATCTGGCTGACATTGACCTACATTTCAGGCTATCGTGAGTGCGATAATCCAGAAAAACAAATGAAAAACGTATCCATTAATATGCCTTTAGAACAAAATATTGTATGGTTTGAAATTAACACGTAATGTTAAAGTTATTTGGCAGTGGGGGATTTTTTCCGTTCAAAAATTTCTAACTATTCTGCACCCAAACGCTTGCACGCCCACACAAATAATTAAGATGGTCGCTTCCTTAACCAAGCAGTTTAGGATAAACATACACAAATCTTTGCTATATTTACTTTGCACATTTTAAACCTGCAAGATTAGGCATTTTGCATCCTGATGGAAAAACAGATCGGTCTGTGTGCGCGCGCATGTGTGTATGTGCGTTTCCAACGTCATTCCTTACGAGTCATACAAAGACTACGGTTGTACCAGTCAGCAGTACTACCCGGAAGATAATCACAGATGACACGTGACTCAAGTCACAGTGAGAGTACTAACTGCATATTTAGTGCAGTTAGGTGTGGCTTTAAATGAAAGAAGTCAATCATGGCAACAGCGAGTGAAGATTTAATTGCTTCAGATGAGATACAAGACAGTGAAGCAACACTATCAGATGATCTGAACTGCCCACTTTGTATGAAGATAGTTAGGTCTCCTAGACGACTACCGTGTTTACATTCGTTTTGTCACGACTGTCTACAGTCACACATATATAACATTGCCTCTGTGAAAGACTCTGTAAAGGAATTCTGTTGTCCACTATGCGGAAATGTGGCTTTTACAGGAGAATCTTCTACAGACAAATTGGTGCATCTATTTCCTCTTAATACGCTTATGCTATTGGTCTTAATGAAATCGAAAGTGAAAGCAGACCTTGAGTGCAACGCTTGCACGGTTCAGGACGTCCTCTCTCCCGCTGAAGACGTATGTACTGTTTGCGAAGAGGCCCTATGCGTTCAATGCTCGAAAATGCATGGAAGTTCACGATTGTTGACAAATCACACTATTTTGAAAATTGATGACTTGCCAACGAAACAGCAGACTGTTCTGCAAAATAATGAGCTGTTTCGCTGCACGGAGCATGCGTCATTTCCTGTAGAATATTACTGTAAAGGCCATGAAACTCAGCTATGTGCCAAATGCTGTGTTGATGATCACGCCAGCTGTCCAGAAGTAACTAAACTAGCCAACAAAACGCCTAATCTATCAGAAGCTTTGAACCAGATGAAAGAGCAAATGAAAAACCTTGAAGATCAGGTAAAACAATTTGCAGCTATCAATGTCTTAAATCTGAGCAAACTTGAATCTGATGTCAACAATTTGACTATTGAAATAAGGACATTAAAGAAAATAATAAACGATGCTTTAGACGATCTAGAAAAAAGGGTGAAAGAGGAAGGGAACAAAATTTTCAATGACGAAAAGAAGAGAACAGAGCAAACAAACCAAATATGTCAATCTCATGTAACGGCTATTCGGAATTCCAATGTCGTTTTGGAATCGGCCAGTAAATATGCAACTCAAAATCAAATGTTTCTGCTTATAAAGAAAATAACAAACCAGTGTTTGATGTCCAAACGGCACAATGACGACAGGTTCTCTAAGAATCACATTGTGACATTGCAGTTAGAGGTCAACCCACAACTAACCTCTGTCATTAACATTCCTAGAAGCGAAATAGGCACGTTAAGGATGAAGAAAAATGGTGAAATCCCACTTGTGCCTGATGGATTCAAAGCGCTGAAAGAATGTATAGTAGAACGTGTGATTGTCAAAGATATGAAAGGATTAAAGACAAAGACACCTTGGTACACTAAAGTGACATTTTCCAGCAATGAGCAACTGTTGCTGGTGGATTGTGAATACAAAATGCTTTACCTCTTGGACTCTTTATGTAACATTGTTTGCAGTCACACATTCTTAGATAAACCTTTCGACGTCTGTATTGTAAATGAACACGGTGAAGACATATCAGCAGTATCTCTTTCATACGCAAAATCTGTTCATTTGTTTTCCCTCAAAGATAACTCCATCACATATGTGAAGCAGATACAAACCAAGTACATATGTTTTGGTATTGCTGCATACAATCATGAAGAGTTGATAGTATCTGGACCATGTGATGATAAAATGGCGTACTACTGGAGTATTATTACTCTGGATGGGACGGAAAAATCCTACCATGAGTTTGATGGTGCAGGTACAAGCAATACCTTTGTCGCTTTGAATGCATTCAAGTCTCGTTTGTATATATCCGCCTCGGAAGATAATTCTTTGCATTGCTTTGGTTTGAATGGAACGGAACATTTTACATTCAGACATCTCCATCTCAAAGGACCACAAGGTGTTTCCGTGGACAGAGATGACAATGTGTATGTAGTCGGGCCTTTGTCCCACAATATTTTTCAACTTTCTCCTGGCGGTTTACTTATTCGGATAATCGTGAACGAAATAGAAAAGTATCCCATCGGGATATGCTTCGATAAGAATGGAGACAAATTTGTGCTATCCCATCTTAATACAGGTCTTGGAATTTATCGGCTGGTATTTAAAAAATGATAACATTCTAAGAAATGTTACAGATACATATAATTATGTTCCTTAATAGATATGATTTATCTTTGTTAAAGCTATTTTGACTATCCAATAGCCAAACATATCGTCGTTATGCCAATTTGAAGTGTCTTCTTTTTCGGAGCCGTTGGTATACCGTGATAACATGTAGCTGATAGCGGAAATTTCATAAATTTCATAAATAAAAAAAAATGAGTTCGTCTAAATCCTTAAGTATACACATTATGCATAAAAATGATCAACACCTTGACACATTTATTCTGATTCAAAATTTCTTTCCATTATGTCAATGAACTTAATCCAAAAGTGAAATCGGTTGGTTGTCGACCTTTAAATGAATGAAACAAATTCTTATCTCGACTAACATCGTACTATTTTCTCCTCCAGAAGCTCACTAATTAAAAAATTATAAAAATTATAAATTTTAATGATGGATTTTTTCTTTTCTTTCTCATTTCTAGATTTTAATAAGAAAACAAAATTTATTTAATATATTGAACTCAAAATATTCTTTTTAAAAAGATAAATATTTTGTTTATTTTGCATGAACATTTACGTAATTTTACACATGAAAGAGTATCAAATGTTTCTAACCGATAATAAATACATTACATGCAGTTTGAATGATTTTCAGAATGATAGAAAACTGCGTCACTGTTATGACCGAGAAGCTTTTACAAAATTATATGTAGATGTAAAAGAGAAATAAAATATTAATTAATGTTACGATTATTTATTGTTATATTCGCCATTGTTGTTACTTCCCGTGATCGTACATTTCTTTCCCCATCTCTACTTTGGCTGCACGTGGCTCTGTGATCAACTATTTATTGTTTGTGATTTCATTGTCGCCTAAATTTGATTAGGACATAGATTTGAGAGGCCGTGTGCACAGTTCACAATAACAGTTGTATTTACCTGTCTTACTGCTCTATTTTCATGTTCCTCCTTTTCTTCTGGTGATAGATTTGATATAAAATAAAAAACCATTGCTTGCTCAGTCATTGATTTAACAAGGAAAATATCAACATTGACATCCTTAATCTAACAGCTAACTAAATCATACCATGCATGTTATACATGTGCCTTACACGCCGTTTGTTTTACAGTTATTCTCTCTCTCTCTCTCTCTCTCTCTCTCTCTCTCTCTCTCTCTCTCTCTCTCTCTCTCTCTCTCTCTCTCTCTCTCTCTAAATGAAATACATATATTCAAACCGATTACGCTGTTATGAGCAGATCACTTTCAATCTTTCCATGTAAACAGATTGTTTTGTTTGTTTGATTATGATTTTTAACGTAGTTTTAACAATGTTTCAGTCATATCGCTACTATGTCTTCAGTGAGGCAGTTTATAGTGATGACTAGCACTGGGGCATCATGCCACACACATGTAGCATGATTCCCCACCACTGAGTGACAAGACAACCGTAATGTAAAGAGCTTTACTGACGGCGAGGTATTAATACACGTATAATGTATGTGCACTAAATGAACTCGGTCCTTCCCAAATCACTTCGCACGTGCGGCATAGGATGGATGAAGTCACTATTTTGAAATACGAGGCAATATACAGTATTCACCCCCGGGTATAGTTTTACGCCAAAAACGAAACTCGAATACATGTATTTAATAAATAAAAGGGTTTATACAATTCCGTGACACACAATCCTAAGTATATCGTGATAAATAATTATTTATTTTTTCTGATACCTCTATAAGATATCATTATTGTGAAGGAGATAGTTCTGTTAAGGACATGTAACGCGATTAGAGTTATCTTCCTTTGTAATACTCTATTATAAATTAATATCTTTCTTTGTTTTATGTTCTTTCCTTCGGTAAAACAAGCAAATCGACTTACAAATAATGTATGTTCAAAGAAATAAAACTAAAGGTATCTTATTTCTATCATAAGGCACAGTAATTTAATGTTTTATGACGTCGAAGACAAATGGTTTGATATAATCTTTAACATATCAGGGTGAATAACTCAATTAGGCAAGAAAGAGTACAATTTCATAGAAATTTTACATCTATTATTTTTGGGTGCTTTTGTAATAAAGAAATCTAATCCGAATTTTTTAAAACTCTTTATCATCGAAGTACGTGGTACCATCGCAAAACAACAAAATCTTAATACACTACGCAAATTGCATGAACTACTTTTGGATTTCTAAGTATTAGTTTATATAGCATATGACACGTTTTATCATTAGGGGCTCCCATTAATTGCACCAAACTTAACAGACACTCACACATCACGTTGTGAGTGCCCTTTTGCAATCTCTCGGGCTTGATTTGGGTATGTTTGTACAGAAATGTTGAACATAGGGAAGGCTAGTAAATGTGTTGTGTTAAATGTGTTAAGAGACCCTTAATGGGAGAAGTACATGATTATGACGTCATAGGACTGCGTCACATGGCACTACGCGAAGTAGACAGGCCTGTGGAAGAGTTGTGAAAATGGCCCCATTAAGGGAAATTTCAAGATACAAAAATAAATATAAACATACACATAGAATACATAGAATCTTGTGCTGCTTTCCATGTCTACTGCTTTCCTTGTGCAGCTCCCGTACGATGTTTAAAGTACACACTGTTAAATTTTAATGTAATAGTAATTTATAATGTCTGTCGATCCTCCATCAGTTAGAGTCGCTAAGGAGTTTTACAGCTCTATACTGCATGAACCCAGAATTGGATATAGCCCTAGCTGACGTTCATTTACAGGACATTGAAAATGCTAACGAAATTCCAGCAACAAATACAATCGCTAAGCTGAAAAGTTTAACAATTTAATCACCAGGTTTGCATGAGAAATAAAAAGTTAAGAGTTGCCGGGATGAGCGATCTCTAACTAAAATATGCTCTCAGTGATATATATATATGATTATTTGCATTGCTTTGGTTTGAATGGAACGGACGATTTTACATTCAGACATCTCGATCTCAAAGGACCACAAGGTGTTTCCGTGGACAGAGATGACAATGTGTATCTAGCCGGGTTTCGGTCCCACAATATTTTTCAACTTTCTCCTGGCGGTTTACTTATTCGGATAATCGTGAACGAAATAGAAAAGTATCCCATGGGTATATGCTTCGATAAGAATGGAGACAAATTTGTGATATCCCATCTTAATACAGGTCTTGGAATTTATCGGCTGGTATTTAAAAAAGTATAACATTCTAAGAAATGTAACAGATACATAGCTTTCACTTATTCTGTGTATTGCTTTATATAATTTATCTCCCTAATGTCTAATTACATCTCTAACAAAGCAAAAGTCAATATCATTATATATATATATATATATATATATATATATATATATATATATATATATATATATATATATATATATATAATTATGTTCCTTAATAGATATGATTTATCAGTGTTAAAGCTATTTTGACTATCCAATAGCCAAACATCGTCGTTATGCCAATTTCTAAAGCGCTGTCCGTTACGGACCACTGCCATCTCACCTCTGTCTGCATGGGTTCGAGTCTAAGATTCGGCAAATGTAGTTAAGTGAAAAAGCTTGCCAGTAGCTTCTCGTGGGTCGGTGGTTCTTTCCGGGGTTTTTCCGGTTTCTTCCTCCACCACTAATAGTGGCCGCCATGTAAAGCCTATATATTGTGCTGAAAAATGGCGTTAAACCATAAAAACAAACAAAAACATCTCTACATTGGCTGCACGTGGCTCTGTGATCAATTATTTATTGTTTGTGATTTCATTGTTGTCTAAATTTGATTAGGACATAGATTTGCTTGCGACAATTTATGGATATCTGGGGGTATATGTCGTTATAATTTCGTGTTGATAATTCAATGTTGCATGATTAATGGAATAATGTCATATACATTATTGTTATGTGTGTGCATGTGTGCGTGCTTCTCTCTGTTCTTAAGCGTGTATAAATGCAGGTTAATTGGCTAAGTAACACTGATTACTTCCATGACAAACACACTAGGTAGAGAGAGAGGCCGTGTGCACTGTTCACAATAACAGTTGTATTTACCTGTCTTACTGCTCTATTTTTATTTTCCTCCAATTTTTCTGGTGATAGATTTAGTGGTCGTTTGTTTTGTTTGTTTGATTAGGATTTTTAACGTAGCTTTAACAATGTTTCAGTCATATCGCTACGATGTCTTCAGTGTGGCAGTTTATAGTGATGTCTAGCACTGGGGCATCATGCCACAGACATGTAGCATGGTGTCCCACCCAGTCACATTATCTTGACACCAGTCCGAGCGGGTCTAACATTAACCTCTTGATGCTGAGCGTCAAGCGAGGCAGCTGTTAGTACCATTTTTGTAAGTCTTTGGTATGACTCGGCAGGGGATTGAACCCACGACCACTTGCATCTGCGGCGGACGCTCTAACCACTAGGCCAACTAAGCGGTAAAGCAAAGTTTTTTCTGTACATGCATTTATGATCCAGTTTAAACAAGTTCACTGTTTGTTTCATAGAAAGTATCTGCATTTTTATATTTTTGCATTTGTTTCTAGGTGGTTTTGTCTATCCCTCCAATAGTCTGTCCTACCCTCTGTGCAAATATGTAATGTGAACTCCATCTACACCATGTGTGAGAGTTGATAACATTTGAAGGGTTATTTTAGGCGGTGTAAAAGATTACAACAGTCAATACATTATTTTAGATGGTGTAACAGATGACAACAGTTGAGGCATTGTATTAAGTGGAGTTGTAGAGTAACGTAGTTTTTATTTATCCTGGATGCAACCTCGAGCAAAGTAGGGTTTGGGGGTTATAGGTCAAAGTTCATAAATAGTATGGACCCTATTTTTAGACTAAACTCAATCTACATGTAACCTTGATTTAGGCAGAGTAATTATATTTGGCATGGTGAATAGTGCTGGTGAATTATTTAGATTCTGAATGCATCCCAAGGTAATTATATTTGGTATGGTGAATAATGATGGTGAATTATTCAGATTATGTCATGAAGTCCAAGGTAATTATATTTGGTTTGGTGAATAGTGGTGGTAAATTATTCAGATTCTGAATGCAGCCCAAGGTAATTATATTTGGAATGGTGAATTATTCAGATTCTGTCATGCAGTCCAAGGTAATTATATTTGGTTTGGTGAATAGTGGTGGTAAATTATTCAGATTCTGAATGCAGCCCATGGTAATTATATTTGGTATGGTGAATAATGATGGTGAATTTTTGATATTCTGATTGCAGTCCAAGGTAATTATATCTGGTATGGTGAATAGTGATGGTGAATTATTCAGATTCTGAATGCAGCCCAGGGAGTTGCGATGAGGTAAAAAATAAAATACTGTCAATATTTATGGTGGCAATCATCGCTGAGATTTTTTACCATAAAGATAATGATAGAACAAAGACTGTGCATTGTGTGTAAATTTAAATTGCAAAAAAACTACATGTAATAAATAATAAAGTTACTGTCTGACATGCAAAATCAGTCTTTGTGCTGTGTTAACATAATGCTGTTGTATCATGCATGTATTATAAAAAACTCACAACAGACGGAATTGTGGGTAAAACGATGAACAGAAATAGTCCATTGTATCATACATGTAATCTAAAAACTCGCAACAGACTGGATTGTGGGTAAAACGATGAACTAAATTGTCCATTGTATCATACTCACAACATAGTGGATTGTGGGTAAAACGATCAACAGAAAAAGTCTATTGTATCATACATGTGATATAAAAAACTCACAACAGACTGAATTGTTGGTAAAACGATGAACAGAACTAGTCCATTGTATCATACATGTAATATAAAAACTCGCAACAGACTGGATTGTGGGTAAAACGATGAACTAAATTGTCCATTGTATCATACTCACAACATAGTGGATTGTGGGTAAAACGATCAACAGAAATAGTCCATTGTATGACACATGTATATGAAACTCACAACATACTGGATTAAATAGAAATAGTCCATATAGTTCTGTATGTAATCAGAGGCGTAGCGATGATATTTTGCGCCCCAGCGATCTTGTGACAGATTTATTACCCTTGTTTTCTTATTATAATGTAACGTTGCAAGCCTCATTTTGGCGCCCCTGTACCTTGGCACCAGGGGACATATGTATCCCCCCGCCCCGCCCCCTCTCGCTACGCCTCTGTATGTAATCAAACCTTGTCCATTTTTCCACATTAATTCTTTGAAACTTTTGTATTTACAAACATCTGGTTGTCCTATAACAGGTCTTTCACATCTCATCTAGAAATACATTGGAAGAAAGATGGATGGTAAATATTATGGTTATATACAGATGGTGAAATACACTTTAAGAATGGTGACTGGGTAAGGAAAAACAACTTTTTGTAAACAGCAAGTCAAGTCAATTTTATTTTGTAGTCCAGAAAAACTTGCATAGCAATTGAAAAACGTTTTTCACACCTGTACATGTATAGTAAAATATTCAGACTACAATTATACAGTTAATGTCAACTACAAATATGTGATATTTAATGTCTCTATGCATGGATTATATAACCATCTTTATCATCTCACATGTGCATAGTGAGGTATATATAACACAGGCTTCAATAATGGTCTTCATCATCTCACCTGTACATGGCAAGGTATACAATCCTGACCTGAATAACAATCTTTATCTTCTCAATGTAGACAGTGTCAATGGAAAGGTGTCTACATAGTCCAAAGGACAGGTAAACAGTAAGTCAAGTCGATTTTACTCTTGAGTCAAGAAGAACTTGCATAGCAGTTGAAAAACATGTTTTCACACCTGCATAATAAAATATTCGGACTAAAATTATACAACTCATGTCATCTGCAAATATGTGATATGTAATGTCTCTATACATACATGGATTATATAACCATCTTTATCTTCTCACCTGTACATGGCAAGGTAAGCAGTCCTGGCCTAAATAACAATCTTTATCATCTCAAAGTAAACCAAGTCAGTGGAAAGGTGTGTTCATAGTCCAAATATGTACTTACAGTCAAAATATTTGTCCATATGAAATGAGGAAAAACATAAGGATAATCTGAGGTGTATCATTTGTAAAAAGGCACTATATCCTTATCATTAATTCATACAATATGAAATGAGGAAAAACACAAGGAAAATCTGAGGTTTATCATTGTAAATATAAACACAACATCCTTATTATTAATTCATACTATTGTACAGTCAAGTCCAACTGCAAACAGGACAAACCCTGATCTGTCATTACATAATGTGTTGACCAATCAGAGTCTATATTTTGCTTGTTCTGGTAACTAGATCAGATCTGCTTTCACATTTATCAATGACAGATGAGGGTGATGACAGTTACTTATTGATGTGGACCTGTAAGCGAATATGTTGTGTATAATGTGAAATATAACATTTCAACACAACTAATTGTTCACCATGCACATTAAATCAATTGTCAAGATATACAATTAAATGCAGAATTTCTCTGGAACTTCATTAATTATCTGCATTGTCCTTTATCATAGTGTTCTCCCTTCTTACAACACTGTCCATGGAGCAAGAGTATGCCACTTTATAGTGAGGAACTTTATAATGAATTACATTGTGTATATACAGTATTCCCCTATAACACTGTCATTTGAGCCATAGAGTAATCACTTTATAGTGAGTGCCTAATAATGAAGTGTATCTTGTATATAATATTAATATCACTCAATGAAATGATCACACATGTCTTGTATCACTTTATAGTGAGTGCCTTATAATGAAGTACATCTTGCATATAATTTTTAAAATTAAGTGAGATTAATTGCAATACATGTTTCATACAAGGATCTGTGATGAGAGGCATTATAGTGAGGGAATGCTGTACAAAAGTACCTCTTAAGAAGTTCAGGTTAATTGCTGTTACACACGATTTAAATTCCCCATTTCTAAAATGGAAAACTGGACTTCATCACAACTGTATCAACTTGTGCTCTGCATCTAATGCCTCAATGGCATGAGAGATCAAATTTTCTGCTTGCTTTTGCACAACTCTCTGCTTTTGCAGCCAACTTGCTCCAAGATTCCCATGTGGGTTACATATCTCTTGGGTAGGTTCATGACAGAGACGAAGCCAGGCTATTATCACAACAGTACCTGAGATCTTGTTATCCTGAAAAAAATAAAATCAAATGAAGTAGGAAGGAAAACCTTAAAAACATAGCAGTGAACACATGCCAACACAAACACATAGCTGTGCACACATGTTAACACATGCCAATAAATACACATAGCAATGCATGCATGACAACACAAATACACAGTGCACACATGCCAATAAATATACATAGCAGTGCATGCATGACAACACAAATACACAGTGCACACATGCCAATAAATATACATAGCAATGCATGCATTCCAACACAAATACACAGTGCACACATGCCAATAAATATACATAGCAGTGCATGCTACATAGCAGTGCATGCATGACAACACAAATACACAGTGCACACATGCCAATAACTATACATAGCAGTGCATGCATGCCAACACAAATACATAGTGCACACATGCCAATAAATATACATAGCAGTGCATGCATGCCAACACAAACACATAGTGCACACATGCCAATAAATATACATAGCAATGCATGCATGCCAACACAAATACATAGTGCACACATGCCAATAAATACACATAGCAATGCATGCATTCCAACACAAATACACAGTGCACACATGCCAATAAATATACATAGCAGTGCATGCATGACAACACAAATACACAGTGCACACATGCCAATAAATATACATAGCAGTGCATGCATGCCAACACAAATACATAGTGCACACATGCCAATAAATATACATAGCAGTGCATGCATGCCAACAAAAACACATAGTGCACACATGCCAATACATATACATAGCAGTGCATGCATGCCAACACAAATACATAGTGCACACATGCCAATAAATATACATAGCAGTGCATGCATGCCAACACAAACACATAGTGCACACATGCCAATAAATATACATAGCAATGCATGCATGCCAACACAAATACATAGTGCACACATGCCAATAAATATACATAGCAGTGCATGCATGCCAACACAAATACATAGTGCACACATGCCAATAAATATACATAGCAATGCATGCCAATAAATAAACATAGCATTTCATGCATGCTAGCATAAAAACATAGCAATCCTTACATGCCAACACAAACACATAACAATGCACACATTCCACACATTTGGAAGATATGCTGACTCTCTCTCTCTCTCTCTCTCTCTCTCTCTCTCTCTCTCTCTCTCTCTCTCTCTCTCTCTCTCTCTCTCTCTCTCTCAGATAAATCTAAAATTTTTGTGCTGATTCTCAATCCTATCTAAGATAAGTTTGATTTGCATTATTTATTACTCTGGGAAAACAAATTCGAATATTTTGTGTCATATAGTGATTTAATAAAATAACTATAGATTAATTTAAAACAACAATGAATGGTTGCATGATTCAAGTCAGTGATTTCACTAACACATTGTAGTCAAACAAATTGGATGGCTTTAAATAACAATGCATTTTATCTGATGATTGCATTTACAAAGGCCTTAGATTCATTTCTGAAAACAGGGTAGGACAATTGGGACAAAATTCTGGAGGCACACAACAGGCAGGGGTCCACTGCCATTGCATTTTGTAATTTCAGATGGGCCTACTGGATAATTGTTCGTTGGGTCTACAAATCCTGTCTACTTCCCTGCTTAGAAGCTAACCTGTAATCCCAGTCTGGATTTTATCTCTGATATGGGAAGGTTAAAAGTTGCTGTAGCTATGTCCTCTGTCAGATTCCAGTAGCCATCATCATGATGCAGTTGTAAAATCTTGTCTAGTTCTGCATCACCTGAATATGTATGTATATATTAAATTAGTCATCCGTATGTATGTATGTATGTATGTATGTATGTATGTATGTATGTATGTATGTATGTATGTATGTATGTATGTATGTATGTATGTACATGTATGTATGTATGCATGATTGTTTACATGGTGGTTCAACATAACAAGAAGGGTAAAGGTCGTTGGTTTTTACTAAAATAGCCATATATTTATTACTTTGTAACTGCACCAGATACTATCTTGACTGGAAAGTTTGGAGTGAGGAGGAAGAGTTCTCTACCCTGCTTCAGCTATGTCAAATTCCATGTTTGCCATATGTCACATGACAGTCATATTTGTAATTCTAGCCAATACAAATCATGGGTTGTTAATTGACTGTAATCAGTTTGAATGTGTAAGCAGGTGCGTATCCACTAGAGTGCATAGGCACATGAATATCCATTAGAGTGTATAGGCAGGTGGGTATCCATTAGTGTATAAACAGGTGAGTATCCATTTGAGTGTATAGACAGGTGGTTATCCATTAGAATGTATAGGCAGGTGGGTTTCCCTTAGAGTGTGTAATAAGGTGGGTATCTATTAGAGTCTGTAGGCAAGTGGGTATCCATTAAAGTGTCTATCCAGTTGGGTATCCATTAGAGTGTGTAGGCAGCTGGGTATCCATTAGGGTGTGTATTCAGGTGGGTATCCATTAGAGTGTATTCAGGTGGTTATCCATAAGAGTGTATAAGCAGGTGGGTATCCATTAGAGTGTGTAAACAGGTGGGTATCCATTAGGGTGTGTAAGCAAGTGGGTATCCATTAGGGTGTGTAAGCAGGTGGGTATCCATTAGAGTGTGTATTCAGATGGGTATCCATTAGAGTGTGTAAGCAGGTGGGTATCCATTAGAGTGTGTAAGCAGGTGGGTAAAACAGGTGGTTTACAGATCATTACATGTTTTATGGAATAGATTTCAGTGCCGCTTGGTACATGGGATAACTGATTTTGGGGTCAGTAGTGAAAAGCTTGAGGTCACTGCCGATAACAGATATTCCCTATGCATTGTATCTCCAGATAATATTTTGTTCTTTATAAAAGAATTCAGGTGCATATAGAGCATTTGTTCCAATTGGCTTCAGGAAGAATGCTGTTGACTTTGGGGTTTTATGGCACAGCAACACAAATAGGTTATGTAGTGCCAAGGAAATTAAAGGTCATATCACCTTGCCCAAGGACACCATGGCAGCCATCTTGGGCTTTGATTTTTTGCACCATTTTGATCATGAGTCAGTATGCTGACTATGGAGCCACCATGACCTTTGCACCCCACTGGTTGCACCAAGTTCATAGGGTAAAATTTGTCCTTGGAGCCACCATGACCTTTGCACCCCACTATCTGACCCAAGTTTAAAGAATAAAAATTATCCTTGGAGAGCTGTTGGAACCATGTCCTAACACATTGTTTCATGCATACTCAGAGTGCACTGGAAAACGTCTAATGTTATCATTGTAGGGTATTGAATTGTTTGAAGTGATCTTGTTCAACCTCTCAGCATTTACTCTAATTTAACATCCATTTTAGCTTTTGAACTTAAATAAAAATATAACGTTCAATTTTCAAGCTGTTTGGTTCAATAAACCTGTTTTTAATCGCACTATCTTCTGAGAGACTTCTGAAAATTCATTGCCATCACTACTTCCATTTGTGGAGCTTCCTAATTCACTGTTCTGATGTATCCTTTCTTCTTCATCCCCACTACTAATCCGTCTATGTCTGGTCAACAATTTTTTTGTGGCATGTAAGGTGTCTTTTTTAGGTGACACATCACAATTAGATGAGAACTCCATCTGTATGGCTTCAATTTCAGAGTTTTTTGGATTTACATCATTTGATGATGATTTCATATGTTTTGATTTAGGTTTGACAAAATTGGCTAATTTGGTAAAATTCAATCCCTTGGAAGATTTGGGGGACTTAGGTAATCCACAATTTCTGTCAGAGTTTTGCTGAAATAGAGAGATCAAGTGTTATATAGATTTTAATGATTGCTTACAAGAGGCAGGTCTAACATGTTATATAGATTTTAATGATTTCTTACAAGAGGCAGGTCAAACATGTTATATAGATTTTAATGATTTCTTACAAGAGGCAGGTCAAACATGTTATATAGATTTTAATGATTTCTTATAGAGGCAGGTCAAACATGTTATATAGATTTTAATGATTGCTTACAAGAGGCAGGTCAAACATGTTATATAGATTTTAATGATTGCTTACAAGAGGTCAAACATGCATATTTCCAACAATCAAGGTGACAAACTGTTCTTTATGAGGAAATGGTTGTATGAAGGTAGCTGATCAGTCCGATTTTTATGGCATAAGAAAACATCCTGGTTTTGTTCAGTGAATTATGGCATAACAACACAAGCTGGTTAATTAGGTCTAAGGTGACAGTAATAAATTGCCTTGTCCAAGGTCACACTATGGAATTTTTCTGGGTTGATGTATTGGCAGGATTGTTTGTCATTTTCAGGGTCATCTGTGGGCTACATGATTAATATGTTTTAACAGTTAAGAATTTAGAGATTTCTGCAATGTATAAGAACATTTTAGGTACGGCATCTAAATCCATTTGGACTTTAATTTTATTTGTATACACATTACTGATATTTCTATACACAGTGCTAGTATTTGTATACACAGAAAGGTATTTGTATACACAGTGCTAGTATTTGTATACACAGTACTGGTATTTGTATACACAGTGCTAGTATTTGTATACACAGTAAGGTATTTGTATACACAGTGCTAGTATTTGTATACACAGTACTGGTATTTGTATACACAGTGCTAGTATTTGTATACACAGTACTGGTATTTGTATACACAGTGCTAGAATTTGTATACACAGTAAGGTATTTGTATACACAGTGCTAGTATTTGTATACACAGTTCTGGTATTTATATATAAAATACTGGTATTTGTATACACAGTAAGGTATTTCTATATACAGTATTGGCATTTGTATACACAGTACTGGTATTTGTACACACAGTACTAATATTTGTATGCACAGTACTGGTATTTGTATATATTTGTTTACACCATACTGGTATGTTTGAATGCCATACTGGTATGATGTACACAGTACTGGTATGTTTTGAATGCCATTCTGGTATGGTGTACACAGTACTGGTATGTTTTGAATGCTATTCTGGTACTGTGTACACAGTACTGGTATGTTTTGAATCCCATTCTGGTATGGTGTACACAGTACTGGTATGTTTTGAATGCCATTCTGGTATGGCGTACACAGTACTGGTATGTTTGAATGCCATTCTGGTATGGTGTACACAGTACTGGTATGTTTTGAATGCCATTCTGGTATGGTATACACAGTACTGGTATGCTTAAATGCCATTCTGGTACAGTGTACACAGTACTGATATGTTCTGAATGCCATTCTGGTACGGTGTACACAGTACTGGTATATTTGAATGCCATTCTGGTATGGCGTACACAGTACTGGTATATTTAAATGCCATTCTGGTATGATGTACACAGTACTGGTATGTTTTGAATGCCATTCTGGTACGGTGTACACAGTACTGGTACATGTATGTTTGAATGCCATTCTGGTATGGTGTACACAGTACTGGTATGTTTTGAATGCCATTCTGGTACGGTGTACACAGTACTGGTATGTTGGAATGCCATTCTGGTACGGTGTACACAGTACTGGTATGTTTTGAATGTCATTCTGGTATGGTATACACAGTACTGGTATGCTTTAATGCCATTCTGGTACAGTGTACACTGTACTGATGTGTTCTGAATGCCATTCTGGTACGGTGTACACAGTACTGGTATATTTGAATGCCATTCTGGTATGGTGTACACAGTACTGGTATATTTAAATGCCATTCTGGTATGGTGTACACAGTACTGGTATGTTTTGAATGCCATTCTGGTACGGTGTACACAGTACTGGTACATGTATGTTTGAATGCCATTCTGGTATGGTGTACACAATACTGGTATGTTTTGAATGCCATTCTGGTATGGTGTACACAGTACTGGTATGTTTGAATGCCATTCTGGTATGGTGTACACAGTACTGGTATGTTTTGAATGCCATTCTGGTATGGTGTACACAGTACTGGTATGTTTTGAATGCCATTCTGGTACGGTGTACACAGTACTGGTATGTTTGAATGCCATTCTGGTACAGTGTACACAGTACTGATCACTGGTAGAATAGTTATTTAATAAAAATGAGAAAAAAATAGGAAAGCATCTTAAACTATTTAGTACCATGATACAGTCTTAATATGATTCATATTTTCATTTAAAGAACTTAAAACTGACAAATAATGTAAAATCCTTCTGACAGAATGTATTTCATTATGGAGATTCACACAAGCTAATAAACTGTACTTTTGTCTCTACTGACCAATTTTTAAATCAGGGTTCATACTGAACTATAAATGATAAATTCAATGACTTTTTCTAAAGTTTCAAAGAGCACAAACAGAGATTTCCATGACCTATTTTTGCTAACATTGTGTATACAGGTTATATGAGAAAACAATGAATGCCAAATACTACAATACTGATTACTGATTAAAGTCAAATTATAATAAAAAAAAATATATAATATAAAAGATTAAAATGTTAATTATTATACCAATAAAATTGCACACAAAAACAGAATGCCTTAATACATAGTGTAAGTAAAATATGTTTTCATAAAAAGTCTCAAATAGTCTAACAGCTGTATCTGAAATTGAATTTTTGTATTTGCATACAAATTATAATTTTTTGATTATCATGGTTTATATTTTAAAAACAAATGCGTAAAAGTTAAAATGAAAGATATCATTAAATCCCCCCGAAAGTTAGCTTTTATAGTGATATAAAATCCCATCATACCAAATGCTTCCGCTTTGAAGTTTGGAATATGTGATTGCCAAGTCCAAAGTTTATTGGTATTGTTGCAGTATCCTGTAAGACAAGGTTTGTTGACAGTTATTATTGAGATCTCATACAATGCATCCCAACAATATTATGACAACAATATTATGACAACAATATCATGACAATAATATTATAACAACAATATTATGACAACAATATCATGACAACAATATTATAACAACAATATTATGACAAAAATAGTATGACAACAATATTATGACATCAATATTATGACAACAATATTATAACAACAATATTATGACAACATATGTATGTACAATTTGTACAGATTGTATCTATCTCTGTCTCTCTGTCAGTCAATACTTGTTTCTTTTCAAACAACAAGTCTATCTATATTATTTCAGTTTTTTCAAACTACAAGACATGATAACCTGTAGTTTCAGCCTAGTTTCTGGCAGCTTGTACTCCCTACTGATTTCAGAAACAAGGAGCATTATGGGTATAAACAGGTACAAAACTTATTAATTTCATTCATCAATTTATAATTTATAATGTGACAGCCACCATGCAGTCCCCAACATTGTCACTTTTGACGCATTTCAAACCAAATGATAAACCAGCTTACTGTCATTTTCAAAATCAAAGGTGAAAGCAAGAACTGCATAGAAGGTAAATAATTTGTGGTCTGCATTCAATATATGCATTTTCTTATTCTAATATTTCAACAAAAAGAGTTTTAAGAGTGGAGACAATATGACACTGTTATGGAAATTTACAACATTATCTGGAGCTTAGGGAACACTGTCAACAACATTACTCCTGTTGTATGAACAACTCATAGATGTCTACAAACAAATGGATGAAATACTAATATTAAAGTTCTGTTAGGTTTGAAACATGAATTATTGCCAATGCTGGGGACCACTTGGTGGCAAACAAACAGTATTGAGTGGAAGTAGCATACTGAAAAGTTACTTACTATGTCATGTGTGAGAGAAGGTGGAACAGACTTGGTGAGAACAGTGTAATGGCAAGTTACAATTACTATGTGAGAAACACACTGCGCCATAACAACATAAAGGTAAGCTATAATTACTAATAGTAGGTGACAATTACTATGTGAGAAACATACTGTGCCAGAACAACATAAAGGTAAGCTATAATTACTAATAGTAGGGACAATTACTATGTGAGAAACACACTGTGCCAGAACAACATAAAGGTAAGCTATAATTACTAATAGTAGGGACAATTACTATGTGAGAAACACACCGTGCCAGAACAACATAAAGGTAAGCTATAATTACTAATAGTAGGGACAATTACTATGTGAGAAACACACTGTGCCAGAACAACATAAAGGTAAGCTATAATTACTAATAGTAGGGACAATTACTATGTGAGAAACACACTGTGCCAGAACAACATAAAGGTAAGTTATAATTACTAATAGTAGGGACAATTACTATGTGAGAAACACACTGTGCCAGAACAACATAAAGGTAAGCTATAATTACTAATAGTAGGTGACAATTACTATGTGAGAAACACACTGTGCCAGAACAACATAAAGGTAAGTTATAATTACTAATAGTAGGGACAATTACTAGTGAGAAACACACTGTGCCAGAACAACATAAAGGTAAGCTATAATTACTAATAGTAGGGACAATTACTATGTGAGAAACACACTGTGCCAGAACAACATAAAGGTAAGTTACAATTACTAATAGTAGGTGACAATTACTATGTGAGAAACACACTGTGCCAGAACAACATAAAGGTAAGTTATAATTACTAATAGTAGGTGACAATTACTATGTGAGAAACACACTGAGCCATAACAACATAAAGGTAAGCTATAATTACTAATAGTAGGTGACAATTACTAGTGAGAAACACACTGTGCCAGAACAACATAAAAGTAAATTACAATTACTAATAGTAGGTGACAATTACTATGTGAGAAACACACTGTGCCAGAACAACATAAAAGTAAATTACAATTACTAATAGTAGGTGACAATTACTATGTGAGAAACACACTGTGCCAGAACAACATAAAAGTAAATTACAATTACTAATAGTAGGTGACAATTACTAGTGAGAAACACACTGTGCCAGAACAACATAAAGGTAAGTTATAATTACTAATAGTAGGTGACAATTACTATGTGAGAAACACACTGTGCCAGAACAACATAAAGGTAAGCTATAATTACTAATAGTAGGTGACAATTACTATGTGAGAAACACACTGTGCCAGAACAACATAAAGGTAAGTTACAATTACTAATAGTAGGTGACAATTACTATGTGAGAAACACACTGCGCCATAACAACATAATGGTAGGTGAGAAACACATTGGGAAGGAACAAATATGTGTTAGGTTACTTACTATGTGTGATGGTATAACAGACAGGCTGGAAATTAATAGATTATTCAGAACTTTTCCCTCATGATCAACAGGGGCAAGAACTGTGTACTTGCTTGTCAAATTAGCAGATGTGCTTAAAAATAGAATTCTTGATTTTGTTTCAGGATCCTCTGCAATAAAGAGATATGACTCATTATCATTCTATTTTTTTAATTTAATTTTTAGCAACATGCCATAATATGAATAAATTTGTTGAATATTCACTGCAAAAGTACCCTAGATAAATTTAAACACAAATTTTCCATGAACCATGATTAGAATATCTGAACAAAATAATGTGTGTGTATGGATTTTTAACATAGCTTTAAAAACATTTCAGTCATATTGTTATGATGTCTGCAGTGTGACAGTTTATGGTGATGTCTAGCTCTGAAGCATCATTCCACAGACATGTAGCATGATGTCCCACCCAGTCACATTATCCTGACACTAGACTGACAAGTCTTAACATTAACTTCATAACGCTGACACTAGACCGACAAGTCTTAACATTAACTTCATAATGATGACACTAGACTGACAAGTCTTAACATTAACTTCATAATGCTGACACTAGACCGACAAGTCTTAACATTAACTTCATAATGCTGACACTAGACTGACAAGTCTTAATATTAACTTCATAACGCTGACACTAGACCGACAAGTCTTAACATTAACTTCATAATGCTGACACTAGACTGACAAGTCTTAACATTAACTTCATAATGCTGAGTGCCAAGGGAGGAATCTGTACCATATTATAAAAGTCTTTGTCATGACTCGGCTGGGGATTGAACCAGTGACCTCCTGCATTAGAGATGGGTGCTCTAGAACAAAACAATGGAACAATTATATTGTAGATTTCATTCTCATTTAACTAGACCTCTATTGTGACTCCATGAAATTTTAAGTTAGCGAGGGTCTGTGAAAAGTTCATTGGTGGTAATGTTCAAAACTAGTCATACAAAAATTTAATTCTGTTATTTGTACAGATATCTATATGTGTGTGTGTGTGTGTGTGCATGTTATATTTACAGATATATCAGTGTCATTTGTACAGATCCATCAGTGTTATTTGCTGAGATATATTAGTGTTATTTGTACAGATATATTAGTGTTATTTGTACAGATATATCAGTATTCTCAATAAATACTCTGATCATAGTAATACAAGTTCTCATATTTGCCTTAAAAACTTTCAAATTTTGTGACTGACACTAACTTACTTTAAGTTGGTACATGAATGGGGCATGATTTGTATCACAACATTATTAACTGTAACCTTTTATATGTATTGCTCATATACAAATAGTGTTGATATTTGAAACAAAGGGTAACATGAAAGACTTGAAAACAACAGAGACAAATGTTTGCTAGATCATGAGGAAATACTAAGAGAGAAAGAGAAAGGCCATTGTCTTAACACAGCAAACTGCGTATTAGCATCATTCTTATATGATGGATGCCAGAGAAAGGCTATTGTTGTAGCAAACTGTGTATTAGCATCATTTTTATATGTTAGACGCCAGGTGGCTGAGAGGACTAAGGTGCTTGTCTTGACATATCACATACACTTTTAACCTTTGTCCATGTGAGTCCAAGCCTTGGCTCAACTGGTTATAGGATTATATTTGCAAGTAACTTCCTGTGGATTCTTCTTTTTCCCCATGCGAAATACTGGCCATTGTGTATTGCCTATTATGTGCTGGAAAATGGCATGAAATCCCACCAAACTAATCCATCATTCTTTCATGACCAGTTGTAAATATAAAGAAAAGTATGGAGTAGAGCTTTAATTGGACAATGCATTCATATAATATAATTTCCTAAACTTTTGTAAAACATGGAATTGGGCTGCCGTAGCATCAAGCAAAGACTTGTAAAGAGAACAAGAGTTCCTAAAAGATAGTGATGCTCTAATGTGAACAGAAAAACTTACCTGATATAGTTATAAATATTTCTTGCATAATTTATAAATGATGCCTTGCATGTGTCCCTCTAGCCTTATGTTGTAAGAAGATGTCACAGTGAATGAAAATTTCTAAAAGTTTATTGTGGGCATTTTGCTGTAGTTTACAATATTTACACAATTAGCACTTTTATATTTTGTTAAGTATATTACAATTTTATTTTTATTTTTTTTAAATTTAATTTATTCATTTGTGTGATTAGCAAACATTGCATTTTCTTAAATTTGAAGATAATGAAAATGTCCTATATTGATGCCAGTGAAGAATCAAATTTAACTGGCTCATTAAACATGCAGCTATTAATCAACCAAAAGCTCAAAGAAAAGTGTTATCTATTGAAGAAAGTAAATTTACATTAGGTCAATTGACACTTATAATTGCTTCTCACAATGCATACATAATCTTAACAAATCAATAAAGTAATAAATGGGAGACAACTCTATCTTGCTATGGAATTTATACTAACCACTATATTTGTCCATTTCAAGCTCTCTAATGATTGTCTTTCCAGCCATATGGCCATACACCACAATTAATTTTACTATATGTTCTCTACATATATTTCTCAGCACTGACCTTTCCACAGTGTGACAATCAATACAAATCATATGAAAATCTAAAATACCCCCAAAGATGACTTCACGGTGAAATTCTTGTCAAGGGTTGACCGGCATTTTGGTGAGCTGCTGCACTGTAAACATAACAGCATGTACACAGACCACATATTTCACTTCCGGATCATTAGCAAGGCCTTATTACTCCATGTGCACTGTCGCCAAATTACACACTGACAACCACCCTCTCTGCTCACATTCTCAAGAATAAACAATTACCTTTAAATCCCTACCAAATATGCATCAATATAACTCTTCTATCACCACCAAAATGAGAGAGGAAAAAATGTTCTAAAAATAGACTGGAACTACATTCGTGGGTACTGAACTGGAAGTATTAATTGTGATGCGATTCCTGACAGGCCCAACTTTTTGGGACAAATTTTAGTAAAACTTTTATATTTGAATGCCACACCTATTTGAACTTTATACATGAAGTCTTTTTGAATTTCCTTGCATACAAGACATGTGACACCTGCTGGAAAGTGTGTAGTGCTGGTGTTCCACAGGGTGCAAGTGCTGATTCATGTGCTTTTGAGAAACCAAAACTAAATTTGCTATATCTTCCTTAATTATAGGACTTTTTCAATTCTGTAAAAACCTAATTGTACTACAAGATAAGGCCTGTCTGAAAATATGTTTAAAGTTTATACAGTTTGATCAATTAAAATTTTAAATGAAATTTAAATAAACATTTAAATTTATAAACTAAATTTTATTGAAAAATTAAATTTTCATAAAAGTTTGAAAACAGATTTTGTCAAAGTTTAGACACAAAAGTTGATCAATCAATGGTCTTTAAAATAAATGGTGGTTTGGGTCTGTGTAACTGAGAACATTTTTCCCAGGGGTAGTGAAGTAGCATGACTCATAGTGATTTTGGCAACAAACCGCAATATGCCTGTCAAGGTGCATATAGGTGTACACACTAAAGAAGCAACAACAGGTGCTATGTTCCATATTTATTGTGTCAGGTATTTAGGCAGTTATTTGTATAACTAATAGTGCACTCAGATTTAAACATCTAATGGGACCACTTCCATGTTTTATAGGAAAATTGCATTACATTTCAGTGTCGATAACTACAAAAAGCGACAATAAGATAGGAAAATACAGTTTTTAGGCAGGCTTTACCTTACTAAACAATGGTGCTAATCTCTCTCATGAAGATCTAAGCCATGTCCTTGAGGTGCTGTATATTAGTATGGTGATATAATGATCACTTATGGCAGTACACTGCATATGTCCTTATGAAACCTTGCTATCACCACCAGACTACTGGAGAGCTTCCAAGCTGATCCACCACTAACACTTTGTTCCAGATACCAGCCTAGACCTGAAAAGATATAAAATGTTTCACTTATATCTAGAAAACAGTAAGATGTATGCAAATGAAGTTAAAATGTGTTAGATACAGTGATTTCCAAATAACATTCAGGCTGCAAGCATAGGAAATAAATATTAAACTTGACAGAGTGACACTCAGAAATGTGAAGTAATAGTCATGTATTAAAGTAATAAATTCATCCTAAAAGTATATGAAGTTTATATAAGCATATCTGGTCATTTACAGGTTAAATAACTAATCAGGTAGACTATGCATCACAAACTTTAAGGAAATGCGGGGACGGTGAGGTTTTGATCATTGGTGGAAACATTAGTACATGCCAGTATACAGGAAAGTAAAGCGACAATGTAGTAATAAAGAATATATTACTATAAGCAATCTTATTCATGAGGGAAATAACAATTCTGGATATTGCAAGTGAATACAGCCAAATGTGGCCACACATATCAACTACAGGTACCAATACATCCTATATCATAAACTAAATGTGAAATTCTGATCCCCAAAACTTGTAAACAAGAATAGAAATTTGCATATGTGGGACATATACAATGTAATTGTTATGATCAAATGTGCAAAAATAATTCCAATGATCTGTTTGAACATTTAAAGTGTATTTGTAAGGATGTTTTATACCAATTATTAACCTCAATGGTTCAATAGAATCAGATATCAGCTGATATTACAATACCGCACTCTATCCAAGTACTGAATTTAAATATGTTACCATACATGGGCATATTAATGAAGAAAATAACATTTTGGGATACATTTAGTGCACACAGCCAGAAATGTGTCTTACAGATTCACTGTAGGTACATTGTCAGCCTATATGATATACTGAATGTGAACTTTGGATCCCAAACATTCTAAAATATGTGAATATTTGTTCATGTGGGATATGTAACCATGCTAAGATCAGTTGTACACAGTTAAACTCAAAATATATGTTTGAATATATCTTATGCAATCTTTAGAGTGTCAGTTAACAATTATTATTAGTAATTAACAATGCATAAATTAAGATGGATCATTAGAATTCACATAACATCATACAGGCCACAATGCCGCACTTCACTAATCAATATCTTAACCAAATTGAACAATAAAATTGAATGCATTTTGTGTTCAACTTACATCATTTTGCTGTTTTCATACATCCAAGGGTAAATATACATGTGGAAAGTATATTTTATCCCTTCAGCCTGCATTTCATTCTCAGAAAGTTTAAACTGATTTAGTAGAGAACTTGAGTAGGTTCTAGTATAAAATTTGCATCGCTGTCCTCTCACTAAACACCCTGTAACTATATTTGTTAACAATTACTAAAGGCTATATAAGCAGATATGTGTTACTCAGGAAGTCACCCCATCATAAACACATAAATTAACTGATTGGACCCCTAATAAATAGTTTGAATGAGCAATACAAAATAGAATCTGTCTCTCATACATTTTAAATGTATGACTCATTTTGACTTACAAAGATATTTTCTCTGACAAAATTTGACAAATATCCATCATTGTAGCTTGTATATGGTGTAGGAGTATAAACATGCTGATATCATTTCATATAATTTCCAAAAATATTATCTATGTGCATTTTAAGGGGCAAATTTTAATTTTTTAATTTTTTAAAAAAAAATTATTAAAATTTTAAAAAATAAAATCAATTTTTAAATTCTAATGTCATTTTTCTATTTTAAATGTTAATATATATAACGCCTTCAAATTTCATGTGTTGATCATTAATAATAAAAATTTTATAGCAATTTAAAGTTTAATAATAACTGCCTGTACAGGCCATACACCACAATTAATTTTACTATATGTTCTCTACATATATTTCTCAGCACTGACCTTTCCACAGTGTGACAATCAATACAAATCATATGAAAATCTAAAATACCCCCAAAGATGACTTCACCGTGAAATTCTTGTCAAGGGTTGACCGGCATTTTGGTGAGCTGCTGCACTGTAAACATAACAGCATGTACACAGACCACATATTTCACTTCCGGATCATTAGCAAGGCCTTATTACTCCATGTGCACTGTCGCCAAATTACACACTGACAACCACCCTCTCTGCTCACATTCTCAAGAATAAACAATTACCTTTAAATCCCTACCAAATATGCATCAATATAACTCTTCTATCACCACCAAAATGAGAGAGGAAAAAATGTTCTAAAAATAGACTGGAACTACATTCGTGGGTACTGAACTGGAAGTATTAATTGTGATGCGATTCCTGACAGGCCCAACTTTTTGGGACAAATTTTAGTAAAACTTTTATATTTGAATGCCACACCTATTTGAACTTTATACATGAAGTCTTTTTGAATTTCCTTGCATACAAGACATGTGACACCTGCTGGAAAGTGTGTAGTGCTGGTGTTCCACAGGGTGCAAGTGCTGATTCATGTGCTTTTGAGAAACCAAAACTAAATTTGCTATATCTTCCTTAATTATAGGACTTTTTCAATTCTGTAAAAACCTAATTGTACTACAAGATAAGGCCTGTCTGAAAATATGTTTAAAGTTTATACAGTTTGATCAATTAAAATTTTAAATGAAATTTAAATAAACATTTAAATTTATAAACTAAATTTTATTGAAAAATTAAATTTTCATAAAAGTTTGAAAACAGATTTTGTCAAAGTTTAGACACAAAAGTTGATCAATCAATGGTCTTTAAAATAAATGGTGGTTTGGGTCTGTGTAACTGAGAACATTTTTCCCAGGGGTAGTGAAGTAGCATGACTCATAGTGATTTTGGCAACAAACCGCAATATGCCTGTCAAGGTGCATATAGGTGTACACACTAAAGAAGCAACAACAGGTGCTATGTTCCATATTTATTGTGTCAGGTATTTAGGCAGTTATTTGTATAACTAATAGTGCACTCAGATTTAAACATCTAATGGGACCACTTCCATGTTTTATAGGAAAATTGCATTACATTTCAGTGTCGATAACTACAAAAAGCGACAATAAGATAGGAAAATACAGTTTTTAGGCAGGCTTTACCTTACTAAACAATGGTGCTAATCTCTCTCATGAAGATCTAAGCCATGTCCTTGAGGTGCTGTATATTAGTATGGTGATATAATGATCACTTATGGCAGTACACTGCATATGTCCTTATGAAACCTTGCTATCACCACCAGACTACTGGAGAGCTTCCAAGCTGATCCACCACTAACACTTTGTTCCAGATACCAGCCTAGACCTGAAAAGATATAAAATGTTTCACTTATATCTAGAAAACAGTAAGATGTATGCAAATGAAGTTAAAATGTGTTAGATACAGTGATTTCCAAATAACATTCAGGCTGCAAGCATAGGAAATAAATATTAAACTTGACAGAGTGACACTCAGAAATGTGAAGTAATAGTCATGTATTAAAGTAATAAATTCATCCTAAAAGTATATGAAGTTTATATAAGCATATCTGGTCATTTACAGGTTAAATAACTAATCAGGTAGACTATGCATCACAAACTTTAAGGAAATGCGGGGACGGTGAGGTTTTGATCATTGGTGGAAACATTAGTACATGCCAGTATACAGGAAAGTAAAGCGACAATGTAGTAATAAAGAATATATTACTATAAGCAATCTTATTCATGAGGGAAATAACAATTCTGGATATTGCAAGTGAATACAGCCAAATGTGGCCACACATATCAACTACAGGTACCAATACATCCTATATCATAAACTAAATGTGAAATTCTGATCCCCAAAACTTGTAAACAAGAATAGAAATTTGCATATGTGGGACATATACAATGTAATTGTTATGATCAAATGTGCAAAAATAATTCCAATGATCTGTTTGAACATTTAAAGTGTATTTGTAAGGATGTTTTATACCAATTATTAACCTCAATGGTTCAATAGAATCAGATATCAGCTGATATTACAATACCGCACTCTATCCAAGTACTGAATTTAAATATGTTACCATACATGGGCATATTAATGAAGAAAATAACATTTTGGGATACATTTAGTGCACACAGCCAGAAATGTGTCTTACAGATTCACTGTAGGTACATTGTCAGCCTATATGATATACTGAATGTGAACTTTGGATCCCAAACATTCTAAAATATGTGAATATTTGTTCATGTGGGATATGTAACCATGCTAAGATCAGTTGTACACAGTTAAACTCAAAATATATGTTTGAATATATCTTATGCAATCTTTAGAGTGTCAGTTAACAATTATTATTAGTAATTAACAATGCATAAATTAAGATGGATCATTAGAATTCACATAACATCATACAGGCCACAATGCCGCACTTCACTAATCAATATCTTAACCAAATTGAACAATAAAATTGAATGCATTTTGTGTTCAACTTACATCATTTTGCTGTTTTCATACATCCAAGGGTAAATATACATGTGGAAAGTATATTTTATCCCTTCAGCCTGCATTTCATTCTCAGAAAGTTTAAACTGATTTAGTAGAGAACTTGAGTAGGTTCTAGTATAAAATTTGCATCGCTGTCCTCTCACTAAACACCCTGTAACTATATTTGTTAACAATTACTAAAGGCTATATAAGCAGATATGTGTTACTCAGGAAGTCACCCCATCATAAACACATAAATTAACTGATTGGACCCCTAATAAATAGTTTGAATGAGCAATACAAAATAGAATCTGTCTCTCATACATTTTAAATGTATGACTCATTTTGACTTACAAAGATATTTTCTCTGACAAAATTTGACAAATATCCATCATTGTAGCTTGTATATGGTGTAGGAGTATAAACATGCTGATATCATTTGATATAATTTCCAAAAATATTATCTATGTGCATTTTAAGGGGCAAATTTTAATTTTTTAATTTTTTAAAAAAAAATTATTAAAATTTTAAAAAATAAAATCAATTTTTAAATTCTAATGTCATTTTTCTATTTTAAATGTTAATATATATAACGCCTTCAAATTTCATGTGTTGATCATTAATAATAAAAATTTTATAGCAATTTAAAGTTTAATAATAACTGCCTGTACAGGCCATACACCACAATTAATTTTACTATATGTTCTCTACATATATTTCTCAGCACTGACCTTTCCACAGTGTGACAATCAATACAAATCATATGAAAATCTAAAATACCCCCAAAGATGACTTCACGGTGAAATTCTTGTCAAGGGTTGACCGGCATTTTGGTGAGCTGCTGCACTGTAAACATAACAGCATGTACACAGACCACATATTTCACTTCCGGATCATTAGCAAGGCCTTATTACTCCATGTGCACTGTCGCCAAATTACACACTGACAACCACCCTCTCTGCTCACATTCTCAAGAATAAACAATTACCTTTAAATCCCTACCAAATATGCATCAATATAACTCTTCTATCACCACCAAAATGAGAGAGGAAAAAATGTTCTAAAAATAGACTGGAACTACATTCGTGGGTACTGAACTGGAAGTATTAATTGTGATGCGATTCCTGACAGGCCCAACTTTTTGGGACAAATTTTAGTAAAACTTTTATATTTGAATGCCACACCTATTTGAACTTTATACATGAAGTCTTTTTGAATTTCCTTGCATACAAGACATGTGACACCTGCTGGAAAGTGTGTAGTGCTGGTGTTCCACAGGGTGCAAGTGCTGATTCATGTGCTTTTGAGAAACCAAAACTAAATTTGCTATATCTTCCTTAATTATAGGACTTTTTCAATTCTGTAAAAACCTAATTGTACTACAAGATAAGGCCTGTCTGAAAATATGTTTAAAGTTTATACAGTTTGATCAATTAAAATTTTAAATGAAATTTAAATAAACATTTAAATTTATAAACTAAATTTTATTGAAAAATTAAATTTTCATAAAAGTTTGAAAACAGATTTTGTCAAAGTTTAGACACAAAAGTTGATCAATCAATGGTCTTTAAAATAAATGGTGGTTTGGGTCTGTGTAACTGAGAACATTTTTCCCAGGGGTAGTGAAGTAGCATGACTCATAGTGATTTTGGCAACAAACCGCAATATGCCTGTCAAGGTGCATATAGGTGTACACACTAAAGAAGCAACAACAGGTGCTATGTTCCATATTTATTGTGTCAGGTATTTAGGCAGTTATTTGTATAACTAATAGTGCACTCAGATTTAAACATCTAATGGGACCACTTCCATGTTTTATAGGAAAATTGCATTACATTTCAGTGTCGATAACTACAAAAAGCGACAATAAGATAGGAAAATACAGTTTTTAGGCAGGCTTTACCTTACTAAACAATGGTGCTAATCTCTCTCATGAAGATCTAAGCCATGTCCTTGAGGTGCTGTATATTAGTATGGTGATATAATGATCACTTATGGCAGTACACTGCATATGTCCTTATGAAACCTTGCTATCACCACCAGACTACTGGAGAGCTTCCAAGCTGATCCACCACTAACACTTTGTTCCAGATACCAGCCTAGACCTGAAAAGATATAAAATGTTTCACTTATATCTAGAAAACAGTAAGATGTATGCAAATGAAGTTAAAATGTGTTAGATACAGTGATTTCCAAATAACATTCAGGCTGCAAGCATAGGAAATAAATATTAAACTTGACAGAGTGACACTCAGAAATGTGAAGTAATAGTCATGTATTAAAGTAATAAATTCATCCTAAAAGTATATGAAGTTTATATAAGCATATCTGGTCATTTACAGGTTAAATAACTAATCAGGTAGACTATGCATCACAAACTTTAAGGAAATGCGGGGACGGTGAGGTTTTGATCATTGGTGGAAACATTAGTACATGCCAGTATACAGGAAAGTAAAGCGACAATGTAGTAATAAAGAATATATTACTATAAGCAATCTTATTCATGAGGGAAATAACAATTCTGGATATTGCAAGTGAATACAGCCAAATGTGGCCACACATATCAACTACAGGTACCAATACATCCTATATCATAAACTAAATGTGAAATTCTGATCCCCAAAACTTGTAAACAAGAATAGAAATTTGCATATGTGGGACATATACAATGTAATTGTTATGATCAAATGTGCAAAAATAATTCCAATGATCTGTTTGAACATTTAAAGTGTATTTGTAAGGATGTTTTATACCAATTATTAACCTCAATGGTTCAATAGAATCAGATATCAGCTGATATTACAATACCGCACTCTATCCAAGTACTGAATTTAAATATGTTACCATACATGGGCATATTAATGAAGAAAATAACATTTTGGGATACATTTAGTGCACACAGCCAGAAATGTGTCTTACAGATTCACTGTAGGTACATTGTCAGCCTATATGATATACTGAATGTGAACTTTGGATCCCAAACATTCTAAAATATGTGAATATTTGTTCATGTGGGATATGTAACCATGCTAAGATCAGTTGTACACAGTTAAACTCAAAATATATGTTTGAATATATCTTATGCAATCTTTAGAGTGTCAGTTAACAATTATTATTAGTAATTAACAATGCATAAATTAAGATGGATCATTAGAATTCACATAACATCATACAGGCCACAATGCCGCACTTCACTAATCAATATCTTAACCAAATTGAACAATAAAATTGAATGCATTTTGTGTTCAACTTACATCATTTTGCTGTTTTCATACATCCAAGGGTAAATATACATGTGGAAAGTATATTTTATCCCTTCAGCCTGCATTTCATTCTCAGAAAGTTTAAACTGATTTAGTAGAGAACTTGAGTAGGTTCTAGTATAAAATTTGCATCGCTGTCCTCTCACTAAACACCCTGTAACTATATTTGTTAACAATTACTAAAGGCTATATAAGCAGATATGTGTTACTCAGGAAGTCACCCCATCATAAACACATAAATTAACTGATTGGACCCCTAATAAATAGTTTGAATGAGCAATACAAAATAGAATCTGTCTCTCATACATTTTAAATGTATGACTCATTTTGACTTACAAAGATATTTTCTCTGACAAAATTTGACAAATATCCATCATTGTAGCTTGTATATGGTGTAGGAGTATAAACATGCTGATATCATTTCATATAATTTCCAAAAATATTATCTATGTGCATTTTAAGGGGCAAATTTTAATTTTTTAATTTTTTAAAAAAAAATTATTAAAATTTTAAAAAATAAAATCAATTTTTAAATTCTAATGTTATTTTTCTATTTTAAATGTTAATATATATAACGCCTTCAAATTTCATGTGTTGATCATTAATAATAAAAATTTTATAGCAATTTAAAGTTTAATAATAACTGCCTGTACAGGCCATACACCACAATTAATTTTACTATATGTTCTCTACATATATTTCTCAGCACTGACCTTTCCACAGTGTGACAATCAATACAAATCATATGAAAATCTAAAATACCCCCAAAGATGACTTCACGGTGAAATTCTTGTCAAGGGTTGACCGGCATTTTGGTGAGCTGCTGCACTGTAAACATAACAGCATGTACACAGACCACATATTTCACTTCCGGATCATTAGCAAGGCCTTATTACTCCATGTGCACTGTCGCCAAATTACACACTGACAACCACCCTCTCTGCTCACATTCTCAAGAATAAACAATTACCTTTAAATCCCTACCAAATATGCATCAATATAACTCTTCTATCACCACCAAAATGAGAGAGGAAAAAATGTTCTAAAAATAGACTGGAACTACATTCGTGGGTACTGAACTGGAAGTATTAATTGTGATGCGATTCCTGACAGGCCCAACTTTTTGGGACAAATTTTAGTAAAACTTTTATATTTGAATGCCACACCTATTTGAACTTTATACATGAAGTCTTTTTGAATTTCCTTGCATACAAGACATGTGACACCTGCTGGAAAGTGTGTAGTGCTGGTGTTCCACAGGGTGCAAGTGCTGATTCATGTGCTTTTGAGAAACCAAAACTAAATTTGCTATATCTTCCTTAATTATAGGACTTTTTCAATTCTGTAAAAACCTAATTGTACTACAAGATAAGGCCTGTCTGAAAATATGTTTAAAGTTTATACAGTTTGATCAATTAAAATTTTAAATGAAATTTAAATAAACATTTAAATTTATAAACTAAATTTTATTGAAAAATTAAATTTTCATAAAAGTTTGAAAACAGATTTTGTCAAAGTTTAGACACAAAAGTTGATCAATCAATGGTCTTTAAAATAAATGGTGGTTTGGGTCTGTGTAACTGAGAACATTTTTCCCAGGGGTAGTGAAGTAGCATGACTCATAGTGATTTTGGCAACAAACCGCAATATGCCTGTCAAGGTGCATATAGGTGTACACACTAAAGAAGCAACAACAGGTGCTATGTTCCATATTTATTGTGTCAGGTATTTAGGCAGTTATTTGTATAACTAATAGTGCACTCAGATTTAAACATCTAATGGGACCACTTCCATGTTTTATAGGAAAATTGCATTACATTTCAGTGTCGATAACTACAAAAAGCGACAATAAGATAGGAAAATACAGTTTTTAGGCAGGCTTTACCTTACTAAACAATGGTGCTAATCTCTCTCATGAAGATCTAAGCCATGTCCTTGAGGTGCTGTATATTAGTATGGTGATATAATGATCACTTATGGCAGTACACTGCATATGTCCTTATGAAACCTTGCTATCACCACCAGACTACTGGAGAGCTTCCAAGCTGATCCACCACTAACACTTTGTTCCAGATACCAGCCTAGACCTGAAAAGATATAAAATGTTTCACTTATATCTAGAAAACAGTAAGATGTATGCAAATGAAGTTAAAATGTGTTAGATACAGTGATTTCCAAATAACATTCAGGCTGCAAGCATAGGAAATAAATATTAAACTTGACAGAGTGACACTCAGAAATGTGAAGTAATAGTCATGTATTAAAGTAATAAATTCATCCTAAAAGTATATGAAGTTTATATAAGCATATCTGGTCATTTACAGGTTAAATAACTAATCAGGTAGACTATGCATCACAAACTTTAAGGAAATGCGGGGACGGTGAGGTTTTGATCATTGGTGGAAACATTAGTACATGCCAGTATACAGGAAAGTAAAGCGACAATGTAGTAATAAAGAATATATTACTATAAGCAATCTTATTCATGAGGGAAATAACAATTCTGGATATTGCAAGTGAATACAGCCAAATGTGGCCACACATATCAACTACAGGTACCAATACATCCTATATCATAAACTAAATGTGAAATTCTGATCCCCAAAACTTGTAAACAAGAATAGAAATTTGCATATGTGGGACATATACAATGTAATTGTTATGATCAAATGTGCAAAAATAATTCCAATGATCTGTTTGAACATTTAAAGTGTATTTGTAAGGATGTTTTATACCAATTATTAACCTCAATGGTTCAATAGAATCAGATATCAGCTGATATTACAATACCGCACTCTATCCAAGTACTGAATTTAAATATGTTACCATACATGGGCATATTAATGAAGAAAATAACATTTTGGGATACATTTAGTGCACACAGCCAGAAATGTGTCTTACAGATTCACTGTAGGTACATTGTCAGCCTATATGATATACTGAATGTGAACTTTGGATCCCAAACATTCTAAAATATGTGAATATTTGTTCATGTGGGATATGTAACCATGCTAAGATCAGTTGTACACAGTTAAACTCAAAATATATGTTTGAATATATCTTATGCAATCTTTAGAGTGTCAGTTAACAATTATTATTAGTAATTAACAATGCATAAATTAAGATGGATCATTAGAATTCACATAACATCATACAGGCCACAATGCCGCACTTCACTAATCAATATCTTAACCAAATTGAACAATAAAATTGAATGCATTTTGTGTTCAACTTACATCATTTTGCTGTTTTCATACATCCAAGGGTAAATATACATGTGGAAAGTATATTTTATCCCTTCAGCCTGCATTTCATTCTCAGAAAGTTTAAACTGATTTAGTAGAGAACTTGAGTAGGTTCTAGTATAAAATTTGCATCGCTGTCCTCTCACTAAACACCCTGTAACTATATTTGTTAACAATTACTAAAGGCTATATAAGCAGATATGTGTTACTCAGGAAGTCACCCCATCATAAACACATAAATTAACTGATTGGACCCCTAATAAATAGTTTGAATGAGCAATACAAAATAGAATCTGTCTCTCATACATTTTAAATGTATGACTCATTTTGACTTACAAAGATATTTTCTCTGACAAAATTTGACAAATATCCATCATTGTAGCTTGTATATGGTGTAGGAGTATAAACATGCTGATATCATTTCATATAATTTCCAAAAATATTATCTATGTGCATTTTAAGGGGCAAATTTTAATTTTTTAATTTTTTAAAAAAAAATTATTAAAATTTTAAAAAATAAAATCAATTTTTAAATTCTAATGTCATTTTTCTATTTTAAATGTTAATATATATAACGCCTTCAAATTTCATGTGTTGATCATTAATAATAAAAATTTTATAGCAATTTAAAGTTTAATAATAACTGCCTGTACAGGCCATACACCACAATTAATTTTACTATATGTTCTCTACATATATTTCTCAGCACTGACCTTTCCACAGTGTGACAATCAATACAAATCATATGAAAATCTAAAATACCCCCAAAGATGACTTCACGGTGAAATTCTTGTCAAGGGTTGACCGGCATTTTGGTGAGCTGCTGCACTGTAAACATAACAGCATGTACACAGACCACATATTTCACTTCCGGATCATTAGCAAGGCCTTATTACTCCATGTGCACTGTCGCCAAATTACACACTGACAACCACCCTCTCTGCTCACATTCTCAAGAATAAACAATTACCTTTAAATCCCTACCAAATATGCATCAATATAACTCTTCTATCACCACCAAAATGAGAGAGGAAAAAATGTTCTAAAAATAGACTGGAACTACATTCGTGGGTACTGAACTGGAAGTATTAATTGTGATGCGATTCCTGACAGGCCCAACTTTTTGGGACAAATTTTAGTAAAACTTTTATATTTGAATGCCACACCTATTTGAACTTTATACATGAAGTCTTTTTGAATTTCCTTGCATACAAGACATGTGACACCTGCTGGAAAGTGTGTAGTGCTGGTGTTCCACAGGGTGCAAGTGCTGATTCATGTGCTTTTGAGAAACCAAAACTAAATTTGCTATATCTTCCTTAATTATAGGACTTTTTCAATTCTGTAAAAACCTAATTGTACTACAAGATAAGGCCTGTCTGAAAATATGTTTAAAGTTTATACAGTTTGATCAATTAAAATTTTAAATGAAATTTAAATAAACATTTAAATTTATAAACTAAATTTTATTGAAAAATTAAATTTTCATAAAAGTTTGAAAACAGATTTTGTCAAAGTTTAGACACAAAAGTTGATCAATCAATGGTCTTTAAAATAAATGGTGGTTTGGGTCTGTGTAACTGAGAACATTTTTCCCAGGGGTAGTGAAGTAGCATGACTCATAGTGATTTTGGCAACAAACCGCAATATGCCTGTCAAGGTGCATATAGGTGTACACACTAAAGAAGCAACAACAGGTGCTATGTTCCATATTTATTGTGTCAGGTATTTAGGCAGTTATTTGTATAACTAATAGTGCACTCAGATTTAAACATCTAATGGGACCACTTCCATGTTTTATAGGAAAATTGCATTACATTTCAGTGTCGATAACTACAAAAAGCGACAATAAGATAGGAAAATACAGTTTTTAGGCAGGCTTTACCTTACTAAACAATGGTGCTAATCTCTCTCATGAAGATCTAAGCCATGTCCTTGAGGTGCTGTATATTAGTATGGTGATATAATGATCACTTATGGCAGTACACTGCATATGTCCTTATGAAACCTTGCTATCACCACCAGACTACTGGAGAGCTTCCAAGCTGATCCACCACTAACACTTTGTTCCAGATACCAGCCTAGACCTGAAAAGATATAAAATGTTTCACTTATATCTAGAAAACAGTAAGATGTATGCAAATGAAGTTAAAATGTGTTAGATACAGTGATTTCCAAATAACATTCAGGCTGCAAGCATAGGAAATAAATATTAAACTTGACAGAGTGACACTCAGAAATGTGAAGTAATAGTCATGTATTAAAGTAATAAATTCATCCTAAAAGTATATGAAGTTTATATAAGCATATCTGGTCATTTACAGGTTAAATAACTAATCAGGTAGACTATGCATCACAAACTTTAAGGAAATGCGGGGACGGTGAGGTTTTGATCATTGGTGGAAACATTAGTACATGCCAGTATACAGGAAAGTAAAGCGACAATGTAGTAATAAAGAATATATTACTATAAGCAATCTTATTCATGAGGGAAATAACAATTCTGGATATTGCAAGTGAATACAGCCAAATGTGGCCACACATATCAACTACAGGTACCAATACATCCTATATCATAAACTAAATGTGAAATTCTGATCCCCAAAACTTGTAAACAAGAATAGAAATTTGCATATGTGGGACATATACAATGTAATTGTTATGATCAAATGTGCAAAAATAATTCCAATGATCTGTTTGAACATTTAAAGTGTATTTGTAAGGATGTTTTATACCAATTATTAACCTCAATGGTTCAATAGAATCAGATATCAGCTGATATTACAATACCGCACTCTATCCAAGTACTGAATTTAAATATGTTACCATACATGGGCATATTAATGAAGAAAATAACATTTTGGGATACATTTAGTGCACACAGCCAGAAATGTGTCTTACAGATTCACTGTAGGTACATTGTCAGCCTATATGATATACTGAATGTGAACTTTGGATCCCAAACATTCTAAAATATGTGAATATTTGTTCATGTGGGATATGTAACCATGCTAAGATCAGTTGTACACAGTTAAACTCAAAATATATGTTTGAATATATCTTATGCAATCTTTAGAGTGTCAGTTAACAATTATTATTAGTAATTAACAATGCATAAATTAAGATGGATCATTAGAATTCACATAACATCATACAGGCCACAATGCCGCACTTCACTAATCAATATCTTAACCAAATTGAACAATAAAATTGAATGCATTTTGTGTTCAACTTACATCATTTTGCTGTTTTCATACATCCAAGGGTAAATATACATGTGGAAAGTATATTTTATCCCTTCAGCCTGCATTTCATTCTCAGAAAGTTTAAACTGATTTAGTAGAGAACTTGAGTAGGTTCTAGTATAAAATTTGCATCGCTGTCCTCTCACTAAACACCCTGTAACTATATTTGTTAACAATTACTAAAGGCTATATAAGCAGATATGTGTTACTCAGGAAGTCACCCCATCATAAACACATAAATTAACTGATTGGACCCCTAATAAATAGTTTGAATGAGCAATACAAAATAGAATCTGTCTCTCATACATTTTAAATGTATGACTCATTTTGACTTACAAAGATATTTTCTCTGACAAAATTTGACAAATATCCATCATTGTAGCTTGTATATGGTGTAGGAGTATAAACATGCTGATATCATTTCATATAATTTCCAAAAATATTATCTATGTGCATTTTAAGGGGCAAATTTTAATTTTTTAATTTTTTAAAAAAAAATTATTAAAATTTTAAAAAATAAAATCAATTTTTAAATTCTAATGTCATTTTTCTATTTTAAATGTTAATATATATAACGCCTTCAAATTTCATGTGTTGATCATTAATAATAAAAATTTTATAGCAATTTAAAGTTTAATAATAACTGCCTGTACAGGCCATACACCACAATTAATTTTACTATATGTTCTCTACATATATTTCTCAGCACTGACCTTTCCACAGTGTGACAATCAATACAAATCATATGAAAATCTAAAATACCCCCAAAGATGACTTCACGGTGAAATTCTTGTCAAGGGTTGACCGGCATTTTGGTGAGCTGCTGCACTGTAAACATAACAGCATGTACACAGACCACATATTTCACTTCCGGATCATTAGCAAGGCCTTATTACTCCATGTGCACTGTCGCCAAATTACACACTGACAACCACCCTCTCTGCTCACATTCTCAAGAATAAACAATTACCTTTAAATCCCTACCAAATATGCATCAATATAACTCTTCTATCACCACCAAAATGAGAGAGGAAAAAATGTTCTAAAAATAGACTGGAACTACATTCGTGGGTACTGAACTGGAAGTATTAATTGTGATGCGATTCCTGACAGGCCCAACTTTTTGGGACAAATTTTAGTAAAACTTTTATATTTGAATGCCACACCTATTTGAACTTTATACATGAAGTCTTTTTGAATTTCCTTGCATACAAGACATGTGACACCTGCTGGAAAGTGTGTAGTGCTGGTGTTCCACAGGGTGCAAGTGCTGATTCATGTGCTTTTGAGAAACCAAAACTAAATTTGCTATATCTTCCTTAATTATAGGACTTTTTCAATTCTGTAAAAACCTAATTGTACTACAAGATAAGGCCTGTCTGAAAATATGTTTAAAGTTTATACAGTTTGATCAATTAAAATTTTAAATGAAATTTAAATAAACATTTAAATTTATAAACTAAATTTTATTGAAAAATTAAATTTTCATAAAAGTTTGAAAACAGATTTTGTCAAAGTTTAGACACAAAAGTTGATCAATCAATGGTCTTTAAAATAAATGGTGGTTTGGGTCTGTGTAACTGAGAACATTTTTCCCAGGGGTAGTGAAGTAGCATGACTCATAGTGATTTTGGCAACAAACCGCAATATGCCTGTCAAGGTGCATATAGGTGTACACACTAAAGAAGCAACAACAGGTGCTATGTTCCATATTTATTGTGTCAGGTATTTAGGCAGTTATTTGTATAACTAATAGTGCACTCAGATTTAAACATCTAATGGGACCACTTCCATGTTTTATAGGAAAATTGCATTACATTTCAGTGTCGATAACTACAAAAAGCGACAATAAGATAGGAAAATACAGTTTTTAGGCAGGCTTTACCTTACTAAACAATGGTGCTAATCTCTCTCATGAAGATCTAAGCCATGTCCTTGAGGTGCTGTATATTAGTATGGTGATATAATGATCACTTATGGCAGTACACTGCATATGTCCTTATGAAACCTTGCTATCACCACCAGACTACTGGAGAGCTTCCAAGCTGATCCACCACTAACACTTTGTTCCAGATACCAGCCTAGACCTGAAAAGATATAAAATGTTTCACTTATATCTAGAAAACAGTAAGATGTATGCAAATGAAGTTAAAATGTGTTAGATACAGTGATTTCCAAATAACATTCAGGCTGCAAGCATAGGAAATAAATATTAAACTTGACAGAGTGACACTCAGAAATGTGAAGTAATAGTCATGTATTAAAGTAATAAATTCATCCTAAAAGTATATGAAGTTTATATAAGCATATCTGGTCATTTACAGGTTAAATAACTAATCAGGTAGACTATGCATCACAAACTTTAAGGAAATGCGGGGACGGTGAGGTTTTGATCATTGGTGGAAACATTAGTACATGCCAGTATACAGGAAAGTAAAGCGACAATGTAGTAATAAAGAATATATTACTATAAGCAATCTTATTCATGAGGGAAATAACAATTCTGGATATTGCAAGTGAATACAGCCAAATGTGGCCACACATATCAACTACAGGTACCAATACATCCTATATCATAAACTAAATGTGAAATTCTGATCCCCAAAACTTGTAAACAAGAATAGAAATTTGCATATGTGGGACATATACAATGTAATTGTTATGATCAAATGTGCAAAAATAATTCCAATGATCTGTTTGAACATTTAAAGTGTATTTGTAAGGATGTTTTATACCAATTATTAACCTCAATGGTTCAATAGAATCAGATATCAGCTGATATTACAATACCGCACTCTATCCAAGTACTGAATTTAAATATGTTACCATACATGGGCATATTAATGAAGAAAATAACATTTTGGGATACATTTAGTGCACACAGCCAGAAATGTGTCTTACAGATTCACTGTAGGTACATTGTCAGCCTATATGATATACTGAATGTGAACTTTGGATCCCAAACATTCTAAAATATGTGAATATTTGTTCATGTGGGATATGTAACCATGCTAAGATCAGTTGTACACAGTTAAACTCAAAATATATGTTTGAATATATCTTATGCAATCTTTAGAGTGTCAGTTAACAATTATTATTAGTAATTAACAATGCATAAATTAAGATGGATCATTAGAATTCACATAACATCATACAGGCCACAATGCCGCACTTCACTAATCAATATCTTAACCAAATTGAACAATAAAATTGAATGCATTTTGTGTTCAACTTACATCATTTTGCTGTTTTCATACATCCAAGGGTAAATATACATGTGGAAAGTATATTTTATCCCTTCAGCCTGCATTTCATTCTCAGAAAGTTTAAACTGATTTAGTAGAGAACTTGAGTAGGTTCTAGTATAAAATTTGCATCGCTGTCCTCTCACTAAACACCCTGTAACTATATTTGTTAACAATTACTAAAGGCTATATAAGCAGATATGTGTTACTCAGGAAGTCACCCCATCATAAACACATAAATTAACTGATTGGACCCCTAATAAATAGTTTGAATGAGCAATACAAAATAGAATCTGTCTCTCATACATTTTAAATGTATGACTCATTTTGACTTACAAAGATATTTTCTCTGACAAAATTTGACAAATATCCATCATTGTAGCTTGTATATGGTGTAGGAGTATAAACATGCTGATATCATTTCATATAATTTCCAAAAATATTATCTATGTGCATTTTAAGGGGCAAATTTTAATTTTTTAATTTTTTAAAAAAAAATTATTAAAATTTTAAAAAATAAAATCAATTTTTAAATTCTAATGTCATTTTTCTATTTTAAATGTTAATATATATAACGCCTTCAAATTTCATGTGTTGATCATTAATAATAAAAATTTTATAGCAATTTAAAGTTTAATAATAACTGCCTGTACAGGCCATACACCACAATTAATTTTACTATATGTTCTCTACATATATTTCTCAGCACTGACCTTTCCACAGTGTGACAATCAATACAAATCATATGAAAATCTAAAATACCCCCAAAGATGACTTCACGGTGAAATTCTTGTCAAGGGTTGACCGGCATTTTGGTGAGCTGCTGCACTGTAAACATAACAGCATGTACACAGACCACATATTTCACTTCCGGATCATTAGCAAGGCCTTATTACTCCATGTGCACTGTCGCCAAATTACACACTGACAACCACCCTCTCTGCTCACATTCTCAAGAATAAACAATTACCTTTAAATCCCTACCAAATATGCATCAATATAACTCTTCTATCACCACCAAAATGAGAGAGGAAAAAATGTTCTAAAAATAGACTGGAACTACATTCGTGGGTACTGAACTGGAAGTATTAATTGTGATGCGATTCCTGACAGGCCCAACTTTTTGGGACAAATTTTAGTAAAACTTTTATATTTGAATGCCACACCTATTTGAACTTTATACATGAAGTCTTTTTGAATTTCCTTGCATACAAGACATGTGACACCTGCTGGAAAGTGTGTAGTGCTGGTGTTCCACAGGGTGCAAGTGCTGATTCATGTGCTTTTGAGAAACCAAAACTAAATTTGCTATATCTTCCTTAATTATAGGACTTTTTCAATTCTGTAAAAACCTAATTGTACTACAAGATAAGGCCTGTCTGAAAATATGTTTAAAGTTTATACAGTTTGATCAATTAAAATTTTAAATGAAATTTAAATAAACATTTAAATTTATAAACTAAATTTTATTGAAAAATTAAATTTTCATAAAAGTTTGAAAACAGATTTTGTCAAAGTTTAGACACAAAAGTTGATCAATCAATGGTCTTTAAAATAAATGGTGGTTTGGGTCTGTGTAACTGAGAACATTTTTCCCAGGGGTAGTGAAGTAGCATGACTCATAGTGATTTTGGCAACAAACCGCAATATGCCTGTCAAGGTGCATATAGGTGTACACACTAAAGAAGCAACAACAGGTGCTATGTTCCATATTTATTGTGTCAGGTATTTAGGCAGTTATTTGTATAACTAATAGTGCACTCAGATTTAAACATCTAATGGGACCACTTCCATGTTTTATAGGAAAATTGCATTACATTTCAGTGTCGATAACTACAAAAAGCGACAATAAGATAGGAAAATACAGTTTTTAGGCAGGCTTTACCTTACTAAACAATGGTGCTAATCTCTCTCATGAAGATCTAAGCCATGTCCTTGAGGTGCTGTATATTAGTATGGTGATATAATGATCACTTATGGCAGTACACTGCATATGTCCTTATGAAACCTTGCTATCACCACCAGACTACTGGAGAGCTTCCAAGCTGATCCACCACTAACACTTTGTTCCAGATACCAGCCTAGACCTGAAAAGATATAAAATGTTTCACTTATATCTAGAAAACAGTAAGATGTATGCAAATGAAGTTAAAATGTGTTAGATACAGTGATTTCCAAATAACATTCAGGCTGCAAGCATAGGAAATAAATATTAAACTTGACAGAGTGACACTCAGAAATGTGAAGTAATAGTCATGTATTAAAGTAATAAATTCATCCTAAAAGTATATGAAGTTTATATAAGCATATCTGGTCATTTACAGGTTAAATAACTAATCAGGTAGACTATGCATCACAAACTTTAAGGAAATGCGGGGACGGTGAGGTTTTGATCATTGGTGGAAACATTAGTACATGCCAGTATACAGGAAAGTAAAGCGACAATGTAGTAATAAAGAATATATTACTATAAGCAATCTTATTCATGAGGGAAATAACAATTCTGGATATTGCAAGTGAATACAGCCAAATGTGGCCACACATATCAACTACAGGTACCAATACATCCTATATCATAAACTAAATGTGAAATTCTGATCCCCAAAACTTGTAAACAAGAATAGAAATTTGCATATGTGGGACATATACAATGTAATTGTTATGATCAAATGTGCAAAAATAATTCCAATGATCTGTTTGAACATTTAAAGTGTATTTGTAAGGATGTTTTATACCAATTATTAACCTCAATGGTTCAATAGAATCAGATATCAGCTGATATTACAATACCGCACTCTATCCAAGTACTGAATTTAAATATGTTACCATACATGGGCATATTAATGAAGAAAATAACATTTTGGGATACATTTAGTGCACACAGCCAGAAATGTGTCTTACAGATTCACTGTAGGTACATTGTCAGCCTATATGATATACTGAATGTGAACTTTGGATCCCAAACATTCTAAAATATGTGAATATTTGTTCATGTGGGATATGTAACCATGCTAAGATCAGTTGTACACAGTTAAACTCAAAATATATGTTTGAATATATCTTATGCAATCTTTAGAGTGTCAGTTAACAATTATTATTAGTAATTAACAATGCATAAATTAAGATGGATCATTAGAATTCACATAACATCATACAGGCCACAATGCCGCACTTCACTAATCAATATCTTAACCAAATTGAACAATAAAATTGAATGCATTTTGTGTTCAACTTACATCATTTTGCTGTTTTCATACATCCAAGGGTAAATATACATGTGGAAAGTATATTTTATCCCTTCAGCCTGCATTTCATTCTCAGAAAGTTTAAACTGATTTAGTAGAGAACTTGAGTAGGTTCTAGTATAAAATTTGCATCGCTGTCCTCTCACTAAACACCCTGTAACTATATTTGTTAACAATTACTAAAGGCTATATAAGCAGATATGTGTTACTCAGGAAGTCACCCCATCATAAACACATAAATTAACTGATTGGACCCCTAATAAATAGTTTGAATGAGCAATACAAAATAGAATCTGTCTCTCATACATTTTAAATGTATGACTCATTTTGACTTACAAAGATATTTTCTCTGACAAAATTTGACAAATATCCATCATTGTAGCTTGTATATGGTGTAGGAGTATAAACATGCTGATATCATTTCATATAATTTCCAAAAATATTATCTATGTGCATTTTAAGGGGCAAATTTTAATTTTTTAATTTTTTAAAAAAAAATTATTAAAATTTTAAAAAATAAAATCAATTTTTAAATTCTAATGTCATTTTTCTATTTTAAATGTTAATATATATAACGCCTTCAAATTTCATGTGTTGATCATTAATAATAAAAATTTTATAGCAATTTAAAGTTTAATAATAACTGCCTGTACAGGCCATACACCACAATTAATTTTACTATATGTTCTCTACATATATTTCTCAGCACTGACCTTTCCACAGTGTGACAATCAATACAAATCATATGAAAATCTAAAATACCCCCAAAGATGACTTCACGGTGAAATTCTTGTCAAGGGTTGACCGGCATTTTGGTGAGCTGCTGCACTGTAAACATAACAGCATGTACACAGACCACATATTTCACTTCCGGATCATTAGCAAGGCCTTATTACTCCATGTGCACTGTCGCCAAATTACACACTGACAACCACCCTCTCTGCTCACATTCTCAAGAATAAACAATTACCTTTAAATCCCTACCAAATATGCATCAATATAACTCTTCTATCACCACCAAAATGAGAGAGGAAAAAATGTTCTAAAAATAGACTGGAACTACATTCGTGGGTACTGAACTGGAAGTATTAATTGTGATGCGATTCCTGACAGGCCCAACTTTTTGGGACAAATTTTAGTAAAACTTTTATATTTGAATGCCACACCTATTTGAACTTTATACATGAAGTCTTTTTGAATTTCCTTGCATACAAGACATGTGACACCTGCTGGAAAGTGTGTAGTGCTGGTGTTCCACAGGGTGCAAGTGCTGATTCATGTGCTTTTGAGAAACCAAAACTAAATTTGCTATATCTTCCTTAATTATAGGACTTTTTCAATTCTGTAAAAACCTAATTGTACTACAAGATAAGGCCTGTCTGAAAATATGTTTAAAGTTTATACAGTTTGATCAATTAAAATTTTAAATGAAATTTAAATAAACATTTAAATTTATAAACTAAATTTTATTGAAAAATTAAATTTTCATAAAAGTTTGAAAACAGATTTTGTCAAAGTTTAGACACAAAAGTTGATCAATCAATGGTCTTTAAAATAAATGGTGGTTTGGGTCTGTGTAACTGAGAACATTTTTCCCAGGGGTAGTGAAGTAGCATGACTCATAGTGATTTTGGCAACAAACCGCAATATGCCTGTCAAGGTGCATATAGGTGTACACACTAAAGAAGCAACAACAGGTGCTATGTTCCATATTTATTGTGTCAGGTATTTAGGCAGTTATTTGTATAACTAATAGTGCACTCAGATTTAAACATCTAATGGGACCACTTCCATGTTTTATAGGAAAATTGCATTACATTTCAGTGTCGATAACTACAAAAAGCGACAATAAGATAGGAAAATACAGTTTTTAGGCAGGCTTTACCTTACTAAACAATGGTGCTAATCTCTCTCATGAAGATCTAAGCCATGTCCTTGAGGTGCTGTATATTAGTATGGTGATATAATGATCACTTATGGCAGTACACTGCATATGTCCTTATGAAACCTTGCTATCACCACCAGACTACTGGAGAGCTTCCAAGCTGATCCACCACTAACACTTTGTTCCAGATACCAGCCTAGACCTGAAAAGATATAAAATGTTTCACTTATATCTAGAAAACAGTAAGATGTATGCAAATGAAGTTAAAATGTGTTAGATACAGTGATTTCCAAATAACATTCAGGCTGCAAGCATAGGAAATAAATATTAAACTTGACAGAGTGACACTCAGAAATGTGAAGTAATAGTCATGTATTAAAGTAATAAATTCATCCTAAAAGTATATGAAGTTTATATAAGCATATCTGGTCATTTACAGGTTAAATAACTAATCAGGTAGACTATGCATCACAAACTTTAAGGAAATGCGGGGACGGTGAGGTTTTGATCATTGGTGGAAACATTAGTACATGCCAGTATACAGGAAAGTAAAGCGACAATGTAGTAATAAAGAATATATTACTATAAGCAATCTTATTCATGAGGGAAATAACAATTCTGGATATTGCAAGTGAATACAGCCAAATGTGGCCACACATATCAACTACAGGTACCAATACATCCTATATCATAAACTAAATGTGAAATTCTGATCCCCAAAACTTGTAAACAAGAATAGAAATTTGCATATGTGGGACATATACAATGTAATTGTTATGATCAAATGTGCAAAAATAATTCCAATGATCTGTTTGAACATTTAAAGTGTATTTGTAAGGATGTTTTATACCAATTATTAACCTCAATGGTTCAATAGAATCAGATATCAGCTGATATTACAATACCGCACTCTATCCAAGTACTGAATTTAAATATGTTACCATACATGGGCATATTAATGAAGAAAATAACATTTTGGGATACATTTAGTGCACACAGCCAGAAATGTGTCTTACAGATTCACTGTAGGTACATTGTCAGCCTATATGATATACTGAATGTGAACTTTGGATCCCAAACATTCTAAAATATGTGAATATTTGTTCATGTGGGATATGTAACCATGCTAAGATCAGTTGTACACAGTTAAACTCAAAATATATGTTTGAATATATCTTATGCAATCTTTAGAGTGTCAGTTAACAATTATTATTAGTAATTAACAATGCATAAATTAAGATGGATCATTAGAATTCACATAACATCATACAGGCCACAATGCCGCACTTCACTAATCAATATCTTAACCAAATTGAACAATAAAATTGAATGCATTTTGTGTTCAACTTACATCATTTTGCTGTTTTCATACATCCAAGGGTAAATATACATGTGGAAAGTATATTTTATCCCTTCAGCCTGCATTTCATTCTCAGAAAGTTTAAACTGATTTAGTAGAGAACTTGAGTAGGTTCTAGTATAAAATTTGCATCGCTGTCCTCTCACTAAACACCCTGTAACTATATTTGTTAACAATTACTAAAGGCTATATAAGCAGATATGTGTTACTCAGGAAGTCACCCCATCATAAACACATAAATTAACTGATTGGACCCCTAATAAATAGTTTGAATGAGCAATACAAAATAGAATCTGTCTCTCATACATTTTAAATGTATGACTCATTTTGACTTACAAAGATATTTTCTCTGACAAAATTTGACAAATATCCATCATTGTAGCTTGTATATGGTGTAGGAGTATAAACATGCTGATATCATTTCATATAATTTCCAAAAATATTATCTATGTGCATTTTAAGGGGCAAATTTTAATTTTTTAATTTTTTAAAAAAAAATTATTAAAATTTTAAAAAATAAAATCAATTTTTAAATTCTAATGTCATTTTTCTATTTTAAATGTTAATATATATAACGCCTTCAAATTTCATGTGTTGATCATTAATAATAAAAATTTTATAGCAATTTAAAGTTTAATAATAACTGCCTGTACAGGCCATACACCACAATTAATTTTACTATATGTTCTCTACATATATTTCTCAGCACTGACCTTTCCACAGTGTGACAATCAATACAAATCATATGAAAATCTAAAATACCCCCAAAGATGACTTCACGGTGAAATTCTTGTCAAGGGTTGACCGGCATTTTGGTGAGCTGCTGCACTGTAAACATAACAGCATGTACACAGACCACATATTTCACTTCCGGATCATTAGCAAGGCCTTATTACTCCATGTGCACTGTCGCCAAATTACACACTGACAACCACCCTCTCTGCTCACATTCTCAAGAATAAACAATTACCTTTAAATCCCTACCAAATATGCATCAATATAACTCTTCTATCACCACCAAAATGAGAGAGGAAAAAATGTTCTAAAAATAGACTGGAACTACATTCGTGGGTACTGAACTGGAAGTATTAATTGTGATGCGATTCCTGACAGGCCCAACTTTTTGGGACAAATTTTAGTAAAACTTTTATATTTGAATGCCACACCTATTTGAACTTTATACATGAAGTCTTTTTGAATTTCCTTGCATACAAGACATGTGACACCTGCTGGAAAGTGTGTAGTGCTGGTGTTCCACAGGGTGCAAGTGCTGATTCATGTGCTTTTGAGAAACCAAAACTAAATTTGCTATATCTTCCTTAATTATAGGACTTTTTCAATTCTGTAAAAACCTAATTGTACTACAAGATAAGGCCTGTCTGAAAATATGTTTAAAGTTTATACAGTTTGATCAATTAAAATTTTAAATGAAATTTAAATAAACATTTAAATTTATAAACTAAATTTTATTGAAAAATTAAATTTTCATAAAAGTTTGAAAACAGATTTTGTCAAAGTTTAGACACAAAAGTTGATCAATCAATGGTCTTTAAAATAAATGGTGGTTTGGGTCTGTGTAACTGAGAACATTTTTCCCAGGGGTAGTGAAGTAGCATGACTCATAGTGATTTTGGCAACAAACCGCAATATGCCTGTCAAGGTGCATATAGGTGTACACACTAAAGAAGCAACAACAGGTGCTATGTTCCATATTTATTGTGTCAGGTATTTAGGCAGTTATTTGTATAACTAATAGTGCACTCAGATTTAAACATCTAATGGGACCACTTCCATGTTTTATAGGAAAATTGCATTACATTTCAGTGTCGATAACTACAAAAAGCGACAATAAGATAGGAAAATACAGTTTTTAGGCAGGCTTTACCTTACTAAACAATGGTGCTAATCTCTCTCATGAAGATCTAAGCCATGTCCTTGAGGTGCTGTATATTAGTATGGTGATATAATGATCACTTATGGCAGTACACTGCATATGTCCTTATGAAACCTTGCTATCACCACCAGACTACTGGAGAGCTTCCAAGCTGATCCACCACTAACACTTTGTTCCAGATACCAGCCTAGACCTGAAAAGATATAAAATGTTTCACTTATATCTAGAAAACAGTAAGATGTATGCAAATGAAGTTAAAATGTGTTAGATACAGTGATTTCCAAATAACATTCAGGCTGCAAGCATAGGAAATAAATATTAAACTTGACAGAGTGACACTCAGAAATGTGAAGTAATAGTCATGTATTAAAGTAATAAATTCATCCTAAAAGTATATGAAGTTTATATAAGCATATCTGGTCATTTACAGGTTAAATAACTAATCAGGTAGACTATGCATCACAAACTTTAAGGAAATGCGGGGACGGTGAGGTTTTGATCATTGGTGGAAACATTAGTACATGCCAGTATACAGGAAAGTAAAGCGACAATGTAGTAATAAAGAATATATTACTATAAGCAATCTTATTCATGAGGGAAATAACAATTCTGGATATTGCAAGTGAATACAGCCAAATGTGGCCACACATATCAACTACAGGTACCAATACATCCTATATCATAAACTAAATGTGAAATTCTGATCCCCAAAACTTGTAAACAAGAATAGAAATTTGCATATGTGGGACATATACAATGTAATTGTTATGATCAAATGTGCAAAAATAATTCCAATGATCTGTTTGAACATTTAAAGTGTATTTGTAAGGATGTTTTATACCAATTATTAACCTCAATGGTTCAATAGAATCAGATATCAGCTGATATTACAATACCGCACTCTATCCAAGTACTGAATTTAAATATGTTACCATACATGGGCATATTAATGAAGAAAATAACATTTTGGGATACATTTAGTGCACACAGCCAGAAATGTGTCTTACAGATTCACTGTAGGTACATTGTCAGCCTATATGATATACTGAATGTGAACTTTAGATCCCAAACATTCTAAAATATGTGAATATTTGTTCATGTGGGATATGTAACCATGCTAAGATCAGTTGTACACAGTTAAACTCAAAATATATGTTTGAATATATCTTATGCAATCTTTAGAGTGTCAGTTAACAATTATTATTAGTAATTAACAATGCATAAATTAAGATGGATCATTAGAATTCACATAACATCATACAGGCCACAATGCCGCACTTCACTAATCAATATCTTAACCAAATTGAACAATAAAATTGAATGCATTTTGTGTTCAACTTACATCATTTTGCTGTTTTCATACATCCAAGGGTAAATATACATGTGGAAAGTATATTTTATCCCTTCAGCCTGCATTTCATTCTCAGAAAGTTTAAACTGATTTAGTAGAGAACTTGAGTAGGTTCTAGTATAAAATTTGCATCGCTGTCCTCTCACTAAACACCCTGTAACTATATTTGTTAACAATTACTAAAGGCTATATAAGCAGATATGTGTTACTCAGGAAGTCACCCCATCATAAACACATAAATTAACTGATTGGACCCCTAATAAATAGTTTGAATGAGCAATACAAAATAGAATCTGTCTCTCATACATTTTAAATGTATGACTCATTTTGACTTACAAAGATATTTTCTCTGACAAAATTTGACAAATATCCATCATTGTAGCTTGTATATGGTGTAGGAGTATAAACATGCTGATATCATTTGATATAATTTCCAAAAATATTATCTATGTGCATTTTAAGGGGCAAATTTTAATTTTTTAATTTTTTAAAAAAAAATTATTAAAATTTTAAAAAATAAAATCAATTTTTAAATTCTAATGTCATTTTTCTATTTTAAATGTTAATATATATAACGCCTTCAAATTTCATGTGTTGATCATTAATAATAAAAATTTTATAGCAATTTAAAGTTTAATAATAACTGCCTGTACAGGCCATACACCACAATTAATTTTACTATATGTTCTCTACATATATTTCTCAGCACTGACCTTTCCACAGTGTGACAATCAATACAAATCATATGAAAATCTAAAATACCCCCAAAGATGACTTCACGGTGAAATTCTTGTCAAGGGTTGACCGGCATTTTGGTGAGCTGCTGCACTGTAAACATAACAGCATGTACACAGACCACATATTTCACTTCCGGATCATTAGCAAGGCCTTATTACTCCATGTGCACTGTCGCCAAATTACACACTGACAACCACCCTCTCTGCTCACATTCTCAAGAATAAACAATTACCTTTAAATCCCTACCAAATATGCATCAATATAACTCTTCTATCACCACCAAAATGAGAGAGGAAAAAATGTTCTAAAAATAGACTGGAACTACATTCGTGGGTACTGAACTGGAAGTATTAATTGTGATGCGATTCCTGACAGGCCCAACTTTTTGGGACAAATTTTAGTAAAACTTTTATATTTGAATGCCACACCTATTTGAACTTTATACATGAAGTCTTTTTGAATTTCCTTGCATACAAGACATGTGACACCTGCTGGAAAGTGTGTAGTGCTGGTGTTCCACAGGGTGCAAGTGCTGATTCATGTGCTTTTGAGAAACCAAAACTAAATTTGCTATATCTTCCTTAATTATAGGACTTTTTCAATTCTGTAAAAACCTAATTGTACTACAAGATAAGGCCTGTCTGAAAATATGTTTAAAGTTTATACAGTTTGATCAATTAAAATTTTAAATGAAATTTAAATAAACATTTAAATTTATAAACTAAATTTTATTGAAAAATTAAATTTTCATAAAAGTTTGAAAACAGATTTTGTCAAAGTTTAGACACAAAAGTTGATCAATCAATGGTCTTTAAAATAAATGGTGGTTTGGGTCTGTGTAACTGAGAACATTTTTCCCAGGGGTAGTGAAGTAGCATGACTCATAGTGATTTTGGCAACAAACCGCAATATGCCTGTCAAAGTGCATATAGGTGTACACACTAAAGAAGCAACAACAGGTGCTATGTTCCATATTTATTGTGTCAGGTATTTAGGCAGTTATTTGTATAACTAATAGTGCACTCAGATTTAAACATCTAATGGGACCACTTCCATGTTTTATAGGAAAATTGCATTACATTTCAGTGTCGATAACTACAAAAAGCGACAATAAGATAGGAAAATACAGTTTTTAGGCAGGCTTTACCTTACTAAACAATGGTGCTAATCTCTCTCATGAAGATCTAAGCCATGTCCTTGAGGTGCTGTATATTAGTATGGTGATATAATGATCACTTATGGCAGTACACTGCATATGTCCTTATGAAACCTTGCTATCACCACCAGACTACTGGAGAGCTTCCAAGCTGATCCACCACTAACACTTTGTTCCAGATACCAGCCTAGACCTGAAAAGATATAAAATGTTTCACTTATATCTAGAAAACAGTAAGATGTATGCAAATGAAGTTAAAATGTGTTAGATACAGTGATTTCCAAATAACATTCAGGCTGCAAGCATAGGAAATAAATATTAAACTTGACAGAGTGACACTCAGAAATGTGAAGTAATAGTCATGTATTAAAGTAATAAATTCATCCTAAAAGTATATGAAGTTTATATAAGCATATCTGGTCATTTACAGGTTAAATAACTAATCAGGTAGACTATGCATCACAAACTTTAAGGAAATGCGGGGACGGTGAGGTTTTGATCATTGGTGGAAACATTAGTACATGCCAGTATACAGGAAAGTAAAGCGACAATGTAGTAATAAAGAATATATTACTATAAGCAATCTTATTCATGAGGGAAATAACAATTCTGGATATTGCAAGTGAATACAGCCAAATGTGGCCACACATATCAACTACAGGTACCAATACATCCTATATCATAAACTAAATGTGAAATTCTGATCCCCAAAACTTGTAAACAAGAATAGAAATTTGCATATGTGGGACATATACAATGTAATTGTTATGATCAAATGTGCAAAAATAATTCCAATGATCTGTTTGAACATTTAAAGTGTATTTGTAAGGATGTTTTATACCAATTATTAACCTCAATGGTTCAATAGAATCAGATATCAGCTGATATTACAATACCGCACTCTATCCAAGTACTGAATTTAAATATGTTACCATACATGGGCATATTAATGAAGAAAATAACATTTTGGGATACATTTAGTGCACACAGCCAGAAATGTGTCTTACAGATTCACTGTAGGTACATTGTCAGCCTATATGATATACTGAATGTGAACTTTGGATCCCAAACATTCTAAAATATGTGAATATTTGTTCATGTGGGATATGTAACCATGCTAAGATCAGTTGTACACAGTTAAACTCAAAATATATGTTTGAATATATCTTATGCAATCTTTAGAGTGTCAGTTAACAATTATTATTAGTAATTAACAATGCATAAATTAAGATGGATCATTAGAATTCACATAACATCATACAGGCCACAATGCCGCACTTCACTAATCAATATCTTAACCAAATTGAACAATAAAATTGAATGCATTTTGTGTTCAACTTACATCATTTTGCTGTTTTCATACATCCAAGGGTAAATATACATGTGGAAAGTATATTTTATCCCTTCAGCCTGCATTTCATTCTCAGAAAGTTTAAACTGATTTAGTAGAGAACTTGAGTAGGTTCTAGTATAAAATTTGCATCGCTGTCCTCTCACTAAACACCCTGTAACTATATTTGTTAACAATTACTAAAGGCTATATAAGCAGATATGTGTTACTCAGGAAGTCACCCCATCATAAACACATAAATTAACTGATTGGACCCCTAATAAATAGTTTGAATGAGCAATACAAAATAGAATCTGTCTCTCATACATTTTAAATGTATGACTCATTTTGACTTACAAAGATATTTTCTCTGACAAAATTTGACAAATATCCATCATTGTAGCTTGTATATGGTGTAGGAGTATAAACATGCTGATATCATTTGATATAATTTCCAAAAATATTATCTATGTGCATTTTAAGGGGCAAATTTTAATTTTTTAATTTTTTAAAAAAAAATTATTAAAATTTTAAAAAATAAAATCAATTTTTAAATTCTAATGTCATTTTTCTATTTTAAATGTTAATATATATAACGCCTTCAAATTTCATGTGTTGATCATTAATAATAAAAATTTTATAGCAATTTAAAGTTTAATAATAACTGCCTGTACAGGCCATACACCACAATTAATTTTACTATATGTTCTCTACATATATTTCTCAGCACTGACCTTTCCACAGTGTGACAATCAATACAAATCATATGAAAATCTAAAATACCCCCAAAGATGACTTCACGGTGAAATTCTTGTCAAGGGTTGACCGGCATTTTGGTGAGCTGCTGCACTGTAAACATAACAGCATGTACACAGACCACATATTTCACTTCCGGATCATTAGCAAGGCCTTATTACTCCATGTGCACTGTCGCCAAATTACACACTGACAACCACCCTCTCTGCTCACATTCTCAAGAATAAACAATTACCTTTAAATCCCTACCAAATATGCATCAATATAACTCTTCTATCACCACCAAAATGAGAGAGGAAAAAATGTTCTAAAAATAGACTGGAACTACATTCGTGGGTACTGAACTGGAAGTATTAATTGTGATGCGATTCCTGACAGGCCCAACTTTTTGGGACAAATTTTAGTAAAACTTTTATATTTGAATGCCACACCTATTTGAACTTTATACATGAAGTCTTTTTGAATTTCCTTGCATACAAGACATGTGACACCTGCTGGAAAGTGTGTAGTGCTGGTGTTCCACAGGGTGCAAGTGCTGATTCATGTGCTTTTGAGAAACCAAAACTAAATTTGCTATATCTTCCTTAATTATAGGACTTTTTCAATTCTGTAAAAACCTAATTGTACTACAAGATAAGGCCTGTCTGAAAATATGTTTAAAGTTTATACAGTTTGATCAATTAAAATTTTAAATGAAATTTAAATAAACATTTAAATTTATAAACTAAATTTTATTGAAAAATTAAATTTTCATAAAAGTTTGAAAACAGATTTTGTCAAAGTTTAGACACAAAAGTTGATCAATCAATGGTCTTTAAAATAAATGGTGGTTTGGGTCTGTGTAACTGAGAACATTTTTCCCAGGGGTAGTGAAGTAGCATGACTCATAGTGATTTTGGCAACAAACCGCAATATGCCTGTCAAGGTGCATATAGGTGTACACACTAAAGAAGCAACAACAGGTGCTATGTTCCATATTTATTGTGTCAGGTATTTAGGCAGTTATTTGTATAACTAATAGTGCACTCAGATTTAAACATCTAATGGGACCACTTCCATGTTTTATAGGAAAATTGCATTACATTTCAGTGTCGATAACTACAAAAAGCGACAATAAGATAGGAAAATACAGTTTTTAGGCAGGCTTTACCTTACTAAACAATGGTGCTAATCTCTCTCATGAAGATCTAAGCCATGTCCTTGAGGTGCTGTATATTAGTATGGTGATATAATGATCACTTATGGCAGTACACTGCATATGTCCTTATGAAACCTTGCTATCACCACCAGACTACTGGAGAGCTTCCAAGCTGATCCACCACTAACACTTTGTTCCAGATACCAGCCTAGACCTGAAAAGATATAAAATGTTTCACTTATATCTAGAAAACAGTAAGATGTATGCAAATGAAGTTAAAATGTGTTAGATACAGTGATTTCCAAATAACATTCAGGCTGCAAGCATAGGAAATAAATATTAAACTTGACAGAGTGACACTCAGAAATGTGAAGTAATAGTCATGTATTAAAGTAATAAATTCATCCTAAAAGTATATGAAGTTTATATAAGCATATCTGGTCATTTACAGGTTAAATAACTAATCAGGTAGACTATGCATCACAAACTTTAAGGAAATGCGGGGACGGTGAGGTTTTGATCATTGGTGGAAACATTAGTACATGCCAGTATACAGGAAAGTAAAGCGACAATGTAGTAATAAAGAATATATTACTATAAGCAATCTTATTCATGAGGGAAATAACAATTCTGGATATTGCAAGTGAATACAGCCAAATGTGGCCACACATATCAACTACAGGTACCAATACATCCTATATCATAAACTAAATGTGAAATTCTGATCCCCAAAACTTGTAAACAAGAATAGAAATTTGCATATGTGGGACATATACAATGTAATTGTTATGATCAAATGTGCAAAAATAATTCCAATGATCTGTTTGAACATTTAAAGTGTATTTGTAAGGATGTTTTATACCAATTATTAACCTCAATGGTTCAATAGAATCAGATATCAGCTGATATTACAATACCGCACTCTATCCAAGTACTGAATTTAAATATGTTACCATACATGGGCATATTAATGAAGAAAATAACATTTTGGGATACATTTAGTGCACACAGCCAGAAATGTAGCAGCAGAGAGGGTGAATCCTACAACGTTTTGAGACAAAATTTGATTGAAATCCTAAAACGAGCCGTCCTATAATCTCATTTTAACCAAAAAGAGGGCGAACCCTACAACGTTTCAGACAAAATTTTGATTGAATCCTTAAAACGATCCGTAGGATTTCGTTGAAATCTACGAAATCTCATTTTAACTAAAAAAAATGAAAACGAAGATTTTTACGATTTTTTAATTAATTTTGGTCGCAACTTGTTGTCATCCACCCTCTCTGCTGCTTAGTGATTTCATCACTGGGTTAACGAAAAATAATAAATGATTTGATCAAGTCTTTATGATGAAAGTCCTTACGATGAAAATCCTTTTAGGATTTCACAAACAAACTAATCGCTAACACCTCCTCTTGTAGATCAATTAGATTATTAGATTGGTCTGTGAGTTTGAAATTAATTCTTGTTAATGAATCATTATGGCATCGCATGTAGACAGGATTAATTGGGTTTTCAATAATTAGGTATCCTGGAGGAGCTGTTGGTGAAAACGAATAAAGAATATATCCTTGCTGAGCTTGATTTGATTGCTCTAGATTAATTTGATAGCTTCCTTCGATAACATCACATACTAAATTGAGCGCAATCACCGATGAAATATTCACGTTGAACGGAGCGATATGCCTACCGCCACCGTCTGGGTCATTATTGTGTTTGAGGATTTTTATTTCCCCTGATGCTGTTTTTTTCCATGCATCATGAATTATTTTAAAACCAACATCGATGGTGTCACTGAGAAGTTTTTTTAGTTCTGGTACGTTATATCCTGGTAGTTTGAATGTGGGGATATCTTCAACGCGGATTTCATAGTCTAATGCAAATTCTGTTCTCGATTTTGGGTTACCTTCATCTAATATATCCTGAATAATTTTTAGGTTAAATGTTTCCATATCGTCGATAATTTTATTGCATGTTTCTACGACGCTGATAAATTCATCTCGGGTGAGAGAACCGGATTTAAGAGATATTAACAACAGTGAAAAATCATTATTCATTGCTGTGAAATTTTTAACGATTTCAGGTTTTTTAGCAAAAGGATACTCTGGCAATGATCTACCATCCGCCCTTTTTGGGAACATGAAACCAAAAAAATCTAAAGTGTTTTCGTGCTCTTTATAACTCTTTATTGGATTATCAGATTTTATCCTGTCTGTGATATAATCAGTTTTTTGTGGTTCTGGTAAATCAACGGTTTTTTCCACTGGTGGTAATTCAGGCCATCCTAGTACGGTTCTTATTGAGCTTTGATATATATCTACGACGTATCCTTCTGAGTTTATTTCAATTGCGGATGATAGCGTCGGCTCATGAACTGTTATAGCGATTTTTGATTCTTTTCCAGTAATCGATTTTATTCTACGCGCGAATTCATTATTGATTTGTTCTATTTGGTATGACCCTGTTGGTATCGAAACAACTTTCCAGTCTGGGGTTCCGTCGGGTTTATTCTCATTTGCAAACACTAAAGAATTATTGGGTTGTTGACCACCAAATGATTTTGATCTGATATTAGGCCAACTGTGATACACTCGTAGTTTTGCTAGCGCTATCTCCTTCACGGGGACTGGGCTAGGGAAATTCACACTGAATTCTGGATTCGTTGATGTTATTGATATCATGCTTGTTTGTACTGGGTTCGTGTTCTCCACTATTCGTTGAAGTAATTCCTGCGGTGTTGTCATTGTTATTATACTCATGATTTATTTCTAATTTTGGTATCGAGGAATCATAAATACTGACCATCACTGAGAACTCACAATCTGGTATGGTTGATATTATTGAGATCATTTTGTTTTTTGAGTTCGTGTTTTCTAATTCCATCGATGTTGTCATTGTTATTATATTCATGTTGTCGCTCTAATTTCGATATCGCGGAATCAAAAATACTGACCATCGCTGAGAATTCACTATCTGATATAATCGTATTATCGAGTGACGATGATATCATCAATGATAATTGCGAATATGCGGTTGATGCAATATGAAATTGAAGTAAGTAATTCTGCAGTTTACTCTGGCTGCATGATGATATCTTTTTTGCTATCCCGGTTGATATACCCCCGATTGTAGCCACCGCAGAAATGCAAATTGGAACTACGACCGGGGCAATCATTGTAACCGATGCAAGTATTATTCCGGCGCCAGTGAGAACGCTTGACACCGAGTATATAATAACATCAATTGCAGTGATTTTTCGTCGGTATTTTTTTATTTTTATTTGATACTCCTCGGCGAGGGTTTTGAGTCTATTCTGAAATTCTCTGACCTGATCATAGCGACATTGCGTTGATGAAATCATTGTTTTTTTAAAAAAGCTAGCGTTTTCAATTGTGAAATCCGAACGATTTAGTTATTTACTTAAATCCGCTACGAATTCCACATACCAGGTTGCTGAAACTCCAATCAAATTTTTATCAGTAGCTGTTATAGTGAACTTTTCAGTTGTATCCTTGTCGATGATCGTTGAAATCGTATTATTAACCCCGGATGAACTCGACGATGATATATTAAATTGAGTTAATGGTGTTACTAGTGTTAATCGATAAATACCCTTAACGGTTGCAGTGATATTTAATTTGTTGTTTGTAGGTGTCCACTCAAATGATCCGTGTTGGATTGTGTATACCACGTTGTTGGTTTTCTCATGAGGAATTTTTGTTTTTTCAATGATTGTTATCATCCTCGAAAAATCACCTTTGACGGCTTCGATGAAGTTTTTTGTCTCATCGATGGATTTTTTAATATCAGGGAGTTTTATTTCAATTTTATCCAACGGGGTTCCAATAAATTTATCAATGATATTTCTACGAAATGATATAAACTGTTTTCCGTTTTCTTCAATTTTAGATTCAAGTGTTGTTAGTACAAACACAGAATTGTTTAACTCATCGTTGAGAGTTTTTAATCGATCTGTAATCGTCGAAACGAGTACACCCGGTTTGAGTTTACCCTGATCGGAAAATAACGCAACGGTGTTCTCGATTGCGTTTTGTTGTTTAACCAAAATATCATCCAGAGAAATATTACTGGTTTTCAATTTACCCTGTTTGTCTTGAAATACAACTATTTCATTAGGATCAACATTTGTTAAGTTCAACGTCTCAGCTATTTCATCTTTGATTAGTTTTTTTACATCCTTGACAGAATCAGGTGGTGCAGTGCCATCGGGTTTGGGTTTCAAAGATCTCCCCCAAATATCAATCATGTTATTGTAAAACTCTTTCTCTCTCTAAAAAGCGATTACTAGTGTATTCATTCACGACAACATGTGGTGGTTTTCCGCTTGGGTTACTCAAGGAGTTAGAAATAGCGTCAAGGACATTTAATACTTCGCTGCCACATATTGGTGGGTCAATCATCGTTTGTGTTGGTAGCGTAGAATACCAAGTCTTCATTGGAAGGGTTTTTATATAACGCAAAAACTCTTTTGGTGGGGCTAATCCATATGAATCGAAATAGACAATCCCACGTGGATCAATAGCGTATGCAACCCAGTGAGTTCCAGGTCCGGTGCTGTTATCGAGATTAATAATACCGGTTTCAACGCTGTTTGGTTGATGTGGTAATTGATCTTTCATAAAGACACCTCTGAAGTTTTTAATCGCGAGTTTTTTAGCAGCATCGAGTAAATCAAAATTGGACATAGGAATCTTCGATTCCCGAATTAATAAATCGTTCCTGGTAGTCTTAGACCCTTTCCGCTGTACCACGAATACGGGGTTCCTGGTAGTCTTAGACCCTTTCCCTTTTTGTTATACCCCTTCCCCGTTGCTTTCTGTAGTGCCATCCCTGCTGCAGTACCAACAGCCCCTAACGCCGCCGCCTTAGCCACCGCTGGGGCTGCTGCTGCAATCAATGCTGGTATCGCAGCTAACAACGGGAATATACCGCCTGTTTTAATCATATTTTTGATAGCAGCCGCAGAAAGAGTAATCTGAACACCCTTTTTTGCTACTAGTGCATCATTGAAATGTTTCACCTGACGAGTTGTCAGCGATAGTTTATTTGCACCACCAGTCATTTGGTTGGGTTTCAACGTGATTGTGGTTCCACATTTTTTAGCTGATTCCGATTGCAATTTTTTTAATTGACCGGGAGTTAACGCAACACTAATAACACTATATGACATTATATATAATTGATTGATTCTAATGGAAAAATCCTTCGGATTTTCAATTACATGTTTTCTACTGGGGCATCTACCACTCTCATTCTTCCTCCAACCCCTTCAAGTATCATTGATTTATCACTAAGAATGACAGCAACCGATCTATAATTAGCAATACCACCAGGGGTTACACGGGCTCTAAAATGTATATCAACGACAGATTGTCTCATCAAATCGAGATGTTCCAGTGAGAAGTAATAGATCGGATACAGATTTTTAAAATCCAATTGTGATATTTGTAGACCGGTATCCACATTTTGATCGCGTGCCATAAATGACAACAGACGATGATAAACTCGTGCGATATGATTTTCTGTGTAATTAAGTTGTATATCCTCGGATGGTTCCTGTTGGCCGTTTATTCTCAGTGAGACGTCTTTCACACCTAACTGATCAAATATCATATGGCTGGAGAGTTGATTGCCAACTCGTGTGTTATCCTGTAACGCTACGAATATATGACGTGGCGCAGCAACACCTTGTTTTGATGCTAGGTTCCACGTGAATAACCCGTTCAGCTCTGATTGCTTCACATCTGTACTCACTGATAACCAACTCAACAACGACTTCCCCCCTTGGTCCATAAATGATAGTAATCGTTCTTCTGCGGTGATTGCTGGAGTCAACACTGGCATCCACAATGATATTTTTGTTAAATTGACTTTACCGGCATCAGCATTGGGATTTGCATTGTCTGCTGGAATCCTCCAAATCGCGTCGTTATCATCACCCTTTCGTACAAGCGATACTGTATGCTTCGCCCCGTAGATAACTTTTCTGACGTTTCTACAGAATCCAAATATGTGATGCAGTGGAATCGCGCATGAAAATGATTTACGCGCTCCTTGCAACATTGAAATACGTGTTGCAGCTCCTAGATTGAAATTAGCATCGTTGTTTATAATCATATTCTCGACATCAGCATCACTATTATCACGTTTTTTTGGTCGTCTTACAACAAATGGATTTCCTCCAGCGGTATTTTTAACATCTTTTGCAAACATCATAGAGGGTCCTGCTGATCTTGTATAATCATCGGAATATCTCGCTAACCCGATTATTGTTGTAGCCACATCAACATCACGATCTATCGACTCAATTTCTTTTCCATCAATGAGATATCTAGCACTCTCAAATAGCGCCATGATACCATTATTGACAAACCCGACTTGAGTACCATCTGGATACGGTGCTGGTACAGCAGTAGTATCAGCAGCTGTTACAAGTTCTCCTTCTACTTCAATAAACGCTTCACAGGGCAAAAAGTATTTACTGGTATCATGGACTTGAAGATCAATTCTTGCTCGACTATTTGAGTCTATGGCATGATAGGCGTAATATTGATAATCGCGTACAGAATCATCCTTGCCAACTGGGGCATCTATATCAAACGCTGGATCAGGTGACCTTTTGAACATTTTATTCTATTTATCAGAGTCTAAATCGCGATTTCCCATTTCATCGTCGTAGTTTTTTAAAGCCACTTCCTGCTATCATGTTTGCAATATTGCTTTGGTCGGGGGTTAAAACCATCGACGCTAATTTTTCATCTACTGCGTTATTTATAATTCTACTAACACTTGCAGGCATTTCCGCTGTAGACGGTAACGGTTTTGAAAATCCTTTGGATTTCATCCGTGATTTCACTAATGATGTTAATTTATTCTTCGCAGTTGAAAACGCTTTTCCAGCAAGATCTCCAACAGCACCAATACCCTTATCACGAATAACATCAATTGCTTTCATTCCTAGTTGTTTAGCTAACGGCATCACTTTTGGAGCCATTCTCGCAAATAACCCTAAAATGGTATTACCTAAACCATCTCCGTAGTATGCTCTATAAACCGGAAACCGTGAATTAACTACGTAGACGGGGGTTGGTTTATCATGATTGTAGTGTATGATCATTATTTGAAATCAGAAACAATTTTTTAATTGTTATTTATCTAATCGAATGACTTTTCAATTCAGTCACTATGATACCCACTTTCCACTAACTCGCCAATGAAATTTCGATATGTGCTGATATCCATGATACCACCCTGAAATAATCGTCTACAGATATCAGCTGCTTCATTAATTATTTCCGGTGAGTTATTTCCAGCTCGGAACCCTCCTACAAGAACCTCTAATCGTGATATATCACTGAGAACACTACCAGGACATGAAACGCTAGCGTTTCCAACTAGACCACTCCCCAGAAATTTCTTCTCATCGTATGGCTGTCTTATTTGGAGTTGAAATTTTCTTTTGAAGTCTCTGTAGTCCTTCATCCTTCTATCTAAACCCCCAGTATTTATTTCATACACTATATCAGCCCATTCATTATGTGACATTCTATAATCCGAATAATTGTCCGTGAAAAACTTCTCTTGTGAATCATAGCTGTTAGCAGCGAATTCACCTAAATTGTTTATATCCTCGTTGAGAATTTGTTGTTTAGCGCTCTCGGTAAATATAATTGATTTAGGTAGTCCACTAACTAGTTCTTCCTGAAATCTTTTAAATTTTCGTTCTGAAGCGGTTGATATATCCTGAGGAAGTGATTGCAAGGATTTTTTTGTTTGTTTAGTTCTTTTTGCTATTTTTTCTAACACAGGAATAAGACCCTCTTCTTTTCTTTTACCGTCAGGATCATCTCCCAGTATAGCACGCTCTATCTCCTTCGTTGCTGTGGTTACTGGTTTAAACAATTCTTCAGATCCCGCAGCAAAATCAGTCTGAAGACTTTGTCGTTGTTGTAGTTTATTCCGTACAGAGTCACGAATTGGTACAAATCTCCTGATTGCATCCAGTCGTTCACGAGCCAATCGGGTTGTTAATGCTTCATTGACCATTATTTGAAATCAGAAACAATTTTTCAATTGCAAAACAATTTTTCAATCCCGACTTAACACCATCGGATGGTCATGGAAGTGTTATTTCATCCTATCAATGATGGCGAAAGTGTGATAATTGTATATAAAAATAATTAATATCACACTTTCGCCATTCTATTTTTGATCAATCCGAACCAGCCATCAATTTTTTATTCACTGTTTCTGACATTATCAATCAAAAAATGCTAAAAAAAATTAAAATCTCTATGAGGGACGGTCACAATCAAATAATGATAAATGGTTGGTCAATCAAATAATGATAAATGGTCAATCAAAATTGTTCATTGTCTTGAATTAACGCCCGTAGGTTTCTAACTTTAGAATTAACCTCCTTTTTCAATTCGTATTCGTACCCCAATTCTTTTCGTATTCGTTCTACGATGGTATACAACGGAGCGAACACACTTACGTCACTGGAAAATGCGAGAGAGTCCCGAATAGAATTCTGAATTCTTTTGATGAGCGCATACTTCTTTGGTAGCATATATTTATTGTTGTTAACTCCGTATTCAATATCCTGAAAATCAGACATGATTTGATCAGGATTTAACCCATCTGATAGTTCAATATCCCAATTTTTCAATTTTGAAATCTCGGATATGATGATATTCATGTTTTCAGAATTCATTATTCTATAGCAATGACATATTTCTAAATGAAAAATATGACGTATTAGACGTAACTAAATCGAATTTTTTGTCCCGTCCCTTTTGAAATAGCCGATCGACAAACCCCCTCTGCAACTCTTCGTACTGAGGGTCTACAAATATCGAAGTGCCTACCGGCTTCATTCATTGATTGAAATATTTTTTCTTCGTTAGTTATCGTATTCAAAGATTTCACAGGTCTCGCTTTTTTCGAGTATTTCCCAGTCCTTCCAGATGAATTATTTTCACTCTGTGTAACAACTCGTAAATTTGATAAAGAATTGTTCTTTGGATTAGAATCGATATGATCAATAACAAAATCATCCTCGATCAATCCATAAAAACACTCGTACGCGAAACGATGATTGAGATAAGTTTTCTTCCCAACAGTAAATATCAAGTACCCTTGATTATTCACAGAACCAACTGGTTTCTTCAGTCTGCGGTTTCTGACAGTACCATCACTGGATGCTTCATAATTTGTACTCACAGGGTGCTGTCTGAATTCTTGGGTCATTCGTATACATAATACTATTGTTTGTCTAATTCATCGTTTGGTTTAATGATAAATCTTTCGATGTAGTCTTGAGGAGTTCTTATGATTTTATCCCTGACTCTGTCAAGGATACTGACTTTATCAGTGTCAGCGTCAGGGTCATAATTTCTGATTGATTGTCTATTTTTTATTCTTTTATCATAATAACGCTTCAACTCCCTGTATCGCTTTCCACCGCAATTCAAACACAACTGCGATTTTCCCCTGACCCCAACCCCACATAGAATACAAGGTAACGGACCAAGGCTTCCACGTCGAAAGCTTTGCATATGATACCCACAAAACTCACTTCTGCATGATTTGTTACACGGGATTACTGATCCAATCATAAGCCACTTGCAGTGATTCATTATATAAAAATCTTTCATTTAAATGCTTGTTTTAATTATAGAATGAGCGAATTAAGGAAAACGCCTTCGAAAAATGCTGAATTCAATGCTGATAAAGAGTTTAAGAGATTATTGAAAATCAATCCTAAATTTAATCTCGATAGACCCAAAAAACGTATCAAACGTCCAAGAGACGGAAACATGAAAGAGTTTAAGAGATTATTGAAAATCAATCCTAAATTTAATCTCGATAGACCCAAAAAACGTATCAAACGTCCAAGAGACGGAAACATGAAAGAGTTTAAGAGATTATTGAAAATCAGTCCTAGATTTAATCTCGATAGACCCAAAAAACGTATCAAATTTAATCTCGATAAACCCAAAATCCTTCGGATTTCAAAAGCGTCCAAGAGATTACCCTGGAAGGATGCTCAATTCAATCTCGATATAGTCTCTGATACACCCAAGAATACAATTCTTGATAAAGCCATGATTAGAAAAATCAGAGATTGTTTCAATGAATTTAAGCGTGATGGAGCATCCTATTGTTGGTCAACACTTCGAATTGATGGTGTTGTTGACGCTACCATGAATGATGAAAAAGCAGCAGTGATAATTTCACGTGTTGGGGAAAAACGGTATTTTTTCCGAATCAAATTCATTATCGAAGTCGATGGCAAATGGATTATTAGGGATAAATTTGAACCAATTCTCAAGAATAAAAAAGCTGTCATTGTGAGTAGAGATTCCAAACCAGGGATTCTAACCGGCATTGACAAACCATACTACGAAAGATCTTATCCCGTAACAGCAATGGTTTATGGGCTATATCCGTTAAATGATAAACCCGATATCGCAAAACTAGCTCCTATGAAATATTCGTCAGGGCTTAATTGTGTAGCAACACGGGTAATGGAGCACTTCACAAATGCATCCCGAGGAAATAAACTAACTGATCTGCGACGTAGAAAAATAACCGAGTGGGAACTGACAGTGAAACAGCATGGTGCAAAGATTTCTGATATAGCTAAGTTAGAAACATCATTAAGATTTCCAATAACAGTTATGACGATAACCGGAGAGGTTTTATACGAACCGAAATATAACAAAAATGGAGCACCAATACAAATTATTGATCATAACAAACACGCGTGGACACCTGCGGTAACAGTATTTCCACGAGAACGAACCGTGAAATATATCCCTAAGGAGTTTGTCGGGGATGTTTTCTATGAAGAGAGATTATTTGATGCTATTAATGCGTTGTGTAAGGATGATCCTGTGTCAGTGTGGTTACTTAGAAGTGATGAAAATCCCGAAATAGGATTCGATCAATTTGTAAAACCAAATGGTGAATTATATCGCGTTGAAGAATTAGATACTAGAATGAGAAAAATCGCTAGTGATTTTTCACCGGAGAGTTTCCATGAAAAACTACTCACGGATAGTTTTACTATTCCATCAGTGGTAGCTCACTTCGCAAGAGAAAAAAACTCATGGCGTCCAACACGAAGTGATTTTCTCGAGGATGTTAAATTGAGTTGCGTCGAATATTCCCATGGAGGACTGTGGAATACGAAATACCATCGTGATGGTATGATTTCAATTGATATATCCGCGTGTTATCCCGGAAGTTTTCTCGGGTATGGGGAATGCGCTGAGTACTTCAAACGATTTGGACACCCAACACATGAAATGACTCGTGTTGCGATTAATGGACCATTACCTGATTTTGATTTAACCGGATTCGCTCGTGTGATATCATTCGAATTAGCTACAGGGTTACATCCGTGTAGTTATGTTTGGCTCGGTAGACACCTATCTGAAAAGGCCTGGATGCCAATAGTGCTATTGAGATATATGATTGATTGTGGTATGCTAATATCGTTGATTGTTTCCGAGGCTATTATATGCTATCGAGCTCAGAAGGAAGTTTGGCTACCACAACCCGATCTAGATAGAATAATCAGCGAACTACGAAAACAATTCCCTGATTTCAATGAAGAAGAAATCATAAATTGGTCTAAGAAGTTATTTGAAATTAAAAAAGAACAAGCAAAAGATCTCGGACGAAGAATAATCGGTAAATTCACTCAAGGTGGACGGTACGACAACGCAAAATATTCTTCGCGGTTGATCATAGATGTCGCTGAATACGATTTTATTGTAGCGGATTTAATGAAACAGGGAAAACTTGTATCCCGTAAGGATGCTTTTCTATCCAATGGTGAGAAATTAGGTACGGTTGTTACCTACTGTGATGGATATAATTCCCAGTATACACATTTGAGAAGTTCAATGCTAGCCTATGCTTCTATTAATCTATTTTCGATGATAAATAGATTTCCTAATACCGCGGTTAGAGTGGCCACTGATTCGATGTATATACACAATAAATACAAATCAGTTGTAGCTAAATTCACAGATCCCGAGGAAGCGTGGGGGCGTTGGCGATTTAAAAAGGAGATGCTACATGAGTATTGTGAATCCGCAGACGTTGCCATGGATGATAAATATCTTTGTTGTAACCGCGCTGAAATTCAATCAGAATTTTCTAATGCACCACCGGTATCTGATCCAATATGTCGATACAAGACAGTTTATTTAAACGGTTGTGGTGGGTCAGGAAAGACAACTCGTGCAATTGAATTATTTCGTCGTGGAAACGCTAGCGTTTCTAACATGATTGTGCTAACACCGACTCACAGACTCGCCAGAGAGATGATACAGCGAGGGGTAAATGCCTGTACTTATCATAGTTTCTTTCGATGGAAGGGTGACAAATGGACTCCTGATCGAATGGGTGATAAATTCATTCCTGAAATCATAATCTGGGATGAAATATGCACAGTGTCATTAGATGTATTACAGACATTTCTTGAGTGGTTGTTAAACAAAAACACAAAAGTCGTCATGTGCGGTGATCACGGCCAACCACCACCATTTGTCGGTGCATCTCCACATGAATGGCTAAGGGGTTTTGTAGACTACTATGAAGAAATCACCACTGATTATAGATCACTTGATGAACGATTACGAGAATTTAAGAAACTAATTAGATTACAACCGGATAGAGTCCAATGCGAAATAGCGCGTGAAGTGATTTCAGAAACTCCAATGAACGATTTCTGGGAAACATGGAGACCAAATGATTTGATAATTGCAAGTAGAAAAATAGTCAGGGACACACTTCAGATGAAGTTATTTGAATTGCATAAAGAAAAATTTGCAACGCTTCCAGTACCCCTTTGTTATAGGCCATCGGATACACGAAAACAGAATATTGAAGTTGATATTCCAGGACAGAGTGAAAAACAAATTCTCGTATTAAATGATATTGTGCTGGTTGATATCAATGTCGTTGAAGATGCATTGCGTGCTAATAAATCCCCGTGGACTCTAGGATACGCAGCAACAATACACTCTTCACAGGGATTGACTATATCGGATACAATTGTTTGGATGGTGGATAATCACATCGAATGGTCGAATTTAGTCTATCTCGCAGTATCCAGAGTACGAAACATAAATCAACTTCGAAGAATTGTCCTCGATGATAATGACACCACAATAAATGATATTGATGTTAGCATCATTAATAAAAAACTCTCCGGTTACAAACAACAGGACAAAAAAAAACAACGAGAATTTGATATTGATGCTGAATTAATAATCACTTTGAAGAAACAACAGAATAATCACTGCGCGAGTTGCAATTGTATAATGCGTTGGCAGTATTCGGATAAGGATCCTCGCCAATTCACCGTAGACAGAAAAAATAACAGTCTCGGTCATGTCAGAAATAATGTGATGTTGACTTGTCTTGAGTGCAATAGACGCAACGGTGCTAGTTAAGACCATGCGGTGGCAATTGAGTATCCTCGGGTATCACTTGTAGTTGTTGTCGAGTAAAACCCCGCTGAGGGGCAGTTGAATCCAGTTTATAGATTGCTGGTCTACCCGTAGATCGTGTTATACTAGATATCTTATGCGTAGTGACGCTCCAAATAGGATCAGTAGCCCTTTTTCTACCCCCTTCAAGCTCTCCTGGTTCGTATAAGTACCTCACAATGACATTACTACGAAGAATTGGTTCTTTGAAATCTTTTTGTGGTTTTTCAAGTATTGACTTCTTTTTAATCGCGTTGATAGGTTTCATGTTGATTGTTCTAGTAATCTCGTTATTCAGTGCAGTAATCACAGATGGTAATCTTTTAACCCATTCACGCGATCGCTTTTCTTGAATGAATTCTTTTGCATATTGATATCCAAATAACCGTTCAGCAAGAGTCCGATTAAATCGTTCTACAATGGCCTGATCGCGATGTAGCGCAGTATGCCCTCGTCGTATGGTGACATTATGATGTTTCATTGTAGATAATACTACACCCTGAAATTCTTTGCCAGGATCAACCTGCAATAGATTTGGCCAGTGCAGAGGACCTCGTCGATAAATCCTTTCAAATGCAGAAGCAACTTCAGTGGCTGATTTTGTTTTTAACGGTTCTGCTTCTTTGTATCGACTTGCAATATCAACTACGGTTAAAGCGTATTTGTAACCACGATCATGTGGCAGAAATAATATATCAGCCTGATGAACTTCATTAGGAGCGGTCACATCAAAATGCGAGAATTGAATTTGTTTAGGCGGTGGTAGATAAATTTGCCATAGTGCCTGTTTGGATAACCAATTAGCCGCAGTGGTTTTTTTCACTTTTGCAGCGCTAGCGAGTTTATGGACTGCTGATTTACCCCTCCAGTATCCTCTTGGGGAATAATAAATTGATTCCATATTATTAATTACCGGCACCTAACATCAATTTGCTTTTCATAGCCGATTTTATCAAAAATGAAGCCAATTTTTCTTTGAAGGATTTATCAGGAATAGCATTTAACGCATGAATTAATTTCACATCTGCTAGATGTCTGTGTTGCAGATTGCTGCTTTTATAAGCAACATCATGAAGGTGACAGGCCTTATCAATGGCGTTTATTGGTTCTTCACCGGGGTTGGGTTGATTTTGATTATTGAGTCTGATATCAAGTCTGGTTCCCGGTCCACAGTAGCTATATCCGGGAAGGTGCTTTTCTCCGGGGTACTTTGCCCATGGGGTTCCAGGGAGCTTTGCCAATTTGGCTGCGATATCACCTCCTCGTTTTTTTTTAAATCAGATTTCATAGACACAAATCTAAATTTCTTTGTACCACATTGCATGCATTTACCAGAAAGCGCTGATCGGTTATTTTTAGTTGTAACTGTCGTCACATCATCTGTGCCAGTACGCGTTTTGCACTTCACACAATATAGATCCATAATTTATGTATAGAAATATGGATATAATTGATTTTTCAGCGACTAAAAGAAGAGAACCAATTAAGCATCATGCAGCGCTACCAAACTCTATCCGGATGATTATAATCGGGCCATCTGGATCCGGTAAAACGCAATTGTTGCTCAATTTAATAATGAGATGGATGAAGTGGGATAAGTTGTATTTAATTGCTCCTAGCGTAGATGATCAACGATGTTATGAAGTGCTAAAAGATTTTAACGAGAATGCATCAGAAATTAGCGGTGAGAACGCCATTGATTTTATAACCGATATCGATGAAGCACCGAGTATTGATGATATTAATGGAGATATTAACAATTTAGTCGTATACGACGATATAATGTTGGATAAACAAAAAAATCCTGCTAGGATCTTTTCCCGGGGGCGTCACAAAAACACTGACGTGATATATGTCACTCAACGCTACACTCAGGTTCCAAAAGTCATCAGAGATAATTGCAATATTCTTTCTGTATTCAACGGCGTTGATACTCATACTCTTAGAAATATATGGCAGACATGGTGTTCTGATATGGACTTCAATCAATTTCGAGATTTCTTTAGTCATGCTCAGTCGACTCCGCACGGATTCGCAACAATAAATCTACATGATCCTCGGACACGATATCGTATCGGACTGGATCAAATATTCGGTTAAAATCATTTCTTATTTTTTGTTAACCCAGTGATGAAATCACTAAGCAGCAGAGAGGGTGGATGACAACAAGTTGCGACCAAAATTAATTAAAAAATCGTAAAAATCTTCGTTTTCATTTTTTTAGTTAAAATGAGATTTCGTAGGGAAGGCTCGTTAAAATTTCAATAAATTTTTTGTCTGAAAACGTTGTAGGGTTCATCCTTTTTTTTTGTTAAAATGAGATCGTAGAAAGATTTCAGACAAAAAATTGATTAAAAAATCGTAAAAATCTTCGTTTTCATTTTTTTAGTTAAAATGAGATTTCGTAGGAAGGCTCGTTTTAAGATTTCAATCAAAATTTTGTCTGAAACGTTGTAGGATTCGCCCTCTTTTTGGTTAAAATGAGATTATAGGACGGCTCGTTTTAGGATTTCAATCAAATTTTGTCTCAAAACGTTGTAGGATTCACCCTCTCTGCTGCTAATGTGTCTTACAGATTCACTGTAGGTACATTGTCAGCCTATATGATATACTGAATGTGAACTTTGGATCCCAAACATTCTAAAATATGTGAATATTTGTTCATGTGGGATATGTAACCATGCTAAGATCAGTTGTACACAGTTAAACTCAAAATATATGTTTGAATATATCTTATGCAATCTTTAGAGTGTCAGTTAACAATTATTATTAGTAATTAACAATGCATAAATTAAGATGGATCATTAGAATTCACATAACATCATACAGGCCACAATGCCGCACTTCACTAATCAATATCTTAACCAAATTGAACAATAAAATTGAATGCATTTTGTGTTCAACTTACATCATTTTGCTGTTTTCATACATCCAAGGGTAAATATACATGTGGAAAGTATATTTTATCCCTTCAGCCTGCATTTCATTCTCAGAAAGTTTAAACTGATTTAGTAGAGAACTTGAGTAGGTTCTAGTATAAAATTTGCATCGCTGTCCTCTCACTAAACACCCTGTAACTATATTTGTTAACAATTACTAAAGGCTATATAAGCAGATATGTGTTACTCAGGAAGTCACCCCATCATAAACACATAAATTAACTGATTGGACCCCTAATAAATAGTTTGAATGAGCAATACAAAATAGAATCTGTCTCTCATACATTTTAAATGTATGACTCATTTTGACTTACAAAGATATTTTCTCTGACAAAATTTGACAAATATCCATCATTGTAGCTTGTATATGGTGTAGGAGTATAAACATGCTGATATCATTTGATATAATTTCCAAAAATATTATCTATGTGCATTTTAAGGGGCAAATTTTAATTTTTTAATTTTTTAAAAAAAAATTATTAAAATTTTAAAAAATAAAATCAATTTTTAAATTCTAATGTCATTTTTCTATTTTAAATGTTAATATATATAACGCCTTCAAATTTCATGTGTTGATCATTAATAATAAAAATTTTATAGCAATTTAAAGTTTAATAATAACTGCCTGTACAGGCCATACACCACAATTAATTTTACTATATGTTCTCTACATATATTTCTCAGCACTGACCTTTCCACAGTGTGACAATCAATACAAATCATATGAAAATCTAAAATACCCCCAAAGATGACTTGACGGTGAAATTCTTGTCAAGGGTTGACCGGCATTTTGGTGAGCTGCTGCACTGTAAACATAACAGCATGTACACAGACCACATATTTCACTTCCGGATCATTAGCAAGGCCTTATTACTCCATGTGCACTGTCGCCAAATTACACACTGACAACCACCCTCTCTGCTCACATTCTCAAGAATAAACAATTACCTTTAAATCCCTACCAAATATGCATCAATATAACTCTTCTATCACCACCAAAATGAGAGAGGAAAAAATGTTCTAAAAATAGACTGGAACTACATTCGTGGGTACTGAACTGGAAGTATTAATTGTGATGCGATTCCTGACAGGCCCAACTTTTTGGGACAAATTTTAGTAAAACTTTTATATTTGAATGCCACACCTATTTGAACTTTATACATGAAGTCTTTTTGAATTTCCTTGCATACAAGACATGTGACACCTGCTGGAAAGTGTGTAGTGCTGGTGTTCCACAGGGTGCAAGTGCTGATTCATGTGCTTTTGAGAAACCAAAACTAAATTTGCTATATCTTCCTTAATTATAGGACTTTTTCAATTCTGTAAAAACCTAATTGTACTACAAGATAAGGCCTGTCTGAAAATATGTTTAAAGTTTATACAGTTTGATCAATTAAAATTTTAAATAAAATTTAAATAAACATTTAAATTTATAAACTAAATTTTATTGAAAAATTAAATTTTCATAAAAGTTTGAAAACAGATTTTGTCAAAGTTTAGACACAAAAGTTGATCAATCAATGGTCTTTAAAATAAATGGTGGTTTGGGTCTGTGTAACTGAGAACATTTTTCCCAGGGGTAGTGAAGTAGCATGACTCATAGTGATTTTGGCAACAAACCGCAATATGCCTGTCAAGGTGCATATAGGTGTACACACTAAAGAAGCAACAACAGGTGCTATGTTCCATATTTATTGTGTCAGGTATTTAGGCAGTTATTTGTATAACTAATAGTGCACTCAGATTTAAACATCTAATGGGACCACTTCCATGTTTTATAGGAAAATTGCATTACATTTCAGTGTCGATAACTACAAAAAGCGACAATAAGATAGGAAAATACAGTTTTTAGGCAGGCTTTACCTTACTAAACAATGGTGCTAATCTCTCTCATGAAGATCTAAGCCATGTCCTTGAGGTGCTGTATATTAGTATGGTGATATAATGATCACTTATGGCAGTACACTGCATATGTCCTTATGAAACCTTGCTATCACCACCAGACTACTGGAGAGCTTCCAAGCTGATCCACCACTAACACTTTGTTCCAGATACCAGCCTAGACCTGAAAAGATATAAAATGTTTCACTTATATCTAGAAAACAGTAAGATGTATGCAAATGAAGTTAAAATGTGTTAGATACAGTGATTTCCAAATAACATTCAGGCTGCAAGCATAGGAAATAAATATTAAACTTGACAGAGTGACACTCAGAAATGTGAAGTAATAGTCATGTATTAAAGTAATAAATTCATCCTAAAAGTATATGAAGTTTATATAAGCATATCTGGTCATTTACAGGTTAAATAACTAATCAGGTAGACTATGCATCACAAACTTTAAGGAAATGCGGGGACGGTGAGGTTTTGATCATTGGTGGAAACATTAGTACATGCCAGTATACAGGAAAGTAAAGCGACAATGTAGTAATAAAGAATATATTACTATAAGCAATCTTATTCATGAGGGAAATAACAATTCTGGATATTGCAAGTGAATACAGCCAAATGTGGCCACACATATCAACTACAGGTACCAATACATCCTATATCATAAACTAAATGTGAAATTCTGATCCCCAAAACTTGTAAACAAGAATAGAAATTTGCATATGTGGGACATATACAATGTAATTGTTATGATCAAATGTGCAAAAATAATTCCAATGATCTGTTTGAACATTTAAAGTGTATTTGTAAGGATGTTTTATACCAATTATTAACCTCAATGGTTCAATAGAATCAGATATCAGCTGATATTACAATACCGCACTCTATCCAAGTACTGAATTTAAATATGTTACCATACATGGGCATATTAATGAAGAAAATAACATTTTGGGATACATTTAGTGCACACAGCCAGAAATGTGTCTTACAGATTCACTGTAGGTACATTGTCAGCCTATATGATATACTGAATGTGAACTTTGGATCCCAAACATTCTAAAATATGTGAATATTTGTTCATGTGGGATATGTAACCATGCTAAGATCAGTTGTACACAGTTAAACTCAAAATATATGTTTGAATATATCTTATGCAATCTTTAGAGTGTCAGTTAACAATTATTATTAGTAATTAACAATGCATAAATTAAGATGGATCATTAGAATTCACATAACATCATACAGGCCACAATGCCGCACTTCACTAATCAATATCTTAACCAAATTGAACAATAAAATTGAATGCATTTTGTGTTCAACTTACATCATTTTGCTGTTTTCATACATCCAAGGGTAAATATACATGTGGAAAGTATATTTTATCCCTTCAGCCTGCATTTCATTCTCAGAAAGTTTAAACTGATTTAGTAGAGAACTTGAGTAGGTTCTAGTATAAAATTTGCATCGCTGTCCTCTCACTAAACACCCTGTAACTATATTTGTTAACAATTACTAAAGGCTATATAAGCAGATATGTGTTACTCAGGAAGTCACCCCATCATAAACACATAAATTAACTGATTGGACCCCTAATAAATAGTTTGAATGAGCAATACAAAATAGAATCTGTCTCTCATACATTTTAAATGTATGACTCATTTTGACTTACAAAGATATTTTCTCTGACAAAATTTGACAAATATCCATCATTGTAGCTTGTATATGGTGTAGGAGTATAAACATGCTGATATCATTTGATATAATTTCCAAAAATATTATCTATGTGCATTTTAAGGGGCAAATTTTAATTTTTTAATTTTTTAAAAAAAAATTATTAAAATTTTAAAAAATAAAATCAATTTTTAAATTCTAATGTCATTTTTCTATTTTAAATGTTAATATATATAACGCCTTCAAATTTCATGTGTTGATCATTAATAATAAAAATTTTATAGCAATTTAAAGTTTAATAATAACTGCCTGTACAGGCCATACACCACAATTAATTTTACTATATGTTCTCTACATATATTTCTCAGCACTGACCTTTCCACAGTGTGACAATCAATACAAATCATATGAAAATCTAAAATACCCCCAAAGATGACTTCACGGTGAAATTCTTGTCAAGGGTTGACCGGCATTTTGGTGAGCTGCTGCACTGTAAACATAACAGCATGTACACAGACCACATATTTCACTTCCGGATCATTAGCAAGGCCTTATTACTCCATGTGCACTGTCGCCAAATTACACACTGACAACCACCCTCTCTGCTCACATTCTCAAGAATAAACAATTACCTTTAAATCCCTACCAAATATGCATCAATATAACTCTTCTATCACCACCAAAATGAGAGAGGAAAAAATGTTCTAAAAATAGACTGGAACTACATTCGTGGGTACTGAACTGGAAGTATTAATTGTGATGCGATTCCTGACAGGCCCAACTTTTTGGGACAAATTTTAGTAAAACTTTTATATTTGAATGCCACACCTATTTGAACTTTATACATGAAGTCTTTTTGAATTTCCTTGCATACAAGACATGTGACACCTGCTGGAAAGTGTGTAGTGCTGGTGTTCCACAGGGTGCAAGTGCTGATTCATGTGCTTTTGAGAAACCAAAACTAAATTTGCTATATCTTCCTTAATTATAGGACTTTTTCAATTCTGTAAAAACCTAATTGTACTACAAGATAAGGCCTGTCTGAAAATATGTTTAAAGTTTATACAGTTTGATCAATTAAAATTTTAAATGAAATTTAAATAAACATTTAAATTTATAAACTAAATTTTATTGAAAAATTAAATTTTCATAAAAGTTTGAAAACAGATTTTGTCAAAGTTTAGACACAAAAGTTGATCAATCAATGGTCTTTAAAATAAATGGTGGTTTGGGTCTGTGTAACTGAGAACATTTTTCCCAGGGGTAGTGAAGTAGCATGACTCATAGTGATTTTGGCAACAAACCGCAATATGCCTGTCAAGGTGCATATAGGTGTACACACTAAAGAAGCAACAACAGGTGCTATGTTCCATATTTATTGTGTCAGGTATTTAGGCAGTTATTTGTATAACTAATAGTGCACTCAGATTTAAACATCTAATGGGACCACTTCCATGTTTTATAGGAAAATTGCATTACATTTCAGTGTCGATAACTACAAAAAGCGACAATAAGATAGGAAAATACAGTTTTTAGGCAGGCTTTACCTTACTAAACAATGGTGCTAATCTCTCTCATGAAGATCTAAGCCATGTCCTTGAGGTGCTGTATATTAGTATGGTGATATAATGATCACTTATGGCAGTACACTGCATATGTCCTTATGAAACCTTGCTATCACCACCAGACTACTGGAGAGCTTCCAAGCTGATCCACCACTAACACTTTGTTCCAGATACCAGCCTAGACCTGAAAAGATATAAAATGTTTCACTTATATCTAGAAAACAGTAAGATGTATGCAAATGAAGTTAAAATGTGTTAGATACAGTGATTTCCAAATAACATTCAGGCTGCAAGCATAGGAAATAAATATTAAACTTGACAGAGTGACACTCAGAAATGTGAAGTAATAGTCATGTATTAAAGTAATAAATTCATCCTAAAAGTATATGAAGTTTATATAAGCATATCTGGTCATTTACAGGTTAAATAACTAATCAGGTAGACTATGCATCACAAACTTTAAGGAAATGCGGGGACGGTGAGGTTTTGATCATTGGTGGAAACATTAGTACATGCCAGTATACAGGAAAGTAAAGCGACAATGTAGTAATAAAGAATATATTACTATAAGCAATCTTATTCATGAGGGAAATAACAATTCTGGATATTGCAAGTGAATACAGCCAAATGTGGCCACACATATCAACTACAGGTACCAATACATCCTATATCATAAACTAAATGTGAAATTCTGATCCCCAAAACTTGTAAACAAGAATAGAAATTTGCATATGTGGGACATATACAATGTAATTGTTATGATCAAATGTGCAAAAATAATTCCAATGATCTGTTTGAACATTTAAAGTGTATTTGTAAGGATGTTTTATACCAATTATTAACCTCAATGGTTCAATAGAATCAGATATCAGCTGATATTACAATACCGCACTCTATCCAAGTACTGAATTTAAATATGTTACCATACATGGGCATATTAATGAAGAAAATAACATTTTGGGATACATTTAGTGCACACAGCCAGAAATGTGTCTTACAGATTCACTGTAGGTACATTGTCAGCCTATATGATATACTGAATGTGAACTTTGGATCCCAAACATTCTAAAATATGTGAATATTTGTTCATGTGGGATATGTAACCATGCTAAGATCAGTTGTACACAGTTAAACTCAAAATATATGTTTGAATATATCTTATGCAATCTTTAGAGTGTCAGTTAACAATTATTATTAGTAATTAACAATGCATAAATTAAGATGGATCATTAGAATTCACATAACATCATACAGGCCACAATGCCGCACTTCACTAATCAATATCTTAACCAAATTGAACAATAAAATTGAATGCATTTTGTGTTCACCTTACATCATTTTGCTGTTTTCATACATCCAAGGGTAAATATACATGTGGAAAGTATATTTTATCCCTTCAGCCTGCATTTCATTCTCAGAAAGTTTAAACTGATTTAGTAGAGAACTTGAGTAGGTTCTAGTATAAAATTTGCATCGCTGTCCTCTCACTAAACACCCTGTAACTATATTTGTTAACAATTACTAAAGGCTATATAAGCAGATATGTGTTACTCAGGAAGTCACCCCATCATAAACACATAAATTAACTGATTGGACCCCTAATAAATAGTTTGAATGAGCAATACAAAATAGAATCTGTCTCTCATACATTTTAAATGTATGACTCATTTTGACTTACAAAGATATTTTCTCTGACAAAATTTGACAAATATCCATCATTGTAGCTTGTATATGGTGTAGGAGTATAAACATGCTGATATCATTTGATATAATTTCCAAAAATATTATCTATGTGCATTTTAAGGGGCAAATTTTAATTTTTTAATTTTTTAAAAAAAAATTATTAAAATTTTAAAAAATAAAATCAATTTTTAAATTCTAATGTCATTTTTCTATTTTAAATGTTAATATATATAACGCCTTCAAATTTCATGTGTTGATCATTAATAATAAAAATTTTATAGCAATTTAAAGTTTAATAATAACTGCCTGTACAGGCCATACACCACAATTAATTTTACTATATGTTCTCTACATATATTTCTCAGCACTGACCTTTCCACAGTGTGACAATCAATACAAATCATATGAAAATCTAAAATACCCCCAAAGATGACTTCACGGTGAAATTCTTGTCAAGGGTTGACCGGCATTTTGGTGAGCTGCTGCACTGTAAACATAACAGCATGTACACAGACCACATATTTCACTTCCGGATCATTAGCAAGGCCTTATTACTCCATGTGCACTGTCGCCAAATTACACACTGACAACCACCCTCTCTGCTCACATTCTCAAGAATAAACAATTACCTTTAAATCCCTACCAAATATGCATCAATATAACTCTTCTATCACCACCAAAATGAGAGAGGAAAAAATGTTCTAAAAATAGACTGGAACTACATTCGTGGGTACTGAACTGGAAGTATTAATTGTGATGCGATTCCTGACAGGCCCAACTTTTTGGGACAAATTTTAGTAAAACTTTTATATTTGAATGCCACACCTATTTGAACTTTATACATGAAGTCTTTTTGAATTTCCTTGCATACAAGACATGTGACACCTGCTGGAAAGTGTGTAGTGCTGGTGTTCCACAGGGTGCAAGTGCTGATTCATGTGCTTTTGAGAAACCAAAACTAAATTTGCTATATCTTCCTTAATTATAGGACTTTTTCAATTCTGTAAAAACCTAATTGTACTACAAGATAAGGCCTGTCTGAAAATATGTTTAAAGTTTATACAGTTTGATCAATTAAAATTTTAAATGAAATTTAAATAAACATTTAAATTTATAAACTAAATTTTATTGAAAAATTAAATTTTCATAAAAGTTTGAAAACAGATTTTGTCAAAGTTTAGACACAAAAGTTGATCAATCAATGGTCTTTAAAATAAATGGTGGTTTGGGTCTGTGTAACTGAGAACATTTTTCCCAGGGGTAGTGAAGTAGCATGACTCATAGTGATTTTGGCAACAAACCGCAATATGCCTGTCAAGGTGCATATAGGTGTACACACTAAAGAAGCAACAACAGGTGCTATGTTCCATATTTATTGTGTCAGGTATTTAGGCAGTTATTTGTATAACTAATAGTGCACTCAGATTTAAACATCTAATGGGACCACTTCCATGTTTTATAGGAAAATTGCATTACATTTCAGTGTCGATAACTACAAAAAGCGACAATAAGATAGGAAAATACAGTTTTTAGGCAGGCTTTACCTTACTAAACAATGGTGCTAATCTCTCTCATGAAGATCTAAGCCATGTCCTTGAGGTGCTGTATATTAGTATGGTGATATAATGATCACTTATGGCAGTACACTGCATATGTCCTTATGAAACCTTGCTATCACCACCAGACTACTGGAGAGCTTCCAAGCTGATCCACCACTAACACTTTGTTCCAGATACCAGCCTAGACCTGAAAAGATATAAAATGTTTCACTTATATCTAGAAAACAGTAAGATGTATGCAAATGAAGTTAAAATGTGTTAGATACAGTGATTTCCAAATAACATTCAGGCTGCAAGCATAGGAAATAAATATTAAACTTGACAGAGTGACACTCAGAAATGTGAAGTAATAGTCATGTATTAAAGTAATAAATTCATCCTAAAAGTATATGAAGTTTATATAAGCATATCTGGTCATTTACAGGTTAAATAACTAATCAGGTAGACTATGCATCACAAACTTTAAGGAAATGCGGGGACGGTGAGGTTTTGATCATTGGTGGAAACATTAGTACATGCCAGTATACAGGAAAGTAAAGCGACAATGTAGTAATAAAGAATATATTACTATAAGCAATCTTATTCATGAGGGAAATAACAATTCTGGATATTGCAAGTGAATACAGCCAAATGTGGCCACACATATCAACTACAGGTACCAATACATCCTATATCATAAACTAAATGTGAAATTCTGATCCCCAAAACTTGTAAACAAGAATAGAAATTTGCATATGTGGGACATATACAATGTAATTGTTATGATCAAATGTGCAAAAATAATTCCAATGATCTGTTTGAACATTTAAAGTGTATTTGTAAGGATGTTTTATACCAATTATTAACCTCAATGGTTCAATAGAATCAGATATCAGCTGATATTACAATACCGCACTCTATCCAAGTACTGAATTTAAATATGTTACCATACATGGGCATATTAATGAAGAAAATAACATTTTGGGATACATTTAATGCACACAACCAGAAATGTGTCTTACAGATTCACTGTAGGTACAAAGTCAGCCTATATGATATACTGAATGTGAACTTTGGATCCCAAGCATTCTAAAATATGTGAATATTTGTTCATGTGGGATATGTAACCATGCTAAGATCAGTTGTACACAGTTAAACTCAAAATATCTGTTTGAATATATCTTATGCAATCTTTAGAGTGTCAGTTAACAAATAGTATTAGTAATTAACAATGCATAAATTAAGATGGATCATTAGAATTCACATAACATCATACAGGCCACAATGCCGCACTTCACTAATCAATATCTTAACCAAATTGAACAATAAAATTGAATGCATTTTGTGTTCACCTTACATCATTTTGCTGTTTTCATACATCCAAGGGTAAATATACATGTGGAAAGTATATTTTATCCCTTCAGCCTGCATTTCATTCTCAGAAAGTTTAAACTGATTTAGTAGAGAACTTGAGTAGGTTCTAGTATAAAATTTGCATCGCTGTCCTCTCACTAAACACCCTGTAACTATATTTGTTAACAATTACTAAAGGCTATATAAGCAGATATGTGTTACTCAGGAAGTCACCCCATCATAAACACATAAATTAACTGATTGGACCCCTAATAAATAGTTTGAATGAGCAATACAAAATAGAATCTGTCTCTCATACATTTTAAATGTATGACTCATTTTGACTTACAAAGATATTTTCTCTGACAAAATTTGACAAATATCCATCATTGTAGCTTGTATATGGTGTAGGAGTATAAACATGCTGATATCATTTGATATAATTTCCAAAAATATTATCTATGTGCATTTTAAGGGGCAAATTTTAATTTTTTAATTTTTTAAAAAAAAATTATTAAAATTTTAAAAAATAAAATCAATTTTTAAATTCTAATGTCATTTTTCTATTTTAAATGTTAATATATATAACGCCTTCAAATTTCATGTGTTGATCATTAATAATAAAAATTTTATAGCAATTTAAAGTTTAATAATAACTGCCTGTACAGGCCATACACCACAATTAATTTTACTATATGTTCTCTACATATATTTCTCAGCACTGACCTTTCCACAGTGTGACAATCAATACAAATCATATGAAAATCTAAAATACCCCCAAAGATGACTTCACGGTGAAATTCTTGTCAAGGGTTGACCGGCATTTTGGTGAGCTGCTGCACTGTAAACATAACAGCATGTACACAGACCACATATTTCACTTCCGGATCATTAGCAAGGCCTTATTACTCCATGTGCACTGTCGCCAAATTACACACTGACAACCACCCTCTCTGCTCACATTCTCAAGAATAAACAATTACCTTTAAATCCCTACCAAATATGCATCAATATAACTCTTCTATCACCACCAAAATGAGAGAGGAAAAAATGTTCTAAAAATAGACTGGAACTACATTCGTGGGTACTGAACTGGAAGTATTAATTGTGATGCGATTCCTGACAGGCCCAACTTTTTGGGACAAATTTTAGTAAAACTTTTATATTTGAATGCCACACCTATTTGAACTTTATACATGAAGTCTTTTTGAATTTCCTTGCATACAAGACATGTGACACCTGCTGGAAAGTGTGTAGTGCTGGTGTTCCACAGGGTGCAAGTGCTGATTCATGTGCTTTTGAGAAACCAAAACTAAATTTGCTATATCTTCCTTAATTATAGGACTTTTTCAATTCTGTAAAAACCTAATTGTACTACAAGATAAGGCCTGTCTGAAAATATGTTTAAAGTTTATACAGTTTGATCAATTAAAATTTTAAATGAAATTTAAATAAACATTTAAATTTATAAACTAAATTTTATTGAAAAATTAAATTTTCATAAAAGTTTGAAAACAGATTTTGTCAAAGTTTAGACACAAAAGTTGATCAATCAATGGTCTTTAAAATAAATGGTGGTTTGGGTCTGTGTAACTGAGAACATTTTTCCCAGGGGTAGTGAAGTAGCATGACTCATAGTGATTTTGGCAACAAACCGCAATATGCCTGTCAAGGTGCATATAGGTGTACACACTAAAGAAGCAACAACAGGTGCTATGTTCCATATTTATTGTGTCAGGTATTTAGGCAGTTATTTGTATAACTAATAGTGCACTCAGATTTAAACATCTAATGGGACCACTTCCATGTTTTATAGGAAAATTGCATTACATTTCAGTGTCGATAACTACAAAAAGCGACAATAAGATAGGAAAATACAGTTTTTAGGCAGGCTTTACCTTACTAAACAATGGTGCTAATCTCTCTCATGAAGATCTAAGCCATGTCCTTGAGGTGCTGTATATTAGTATGGTGATATAATGATCACTTATGGCAGTACACTGCATATGTCCTTATGAAACCTTGCTATCACCACCAGACTACTGGAGAGCTTCCAAGCTGATCCACCACTAACACTTTGTTCCAGATACCAGCCTAGACCTGAAAAGATATAAAATGTTTCACTTATATCTAGAAAACAGTAAGATGTATGCAAATGAAGTTAAAATGTGTTAGATACAGTGATTTCCAAATAACATTCAGGCTGCAAGCATAGGAAATAAATATTAAACTTGACAGAGTGACACTCAGAAATGTGAAGTAATAGTCATGTATTAAAGTAATAAATTCATCCTAAAAGTATATGAAGTTTATATAAGCATATCTGGTCATTTACAGGTTAAATAACTAATCAGGTAGACTATGCATCACAAACTTTAAGGAAATGCGGGGACGGTGAGGTTTTGATCATTGGTGGAAACATTAGTACATGCCAGTATACAGGAAAGTAAAGCGACAATGTAGTAATAAAGAATATATTACTATAAGCAATCTTATTCATGAGGGAAATAACAATTCTGGATATTGCAAGTGAATACAGCCAAATGTGGCCACACATATCAACTACAGGTACCAATACATCCTATATCATAAACTAAATGTGAAATTCTGATCCCCAAAACTTGTAAACAAGAATAGAAATTTGCATATGTGGGACATATACAATGTAATTGTTATGATCAAATGTGCAAAAATAATTCCAATGATCTGTTTGAACATTTAAAGTGTATTTGTAAGGATGTTTTATACCAATTATTAACCTCAATGGTTCAATAGAATCAGATATCAGCTGATATTACAATACCGCACTCTATCCAAGTACTGAATTTAAATATGTTACCATACATGGGCATATTAATGAAGAAAATAACATTTTGGGATACATTTAGTGCACACAGCCAGAAATGTGTCTTACAGATTCACTGTAGGTACATTGTCAGCCTATATGATATACTGAATGTGAACTTTGGATCCCAAGCATTCTAAAATATGTGAATATTTGTTCATGTGGGATATGTAACCATGCTAAGATCAGTTGTACACAGTTAAACTCAAAATATCTGTTTGAATATATCTTATGCAATCTTTAGAGTGTCAGTTAACAAATAGTATTAGTAATTAACAATGCATAAATTAAGATGGATCATTAGAATTCACATAACATCATACAGGCCACAATGCCGCACTTCACTAATCAATATCTTAACCAAATTGAACAATAAAATTGAATGCATTTTGTGTTCAACTTACATCATTTTGCTGTTTTCATACATCCAAGGGTAAATATACATGTGGAAAGTATATTTTATCCCTTCAGCCTGCATTTCATTCTCAGAAAGTTTAAACTGATTTAGTAGAGAACTTGAGTAGGTTCTAGTATAAAATTTGCATCGCTGTCCTCTCACTAAACACCCTGTAACTATATTTGTTAACAATTACTAAAGGCTATATAAGCAGATATGTGTTACTCAGGAAGTCACCCCATCATAAACACATAAATTAACTGATTGGACCCCTAATAAATAGTTTGAATGAGCAATACAAAATAGAATCTGTCTCTCATACATTTTAAATGTATGACTCATTTTGACTTACAAAGATATTTTCTCTGACAAAATTTGACAAATATCCATCATTGTAGCTTGTATATGGTGTAGGAGTATAAACATGCTGATATCATTTGATATAATTTCCAAAAATATTATCTATGTGCATTTTAAGGGGCAAATTTTAATTTTTTAATTTTTTAAAAAAAAATTATTAAAATTTTAAAAAATAAAATCAATTTTTAAATTCTAATGTCATTTTTCTATTTTAAATGTTAATATATATAACGCCTTCAAATTTCATGTGTTGATCATTAATAATAAAAATTTTATAGCAATTTAAAGTTTAATAATAACTGCCTGTACAGGCCATACACCACAATTAATTTTACTATATGTTCTCTACATATATTTCTCAGCACTGACCTTTCCACAGTGTGACAATCAATACAAATCATATGAAAATCTAAAATACCCCCAAAGATGACTTCACGGTGAAATTCTTGTCAAGGGTTGACCGGCATTTTGGTGAGCTGCTGCACTGTAAACATAACAGCATGTACACAGACCACATATTTCACTTCCGGATCATTAGCAAGGCCTTATTACTCCATGTGCACTGTCGCCAAATTACACACTGACAACCACCCTCTCTGCTCACATTCTCAAGAATAAACAATTACCTTTAAATCCCTACCAAATATGCATCAATATAACTCTTCTATCACCACCAAAATGAGAGAGGAGAAAATGTTCTAAAAATAGACTGGAACTACATTCGTGGGTACTGAACTGGAAGTATTAATTGTGATGCGATTCCTGACAGGCCCAACTTTTTGGGACAAATTTTAGTAAAACTTTTATATTTGAATGCCACACCTATTTGAACTTTATACATGAAGTCTTTTTGAATTTCCTTGCATACAAGACATGTGACACCTGCTGGAAAGTGTGTAGTGCTGGTGTTCCACAGGGTGCAAGTGCTGATTCATGTGCTTTTGAGAAACCAAAACTAAATTTGCTATATCTTCCTTAATTATAGGACTTTTTCAATTCTGTAAAAACCTAATTGTACTACAAGATAAGGCCTGTCTGAAAATATGTTTAAAGTTTATACAGTTTGATCAATTAAAATTTTAAATGAAATTTAAATAAACATTTAAATTTATAAACTAAATTTTATTGAAAAATTAAATTTTCATAAAAGTTTGAAAACAGATTTTGTCAAAGTTTAGACACAAAAGTTGATCAATCAATGGTCTTTAAAATAAATGGTGGTTTGGGTCTGTGTAACTGAGAACATTTTTCCCAGGGGTAGTGAAGTAGCATGACTCATAGTGATTTTGGCAACAAACCGCAATATGCCTGTCAAGGTGCATATAGGTGTACACACTAAAGAAGCAACAACAGGTGCTATGTTCCATATTTATTGTGTCAGGTATTTAGGCAGTTATTTGTATAACTAATAGTGCACTCAGATTTAAACATCTAATGGGACCACTTCCATGTTTTATAGGAAAATTGCATTACATTTCAGTGTCGATAACTACAAAAAGCGACAATAAGATAGGAAAATACAGTTTTTAGGCAGGCTTTACCTTACTAAACAATGGTGCTAATCTCTCTCATGAAGATCTAAGCCATGTCCTTGAGGTGCTGTATATTAGTATGGTGATATAATGATCACTTATGGCAGTACACTGCATATGTCCTTATGAAACCTTGCTATCACCACCAGACTACTGGAGAGCTTCCAAGCTGATCCACCACTAACACTTTGTTCCAGATACCAGCCTAGACCTGAAAAGATATAAAATGTTTCACTTATATCTAGAAAACAGTAAGATGTATGCAAATGAAGTTAAAATGTGTTAGATACAGTGATTTCCAAATAACATTCAGGCTGCAAGCATAGGAAATAAATATTAAACTTGACAGAGTGACACTCAGAAATGTGAAGTAATAGTCATGTATTAAAGTAATAAATTCATCCTAAAAGTATATGAAGTTTATATAAGCATATCTGGTCATTTACAGGTTAAATAACTAATCAGGTAGACTATGCATCACAAACTTTAAGGAAATGCGGGGACGGTGAGGTTTTGATCATTGGTGGAAACATTAGTACATGCCAGTATACAGGAAAGTAAAGCGACAATGTAGTAATAAAGAATATATTACTATAAGCAATCTTATTCATGAGGGAAATAACAATTCTGGATATTGCAAGTGAATACAGCCAAATGTGGCCACACATATCAACTACAGGTACCAATACATCCTATATCATAAACTAAATGTGAAATTCTGATCCCCAAAACTTGTAAACAAGAATAGAAATTTGCATATGTGGGACATATACAATGTAATTGTTATGATCAAATGTGCAAAAATAATTCCAATGATCTGTTTGAACATTTAAAGTGTATTTGTAAGGATGTTTTATACCAATTATTAACCTCAATGGTTCAATAGAATCAGATATCAGCTGATATTACAATACCGCACTCTATCCAAGTACTGAATTTAAATATGTTACCATACATGGGCATATTAATGAAGAAAATAACATTTTGGGATACATTTAGTGCACACAGCCAGAAATGTGTCTTACAGATTCACTGTAGGTACATTGTCAGCCTATATGATATACTGAATGTGAACTTTGGATCCCAAACATTCTAAAATATGTGAATATTTGTTCATGTGGGATATGTAACCATGCTAAGATCAGTTGTACACAGTTAAACTCAAAATATCTGTTTGAATATATCTTATGCAATCTTTAGAGTGTCAGTTAACAAATAGTATTAGTAATTAACAATGCATAAATTAAGATGGATCATTAGAATTCACATAACATCATACAGGCCACAATGCCGCACTTCACTAATCAATATCTTAACCAAATTGAACAATAAAATTGAATGCATTTTGTGTTCAACTTACATCATTTTGCTGTTTTCATACATCCAAGGGTAAATATACATGTGGAAAGTATATTTTATCCCTTCAGCCTGCATTTCATTCTCAGAAAGTTTAAACTGATTTAGTAGAGAACTTGAGTAGGTTCTAGTATAAAATTTGCATCGCTGTCCTCTCACTAAACACCCTGTAACTATATTTGTTAACAATTACTAAAGGCTATATAAGCAGATATGTGTTACTCAGGAAGTCACCCCATCATAAACACATAAATTAACTGATTGGACCCCTAATAAATAGTTTGAATGAGCAATACAAAATAGAATCTGTCTCTCATACATTTTAAATGTATGACTCATTTTGACTTACAAAGATATTTTCTCTGACAAAATTTGACAAATATCCATCATTGTAGCTTGTATATGGTGTAGGAGTATAAACATGCTGATATCATTTGATATAATTTCCAAAAATATTATCTATGTGCATTTTAAGGGGCAAATTTTAATTTTTTAATTTTTTAAAAAAAAATTATTAAAATTTTAAAAAATAAAATCAATTTTTAAATTCTAATGTCATTTTTCTATTTTAAATGTTAATATATATAACGCCTTCAAATTTCATGTGTTGATCATTAATAATAAAAATTTTATAGCAATTTAAAGTTTAATAATAACTGCCTGTACAGGCCATACACCACAATTAATTTTACTATATGTTCTCTACATATATTTCTCAGCACTGACCTTTCCACAGTGTGACAATCAATACAAATCATATGAAAATCTAAAATACCCCCAAAGATGACTTCACGGTGAAATTCTTGTCAAGGGTTGACCGGCATTTTGGTGAGCTGCTGCACTGTAAACATAACAGCATGTACACAGACCACATATTTCACTTCCGGATCATTAGCAAGGCCTTATTACTCCATGTGCACTGTCGCCAAATTACACACTGACAACCACCCTCTCTGCTCACATTCTCAAGAATAAACAATTACCTTTAAATCCCTACCAAATATGCATCAATATAACTCTTCTATCACCACCAAAATGAGAGAGGAAAAAATGTTCTAAAAATAGACTGGAACTACATTCGTGGGTACTGAACTGGAAGTATTAATTGTGATGCGATTCCTGACAGGCCCAACTTTTTGGGACAAATTTTAGTAAAACTTTTATATTTGAATGCCACACCTATTTGAACTTTATACATGAAGTCTTTTTGAATTTCCTTGCATACAAGACATGTGACACCTGCTGGAAAGTGTGTAGTGCTGGTGTTCCACAGGGTGCAAGTGCTGATTCATGTGCTTTTGAGAAACCAAAACTAAATTTGCTATATCTTCCTTAATTATAGGACTTTTTCAATTCTGTAAAAACCTAATTGTACTACAAGATAAGGCCTGTCTGAAAATATGTTTAAAGTTTATACAGTTTGATCAATTAAAATTTTAAATGAAATTTAAATAAACATTTAAATTTATAAACTAAATTTTATTGAAAAATTAAATTTTCATAAAAGTTTGAAAACAGATTTTGTCAAAGTTTAGACACAAAAGTTGATCAATCAATGGTCTTTAAAATAAATGGTGGTTTGGGTCTGTGTAACTGAGAACATTTTTCCCAGGGGTAGTGAAGTAGCATGACTCATAGTGATTTTGGCAACAAACCGCAATATGCCTGTCAAGGTGCATATAGGTGTACACACTAAAGAAGCAACAACAGGTGCTATGTTCCATATTTATTGTGTCAGGTATTTAGGCAGTTATTTGTATAACTAATAGTGCACTCAGATTTAAACATCTAATGGGACCACTTCCATGTTTTATAGGAAAATTGCATTACATTTCAGTGTCGATAACTACAAAAAGCGACAATAAGATAGGAAAATACAGTTTTTAGGCAGGCTTTACCTTACTAAACAATGGTGCTAATCTCTCTCATGAAGATCTAAGCCATGTCCTTGAGGTGCTGTATATTAGTATGGTGATATAATGATCACTTATGGCAGTACACTGCATATGTCCTTATGAAACCTTGCTATCACCACCAGACTACTGGAGAGCTTCCAAGCTGATCCACCACTAACACTTTGTTCCAGATACCAGCCTAGACCTGAAAAGATATAAAATGTTTCACTTATATCTAGAAAACAGTAAGATGTATGCAAATGAAGTTAAAATGTGTTAGATACAGTGATTTCCAAATAACATTCAGGCTGCAAGCATAGGAAATAAATATTAAACTTGACAGAGTGACACTCAGAAATGTGAAGTAATAGTCATGTATTAAAGTAATAAATTCATCCTAAAAGTATATGAAGTTTATATAAGCATATCTGGTCATTTACAGGTTAAATAACTAATCAGGTAGACTATGCATCACAAACTTTAAGGAAATGCGGGGACGGTGAGGTTTTGATCATTGGTGGAAACATTAGTACATGCCAGTATACAGGAAAGTAAAGCGACAATCTAGTAATAAAGAATATATTACTATAAGCAATCTTATTCATGAGGGAAATAACAATTCTGGATATTGCAAGTGAATACAGCCAAATGTGGCCACACATATCAACTACAGGTACCAATACATCCTATATCATAAACTAAATGTGAAATTCTGATCCCCAAAACTTGTAAACAAGAATAGAAATTTGCATATGTGGGACATATACAATGTAATTGTTATGATCAAATGTGCAAAAATAATTCCAATGATCTGTTTGAACATTTAAAGTGTATTTGTAAGGATGTTTTATACCAATTATTAACCTCAATGGTTCAATAGAATCAGATATCAGCTGATATTACAATACCGCACTCTATCCAAGTACTGAATTTAAATATGTTACCATACATGGGCATATTAATGAAGAAAATAACATTTTGGGATACATTTAGTGCACACAGCCAGAAATGTGTCTTACAGATTCACTGTAGGTACATTGTCAGCCTATATGATATACTGAATGTGAACTTTGGATCCCAAGCATTCTAAAATATGTGAATATTTGTTCATGTGGGATATGTAACCATGCTAAGATCAGTTGTACACAGTTAAACTCAAAATATCTGTTTGAATATATCTTATGCAATCTTTAGAGTGTCAGTTAACAAATAGTATTAGTAATTAACAATGCATAAATTAAGATGGATCATTAGAATTCACATAACATCATACAGGCCACAATGCCGCACTTCACTAATCAATATCTTAACCAAATTGAACAATAAAATTGAATGCATTTTGTGTTCAACTTACATCATTTTGCTGTTTTCATACATCCAAGGGTAAATATACATGTGGAAAGTATATTTTATCCCTTCAGCCTGCATTTCATTCTCAGAAAGTTTAAACTGATTTAGTAGAGAACTTGAGTAGGTTCTAGTATAAAATTTGCATCGCTGTCCTCTCACTAAACACCCTGTAACTATATTTGTTAACAATTACTAAAGGCTATATAAGCAGATATGTGTTACTCAGGAAGTCACCCCATCATAAACACATAAATTAACTGATTGGACCCCTAATAAATAGTTTGAATGAGCAATACAAAATAGAATCTGTCTCTCATACATTTTAAATGTATGACTCATTTTGACTTACAAAGATATTTTCTCTGACAAAATTTGACAAATATCCATCATTGTAGCTTGTATATGGTGTAGGAGTATAAACATGCTGATATCATTTCATATAATTTCCAAAAATATTATCTATGTGCATTTTAAGGGGCAAATTTTAATTTTTTAATTTTTTAAAAAAAAATTATTAAAATTTTAAAAAATAAAATCAATTTTTAAATTCTAATGTCATTTTTCTATTTTAAATGTTAATATATATAACGCCTTCAAATTTCATGTGTTGATCATTAATAATAAAAATTTTATAGCAATTTAAAGTTTAATAATAACTGCCTGTACAGGCCATACACCACAATTAATTTTACTATATGTTCTCTACATATATTTCTCAGCACTGACCTTTCCACAGTGTGACAATCAATACAAATCATATGAAAATCTAAAATACCCCCAAAGATGACTTCACGGTGAAATTCTTGTCAAGGGTTGACCGGCATTTTGGTGAGCTGCTGCACTGTAAACATAACAGCATGTACACAGACCACATATTTCACTTCCGGATCATTAGCAAGGCCTTATTACTCCATGTGCACTGTCGCCAAATTACACACTGACAACCACCCTCTCTGCTCACATTCTCAAGAATAAACAATTACCTTTAAATCCCTACCAAATATGCATCAATATAACTCTTCTATCACCACCAAAATGAGAGAGGAAAAAATGTTCTAAAAATAGACTGGAACTACATTCGTGGGTACTGAACTGGAAGTATTAATTGTGATGCGATTCCTGACAGGCCCAACTTTTTGGGACAAATTTTAGTAAAACTTTTATATTTGAATGCCACACCTATTTGAACTTTATACATGAAGTCTTTTTGAATTTCCTTGCATACAAGACATGTGACACCTGCTGGAAAGTGTGTAGTGCTGGTGTTCCACAGGGTGCAAGTGCTGATTCATGTGCTTTTGAGAAACCAAAACTAAATTTGCTATATCTTCCTTAATTATAGGACTTTTTCAATTCTGTAAAAACCTAATTGTACTACAAGATAAGGCCTGTCTGAAAATATGTTTAAAGTTTATACAGTTTGATCAATTAAAATTTTAAATGAAATTTAAATAAACATTTAAATTTATAAACTAAATTTTATTGAAAAATTAAATTTTCATAAAAGTTTGAAAACAGATTTTGTCAAAGTTTAGACACAAAAGTTGATCAATCAATGGTCTTTAAAATAAATGGTGGTTTGGGTCTGTGTAACTGAGAACATTTTTCCCAGGGGTAGTGAAGTAGCATGACTCATAGTGATTTTGGCAACAAACCGCAATATGCCTGTCAAGGTGCATATAGGTGTACACACTAAAGAAGCAACAACAGGTGCTATGTTCCATATTTATTGTGTCAGGTATTTAGGCAGTTATTTGTATAACTAATAGTGCACTCAGATTTAAACATCTAATGGGACCACTTCCATGTTTTATAGGAAAATTGCATTACATTTCAGTGTCGATAACTACAAAAAGCGACAATAAGATAGGAAAATACAGTTTTTAGGCAGGCTTTACCTTACTAAACAATGGTGCTAATCTCTCTCATGAAGATCTAAGCCATGTCCTTGAGGTGCTGTATATTAGTATGGTGATATAATGATCACTTATGGCAGTACACTGCATATGTCCTTATGAAACCTTGCTATCACCACCAGACTACTGGAGAGCTTCCAAGCTGATCCACCACTAACACTTTGTTCCAGATACCAGCCTAGACCTGAAAAGATATAAAATGTTTCACTTATATCTAGAAAACAGTAAGATGTATGCAAATGAAGTTAAAATGTGTTAGATACAGTGATTTCCAAATAACATTCAGGCTGCAAGCATAGGAAATAAATATTAAACTTGACAGAGTGACACTCAGAAATGTGAAGTAATAGTCATGTATTAAAGTAATAAATTCATCCTAAAAGTATATGAAGTTTATATAAGCATATCTGGTCATTTACAGGTTAAATAACTAATCAGGTAGACTATGCATCACAAACTTTAAGGAAATGCGGGGACGGTGAGGTTTTGATCATTGGTGGAAACATTAGTACATGCCAGTATACAGGAAAGTAAAGCGACAATGTAGTAATAAAGAATATATTACTATAAGCAATCTTATTCATGAGGGAAATAACAATTCTGGATATTGCAAGTGAATACAGCCAAATGTGGCCACACATATCAACTACAGGTACCAATACATCCTATATCATAAACTAAATGTGAAATTCTGATCCCCAAAACTTGTAAACAAGAATAGAAATTTGCATATGTGGGACATATACAATGTAATTGTTATGATCAAATGTGCAAAAATAATTCCAATGATCTGTTTGAACATTTAAAGTGTATTTGTAAGGATGTTTTATACCAATTATTAACCTCAATGGTTCAATAGAATCAGATATCAGCTGATATTACAATACCGCACTCTATCCAAGTACTGAATTTAAATATGTTACCATACATGGGCATATTAATGAAGAAAATAACATTTTGGGATACATTTAGTGCACACAGCCAGAAATGTGTCTTACAGATTCACTGTAGGTACATTGTCAGCCTATATGATATACTGAATGTGAACTTTGGATCCCAAACATTCTAAAATATGTGAATATTTGTTCATGTGGGATATGTAACCATGCTAAGATCAGTTGTACACAGTTAAACTCAAAATATATGTTTGAATATATCTTATGCAATCTTTAGAGTGTCAGTTAACAATTATTATTAGTAATTAACAATGCATAAATTAAGATGGATCATTAGAATTCACATAACATCATACAGGCCACAATGCCGCACTTCACTAATCAATATCTTAACCAAATTGAACAATAAAATTGAATGCATTTTGTGTTCAACTTACATCATTTTGCTGTTTTCATACATCCAAGGGTAAATATACATGTGGAAAGTATATTTTATCCCTTCAGCCTGCATTTCATTCTCAGAAAGTTTAAACTGATTTAGTAGAGAACTTGAGTAGGTTCTAGTATAAAATTTGCATCGCTGTCCTCTCACTAAACACCCTGTAACTATATTTGTTAACAATTACTAAAGGCTATATAAGCAGATATGTGTTACTCAGGAAGTCACCCCATCATAAACACATAAATTAACTGATTGGACCCCTAATAAATAGTATGAATGAGCAATACAAAATAGAATCTGTCTCTCATACATTTTAAATGTATGACTCATTTTGACTTACAAAGATATTTTCTCTGACAAAATTTGACAAATATCCATCATTGTAGCTTGTATATGGTGTAGGAGTATAAACATGCTGATATCATTTGATATAATTTCCAAAAATATTATCTATGTGCATTTTAAGGGGCAAATTTTAATTTTTTAATTTTTTAAAAAAAAATTATTAAAATTTTAAAAAATAAAATCAATTTTTAAATTCTAATGTCATTTTTCTATTTTAAATGTTAATATATATAACGCCTTCAAATTTCATGTGTTGATCATTAATAATAAAAATTTTATAGCAATTTAAAGTTTAATAATAACTGCCTGTACAGGCCATACACCACAATTAATTTTACTATATGTTCTCTACATATATTTCTCAGCACTGACCTTTCCACAGTGTGACAATCAATACAAATCATATGAAAATCTAAAATACCCCCAAAGATGACTTCACGGTGAAATTCTTGTCAAGGGTTGACCGGCATTTTGGTGAGCTGCTGCACTGTAAACATAACAGCATGTACACAGACCACATATTTCACTTCCGGATCATTAGCAAGGCCTTATTACTCCATGTGCACTGTCGCCAAATTACACACTGACAACCACCCTCTCTGCTCACATTCTCAAGAATAAACAATTACCTTTAAATCCCTACCAAATATGCATCAATATAACTCTTCTATCACCACCAAAATGAGAGAGGAAAAAATGTTCTAAAAATAGACTGGAACTACATTCATGGGTACTGAACTGGAAGTATTAATTGTGATGCGATTCCTGACAGGCCCAACTTTTTGGGACAAATTTTAGTAAAACTTTTATATTTGAATGCCACACCTATTTGAACTTTATACATGAAGTCTTTTTGAATTTCCTTGCATACAAGACATGTGACACCTGCTGGAAAGTGTGTAGTGCTGGTGTTCCACAGGGTGCAAGTGCTGATTCATGTGCTTTTGAGAAACCAAAACTAAATTTGCTATATCTTCCTTAATTATAGGACTTTTTCAATTCTGTAAAAACCTAATTGTACTACAAGATAAGGCCTGTCTGAAAATATGTTTAAAGTTTATACAGTTTGATCAATTAAAATTTTAAATGAAATTTAAATAAACATTTAAATTTATAAACTAAATTTTATTGAAAAATTAAATTTTCATAAAAGTTTGAAAACAGATTTTGTCAAAGTTTAGACACAAAAGTTGATCAATCAATGGTCTTTAAAATAAATGGTGGTTTGGGTCTGTGTAACTGAGAACATTTTTCCCAGGGGTAGTGAAGTAGCATGACTCATAGTGATTTTGGCAACAAACCGCAATATGCCTGTCAAGGTGCATATAGGTGTACACACTAAAGAAGCAACAACAGGTGCTATGTTCCATATTTATTGTGTCAGGTATTTAGGCAGTTATTTGTATAACTAATAGTGCACTCAGATTTAAACATCTAATGGGACCACTTCCATGTTTTATAGGAAAATTGCATTACATTTCAGTGTCGATAACTACAAAAAGCGACAATAAGATAGGAAAATACAGTTTTTAGGCAGGCTTTACCTTACTAAACAATGGTGCTAATCTCTCTCATGAAGATCTAAGCCATGTCCTTGAGGTGCTGTATATTAGTATGGTGATATAATGATCACTTATGGCAGTACACTGCATATGTCCTTATGAAACCTTGCTATCACCACCAGACTACTGGAGAGCTTCCAAGCTGATCCACCACTAACACTTTGTTCCAGATACCAGCCTAGACCTGAAAAGATATAAAATGTTTCACTTATATCTAGAAAACAGTAAGATGTATGCAAATGAAGTTAAAATGTGTTAGATACAGTGATTTCCAAATAACATTCAGGCTGCAAGCATAGGAAATAAATATTAAACTTGACAGAGTGACACTCAGAAATGTGAAGTAATAGTCATGTATTAAAGTAATAAATTCATCCTAAAAGTATATGAAGTTTATATAAGCATATCTGGTCATTTACAGGTTAAATAACTAATCAGGTAGACTATGCATCACAAACTTTAAGGAAATGCGGGGACGGTGAGGTTTTGATCATTGGTGGAAACATTAGTACATGCCAGTATACAGGAAAGTAAAGCGACAATGCAGTAATAAAGAATATATTACTATAAGCAATCTTATTCATGAGGGAAATAACAATTCTGGATATTGCAAGTGAATACAGCCAAATGTGGCCACACATATCAACTACAGGTACCAATACATCCTATATCATAAACTAAATGTGAAATTCTGATCCCCAAAACTTGTAAACAAGAATAGAAATTTGCATATGTGGGACATATACAATGTAATTGTTATGATCAAATGTGCAAAAATAATTCCAATGATCTGTTTGAACATTTAAAGTGTATTTGTAAGGATGTTTTATACCAATTATTAACCTCAATGGTTCAATAGAATCAGATATCAGCTGATATTACAATACCGCACTCTATCCAAGTACTGAATTTAAATATGTTACCATACATGGGCATATTAATGAAGAAAATAACATTTTGGGATACATTTAGTGCACACAGCCAGAAATGTGTCTTACAGATTCACTGTAGGTACATTGTCAGCCTATATGATATACTGAATGTGAACTTTGGATCCCAAGCATTCTAAAATATGTGAATATTTGTTCATGTGGGATATGTAACCATGCTAAGATCAGTTGTACACAGTTAAACTCAAAATATCTGTTTGAATATATCTTATGCAATCTTTAGAGTGTCAGTTAACAAATATTATTAGTAATTAACAATGCATAAATTAAGATGGATCATTAGAATTCACATAACATCATACAGGCCACAATGCCGCACTTCACTAATCAATATCTTAACCAAATTGAACAATAAAATTGAATGCATTTTGTGTTCAACTTACATCATTTTGCTGTTTTCATACATCCAAGGGTAAATATACATGTGGAAAGTATATTTTATCCCTTCAGCCTGCATTTCATTCTCAGAAAGTTTAAACTGATTTAGTAGAGAACTTGAGTAGGTTCTAGTATAAAATTTGCATCGCTGTCCTCTCACTAAACACCCTGTAACTATATTTGTTAACAATTACTAAAGGCTATATAAGCAGATATGTGTTACTCAGGAAGTCACCCCATCATAAACACATAAATTAACTGATTGGACCCCTAATAAATAGTTTGAATGAGCAATACAAAATAGAATCTGTCTCTCATACATTTTAAATGTATGACTCATTTTGACTTACAAAGATATTTTCTCTGACAAAATTTGACAAATATCCATCATTGTAGCTTGTATATGGTGTAGGAGTATAAACATGCTGATATCATTTGATATAATTTCCAAAAATATTATCTATGTGCATTTTAAGGGGCAAATTTTAATTTTTTAATTTTTTAAAAAAAAATTATTAAAATTTTAAAAAATAAAATCAATTTTTAAATTCTAATGTCATTTTTCTATTTTAAATGTTAATATATATAACGCCTTCAAATTTCATGTGTTGATCATTAATAATAAAAATTTTATAGCAATTTAAAGTTTAATAATAACTGCCTGTACAGGCCATACACCACAATTAATTTTACTATATGTTCTCTACATATATTTCTCAGCACTGACCTTTCCACAGTGTGACAATCAATACAAATCATATGAAAATCTAAAATACCCCCAAAGATGACTTCACGGTGAAATTCTTGTCAAGGGTTGACCGGCATTTTGGTGAGCTGCTGCACTGTAAACATAACAGCATGTACACAGACCACATATTTCACTTCCGGATCATTAGCAAGGCCTTATTACTCCATGTGCACTGTCGCCAAATTACACACTGACAACCACCCTCTCTGCTCACATTCTCAAGAATAAACAATTACCTTTAAATCCCTACCAAATATGCATCAATATAACTCTTCTATCACCACCAAAATGAGAGAGGAAAAAATGTTCTAAAAATAGACTGGAACTACATTCGTGGGTACTGAACTGGAAGTATTAATTGTGATGCGATTCCTGACAGGCCCAACTTTTTGGGACAAATTTTAGTAAAACTTTTATATTTGAATGCCACACCTATTTGAACTTTATACATGAAGTCTTTTTGAATTTCCTTGCATACAAGACATGTGACACCTGCTGGAAAGTGTGTAGTGCTGGTGTTCCACAGGGTGCAAGTGCTGATTCATGTGCTTTTGAGAAACCAAAACTAAATTTGCTATATCTTCCTTAATTATAGGACTTTTTCAATTCTGTAAAAACCTAATTGTACTACAAGATAAGGCCTGTCTGAAAATATGTTTAAAGTTTATACAGTTTGATCAATTAAAATTTTAAATGAAATTTAAATAAACATTTAAATTTATAAACTAAATTTTATTGAAAAATTAAATTTTCATAAAAGTTTGAAAACAGATTTTGTCAAAGTTTAGACACAAAAGTTGATCAATCAATGGTCTTTAAAATAAATGGTGGTTTGGGTCTGTGTAACTGAGAACATTTTTCCCAGGGGTAGTGAAGTAGCATGACTCATAGTGATTTTGGCAACAAACCGCAATATGCCTGTCAAGGTGCATATAGGTGTACACACTAAAGAAGCAACAACAGGTGCTATGTTCCATATTTATTGTGTCAGGTATTTAGGCAGTTATTTGTATAACTAATAGTGCACTCAGATTTAAACATCTAATGGGACCACTTCCATGTTTTATAGGAAAATTGCATTACATTTCAGTGTCGATAACTACAAAAAGCGACAATAAGATAGGAAAATACAGTTTTTAGGCAGGCTTTACCTTACTAAACAATGGTGCTAATCTCTCTCATGAAGATCTAAGCCATGTCCTTGAGGTGCTGTATATTAGTATGGTGATATAATGATCACTTATGGCAGTACACTGCATATGTCCTTATGAAACCTTGCTATCACCACCAGACTACTGGAGAGCTTCCAAGCTGATCCACCACTAACACTTTGTTCCAGATACCAGCCTAGACCTGAAAAGATATAAAATGTTTCACTTATATCTAGAAAACAGTAAGATGTATGCAAATGAAGTTAAAATGTGTTAGATACAGTGATTTCCAAATAACATTCAGGCTGCAAGCATAGGAAATAAATATTAAACTTGACAGAGTGACACTCAGAAATGTGAAGTAATAGTCATGTATTAAAGTAATAAATTCATCCTAAAAGTATATGAAGTTTATATAAGCATATCTGGTCATTTACAGGTTAAATAACTAATCAGGTAGACTATGCATCACAAACTTTAAGGAAATGCGGGGACGGTGAGGTTTTGATCATTGGTGGAAACATTAGTACATGCCAGTATACAGGAAAGTAAAGCGACAATGTAGTAATAAAGAATATATTACTATAAGCAATCTTATTCATGAGGGAAATAACAATTCTGGATATTGCAAGTGAATACAGCCAAATGTGGCCACACATATCAACTACAGGTACCAATACATCCTATATCATAAACTAAATGTGAAATTCTGATCCCCAAAACTTGTAAACAAGAATAGAAATTTGCATATGTGGGACATATACAATGTAATTGTTATGATCAAATGTGCAAAAATAATTCCAATGATCTGTTTGAACATTTAAAGTGTATTTGTAAGGATGTTTTATACCAATTATTAACCTCAATGGTTCAATAGAATCAGATATCAGCTGATATTACAATACCGCACTCTATCCAAGTACTGAATTTAAATATGTTACCATACATGGGCATATTAATGAAGAAAATAACATTTTGGGATACATTTAGTGCACACAGCCAGAAATGTGTCTTACAGATTCACTGTAGGTACATTGTCAGCCTATATGATATACTGAATGTGAACTTTGGATCCCAAGCATTCTAAAATATGTGAATATTTGTTCATGTGGGATATGTAACCATGCTAAGATCAGTTGTACACAGTTAAACTCAAAATATCTGTTTGAATATATCTTATGCAATCTTTAGAGTGTCAGTTAACAATTATTATTAGTAATTAACAATGCATAAATTAAGATGGATCATTAGAATTCACATAACATCATACAGGCCACAATGCCGCACTTCACTAATCAATATCTTAACCAAATTGAACAATAAAATTGAATGCATTTTGTGTTCAACTTACATCATTTTGCTGTTTTCATACATCCAAGGGTAAATATACATGTGGAAAGTATATTTTATCCCTTCAGCCTGCATTTCATTCTCAGAAAGTTTAAACTGATTTAGTAGAGAACTTGAGTAGGTTCTAGTATAAAATTTGCATCGCTGTCCTCTCACTAAACACCCTGTAACTATATTTGTTAACAATTACTAAAGGCTATATAAGCAGATATGTGTTACTCAGGAAGTCACCCCATCATAAACACATAAATTAACTGATTGGACCCCTAATAAATAGTTTGAATGAGCAATACAAAATAGAATCTGTCTCTCATACATTTTAAATGTATGACTCATTTTGACTTACAAAGATATTTTCTCTGACAAAATTTGACAAATATCCATCATTGTAGCTTGTATATGGTGTAGGAGTATAAACATGCTGATATCATTTGATATAATTTCCAAAAATATTATCTATGTGCATTTTAAGGGGCAAATTTTAATTTTTTAATTTTTTAAAAAAAAATTATTAAAATTTTAAAAAATAAAATCAATTTTTAAATTCTAATGTCATTTTTCTATTTTAAATGTTAATATATATAACGCCTTCAAATTTCATGTGTTGATCATTAATAATAAAAATTTTATAGCAATTTAAAGTTTAATAATAACTGCCTGTACAGGCCATACACCACAATTAATTTTACTATATGTTCTCTACATATATTTCTCAGCACTGACCTTTCCACAGTGTGACAATCAATACAAATCATATGAAAATCTAAAATACCCCCAAAGATGACTTCACGGTGAAATTCTTGTCAAGGGTTGACCGGCATTTTGGTGAGCTGCTGCACTGTAAACATAACAGCATGTACACAGACCACATATTTCACTTCCGGATCATTAGCAAGGCCTTATTACTCCATGTGCACTGTCGCCAAATTACACACTGACAACCACCCTCTCTGCTCACATTCTCAAGAATAAACAATTACCTTTAAATCCCTACCAAATATGCATCAATATAACTCTTCTATCACCACCAAAATGAGAGAGGAAAAAATGTTCTAAAAATAGACTGGAACTACATTCGTGGGTACTGAACTGGAAGTATTAATTGTGATGCGATTCCTGACAGGCCCAACTTTTTGGGACAAATTTTAGTAAAACTTTTATATTTGAATGCCACACCTATTTGAACTTTATACATGAAGTCTTTTTGAATTTCCTTGCATACAAGACATGTGACACCTGCTGGAAAGTGTGTAGTGCTGGTGTTCCACAGGGTGCAAGTGCTGATTCATGTGCTTTTGAGAAACCAAAACTAAATTTGCTATATCTTCCTTAATTATAGGACTTTTTCAATTCTGTAAAAACCTAATTGTACTACAAGATAAGGCCTGTCTGAAAATATGTTTAAAGTTTATACAGTTTGATCAATTAAAATTTTAAATGAAATTTAAATAAACATTTAAATTTATAAACTAAATTTTATTGAAAAATTAAATTTTCATAAAAGTTTGAAAACAGATTTTGTCAAAGTTTAGACACAAAAGTTGATCAATCAATGGTCTTTAAAATAAATGGTGGTTTGGGTCTGTGTAACTGAGAACATTTTTCCCAGGGGTAGTGAAGTAGCATGACTCATAGTGATTTTGGCAACAAACCGCAATATGCCTGTCAAGGTGCATATAGGTGTACACACTAAAGAAGCAACAACAGGTGCTATGTTCCATATTTATTGTGTCAGGTATTTAGGCAGTTATTTGTATAACTAATAGTGCACTCAGATTTAAACATCTAATGGGACCACTTCCATGTTTTATAGGAAAATTGCATTACATTTCAGTGTCGATAACTACAAAAAGCGACAATAAGATAGGAAAATACAGTTTTTAGGCAGGCTTTACCTTACTAAACAATGGTGCTAATCTCTCTCATGAAGATCTAAGCCATGTCCTTGAGGTGCTGTATATTAGTATGGTGATATAATGATCACTTATGGCAGTACACTGCATATGTCCTTATGAAACCTTGCTATCACCACCAGACTACTGGAGAGCTTCCAAGCTGATCCACCACTAACACTTTGTTCCAGATACCAGCCTAGACCTGAAAAGATATAAAATGTTTCACTTATATCTAGAAAACAGTAAGATGTATGCAAATGAAGTTAAAATGTGTTAGATACAGTGATTTCCAAATAACATTCAGGCTGCAAGCATAGGAAATAAATATTAAACTTGACAGAGTGACACTCAGAAATGTGAAGTAATAGTCATGTATTAAAGTAATAAATTCATCCTAAAAGTATATGAAGTTTATATAAGCATATCTGGTCATTTACAGGTTAAATAACTAATCAGGTAGACTATGCATCACAAACTTTAAGGAAATGCGGGGACGGTGAGGTTTTGATCATTGGTGGAAACATTAGTACATGCCAGTATACAGGAAAGTAAAGCGACAATGCAGTAATAAAGAATATATTACTATAAGCAATCTTATTCATGAGGGAAATAACAATTCTGGATATTGCAAGTGAATACAGCCAAATGTGGCCACACATATCAACTACAGGTACCAATACATCCTATATCATAAACTAAATGTGAAATTCTGATCCCCAAAACTTGTAAACAAGAATAGAAATTTGCATATGTGGGACATATACAATGTAATTGTTATGATCAAATGTGCAAAAATAATTCCAATGATCTGTTTGAACATTTAAAGTGTATTTGTAAGGATGTTTTATACCAATTATTAACCTCAATGGTTCAATAGAATCAGATATCAGCTGATATTACAATACCGCACTCTATCCAAGTACTGAATTTAAATATGTTACCATACATGGGCATATTAATGAAGAAAATAACATTTTGGGATACATTTAGTGCACACAGCCAGAAATGTGTCTTACAGATTCACTGTAGGTACATTGTCAGCCTATATGATATACTGAATGTGAACTTTGGATCCCAAACATTCTAAAATATGTGAATATTTGTTCATGTGGGATATGTAACCATGCTAAGATCAGTTGTACACAGTTAAACTCAAAATATCTGTTTGAATATATCTTATGCAATCTTTAGAGTGTCAGTTAACAATTATTATTAGTAATTAACAATGCATAAATTAAGATGGATCATTAGAATTCACATAACATCATACAGGCCACAATGCCGCACTTCACTAATCAATATCTTAACCAAATTGAACAATAAAATTGAATGCATTTTGTGTTCAACTTACATCATTTTGCTGTTTTCATACATCCAAGGGTAAATATACATGTGGAAAGTATATTTTATCCCTTCAGCCTGCATTTCATTCTCAGAAAGTTTAAACTGATTTAGTAGAGAACTTGAGTAGGTTCTAGTATAAAATTTGCATCGCTGTCCTCTCACTAAACACCCTGTAACTATATTTGTTAACAATTACTAAAGGCTATATAAGCAGATATGTGTTACTCAGGAAGTCACCCCATCATAAACACATAAATTAACTGATTGGACCCCTAATAAATAGTTTGAATGAGCAATACAAAATAGAATCTGTCTCTCATACATTTTAAATGTATGACTCATTTTGACTTACAAAGATATTTTCTCTGACAAAATTTGACAAATATCCATCATTGTAGCTTGTATATGGTGTAGGAGTATAAACATGCTGATATCATTTGATATAATTTCCAAAAATATTATCTATGTGCATTTTAAGGGGCAAATTTTAATTTTTTAATTTTTTTAAAAAAAATTATTAAAATTTTAAAAAATAAAATCAATTTTTAAATTCTAATGTCATTTTTCTATTTTAAATGTTAATATATATAACGCCTTCAAATTTCATGTGTTGATCATTAATAATAAAAATTTTATAGCAATTTAAAGTTTAATAATAACTGCCTGTACAGGCCATACACCACAATTAATTTTACTATATGTTCTCTACATATATTTCATATGAAAATCTAAAATACCCCCAAAGATGACTTCACGGTGAAATTCTTGTCAAGGGTTGACCGGCATTTTGGTGAGCTGCTGCACTGTAAACATAACAGCATGTACACAGACCACATATTTCACTTCCGGATCATTAGCAAGGCCTTATTACTCCATGTGCACTGTCGCCAAATTACACACTGACAACCACCCTCTCTGCTCACATTCTCAAGAATAAACAATTACCTTTAAATCCCTACCAAATATGCATCAATATAACTCTTCTATCACCACCAAAATGAGAGAGGAAAAAATGTTCTAAAAATAGACTGGAACTACATTCGTGGGTACTGAACTGGAAGTATTAATTGTGATGCGATTCCATATAATGTATAGGAGTTTCATCTTCTTCATCAGCCATTTTACACAGAGAAAATTCCATCTTCTTTTCAAAGTCCACATCTTCTATGATTCCATGTAGGGTAACGGAGCAGTTATAGGCGGTGGGCTAGAGAAACAAGGAAAATATCAACATTACTCTTGTAAAGATGGTTTTAGATTTCAGGAGTTAGGTTGATATTTTTTATTGCAAACATGTGTCTGCCATCCATGCCATACAAAAACATATCATAGACAGCAATATTGATCTGTTATCCATGCCATATAAAACATATCATAGCAATATTGATGTGTTATACATGCCATACAGAAACATATCATAGTCAGCAATATTGATGTGTTATCCATGCCATACAGAAACATATCATAGCAATATTGATGTGTTATCCATGCCATACAGAAACATATAGTAGCAATATTAATCTGCCTTCCATGCCATACAAAACATATATATCATACTCAGCAATATTGATGTGTTATCCATGCCATACAGAAACATATCATAGACAGCAATATTGATTTGTTATCCATGCCATACAGAAACATATCATAGCAATATTGATGTGTTATCCATGCCATACAGAAACATATAGTAGCAATATTAATCTGCCATCCATGCCATACAAAACATATCATAGTCAGCAAAACTGATCTGTTGTTGTTGGTGGTGGTTTAGGGTTTAATGCCATTTTGTAACACAAGATACTCATGGCGGCCAGTATTAATGGTGGAGGAAGAACCCAGGAAAACCCCAGAAAGAACCACCAACCCCCAAGAAGCTACTAGCAAGCTTTTTCATATATCCATATTAACTGAGTCTGAGATTTTAAACCCACGAAGACAGAGGTGAGATGGCAGTGATCGGTAATGATGAGCGCTTTAGACCACTCGGCCACTTGGTGCCCCTCAGTACTGATATGTTATCCATGCCATGCAACAACGTATAATAGCAATATTGATCTGCCATTCATGCCATACAAAAACATATCATAGAAAACATTACTGATTTGCATTCCATTCCATACCAAAAATATGTCAGCAAAATCGATCCCCCATTGAAATCTTTATCATACATCAGTCATTCATATCATTATGAAAATGTGCCATGGGCAGAAACATTGATCTGCCTTTACAAAAACACAATGTGCCTGCATAACATGTCCTAAAACACAATGTGCCAGCATAACATGTCCTAAAATATAATGTGCCAGCATGACATTTTCTAAAACATAATGTGCCAACAGAACATGTTCTAAAACATAATGTGTCAAAAGAACATGTTCTAAAACATAATGTGTCAAAAGAACATGTTCTAAAACATAATGTGTCAAAAGAACACGTTCTAAAACATAATGTGCCAGCATGACATTTTCTAAAACATAATGTGCCAGCATGACATTTTCTAAAACATAATGTGTCAAAAGAACATGTTCTAAAACATAATGTGTCATAAGAACATGTTCTAAAACATAATGTGTCAAAAGAACATGTTCTAAAACATAATGTGTCAAAATAACATGTTCTAAAACATGTGTCAAAAGAACATGTTCTAAAACATAATGTGCCAGCATGACATTTTCTAAAACATAATGTGCCAGCATGACATTTTCTAAAACATAATGTGCCAACAGAACATGTTCTAAAACATAATGTGTCAAAAGAACATGTTCTAAATAATAATGTGTCAGAAGAACTTCGTTTAAAAAATATTGTGCCAGCACAACATGTTCTATGTTCTTTATTCTATTGGTTACTCTAAATAAACTGCGAACATCCTGATTTGCTGTTACACTATGTGATCAGGTTCTATGCAGTCTGCAATTTAATTTGAGCTATAATTGAGTATAGATGGTAACTAATATGACATAAATAGCATTCAACCAAACCCTGAAAACAGAAATCTCTGGGATCTTCTTCATGTTCAATACTTTAGTCTTAAGTCTAAAACAAGAAGAAAGAAAAATGGTGTTCAACAGTAAAAAAAAAAAGTAAGGTTGCACGTTGGAAAGGTATGATACGGGTTACAAAACTAACTTGTCCATTCAGTCCTATGAGGAGAATATAGATGATCAGTCTATCCCCTGCAAATATGGCAGCTGGTTTCTTGTTGGGTACAATAACTGGTTTGACTGTAGGGGGCAAATCCCAGGTTAACTTCAAGTTCCTCAGGTCAAAGTGAAGAGCAGACCTCATCAGACAGTTTATCTATAACATCAGACATCTCTTTGTAAATAATCATCATTTCATATCTAACACAAGTCATAAACATAGTGTAATAATCATTTGATATTCAACACAAGTTATACAAATAGTGTAATAATCATTTGATATCCAACACAAGTTGTAAAGATAGTGTAATAATCAGCAAAAGTTATAAACATGTGTAATAATCATTTGATATCTAACACAAGTTATAAACATAGTGTAATAATCATTTGATAATCAGCAAAAGTTATCAACATGTGTAATAATCATTTGATATCTAACACAAGTTATAAACATAGTGTAATAATCATTTGATAATCAGCAAAAGTTATAAACATAGTGTAATAATCATTTTATATCTAACACAAGTTATAAATATAATGTAAATGCCTAAATTATATTATACTTTTGGCAGTCAGACAAGCTAGAAAACTTCAACCAAAGAATACTATATTTGTTGTTGTACATAATATGATTTTTCCTAAAATTTACTCATAAAATTGTTGTTTAAAATGTGGAAAAAAGAACACAAATGTGTAATTATGACAAATTGCTTTTTTGACCTGATTTTGTTATTACACTGTAATGTCATTTACATGTGAATAAAGAGAAATCATTTACTTTTTACCTCCAGTCAGTTTTACTTAAATATACTAAGACATTGTTGTCTTTCTCTTTTCAAAACATTCACAAAATGAATTGAAATACTGCTACCATGACCTGAAAATCTCTTAAGATAGCTTTTAGTACCATCATGCTATGTATTGATGTACAGACTTAGGGACAGATGTATTGATGTACAGACTTAGTGATAGATGTATGGATGTATACAGACTTAGTGATAGATGTATGGATGTATACAGACTTAGTGATAGATGTATGGATGTATACAGACTTGGTGATAGATGTATGGATGTATACAGACTTAGTGATACATGTATGGATGTATACAGACTTAGTGATAGATGTATGGATGTATACAGACTTAGTGATAGATGTATGGATGTATACAGACTTAGCGATAGATGTATGGATGTATACAGACTTAGTGATAGATGTATGGATGTATACAGACTTGGTGATAGATGTATGGATGTATACAGACTTGGTGATAGACGTATGGATGTACAGACTTAGTGATAGATGTATGGATATATACAGACTTGGTGATAGATGTATGGATGTATACAGACTTAGTGATAGATTTATGGATGTATACAGACTTAGTGATAGATGTATGGATGTATACAGACTTAGTGATAGATGTATGGATGTATACAGACTTAGTGATAGATGTATGGATGTATACAGACTTGGTGATAGATGTATGGATGTATACAGACTTAGTGATAGATGTTTGGATGTATACAGACTTAGTGGTAGATGTGTGGATGTATACAGACTTGGTGATAGATGTATGGATGTACAGACTTAGTGAAAGATGTATGGATGTATACAGACTTAGTGATAGATGTGTGGATGTATACAGACTTGGTGATAGATGTATGGATGTACAGACTTAGTGATAGATGTATGGATGTGTACAGACTTAGTGATAGATGTATGGATGTACAGACTTAGTGATAGATGTATGCATGTATACAGACTTAGTGAAAGATGTATGGGTGTATGCAGACTTAGTGATAGATGTATGGATGTATACAGACTTAGTGATAGATGTATGGATGTATACAGACTTGGTGATAGATGTATGGATGTATACAGACTTAGTGATAGATGTATGGATGTATACAGACTTAGTGATAGATGTATGGATGTATACAGACTTAGTGATAGATGTATGGATGTATTCAGACTTAGTGATAGATGTATGGATGTATACAGACTTAGTGATAGATGTATGGATGTATGCAGACTTGGTGATAGATGTATGGGTGTATGCAGACTTAGTGATAGATGTATGGATGTATACAGACTTGGTGATAGATGTATGGATGTATACAGACTTGGTGATAGATGCATGGATGTATACAGACTTAGTGATAGATGTATGGATGTATACAGACTTAGTGATAGATGTATGGATGTATACAGACTTGGTGATAGATGTATGGATGTATACAGACTTAGTGATAGATGTATGGATGTATACAGACTTAGTGATAGATGTATTGATGTATACAGACTTAGTGATAGATGTATGGTTGTATACAGACTTGGTGATAGATGTATGGATGTATACAGACTTAGTGATAGATGTATGGATGTATACAGACTTGGTGATAGATATATGGATGTATACAGACTTGGTGATAGATGTATGGATGTACAAACTTGGTGATAGATGTATGGATGTATACAGACTTAGTGATAGATGTATTGATGTCTACAGACTTGGTGATAGATGTATGGATATATACAGACTTAGTGATAGATGTATGGATGTATACAGACTTGGTGATAGATATATGGATGTATACAGACATGGTGATAGATGTATGGATGTACAAACTTGGTGATAGATGTATGGATGTATACAGACTTGGTGATAGATGTATGGATGTATACAGACTTAGTGATAGATGTATGGATGTATACAGACTTGGTGATAGATGTATGGATGTATACAGACTTAGTGATAGATGTATGGATGTATACAGAATTGGGGATAGATGTATGGATGTATACAGACTTGGGGATAGATGTATGGATGTATACAGACTTAGTGATAGATGTATGGATGTATACAGACTTTGGGATAGATGTATGGATGTATACAGAATTGGGGATAGATGTATGGATGTATATAGACTTTGGGATAGATGTATGGATGTATACAGACTTAGTGATAGATGTATGGATGTATACAGACTGAGTGATAGATGTATGGATGTATACAGACTTGGTGATAGATATATGGATGTATAAAGACTTGGTGATAGATGTATGGATGTACAAACTTGGTGATAGATGTATGGATGTATACAGACTTAGTGATAGATGTATAGATGTATACAGACTTTGGGATAGATGTATGGATGTATACAGAATTGGGGATAGATGTATGGATGTATACAGACTTGGGGATAGATGTATGGATGTATACAGACAGTGATAGATGTATGGATGTATAGAAACTTTGGGATAGATGTATGGATGTATACAGAATTGGGGATAGATGTATGGATGTATACAGACTTAGTGATAGATGTATGGATGTATACAGAATTGGGGATAGATGTATGGATGTATATAGACTTTGGGATAGATGTATGGATGTATACAGAATTGGTGATAGATGTATGGATGTATACAGACTTAGTGATAGATGTATGGATGTACACAGAATTGGGGATAGATGTATGGATGTATACAGACTTGGTGATAGATGTATGGATGTATACAGACTTGGTGATAGATGTATGGATGTATACAGACTTAGTGATAGATGTATGGATGTTTACAGACTTAGTGATAGATGTATGGATGTATACAGACTTAGTGATAGATGTATGGATGTATACAGACTTGGTGATAGATGTATGGATGTATACAGACTTGGTGATAGATGTATGGATGTATACAGACTTGGTGATAGATGTATGGATGTATACAGACTTAGTGATAGATGTATGGATGTATACAGAATTGGTGATAGATGTATGGATGTATACAGACTTAGTGATAGATGTATGGATGTATACAGACATGGTGATAGATGTATGGATGTATACAGACTTGGTGATAGATGTATGGATGTATACAAACTTAGTGATAGATGTATGGATGTATACAGACTTAGTGATAGATGTATTGATGTATACAGACTTAGTGATAGATGTGTGGATGTATACAGACTTAGTGATAGATGTATGGATGTATACAGACTTGGTGATAGATGTATGGATGTACACAGACTTGGTGATAGATGTATGGATGTATACAGACTTAGTGATAGATGTATGGATGTATACAGACTTGGTGATAGATATATGGATGTATACAGACTTGGTGATAGATGTATGGATGTACAAACTTGGTGATAGATGTATGGATGTATACAGACTTAGTGATAGATGTATGGATGTATACAGACTTTGGGATAGATGTATGGATGTATACAGAATTGGGGATAGATATATGGATGTATACAGACTTGGGGATAGATGTATGGATGTATACAGACTTAGTGATAGATGTATGGATGTATACAGACTTTGGGATAGATGTATGGATGTATACAGAATTGGGGATAGATGTATGGATGTATACAGACTTTGGGATAGATGTATGGATGTATACAGAATTGGGGATAGATGTATGGATGTATATAGACTTTGGGATAGATGTATGGATGTATACAGACTTAGCGATAGATGTATGGATGTATACAGACTTAGTGACAGATGTATGGATGTACACAGAATTGGGGATAGATGTATGGATGTATACAGACTTGGTGATAGATGTATGGATGTATACAGACTTAGTGATAGATGTATGGATGTACACAGAATTGGGGATAGATGTTTGGATGTATACAGACTTGGTTATAGATGTATGGATGTATACAGACTGAGTGATAGATGTATGGATGTATACAGACCTAGTCATAGATGTATGGATGTATACAGACTTAGTGATAGATGTATGGATGTATACAGACTTGGTGATAGATGTATGGATGTATACAGACTTGGTGATAGATGTATGGATGTATACAGACTTGGTGATAGATGTATGGATGTATACATACTTAGTGATAGATGTATGGATGTATACAGACTTGGTGATAGATGTATGGATGTATACAGACTTAGTGATAGATGGATGGATGTATACAGACTTGGTGATAGATGTATGGATGTATACAGATTTGCTGATAGATGTATGGATGTATACAGACTTAGTGATAGATGTATGGATGTATATAGACTTAGTGATAGATGTATGGATGTATACATAATTGTGGATATATATATATGGATGTACAGACTTTGGGATAGATGTATGGATGTACAGACCTGAGGATTGAGGTGTGGATGTACATACTTATAAATAGATGTATGGATGTACATATGTGTGTGTTTGTTTGTTTGATTAGGATTTTTTTTAATGTAGCCACCATGGTCAGCATTGTAATGGGTAGTACTGTACAAGTATTTCTTTAATCTTCATTTAACAATAGTCTCACTATAAGCTGGTTTACTCTACAACTCATGTGCTATTGTGCTATAATCAGGTTGTGTCTTATTTGCATCATGTACTTTATCACAAGGTGTTCTCACTATATGTTGGCCTCATTATAAGGTGATATACTCTGTGGCACCATTTAGAGTATTATAAGAGGATAATGATCTATCATTTACTTCATTATCAGACATTTCACTATTCTGTGCATTATAATGAGGTAGTAATGTATATGCAATACATATTTCATTATAATGGAGTACACTATAAGACAGAATATTCCATGATTCACATTAATGGCATTATAATGAGGTAGTAATGTATATGCATTACATATTTCATTATAAGCGAGTACACAATAAGACAGAATACTCCATGATTCACATTAATGGCATTATAATGAGGTAGTAATGTATATGCATTACATATTTCATTATAATGGAGTACACTATAAGACAGAATATTCCACGATTCACATTAATGGCATTATAATGAGGTAGTAATGTATATGCATTACATATTTCATTATAATGGAGTACACTGTAAGACAGAATACTCCATGATTCACATGAACGGCATTATAATGAGGTAATACTGTATTACTAAATTACCTTGTCATCCATATTATCCGTTCTTGACAACAAAACTTCTTTCCCTTTTCCTGCTTGAACAAGACTGGTTATGATTTCAGAAGATTGTGCATCCTTTTCTCCTATGTGAACAACAAACAATCTGAAATAAAATGACAAGTCAGCTAGTTATTTCTGCAGTGATCACACTCTATAACACTGCCCATGGTCTATTTCAACACTTTTTATGGTCACTTCAATAGACGCATGGTTTTGATCAAGTTGACACTGTTCATGGTTTCTACACCACTTTTCATGGTCTCCATTGTTCTATAACTGTAGACTATTTTCACTGTAACTCTATTTAGGATTTCAGGATCCATACAACATTGTTCGTTGTCTCAACAACACTCTTCATGGTTTCAACAAGTGTCCAAAATTTCATTCAATGTTTATGATTTGTATCACTTTTTGTGATCTCTATAATACTGTTCATACTCTTAATATCACTGTTCATGGTCTCTATAACACTGTTCATGGTCTCTATACTACTGTAACAGTTCCTGATTTCAAAAAATTTCCTATATTTCATATACTGTTCATGTTCTAACACTTTTCATGATCTCATAAAACATTTTTCAGGATCTCTATAACACTTTTCATGATCTCTTAAACATTATTCAGGATCTCTATAACACTATTCAGGATCTCTTCAACACTGTTCATGATCTTTATAACACTATTCATGATACATGTATCTATAACACTATTCAGGATCTTTATTACATTATTCAGGATCTTTATACCACTGCTCAGGATCTCTTTAACACTGTTCATGATCTATATAACACTATTCATGATATCTATAAAACTTTTCTGGCTCTCTACAACACTGTTCAGGATCTCTATAACACTGTTCAGGAGCTCTATAACACTATTCAGGATCACTATTACATTATTCAGGATCTTTATACCACTGCTCAGGATCTCTTTAACACTGTTCATGATCTTTATAACACTATTCATGATATATATAAAAATTTTCTGGCTCTCTATAACACTATTCAAGATCTCAATAACACTATTCAAGATCTCTATATCACTATTCAAGATCTCTATAACACTATTCAAGATCTCTATAACACTGTTCAGGATCTCTATAAAACTATTCAAGATCTATATAACACTGTTCAGGATCTCTATAACAGTATTCAAGATCTCAATAACACTGTTTAGGATCTCTATAACACTATTCAGGATCTCTAAAACATTATTCAGGATCTCTATATCACTATTCATGATCTTTATAACACTATTCAAGATCTCTATATCGCTATTCATGATCTCTATAACACTGTTCATGAAATCTATAACACTATTCAAGATCTCTATAACATTATTCAAGATCTCTATAACACTATTCAGGATCTCTATATCACTATTCAGGATCTCTACAGCACTATTCAGGATCTCTACAACACTAATCAGGATCTTTACAACATTATTAAAGATCTCTTCAACACTAGTCAGGATCTCTATAATACCCATTAATATGAAATGAAGTCGCATGGATAACATTCTTTTTTGCAGACCTAGGCCCACCAGCATGGAATGAATTGCCCATTGAAATTAGACACAAAGACACAATAATTCATTTCAAGAGTGCTCATAAAACTCACCTTTTTGAACTGCAAAAACAAACTTAAAGACCTAATAATGTTTTCTACCTTAAATATTTTCTGCATTTGTTATGTTTTCTAATTTAATGGTGTTTTGTTTGTTTGTTTTTTGTATTCATATCATTATTTATGTTGTAAAGAGCTTAGAGTTTCTAAAGATCAGGTGCTATTCAAAGTCCACATCATTATTATTATTTTATTATTATTATTATTATTATTATTATCATTATTATTATTATGATTAAGTTAATTAACAGAAATAAAATATTCATCTGACAAGCAACAAATACCTAATCTTAAGACACTTTATAAAACTACAGCCATCCAAAAAGTTTTTCCATATCAAGTTTAATTGGGGGTGGGGGCATGGGGATATCAGCAGTAGCTTAGTTGGTAGAGCATTAGACTTACAGTCTAAAGGTCATACGTTCAATACTCACGTAGCCCAGCACATATTAACTGCCTCAGGATATTCTTGGAAAAGGCATTTGCATTAAATTTACTCAACATGATAAAGCAAATATTGTGTTAAATGTTTTGCTAAAACCAACAGAAACAAAACATATCAAATTTAAAATACCTGGCATAGTCAGACTGTTGACGAATTTGTGAAAAAAGATTTTCCGATATATCCCATTCCTCAGCAGTTGTGATTAAAAATACCTGAAAAAATAAATGAGTTACTATACAGATTATTCTTAAAATGTTGACATTAATGAATCATAATTTGTTATTATGAGATTTGTGTGTCATTAAAAAAATATGCCTCCAATTCAAAAACTTAAAATATTATACAACTGCTACTATAGTCTCAAAGTCTAATCAGGTCATTACATGTATATGCAATTATTCTTATCACATTTCTGTAATGGTCTCGAAAGCTAATCAAGACATCCACAGATGAATACAACTATGCCTATGACATATCATACACTGCTCTAGTCATGTTTCTTTGATTCTGCAAAGTTTTACAGTGGCATAAATTTCATATGTATTTATCACTCATTTGGAATTGTCTATTGATCACATAGCATGTATGCTACAAATGGTGTCAAACTATTAACTCAGGTTTTAAACAGCACACAATACATAGGCTCAATATACACTTTATTGTACATATCAAATAATCTTTGGCATCATGGGGGCAAGTCCCGTCACAGCACACTGCCCCAGCCCAGCTCTTAATTTCTTGTTGTATAGGAATGCCTCAGGAAGAGAGACTTGTGGGAGTTTGAAGGGCTGTGAAGTGTGTCCGACACTCTATATGTGGAACCTAAAGGGCTGTTACCAGGTACATAGGGATCCTGATAACCGAAACTCAACAAGTCTGATCCTGAGGATGCCAAGACAATAAACATCAGCCGATACTTCACACATGCACTGTGGGAAGCTGGTATGAATTATATATAAGGGTATAATAGTTGAGTATATTTAACTACTGATACAAATTGGGGTTAAAAAGGCAAGTTGTGAATGCATGAAACTTGGCAGTGACCCAAATGCAGTGAAAGGAGTGCTGTGACTATGGAACAGTGTGACTGTAATGAAGGCCCCCAATTTAAAGTAATGTAAGTATATATATATATATATATATATATATATATATATATATATATATATATATATATATATATATATATATATATATATATATATAAATTTATTTATTTATTTATTTATTTATATGGATAATACTGATTGAAAATGACTGAAATTTTTTTTAAAAAAATGTTTAGACCTGCATATTAAACCTGATTAGCATGAACGTAGAAATGTATGGCTTATATAAGAGATAGATTAAATAGATGATACTGTAAAGCATGAATAGTATTTATACAAACAAGAACTAATTGTTGAAGCACACGCTGTGACATCTGTCTCTGCGCAAAGGTAATTCTATCTGTGTGCACCTGAATATATATATATATATATATATATATATATATATATATATATATATATAATATTTTGGGTCTAATTTTAACTGATTCCAAGACATTCTTGATTGCATCATTTTGGTATATCTGGACATTTAAGACAATTGGGATCCATTCTGAATATTCCATTATTTTATTCTTGTGATAGTACATTTAGGATTCTTTTAATTTAGTTCACTGTGTCACTTAAATTTTAACTTTGTAACTTAGAGAAACCAACTGCTTGTTGACATCACTTCTTTTGTTTGCTTAATTTAAGACCTAGATTTGTAACACTTGCTGTAAAGCTATTTGTCTTCTGATTTTATACACACCTGTTTGTTGACTCCATCCATAATCCCTGTGGAGTATACAAACTGAAGTGGTGTTTCCAGATTTGTCTCCCCTGACACTGCCATGATCTGCTGGATGAATGTCATACCAAGGAGATGATTGTCCTCAGTGTATTCAACTTTCTCACTGTGTCACAAACATTAGGAATAATCAGTCAATGAATCAATAATCAATAATCAATAAATTGTGGCTTAAAACAGCTTAGTAATGTTCTATTCTCAGTTAAAAGATCAAAAACAAATATTTCTACAAAAGGAATATATATTTGAACATTTCAAATTCTAAGGGGAAAAATAGAAAGAAAAGAAGAAAGAAGAAAAATATCATCCATGGGACATAACTCTATCAGCGATGCAATTTTATTCCTGCTGGGTTCACATGTTTTAACAAAACATTGTAATGTGCATTGCTAACACAGCCCAGATATATCACTGTTAGACCAATAAACTGTTCTCATTTTATGGTAGATGGTCCACCTCAATGAAATTCTTGTACATTTTAGAAGCAGTCCAACCAAATTTATATGTAGATTAATCAAAGGGTATTTCTCTTGAACTACAGCATAGAAGCATTCCAAAATCAGTCACTCTTTATTAGCTATGCAACACTTAATCAACCACCTGTCAGTCTTTTACCAATACATTTGAGTCTGGTAAACACTGAACTCCAATTTAAACTACTAATTCCTAAGGCTTGAGGTGTTACTAGATTTGAAGGAAACTGGAGAATCCAGATCATATACTTTCAAGTGTAATTAAATTAATTACAATTACTTTAAAATGTGATTAATTTAGTTACAATTATATTCAAATGTGATTAACTGTAATTATAATTACTTTACATGTAATTTTTTAGTTACAATTTTAGTTTGAATTGTAATTCATTTATTTAAAAATACATTCAGATGTCATCAGACGAATTATAATCTCTTTCACGTGTCATTGATTACAACTACACATCAAAATTCATTTTTAATGTAACTATTAGCTTTTGAAATTTAACTCATTATTTTTCTAATAAATCTGGTCAATATATATATATATATATATATATATATATATATATATATATATATATATATATATATCCCAATTGGTGTATTATACTTGTTAAAGCAATGCATCTAACAAAAATGAAGTATAATGTCTGGAGAAAAAAAATGAAGATACTGTTTTACAAAACGATTATTTCAAAAGTCAAAATGCATTTTTATTTAAATTATGTACGGTAATTTAAAACCTAAGTTCACATTTTTAATTTAGTTTTTCATCATCACGTGATAGTGAAGTCGTGCTGTAATGTTATTAATGAATCATGTGTCATGTAATCATACAGTATTGCGATCATGAAATCATGTAGTCATGCAGCAATATATGAAATCAAGTGATCATGTAGTCATGCACTAATGTGATCACATAATTATGCAGTAATGTAATCATGCATTCATGTGATCATTAAATGATGTTATACAGCATAATGATCATCTAATCATGCATTCATGTGATCTATAATTGAAGTGATTAAGTAATCATGCAATAATAGGCTCACATAATCATGTAATTAAGCTGGATTGCCAAAAGCATGTAATCACCACAAACTCAGTAATTGCAATCAGTGATTACAATAACTCCAGGTCGGCATATGCTGAAATATTGAAACACATTTATTCTGTGATAACCCCCCTCCCCAACAAACTACATGACATTGTTTAATACAAAGAAGATTAGCAGGTCATACAAGACCTGTTACATGAAAAAACAATTGTTTCATTGTCACAAAGTACAAACTAGAGACTTAACCAATTCACCATCTTAGCTAAATTCATACAGCATCTTTGTATCTCTTTGAAGTAACAAGTCAAGTTCTTCATTATTTACATAAGTCAGAATGCTTCTGATTAAGAAAAGAATTTCGAACCTTGTCATTTGCATCAGGCAAGTGCAACTTACTGTCCACAACCATCCTGTGACCTGGTTTGATCTGGTTAAATTATATTATATGATATCAATTTAAAAATCACTATTCAGCCTGGAGAACAGTGCAGATGCCTCATTTACAGACACCATAAAATCTGGGCGTTAATGACATATGTTATTGTAAGCTTATTTGGAAAAAAATCACATGAAAGGCTTCTTGTAATTTTGTCAGATAAATATGTGAATATATATATGTATACAGAAGATAAAAAAAAACTAATTCAAGGCATAACACATGCTCTTACAAAGAACATAACTTTTTTTACTTTTTTAATTATTTTTTTTCCATCTTGTACTTGTGACTACCCATCCTATCTGTAATCAATAATCTATCATGCAAAACTGAAAAGTAATCATTGATTGTTTATCTGTGTATGTCCATGTACTATGCAGATATATATGTATATTTTGTTTGTTTGTTTGATTAGGTTTTTTAACATAACTTTAACACTTTTTCAGTCATATTGCTACAATGTCTGCAGAGAGGCAGTTTATAGTGATGACTAGCATTGGGGCATCATGCCGCAGACATGTAGCATAATGTTGCAACCATTCACATTATCCTGACACCAGGCCGACCAGTCCTAACACTAACCTCTTAATGCTGAATGTCAAGCGAAGCAACAGTTAGTAACATGTTTGTAAGTCTTTGGTATGACTTGGCTGGGGATTGAACCCTCGACCTCCCACTTTGCAGTGGATGCACTAACCACAAGGCCACTGGAGCAGTTGTTGGTAGGTAGATATCCATTTATCAATTTGTGTTGATATCCATTTTTCTATCAGTGTCATAATAATACATAAAGCTGAAGAATCAAAATACGCAATTTTAAAGTTTAAAAGAGTCTCAAATCTTTTACAATGTTCATATAAGCAAATTGCCCCTGACTATTTATCTGTCTATCCATCCATCCACCTGTCCATATATCCACCCACCCACCTCTCAGCCATCCATCCATTCATCCATCCATCCATCCATCCATCCATATCTGTCTGTCTGTCTGTCTATCTACCTACCTACCTACCTACCTACCTACCTACCTACCTAACTAACTATCTATCTATCTATCTATCTATCTATCTATCTATCTATCTATCTATCTATCTATCTATCTATCTATCTATCTATCTATCTATCTTACTTACTTACTTACTTACTTACTTTTCAAATAAGACTGCATATGTGTCTGCAAAGCTGATGACATTGAAGTAGCATCTTTAAGGCAACATCTCCAGGAGAAGTAACATGGCTGACTTGGCTTCATCAATTCTGGTCACATCCACTGAACCTATAATTGATAATTGCTTATTTACAGACTATTTAATCATATATCAAAGGAGCATAACAAATACATTTTTGTTTGTGTTAATATGGGAAGAGGGGTGTCTTTCACAATTGGATCTAGCTTAATATGGGAAGAGGGGTGTCTTTCACAATTGGATCTAGCTTAATATGGGAAGAGGGGTATCTTTTATAATTAGAAATAGCATAATATCTGTATCCATCCTCAGCCCTTATTTTACAAATTGTCCATGGTAAGTAAATATTTACAAACTTTAAGGATATCTTTGATAATAATCCCCCACTCACATATACACATTCAGAAACCCATACACATATATACATTCAGAAACCCACTCACACATACACATTTAGAAAGGATATCTTTGATAATAAGCCCCCACTCACATATACACATTTAGAAAGGATATCTTTGATAATAAGCCCCCACTCACATATACACATTCAGAAACCCACTCACATATACACATTTAGAAAGGATATCTTTGATAATAAGCCCCCACTCACATATGCACATTCAGAAACCCACTCACATATACACATTTGGAAAGGATATCTTTGATAATAAGCCCCCACTCACATATACACATTTAGAAAGGATATCTTTGATAATAAGCCCCCACTCACACATACACATTTAGAAAGGATATCTTTGATAATAAGCCCCCACTCACACATACACATTTAGAAAGGATATCTTTGATAATAAGCCCCCACTCACATATACACATTCAGAAACCCACTCACATATACACATTCAGAAACCCACTCACATATACACATTCAGAAAGGATATCTTTGATAATAAGCCCCCACTCACATATTCACATTCAGATATATATCTTTGATAATAACCCCCAACTCACATATACACATTCAGAAAGGATATCTTTAATAATGAGCCCCAACCCACTATACACATTCAGAAAGGATATCTTTAATAATAAGCCCCCGCTCACATATATACATTCAGAAAGGGTATCTTTGATAAGATTTATATCCTTCCCACCTTTACCATACATGCATGCCCTACATGAAGGATATCTTTGACTACATCCCCTAACAGGGACCCTGAGTGGCTGAGTGGTCTAAAGTGCTCATTGTTACGGATCACTGTTATCTCACCTCTGTCTGCATGGGTTTGAGTCTCAGGCTCGGCCAATGTCGGTAGGCGAGAAAGCTTACAGGTAGCTTCTCATGGGTCGGTGGTTCTATCCAGGGTTTTTCTGGGTTCTTCCCCAACCAATAATACTGGCCACCACGTATAGCCTATCTTGTGCTGAAAAATGGCAACAACAACAACATCCTGCAACACAAATCCACACAAAGATTTACAAAGATAACACACATACATACAGAGATGTATGAAGGAAATCTTTGAGAACAACCCCTAACACACATAGAAAGAGAGATTTACAAAGGATATATTTGACAGCAACCCCCAACATGCATACACACATAGATTTATGAATGATATCTTTAACAACAACTCCCAATACACATACACACATACACACAGAGATTTATGAAGGATATTTTTGACAACTAATAATAGACATACAAACAGAGATTTATGAAGGATATTTTGACAACATCCCCTGGTTGGCCTGGTGTCAGGATAATGTAACTAGGATGGACATCATACTACTTGTATGCGGCATGATGCCTTAGTACTAGACATCACTATAAACTGCCTCACTGCATGCATTGTAGTTATATGACTGAAAAACCTTAAAAATATAAATGACACACATGCATAATCAGTCACATATGTGCATATTTTCAGTCACATATGTGCATATTTTCAGTTTTTATATGTGTCACATATGTTAATAATATCAGTCACATATGTTAATAATGTCAGTCACATATGTTAATAATATCAGTCACATATGTTAATAATGTCAGTCACATATGTTAATAATGTCAGTCACATATGTTAATAATATCAGTCACATATGTTAATAATGTCAGTCACATATGTTAATAATGTCAGTCACATATGTTAATAATATAAGTCAGAAATGTTAATAATGTCAGTCACATTTCTTCATTTTAATTTTTAGTCACATATGTGCATATTACCAATATTTGACAGTATAAATGAAGTGTACTTACCTGATGTGTTGATGAGAAAGATAAACTCTCCACACTCAAATTCAGGTGAAGGTGGAAGTTCAGGGAAATAATGTATCATGAGAATATCCTGCTGAAGAAAACCATCTGAAACAGAATGCAAAAATTATATTATTAAAATGTTCCCTCAGTGCAAGGTTATTCATTATAAAATCATTATTGTTTTAAGGCTCCTCATCATAACAGTGATTATGTCATAAGGTCCTTCATTATAACAATTTCTGTTCAACAGCCTTATTTCATATGCAGTTAGAAGGGTTGAGTTCCCCAGCAAAATATCAGTCCCATTATGTACATGTTCTGAAGGTAAAATGTCAGTACCATGATGTACATTTTCTGTTGGTAAAAAATCAGTCCAATGATATACATGTTGTACAGGTAAAATGTCATCCCCTTGATGTACATTTTCTGTAGGTAAAATATCAGTTCCATGAGGAAAATTTTCTGTACGTAAAATATCAGTTCGATTATGTACCTTTTCTGTAGGTAAAATATCAGTTCCATGAGGAACATTTTCTGTAAGTACAAAATCAGTCCCATGATGTTCAGTTGGTAATGATCTGACATGTTGAAAGAGTTAATTTACGCTTGTCATCTACTGTCAGACTGTATTGCTATTGTGACATGCATGTACTTTAATGTGCATTATGATGCAATAGTTCCTTCATGTTGTTTACTGTGGCATTTACACTTGCACAATGTATTCTCTTCATTTTTATTTTCCTATAAAATTCCTCAAATTTACTTTGCAACTATAAAATAGATAAGGGTTAGGAAAAATTTCACAAACAATGTATCAATCAGAAATTACTGAATATATAAATATATCCATTGATATTGACATTATAAATATATCCATTGATATTGACATTAGAAATATATCCATTGATATTGACATTAGAAATATATCCATTGACATTGACATTAGAAATATATCCATTGATATTGACATTAGAAATATATCCATTGATATTGACATTAGAAATATATCCATTGATATTGACATTAGAAATATATCCATTGATACTGACATTAGAAATATATCCATTGATATTGACATTAGAAATATATCCATTGATACTGACATTAGAAATATATCCATTGATATTGACATTAGAAATATATCCATTGATATTGACATTAGAAATATATCCATTCATATTGACATTAGAAATATATCCATTCATATTGACATTAGAAATATATCCATTCATATTGACATTAGAAATATATCCATTGATATTGACATTGGAAATATATCCATTCATATTGACATTAGAAATATATCCATTCATATTGACATTAGAAATATATCCATTCATATTGACATTAGAAATATATCCATTCATATTGACATTAGAAATATATCCATGGATATTGACATTAGAAATATATCCATTTATATTGACATTAGAAATATATCCATTGATTCACTTAGGTCTAAGATTAAGGAAGCCATACTTACTCTGTAACTTAAAGTAAATGATCTTGTTCTATCTTGACCAATTACACATCACACTCAAATCAAACACATCATTCATAAGACCTAGCTGTGTACACTCATACTCAAATCAAACAAATCATTCATAAGGCCTAGCTGTGTACATTCATACTCAAATCAAACACATCATTCATAAGGCCTAGCTGTGTACATTCATACTCAAATCAAACACATCATTCATTAAGCCTAGCTGTGTACACTCATACTCAAATCAAACACATCATTCATAAAACCTAGCTGTTTACATTCACACTCAAATCAAACACATCATTCATAAAGCCTAGCTGTGTACACTCATACTCAAATCAAACACATCATTCATAAGGCCTAGCTGTGTACATTCATACTCAAATCAAACACAGCATTCATAAAGCATAGCTGTGTACACTCATACTCAAATCAATCACATCATTCATAAGGCCTAGCTGTGTACATTCATACTCAAATTAAACACATCATTTATAAGGCCTAGCTGTGTACACTCAGACTCAAATCAAACACATCATTCATAAAGCCTAGCTGTGTACACTCATACTCAAATCAAACACAGCATTCATAAAGCCTAGCTGTGTACTATCATACTCAAATCAAACACATCATTCATAAGGCCTAGCTGTGTACATTCATACTCAAATCAATCACATCATTCATAAAGCCTAGCTGTGTACTTTCATACTCAAATCAAACACATCATTCATAAAGCCTAGCTGTGTACATTCATACTCAAATCAAACACATCATTCAGAAAGCCTAGCTGTGTACATTCATACTCAAATCAAACACATCATTCATAAAGCCTAGCTGTGTACTTTCATACTCAAATCAAACACATCATTCATAAGGCCTAGCTGTGTACATTCATACTCAAATCAATCACATCATTCATAAAGCCTAGCTGTGTACACTTATTACATATTAAACACATCATTCATAAGGCCTAGCTGTGTACACTCATACTCAAATTAAATACATCATTCATAAGGCCTAGCTGTGTACACTCATACTCAAATCAAACACATCATTCATAAAGCTAGCTTTGTACACTCACGCTCAAATCAAACACATCATTCATAAAGCCTAGCTGTGTACACTCACACTCAAATCAAACACATCATTCATAAAGCTAGCTTTGTACTCTGATACTCAAATTAACCACATCATTCATAAAGCCTAGCTGTGTACACTCACACTCAAATCAAACACATCATTCATAAAGCTAGCTTTGTACACTCACACTCAAATCAAACAAATCATTCATAAAGCCTAGCTGTGTACTATCATACCACATCATTGCAATATCAAAACAAAAAATATAGGTTACTTAAAAAAAAAACCACTGTACACATTTATATTTGTAATAAAACTGAAGGAAAGCAGTGGAATACATTTTCTTTAGATCTTCATCTCTGTTCAAAATTACAGAACTCTGTAGTGCAGCCTTAAGTGAGTTCAGCATGTATAGATGTAGGCTGTTCAAATTCTGAGCACATGGCATACACAAATAAATACAAGAATGATATTTAGTTTTGGTTCTCAAACTCCCATTGATACCCTCACAATTTATTCCTGAAGAATGTAGCAGTGTATGAAAATTTATTCTAAAACATTATATGAACAACCTAGTCAAATGCAATAAATAAATACGATAATAAATTTCTCATAAATTCACATCTAAGAAGTATTGGTTTTTTGCCAAGCAATAAAATAAAACTCAACTTGCATGATATAAAATAAACACTCACATTTTCCAATAATGCATGTGTTATATTCAAGCTCTGGTCTTTTAATACAATTTTAACTTTTAATATATTTCTTATGAAAGAATAAAGTGCACCTACTTTTATTTGGAGATCCTTTTTCAAGAATGGCATGAGGGAGATAACTCTCTTCGTACTGTATAACCACACTAATGTCATGATCAAAGTTAAATGTATAGTCTTCTGCAAGGCTAACCTAAAATGACAGAATATTACATAGTGTATTATGTATTTCAAATAAATATCCAACTGTGATGCAATGACCAATATATGCCATCATATTATTACAGCAATGACTCACTATAAGACCCTTCAATATAACACTGTTTCTGGTACAAAGCCTTTCATTGGCCTTCACTATTACACTTTCCCTTTTATAAGATCCTTCAATATAACACTTTTTATGTTACAAAGCTTTCATTGGCATTCACTGTTACACTGTCCCTTTTATAAGGCCCTTCAATATAAAACTGTTTATGTTACAAAGCCTTTCATTGGCCATCACTGTTACACTGTTCTTTATATAAAGCCCTTTATTATAACACTTTCTGTTACAAAACTTTTCATTGGCCTTCACTGTTACACTGTCCCTTTTATAAGGTCCTTTTTGATCATTTTAAATTTTAGAGCACAGATTTGTACAGGTTTTACTGTATTAATGAAATGTCAAAATAACAGCGGGAAATACAATAGCAGTCCCTTTTATAAGGCCCTTTTTACATCACTGTTCCTGATATAAGGTCTTTCATTATAACATGATTCCTGTTAATAGACCATTCATTATAACACTTTTCCTGTAATAGGTGTCTTTCATATAACACTGTTCCAGTAATAAAGCCTTTCATTAACATGGTTCCTGTTATAAAGCCCTTCATTAACATTGTTCCTGTTATAAAGTCCTTCATTAACATGGTTACAGTTATAAAGCTCTTCATTAACATGGTTCCTGTTATAAAGCCCTTCATTAACATGGTTCTGGTTATCAGACCATTCATTATAACAATATTCCTGGTATAAAGCATGTACAAGTATGAATTCCATTTTATTTTGTGTACATGTATTTTATTATACAACATCTTCACTGTAACTCTATGGTTCTATGGAGAGTTTTATAATGAGGTAATGATGTACATGTATAAGGTCTAAATTAATATAAAAAAATTAAATTTATTTGCTCAAAATAATTTTTGATTGTTCAAATGTTAGAGCTCAGGTTTATGCACTTTTTACTGTATTTTTGAAATGTCAAAATAACTGCAGGAAACACAATCACCTGGCAATTTATAAAGTGAGTAGTTTCTAGATGAGTTGAACACAGGAAACCCCAGTAAGGACCACTAACCCACATGAAGCTCACATACCCACATTGGCTGAGCCCAAGATTCAAACCCACTTAGACATAGGTGACATGACAGTGATTGGTAAAGGCAAGCACTTTAGAGAAATCTGCTGCCTGGGACCCTATTCTAGTTGTTGGAAATGATATAGCAAGAGGCAAAAGATGTATCAGTCAAGTCTGAATTCCAAGTTGGTTTATGAAAGACTATTGCAAACAATAATTCCATGAAAAGCAATTTCTTGCCTGTTCTACTATGACATAGTCCAAAATTTTTCATTGTCATGCAAACAAGAAAGGATGTCACTGTGTTCTAAACAGTATGTCAATAAGGTTGTTAACATCTCTAATATAAATACCGGTACGCCAATCAAATTTTAACAGTATTTTAATGAGGTTGTTAATATCTCTAATATAAATATGCCAATCAAATTTTAATAGTATGTTAATGAGGTTGTTAATATCTCTAACAGTTCCATTCGTAAATATCTTTCAGTTGATGCCACTAAAACACTTGTGTGTTCATTAGTACTTTCAAGACTGGACTATTGTAACTCAATTCTGTCTGGTTCGTCACAATATTTACTCCAGAAACTTCAAAAAGTTCAAAACACAGCTGCACGGATCATCTTTAGAGTACCTCAATCAGAGCACACCTCACCACTCTTCTGTACCCTACACTGGCTATCGATTCGATACAGAATCAAACACAAAATTTGTTCCCTGTGCTATATTTCAATGACAGACTCCAGTCCAACATACCTATCCAGCCTCACCCATGTGTAGACACCAGCTAGATACTTATGCTCTTCTTCTGATAATCGTATACTCATTGTTCCCAAGGTGAAAACAAAGTCATATGGACAACATTCGTTTGCACACCAGGGTCCAGCAATGTAGAACGAATTGCCCATTGAAAATTAGGCACAAAGATACACAGTGATCCCTTTTAAGAGTGCTCTTAAGACTCCCCTGTTTCGACTGCAGGGACAAACTTAGCGACCTAATCATGTTTTGTAGGTTATATGTTTTCAGCATGTTTTTATGTTTTCCTATTTCATTGTCTTTTTCATTTGTCATTTATTGTTCTGTAGTTTAGTCATATCATTATTGATGGTGTAAAGCGCTTAGAGCTTCAAAAAATTAGGCGCTATACAAAGTCCTCATTATTATTATTATTATTATTATTATTATTATTATTATATAAATATGCCAATCAAATTACAACAGTATGTCAATGAGGTTGTTAATATCTCTAATCTAAATATACCAATCAAATTTCATGACTGTATGCACAAACATAATTGCTGGAGCATGAACAGTAGGTACCTGTGACCTAGTTTGGGCCATGGTAAGTAGTACCCTGGAAGATGTATACAAACATAAAATGTTATGATTTACCTAATATGTTGTTGTTGTTGTAGGGTTTAATGCCATTTTTCAGCACATGATTGGCTAAGAAACCCGGCAATAACCACCAACCCATGAGAAGCTACTGGCAAGCTTTCTCACACATTGGCCAAACCTGAGACTCGAACCACACGCAGACAGAGGTGAGATGGCAGCAATCCGTAATGGAGAGTGCTTTAGACCACTTTGGCCACTCAAGGCCCCGATTTACCTAATATAAAAGAAATAGAAAATTTACCTAATGTATTTAACAAGACTGTCAGAAATGTAATCACTGTATCATGCCTATGTTTCCCAGCTGAGACAGTAAATTGATATTAGATCAAAGACTTAATATTTTGGAAAGAGAACAGCATAATAAAAGCATAAAAAACATTTGCCTTAAAAAGAAATTTTTCAAATAAAAAAGAATATGCATCTCGAGACACTATAATTATTTTTGAGCTACTAGGCCTAATAACTACTATAGTAATTTGGTTTATTATAAACTTTTCATTGCTAAGACTTGATGTAAATACAGTGATCTAACTCAACGTCATTTTACACATATGTATCAGCAAACAAGCTTATTACCACCCATGTGATTAAGAACACAATCAGGGTCTTCAGTTTTCATTAAGGAGGAAGTTGTCCCAGTCTGCATCTGAACACATCCTCTTCCTGTCCATTATCTGATAGAAAGAAGAAATAAGAACATCTAGTCTGTTTCTAATTTTTATATATCGATTTGTCTAATGGAAATGCATCAAGGGGATTCTGTAATTTTCACTAAACTGTTATAGATGCAACAGCATCTTCAAGAAGAGCCAATGAATCCATTGCAGATTATTAGATAAGAAATTGTGAGAAATCCATAAAACCTAAGTCAAAATGCAAGTCACATGACAGTTTCTTGCTTATTGCACATGAACTGCATTTGCATAAAAGACACACCATTTTTTCCTAAAGAAAATATATAAAGATCATACAACAAGAAGGCACATTTTTAAACAAAAATGGAAAATGTACAATCACACACTAATTTAATTACTTACTACCTGCAGAAAAACTGGAGGTGACTTATATCAATATATATATATATATATATATATATATATATATATATATATATATATATATATATATATATATATATATATATATATATATATATATATATAAAGAGAGAGAGAGAGAGAGAGAGAGGTATGACCATTATGCAAGTGTTGTTTTGTATTGGTGTCTTGTCACTGTTACTATAAGTTATGTAAATAGTAGTGTACAGTTACCATTTGTACTCAGTCTTGTATGAGTGTATACCAGTAGTTACTATTGTTATTAGATTGGTGCTAATGTATAGTGACCATTATTACTAGATTGGTATAAGTAAATAGTAAATAGTAATTGTTAGTACTAGTTCTGCACTAGTGTATAGCTGTATTATGTATTCAATGTACACAACATCTCTCCTAGTCTGGTCAAGTTATATGGGTGTTAACCAACAAATATATCCTTCACAAGTTGGTAGAAATGAAAACTAGGCTTATTGAATAGAGCATACAACATTTATACAAACAGGAAACAATGTGTAGTCCTTTGAGTATCATCATATGATAGATATTACTAAGCTAAAATTTATACATGGGAAATCTAAAGATAAGAACAATCATATTAAAAAAATACTATGTTAAACATAGGTAGTATCTGCTATGGCAATTTTATTCATAGACAGGTCTGTCTCTGCTATGACAATTTTATCCATAGACAGGTTTCTTTTTGCAGTGACAATGTTATGCATAGACAGGTCTGTCTATGCTATGACAATGTTATTCATAGACAGGGCTGTCTCTGCAATGACAATTTTATACATAGACAGGGCTGTCTCTGCTATGGCAATGGTATGCATAGACAGGGCTGTCTCTGCTATAGCAATGGAATGTATAGACAGGGCTGTCTCTGCTATGCCAATGTTATGAATAGACAAGTCTGTCTCTGCTATGACAATGTTTTGTATAGACAAGGCTGTCTTTTATATGACAATGTTATGCATAGACAGGGCTGTCTCTGCTATGACAATGTTATGCATAGACAGGGCTGTCTCTGCTATGGCAATGGTATGCATAGACAGGGCTGTCTCTACTATGGCAATGGTATGTATAGACAGGGCTGTCTCTGCTATGACAATGTTATGCATAGACAGGGCTGTCTCTGCTATGGTAATGGTATGCATAGACAGGGCTGTCTCTACTATGGCAATGGTATGTATAGACAGGGCTGTCTCTGCTATGACAATGTTATGCATAGACATGGCTGTCTCTGCTATGGCAATGGTATGTATAGACAGTGCTGTCACTGCTATGGCAATGGTATGCATAGACAGGGCTGTCTCTGCTATGGCAATGGTATGCATAGACAGGGCTGTCTCTGCTATGGCAATGATATGCATAGACTGGGCTGTCTTTGCTATGACAATGTTATGCATAGACAGGGCTGTCTTTGCTATGGCAATGGTATGCATACACAGGGCTGTCTCTGCTATGGCAATGGTATGCATAGACAGGGCTGTCTCTGCTATGGCAATGGTATGCATAGCCTGGGCTGTCTTTGCTATGACAATGTTAAGCATAGACAGGGCTGTCTTTGCTATGGCAATTTTATGCATAGACAGGGAGTATCTGCTATTGCAATGTTATGCATAGACAGGGAGTATCTGTTATGGCAATGTTATGCATAGACAGGGCTGTCTCTGCTATGGCAATAGTCAATATACCTCATCTTTGTCAACACACTGAGCTGAAATTTTTCTTCCATCAATGTTTGCTTGAAATTTGTAAACAGTGCAGGAATACTCTCCAGAAGGAAAAACAAATATAGTCTCCACAGGACTGGTTTCACTGTTGATGTACAACAATGTGGACTCCACAGAACAAATAAACCCCTTGACTGTGACATTGATCATTACTCTTGAAAGAGGAACTGAAATTTAACAAATATAATGGCAATTTTATTCATTTATAATTATAATTAACTGGATGAAAATAACAGTGTTAAAATCAAACATTGAATTCCTAATCTTTTGTTATCAGCTTAAGACACTTTTATGACGCTATAAAAATCATCTGTTATATTAAATAATTACTGTATTTAACATAATGCTTGTAATGTGCAATTAAGAAATAATTTTGGTAAATTTAATCAGTTAATAATAATCAGTCAACACTGACAATGTCATAAGCAATGCCACATTCACACCATTGTCCTGTTAAGCACCACCTTGGATGTTTGAGGTCATGGGTTCAAACCCCAGCCAAGTCATACCAAAGGCTTATAAAAATGACACTAACAGCTGCCTCACTTGGTGCTCACCATTAAAAGGTTTAGTGTTAGGACTGGTAGGCCTTGTGTCAGGATAATGTGACTGGGTGGGACATCATGCTATATGTCTGCATCATGATGCCCCAGTGTTAGACATCACTATAAACTGCCACAATGCAGACATCATAGTGATATGGCAGAAAAATCATTAAAGCTATGTAATAAAATATCCAAACCAAATCCAAATGTCCTGTCACAAGAGTTAGCTCCCTTTTACAATTTTGAGAGCTCTCATCTCTCTCTCATATGATCATGCTGAATAAACAAAATGTAAGATCTACTTTGGGCATTGATTTAAGCCACAATGCCAAGTGAAAATTAAGCTTCAGTCATAGATGATGGTAAGTGATAGTGAGACAACAAACATACATAACGGTAAGTAGTGGTAATGAGGCACCAGACATGCATGATGGTAAATGATAATGCAACACTAGACATGCATGAAGGTATGTTGTAATGAAACACCAATGAGACATGATGGTAACTGGCAATGCAATACCAAACATACATGATAATAACAACACACTAGACATGCATGATGGTCAGTGCAATTAAGACGCCAGACATGCATGATGGTAAGGGCTAATAAGACACCAGATATGCATGATATTAAGAGCTAATAAGACATCAGACATGCATGATATTAAGTGCTAATAAGACATCAGACATGCATGATATTAAGTGCTAATAAGACACCAGACATACATGGTGGTAAGTGGTAATATGACAACAGACATGCATGATAGTAAGAACTAATATGACACCAGATATGCATGATGGTAAGTGCTAATATGACACCAGACATGCATGATGTTAAGTGCTAATAAGACACCAGACATACATGATGGTAAGTGCTAATAAGACACCAGACATGCATGATGGTAAGTGCTAATAAGACACCAGACATGCATGATTGTAAGTGCTAATAACACACCAGACATGCATGATGGTAAGTGCTAATAAGACACCAGACATGCATGATGGTAAGTGCTAATAAGACACCAGACATGCATGATTGTAAGTGCTAAAAAGACAATAGACATGCATGATTGTAAGTGCTAATAAGACACCAGACATACATGATGGTAAATACTCTAATAAGACACCAGACAAGCATGATGGTAAGTGCTAATAACACACCAGACATACATGATGGTAAGTGCTAATAAGACACCAGACATGCATGATTGTAAGTGCTAATAACACACCAGACATGCATGATGGTAAGTGCTAATAAGACACCAGACATGCATGATTGTAAGTGCTAATAAGACACCAGACATGCATGATTGTAAGTGCTAATAAGACACCAGACATGCATGATTGTAAGTGCTAATAAGACACCAGACATGCTTGATTGTAAGTGCTAATAAGACACCAGACATACATGATGGTAAGTACTCTAATAAGACACCAGACATGCATGATAGTAAGTGCTAATATGACACCAGATATGCATGATGGTAAGTGCTAATATGACACCAGACATGCATGATGGTAAGTGCTAATATGACACCAGACATACATGATGGTAAGTGCTAATAAGACACCAGACATGCATGATGGTAAGTGCTAATAAGACACCAGACATGCATGATTGTAAGTGCTAATAACACACCAGACATGCATGATGGTAAGTGCTAATAAGACACCAGACATGCATGATTGTAAGTGCTAATAACACACCAGACATGCATGATGGTAAGTGCTAATAAGACACCAGACATGCATGATGGTAAGTGCTAATAAGACACCAGACATGCATGATGGTAAGTGCTAATAAGACACCAGACATGCATGATTGTAAGTGCTAATAACACACCAGACATGCATGATGGTAAGTGCTAATAAGACACCAGACATGCATGATTGTAAGTGCTAATAACACACCAGACATGCATGATGGTAAGTGCTAATAAGACACCAGACATGCATGATTGTAAGTGCTAATAAGACACCAGACATGCATGATTGTAAGTGCTAATAAGACACCAGACATACATGATGGTAAGTACACTAATAAGACACCAGACAAGCATGATGGTAGGTGCTAATAACACACCAGACATGCATGATGGTAAGTGCTAATAAGACACCAGACATGCATGATGGTAAGTGCTAATAAGACACCAGACATCCATGATGGCAAGTACTCTAATAAGACACCAGACAAGCATGATGGTAAGTGCTAATGAGACACCAGATATACATCATGGTAATGAAACATCAGACATACATGATGGTAAGTGCTAATAAGACACCAGACATGCATGATGGTAAGTGCTAATAAGACACCAGACATGCATGATTGTAAGTGCTAATAACACACCAGACATGCATGATGGTAAGTGCTAATAAGACACCAGACATGCATGATTGTAAGTGCTAATAACACACCAGACATGCATGATTGTAATTGCTAATAAGACACCAGACATACATGATGGTAAGTACTCTAATAAGACACCAGACAAGCATGATGGTAAGTGCTAATAACACACTAGACATGCATGGTGGTAAGTGCTAATAAAACACCAGACATGCATGATGGTAAGTGCTAATAAGACACCAGACATACATGATGGTAAGTACTCTAATAAGACACCAGACAAGCATGATGGTAAGTGCTAATGAGACACCAGACATACATCATGGTAATGAAACACCAGACATGCATGATGGTAAGTGCTAATAAGACACCAGACATGCATGATGGTAAGTGCTAATAAGACACCAGACATGCATGATTGTAAGTGTTAATAACACACCAGACATGCATGATGGTAAGTGCTAATGAGACACCAGACATGCGTGATTGTAAGTGCTAATAACACACCAGACATGCATGATTGTAAGTGCTAATAAGACACCAGACATACATGATGGTTAGTACTCTAATAAGACACCAGACAAGCATGATGGTAAGTGCTAATAAGACACCAGACATACATGATGGTAAGTACTCTAATAAGACACCAGACAAGCATGATGGTAAGTGCTAATGAGACACCAGACAAACATCATGGTAATGAAACACCAGACATACATCATGGTAAGTGCTAATAAGACTTGCATGATAGTAGTGGTAAGTAGACACCAGACACACAATGATAAGTGGTAATTTCCTGATGATAATGAGACACTAGACATACATCATGGTAAGTGGTAATGAGACACAAGACATGCATGATGCTAAGTGGTAATGTAACACCAATCATACATGAAGATAATGAATACCAGACATAAATCATGGTATGTTGTAATGAAACACCATGATGGTAAGTGGCAATGTGGCACCAGCCAAACATCATTGCAAATACAACAATAGTATATAATAGTAAGTGGTAATGAGACACCAGATGTTTATGATGGTAAGGGGGAATTGCAATGCATGGGTTTTATAGTGAAAGGCAAAAACACGGTTATTCCATGGCATAAATTGACCTACTTGTCAGACCTACATCTACCTCAGTTTATCACCTTTATCTAAGTTGCTGATTCAGCAGAGTTTGAATTACTATATAGTACTGCTTCTGGAACACAACATTGATGACCGCTCTGATGGCCTAGTGGTGAAAGCGTCTGCTGTGGAAGCAGGAGATCATGGGTTCGATCCCTGGCCAAGTCATACCAATGACTTATAAAAATGGTACTAACAGCTGCCTCGCTTGGCACTCAGCATTAAGCGGTTAGTGTTATGACCGGTCAGCCTGGTGTCTGGATAATGTGAATGGGTGGGACATCATGCTACATGTTTGCGGCATGATGCCCCAGTGCTAGACATCACTATAAACTGTCTCACTGCAGACATCGTAGCGATAAGACTGATTTTGTTTTAAAGCTATGTAACAAATTCTAATCAAACAAACAAACAAACAAAATCGATAAAGCACCAGACATATTTGATGATAAGTGGTAATGGGACACTATATATATATATATATCCGTTAAATGATAAACCGAGTATTGAAAAACTAAAACCCATCAAACTGTCGTCGTTGAATTGTGTAGCAGAACGAATATTAGAACACTTCACAAATGCATTGCGTGGAAATAAATTGACTGATCAATGACGCAAAAAAATAACCGAGTGGGTGTTAACAGTAAAGGAGCACGGGGCAACAATTCAAGATATAACTTAATTAGAAATATCATTAAGATTCCCAATATCGGTAATGACAATCACCGGTGAAGTATTATACGAATCAAAATATAAATCAAATGGAGCTCCAATCAAAATTATTGACCATAATGGACACCTGCGGTAACAATATTTCCGCGGGATAGAACCATAAGAGAAACTATTTGATTTTATTTACCAGCTGAGTAAAAACGATCCTGTGTCAGTATGGTTACTTCACAGTTTTGAGCACGAGGAGGGTAGATTCGATCAATTTGTAAGACCCAATGGAGAATTATACCGCACTGAAGCCCTCCAACACGCAATGAAAAAACTAGCTAGTAGTTTCTCGAAGAGTTTCAACGACGAACAATTACTAACAAACTGTTTTACAATTCCGTCGGTTGCAGCTCATTTTGTACATGTCGAAAAACTTCTTTTAGGAATAAGTACTTGTAATGTTTGAGATTTTAATAGTAACATTGTAATGTTAGCAGCATTGTTCACTTAATACTTTTATTTATAATATATTGTAACGGAATGTTTAAATGTTCTAAAGAATTCATATTTAATTATATTTATTTAATTTTTATTGTAAAGGTTGAAATTGCTACCAACTTCATGTTTTGATTTAATGATTGAAATAAAGAATTCTTTAAGTAAGAAAGAATAATATCTAGCAATATATTTTAAATCCATATTCTATTTTAAAATAAGTCAAATGCATTTCTTTAAATTAACTGTTACATTAATTACAGTTATTACATTTTATACTTTTGGCTATCTTGAAATTGATCGAGAATTAACTATTTGCATAATATTCTAAAATGCAGAAGTTATACGAATGAATGAAGTTGGAAAGCTTAAAAAAAAGGAAAATATAATATGTATTGCATGAATTTTTATTATAAAGTTTTTAGATGTGTTTCTAGAATGTAGTCAATATATGCGTGTTGATTAATTAAATAAAGTCAGTTCCGTACCGACGAGAAAATAGATGTCTGTCTTCTCATTACAGATGTAGCTGTGACTTATTATCGTGGCGACACCTCTTCCTTTCTCTCTCTCTCTCTCTCTCTCTCTCTCTCTCTCTCTCTCTCTCTCTCTCTCTCTCTCTCTCTCTCTCTCTCTCTCTCTCTCTCTCTCTCATCTCACCATGGATATTGCCGCTCCTTAACTTACGACTAATTCCGTCTCATAGCAAGAAATATTGACAACTTTTTTCTTTCATAACAATTATATCCTATCGAGCTCAAACTGAAGTCTGGTTACCACAACCCAATCTAGATAGTATAATCAGCTAACAACGAAAACAGTTTCCCGATCTTGACGAAGAAAATATCAGGAAATGGTCCAAACAGTTATTTGAAGTTAGAAATAAAGACGCAAAGGATCTTGGTAGAAGAATAATTGGTAAATTTACTCAAGGTGGAAAATGCGACAATACACGATATTCTTCACGGTTGATTATAGATAGCGTTGAGTACGATTTTATAATCGCGGATATAACATCTAAGGGTATATACGTCGATCGTAAAGACTCTTTCTTGTCCGATGGAACAAAATTTGGTACAATTGTTACTTACGCAGACGGAGAAAATCTTCAGTATACACATTTGAGGACGTCTATGCTAGCTTATGCTTCTATCAATATATTTTCGATGATAAATAGATTTCCTGACACCGCAGTTAGAGTAGCCACTGATTCATTTTATATAGACGCGAAACACAGCGAAGCAGCTGCTGAATTCACTAATTCTGACGACAGCTAGGGATCATGGAGAATTAAGCGGGAAATACTGCGTGACTATTCCAAATCAGCAGATGTTACGATTGAAGATAAATATTTGAAAAATAATCAGATGTCAGAACTATCCAATGCACCGCTGATATCTAATCCAATATGTAGATATAAAACCAGCTACCTAAACGGCTGTGGCGGGTCAGGAAAAACGACTCGTGCGATTGAGTTATTTCGTGGGAAATCAAATATGATTGTGTTAACACCAACCCACAGACTTGCAAGAGAGATGAAACAACGAGGAATTAATGCCTGTACTTATCACAGTTTCTTTCGATGGAAAAGCGATGAATGGACTCCTGATCGAATGGGTGAAAAATATATTCCTGAAGTCGTTATTTGGGATGAAATATGCACGGTGCCGTTCGATGTATTACAAAAGTTTCTCGAGTGGTTATTGCTAGCGAATACAAAAGTAATAATGTGTGGCGATCATGGCCAACCACCACCATTTGTCGGTTTATCCCCACATGATTGGCTGAAGAATTTTGTAGACTATTATGAAGAAATTAACACCGATCATAGAGCAGATGATGAACAATTACGCGAGTTCAAAAAGCTAATCAGATTACAACCTGATAGAATTCATTATGAGATAGCGCGTGAAATAATTTCAGAAACACCATTAAAAGATTTCTGGGAAGCGTGAAGACCAAACGATTTGACAATCGCAAGTAGAAAAATAGTCAGAGACACACTTCAGATGAAGTTATTTGAATTGCATAAAGAAAAAATTACAACACTTCCAGTACCGTTGTGTTATAGCCCTTCGGATACACGAAAACAGAATATTGAAGTTGATATTCCAGGACAGCGTGAAAAGCAGAATTTAGTGTTAAATGATATTGTGCTGGTTGATATCAGCGTCGTCGAAGATATATTGCGCGCTGATAAATCCCCATGGACGCTACGTTACGCAGCGACGATACATTCTTCACAGGGATGGACTATATCAGATACATTTGTTTGGATGGTGGATAATCACATCGAGTGGTCAGATTTAGTTTATCTCGCAGCATCCAGAGTACGAAGAATAAGTCAACTTCGAAGAGTTGTTTTAGATGATAATGACACTATAACAAGTGATATTGTCAGCGATGATATAATCAGAAAAAACTTTCTGGTTATAAACAGCAGGATAAAAAAAATAATAGAAAATTTGATATTGATGCTGAATTAATAATTACGCTAAAGCAACAACAGAATAATCACTGCGCAAGCTGCAATTGTATAATGCGTTGATGTTGTTCGGATAAAGATCCTCGACAATTTACCTTAGACAGAAAAGATAGCAGTATTGGTCATACCAAAGATAATGTGATACTGATTTGACTTGAGTGCAACAGACGAAGAGGTGCTAGTTAAGACCACGCGGCGGTAATTAAGTATCCTCGGGTATCACTTGCAGTTGTTCACGAATAAATCCTCGCTGAGGAGCGGTCAAATCCAGTCTATAGATTGCTGGTCTACCCGTAGATCGTGTTATACTAGATATTTTATGCGCGGTGACACTCCAAATAGGATCAGTAGCTCTTTTTGTTACTACCTTCTAGCTCTCCTGGTTCATACAAATACCTAACAGTGACATTGCCGAGTATTGGTTGTTTTGAAAAATCTTTTTGCGGTTGTACGGGTATATACTTCTTTTTAATCGCGTTGTTAGGTTTCATATTAATCGTTCGAGTAACCTCATTATTCAGCGCGGTAATTACGCCTTGTAATCTCTTGACCCATTCACGAGATCGTTTATCCTGAATAAATTCCTTCGCGTATTGATATCCAAATAACCGCTTAGCAAGTGTACGATTAAATCGTTCAACAATTGCCTGATCGCGATGTAGTGCAGTATGCCCTCGTCGTAACGCGGTATTATGATTCTTCATCGTTGATAAAACCACGCCCTGAAATTCCTTGCCAGGATCAACTTGTAATAGATTTGGCCAGAGCAGAGGACCCCTTCGATAAATCCTTTCAAATGCATAAGCCACTTCAGTTGATGATTTTGTCTTTAGCGGTTCTGCTTGTTTGTATCGACTCGCAATATCAACTACAGTAAACGCGTATTTGTAACCACCATCATGTGGCAGAAATAATATATCAGCTTGATGAGCTTCATTAGGAACGGTCACATCAAAATGCGAGTAGTTAATTTGTTTAGGCGGCGGTAGATAAATTTGCCATATCGCCTGTTTGGATAACCAATCCGCTGCAGTGGTATTTTTCACCTTTGCGGCGCTAGCGAGTTTACTAATTGCTATTTTACCCCGCCAGTATCCTTTAGGAGAATAATAAATAGATTCCATGTTATTTTTAATTACCGGCACCTAACATCAATTTACCTTTCATAGCCGATTTTACTAACCATGAAGCCAACTTTTCTTTGAAGGATTTATCAGTGATAGAATCCTACGCATGAATTAATTTTACATCTGCGAGATGTCTGTGTTGCAGATTACTGCTTTTATAAGCAACATCATGAGCATAAAACGTCTTATCAATGGCGTCTATTTGGTTTTAACCACGTCGAGGTTGGTTTTGACCATCGAGTCTGATACAGAGTCTCGTCCCGGGTCCACAATAACTATACCCTGGAAGATGTTTTTCTCCTGGATACTTCGCCCATGGTGTTCCCGGGAGTTTAGTTAGCTTGGCTGCAATATCACCTCCTCGGTTTTTTTAAAAATCCTTGGAAACAAATCTAAATTTTTTTGTACTACATTGTACGCATTCACCAGAAAGTGCTGATCTGTTATTGCTAGTTGTAATGGTATTCAAATCATCTGTACCAGTATGCTTCTTACATTTCACACACTGTAGATCCATAATATATTTATAATAACATGAATGTAATTGATTATTCAGCTACCGGACGACGAGAACCTATTAAACACCATGCGATGTTGCCCAATTCAATTAGAATGATTATAATCGGACCATCTGGAAGTGGCAAGACACAATTGTTACTTAATTTAATAACGAGATGGATGAGATGGGACAAGTTGTATTGGGTAGCTCCAAGTCTAGATGATCAGCGATGTTACAATGTATTAAAAGATTTTAACGACAAAGCGGTAGAATAATCCGGCGAGGGTATTATTAAGGTTATAACCGATATCGATGAAGCACCGAGCATTGATGATATTGATGAAGGTATTAACAATTTAGTCGTATATGATGATATCATGTTAGACAATCAAAAGAATCCCGCTAGGATATTTTCCAGAGGTAGGAATAAAAAACTGACGTGATATATGTCACTCAACGATACACACAAATACCAAAAGTAATCAGAGATAACTGCAATATTCTTGCCGTATTCAACGGAGTTGATACACATACTCTTAGAAATATTTGGCAAACTTTGTGCAGCGGTGATATGGATCATAATCTCTTTAGAAATTTCTTTAGTAGCGCTCAGTCAATCCCACATGGATTTGTGACGATAAATTTATCAGATCCTCGGACGCGATATCGTGTCAGACTTGATAAAATATTCGGTTAAAATCGTTTACTGAATCTCGTAAAGAATTGTTAACCCATAGCAGCAGAGGGGGAAGGGGGACAACAACAGTGGCGTCTTTTTTGTTTGCCAAATGGACCCTTACGAGGAAACCTTAGTTTACCAAATAGACCTTTCTATTAAGTATTTACTAGGAAGCCTCAGTTTCTCAAATAGACCTTTCTATTAAATATTAACGAGAAGGAAGCCTCGTTGAAGCCTATAATTTTTGTCGGATCCCCCCCCCCCCCCTTCTGCTGCTCTCTGACTTCAGTTCTACTCTAGATTTAATGACTCTTGGTCTTGAATACATTGCCCTTGCAAGGATTTGAATAATATTGGCTATATTTTCTCTAAAAGTGAAATTGTTTTTTTAAAAAAACTTAATTTAAAAACAGTGTGTCTTGGGCAAAAGTCGTCTGGCGGTGCCCATCCTTCTCCAGACCAAGGAGTTGCCAGAAGGGGATGTAAATTTATCGTCACACTCCTGATTTCCTTTTAGGGTTTACTCACTTAGCCTTGGGTAACCAAAGCCAACCTGCAAGGCAGCAGGAAACTCGTTTATGCGCGGGTTCGCAGTGCCTCAACGACCACACTAGGTCAAGAGACTGATGATGATGAATTTAAAAACTCCACAGCTAAAAGTAATTTCTGTAAAAACAAATCAACAGCATTCCCAATATTAAGATCAGTGATATAATATTATCCTCCTTGCATATCATCTGTTTATTACATGTTTCTATGAAGTGTTTCTTGTGATCCAGTTTGTGTTATATCAGGCACTAACCATGGCATAGTGCTATCCTTGAAGAAGTTTAAAATGGGAGAATGTGATAAACTAACCTATCATTACTTTGATGTTGGCATAATGGTGTCTAAATCTTGCATTATTTAAAGCTAATGTACTTGCTGTAAATAGTGATTGTAAGCAGGTCATTAGAACTTTGACTGGCCTACATTGTGGTGTTTTAATTAATGTTTGTTACTTAGCATACATATATCATAGTGTTCACAGTCAAAATAATTACATTTTGAAAAATCCTTTTCTGATTATTGATATGTAATACATACCGGTTCTACACATTTTCACCTATTGGTGAATCTGTTATAGATGTCACCTTGTGTCTAACCATCTGTTATGTTATACATGTATCCTTCTGTTTCTCCATCTGTTCTACATGCATTGTGTTGTTTCTCCATCTGTTCTACTTGTATCCTCATGTCTCCATCTGTTCTACCTGTATCCTCATGTCTCCATCTGTTCTACTTGTATCCTCATGTCTCCATCTGTTCTACCTGTATCCTCATGTCTCCATCTGTTCTACCTGTATCCTCATGTCTCCATCTGTTCTACCTGTATCCTCATGTCTCCATATATTCTACATGTTTCCTCATGTCTCCATCTGTTCTACATGTTTCCTCATGTCTCCATCTGTTCAGCCTGTATCCTCATGTCTCCATCTGTTCCACACGTATCGCCATGTCACTGCACATCATGCTGGTCTAGTGACCAAGTTTGTACATCTTAATACAACTCACTGGTCATCATGCTGCTTACAGGCTGTTTGAAACGAATCCTTCTGTTCTAAACACTTTTTAAAAACGTAGTCTTCTATTGCTAATATAAATCCCTTGTTAAGTCTCAAACAAGAATAGAAATATGTGCATTATGCTGCGTAAACCAAAGCTACATGGCAAATATACACAATGACGTGATAGTACAATATTGATACCTTATTTACAAGAAATAATAAACTTACATGCTTCTATAGCTGAAGATGAGCAAGTCCTTATAGTAGACCACTGACTGACAAGACAATCTGTAATGTAAAGAATTTATTTATACAATTCCTTGACACACAGTCACAAGTATATCGAGATAAATCATTATTTATTTATTCTGATACCTCTATAAAATTTCATTATAGTGAAGGGAGATAAATCTGTTAAGGACATGTAAAGCAATTAGAGTTATCTCCATTTGTAGTACTATTTCATAAATTAATATCTTTCTTTGTTTTATTTTATCTCCTTCGGTACAGCAAGCTACTCGGCTTACAAATAATGTATTTTCAAAGAAATAAAACAAAAACTTCAAAGAATAACGCTATCATAAGGAACAGTAATTTAATGTTTTATGATGTCGATGAAATATGGTCTTTATTTAACATATCAGTGTGAATAGCTCCAATAGATTAGGGAGAGTGAAATTTTATAGAAATTTTACATTTATTATTTTTGGTGATTTAAAAAAAAAGAACCCAAATCCTCATTTTTTTTAAAAAAAAATCTTTATCATTGAAGCAAAACTGTAAAATCTTAATACACAACGCCTATTACTTGAACTACTTTTGGATTTCTATGTATTAGCTTATATAACATATGACACGTTTAATCATTAGGGTCCTCCCATTAATTCCATGAATTTTAACAGACAATCACGCATCACGTGAGGGTGCCCTTTTGCAATCTCTCGGGCTTCATTTGGGTGTGTATGTACAGAAATGTTGAACATAGAGAAGGACCATAAATGTGTTGTGTTAAATGTGTTAAGAGACCCTTATGGGAGAAGTACACTATGATGACGTCATAGGTCTACGTCACATGGCACTACGCTAAGTTGACAGACCTGTGGAAGAGTTGCAAAAATGGCCCCATTAAGGTAAATTTCAACATACGAAAAGAAAAATAAACATACTTTCTAAGTCTACTGCTTTCCTCGTGTAGCTCCCGTACTGCACAAGAGAACCCAAAATATGGGTCAATTAAACTATTTAGACAATTTTGATAAAGCTAAATAAATAAATACGTTGAGGCGACCTAACTCTAGCCGGGAGAAGTACAATTTAAATTAAAGAATATATGGACTCCCACATGAGGAGAATTGAACTCAATATGAAATAAATAAACAATGTGAAGAACGACACAAAAAATACAATCATTAAAGAAATAAGTTTTAACAAAAATTTAAACAACGATAGTACATCGTACTTCGCTCCAAATTCGCAATCAAAATAAATAAATATAAAAACTTTTAAGAAATTTAAAAATGATGATCCAAATTTTAAGGATCAAAATCATCATTTGGACAAATGGGACGAATTGAAAAAAAGCAGGCTATCGTTATGTTATGACAGTTTCTGTTATGTGGGTTGTGATTAGCTTTTCATAACCTTCTTCTCATTTCTTGCAATGAGAAGGAATTACTCATATGTTAGGGAGCGTCAATATCTATAGAGAGAGAGAGAGAGAGAGAGAGAGAGAGAGAGAGAGAGAGAGTTCAGGCTCTCTTAAACGAGTGTCGCGGCGATGATAATACAGCTACATCTGAAATGAGAAGGCAAACGTCTATTTTCTCGTCGATACGGAACTGACTTTTTTTAATTAATCAACACACATATATTGACTACATTCTAGAAACACATCTAAAAACTTTATAATACAAATTCATGAAATACATATTATATTTTCCTTTTTAAGCTTTCCAACTTCATTCATTCGTATAATTTCCGCATTTTATAATATTATACAAATAGTTAATTCTCGATAAATTTCAAGATAGCCAAAGGTATAAAATGTAATAACCATAGTTAATGTAACAATTAATTTAAAGAAATGCATTTTACTTATTTTAAAATAGAATATAGATTTAAAATATATTGCTAGATAATATTCTTTCTTACTTAAAGAATACTTTATTTCAATCATTAAATCAAAACATGAAGTTGGTAGCGAATTCAACCTTTACAATAAAAATTACATAAATATAATTAAATAATAATTCTTTAGAACATTTAAACATTCCGTTACAATATAGTATAAATAAAAGTATTAAGTGAACAATGTTGCTAACATAACAATGTTTATATTAAAATCTCAAACATTAAAAGTACTTATTCCTAAAGAAGTTACAACATATACAATTGTTTTACCTGAAATGAGAAGGCAAAAGTCTATGTTCTCGTCTATACGGAACTGACCTGACCCTTTAATGCGTGCTCTATTTATACGCATCTTGTGTCAGGGTTAAGGTATCGGTGAGAAAATATGTCCGCTCTCTTCAGGTATGAATCAGTTTCTCCCGGACAAAACCGGCTTAATTTACGTCATCTGACATAAGGTAAAACTCAAATTTGTGGTTTATCTATATTCGTTTGGCACAAGTTAGATCCAACTATGGTAATCCCTTAATATTCTAAGCCAGCAACATGTTTTAACATACTAAGCCAGCAGCGATGTCTGTCCATCATTAGATAAGAACCATTTTGTAGCAACGACTGTCCATCATTAGATAAGAACCATTCTGTATTTACGTTAGCACGGAAGTTTGTGCTAATTTTTTTATTAACCGAATTAGACTTTTGCCAATGCCTGGTTTTACAGAATATATGTTTCACTGATAAGACTTAGGAGCTGACTGACCCAGTAAGATTTTTCCTTTATAACCTAATTCCACACAATAATGTACATTCGTATAGCTAGTGATTTACGTTGCCATCTTATGCTTTGCACATCAACTATTTTCCTTCCATTAATATATAGTTGTGCTTTGAAAATAAATGAAATTAATCTTAACACACTTTAGAACTTACTTTAATATAAATCATTACTTTAATACAATTTAAATAAAATAGCAATCTTATTAATTTTACTAAAAAATCAATCCCTAATAATTACAAAGAAACACTGAATCTTTGTACATATATAGCACACACACACACACACACACACACATAGCACCAAAATATCATACATGTGACCTCTGAAACCTACTCAGATGAACAAACCAATAGAAATAATGATGTTGGTCGCAATATTAACAATATTACAATTGTATATCCTAAAATTGATGAAGAAGCAGAAGAAAACTACAAAATATTTACAAAGTTAATAGCTGGATATATACAACTATCATTCATGACATAAACATACATGAGAGAGAGAGAGAGAGAGAGAGAGAGAGAGAGAGAGAGAGAGAGAGAGAGAGAGAGAGAGAGAGAGCGAACACATATATTTAAATCACCAAAAGAAGAGAACGACTCAAATTACACACGCTGTTTTTGTCCATAATTGTTTCGCGCTAGATAACAAATCTTGGATATGTTTAGAATGAATGTGTGTGAAAATAGTGATGTCCTGAAGGTAGCTTAGAAATTTGGACACAGAAAATAAGCAGTTGATGTATTTTATTTTTAATGTATGCAATTCGACAAAACGATGCAACTGCAAACATTCTGATAAATACTTTCGGTATATTTGAAACACCCCCACCCACCCACATACATACATACATACATACATACATACATACATACATACATACATACATACATACATACATACATACATACATACATACATACATACATACATACATACATGCATGAAATTAACACGTAAAGTTAAAGTTATTTGGGAGTGGGCAATTTTTTCCTTTCAAAACATTCTAACTCTTCTGCACCCAAACACTCGCACGCCCACATACAATATTTAGATGGTCGCTTCCTTAACCAAGCAGTTTAGGATAAACAAACACAATCCTTTGCTATATTTACTTTGCACATTTTAAACCAGTAAGAATAATCATCCTGATGGAAAAACAGCTCGATGCGTGTGCACGCGCATGTGTGTTTCCACCCTTTTTCCCTACGGTTCATACAAAAATTACCGTTGTACCAGTCAGCAGTACTACCCGGAAGATAATTACAGATGACACGTGACTCAAGTCACAGTGTGAGTACAAGCATATTTAGTGCAGAAGCTGTGGCTTTAAATGAAATAAGTCAATCATGGCAACAGCGAGTGAAGATTTAATTGCTTCAGATGTGATACAAGAGAGTGAAGCAACACTATCAGATGATCTGAACTGCCCACTTTGTATGAAAATATTTAGGTCTCCTAGACGACTACCGTGTTTACATTCGTTTTGTCACGACTGTCTACAGTCACACATATATAGCGTTGCCTCTATGAAAGAGTCTGTAAAGGAATTACGTTGTCCACTATGCGAAAATGTGGCTTACACAGGAGAATTATTTGCAGATAAACTGGTGCATCTGTTTCCTCTTAATACACTTATGCTATCGGTCTTAATGAAATCGAAAGTGAAAATAGACCTTGTGTGTAACGCTTGCCAGGCTCAGGACGTCGTCTCTCCCGCTGAAAACTTATGTACTGTCTGTGAAGAAGCCCTGTGCGTTCAGTGCTCGAAAATGCATGGAATTTCAAGATTGTCAACAAATCACACTATTTTGAAAATTGAAGACTTGCCAAGCAAACGGCAGACTGTTCTGCAAAATAATGAGCTGTTTCGCTGCACAGAGCATGCGTCATTGCCTGTAGAGTATTACTGTAAAGGCCATGAAACTCAGCTATGTGCCAAATGTTGTGTTGATGATCACGCCAGCTGTCCAGAAGTAATTAAACTAGCCAACAAAACGCCAGATCTATCAGAAGCTTTGAACCAGATGAAAGAGCAGATGAAAAACCTTGAAGATCAGCTAAAACAATTTGCAGCTATCAATGTCTTAAATCTGAGCAAACTTGAATCTGATGTCAACAATTTGACTATTGAAATAAGAACATTAAAGAAAATAATAAACGATGCTTTAGATGATCTGGAAGAAAGGGTGAAAGAGGAAGGGAACAAAATTTTCAATGACGAAAAGAAGAGAATAGAGCAAACAAACCAAAGATGTCAATATCATTTAACGGCTATTCAGAATTCCAATGTCGTTTTGGAATCGGCCTGTACATATGCAACTCAAAATCAAATGTTTCTTCTCATAAAGAAAATAACAAACCAGTGTTTTATGTCCAAACGGCACAATGATGACAGATTCTCTAAGAATGACATTGTGACATTGCAGTTAGAGGTCAACCCACAACTAAACTCTGTCATTAACATTCCTAGAAGCGAAATAGGCACGTTAAGGATGAAGAAAAATGGTGAAATCCCAGTTGTGCCTGATGGATTCAAACCGCTGAAAGAATGTTATGCAGAATGTGTGAATGTTAAAGATATGAAAGGGTTAAAGGACAAGACACCTTGGTACTCTAAAGTGACATTTACCAACAATGGACAACTGTTGCTTGTGGATTTTGAATACAAAATGCTTTACCTCTTGGACTCGTTATGTAACATTGTTTGCAGTCACACATTCTTAGATAATCCTTTCGACGTCTGTATTGTAAGTGAACACGGTGAAGACATAGCAGCAGTATCACTTCCATACGCAAAATCTGTTCATTTGTTTTCCCTCAAAGATAACTCCATCACATATGTGAAGCAGATACAAACCAAGTACAGATGTTTCGGTATTGCTGCATACAATGATGAAGAATTGATAGTATCCGGACCATGTGTTGATAGAATGGCTTACTACTGGAGTATAATTACTCTGGATGGGAAGGAAAAATCCTACCATGAGTTTGATGGTGCAGGTACACACCAGACATATGTCGCTTTGAATGCATTCAGGTCTCGTTTGTATATATCTGTCTGGAAAGATGATTCTCTGCATTGCTTTGGTTTGAATGGAATGAAACAGTTTACATTCACACATCTTGATCTCAAGGAATCAGAAGGTGTTTCCGTGGACAGAGATGACAATGTGTATGTAGTCGGATATCGGTTCCACAATATTTTTCAACTTTCTCCTAGCGGTTTACTTATTCAGATAATTGTGAACGAAATCGAAAATAATCCCATGGGGATGTGCTTTGATAAGAATGGAGATAAATTTGTGCTATCTCATCATCATACAGGTCCTGGATTTTATCAGCTGGTATTGAAGAACGGGTAACATAATAAGAAATGTAACACACATACATATCGATCACTGAATCTGTTGATTGCTCTATATTCTCTCTCTTCCCTATGTCTAATGCCATTTCTAACAAAGCATCAGTCATCATATATATATATATATATATATATATATATGAAAGTCTATTTGCACTGCCAACCGAAACATGAAACTATCCTCAAGGCCATAAGTAATGTTTTTATGGTTTAGTCCGAAACATTTAGAATATTGTTTCAAAATTAAAAGAATAGAAAATAACAAATAAATATCTGTTATATATGGTAAGTCCCCCCATTTATACTGTTTTGAGCGAATAGAAAATGTTCTTGCACAGGAGAAAGAGTGTAAATAAGGACCTACTTAATACTGAAATAAGGAACAAAGTAGTAGTAGTAGCAGTTGTAGAGATAGTAGTAATAGTATCAATAGTAGTAATAGTATCAATAGTAGTAATAGTATCAATAATAGTAATAGTATCAATAGTAGTAATAGTATCAATAATAGTAATAGTATCAATAGTAGTAATAGTATCAATAGTAGTAATAGTATCAATAGTAGTAATAGTATCATCTATAGTAGTAGTAATAGTATCAATAGTAGTAATAGTATCAATAGTAACAATAGTATCAATAGTAGTAATAGTATAAATAATAGTAATAGTATCAATAGTAGTAATAGTATCAATAGTAGTAATAGTATCATCCATAGTAGTAGTAATAGTTGTAGGGTTTAATGCTATTTTTAAAAACATTATAGATATACATGACGGCCTGTATTAATGGGGGAGGAAGAACCCAGGAAGCCCCCCGGAAAGAACCACCGACCTATGAGAAGTTGTAACTGGCAAGCTTTCTCATATACCCACATTGGCTGAATCAGAGACTCAAACCTAAGCAGAGGTGAGATGGCAGTGATCCATAATGGAGAGTTCTTTAGACCAGTTGGCCACTTGGGTCCCCTCAGTTTCTTTATAGAGGAAGTTATTTTAGCCATGACATTTTGGACCTGTATATTATTTAAACATGTGTTTTTAATTCGATGACAAAGTCTACTAATAATTTTAGTAGAGTGTTTCAAACTCAAGACTGTTCTGTTAAAGGACTGAAATGATAGTTATAACTAGGATAAGCTTTCAAAAGATTCATTTTCCTAATACATAACATTATTAACCAATCCTAGCCACCAAAACCCATGTTCACCCATTTCAAGACTGGTTCCCATTTCCCATTATAATTAGTACAGTGTGTCATACAGCTAGCAAGAGATCAATACAGTCAGTGTTGCTAGTACTGGGCTTGGGCCAACCTTGACATTAATACAAACTTAAATATTTATAAAAACCCGGTGCCCTCACCCTTTGTCTAATGACCAGTTATGATCCATGGACATTAAATGTTGCCATAATGATTAGAAGAAAACAACACATACAATTTCTAAGAGAAATCTTTATTTCCATCATTATAACTATTTAATAGACTAGAAGACTTTATTAACATGAAGTAAATGGACAAACACATTTTGTAGATCAATACAAATTGTTATTGTTTTTTTAGATTGGTGTTAACTTTTCCTGATTATCTACAATTTGTAGATATTAGATATTGTGATGGAAAGTGACAAACTCAACACTCTTTTTAAAACCAATACAAAAGTGTTGTGTGATTCAGATAAACTGGGGAAAAGTCCTACAGTTATTAGCACCAGTTATTTCACACACTGTTTGACATCAGCATTACTATAGGTGTTTTACGGATAAACTGAAGTGTGCTAAAATTACTCTTCACTTTAAACAAGGATGTAGAAATGATACTGGACATCACAGAACCATTTCTGTACTACAGTAGAACCTGTCTTGAATGACCACCTCTTTTGCCAAAACAATATGGTCTCTCAAGACAGGTGGTCTCATAACAGGCATCAATACTACATAATTTATAAATTTGTCCACTAAGGTGGTCTCTCAAGACAAGTGGTCTCTAATAATAGGCCTCAATACTATACAATTTAAAAATTTGTCCATTAAGGTGGTCTCTCAAGACAGGTGATCTCTTATAACAGGCCACAATACTACATAATTTATAAATTTGTCCTCTAAGGTGGTCTCTAAGGAGAGGTGGTCTCTCATAATAGGTCACAATGCTACATAATTTATAAATTTGTGCATTAAGATGGTAATCTCAAGACAGTTGGTCTCACATTGCAGTGGTCTTTCAAGACAGGTTTTACATACTGCTTTGTAAAATAATGAATAATATATGGCAAAACAGGTTTGTACTTTTACAACACATTTTCTATTTTTCACAAGAAACAGTTGGTCTTTTGCTAAGAATATTCATATAACAAATTCTCACAAAATTAATGGATCAATGGCTTGAAGAAAGTAATAATGGTAACCTGACTGGGATTTATCATGATACTAACCTTCAGATTTATGATTTGCATCTTTAATATTATTAGCATATTTATAAAATTTATTTTAAAAAATGTCTCATATATAATATCATTGTATAGAAACCTCTCTACTTTTGTACCTAATATTCTTTGACAAAGTGTTTCTGTGATATATAGAACATGACCTTAAGGTATATAAAGCTGAATTGATTAGCAGCTATGTGTAGAAGATCTTTCATAAGGACATTTCAAAACAAAGTTATTGGAGAGATAACAAATTTATATGTATATGCAGTTAAATTTTTCTACTTTCTTATTTTAGTATGCATTTGTAGATATGTTTACTTGTAAATAATTTTAAGAGAGAGAGAGAGAGAGAGAGAGAGAGAGAGAGAGAGAGAGAGAGAGAACTTGCATTAAGATTCATATTTCAGTAGAGACCCTCCAGGGAGATTAGCTAACTAAATGAGTTACCCTTTATAAATAAAGACATTATTATTATTATTATTATTATTATTATTATTATTATTATTTCTTTTAGTGATAACCTCATATTGATATCATCATCTGTTGAGGATTAGTGGTAACAAGATTTTTAAGTTGAACACTGAGGCAGTCATAATGGATGATCAAGTTTGTCCCATCTTCACTGTAATGGAAATAAGTTTGTCCCATCTTCCCTGTAATGGAAATAAGTTTGTCCCATCTTCCCTGTAATGGAAATAAGTTTGTCCCATCTTCCCTGTAATGGAAATAAGTTTGTCCCATCTTCCCTGTAATAGAAATAAGTTTGTCCCATCTTCCCTGTAATGGAAATAATTTTGTCCCATCTTCCCTGTAATGGAAATAAGTTTGTCCCATCTTCACTGTAATGGAAATAAGTTTGTCCCATCTTCACTGTAATGTAAATAAGTTTGTCCCATCTTCCCTGTAATGGAAATAAGTTTGTCCCATCTTCACTGTAATGGAAATAAGTCTTTGCTAACAGTATGATGGACATTATTGAGGTAATGGGGAAATAAAGACTGCCTCCCCAACATCCATTATAAAGTTTTCCACTACCCTATTTCCCCATTTAGGAACCCAATAACAGCATACTATACAGGTAGTCACCCATTTACTTATGCTGCAAATTAATTTAACTCACAAATATTTTATGCTCTGGTACACACATAAAATGAATGATGCCCCCTTCTTCTCCCCTTCTACATTATACAGAGGTGTTCTCAATGCATCATAAACTAACTAGAATGATGCCTTTTGGGAAACTATCTTGATTTTCAAAGTCATGCATTGTTTTGAGAGACCACAACTTTTGTCCACAATAAAATGAATTGAAATAAATGATGGTTGCCTAAACAAGACAATCACATTCTACAAGACATCTTAGTACTGTTGGGATGACGGGTCATGATTTGAACCAGGACTTGAGAAAAGACGCTCCCATGCGATAGGAAATATCCTCAGCTTGAAATCCAGAGTCTAAGCTCCTGAAAAATAAAATGTGGATTACTGGTATAACAAATATTTAAAATAAATTACCTGTCCACTTTGTTATGAAAGTTTTTAACCATCTCCTTGGTTATAAAATTAATTAGCTATCCACACTGCTATCAAAGTATGTGATTACATCTATTTGGTTATGAAAGTAATTAGCTATCCAAACTGCTATCAAAGTTATTAATTATATCTACTTGGTTATGAAAGTAATTAGCTATCAACACTGCTATCAAAGTATGTAGTTATATCATTTTGGTTATGAAAGTAATTAGCTATCCACATTGCTTTCAAAGTAATTAATTATATCTACTTGGTTATGAAATTAATTAGCTATCAACTTGGTTAGAAAAAAATTAGTTATCCACTTGATTATGAAAGTAAATAGTAATATCCCCTTGGTAATGAAAATAATTAGTAAAATCCACTTGGTTGTAAAAGTAATTAGTTATATTAACATGGTTATGAAAGTAATTAGTAATATCTACTTGGTTATTAAAATTATTAATTATATCAACTAGGCTGTGAAAAGCAATTAGTAATATCAACATGGTTAGGAAAGTAATTAGTAATATCCACCTGGTTATGAAGGTAATTACTAATATCCAATTGGTTATGAAAGTAATTAGTAATGTCCACTTGGTTATTAAATTATTAATTATATAACTGGATTGTGAAAGTAATTAGCTATCCACAAGGTAATGAAAGTGACAGATAATGTCCACTTGGTTATGAAATTAATTAGCTAGCCACTTGGTTATGAAAATAATTAGCTAGCCACTTGGTTATGAAAGTAATTAGCTAGCATCTTGATTATGAAAGTAATTAGCTAGCCACTTGGTTATGAAATTAATTAGCTAGTTACTTGGTTATGAAAGTAATTAGCAGGCTACTTGGTTATGAAAGTAATTAGCTAGCCACTTGGTTATGAAAATAATTAGCTAGTTACTTGGTTATGAAAGTAATTAGCTAGTCACTTGGTTATGAATGTAATTAGCTAGTCACTTGGTTATGAAAGTAATTAGCTAGCCACTTGGTTATGAAAGTAATTAGCTAACCACTTGGTTATGAAAGTAATTAGCTAGTCACTTGGTTATGAAAGTAATTAGCTAACCACTTGGTTATGAAAGTAATTAGCTAGTCACTTGGTAATGAAAGTAATTAGCTTGTCACTTGGTTATGAAAGTAATTATCTAGTCACTTGGTTATGAAAGTAATTAGCTAGCCTCTTGTTAAATGAAAGAATTTGAATATCCACTTGATTGTGAAAGTAATTAGCTTATCAATTTAGCTGACTGGCAAGATCTTAAAATTCACCACAAATAAGGCAAATGTCTTCATTTTACTTGTAATATCATTTTAATAAAGAAAAATACATACTGTAATGTGTATTTTTAACATAAAGCCTTACATTATGCAAGCCTGAAACTACATCAGTCTCAAAACAGAAGACAAAAGCAATATTAAAATATAACAAAATAAATCCCAATACAGTTCAGCAAATGAATCATAACTGTTTTATTTTATATTACAATTACGGTATTAAGGATAAAACATTTCCCATTATGATAGTGAACCCAATATGATTGTAGCTGCTTACAGTTTCATTCAGCTATCCAGTAATTAGGAACTTTCATACAGGACATAACACTGTCATCCAGTAATTAGGAACTTTCATACAGGACATAACACTGCCATCCAGTAATTAGGAACTTTCATACAGGACATAACACTGCCATCCAGTAATTAGGAACTTTCATACAGGACATAACACTGTCATCCAGTAATTAGGACCTTTCATATAGGACATAACACTGCCATCCAGTAATTAGGAACTTTCATACAGGACATAACACTGCCATCCAGTAATTAGGAACTTTCATACAGGACATAACACTGTCATCCAGTAATTAGGTACTTTCATACAGGACATAACACTGCCATCCAGTAATTAGGAACTTTCATACAGGACATAACACTGCCATCCAGTAATTAGGAACTTTTATACAGGACATAACACTGCCATCCAGTAATTAGGAACTTTCATACAGGACATAACACTGCCATCCAGTAATTAGAAACTTTCATACAGGACATAACACTGCCATCCAGTAATTAGGACTTTCATATAGTTCATCATCCAACTGTCCAGTAATTAGTAATTTCATATAGTACATAACACTGTCATCCAGTAATTAGGAACTTTCATACAGGACATAACACTGTCATCCAGTAATTAGGAACTTTCATACAGGACATAACACTACCATCCAGTAATTAGGAACTTTCATACAGTACATAACACTGCCATCCAGTAATTAGGAACTTTCATACAGGACATAACACTGTCATCCAGTAATTAGGAACTTTCATACAGGACATAACACTGCCATCCAGTAATTAGGAACTTTCATACAGGACATAACACTGCCATCCAGTAATTAGGAACTTTCATACAGGACATAACACTGTCATCCAGTAATTAGGAACTTTCATACAGGACATAACACTGCCATCCAGTAATTAGGAACTTTCATACAGGACATAACACTGCCATCCAGTAATTAGGAACTTTCATACAGGACATAACACTGCCATCCAGTAATTAGGGATTTTCATACAGGACATAACACTGCCATCCAGTAATTATGACTTTCATTTAGTACATCATGCTGCTGTCCAGTAATTAGGGATTTTCATATATGTCATCATGCAAATGCCCAGTAATTGGGGACTTTCATACAGTATGTCATTCAGCTGTCCAGTAATTATGACTTTCATTTAGTACATCATGCTGCTGTCCAGTAATTAGGACTTTCATATATGTCATCATGCAAATGTCCAGTAATTGGGGACTTTCAAACAGTATGTCATTCAGCTGTCCAGTAATTAGGACTTTCATATAGTACATCATGATGTTGTCCAGTATTTAGGAACTGTGTAGTGCTTCATACATCTGTATAGAAATTATGGACTTGTGTACAATACCTCAGATAAATCAATGGCTTTCCATTGTGATTAATTGTACGTTATAAAGTGAAGAAATACAATTTTTACTAAAAACTGCATGCAGAAATGCCTTCAAATTAAAGACCAGTTTACCATTAACAGTACATACACACCCATCACTACTGTGCCCACACTGTGCTTCATTATCTTAAACAGCATGGTTGACTCTCAATGTATGAAAGTGTAAACATGTTTTTTCCTTCCCCAAAGCAAACTATTTATCAATTTTGTTGAAAAAAAGATAGTGCAGACAAACATTAATGTGCTAAACTCACTGTTACTTTAAATTTTAACCTCTGTAAAACTCATCTGTGGAATGTTTTATTTCCACATGAGTATGCTGGGTCATTGAAATAAGTTTAGTGTATTATGCGGTGATTGATTGCAACTCAAACCTTTAAGCTGTATAACACATCTGAGGCATATTTGAGTAAATGAGTAAATGAGTAAGCCCTTTTCAATGTATAGTGCCATGATGTGTTGAGTAACTGTAGTCATTTTATAAGAGTCATAAGGCCACCAGACACACGGTTAAAGCAAAATGACCACTAAGATGTTCAGTTGACCATGGTAAAGCAAAATGACCACTAAGATGTTTAGTTGACCATGGACCAGCAAACATGAAAGGCATTATATTATTGATATTACATAAAGTTATTTCATAGTGGCTGTATTTTGTCACTTGTGACTGGAAATATAGTCAGGCCCACAAATCAGTACTCAGATGTGACCAGAAATATAGTTAGGCCACAATGACCACTCAGACCTTAGTTCAAAGGTTAAACAAGGTCAGCACACTCAAACAACAATAAAAGGATGATTCAATATGGGGGTTGTGATGTCCATACACATCTTCGCTTTTTGATGCAGGAGTGACCTTCATTTATGTCTATTTTAACCTCTAAAACCTTTTTTTTCTAGTTCAAGTGCAAGCCATTCACAAGGCATGGGCGATGCATATTGTCTGAAACTACAATACAATTACTGTTTCAAAATTATTGTTTGATTTTATTAACAATGACTTAGATTACTGACTATTTTGATAAAGAATGTAAACACACTGTGGATATGAAACCTACTCTTAATACTTAAGAAACTATGACCTTGACCTTTGAACCCATGCCAGAACAGGGTTTTTTCTTATCCCATGTGCAAGCCAATCACAAATTTTATCAAGATATTTGATTCAGAATTGAAAACTAAATATCCTTTTAAGTTACTTTCATCTTAAAATTCTTACATGTGTTTCTTACCTGCAATTAAAATATCTACAAAGTTTAGTTTTCTTCATCAAGTCACTAGATAGCCACATATTTTTGCAGCAAATGCAAGCCATTTGGTCAAGATACATGGTGTTAAAAGTAAACATTTTGTACAAAAACCTTTTTAATTTTTTTTTTACACTGACCTTGACTTTTGACATTTTGACCATTAAATTGTCTTCTTTGCTGCAAAGGTTAGCATCCGAAATGGGGACCTAGGACTTATGTTCTTGTGCCAAAACTATTTTCGTCTTTCATCCAGTGAACATGATCTTTACTTTTTTAACTTGATCTGATGTGTTTCTTTCTTACCTCAAACACATCCCATCTTCATTGTTTTTCCAGGGTCTACAGTCTAAAACTAAAATTACTGCACAGAAAAATAGAATCATATGGACAGACAGACAGATGGATTTAATGGGATAATATCCTTTGCCTTATGTTGGGCTTTAACCACTTTGGTGGCCTAGTGGTAAGAGCATCTGACGCAGAAGAGGGAGGTCATGGGTTCGATAACTAGCCGAGTCATACCAATTATTTACAAAATGGTCACTAACAACTGCCTTGCTTGGCGCTCAGCATTAAGAGGTTAGTGTTAGGCCTGGTTGGCCTGGTGTCGGGATAATGTGACTGAGTGGGACATCATGCTACATGTCTGCGGCATGATATCCCAGTATTAGACATCACAATAAACTGCTTCACTGCAAACATCATAGCAATATGACTGAAAAACTGTTAAAGTTACATTAAAAATCCTAATCACACACACACATGTTGGGCTTATAAACAAGTGGATGTAAAATATTACCTGAAATCGACAGCTTCATGAGTCTTTGGCTGAGGGTCCATTTTCTTGTCCATTGTAATGGGTGATGATGGTAAAGTCTATAAAATGATGTTAAAAACTTTGTGAGCATTAAGGATTTATTCACGGAAGCTTTATAGACAGTGTAAATCATGCAGAAATAACCATGAGAAAATATATTTGGCATTCCGCTTTATAAATTACTCACATGTCACCTCCATCTGCAATTGTTCAAGTTTCACTCTGATCATTATATGTGGAAAAGCAAGCCAGTACCCTCTCATGGCATGGTGGATGCTTGTTCCTGGGGTCTTCCACTACTAAATACACTGGCTGCCATATATAGTCTATCATGAAGAGGTGTAGCTAGGATTACTGGGCCCCTATATGGATCCCCATGTAAAGCTTACCGATGTGCCCCTGCCTAATATTTAGCATTCAAAAATAATTTGTCGGCTCCATGTTTTGCAATATCATAGCTATGCCCCTGATTTTATGTGCTAAACTATGATGCACTAAACCCTGCAAGAAAAGAATGTTGTTGTTGTTGCAGTGTTTAACGCCATTTTTCAGCACACGATAGGCTATACATGGTGGCCATATTAATGGTGGAGGAAGAACCCGGGAAACCCTTGGAAGGAACCAACATCCCACAAGAAGCTACTGGCAAGCTTTCTCACATACCCACATTGGCCAAATCTGAGACTCAAACCCATGCAGACAGGTGAGATGGCAGTGATCTGTAATGGAGAACGCTTTAGACCACTCGGCCACACAAGGCCCCTAAAAAGAGTGTACAAAATACATGAAACATCACTGTAACAACCTGACCAATAGAGAAGCATGCATAAAATTGTAATGTTTTATTTTGTTTTGTTTTTTGTTTTTTTGCAATTGCGCTAAGACAGAGTTGGGATGGTTGTACAGACTTGGATAAGACCGTTTGTGCAGCCCAATGGTTAGACCATCCACCTTAAATTAGGGAGGTAACAGGTTCAAACTCCAGCTAAGTCATATCGGATACATAAAAAATGGTACTGAGAGCTGCTTCACTAGGTTCTCAACATTAAGAGGTTTATGTTATGACTGGTTAGCCTGGTGTCAGAGTAATGTGACTGGGCTGGACATAATGCTGCATATAAGTGGCATGATGTCCCAGTGCTAGGCATCACTACAGCTGTCACACTGCAGACATTGCAGTGATATGACTGAAAAAATGTTAAATTACCATGATTAAAAATCCAAATCACATACACAGATACAAACACATTCACACATTTCACACATTCACACACAGACTTGGATGCCAAACAATATTGTCCGATATGCAATCACAATCATACTAGTAATGGGAGCAGCATAAAATCTTAGGATCTAGAATTTGAAGTCCATGATTAAAAACTTGCCAAAAACTGAAGTGTAAGACTGAAAATATGGTGCAAAAGAGAAATGTGACCAAAATCTAGTACATGTATAGAAGTCATAATCAATTGATTTCATTATCAGATTTCACTGACATTGCTGCTGGTACTTGAAACATTGGAACAACATGCCTTGATACCTTTGAAATCTGAGTTTTCAAAATAAATCATAGGAAATTTGCATTTTGAAATAGTTAAAGTCTATTAAATTTTTCTCATCACCTACACTGGTAGAGTTTAAAAAAATTGTAGAGTGATGAGATTAGGCCTTGACAATGATGAACTTAGGCTTTGATGGCTGTACAGTAGGGTTTCTGTGTGAACATTGTACAATGATGAATTTAGAATCTGAGGACTGTACAGTAGAGTTTCTGTGCAGAAATTGGGAAAAAAAAGTTGTATCTAGATTTAGAACAGGGATCTCAAACCAACATGAGGGCTGCATGAGGACATTTTCATTTATTATCTCACATGACACCTTGTGATGCCAATCATTTTATGGGCCACAAGATGGCCCACATGCAATGTGTTTTAGGCCCATAATTTAGAGAGACTAAAATGACATTATTGACAATGGTACACAAAACTAGATTAATTAAATCTTTAATTTTCCAAGGTTTCCACCCCCAGCCTTGTCTATCTTTAATGTCTCTCAAGTTACAAAGCAGAAACCATTATGAATAAGGTAGACATTTATTTTAATGATGTATGGTAGATGATATACAACATAACCACAAATAGTGATACCTATGTACAAAGACATCAGCATCAAAAAGATGTACAGTTTAATCAACAGAACCAAACTAAATTTGTGTATCAACCATCTACATCAAAATTCAATTAGAATTATTCAACAGAAACAAATTAAATTTGTGTATCAGATATCTATTTTAAAATAAATGAAGAGTTATTGAACAGAAGGAACTAAATGGTATATACACACATTCTCCAGATATTGATTGCAATATGTACAATTGCCTGGATGCATGACTAATTATTCAAATATACGTGTATACCATTTCCTGCTTTCATTGCTAATTATTCCAATTGATACCATTACCTGGTTGCATGCTTAATTATTACAATATATACCATTACCTGGATGCATGACTAATTATTACAATATATACCATTGCCTGGATGCATGACTAATTATTACAAAATATACCATTGCCTGGATGCATGACTAATTATTACAATATATACCATTGCCTGGATGCATGACTAATTATTACAATATATACCATCGCCTAGATAGAAGACTAAAACTTCCTACCAGTATTCTGGGAATGGATGTAATGAAAGACAGATAAATGCAGTGACCTACTCCAGTCTATATGTCCATTCTGCAATCAGTGGGTGCATGTATTGCAAGCACTAGGAGAATATATATTTGACCTTTCAACTTTGACCTTGATCTTGAAATATGGTATTGAATGTAGAACATAATCATACACTGACCTCTTACTATCATTATAATGGATTAGTTGGCATCCATAACTGCCAACCAAGTTGTTTCAAACCACATTATAGAGGTAATGATCATAAATTTGAGAAATGGCTATTTAAGTCATGTTAGATTAAAACATATTTGTTACACTCCATGCCAGGGGCCTCGAGTGGTCAAGTGGTCCACAGCGCTGTCCATTACAGATCACTGCCATTTCACCCCTGTCTGCGTGGGTTCAAGTCTCGGATTCGGCCAATGTTGGTATGTGAGACAGCTTGCCAGTAGCTTATCGTGGGTTGGTGGTTCTTTCCGGGGTTTTTCAGGTTCTTCTTCCACCATTAATACTGGCTGCCATGTATAGCCTATATTGTGCTGAAAAATGGTGTTAAACCATAAAAAAACAAACAAACAAACACACCATGCCATTGTATGTTTATATTTAATTCAGTCCAATAATGTTAGTTTAAAAACATGGAAATAAATACAAATCACTAATCATATTTTCTTTCAATCAATATTGTCATACATTTGATAGACCAATTAAATAGCTTAATTTTTGGTCATAGGGTTGACAGTAGCACAGTATTGTGTTATATCTAGAATCATGCTATAACAAAGGTCATTATAATGGGAAATAATGGGAGAGTTTCTTTATATATATATATATATATATATATATATATATATATATATATATATATATATATATATATATATATATATTCATTTTACTTTAAAGGTGTAATGTTACAGAGCAGAAATAACAGTGATTAGGAGACCAATAGAAAAAGAGCCGATGACTTATATCTCCATCTGTTTTGTTAAAATGAAGAGACAAGTTTTTGTTTTTTATGGTTTAACGCCATTTTTCAGCACAATATAGGCTATACATGGCAGCCAGTATTAAGAGACAAGTATATATATATATATATATATATATATATATATATATATATATATATATATATATATATATAAACTGTCAATAGTGTAAAACGAATATGTACATTACATGAAAATAAAATGGCTTCTGTGTTTTATTTTTTGTCTTGTCTATGTTTTATATTTGCCTTTGAAAAAAGTCAAAAGTGCTCAGGCTAGTTAGATTCTAGTTTTGCACTGTTAATTGTGAGTTTTTTTGCTTTCAACTTAATGAATCCCTGACATACATCTTGCTGCACTTGAAATGACTGTTATTCAATATATGATTATATATATATATATATATATATATATATATATATATATATATATACATGTGTGTGTGTGTGTGTGTGTGTGTGTAACTCACCTGTTCAACAACAGGCTTGCCTAAGTTCTGGAAGGGTATGAAACCATTTGGCCTTATTGGAGTTGTTAACATCTGTGATTAGAAACAAAACAGAAGATAACTAGCAGAATGGTAAGCAATTTGCTCATATAAATACACACCTAACCCTCCAACATTCAGCTCCTATCTTTTTGATGTACATGTGCTAATGCAAATACACTCCCCACCTCTCTAACATCCAACTCCTACTCCTGTTATGCAGATTATGCTAATGTAAATACACTCCTCATCTATCTGACATCCAACCCAAATGGTGGGGATATGCTATTGTAAATATATTCCCCACCCCTCCAACATCCAATCTGTACCCAGGTGACATACACGAGTCTATAGTAAAGAAACTCTTCTAAAATTATAGTGAAGACAATGATTGTTAAACATACATCTTCCGATGATCATCATTATAAAAGCTGCACACATTTCAAATTAAACAATCTATCAAAAAGAAAACACAAGAACAGCTGCTTTCACCATTTTTCATTGCATTCTTCTTTAAGTCACAAATAACAAAAACTTATAAAGGCATACTGATGACCATGACCTTCAAATGCTGACCATGACCTTCAAATGCTGATAATTATTTTCAAATACTGACCATGACCTTTACAAGTTTCATAGTAATGTATTGACAAGCATTGACAAGCATGAGAGTAGCTTGTGTGTACAAGATGAAGTCATACACTAAATCAGTCTCCAATGCAGATTATGCTAATGTAAATACACTCCCCACCCCTCCAACATCCGATCCCTATTCCTAAGATGGAGATGTGTTAATCAAAATACATGTTGCATACATGCTAAATGGAAATACACTCACCACCCCTAAAACATGCACTCCTTACCCTAAGATGGAGATATGCTAATGTAAAGACACTCCCCACCCCTACAACATGCACTCCCTACCCTAAGATGGACATATGCTAATGTAAATACACTCCCCACCCCTACAACATGCACTCCCTACCCTAAAATGGAGATAAGCTAATGTAAATACACTCCCCATCTATCTGACATCCAACCCAAATGGTGGGGATATGCTATTGTAAATATACTCCACACCACTCCAACATCTAATCTGTACCCAGGTGACATACATGAGTCTATAGTAAAGAAACTCTTCTAAAATTATAGTGAAGACAATGATTGTTAAAAATACATCTTCCGATGATCATCATTATAAAAGCTGCACTCATTTCAAATTAAACAAACTATCTATAAGAAAACACAAGAACAGCTGCTTTCACCATTTTTCATTGCATAAAGGAAGGCGTACTGATGACTATGACCTTCAAATGCTGACCATGATCTTTACAAGTTTCATAGTAATGTATTGACAAGCATGAGAGTAGCTTGTGTGTACAAGATGAAGTCATACACTAAATCAGTCTCCAATTAAGAAAGGGCAGTAATTCTAACATAAACAAAGCAATCAGTTGATTTATAATGGGGATCCTGTTAAGTCTCATGGCATATCTGTGTCGAAAAGATACTATCATCAGCTGCAACTGATGAAGCGTTCAGGAGCATAGTGACTTTATTTCTTTATTCTGATCAGTCCGCCACTCTTAAGTGTCAATAAAACATCATCCAGTATCTCACCAACTGTATTCGGATGACACTCAAACATACAAATCTAGCTGCCGAACCATCCAAGGCTTATTAAGGTGCATTCTGATGTGAAGCCATGGATGACATGTAACAAGCTGCAGATAAAAACTGAAAGCATTCTGATCCCCATGCAAGAACCTTCTCATTAACTTCACCTCAGCAACACCGTCATTAAAATCACAGAAATGTGTCACTATAGACAGTACTCTCTCACTGGTATCAAGACCAACATGTCAAGAGCAGATCGACAGCTACATATCTGGAGCTGAGACACATCAGCTTTATTTGCATTTTGTTTTGTCGCTTGATGCAACTCAACACTTAGCAAACACTCCCCTTTTTTATGCCAGGATGTACAAACAATTGATTTGCTTTATATGCCCAATTTTGCCCACTGTGTAGGTGCAATTAAGCGATTATTATGCATGCAACTAAAATTATGATAATCCCCAAATTATATAATCATGACAATTAGGATAATCCCTTCAATGATACAATAAGAAACAATCATGATAATTGCCATAAAGTGATAATCCCCAATCATGATAATCTCTATGAGATAATCCCCAATCATGATGACCTCAATAATCAGATGATCCTCTAAATCATATATTCTCAATAATCCCAATCCCAAGCATGATAATCCTTACAATGAGATAAACTCTACCTTTACTGTGAGAAGCAATGAAATAATCATAGTTTTCTGATTTTTAATGTTAACAAGCATCTGTTATTAGGTAATGCAAGGATTACATGACACTGTGTAGCTTGTCTGTCAACTGAATACAAGGATTACATGACAGTGTGTAGCTTGTCTGTCAACTGAATACAAGGATTACATGAGACTGAGTAGCTTGTCTGTCAACTAAATACAAGGATTACATGACACTGTGTAGTTTGTCTGTCAACTGAATACAAGGATTACTATATTATCTTAACCTTGTTTTCTGCTGACACAGGTATGACAGGAAATCATACTATCAATATACAAAATACATGTAAATATTGACACAGGTATGACAGGAAATCATACCATCAATGTACAAAATACAGGTAAGGTATTAGCATAACATAGCATCTTAAATCACTGACAATAGCATCATCAATGGTAACAATTTTGGAAAACACGACATGTAACAAACTTGTGTATACATTGTATTTACTTATTGTTATGATTATATGCTCATAAATATAGTAACAGAAAGAAGCAACACTTGTACAACTTAACAAATAATTCAATTATCAAGTTTATAAATGAAAATGCAAGAAGAACTAAAAGTATTATGAAGTGAATCCAATATAATCCTGATAAAGTTCAATAAGAGTCCTAAAGAATTAAATGTTTTGTACAAATTTCAAAATGGAATTATCCAGTATGTTTTGAATAATTCACAATTGTTCTAGAATAATATAGATTATTGCGTGTTTGGTATCCTTTTTATATGGATTTATGCTGAAATATGATTAGTATGTGGCAGGTATCCCTTTTTATTCACACCATGCTATCTAGTTCAAAACAGATGCTTAAGAAAATGGCAATCTATGATTATGCTGCCTGTAATTTGTTACAATAGATCCATAGATATGAAATTTTCTGAATACAAAATGATACTTATGATAAAATAGGAGGACTTTAGTGTTTCATCAATTAGCTTATGATGAAACTGTTAACATAACAATTTAAAAGTTATGCTGTTATTTCTTAATATACATACCATTTATATTTGTTTTCCTGTTTTAATTTTGGCAACTTAAATCGAAGTTTAACTTTTGTGCTCAGTTTTGGTGACTATGTGGTCTCATGAATTCAACAAATCTGGACTTGTCCTCATCAAACGATTCCATTTTGTTGGTACTATAAACAAGTCAATAACTAGTTGGTGTGGGGAAACCAAAAAACAGTTACATGTATTTGTTTTCTTTTGTTTTTGAATTCTAGGAGATAAAAAAACTCAAATGCTTCATAACTAATGTCAGCAAAGGGAAAGCATTAACTTGTATACTCACTCTTCCATTTTTCAATCCATCAAACCATCTTTTAGACCAGTCATGAGGCTGTAACTTTCTGCAGTGGATCTCTTCTTTCAGGCCCTGCATGAATAAATGCAAAAGCTTTTCTCATGGTTCACAGTGGCAAATTTAAAACAAAATGAATTTTCTCAGAATATTTACACCATATGCAACAAATGTTTCAATACAACACAGCTACAGTACAGTATACATGGGGTTTAACAGCAAATCAGCTATAGTACAGTATGCATGGGGTTCAACAGAACATCAGCTATAGTACAGTATGCATGGGGTTTAACAGCAAATCAGCTATAGTACAGGATGCAAGGGGTTTAACAGCATATCAGCTATAGTACAGTATGCATGGGGTTTAACAGAACATCAGCTATAGTACAGTATGCATGGGGTTTAACAGCATATCAGCTATAGTACAGTATGCATGGGGTTTAACAGCATATCAGCTATAGTACAGTATGCATGGCGTTTAACAGCATATCAGCTATAGCCATAGTACAGTATGCATGGGGTTTAACAGCATATCAGCTATAGTACAGTATGCATGGGGTTTAACAGCATATTAGCTATAGCCGTAGTACAGTATGCATGGGGTTTAACAGCATATCAGCTATAGTAACAGCTATAGCTATAGTACAGTATGCATGGGATTTAACAGCATATCAGCTATAGTAACAGCTATAGCTATAGTACAGTATGCATGGGGTTTAACAGCATATCAGCTATAGTACAGTATGCATGGGGTTTAACAGCATATCAGCTATAGTAACAGCTATAGCTATAGTACAGTATGCCTGGGGTTTAACAGTATATCAGCCATAGTACAGTATGCATGGGGTTTAACAGAACATCAGCTATAGTACAGTATGCATGGGGTTTAACAGCATATCAGCTATAGTATCAGCTATAGATATAGTATAGTATGCATGGGGCAAAATAATTAAGGTTGGAAAACCATTGATTAAGGACATCTGGTTTTTGTTTTATGTAAAATTACTGAGGCTTGTTGGCAACTATTAATCAAAAGAAATCCCTCATGATGCATATTAACAGATGTCTATTTTAAGATAGCACAGTGATGAATATTTCTTTACAATATTGTAATTCAGGTGAAATCAGATTTTGTACCCATGGTAATTAATGGGAAAACATAGTTACTAAGGACAGATGAATTATACATGAAAGACCATCAATTACAGTAACATAAAACAACTTGCAAATGACAGCAATTGTTAAACCATTGAAGTAAGTGAATTGTACATATTAAGAAACTCTTCAATAAAGTACAATACTTTAAAATGGTCTAAAATTTCCAATGTTTTATGTGATAAATTCTATCCCTTCAGGGGACACAAATTAACCTTCAACATGTTGGTTATCTGACATTTTTTTCTCTTTCTGCAGCAAAACAATTATGCTATAAAATAATTTTTAAATTGTAATGCTTCAAGACATTTCGCCTGGGTTTCCTCCAAATACTTGACATTTGCTTTATTTTTGTATTTCTGGAACTCAGCCTTAAGCTCCATATAAGCTTGCTGTTGTTTTGTTTGATTTACTTTTGATTCTTCCAGTCTGAAGTTCAGATCTTCTACATTTCTCTCCAGTGTTTTTATTTCGCACTCATAATCGGTCTTTTCAGTTCTGACTTTATCCAACATTTCATTTAGAAATTGGCAATTCTTCTCTGCCTCTTCAAGTTTCTCACTCAAGTTCTCTTTCACAGTTTGCAGTGAGATAAGATCATTATTTGAATGGTCCAATCTCTTCTGCAGATTATACTTTTCTTCATTTTTTTGTGTCAGACGTATTTCCAATGTTTCCTTTTCTGTTGCAAGTTTCACACAGGATTTTTCACTCTCCTTGTGCTTTAGGCATAATCTGTTATACTTTTCTTCTTCTTCTTTAAGCAGCTTCTTCTGATGCTCCACATCTCCAGTTAAACAATTGACTTTGTCTTGTAGGAATTTCTTCATTGTCTCCTGCTGCAATATTTCTCTTTCCAGATTGACCTTGGTGGTCTTTAACTCACATTGAACATGTTTCAAGGTCATTTCAGTTTCTTCAAATTTTGATTTAGTCTGATCAAATGATGATTGAGTTTTAAGTAAAGCATCTTTTGCCTGTGTCATTTCTTTATTCAGATGTCGAATATTTTCATCGTTTCTATGAATTATGCTTTTGAGTTCCTCGACTTCATGAGTCAAAATGTCTTTTGCCTGGGTTTCCTTGACATATGCTTCATTTTTGTAATTCTGGAACTCAGCATTAAGCTCCATATAAGCTTGCTGTTGTTTTGTTTGATTTACTTTTGATTCTTTCAGTCTGAAGTTCAGATCTTCTACATTTCTCTCCAGTGTTTTTATTTGGCACTCATAATCGGTCTTTTCAGTTCTGACTTTATCCAACATTTCATTTAGAAATTGGCAATTCTTCTCTGCCTCTTCAAGTTTCTCACTCATGTTTTCTTTCACAGTTTGCAGTGAGATAAGATCATTATTTGAATGGTCCAATCTCTTCTGCAGATTATACTGTTCTTCATTTTTTTGTCTCAGACGTATTTCCAACTTTTCCTTTTCTGTTGCAAGTTTCACACAAGATTTTTCACTCTCCTTGTGCTTTAGGCATAATCTGTTATATTTTTCTTCTTCTTTAAGCAGCTTCTTCTGATGCTCCACATCTCCAGTTAAACAATTGACTTTGTCTTGTAGGAATTTCTTCATTTTCTCAAGCTGCAATATTTCTCTTTCCAGATTGACCTTGGTGGTCTTTAACTCACATTGAACATTTTTCAAGGTCATTTCAGTTTCTTCCAATTTTGATTTAGTCTTATCAAATGATGATTGAGTTTTAACTAAAGCATCTTTTGCCTGTGTCATTTCTTTATTTAGATGTCGAATATTTTCATCGTTTCTATGAATTATGCTTTTGAGTTCCTCCACTTCTCGAGTCAAAATGTCTTTTGCCTGGGTTTCCTTTATAGACTTGACATATGCTTCATATTTGTATTTCTGGAACTCAGCTTTAAGCTCCTTATAAGCTTGCTGTTGTTTTGTTTGATTTAGTAGGGATTCTTCAGTAGGGAAGTTCAGATCTTCTACATTTTTCTCCAGTGTTTTTATTTGGCACTCATAATCGGTCTTTTCAGTTCTGACTTTATTCGTCATTTCAGTTTGAAATTTACACTTCTTCTCTGCCTCTTCAAGCTGCTTCAGTAAGGTATGTTCAGATCTCAAAACAGAAGATTCTTCATTTTGGTGGCTGTTATGTTGCTGGAGTTTTGAATGTTTCACAGCAGGCTTTTTGTACTCTTCACTGCAACGTTCATGGTAATTATAAGTCTTCTCAATTTGAGGTTGTTGCTGTGTCACCTGCAAAAGAAAATCAGATTGCTATCACCATAAAGTGGGAGACAATGGCGCTTGTTTGGTTTAAAGCATCAATAGATTTATATGCTCATGCATGTAAATTTGTCATTGCATTACAATTTACAGTACAAATCTTGTGATTTTTATTCCTACCTGACATAGATGGAATAGTCAATTATTTGCCATGATGACTTCGTGTGGTACCAACAATTGTGGAGTTGAGAGGGGACGGAATAGAATCTTACATCTTACCACTGGTACTATAGATATTTTGTCCAATTCGAATGTGAAGAGATTCAGAAATGTTAGTGATTTATCAGTTGATTAGCAAATGCATGAAGGTCACCCATGGAAGGAATAGAAAAAATCATTTTTCTGAAATATTTAGCCAAGAAGAGCCCCACACAAGTCTGATTTTGCTCACCTGAGTTGATAATTTTAATGAAATGGTTTATGATGTTAGAACTCAGTTTTAATGAAAAATTCAAAATTTCCAACACTAAAGGACATTATTAGCATGATGTGCTCATAATTGAAGTAATTATCTATGATTGTTTGAAGATAAATTTAAGTTAATTTGAGGTCAACATAATATCATGGCTTTTCCACAAACTGCCTAGACATTATAAGTAGTCTTCTGGTGAAAGTTACCTCATGTCAATTTGCCTTTCCATTCAGAAAAAGGAGATAAGATTTTCAAGATGGCTGCAATGGTGACCATATTCGACATCTTATCATCAACATCTATTATTATCACTAATTAAAGATAGTCCCCATATTGATATGACTATTCATTCTGGAATAGCAATGATAAGGTTTTCCAGATGGTTGCTATGGTAGCCATATTGGGCATTAGGTCATTGCCAACCAGACATTAAAGTAGTTTTCTGCTGAATAACCCATATGAAAGCAACTTTCCATTCAAAAACAATATCTTAAATATGGCTGCTATGTTAGCCATGTTCGATGTTTAGATTACCATCATTTTCATCCACAACCAAGAATTCATTATAAGAAGTATTTAAATCCCATGTTTATATGATCACCAATTTGAGAATAGTACTTAGTAGTGATAAAGATATTTTTAAAATGGTTCGGTTGCAACTATATTGGAAATCTGAGTGGCACCATCACATTTAGAACCAGTTAGAATTTTTGACCATAGAATGAATGTGTGAGCAAACTTTAAAGGCAATCCTACCAGTCGCTTGGGGGAGTAGTGTTAACAAAATTGTGCTAATGGATGGATGGATGGATGGATGGATGGATGGATTAACAACAGACCACCCTATAAACCTTTCTGGTCTAAGAATCGTATAGCTAATGACAACGTTATAACAAATAATCCAGTGTAATTTCAAATGTTTACATAACACTCTTACCTTTTCCTTACAAAATGTATGGTCCATGCATTTCAGTAAGGACATACTTTTATTCTCTCCTTTCTCTCTCTGTTGACACCAATGTTTAGTTGCATCTATTGGCTTACAATCAGCAGACCCTTGTGATCTATGAATTAAAAACAAAATTTCAGCTATAGTGAATTTAATACTTTTTGTGCTATACCAATGTTGAGAATTACTGGTTATTGTAAACAATAAACACATATTTGATTCTTCTATGAGGATACAAACAATAATCACACATTCACTCTTCATAAAAATGATGGACACAAGTTGAGTCAAAAGCCAGTGTAAATAAAATGGATACCATGAAGTGGTGTCACCTCTTTTTAATCTCCATTAGTTAGACACCTAGGAAAACATCATCCCTTAAAAGTAGCTCTGCATATTTTGCTTCAATCATCAAATGAATGGGAAAATACTCTATGTCTGGCTGCCCTGTTCCAGTAAATATATTTGATGGGTACGTACAATTTTATGTTAATTGCTCAGAATAAAATAAAATATTCTTCATAAAATTCCATGAATCTCTAATGACACTATTTATAGAATTCTAAGAGTACTTCAAAACATTCTAGTCCTGTATAAGTCAACCAGGATGATGTAAATTTAGATTCATCAAGTTTTATAAATATCAGTAACACTTGGCATGACAAAAATGTCATTGTATGAAACTGTCCATAAGGTTTATTTATGAGCAAATATTCACAAATTTTGAGTTATTAGTAAATATCTACAACTTGTTTGAATCATGAGTAAATATCCACACATTTTAGTAAATATCCATACATTTTAGTAAATATCCACCACACATTTTAGTAAATATCCACACATTTTAGTAGATATCCACACATTTTGAATAATGAGTAAATATCCACACATTTTGAATAATGAGTAAATATTGACACATTTTGAATAATGAGTAAATATCCACACATTTTGAATAATGAGTAAATATCCATACATTTTGAATAATGAGTGAATATCCACACATTTTGAATAATGAGTAAATATCGACACATTTTGAATAATGAGTAAATATCCACACATTTGAATAATGAGTAAATATCCACACATTTTGACTAACGAGTAAATATCCACACATTTTGACTAACGAGTAATTATCCACATATTTTGACTAACGAGTAAATATCCACACATTTTGAGTAACAAGTAAATATCCACACATTTTGAGTAACGAGTAAATATCCACACATTTTAAGTAACAAGTAAATATCTAAACAATTTTTATTCATCCCAAACAATTTTAGTTAATATTACAAATTTTGTGATATAATTTAAAAATTCATCAAACAACTACAATACCTGGATAATGATGGCCTTCTGTCAAAAAAGGGTAAGTACCTTCCAGATATGTTACCACTGGCCTGTCTGGAATGATTCATGTCTGAACCATCTTGATCTGACTTGAAACCCACACTGCTCAGTCTGGGTGCACAAGGAGATGTCTCTTAGGAAAATAAATTGTGAACTGACTTGTAAGAAATAAATGTACTTGATCTCACTTGTAACATATACACTGAAACAGACTATACACTGCAACTGACTTTTAATAAATACTGCAATTGACATAAAATACACTATATGTATGATATTGGACTGACTGCAATTTATTTCTGGTATTGCACTGTAATGTACTTGTGATAAATCTTTTAAAATTTACTAAACTGAAATTAACTTGCAATAATGCACTGGAATAGATGTGCAGTAAATATATTGTCACTAATTTATAATAAATACACTGTCAGTAATTTATAATAAATACACTGTCAGTAATTTATAATAAATACACTCAGTAATATTTAATAAAAACAGTCAGTAATTTATAATAAATACACTGTCACTAACTTATAATAAATACACTGTCAGTAATTTATAATAAATACACTCTCAGTAATTTATAATAAATACACTGTCACTAACTTATAATAAATACACTGTCACTAACTTATAATAAATACACTCTCAGTAATTTATAATAAATACAGTCAGTAATTTATAATAAATACACTGTCACTAATTTATAATAAATACATGGTCACTAATTTATAATAAATACACTTTCACTAACTTATAATAAATATACTGCCAGTAATTTATAATAAATACACTGTCACTAATTTATAATAAATACACTGTCACTAACTTATAATAAATATACTGTCAGTAATTTATAATAAATATACTGTCAGAAATTTATAATAAATACACTGTCACTAATTTAAAAACTGTCACTAATTTATAATAAATACATGGTCACTAATTTATAATAAATACACTGACACTAACTTATAATAAGTACACTGTCAGTAATTTATAATAAATATACTGTCACTAATTTATAATAAATACATGGCCACTAATTTATAATAAATAGACTGTCACTAACTTATAATAAATACACTGTCAGTAATTTATAATAAATAAACTGTCACTAATTTATAATAAATACACTGACACGAATATATAATAAATATGCTGTCATTTACTTATAGTAAAAATACTGGAATGTTAACTTGTCATTATATGCTGGAACTGAGTTGTAACAAGCACACTTAAACTGATTTATAATTTAAAAAACTGGAACAGACATATAATGTACACTTAGTGACCAGATACATTTTTAATTACAAATGTTTCCTAAAAGTATTGAAAGTGATAGTGTATCAAGTATACAATTTGGACTTCACTGTATTCATAAATCTGATAAATTGAAGTTCAATATATATTAATTATATTTTACTTGACATATTTAGCCTTAACCAGAGTTAAAATATGAAGTCATCATGATTGATTTGTCTGATATGCAGCACCTGTGTACTCAAATGATGACTACATTGTCTAATATATAGCACCTGTATACTCAAATGCTGACTACATTGTCTAATATATAGCACCTGTATACTCAAATGATGACTACATTGTCTAATTTATAGCACCTGTATACTCAAATGATGACTACATTGTCTAATATATATCACCTGTATACTCAAATGCTGACTACATTGTCTAATATATAGCACCTGTATACTCAAATGATGACTAAATGATGACTATTGTCTGATATACAGCATATGTGTACTCAAATGATGACTACATTGTCTGACATACAGCAGCATCCTGGGGCATCATGCTGCAGACATGTATCATGATGTTCCACCCAGTGAGATTATCCTGACACCAGGCTGACCAGTGAGATTATCCTGACACCAAGCTGACCAGTGAGATTATCCTGACACCAGGCTGACCAGTCCTAGGACTAACCTTTTAATGTTGAGTGCCAAGCGAGGCAGCTGTTAGTACCATTCTTATTAGTCTTTGGTATAACTTGGTTCAGTATTGAACCCATGACCTCCTGCATCCAAGGCTGATGCTCTAACCACTAGGCAAACATAGCAGTTAGAATACTCATTAAGTCGATCTTTGGGATAAATAGTATACTCATTAAGTAGATCTCTTTATTTAAAATGATAACTATATATACTGTTTAAGCAGATCTCTTTATTTGAAATGATAACTATATATACTGTTTAAGCAGATCTCTTTATTGGAAATGATCAATAGTATACTCATTAAGTAGATCTCTTTATTTAAAATGATAACTATATATACTGTTTAAGCAGATCTCTTTATTTAAAATGATAACTATATATACTGTTTAAGCAGATCTCTTTATTGGAAATGATCAATAGTATACTCATTAAGTAGATCTCTTTAATTGAAATGATCAATAGTATAATCATTAAGTAGATTTTCTTATTTTAAAATGATCAATAGTAAAATTATTAAGTAGATCTCTATACTGAAAATAAACATTTATATAGTCAGTAAGCAAACCTGAATTAAAATGTATAATCTTGTGTGAAATCCGATTAGGATATTTATTATTATAATTATATCATTGGTGACATATTTAGTTTGATGACTCTCCACTTTTTATTTCTATGAATATGATGTCATCTAATTAAATAAACTATAAATACTTTCTTAATGTAAGTAATCGGAAGTCTCTTTATTCGTTAATGTATGTATCATTTTAACATCACTAATTTACAAAAGAAAACATTCACAACAATATATATATATATACATCCTCATTGAATACAAAAAAAGACCAAAAGTAAGGCTATACCTTTTCTTGCTTTGTCCGAGTTGAAAGATGCCAAGAATGAATGTTTTTCTATTTCACTGTATTTCAGTCCATCATCTTGAATTGTTAAAAGTTTCCTAATTAAATCATCTGCAGTGGGATTCTTGCTGTCATTCTCTGGAAACTTCAGATATTTCTTTGAAAATAGAGAGGTGCAAAGATTATGCATTTTTATTTTACAGACAATATAGACAGGAATATTTTTGTTTTACAGAGAACATAGACTGCAGTACTTGTTGTTTTACAGAGAATATAGACAGCAATAAGCTGATCAAAAATGAAATCTGCTATTTCTTATGCTTTTATCTTTATCTCAAAATATTGAACAGAAATTTAAAGTAGATTGTTCCAAACATTTGACATAAAATGTCATCCCTATAAGTCCAAATAACACTAATGTCAAGAACACTCTGTCGGTTATCCCTATATGTCAAAATAACACTAATGCCAAGAAAAGACTATTGGTTATTCCTATAAATCAAAATAACACTAATGCCAAGAAAAGTCTGTTGGTTATCTGTATAGGCCCTATAAACAACCGTTGATCCATCCATTATTGATATTGAAGCCACACTGCAGTTATAGGAATATAACTGACAAATCTTCGATAAAACCTGTCATAAGAATCACTCGTACTAAATCTGATGGAATGTGACTCAGTCATATTTGGAAGCAAAAGTCTGAAACATTTTCTATTTGAGCTTCTTTCAAATCCACAGTGTTGCTAGGGGTGCCACCTAGAGCAATTCTGGCAGACCACATAATAAGAAGTATTCTAAACAATTTTGATCCAAATAGTCCAGGCAGTTTTTGAGAAGAAAAAAAGCTATGCTAACATAAACAGCACACTGACCGATCTACAATAAACACAGGGCTATACTATAAACCCAATTTGTTTTGTCGTCACCTGAGCAAACAGTGCAAGAAAACCTCTCACCTTGTAATTCAAAATACTGTATGCAACATTGTCTGTGAAGGGGAGTTTTCCATACATCATCTCATAAAGACAGATACCAAGGGACCACCAGTCAACCTCAGCACCATAAGTCACATTCTGGCGTTGATTGGTTTCCAGAAGCTTTGGGGATAGGTATGGAGATATATACTCAGGCGGTCTTATTGCCATCCTTGATGTAGTCTGCAAACAATAATAAGGCTAGTGTCCTCAATTCTAAACAGATTATTCATTTAAAACTTTGATTAATTGAAAAGTGGATGCAATGAAAAGTTTCTGATTTTTCTTGATTAAACCTGTATTTACATGATTATATTTTGAACTACCTAAAACATAGAATACATCTAAGTATCAAACAGTGATTGCTTTAATTTTATCCAGTAACCAAATAAACCATTCTGGTCTCCATTTTCACATACAGCTATCTCAAGCCATCTTTCATTCAAAATAAATAATGGATATTGTGCATACACAGCCCATTCACATTAGATTCCTGATTATATTTTTCACACTAACTAAAACATAGAATATAAATCACTATCAATCACTGATTTCTTCATTTCAAACAGTAATCAACTAAACCAGTCTGGCCTCCATTTTGACATACAGCTATCTGAAGCCATCTTTCATTTAAATTAAATAATGGATATACAAACCATTCACATTACTGATGTAGAAAATTTAGAAAGACATTTTTTTTAAAATCAGGCATATGTATCTAAGATGGTCAAATGAATATTTAGTCAAACAGATTTACTTGATGAAGACTTTATAATCGGGGCATGAAAGACACAATATATATTTGGCATGAAAGATACAATAAATATTTGACATAAAAGACAATATATATTTGGCATGAAAGACACAATATATATTTGGCATGAAAGATACAATATATATTTGACATAAAAGACAATATATATTTGGCATGAAAGACACAATATATATTTGGCATGAAAGACAAAATATATACTTGACATAAAAGACAATATATATTTGACATAAAAGACAATATATATTTGGCATGAAAGACACAATATATATTTGGCATGAAAGATACAATAAATATTTGACATAAAAGACAATATATATTTGGCATGAAAGACACAATATATATTTGGCATGAAAGATACAATATATATTTGACATAAAGGACACAATATATTTTTCATGAAAGACACAATATATATTTGACATAAAAGACAATATATATTTGGCATGAAAGACACAATATATCTTTGGCATAAAACACATAAAACACATTACAGACATGTGGATGTTAATTATGTCAATGTAAATAGTTTTAAAAAAACATCTTTTATAAAAAAAATAACAGCAATTATAAATCCTGTCCAACAAACAGCATATTCTCATGTATATCATATATACCTACTTATAAGTATATACCATATATACTTACTTATAAGTATATACCATATATACTTACTTATAAGTATATACCATATATACCTACTTATAAGTATATACCATATATACTTACTTATAAATATATACCATATATACTTACTTATAAGTATATACCATATATACTTACTTATAAGTATATACCATATATACTTACTTATAAGTAGAATCTGTCTCAACTGCAACTGCACAGACCCAGATTTGCCATTGCATTATGTATTGTTAGGAGAAATGATCAGTAGAAAATAACTACATAGATCTGATCTACAGGTGTAGCAGATCATGATCTTTGTTATTTGTTTTATAAACAAGTATATGCAAATAACTAATATTATCCCTGACCTTTTATTTATATTTTACTGAATACTCTTAACAAAGTGCATAAACCCATATTGACTGGCTTTGTCTGAGAAACTAATGAAGCACTTTTGAATGATAAATTAGTATCAAAAGGTATCTATATAGAGTGTGTCTGTGTGTGTGTGCATGTATGCATAAAGCATGCGGATTTGTATTGAAACTCCATATAGTGCAGTCTTTTAGTTAGGTAAAAGTTGTATGGAACTAATATGTCATTTTATCATTAATCTCAGTCTGTGATTTATCCCTTACAAATAGTATACAGCGGAGAGAAGTATGCTCTCCAGTACTTTCTAAAATATTTAAAGTTATACAATTATCAACTATCACACAGTATGTACTGTTATTTATATTTTTGTAACTCTTGGTACATCATTGTATTATTTGTATTATTTGTTCATGAATATAAATTGTAATGATCATCTATAATCAAGACATTTTATTTAATTTAATTTTATGCATCGCTATAAAAATTCTAAGATGTTAAGAGTGTAGATTACAATGGATCTATAAATAGTTGTTGACATATTATATTTTAGTTTATTTTTGGACATATTTATGAATGAATGTTGAAAGCTTTGGGGTAATTTCCAATTGGTTGATGGGTTAATGTGGGTTCTAAGAAGAATTAAGTTCTTTCCCATTGGATTGGTTAGGTCTGGTAGGCTTACAAAAGGCCATATAGCTAGTAGAAGTAAAACGTGTATTCACTTTTTATGTATATAAGTACATGGAGCTAGAAAATGTTATTCCTTATGTACTTGTTGTAACACCAGTCTTCAGACATTTTATGTTGTGTTATTTTTATGTGTGTGTGTGTGTGTGTGTGTGTGTGTGTGTGTGTGTGTGTGTGTGTGATTAGTATTTTTAATGTAGCGTTATATCACATCGATGTCTGCAGTGTGGCAGTTTATAGTGATGTCTAGCACTGGGGCATCATGCCACAGACATGTAGCATGATATCCCACCCAGTCAAATTATCCTGACACCAGGCCAACCTGTCCAAACACTAACCCCTTAATGCCAAGCATCAAGTAAGACAGCTTTTAGTACCATTTTTGGAAGTCTTTGGTATGACTCAGGCGGTCCCTCTAACCACTAGGCCACCAAAGCAGTGAGAGAATATAGGAAACATCATATAAGATTAGTCACTGGAATTACAAAGTGCTCATTGCACCAAACGTTTACACTGGGTCTATTGAGAATTATTTAATGAAGTTCAGGACAATGCCATTTTGATACATCAAGACTGTTGGCAGACCAGTGCATTTGAGGATCCTAAATATATTTGAAACATTTTTATTTTTGGACTTAAATAGAATGATTTAAGGTTGTTTTCGATTCAAGGCATAATACTTTAAGTTCATCTTACATTTTCATTACATAACCTTGATAATGAAACTATTTAAGTTCAACAAACATTGTTGATTTTGTTTGTTTCTGTTACTTAGTTTATGACCATAAATTTGTAATGACAAACATAGTGCCAGAATGGCATATTACAACCCAGTTTAGTTGATTCCGCATCCATCAATTGAAAATTGTCTAGTGTTACCTCATCCATCAGTTTAGTGATTGCAATATCCACATCCAATTTTCATAGCTTAGTGATTCCAATCTCATCAGTTTTAAATAGCCTGGTTATTAAAAAATACACATCAGTTTTCAGCAGCCTAGTGATTGAGAAATCTACATTAATCAGTTTTCAATAGCTTAGTGACTGAGAAATCCAGAAAGAGATTTTAATAGCCTAGTAACTGAGCAGTCCACAAATAGATTGCAATAGCTTAGGGACTGAAAATTCCATGTCAATCAGTTTTCCATTGAATTGTGATTAAAAAGACAACAATCAGTTTCAATAGTCAAGTGACTGATAGAACACAAGATTTCAATAGCCTAGTGATTGATAAATCCACAACCATCAGTTTTCAATAGAATAGTGACTGAAAAATCCACATCAACATCAATCAGTCCTAAGTCATAATACCTAATAATACATTATTACAAAAGTCTTATTTTTAAAGTCTTTGGTATGACTCTATATTCTGTATAAATCTGTATAATCAATCAGTTTTCAATAGTCTAGTGATTGAGAAACCCACATCCATCAATGTTTTTAAAAAGTGCCTTCAAACGTTTGGCTGAGATGACATATTCATCAAGTCTCATGCAACACATATTATGCAAGAATGAAGATGCATTTTCTCCCCAATACAGATGACAGCTAGACAAACAGTGAAGGATTGACCAAATGATTTTGTCTTAGCCCTATCCCAGTAAGAAGTGTTTTCCTAAAAATGTGTCTTTCCATGTCTGCCCAAATAGTGAGTTATTAGGTGAATATAAATAAAACTTGATGTAATTATTATTTTAGCAGGGTTGCTATTTGTTTTGCTCATACAATTATTTGAGTTTCTTTATCCCATAAACTTTGGAGTGGAAACATATTCTCTTTAGAGTGGATATATACTTTGCCTGGGTGTGGCATTGGCCTGATTTCCATTTCCTCCTCAGCTTTGGGCTGTACTCCCTACTTGGTTGACTATTTGTTCAAGGTTCAATTTCCCTTGATTATTATTACTGTGACTTTACCATAGCCATTTTCTTATGTGATTGTGGTTTGGGTGTACATTGTTGTTTTTGCATTTGTTTGTGTTAGGACTGGCACTATGTATTGAGCATGTATAGATCATGTATTGATCTATAGGTCCATGCTATTCCTAGTGAATTTGGAATAGAGGGAGATTTTTAGGCCATAAAAGGAAAAAAAAACGATTATGTAACTACCGGTACATGTTGTAGGCCTGTTTGGTGTGTGTTTGGTTATATTTAATTGTGAACATACATCTGTTTTGGTTTTATTTAAGAAGAGGCATTTTTTAAAGTTATTTATTTTTAGTAGAGTTTTTAACTTATTTTAGAATTTTAGTAGTTAGTTTTATAGATTATTTTGCAGATATTTTGTTTAGGATATATATATATATATATATATATATATATATATATATATGTATGTATATATGTATATATATATATATATATTTATTAGTGAGCCCATGTGGCTGTATACTATACATTTTAAGAGTTTTTTCCTGCATTCCTATTCAGGTAGCTATTAACATAACTTTATGTAAGGTTAGTTAAATTTAGATTTAGTATATCTCGTAAGATTATGGGGGTGGGGTTTGTGGTATGTTAAGCGTTACCTAATTTGGTGTATAGTACGGTGAAAAGCAGGGCAGATTATATTCTGTTAAACTGGAGCGCTAATTAGTTCATCACTGCTTGTGTTTGTAACTTGATCTGGTAGGCAGGTGTGAGAGATATCTTTGCCTGGCTATGGAGGTAAATGTTGTGTGTATAGTAAAGGGAGGGGTGGAGTGGAGGGATAGGTAGACAGATTATAAAAAAGTATGTTATTGTTGTTCTGTTAACATTATATTTCTTTATTTTCATGTTAATATTGTGGTATAAAGTTATTTATTTCTTGGTATAGTTTTATATAATTAATATTATTTGTGGATAAAAGCTACATGTCATCATAGTATCCTATTGCATTTTTAATTTGGTTTATGATTTTTTTTCCCTGTCTGTTTCATTTGTTTCCAGTGTAGAATTAAGTGTTTTTTTTTAGAGTCTAGGTCCATTTTACATGTTGGACAGGGGGGTACTTTTCAGAATTTGCCTTTTGAATGTATTCTCACTTGTTCACCATTCCTATCATGTAAATAAAGTAGTAGTCTTGTCTGTTTTCTTCATTTCCTTACTTTATCCCCATTTTATCCATATTGTGTCCTATCCAATATTGGGGGTTGTTAATTTCTATATTTTAGAAATGTTTTCTTTTTTCATTTTAAACATATTATTTTCTTCTCTATGTGTTTACTTATTTCTTTGTCTGTGTTGTAATTGTATTTGTTATTCTGTATTCAATTTTGGGTGGAAGTAGTGTTTTGGTTTTTTTCTTACTTCTATATATTTCTGGTCTGTTTTGGAAGAGAAATCCAAACCAGGAGAGGCATATACCCTGCCATATATGTGTTGAGTGTTCTTGTAGACTTTTAATTCAGTTTATATAGTTCATTAACCCTGAGGTCACATGTGTTTATGCAACCTTCAGTCTCTTGTTTTAGAGTATACTTGGCCAGTTGATGTATTTTATTTTTTTACATCCCCAAATGAAGTTATATTTTAGTGTTTCAATCTGAATGAGGCAGTATTAAAAATCAATAATGTCAAATTCATACCAGATAGAACTAAAAAGGTATGTTTTAGCTATCTGGACTTTTTCAGAAATAATAAAATGCCCAGAGCTCCAAATTTTACTGTGTCTACATATTTTGTCTTCATTTTTAGGAGAGAAAGATACTTGTTTTTCTCACCAAAAATGATGCCTCGAGTTTTAACTTGCCTTTTTATTTTGTCTGGCAGAAGACCCAGATGGTTCCTTTTCTAGTTGGCAGTTGGTAAAATTTAAGTTTTGTCATTGTTAATTTGAGACCCTGAAACCTTGGTAAATAATTCATAGAGTTGCATCAGGGTTTGATATGATTGATGTTCTGTTATCAAATTGATACAATTGTCTGCATGTTAAAATGTTTTGCTTCAATGTTGGGAATATTACTTGATTCCCAATACACAGAGCCTAGAAATATGATTTGATTCCCAATACACAGAGCCACATGGACAGGGACACCCATGTCTTACTGATCTCTGTATTGGAAAGTGTTTGATATTTGTGCCATTGATCTGTGCTATAGATGTTATATTTGTATGTAAGATTTGGACAATTTTGGAATTGTCATCCATATTCGAAATATTTAAGGACTTGTAAAATATAGTTGTGTTCAATTCTGTCAAACAACTTTTCCTGATCTATAAGTATAAGTTTATTATGTTTTTTGTTGTAATTTTGGTGGATATATCTTATCTTGAGGCATGATTTGTACCTTTTGTGTATGATCCAGTTTTACAGCAAATCCAAAGCCAGCTAGCATGACATGTCCTCTGCAATCCAGCAAAACATTTTCTGGCTTTACATCTCTAGAATAGAAAATTATTGGAGATGTGGAAAGAATGAATAATAACATGGAATGAAATCATTATGCATTTCTTTTTTTTTATCATTGCTTCAAACAAATATTTAGATGTCATTTGATTGTAGATTTTATTTTGAAAACTCAAATTTACAGAAAGATCCTATAAACCTTGCGTGAATTCACAAATTAAATTTAATTAAATTTACATATTAAACAGATAATACATTCTGTAATTATAATTTAATTAAATTTACATATTAAACAGATAATACATTCTGTAATTATAATTTAATTAAATTTACATATTAAACAGATAATACATTCTGTAATTATAATTTAATTAAATTTACATATTAAACAGATAATATATTCAGAATTATAATTTAATTAAATTTACGTATTAAACAGATAATACATTCAGAATTATAATTTAATTAAATTTACATATTAAACAGATAATACATTCTGTAATTATAATTTAATTAAATTCACATATTAAACAGATAATACATTCTGTAATTATAATTTAATTAAATTTACAATTTAAACAGATAATACATCCTGTAATTATAATTTAATTAAATTTACATATTAAACAGATAATACAGTCTGTAATTATAATTTAATTAAATTTACATATTAAACAGATAATACATTCTGTAATTATAATTTAATTAAATTTACATATTAAACAGATAATACATTCAGAATTATAATTTAATTAAATTTACATGTTAAACAGATAATACATTCAGAATTATAATTTAATTAAATTTACATATTAAACAGATAATACATTCTGTAATTATAATTTAATTAAATTTACATATTAAACAGATAATACATTCTGTAATTATAATTTAATTAAATTAACATATTAAACAGATAATACATTCAGAATTATAATTTAATTAAATTTACATATTAAACAGATAATACATTCTGTAATTATAATTTAATTAAATTTACATATTAAACAGATAATACATTCAGAATTATAATTTAATTAAATTTACATATTAAACAGATAATACATTCTGTAATTATAATTTAATTAAATTTACATATTAAACAGATAATACATTCTGTAATTATAATTTAATTAAATTTACATATTAAACAGATAATACATTCTGTAATTATAATTTAATTAAATTTACATATTAAACAGATAATACATTCTGAATTATAATTTATATGTTTGAGTAAATATTCATTCAATGTATGAAATACCATTCAGTAAATTAAATATTTTGTGAATAATTTTTCGAAACGTGTTGAATCACTAACGTAACAAAAAGGATAAATGTCAGTCAAAAAAGATTTATTGTAACTAATTTGTAATACACTTTATATTGTAACTAATTTGTAATACACTTTATATGGTAACTAATTTGTAATATACTTTATATTGTAACAAATTTGTAATACACTTTTCATGGTAACTAATTTGTAATACACTTTATATGGTAACCTTTATCATGTTGAGAGGGATGGGTTAAAACTATTTTTTAAATTCTCACCTATGAACATATCCCATCAAGTGTAAATTGTGAATAGCAAGGGTTATCTCCCCCACATAGAAGCGAGCAATGTCCTCTTCTAGATCCCCTTCATATCTGTAATAATAACAAAAATGAATCTTATCTCAGTGGGTCATTACAATGATATCTCAAAGTGTCAATTAAATGATATATCAGTGTGTCATTACAATGACATATCAAAGTTTTAATTAAATGATATATCAGTGTGTCATTACAATGACATATCAAAGTGTTAATTAAATAATATATCAGTGGGTCATTACAATGATATCTCAAAGTGTCAATTCAATGATACCTCAAAGAGTCAGTTAAAATTCTGTCTCAAAGAGTCAGTTAAAATGATATCTCAAAGTGTCAATGAAATAATATCTCAAAGTGTCAGTTAAAACTGAGAGTTCAACAAAAAAAATTCAGTTAAAGTGATATCTGAAAAGAATCAGCTAAAAGGTAATAAGCATTAATTAAGTGACATCTCAATGTTCATGTATCAATTAAGTGACATCTCAATGTACATGTATCAATTAAGTGACATCTCAATGTACATATATCAATTAAGTGACATCTCAATGTAAAGTATCAATTAAGTGACATCTCAATGTACATATATCAATTAAGTGACATCTCAATGTACATATATCAATTAAGTGACATCTCAATGTAAAGTATCAATTAAGTGACATCTCAATGTACATATATCAATTAAGTGACATCTCAATGTAAAGTATCAATTAAGTGACATCTCAATGTAAAGTATCAATTAAGTGACATCTCAATGTAAAGTATTAATTAAGTGACATCTCAATGTACAAATATCAATTAAGTGAACCTAAATGTTACTGTAAATATATTTGCATTGGTGCAATTATCCATAATTTGATTATATATTGTCAAGTACTTGTTGACCCTAGATATTGTCATGTGCCAAATGGCCCTTTACATTATCATGTGCCCTATACATTCTCATTTTCTAAGTAGCCCTATACATTGTCATGTGCTAAGTAGCCCTATACATTCTCATTTGCTAAGTAGCCCTATACATTCTCATTTGATAAATAGCCATATACATTCTCATTTGCTAGGTAGCCCTATACATTGTCATGTGCTAAGTAGCCCTATACATTGTCATGTGCTAAGTAGCCCTATACATTGTCATGTGCTAAGTAGCCCTATACATTGTCATGTGCTAAGTAGCCCTATACATTCTCATTTGATAAGTAGCCCTATACAATGTCATGTGCTAAGTAGCCCTATACATTCTCATGTGCAAAGTAGCCCTATACATTCTCATTTGATATGTAGCCCTATACATTCTCATGTGCTAAGTGATCCAATGCATTGTCATGTGCTAAGTAGCCCTATACATTGTCATGTGCTAAGTAGCCCTATATATTGTCATGTGCTAAGTAGCCCTATACAATGTCATGTGCTAAGTAGCCCTATACATTGTCATGTGCTAAGTATCCTTATACATTCTCATTTGATAAATAGCCCTATACATTTCCATTTGCTAAGTAGCCCTATATATTATCATTTTCTAAGTAGCCCTATACATTCTCATTTGCTAAGTAGCCCTATGCATTGTCATGTGCTAAATAGTCCTATACATTGTCATTTTCTAAGTAGCCCTATACATTGTCATGTGCTAAGTAGCCCTATACATTGTCATGTGCTAAGTAGCCCTATACATTCTCATTTGATAAGTAGCTCTATACATTGTCATTTGCTAAGTAGCCCTATGCATTGTCATGTGCTAATTGTTCCAATGCATTGTCATGTGCTAGGTGGCCCTATATATTGTCATGTGCCAGGTGGCCCTTTACATTGTCATATGAGGGACCCTGAGTAGCCGCATGGTCTAAAGTGATCTCCGTTATGGATCACTGCCATCTCACCTCTGTCTGGGTGGGTTTGAGTCTAAGATTCGGTTAATGAAGTTATATGAGAAAGTTTGCCAGTAGCTTCTCATGGGTTGGTGGTTCTTTCCCGGGGAGGAGGGGGGTCCCAGGTTCTTCCTCCAATATTAATACTGGCCACCATGTATAGCCTATCGTGTGCTGAAAAATGGCATTAAACCATACAACAATCACAACATTAACATTGACATATGCTAGGTGACCTTGCTAATCCCAATAAGTCAACAAGATTTGCCCACAAAAATGAAAAGCATTTAACTATGATTAATTATTTAGTTTATGAGCAACTATGTTCAGCATGGAATTCCTACTCAGTATTTTTCAGTCTTATTGCACTATCCATTAATATTTTCATCCATTATTTGATCTTCTCTTATTTCATTTATTCTATTTATTAAACTTATCAACATTTGATTTATCATATTTAAACATATTCACATTTAAATTATGCCTTAGAAACCTATCATCATTAGAGTTTCCCCATTTAAACTTATCAGCATTTAATTTATCCTATTTAAACATATTGGCATTTGATTTGTTTCATTTTGAACCGATTTAATGCATCCTATTTAAACCTATCAATATTTGATTTATCATCTTTAAATTTATCAAGATATAATTTTTCTATTTAAGTCTAACATCATTTGAGTAAATAGTAAAATTATACATGGCTTCAAAGTAGAAATAACAGTACAAACCTATACAATACTAATCATTTCGTTGAATTTAAATGTATCAAGGCTTCTCCTAACAAATATGTTAAAGAAACAAAATTCAAAAATATAGTTATTTAATAATGGTGTGAAAGAACATCATAACTGTTCCTCATCTGATAAGTATTAAAAGCAAGTAAAACAAACTATACTGATACAGAGGAATAATAAAACTAAATTAAGCACAGAATACAACATACCCTCTTTATACTGTTGTATAAGGGAGACATTATACAACACATCCTCATTATAATGTCATCTAAGGGAGACATTTATACAACACACCCTCATTATAATGTCATCTAAGGGAGACATTATACAACACACCCTCATTATAATGTCATCTAAGGGAGACATTTATACAACACACCCTCATTATAATATTGTCTAAGGGAGACATTTATACAACACACTCTCATTATAATGTCATCTAAGGGAGACATTATACAACACACTCTCATTATAATGTCATCTAAGGGAGACATTTATACAACACACTCTCATTATAATATCATCTAAGGGAGACATTTATACAACACACTCTCATTATAATATTGTCTAAGGGAGCAGTAATCCATTGCAAACTCGTTATAACATTGTCTAAGGAAGGCACATAATACAACATACCCTCATTACAATGTTGTATAAGGGAGACATTGATACTTCAATCCCTCATTATAATGTTGTAGGACATTGATGCATCACACCCTCATTATAATGTTGTCTATGGGAGGCATTGGTGCATCACACCCAAATAATAATGTGTCTATGGGACATATCAAATGCTTTACTCCATCATTAGGACGTTGTCTGTGGGTGACACTGAATACATCACTACTTCATTATAATTTTGTCTAATGGAGACATTGAATATATCACTCCACCAGCAGTCTATGGGAGGCCTAGATTACATCACTCTCTCATGATTTTATATAATGGAGGTACTGAATTCATCTCTCCCTCATTTGGAAACTGTAAATTGGAGGCATTGAGTATACAGCTTTAAAGTCAGACAGCCTAACAATGAGGAGGGAGCGTTCACCTTAGTAGTAAGAGGTAATGGGTTCAATCCGTGGCTGAGTCTTAGCAAGGACTTACAAAAGAGGTACCGGTGCTAACAGCTGCCTCACTTGGCACTCAACACTAAGACATTAATGTTAAGACTGGTTGGCATGGTGACAGGATAATGTGACTGGGTAGGAGATCATGTTACATGTTTGCGGCATGATGCCCCACTGCTAGACATCACTATAAACTGCCACACTGCAGGCATCATGATGATAAGACTGAACAAGTGTTAAAGCTATGTTAAAAATCCAAATGACACACACACACAGACACACAGACACACAGACACTAAAATGCAATACATACCCTTATTATGACAGAATATCTTTGTATAATGTACTCTGTAATTAATAGTGATAGACTGAGAAGCTATCTAGTGAAGTAAGCATGCACTGTACATTCGGTATTATTAATTTCTAGTGTAGTAAGCATGCACTGTACATTTGATATTTTTGAGTTCTAGTGAAGGAAGCATGCACTGTACATTTTATATTGTTGCATTCTAGTTAGGTAAGCATGCACTGTACATTTGGTATTATTTTGAATTATAAGAAAACAAGTGTCATTTTTCAAAGTAGGCATATGATTTTGCATCCATCAATTTGTTTTAATGTTTATAATTTGTCACATAACATCAAGTTTTTAAAGGTACACTGCATACTTATTTTTGTTCTCTAATATTTCATACAAACAAAACTCACTCACATTTCAAGATCATAAATGTCATTTGTATTAGATTTCTCAAATTTGTTCTTAAGCTTGTGTGTTCACTGAGGGAAACTGTACCACTAATTAGGTAATATCCTGTGAAATAATGCAGTCAGCATTTTGCAAATTACCTAGTCATCATTGACCTTAAGTCTCCACAATGGCATTCCATGACCAGGTAAAGATTCTTGGCATCCTGGAAAGCAAAGTGAAGCTTAGAGATCCAGGGACTGGTGGCTTTGGTCAGTACATCAAGCTCCTCCAAGAGAAATGAGACATCCTGACAAAACAAAAACAAAATTCAATATTTGAGTAAAATATGAACCCTGGACTGACAAAGATGAAAGGCTTAAATCTCATTGCAGAACAAGCTGATATTTCAGGATCTATAATTGAAACATATGTAGAACAGCAAAGACCTTAATCTGTCTGTTTATTGCCTCATGATGACATATCCTAACCAACAATATGAAAGCATAGATCTGTCAGTAAATAATTGACAGTATGAATAATAAAGCCTAGATCTGTTACTGTGTTATGGACAGTATGAATAATAAAGCCTAGATATGTTACTGTATTATGGACAGTATGAATAATAAAGCCTAGATCTGTTACTGTATTATGGACAGTATGAATAATAAAGCCTAGATCTGCTACTGCATAAGTGACAGTATGACTATAAAAAGTCACTTCATACTTGACAGTTTGAATATAAATGCCTGGATCCATCATGACATTATTACTATGAAAGCCTAGATCTGTCACTGCATAATTGACATTATTACAAAGAAAGCATAGGTTTGTTGCTGCAAATTTAACAATGTGTCTGAAAATCTAAATATGAATATGAAAGCCTTGGTCTGTCATTGCATGATCATCAGTATGAATATTACAGCTAGATCTGTCGGTGCATATTCAATAGTGTATGAGCCTGAAAGCCTAGATTGATCACTACAAAATAATCTAATATATCATGGGCTATGCATTTAACATTACATTATTAATACAACAGCACAGACTCTAACCTGTCAGCTTGTTACATTATGATAACAGATCTTGGCCTATTTGCAGTTCATTTTGTTTTATACACCTAACTACAGCATGACTGCATAAATCTAACACTAATATCATTTGCCTGGAAATAAGAATTTTATGAAATTCAAAATCATTTGGAATATTCATACAATATACGTTTTGGTAAAAATCATTTGGAATATTCATACAATATACGTTTTGGTAAAAATCATTTGGAATATTCATACAATATACGTTTTGGTAAGAGACACATTATATTACTTACCAGACAAACAAAATTCAACTTATCATGTAGGCTGTTAGACAAGTTATTGAACTTATTTCAGTATGGTATCGTAATACATAAACTTTTGACAAAATCAGGCTTTTTAATATGCTCATTTGCATTGTGCATCAGCATGTATGCTGCTGTCAGGAGACAAATTTGAATGACTTTCATTGCCTTGATAATCATGCTGTCATGAAATAATGTACTAACTGACAAAAAAACAAATCAACATCTGCTCAAACATTATTCATGAGTGTCCAACTCAGTAGAATATGAATACAAACACTATCTTGCTTTCTGAGCACTGTGTAATTGCACATAACCCGTGATTGCAATGAACTGTGTAATTACACATAACCCATGATTGCAATGGAACTGTGTAATTACACATAACCCATGATTGCAATGAACTGTGTAATTACACATAACCTATGATTGCAATGGAACTGTGTAATTACACATTACCAATGGTTGCAATGGAACTGTGTAATTACACATAACCCATGGTTGCATTGGAACTGTGTAATTACACAAAACCCATGGTTGCAATGAACTGTGTAATTCCACATAACCTATGATTGCAATGGAACTGTGTAATTACACATAACCCATGATTGCAATGAACAGTGTAATAACATATAAACCATGATTGCAATGGAACTGTCTAATTACACATAACCAATGGTTGCAATGGAACTGTGTAATTACACATAACCCATGGTTGCAATGGAACTGTGTAATTACACAAAACCCATGGTTGCAATGAACTGTGTAATTACACATAACCCATGATTACAATGGAACTTTGTAATTACACATAACCCATGGTTGCAATGGAACTGTGTAATTACACATAACCCATGGTTGCAATGGCACTGTGTCAATACACATAACCCATGGTTGCAATGGAACTGTGTAATTACACATAACCCATGGTTGCAATGGAACTGTAATTACACATAACCCATGATTGCAAAGGAACTGTGTCAATACACAAAACCCATGGCTGCAATGGAACTGTATAATTACACATAACCCAAGGTTGCAATCGCAATCCATCAATATGCACACTTCATGGTTGCAATGGCACTGTGTAATTACACATAACCCATGATTGCAATGAAATCTGTCAATACACATAACCCATGGTTGAAATGGCACTGTGTAATTGCACCTAACCCATGATTGCAATGGAACTGTGTAATTACACATAACGCATGGTTGCAATGGAACTATGTAATTACACATAACCCATGATTGCAAAGAACTGTGGCAATACACATAACCCATGGTTGCAATGGCACTGTGTAATTGCATATAACCCATGATTGCAATGGAACTGTGTAATTACACATAACCCATGGTTGCAATGGAACTGTGTAATTACACATAACCCATGATTGCAATGAACTGTGTCAATACACATAACCCATGATTGCAATTTAACTGTGTAATTGCACATAACCCATGATTGCAATGGAACTGTGTAATTACACATAACCCATTATTGCAATGGAACTGTGTAATTACACATAACCCATGATTGCAATAAAACTGTGTAATTACACATAACCCATGGCTGCAATGAACTGTGTAATTACACATAACCAATGGTTGCAATGGAACTGTGTAATTACACATAAACCATGATTGCAATGAACTGTGTCAATACACATAACCCATGATTGCAATGAACTGTGTAATTACACATAACCCATGGCTGCAATGAACTGTGTAATTACACATAACCAATGGTTGCAATGGAACTGTGTAATTACACATAACCCATAATTGCAATGAACTGTGTCAATACACATAACCCATGATTGCAATTTAACTGTGTAATTGCACATAACCCATTATTGCAATGGCACTGTGTAATTGCACATAACCCATGGTTGCAATGGCACTGTGTAATTGCACATAACCCATGATTGCAATGGAACTGTGTAATTACACATAACCCATGATTGCAATGGAACTGTGTAATTGCACATAACCCATGGTTGCAATGAAACTGTGTAATTACACATAACCCATGATTGCAATGGAACTGTGTAATTACACATAACCCATGATTACAATGAACTGTGGCAATACACATAACCCATGGTTGCAATGGCACTGTGTAATTGCATATAAGCCATGATTGCAATGGAACTGTGTAATTACACATAACCCATGATTGCAATGAACTGTGTCAATACACATAACCCATGATTGCAATGGAACTGTGTAATTGCACATAACCCATCATTGCAATGGAACTGTGTAATTACACATAACCCATGATTGCAATGGAATTGTGAAATTACACATAACCCATAATTGCAATGGAACTGTGTAATTACACATAACCCATGGTTGCAATGGAACTGTGTAATTACACATAACCCATGATTGCAATGGAACTGTGTAATTACACATAACCCATGATTGCAATGGAACTGTGAAATTACACATAACCCATAATTGCAATGGACCTGTGTAATTACACATAACCCATGATTGCAATGGAACTGTGTAATTGCACATAACCCATGATTGCAATGGCACTGTGTCAATACACTAAACTCATGGTTGCAATGGAAATGTGTAATTACACATAACCCATGGTTGCAATCGTACTGCATCAATATGCATACTTCATAGTTGCAATGGCACTGTGTCAATACACATAATCCATGGTTATAATGGCACTGTGTCATTACACATAACCCATAGTTGTAATGGCATGTGTCAATACAAAAAAACATGGTTGCAATGGCACTGTGTCAATATGCATAACCAATGGTTATAATGGCACTGTGTCATTACACATAATCCATGGTTGCAACGGCACTGTGTCAATACACATGACCCATGTTTGCAGTGGCACTGTGTCAATACACATAATCCATGGTTGCAATGGAACTGTGTCAATACACATGCTCCATGTTTGCAATGGCACTGTGTCAATACACATAATCCATGGTTGTAATGGCACTGTGTCAATCCGCATATCCCATAGTTGTAATGGCATGTGTCAATACACATAACCCATGGTTGTAACGGCACTGTAACCTACATCAAAATAAACATTCTAAAATTTAAAAAAGTAAAAAAAAAATAGTGAACAATAAATTTAAAGAAACACTGTATAATGAAAACAATATGGATCGACAGTGAAAGATAATTTCCGTGGTGGACAATTTACTTGTGGACTATGATACCACTTTACTAGTTACTGACATAACCGTAATGAAATTATAGCTTGATTTGTTACTCATAGCACACACACACACACACACACACACACACACACACACACACCTTTACGCTTACCTCATGATGTGCCAATAGTTTTTCCTTATGTAGAATTCTCATCGCATACACGTCTTTCGATATCTTCTTCTGAACAATATGAACCTCTCCAAACCGGCCCCTGCTAATGATATATTTGGTCTCAAAATCCGATACAGATGGCAACTGCTTGAATTTTGTAACTTTGCCATCATCTGCAAGCAAAGATCATTTATATGTGAGTTCTTATGTAATGTATTTATATAACAAATGGCTCACACGGGCCCGGTATAGAGTATGGGACATTGATTATTGCAGGTAACATTCTAAACAACTGGAGAAATTTTGTTGGCATGCTTTCAGTTTAAATACTCTTATGATTGGAGCCTTTTTAAATTGCTAATTCTTAGTCAATCTGTTTAAAAGAGCCCTAATGCATTGATTTTCAGATTTTGCTTTATTTAAAATGTAGGAACATTTTGAAATCAAGCTTGTATTAAATCAAAATTAATCTTGTCTGTACAAAAAGATTTTCCACAAGAATATCATTGCTTGGAATACGCATTTTCACAAATCTCTTTGCATGCATGGAATCATGAGCTTATATGGTAACAAATCTCAGTTGACATATTTCAAGCTTTACTTGTATTATCTCTATGCAAGCCCAAATTTTGATATGTACTTTATTTGGTAGACAGATAGGATTTTACAAAGGGACACCACTCCTTCTGAGTTTCCAGATTTTGTCTTTTTATCTTATACAATAATGGGCCTATAAAGACTGACCCTGTGTTATGAGAAAGAGATCAGTCAACATTCACTAACACGGAAACACACAATAAATCACTTTACATATAGTATGCTCAAGACATTGATGTACAGTCGTATCAGCTTATTGGCCAATTTTAAACAAATAAATACTTTGTTAAGGGACATAACAAGCTCAGCCAATCAGATTAATTAAATTAATAAAATGATTCTCAAAACAAAACTTGTCTGCTACGTTAACTATCCGTGCCTACTATGAAGTAAGCCAATCAGATGTCAATTCGCCAAAATACAGCCAATCAGATTTCAGATTACCTAATTAATTTGTATTGATGCCAGATCATCTCATGTATGTACGTAGATGGTTCAGACGACTAATAGGTTTGTTCCAAATCGATTGTTATACATCTTTTGATTGGTCGTAATCTCAACCAATCAGATACAATAACACATAATTAATATGCATAATTAGTTACTGTTCATAGTCAGATTCTTCAAAGATCTTTATGCCGAGATTTTTTTGTAGTGGTCCTCATCCTCTCCCTCAAACGTCAAAAACAAAGAAAAGAAAGCAACTTATACTACTGAAATTCCAAATTATGCCGAATCCCTAACATTAGCAATAAATACTTAAAGGTATAACGGTACCAATTGCGCAAGTCCATGTGGGTGGAGCTTAAGGTGTAGGGTCCATTGTATTCAGAAATAAACAACAACACAAGCTTTGATTGGTTGTATTCAGAAATAAGCAACAACACAAGCTTTGATTGGTGGATTATGTAAGAGTTGTACTTTATGTTAGGCTTAAAAAAAAGTTTAGCCTCTTGGCAACATGTGGATTTATGATAATTCCTATATAGATCATATTTTGTATTTGTTATGATTTTTTTAAAATGTGATATATATGACTGAAAATAGGTATGTTGTGTCTAGTTCCAGCAGAGTTATCTCTCTTAAATGCAATGGAGTACCTGGTTTTGTCATCATCAGATTGACAATCTAACATTGTTCTCTATAACAGTGTGAGATGCACGCTAAATTAGGATAGAAAATATATTTATCTCTCCAAATATTAGCATTGAGGTCTATGGAAAAACAATTGGCACCGTGATACCTAAAGTTGTATTCAAAGTCGATGTTTTCTTTATTCATATAGTGTGTGTCTGTGATTTGAATTTTTAACGTAGCTTTAAAAACAATTCAGTCATATCGCTATGATGTCTGCAGTGAGGCAGTTTATAGTGATGCCAAGCACTGGGGCATCATGCCGCTAACATGTAGCATCATGTCCCACCTAGTCACATTATCCCGTCACCAGGCCGGCCAGTCCTAACACTAACCGCTTAATGCTGAGCGCTAAGCGAGATAGCTATTATTACCATATGTTTAAGTCTTTGGGACGCTCGAACCACTCGAGCGGTCCATATTTTGTAAACATCGCCAAATGCTCGGACAATTCTATGAACGATCGTAACAGATTATAATTGACTTACCCCGCATGTCGCAAAAAAGTTTATCTGATCGCGAAAATCGTAAGAAAAATCAGCGATAGGCTGCGGCGCCGAGTATGAGACAGAGCTCTAGTTGCTGCTGTAAATTATTAATCATTATTATATCAGTAATGTTTGGTGAAGCATAAACCATAAATTTATTAATAATATAAGCAAAATAGATAACAAAAAAAAGAACTTTGAGCTAATAACTTTAATAACTTAGATACTTAGCACGTCAATAAACAAAAATGGTATAGATAAGGACAAAACTGCACATGTAATATCGATTGAAATCCTGAGTATAAAAATCAGGAACAATACTAATATTCACGGGATAAAGATACCGAACATGAGAGAGGAATTTAAGATGCTACAATAAACGTTCCCTCTAAGCGAATGGTAGATGTGCAAGCATTACGGAGACGAGCAAAATGTACGGTTGGATTGAGTATGGTGCCTTCGCCCCCCTCCCCCCCGAAGAAAAACGAACCTCGACTAGCGGATATGGATGTATATTTGCCAGCCAGTGTCCAGATACTTTGACTGCGTTAATGATCGCATCATTTTAACTTCAGTTGAATTTTATTATAAATATGCAATATTCACTATACATGACTTCAAATTTTGAATTTATCTGTTGTTTTATTGAGAAATTTGTGCTATTTCCAGTGCTTAGTTTCTGTACAGCTTTAAAATCCGCCAGTAGCATTATTATTATTATTATTATTATTATTATTATTATTATTATTATTATTATTATTATTATGATTATTGTTGATGTTATTATTATTATTATTATTATTATTATTATTATTATTATTTGAACTATTCAATAAAAATCTTCAAATCTTAAGATGTGTTGAGAAAATGTAAGCTATCCCAGTTACATACACCATTAAAAGAAGAAATAACTGATATCGTAAATGACGATACATACTTTATATAATGACTGATATCGTAAATGATGATATGTTTTAAATATTAACTGACATCGTAAATGACGATACATACTTTATATAATGACCGATATCGTAAATGATGATATGTTTTAAATATTAACTGACATCGTAAATGATGATAAATACATATCCTTTAACTACATCATTCTTGTTTAATTATTCAAATAATAAACACGCCTGAACCTTTTCAAAATGATATAGGCTGCCTATGACTTGCGGCATTTCGACATAATTTCATTTTTTTAAAAATAAATATTTCCAAAATAAAATAAATTAAAAACACAATTACTAGCAAAATAGAAGGTACATGTGCGTAAACCTCCATATATTCTAAAGTAGCTCTTTATTAATTAATATTAAATAAATTCAATCTCGAGGTATATATTCAAATAGTAAGTAAGTTACATCTCTTTATTTATTAAACTTATTAGTACTTGTGTATGTACACAAATTAAAACGTAATAAATATATGATATTATGATATGTGCAAATAATTTTTATATATCATTATCTTCTTTCCGTATGCACAAACATGTGCGTTTGTGAAATTGCCAGATTTCTGTGATTATGTACTGATTATCTGGAATTAGTGAGGGGAAACTATTTTTGTAAACATTAGTACTTAGCTAATTCTAGGAGCATACGTCATAATGTAGATAATAATAGGAGCATACGTCATAATGAAGCTAATTCTAGGAGCATACGTCACAATATACAGCATCGGTAAGACTTTATTTCAACACGGTAAAGTTCGTAATATGAACCCTTTCTAATTTTCTAACAAATAGATATAGGTGTTAAGTACTTTGTGATATGAATATATATTTGTGTTGGTTGTGTGGATCGTGTTTTGTGTTGCAGGCGTGAAGAACTAATTTTCAGCTCGAAAAACCTTACTAATAAGTCAAGTAAATGTGAAAAACGAGAGAGAAAACAAAACCCATTGCAAATGTGAAATCGTTTCGCTATGTGTGGTCATTACGTGATTATAGAAAAATTAATATTTCCGAGCTTAATAACCTTTCAGTTGACAGCGACTGCTGTATTGGGGTATTTGAAATTTGGAGAAAACAGAAGCCATATGTTAAACATTTCTGATATTTGTTGGTTATTTTTAGACCTTGTAATCGTATAAATAGGTGATCAATATTTCCGATCAAAATATTTTTTTATATATATAAAAATGAAGTGTATGTCTAATGCCTGAACAAACACTATTAATGATTTTGTAGTTTGTAAAAAATAATTTTTGGTTAGATTACACAAACGCGAAGAAAAATACATAAACACATACGCGCGTGCACATACACACACTGAAAAAGAAACTTGATTGTCATATATCCGCAATAATCTATGGATTATTATAAATGTACGATTACAATTCAGTTGAAATAATTAGAAGGAGCTAGGAAAGTAGAGGGTTTGAGCGCATGTGCTTGGGGGTATGGGTTTGAGAGGGTGTGTCTAGATACATGTATATACTGAATCGTCAATGTCTTCGAAATAAATGCTGCTAAAAAAATAATACTTGTTTGAATTCTTGTTTTTATCAAATTCGAATTGTACAAGGTACTATCACCGCAGTATCACGGATCCGTTTTTTTTTAAAATGTACATTTGGACATTCATCCACTTCGATATTTTTACCGCATTACATTCATCGCTTTTATTGGGATTTCTGCAACAGGTTAGTAATATCGGGATTAAGAGGCTCTAGCCGTTTCGGATCCAGTACTTCAAAGGAAGATTTTAGTATTGTAAATGGATCAAATTGTTTATATTGTGAATTTCAGTTCAATTACCGATTTCACCTTAATTCTTTAATTCAAATCTCGATGCTGGAGATATCGGAAAACAGAACAGAACTAAACATGACACCTGTAACCAAGCAGAATAATTGTAGTTCAAAATTACACAAGTGAACCGATATAAAAAGTAAGCGGGGACAAATCTGACCTCATTGGCAATATTATCGTTCCTTTAACAAACACAATTATTATTATTAATCTAAAATAAAAATTGTACATAACAAAATGATACGAAATTACTCGAGTTGCGAAATGCCAAGGGGAGATAACAGAAATGAGGGATAAAATAACCTTGGATTTAATGTGTATAGCTTGATTAAGTATATGAGCTATATATACCATTTCATAATTAATATGTATTAACACTTTCTATTTATTAATACTTACTATTTATTAACACTTAATATGTATTAACACTTACTATTTATAATACAGACTAAAGTAAACACAAACAAGCTACAAAATAAATTAACATGAAGGCAATAATTTTACACAATATTTTTAGATTTTGAAAGAAAGAAAGAAAGAAAGAAAGAAAAAAAGAAAGTAAGAAAGAAAGAAAGAAAGAAAGAAAGAAAGAAAGAAAGAAAGAAAGAAAGAAAGAAGGAATATTAAAATTTCTTTACAAAAAGACATTTATATTTTTTAAAAAACAACTATAAAGTAAAATTGGAAGAATGCTTACATTTTTTGATGAAGTCATCTAGACGTTTTTTCAGTAGATGATCAAGTTGTCCTAACCTCTCTGTCAAGGATTCTTTGTCTGATGCGGCCTTAATAATATAAATGACAGATACAGTTGATAATAATAATAATAATAATAATAATAATAATAATAATAATACAATATAAATTTTCGAATACATATTGAGTTAACCCCGTTCGTGAAAAACACAAGAATTGTCACCCTATCTATGTACTCTTTTCGTTATTTACTAAGAACAAACAAATTTAAAAAAAAAAATCTTGTACAAACAAGTTGGTTAACTACAGTGTATTAATAAGTGCATTATTAATTGAAACGTAGATTTATTTCTTTCAACATTTTACCGCTTATTGCTGTAAATCTGAGTGACATAATTTCTTTTTAATTCATGATTTTAAAAAAATAGCATTCTGTTAAAATGTATTTTCACACAGTAAATCTGGGTTGCACAATTATTCTTAGTTCAAAGTATATGTTAAAGTAAAATAAAATCAAAGAAAAGAAAAGGCATAAAGTGAGATTCCGTTGTAGATCCTTTGTGTGATAGGTGGACACCCACTCATATATTTCAGTTTATGTTATGCATGTCTGTTAAAAATACAATTCTGGACTGTTAAAGTAAATTTAAAATGTAATTTCTCTTCTAATCCAAAACTGCGTGACAGATACAGGTTGCAATGCGAATATTGTAAGCGAACAGCCGCCGTGCTAATTATCTTTGTATCATTTAGTACTGATATAAGAAAAATGTAGTATTAAACAGTTTTCTTTTTTGTGGTTTTTTTTTAGTGGAATAAATCAACAGCAAAACTTGTAATTGTGTAAAAGATGAATGTGTGATGATACTGAATACAAGCGATAACCTTTCAAAGAAATTTCATCTTCAATATATTAAAACGAAGCATACGCCTAACGGAACATGACATGGTACCGAATGTCAAAACCTATCAACCTTGAAATGCTTTTAAAAATTTGATATTATATATCATCTACTGGCTTTTTAACTTCAACGATAACCAAATGATTTCAAAATGTGATGTATTAATAAATCCTTACATACCAAAAGAGACGTGCCTTCATAATTATGTGGGATGAACACTGTAATTAGATGCCTGTTTACGTGACTAGGGTATCAATTGACGGAAATGGAAGTACGCAATGTTTATGACGTTAAGTGAAAACAACGGCTTGACTACAAACACAGATCTAGTACATAATACTGTTTTATTCGTACGACTATAAGATATTTAATCACATTTCAAACACAATTCTTTTACTTTAATTAGTTTGCTAAATGTTTAAATAAACTGTACGATCATTACCAATAACAACACAAAAACTAGTATTATTACTTAAGTAGCATACATTGTTATCACATATAGCCTTATTTCTGCAACAAATAAAATAAAATAACATGAAATTAAATACAACAAACGGTTGTTCGAATGCAGAAGAGTGTGTGTGTGTGTGTGTGTGTTGTGTGTGTGTTCTATGAGGCACACTACATTGGCTGTAAACCTACCTTAGATTCCATACCAGTAGTCAGAGAAATAATGAAAGCTTTGAAAAACAATGTCAAAAATGTTTCCTTCAGCAACTACTTGTCTTTATATGCTATCACGAGATCTTAGAGACGATAGTAAACGTTGATTGCATAACAAATATTGCCATTGATAAGAGGTGTAAATGTCAACAACACTGAGCGAGATCACCTCTGCCTGGCATGACTGGTTCGGAAAAGGCCTTGGTTAATAAAGACCAGTAACGGAACAGAAAGGATCTGGACGTAAAAGGCCCGGGCCAGAAAGGACCTGGACGTAAAGGCCCGGTTAAAAAGGACCGTTTAAAAGATTGATTACTACTACTACTTTTACTACCACCACCACTACTACTACTACTACTACTACTACTACTACTACTACTGCTAATAATAATAATAATAATAATAAGAAGAAGAAGAAGAAGAAGAAGAAGAAGAAGAGGAAAACAGCTTTTCTACAATGCGCATATCTCTTCACTTCTAAGTCAGTTACATTTTTACATATTGCTAAAACACTGAGCTACAAAAACTGAAGCATTCATCAGTGAAGATGAACACGAAAGCTAAATTAAAACACTGATAGGAAACAGCAGACCATTACAGATTAATAGATTTTAGTACCGATATCAGGAAAGAATCGTGATTGATTTTTCTTTTCACACTTCCTTTACTTGTATTCTATCTGAAATTTATTTCATATGTTACGAATCATTGATAATAACAATTAAGACGCATAATACAAGTTTCTACAATCACAACTCTTTCCCTCTTTCTTTCTTTTATTCTTTTGATTCTTTCTTTGATTCTTTCTTTCTTTCGTTCTTTTATTCTTTATTTCTTTCTTTCTGTTATTTATTTATTTATTTATTTATTTATTTATTTATTTATTTATTTATCTTGCAAGGCCATAACGTTAAACGTTGCAATTTAAGTCTAAATTGCTATAATCACTTTTTCCTTCTTCAGCAAAGTGAATTCCATTCCACATCAAGCAGGATTGTGGACGGTCAAAAGCCGCTTCTAAATGTATGGATATTTTAAAATTCTAATTTTATGCAAATTTGATAGGATGCATAACTATATCTTTTGACATTTTTCTATGGAACATGTTTGAACCAACATTGCTGTTGTGTTTATCGGATGAAATTTGAATACCTTTGAAAACTTAAGCGTTCGTTAAAACGATTACCTTGTTTATCGAGATGTTTAGCCTTTACAAAGATTTTATTAACATTGGCTTAGGGTACAGATTATAATTTTAAAGTAGAAATAATTGTTTTAATTATAAAAGAATAAAGCATTAAAACTCAGTATTTTGTATCAAAGTTGCACAAACTTTCTCCTTATATCATATACACGTATAATGCTTTTATTTGTACTTGCTTTTCTTCATTATTTAGTTAAATGCAGGGAGTATCTATAACTGTTTTTGGAAAGGAATTTCTTGACAATGAAAATCGAATGAGTATGTGGTCAATTTAAATTAATAATTTGTATACGTGGTTGCTGCTGACGATTATACACCATGTTTTTTAATCTACGAGTCCTATTGCGCTGTAGATTTCCTCAACTGGCTGACATTTTATAATTAAAAGTCGCGTAAAACATGCATATACGGCATGTATGATGGTCTCAGGGTAAGGAATAGAATGTCTTTTATATATAAACATTTTTGTTAATTAATAACACGATCCGATTTTCAACCAGATTCCAATGTACAATTTAAAATGTTCTCAGTTCATTTCCATTGTTGAAAGAATGAGCGGACGCTCTCTAATTGTATATATCTTAATTTTAAGCAGGCATTTTTTTTTATTTCCATCTCATTTTTCTGTCTGTCTGTTTGTCTCTCCGGTTAAAATTTAGTCTGATTATGTAATGAGAATTATAAAACCCATAATAATTTGTACACTTGTTGAAAGTATTATTTCTTTTGGATGAATTTGAAAATCCAAATCAGTTTTGATGACTAAGCTATTCAAAATTATTTTAATATCTTGCAAATCTATACCAAATCTCTGATAAAATGTATGCACTTTCTTTTTTTAAATTTCAAAGAGAATTTTTTCAAAATGGAGAGATTAAAATACACGCTGTATTCCCATATAGATTTATATTTAAACCACTTGAGCAATCCGATCAAATAAGCAAACAAAAATAGGGTAGGATTGTTATTAGGTTTGTTCCCAGTATGGGTCATGCGTTATAAAACCTGGACAGTAACAATCGGATTAAAATCAGATCACCACAGCCCTCGGGACAGTATCGTGCCATAAATCAGTGAGGTTTGACAAAATAACATCAAATCAATCTGTATCTTTAATTTCTGTTTGTAATGTTATTTCTGATTGGTTGAAAATGTATTTAACGAACAAAAGTGACAGGTAATGACGCCACATGTTTGTTCAGGAATTAACTAACGTATATTTAGACGGAAACATGGTCGTTGTAAAACTGTCGATATTGATAAGAGTATATCCGGATCACACTTTATGGGTCAGTGTTTGCTTTCCTGGTTATTTAAAAAACACGTTTGGTCAGCGTTTAACACCTCCAGTCATAAACTAATTAGCAAATACTATGATGTACATATCAAGTGAATAAATGGTGAGATTTTTGTCCATTAACAATGACTTTACCCATCAGCCCGGCAATAGATTTAAACGTAAAAATTAACTTAATTAACTTATTATACCCACAAAAAATATAATATAATATAATATAATATAATATAATATAATATAATATAATATAATATAATATAATATAATATAATATAATGTAATGTAATGTAATGTAATGTAATGTAATGTAATGTAATGTAATGTAATGTAATATAGGATTAAATGATCATGGTTGGGTCATCAATAAATACCCAACCATGATCATTTAATCCTTATAATTCCAATTTCATCATTTCTATCGTCAAATTAACTTATTCCATCAATAATGCATTCGAATTTACGTAGCGCGTAGTTACCTTTCATTCGGCGTTTCACACCGCCCCGTAATACATAACCTGTACAGAATCACACGAAGAAATTGACTACAGCCACAGTTACGTTTATTCATAAACTTCATCTTTTACATCATATGCATTGGTTACCGTGGTTTTTAACACATTTTGTTTACTGACAACATTCTTGTTCAATTTTAGTCAGCCCCATCTGTTACGTCAGATGACCATGACACTTACATATTAACAACTGATACCGACTCAACAAGTGTGCTAAATTAAATTTCAATCAAACCTGAAATCATTATGGATTTTTTCAGTGAATACTTCCAATTTTTATGGAAATATGAACAAGATGATGCTATCCCTTACTATATAAAGGTAACAATGAAATGAATTCTATACAAGAGTAACATTTTATGTCATTCTCAGCAGCGTTAATACTTAACAAGACCCACTCGGTGATCTAGTGAGAAATGTCATTGTTATTGTTGTTTATGGCTTCGGCGACTAATGTCATGGGGTGCTCTGTGAGGGAATTCGTCGCATTTGTCAATCGATGTTGTTCTGTTTCATTTTCTGTGAAATCCATTGTAATATCAGAAAATCCTTCTCCGTCAGCTTCTATCGCTGCTATTATTTCTTTCAACTCCTTCTCATCTAATTGTTCAAAAAAATCCGACAAAAATTCCAGTGTAAAATCACCGTAATCGTAAATTTTGCTCGACTATGTAGCAGAGGAATGCAAAATTGTATAGTAAACTATTCATTTGAATCAAAGAATATTGGAAAAAGTATAAAAAGTGTAAAAGTTATATTTATTTGCAGAATTATATATTTTACAGATGACAAAATCGTTTCACAATAACGTGTCTGCAATGTTTATTTATATTTCAAAAACCGAAAGTAGTCCCAGAATTTATCGAAGTGTAAACAATTCCTGATCAACATCACCTGACCGTTTACATCCAATCATATTACAGGAAATTCGTTTAATTCATAAAAATTGGAATTATTGTAATATAATATAATATAATATAATATAATATAATATAATATAATATAATATAATATAATATAATATAATATAATATAATATAACATAACATAACATAACATAACATAACATAACATAACATAACATAATATGGTTTTCTTGAGTACACTTGTTTCTTAAGTGTTGTTTTACTTTTACTATTTCTCCCTATTATACCCTTTGTGTGGCTAGTAAACTATTGGCTTCAGTATCAAGACGTTTAGATTTTTTTTGTATAGGCTCTAAGATACCAGCATGTTGTCTTGGAAATTATTGGCATTAGTCCAAGCTTAAAGACACGATGGCTTGAACAGTATTGGCTATAGTGTGAGCTTAAAGACACGATGTCTTGAACAATATTGGCTATAGTGTAAGCTTAAAGACACGATGTCTTGGATTTATCGGCCATAGTGTAAGCTTAAAGACACGATGTCTTGAACAGTCTTGGCTATAGTGTAAGATTCAAGACACGATGTCTTGGATTTATCGGCTATAGTGTAAGCTTAAAGACACGATGTCTTGGATTTATCGGCTATAGTGTAAGCTTAAAGACACGATGTCTAGGATTTATCGGCTATAGTGTAAGCTTAATCAGCTCATATTGCAACTTATACAATAGTCAAAATACAGAGGGCAAATTTATGTACAAAAAGCTCTTGACTATTTCATTTTCTGGTTCTGGGTTGGGACGGTGCTTTTTCTCGTACTTGAATATTTTATTTTATTTTATTTACTGATACTTAGTGTCGTCTTCTGAATTATGTAATGTATAATCGTATGATGTTATTTAGTTATGATTCTGAGCCAAATATTTTTTCAACTATTAAGAAACAGAAATTAAACAAAATGTCAGGATCCTGTCCAAGAACATTGAATTGTTGGTCCCTAATATAATTGCGATATACCGTGGTACGTATCACGATAGGATCAAAAATAGTATGGTACATAATTTTTTCCTCAGCCAACCTCTCTCTCTCTCTCTCTCTCTCTCTCTCTCTCTCTCTCTCATGCATAAGACAAGGGGACAAAATACACTTTCATTGGAATTAACGGAGATTTCTTGGTCACGAGGCACACTTAAGCCAACTGTAATCTTTTTATTGCTTTGTCCTTTTTTTTTTCTTTTTAATGATTTGTGCTTTATCGGTTTTGTTTCGTTGTTTCTTGAACCAAAATTAACGTTCTAAAATGAGATTAAAAATAAAACAATTATGATAGTATCAGAAGGCCGTCAATTACCTTTTACTTTGCTGCCTGGTCCAGCAGTAGACTATCCGACACAAGAAACATAGGAATTGGTATTGAAAAATGTTCTTATGGTAATTCTCTCTCTCTCTCTCTCTCTCTCTCTCTCTCTCTCTCTCTCTCTCTCTCTCTCTCTCACACACACACACACACACACACACACACACACACACACACACACACACACAATTTGTATGCTAGACATATGAGTATACATCTGAGAGTGAAAATAGTAGTGATTTCTCCTATTCAAAGTCATTTTTATAGTGGTAGCGATATCTACTTTTACACACCTGAGACGATCTCTCTCGATGTTCAAACAACGGCCTAGTATAAAGAAACTAAGTTGTCTATTTTGGGACAAAACTAATGGGGGTAGAGACAATCAAAGATTGTTAGCGTACCACCCAAAGGGATTTCAACAAATATATTAGGGGACATCACAACATATCCCAGACAGGCGGACATTTTGACAGCCCTGAAAAAGCAAAATGGGAAATATCGACAAAATCAGAAAAGCGGAATGGGGATGTCGTCACCTAAAATCAGGGAAATGATAATTACAATATTTAAAGAAGAAGCACCCAAAATATAAATTTCTTCTATGTAATTGAATTTGTATTGAAAACATGGCATACAGCGTGTGAAAATGATCAGCAATGACCACACTGGAGACCGAAATAATGCCCTCCATATGACATGCGCGAAACAAGAAGGTAACAACTATGGCTATGTCTTGGAAGGAACTGAAGAGGAAATGAAAGTAAAAAATGCACAAGGGAGGGATAAAGACCTAGAGAAGAAGAATTTCAGAGGTAAAAGTTCTCAAAAAGTAAATCTTCCTATAAATTTCAGCAGAAGAATTTGAGAAAAGACTGTCCCTATACAACAAGTACTACCCGTTGCAAAACCTGATAGTTGGAATAGATAGCTCTGAGGAGGAGGAATGGGAAACCTTGACGGGGAAGCGGTACCCTACAAAAAGGGGGTAGTAAATTTGATTGGAATTAAGTCCCTAACCTCTATCGCGGTACACAAGAAAAGGAAAGAAAAAAGTCTAATTCTGGAGAATAGTCTCCTCCAGATCTAACCGACAAACAAAAGGAAAACGACCCATAAAGCATCACTGTAAAAATAACAATACTGAGCTACCATAGACAAAAGAACCAGGACGAAACGACAAGACCTGGGTGAAAAGGAAAATCAACAAAACGAATTTGACAAGATGGACAAACAGTTGATGTTGTTGTTGTAGGGTTTAATCCCATTTTTCAGCTCACAATAGGCGATACATGGCGGCCAGTATTATTGGCGGAGGAAGAACCCGGAAAACCCCACGGAAAGAACCACCGACCCACGAGAAGCTACTGGCAAACTTTCTCACATAGCTACTTTAGCAGAATTTTAGACTCGAACACATGCAAACAGAGGTGAGACGGCAGTGATCCGTAAAGGAGAGCGCTTTAGATCACTGGGCCACTCGGGGCCTCCAGACCCAAGTGTAAAAATGTATATGTACAGCAATTCCACTTATATTATAAAATCAATTGACATTGATAACAAACATCTATAAGAACTAGGCAAGTCTATATATGTATTAAAAAGATGCACTATAAATCAAGATAAACTTTATAAGGAGAGAAAAATAGGGGAGGGATTATTCTTCCAAATTTAGTAAACATAACAAATCTAATTATAGGATTACAAAACAAAATCGATACTGTCTTTAAAGTGGCAAGCTCTGAGTATTTATGAGTTAACATTCATACATAGTGGCCGAGTGGTCTAAAGCGCCCACCGTTACGGATCACTGCCATCTCACCTCTGTCTGCGTTGGTTCGAGACTCGGTCTCGGCCAAAGCGCTAGACATCACTGTAAACTGCCTCACTGCATACATCGTAGCGAGATGACTGAAAATATTGTAAAAGCTATGTTATAAATCCTAATAAAACAAACAAACAAACGTCGATATCTTTTATTTCATTTACATCTTAAAATCATGTATGCGTACTAAATGCAGTAAAAGTAAATTTATTTATCTGTCAAATTGATTTAGCGATCGATAAATGTGTGCAGTTCTTGTCCTGAATGGTTCTATATTTCATAAAAATGTTATCTGAAAATCTTAAGCAAACAGTTGGAATAAAACTCACGTTTTCAAAACTAATTTTTTAAAAATTACCCATGAAAAAGGAAGCATATAAAGGAGACAAAGGCTACTCATAGCCGTACCCATTATTATTATTATTATGTTTATTATTATTATTATTATTATTATTATTATTATTATTATTTCAACCGAATTATTCGCTAACGTGGCAATCGCTGACAAACATCTAAATTGTATTCGCGAAAATTCAGTCGCTTAAGTTGCCGGTGCGGAAAATACAGCAAATTTTTCTAAATGGATCAACCAGCAGTTAGTTATAAGACCTGAATGCGGTTAATTAAACAGATATCGTAAAGAAGAAACTTTTTCGTGTCCTCTGGAAAATGCGGTAGTGTTACCAATATATAAAAAAGATAACGAAGCATCATCCAAACAATGTCATTTTAAAACATGTATGGTATTACTAATAGAAAAATGATTTTAAAAAAATAAATAGCAATCTGGCCTTTTTAAAAATATTCAAGCGTGTACCAAGTTAATGATATGTACCATTGTAATTGGGTAACTCTCGGTCGGGTAGCTTTTCTTCCATACCTGATGGCACATCAGTTCATTTGTCCAGTACTGAAAGTTTTATATGCCAGGATAATGTACACCTAGTCAAATTCTGTTCAGATGATTTTGGAGATTAAGGTAGCTGGCAGCCAAATATGATTTTGTTTTATTTTGTTTTTATGCTTTAACAACATGTTTTCAGCACAAGATAGGCTATACATGGGGCCAGTATTATTGGTGGAGGAATCACCCGGAAAACCCTGGAAAGAACACGGACCCACGATAAGATACTGGCAAGCTTTCTCATATACCAACATTGCCCGAATCCAAGACTTGAACCCACGCAGACAGAGGTGAGATGGCAGTGATCAGTAACAGACAGCGCTTTAGACCACTCGGCCACTCGGGCACCACAAATGATTTTAGATTGACATCATATGATTTTAGATTGGCATCATATGATTTTAGATTGGCATCATATGATTTTAGAATGGCATCATATGATTTTAGATTGGCATCATGATATAAATACAATGTTTAATAATGAATGACTTGAATGCAAAATTACTTATGAATACATGCGTGTATATTTAATCAAAATATTGGATTAATTAATATCAGAACGCACAGACTGAATAATGAAAAATTCAAACAAATTACTTTACAAAATACAAACACAAGGGGTGAATGATTCACAGTGACTACACAATGATAAGATGGATATAGTTTACTCACCAAAGAAACTATGTTGAATTTTAGGCTCACATAATGATGGACAGATATACAACTTATCTTTACAGTCCCGAAATATACAATGGGTTTTACGAAGCCAAAAATTAGCCCAAGGCTTGAATATTATATGCATGGAGATACACACCGTCGTCAGAACACTTTATTTCAGCTTCACATCTGCTACGTTTAATTCCTGTGGCTGGCTTTACAGCCTGCACCACGTCGACCTCGATCACTCAGATAACTTTGAACGCTCGGGGTTACTATGGTCATTCTAGACACCCTAGACGCTAAAAACTATGTGGTTGATACAAATACTCTTCACAACTCTACATAGATCTACACAGCTATACACAGCTCTACACACCGGACAACACCGGACACTCTAGGCTCTGGACACTACAGACACTGGACAGCTGAAAATGTATCCACTACAGTGTACTATGCCTGACACGGACATCAAAACTTAATAACGTTATACACGGTAAGTTATACATATTATATTAACAGCATAATAATTACAAAACAATTTCAGAAGTAAACCTAACCCTGCTCGAAAAGAATCCTTCTGTTCTAATCACTTCTTAAAAACGTAGCCTTATATTGCTAATGTAAATCCCTTGCTAAGTTGCAAACAAGACTAAAAATATGTGCATTATACCGCGTAAAGCAAAGTTACATAGCAAATATGCAAAACGACGTGATATTACAATAGTGATACCTTACTGACAAGAAATAAAAAACTTACACAGCTGAAGAGATGCAAGTCCTTATAGTAGACCACTGAGTGACAAGACATTCCGTAATGTAAAGAGCTTTACTTACAGCGAGGTATTAATACACAGATAATGTATGTGCACTGAAGGCATTCGGTTGTTCCCATTGAAAGCACTTCGCACGTGCGGCATAGGATGAATGAACTCGCTATTTTGAAATACGAGACAATATACAGTATTCAGCCCCCGGATATTATTGTACGCCAAAAACGAAACTCGAGTACATGAATTTAATAAAAAATAGGGTTTATACAATTCCGTTACACACAGTCACAACTATTCGAGATAAATCATTATTTATTTATGCTGATACCTCTATACCATTGCATTATTTTGAAGGGAGATAAATCTGATAAGGACATGTAACGCGATTAGAGTTATCTTCCTTTGTAGTACTCTTAAATATAAATTAAAACCTTTTCTTGTTTTATTTTGTCTCCTTAAGACAACAAGCAAATCGGCTGACAAATAATGTATTTTTAAAGAAATAAAAACAAAGGTATCTTACTTCAAAGAATAACTATATCGTAAGGCAGAGTAATTTAATGTTTTATGACGTCGATGACAAATGGTCTAATATAATTGTTAAGAATTGATTTTTTAGTCAAATTAATAAGATTGCTATTTTCTTTAAATTGTATTAAAGTAATGTTTATTTGTTTATATTCTAAAAGATATTAAAGGTAATTTCACTTGTTTTTGAAACACAACTATATAGAATAGAATTGGTTGCTGAGCAAGTGGAAAGAAGACAATGTATATAACTATACTTCATAACATCAGTAAAAGTAACTAAGAATCTGCTAATGTACAAGTGTTATGTAAGATTGTATAACATAATACACGCGTAGCTACAGTTCTAGGTTCTATCAGTAAAAATGTTTTGTAATCTAGTCATTGGCTTAAGTCCAATTCGGTTAATAAAGGTGAAGTAACCTTCCTCTAAGAAAGTTCTAGACGACATAAAACAAGATGGCTTCCAACTAACGGATATCCATATTTGGTCGGACGTCGTCAAACGAATATAAATTACTACAAAATTAAGTCTTATGACGTAAGATAAAGCGGTTACCACCTGCTGAAACTGGTTCTTGCTTGTAGAAGAGTCAGCATTTTTCCTGACTGGTACTTGGAGGGTATGACCTTGTGTAACCCTGAATCTGGCCGAGTGTGTATAAATACTGAGGCACAAGTAGGTCAGATTCAGTTCTCCAAGCCAGAGGAAAATAAATCTTCGACTCTTTATTCCAGGTAAGCAACTGTATATGTCGTAACTTCTTTTAGAAATAAGTATTTTTAATGACTGAGATTTTAATTGTAAAATTGTTTGTGTGCAACATTGCTATTGAATTCTTTTATTTATAATATATTGTAATGGAATGTTTAAATGTTTTAAAGAATTTATATTTAATTATGTTTATGAAATTTTTATGGTAAAAGTTGAGTTCGCTACCAACTTCATGTTTTGTTTTAATGATTGAAATAAAGTATTCTTAAAGCAAGAAAGAGTAATATCTATCAATATATTCTAAAATCAATATTTTACTTTAAAATGAGTAAAATGTATTCTTTATATTAATTGTTACATTAATTACAGTATTACATTTCATACTTTGACCATCTTGAAATTGATTGAGAATTAACTATTGTATAATATTCTAAGGAGCAGAAGTTATACAAATAAATGAAGTTTGAAAGCTTAATGATGAAAATGTAATATGTATTTCATGAATTTTTATTATAAAGCTTTTAGATGTGTTTCTAGAATGTAGTGATATATATGTGTGATTATTTAAATAAAGTTCTCCAAGCCAGAGGAAAATAAATCTTCGACTCTTTATTCCAGCTTCGATTCCGTACCTGACTAATTCCCTTGCCATTTCATCATCGGGTGACATTCTTTATCTGGGGACTCATCCTTTTCCTTCTTACTATCTTCCTGAGTTCTCAGCACGTGTTTATGAGACCAACATTCTAGCCAAACATCTAAGAAAAGTCTCATAAAATAATCTTTAACATATCAGGGTGAATAACTCAATTAGGCAAGGTAGAGTAAAAGTTTATAGAAATTTTACATTTATTATTTTTGGGTGATTTTTTCATTTTATAAAGAAACCTAATCTTCATTTTTTTAAAACTATTTTTCATCGAAGCATGTGGCACCATCGCAAAGCAGCAAAATCTTAATACACTACGCCTATTGCATGAGCTCATTTTGGAATTCTACGAATTAGTTAGCTTATATAGCATCTGACACGTTTTATCATTAGGGTCCTCCAATTAATTCCTTGAATTTTAAGAGACAATCACACATCACGTGGTGGGTCCCTTTTGCAATCTCTCGGGCTTAATTAGCGTGTGTGTGTACAGAAATGTTGAACATAGAGAAGGACCGGAAATGTGTTGTGTTAAATGTGTTAAGAGACCCTTAATCGGAGAAGTACATGATGATGACGTCATAGGGCTGCGTCACATGGCAATACGCGAAGATCAAGCGTGTGGTAGAGTTGTGAAAAAGGCCATATTAAGGGAACTTTCAATATACAAAAATAAATATAAACATACATATAGAATTCGTCGAGTATTGTACTGCTTTCTAAGTCTACTGCTTTCCTTGTGCAGCTACCGTACTGCACAAGAGAACCCAAAATATTGGTAAATTAAACCATTTAGACAATTTTTATAACAATCAATAAATATATAAGTAGAGGCGTCCCAACTCGAGTCGCGAGAGGTACAATTTAAATAAAAGAATGTATAGACCTCCACTCGAGGAGAGTCGAACTCAATATGAAATAAATAGTCAATGCGAAGAACGACACGAAAGAAATACAATCATTAAACAAAAGTTTTAACAAATATTTATAAAGCGATAGTACACCGTACTTCGCTCCAAAATCGAAATCAAAATAAATAAATATAAAAACTGTTAAGAATATTAAAAAATGATGATCCAGGTTTTAAGGATCAAAATTATCATAAATGACAACTGTAACGAATTGATAGAAAGCAGGTTATCCTTACAAAGAAACAATGTATACCGGTTTGTATACATATATAGCAGACACCCACCCACCCACACACATAGCACAAAAAAAATATCATACATGTGATACAGGTGACCTCTAGCCAAGGTCGATAAAAGGAAGTGGGGAAGACGTTTCGAGATTAGGTGAATAAAACGTACTCAGATGAACAACCCTATAGAAACACTGATGTTGAACGAGACATATTTTATGCGATATTAACGATATCACAATTATAGATCCTAAAATTGATGACGATTATGATACGTAGAATAATTTTTAAAACATTGCATTGAAAAAAAATATCAAAAACAAAATGAAAAATATTACTATATTATATTACTATACTATATTATATTATATTATATTACTATATTACTATAATATTACAAGAAAATTTTTACAAAGTTAATAGCTGAACATATACATCTATCATTCATGACATAAACATACATGTGTCAGAGAGAGAGAGAGAGAGAGAGAGAGAGAGAGAGAGAGAGAGAGAGAGAGAGAGAGAGAGAGAGAAAACACAATTATTTAAATCACCAAGAGAAGAGAACGACTCAAATTACACACGCTGTTTGTGTCCATAATTGTTCCGCGCTCGGCAACAAATCTTGGATATGTATAGAACGAATATATGTGAAAATGGTGATGTTCCGAAAAGTAGCATATAAATTGGGACACAGAAAAAAATAGTTGATGCATTTTATTTTTAATGTACGAAATTCGGTAAATTTACGCGATTGCAAACATTTTGATAAACACTTTTGGTATTTTTTGGTATATATATATATATATATATATATATATATTGTTATGTTTCAATGTTTGTGTGAACCCAACATTGATCGAATGTTAAGTGCTTTAGTTAGCATAATAATTATTTGAGAATTAATGTTGGAAATATCAGCATTATACACACTGTGTTGCTATATCGCCTTGGTATTAAATGCAGAACAGTTAAGAAAGCTTTATGTTTAATTTGGCTAAAATAACTATATCTGGCTGACTTTGACCTACATTTCAGGCTATCGTGAGTGCGATAATCCAGAAAAACAAATGAAAAACGTATCCATTAATATGCCTTTAGAACAAAATATTGTATGGTTTGAAATTAACACGTAATGTTAAAGTTATTTGGCAGTGGGGGATTTTTTCCGTTCAAAAATTTCTAACTATTCTGCACCCAAACGCTTGCACGCCCACACACATAATTAAGATGGTCGCTTCCTTAACCAAGCAGTTTAGGATAAACATACACAAATCTTTGCTATATTTACTTTGCACATTTTAAACCTGCAAGATTAGGCATTTTGCATCCTGATGGAAAAACAGATCGGTCTGTGTGCGCGCGCATGTGTGTATGTGCGTTTCCAACGTCATTCCTTACGAGTCATACAAAGACTACGGTTGTGCCAGTCAGCAGTACTACCCGGAAGATAATCACAGATGACACGTGACTCAAGTCACAGTGAGAGTACTAACTGCATATTTAGTGCAGTTAGGTGTGGCTTTAAATGAAAGAAGTCAATCATGGCAACAGCGAGTGAAGATTTAATTGCTTCAGATGAGATACAAGACAGTGAAGCAACACTATCAGATGATCTGAACTGCCCACTTTGTATGAAGATAGTTAGGTCTCCTAGACGACTACCGTGTTTACATTCGTTTTGTCACGACTGTCTACAGTCACACATATATAACATTGCCTCTGTGAAAGACTCTGTAAAGGAATTATGTTGTCCACTATGCGGAAATGTGGCTTTTACAGGAGAATCTTCTACAGACAAATTGTTGCATCTATTTCCTCTTAATACGCTTATGCTATTGGTCTTAATGAAATCGAAAGTGAAAGCAGACCTTGAGTGCAACGCTTGCACGGTTCAGGACGTCCTCTCTCCCGCTGAAGACGTATGTACTGTTTGCGAAGAGGCCCTATGCGTTCAATGCTCGAAAATGCATGGAAGTTCACGATTGTTGACAAATCACACTATTTTGAAAATTGATGACTTGCCAACGAAACAGCAGACTGTTCTGCAAAATAATGAGCTGTTTCGCTGCACGGAGCATGCGTCATTTCCTGTAGAATATTACTGTAAAGGCCATGAAACTCAGCTATGTGCCAAATGCTGTGTTGATGATCACGCCAGCTGTCCAGAAGTAACTAAACTAGCCAACAAAACGCCAAATCTATCAGAAGCTTTGAACCAGATGAAAGAGCAAATGAAAAACCTTGAAGATCAGGTAAAACAATTTGCAGCTATCAATGTCTTAAATCTGAGCAAACTTGAATCTGATGTCAACAATTTGACTATTGAAATAAGGACATTAAAGAAAATAATAAACGATGCTTTAGACGATCTAGAAAAAAGGGTGAAAGAGGAAGGGAACAAAATTTTCAATGACGAAAAGAAGAGAACAGAGCAAACAAACCAAATATGTCAATCTCATGTAACGGCTATTCGGAATTCCAATGTCGTTTTGGAATCGGCCAGTAAATATGCAACTCAAAATCAAATGTTTCTGCTTATAAAGAAAATAACAAACCAGTGTTTGATGTCCAAACGGCACAATGACGACAGGTTCTCTAATAATCACATTGTGACATTGCAGTTAGAGGTCAACCCACAACTAACCTCTGTCATTAACATTCCTAGAAGCGAAATAGGCACGTTAAGGATGAAGAAAAATGGTGAAATCCCACTTGTGCCTGATGGATTCAAAGCGCTGAAAGAATGTATAGTAGAACGTGTGATTGTCAAAGATATGAAAGGATTAAAGACAAAGACACCTTGGTACACTAAAGTAACATTTACCAGCAATGAGCAACTGTTGCTGGTGGATTGTGAAAACAAAATGCTTTACCTCTTGGACTCTTTATGTAACATTGTTTGCAGTCACACATTCTTAGATAAACCTTTCGACGTCTGTATTGTAAATGAACACGGTGAAGACATATCAGCAGTATCTCTTCCATACGCAAAATCTGTTCATTTGTTTTCCCTCAAAGATAACTCCATCACATATGTGAAGCAGATACAAACCAAGCACATATGTTTTGGTATTGCTGCATACAATCATGAAGAGTTGATAGTATCTGGACCATGTGATGATAAAATGGCGTACTACTGGAGTATTATTACTCTGGATGGGACGGAAAAATCCTACCATGAGTTTGATGGTGCAGGTACAAGCAATACCTTTGTCGCTTTGAATGCATTCAAGTCTCGTTTGTATATATCCGCCTCGAAAGATAATTCTTTGCATTGCTTTGGTTTGAATGGAACGGAACATTTTACATTCAGACATCTCCATCTCAAAGGACCACAAGGTGTTTCCGTGGACAGAGATGACAATGTGTATGTAGTCGGGCCTTTGTCCCACAATATTTTTCAACTTTCTCCTGGCGGTTTACTTATTCGGATAATCGTGAACGAAATAGAAAAGTATCCCATCGGGATATGCTTCGATAAGAATGGAGACAAATTTGTGCTATCCCATCTTAATACAGGTCTTGGAATTTATCGGCTGGTATTTAAAAAAGGATAACATTCTAAGAAATGTTACAGATACATATAATTATGTTCCTTAATAGATATGATTTATCTTTGTTAAAGCTATTTTGACTATCCAATAGCCAAACATATCGTCGTTATGCCAATTTGAAGTGTCTTCTTTTTCGGAGCCGTTGGTATAACGTGATAACATGTAGCTGATAGCGGAAATTTCATAAATTTCATAAATAAAAAAAAATGAGTTCGTCTAAATCCTTAAGTATACACATTATGCATAAAAATGATCAACACCTTGACACATTTATTCTGATTCAAAATTTCTTTCCATTATGTCAATGAACTTAATCCAAAAGTGAAATTGGTTGGTTGTCGACCTTCAAATGAATGAAACAAATTCTTATCTCGACTAACATCGTACTATTTGCTCCTCCAGAAGCTCACTAATTAAAAAATTATAAAAATTATAAATTTCAATGATGGATTTTTTCTTTTTTTTCTCATTTCTAGATTTTAATAAGAAAACAAAATTTATTTAATATATTGAACTCAAAATATTCTTTTTAAAAGGATAAATATTTTGTTTCTTTTGCATGAACATTTACGTAATTTTACACATGAAAGAGTATCAAATGTTTCTAACCGATAATAAATACATTACATGCAGTTTGAATGATTTTCAGAATGATAGAAAACTGCGTCACTGTTATGACCGAGAAGCTTTTACAAAATTATATGTAGATGTAAAAGAGAAATAAAATATTAATTAATGTTACGAGTATTTTTTGTTATATTCGCCATTGTTGTTACTTCCCGTGATCGTACATTTCTTTCCCCATCTCTACTTTGGCTGCACGTGGCTCTGTGATCAACTATTTATTGTTTGTGATTTCATTGTCGTCTAAATTTGATTAGCACATAGATTTGCTTGTGACAATTTATGGATATATGGGGGTATTTGTCGTTATAATTTCGTGTTGATAATTCAATGTTGTATGATTAATGGAATAATGTCATATACATTATTGTTATGTGTGTGCATGCGAGCGTGCTTCTCTCTGTTCTTAAGCGTGTATAAATACAGGTTAATTGGTTAAATCACACTGATGACTTCCAGGACAAACACACTAGGTAGAGAGAGAACGAGAGACAGACAGACAGACAGAGAGAGGCCGTGTGCACTGTTCACAATAACAGTTGTATTTACCCGTCTTACTGCTCTATTTTCATGTTCCACCTTTTCTTCTGGTGATAGATTTGATATAAAATAAGAAACCATTGATTGCTCAGTCATTGATTTAACAAGGAAAATATCAACACTGACATCGTTAATCTGTCAAGTAACAAAACCATACCAGTTTGTGTTACAGCTACTCTCTCTCTCTCTCTCTCTCTCTCTCTCTCTCTCTCTCTCTCTCTCTCTCTCTCTCTCTCTCTCTCTCAAAATGAAATACATATATTCAAACCGATTACGCTGTTCTGAGCAGATCATTTTAAATCTTTCCATGTAAACATATTGTTTTGTTTGTTTGATTAGGATTTTTAACGTAGCTTTAACAATGTTTCAGTCATATCGCTACTATGTCTTCAGTGAGGCAGTTTATAGTGATGATTAGCACTGATGCATCATGCCACACACATGTGCCATGATGTCCCACCCAGTCACATTATCCTGACACCAGTCCGACCAGTCCTAACATTAACCTCTTAATGCTGAGCGTCAAGCGAGGCAGCTGTTAGTACCATTTTTGTAAGTCTTTGGCATGACTCGGCAGGGGATCGAACCCACAACCTCTTGCATCTGCGGCGGACGCTCTAACGACTAGGCCAACGGTGCGGTAAAGCAAAGATTTTTTCTGTACATGCATTTATGATCCAGTTTAAACAAGTTCACTATTTGTTTCATAGAAAGTATCTGCATTTTTATATTTTTTACATTTGTTTCTAGGTGGTTTTGTCTATCCCTCCAATAGTCTGTCCTCCGATCTGTGCAAATATGTAATGTGAACTCAATCTACACCATGTGTGAGAGTTGATCACATTTGAAGGATTATTTTAGGTGGTATAACATATAACAACAGCTGATACATTGTTTTAGGTGGTGTAAGAGATTACAACAGTTGATATATTGGTTTAGGTGGTGTAAGAGATTACAACAGTTGATATATTGGTTTAGGTGGTGTAAGAGAATACAACAGTTGATACATTATTTTAGGTGGTGTAAGAGATTACAACAGTTGATACATTGGTTTAGATGGTATAAGAGATTACAACAGTTGATATATTGGTTTAGGTGGTGTAAGAGATTACAACAGATGATACATTGTTTCAGGTGGTGTAAGAGATTACAACAGTTGATATATTGGTTTAGGTGGTGTAAGAGATTACAACAGCTGATACATTATTTTAGGTGGTATAACAGATGACAACAGTTGATACATTGCTTTAAGTGGAGTTGTAGAATAAAGTAGGTTTTATTTATGCTGGATGCAACATCGTGCAAAGTAGGGTTATGGGGTTATAGGTCAAAGTTCATAAATAGTATTGACCTTATTTTTAGACTAAACTCAATCTACATGTAACCTTCATATAGGCATAGTAATTATATTTGGCATGGTGAATAATGCTGGTGAATTTTTTAGATTCTGAATGCAGCCCAAGGTAATTATATTTGGTATGGTGAATAGTGATGGTGAATTATTCAGATTCTTAATGCAGCCCAAGGTAATTATATTTGGCATGGTGAATAATGGTGGTGAATTATTCAGATTCTGTCATGAAGTCCAAGGTAATTATATTTGGTATGGTGATTAATGCTGGTGAATTATTCAGATTCTTAATGCAGCCCAAGGTAATTATATTTGGCATGGTGAATAATGATGGCGAATTATTCAGATTCTTAATGCAGCTCAAGGTGATTATATTTTGGTATAGTGAATAATGCTTGTGAATTATTCAGATTCTGTCATGAAGTCCAAGGTAATTATATTTGGTTTGGTGAATAGTGGTGGTAAATTATTCAGATTCTGAACGCAGTGCAAGGTAATTATTTTTGGTACAGTGATACATAATGGTGAATTATTCAGATTCTGTCATGCAGTCAAAGTTAATTATATTTGGCTTGTTGAATAGTGGTGGTAAATTATTCAGATTCTGAATGCAGCCCAGGGAGTTGGGGATGTCGTCAAAAATAAAATACTGCCCATATTTGTGGTGGCAATCAACGCTGAGATGTTTTTCACATAAAGATAATGATGGAACAAAGACTGTGCATTGTGTGTAAATTTTAATTGCAAAAAACTACATGTAATGAATAATAAAGTTACTATATGACATGCAAAATCACTCTTTGTGCTGTATTAACATAATGCTGTTGTATTATACATGTATATAAAACTCACCACAGACTGGATTGTGGGTAAAACGATGAACAGAAATAGTCCATTGTATCATACATGTAATATAAAACCTCGCAACAGACTGGATTGTGGGTAAAACGATGAACAGAAATAGTCCATTGTATCATACATATGGACATAGACCACAATTAATTTTACTATATGTTCTCTACATATATTTCTCAGTACTGACCTTTCCACAGTGTGACAATCAATACAAATCATATGTTAATCCAAAATACCTCCAAAGATGACTTCACGGTGAAAATCTTGTCAGGGGTTGATCGGCATTTTTTTGAGCTGCAGCACTGTAAACATAGCAGCATGTAAACAGAACACATATTTCACTTCCGGATCATCACCAAAGCCTTATTACTCCATGTGCACTGTCGCCAAATTACACACTGACAACCACTCTCTCTGCTCATATTCTCAAGAATAAACAATTACCTTTAAATCCATACCAAATATGCATCAATATAACTCTTCTACCATCACCAAAATGAGAGAGGAAAAAATGTTCTAAAAATAGACTGGAACTACATTCGTGGGTACTGAACTGGAAGTATTAATTGTGGTGTGATTCCTGACAGGCCCAACTTTTTGGGGCAAATTTTAGTAAAACTTTTATATTTGAATGCCACACATATTTGAACTTTATACATGAAGTCTTTTTGAATTTCCTTGCATACAAGTCATGTGACACCTGCTGGAAAGTGTGTAGTGCTGGTGTTATACAGGGTGCACGTTTTGATCAATGTGTTCTTGAGAAACCAAAACTAAATTTGCTATATCTTCCTTATTTATAGGACTTTTTCAATGCTGTAAAAACCTAATTGTACTACAAGATGAGGCCTGTCTGAAAATATGTTTAAAGTTTATACATTTGGATCATTTAAAATTTTAATGGAAATTTAAAAAAACATTTAAATTTATTAACTAAATTTTGTTGAATAATTAAATTTTCATAAAAGTTTGAAAACAGATTTTGTCAAAGTTTAGACAGAAAAGTTGATCAATCAATGGTCTTTAAAATAAATGGTGGTTTGGGTCTGTGTAACTGGGAACAATTTTCCCAGGGGTAATGAAGTAGCATGACTCATAGTGATTTTGGCAACAAACCGCAATATGCCTGTCAAGGTGCATATAGGTGTACACACTAAAGAAGCAAAAATAAGTGCTATGTTCCATATTTATTGTGTCAGGTATATAGGCAGTTATTTGAATAACTAATAGTGCACTCAGATTTAAACATCTGATGGGACCACTTCCATGTTTTATAGGAAAATTGCATTACATTTCAGTGTCGATAACTACAAAAAGCGACTATAAGATAGGAAAATACAGTTTTTAGGCAGGCTTTACCTTACTGAACAATGGTGCTAATCTCTCTCATGAAGATCTAAGCCATATCCTTGAGGTGCTTTATATTAGTGTTGTGATATCATGATCACTTATGGCAGTACACTGCATATGTCCTTATGAAACCTTGCTATCACCACCTGACTACTGGAGAGCTTCCAAGCTGATCCACCACTAACACTTTGTTCCAGATACCAGCCTAGACCTGAAAAGATATAAAATGTTTCACTTATATCTAGAAAACAGTAAGATGTATGCAAATGAAGTTAAAATGTGTTAGATATAGTGATTTACAAATAACATTCAGGCTGCAAGCATAGGAAATAAATATTAAACTTGACAGAGTGACACTCAGAAATGTGAAGTAATAGTCATGTATTAAAGTAATAAATTCATCCTAAAAGTATATGAAGTTTCTATAAGCATATCTGGTCAGGCACAGGTGAAATAACTAATCAGGTAGACTATGCATCACAAACTTTAAGGAAATGCGGGGACGGTGAGGTTTGATCATTGGTGGAAACATTAGTACATGCCAGTATACAGGAAAGTCAAGCGACAATGTAGTAAAAAAGAATATATTACTATAAGCAATCTTATTCATGAGGGAAATAATAATTCTGGATATTGCAAGAGAATACAGCCACATGTGGCCACACATATCAACTACAGGTACCAATACATCCTATATCATAAACTAAATGTGAAATTCTGATCCCCAAAACTTGTAAACAAGAATGGAAATTTGCATATGTGGGACATATACAATGTAATTGTTATGATCAAATGTGCAAAAATAATTCCAATGATCTGTTTGAACATTTAAAGTGTATTTTTAAGGGTGTTTGATACCAGTTATTAACCTCAATGGTTCAATAGAATCAGATATCAGCTGATAATGCAATACCGCACTCTATCCAAGTACTGAATTGAAATATGTTACCATACATGGGCATATTAATGAAGAAAATAACATTTTGGGATACATTTAGTGCACACAGCCAAAAATGTGTCTTACAGATTCACTGTAGGTACAATGTCAGCCTATATGATATACTGAATGTGAACTTTGGATCCCAAACATTGTAAAATATGTGGATATTTGTTCATGTGGGATATGTAACCATGCTAAAATCAGTTGTACACAGTTAAACTCAAAATATCTGTTTGAATATATCTTATGCAATCTTTAGAGTGTCAGTTAGCAAGTATTATTAGCAATTAACAATGCATAAATTAAGATAGATCATTAGAATTCACATAACATCATACAGGCCACAATGCCGCGCTTCACTAATCAATATCTTAACCAAACTGAAGAATAAAATTGAATGCATTTTGTGTTCACCTTACATCATTTTGCTGTTTTCTTAGATCCAAGGGTAAATATACATGTGGGAAGTATATTTTATCCCTTCAGCCTGCATTTCATTCTCAGAAAGTTGAAACTGATTTAGTAGAGAACTTGAGTAGGTTCTAGTATGAAGTTTTCATCACTGTCCTCTCACTAAACACCCTGTAACTATATTTGTTAACAATTACTAAAGGCTATATAAGCATATATGTGTTACTCAGGAAGTCACCCCATCATAAACACATAAATTATCTGATTGGACCCCTAATAAATAGTTTGAATGATCAATACAAAATAGAATCTGTCTTTCATACATTTTAAATGTATGTCTCATTTTGACTTACAAAGATATTTTCTCTGACAAAATTTGACAAATATCCATCATTGTAGCTTGTATATGGTGTAGAAGTATAAACATGCTGATATCATTTGATATAATTTCCAAAAATAATATCTATGTGCATTTTAGGGGGCAAATTTTAATTTTTTATTTTTTTTAAAAAAAATTATTAAAATTTTAAAAAATAAAATTAATTTTTAAATTCTAATGGCATTTTTCTATTTTAAATGTTAATATATATAACACCTACAAATTTCATGTGTTTATCATTAATATTAAAAATTTTATAGCATATTAAAGTTTCATCAATACTGCCTGTACAGGACATAGACCACAATTAATTTTACTATATGTTCTCTACATATATTTCTCAGTACTGACCTTTCCACAGTGTGACAATCAATACAAATCATATGTTAATCCAAAATACCTCCAAAGATGACTTCACGGTGAAAATCTTGTCAGGGGTTGATCGGCATTTTTTTGAGCTGCAGCACTGTAAACATAGCAGCATGTAAACAGAACACATATTTCACTTCCGGATCATCACCAAAGCCTTATTACTCCATGTGCACTGTCGCCAAATTACACACTGACAACCACTCTCTCTGCTCATATTCTCAAGAATAAACAATTACCTTTAAATCCATACCAAATATGCATCAATATAACTCTTCTACCATCACCAAAATGAGAGAGGAAAAAATGTTCTAAAAATAGACTGGAACTACATTCGTGGGTACTGAACTGGAAGTATTAATTGTGGTGTGATTCCATATAATATAAAAACTCGCAACAGACTGGATTGTGGGTAAAACGATGAAAAGAAATAGTCCATTGTATCATACTCACAACAGACTGGATTGTGGGTAAAACGATGAACAGAAATAGTCCATTGTATCATACATGTAATATAAAAAACTCACAACAGACTTGATTGTGAGTAAAATGATGAAAAGAAATAGTCCATATGTATCATACTCACAACAGACTGGATTGTGGGTAAAACGATGAACTATATTGTCCATCGTATAATACTCACAACATACTCGATTGTGGGTAAAACGATGAACAGAAAAAGTTTATTGTATTGTAATCATCTCACATGTGCATAGTGAGGTATATATAACACTGGATTCAATAACCATCTTTATCATCTCACATGTGCCTATTCAGGTATATATAACACTGGCTTCAATAATGGCCTTCATCGTCTCAGCGGAAAGGTGTCTTCTTAGCCCAAAGGACAGGTAAACAGTAAGTCAAGTTGATTTTACTCTGGAGTCTTGAAGAACTTGCATACATGCATAATACTAAATAAATAATACCAATACATGCATCAGACTAAAACTACACAGCTCATATCAACTGCAAATGTGTGATATGTAATCTCTCTATACATGGGCATGGATTATATAACAATCTTTATCATCTCACATGTACGTTGTGAGTTATATATAACCCTGGCTTCAATAACCATCTTATCTTCTCACCTGTACATGGCAAGGTATACAATCCTGGCCTAAATAACAATCTGTATCATCTCAAAGTAGACAAAGTCAGTGGAAAGGTGTGTTCATAGTTTAAATATGTACATACAGTCAAAATATTTGTCCATATGAAATGATGAAAAACACAAGGAAAATCTGAGGTTTATCATTGTAAATATACACACAATAACCTTATCATTAATTCATACTATTGTACAGTCAAGTCCAACTGCAAACAACACAAACCCTGATCTGTCATTGCATAATGTGTTGACCAATCAGGGTCTATATTTTACTTGTTCTGGTAACTAGACCAATCAGGGTCTATATTTTACTTGTTATGGTGACTAGACCGATCAGGGTCTATATTTTACTTGTTATGGTAACCAGACCAATCAGGGTCCATATTTTACTTGTTCTGGTAACTAGACCAATCAGGGTCTATATTTTACTTGTTATGGTGACTAGACCAATCAGGGTCTATATTTTACTTGTTATGGTAACTAGACCAATCAGGGTCTATATTTTACTTGTTATGGTGACTAGACCGATCAGGGTCTATATTTTACTTGTTATGGTAACCAGACCAATCAGGGTCCATATTTTACTTGTTCTGGTAACTAGACCAATCAGGGTCTATATTTTACTTGTTATGGTGACTAGACCAATCAGGGTCTATATTTTACTTGTTATGGTAACTAGACCAATCAGGGTCTATATTTTACTTGTAATGGTAATGTGTTGACCAATCAGAGTCTATATTTTACTTGTTATGGTGACTAGACCAATCAGGGTCTATATTTTACTTGTTCTAGTAACTAGACCAATCAGGGTCTATATTTTACTTGTTCTAGTAACTAGACCAATCAGGGTCTATATTTTACTTGTTATGGTGACTAGACCAATCAGAGTCTATATTTTACTTGTCCAAGTAACTAGACCAATCAGGGTCTATATTTTACTTGTTATGGTGACTAGACCAATCAGGGTCTATATTTTACTTGTTATGGTGACTAGACCAATCAGAGTCTATATTTTACTTGTCCTAGTAACTAGACCAATCAGGGTCTATATTTTACTTGTTATGGTGACTAGACCAATCAGGGTCTATATTTTACTTGTTCTAGTAACTAGACCAATCAGGGTCTATATTTTACTTGTTCTATTAACTAAACCAATCAGGGTCTATATTTTACTTGTTCTAGTAACTAGACTAATCAGGGTCTATATTTTACTTGTTCTAGCAACTAGACCAATCAGGGTCTATATTTTACTTTTTCTGGTAACTAGACCAATCAGAGTCTATATTTTACTTGGTATGGTAACTAGACCAATCAGGGTCTAAATTTAACTTCATCTGGTTATTAGGCCAATCAGGGTCTATATTTTACTTGTTATGGTGACTAGACCAATCAGGGTCTATATTTTACTTCTTCTGGTTATTAGACCAATCAGGGTCTATATTTTACTTGTTCTGGTAACTAGACCAATCAGAGTCTATATTTTACTTGTTATGGTAACTAGACCAATCAGGGTCTATATTTTACTTGTTATGGTGACTAGACCAATCAGGGTCTATATTTTACTTGTCCTCGTAACTAGACCAATCAGGGTCTATATTTTACTTGTTATGGTGACTAGACCAATCAGGGTCTATATTTTACTTGTTCTAGTAACTAGACCAATCAGGGTCTATATTTTACTTGTTCTGGTAACTAGACCAATCAGAGTCTATATTTTACCTGTTCTGGTAACTAGACCAATCAGGGTCTATATTTTACTTGTTATGGTGACTAGACCAATCAGAGTCTATATTTTACTTGTTCTAGTAACTAGACCAGTCAGGGTCTATATTTTACTTCTTCTGGTTATTAGGCCAATCAGGGTCTATATTTTACTTGTTATGGTGACTAGACCAATCAGGGTCTATATTTTACTTCTTCTGGTTATTAGACCAATCAGGGTCTATATTTTACTTGTCATGGTGACTAGACCAATCAGGGTCTATATTTTACTTGTTATGGTAACTAGACCAATCAGGGTCTATATTTTACTTGTTCTGGTAACTAGACCAATCAGAGTCTATATTTTACTTGTTATGGTAACTAGACCAATCAGGGTCTATATTTTACTTGTTATGGTGACTAGACCAATCAGGGTCTATATTTTACTTGTCCTAGTAACTAGACCAATCAGGGTCTATATTTTACTTGTTATGGTGACTAGACCAATCAGGGTCTATATTTTACTTGTTCTAGTAATTAGACCAATCAGGGTCTATATTTTACTTGTTATGGTGACTAGACCAATCAGGGTCTATATTTTACTTGTTCTAGTAACTAGACCAATCAGGGTCTATATTTTACTTGTTCTATTAACTATACCAATCAGGGTCTATATTTTACTTGTTCTAGTAACTAGACTAATCAGGGTCTATATTTTACTTGTTCTAGCAACTAGACCAATCAGGGTCTATATTTTACTTGTTCTGGTAACTAGACCAATCAGAGTCTATATTTTACTTGGTATGGTAACTAGACCAATCAGGGTCTATATTTTACTTCTTCTGGTTATTAGGCCAATCAGGGTCTATATTTTACTTGTTATGGTGACTAGACCAATCAGGGTCTATATTTTACTTCTTCTGGTTATTAGACCAATCAGGGTCTATATTTTACTTGTTATGGTGACTAGACCAATCAGGGTCTATATTTTACCTGTTATGGTAACTAGACCAATCAGGGTCTATATTTTACTTGTTCTGGTAACTAGACCAATCAGAGTCTATATTTTACTTGTTATGGTAACTAGACCAATCAGGGTCTATATTTTACTTGTTATGGTGACTAGACCAATCAGGGTCTATATTTTACTTGTTATGGTAACTTGCCCAATCAGGGTCCATATTTTACTTGTTATGGTGACTAGACTAATCAGGGTCTATATTTTACTTGTCCTTGTATCTAGACCAATCAGGGTCTATATTTTACTTGTTATGGTAACTGGACCAATCAGGGTCTATATTTTACTTGTTATGGTAATGTGTTGACCACTCAGAGTCTATATTTTACTTGTTAAGGTGACTAGACCAATCAGGGTCTATATTTTACTTGTTATGGTAACTAGACCAATCAGGGTCTATATTTTACTTGTTATGTTAACTAGACCAATCAGGGTCTATATTTTTCTTGTTATGGTAACTAGATCAAATCTGCTTTCACATTTACCAATGACAGATGAGGGTGATGACAGTTACTTATTGATGTGGACCTGTAAGCGAATATGTTGTGTATAATGTGAAATATAAAATTTCAACACAAATGATTGTTCTCCATGCATATTAAATCAATTGTCAAGATAGACAATTAAAAGCAAAATTTCTCTGGAACTTCATTAATTATCTGCATTGTCCTTTATTATAGTGTACTCCCTCATTACAACACTGTCCATGGAGCAAGAGTATGTCACTTTATAGTGAGGAACTTTATAATGGATTACATTGTATATATACAGTATTCCCCTATAACACTGTCATTTGAACCATATAGTATCACTTTACAGTGAGTGCCTAATAATGAAGTATATATTGCATATAATTTTTAAAATTAAATGAGATTAATTGCAATACATGCTTCATACAAGGATCTGTGATGAAAGGCATTATAGTGAGGGAATGCTGTACGAAAGTACCTCTTAAGAAGTTCAGGTTAATTGCTGTTTTACACGTTTTAAATTCCCCATTTCTAAAATGGAAAACTGGACTCCATCACAACTGTATCAACTTGTGCTCTGCATCTAATGCCTCAATGGCATGAGAGATCAAATTTTCTGCTTGCTTCTGCACAACTCTCTGCTTTTGCAGCCAACTTGCTCCAAGCTTCCCATGTGGGTTCCATATCTCTTGGGTAGGTTCATGACAGAGACGAAGCCAAGCTATTATCACAACAGTACCTGAGATCTTGTTATCCTGAAAAAAATAAAATCAAATGAAGTAGGAAGGAAAACCTTAAAAACTTAGCAGTGCACTCAAGCCAACATGAATACATAGCAGTGAACACATGCTAACACAAACACATAGCAGAGCACACATGCCAACAAAAACACACAGCTGTGCACACATGCCAACACAAACACATAGCTGGGTACACATGCCAACACAAACACATAGCTGGGTACACATGCCAACACAAGCACATATCAGTGCATACAGGCAAATACAAATACATAGTGCACACATACAAACACAAACACATAGCAGAGCACACATGTTAACACAACTACATAGCAGAGCACAGATCCCAACACAGACACATAAAAGTGCAGTGCACACATGACAACACAAATACAAAAGCAGTGCACACATTCCAACACAAATACATAGCAATACATGCATGCCAACACACATACCAGTACAAAGACATAGCATTGCATTCATTCCAACACAACTACATACCAGTGCATACATTCCAACACAAATATATAGCAATAAATGCATGCCAACATAAATACATAGCAGTGCAAACACATATCAGTGCATGCATGCCAACACAAATACACAGTGCACACATGATAATAAATATACATAGCAGTGCATGCATGCCAACACAAATACATAGTGCACACATGCAAATAAATATACATAGCAATGCATGTATGCCAACACAAATACACAGTGCACACATGCCAATAAATATACATAGCAGTGCATGCATGCCAACACAAATACACAGTGCACACATGCCAATAAATATACATAGCAATGCATGCATGCCAACACAAATACACAGTGCACACATGCCAATAAATATACATAGCAGTGCATGCATGCCAACACAAATACACAGTGCACACATGCCAATAAATATACATAGCAGTGCATGCATGCCAACACAAATACATAGTGCTCACATGCCAATAAATATACATAGCAGTGCATGCATGCCAACACAAATCCAATAAATATACATAGCAGAGCATGCATGCCAACACAAATACAATAAATATACATAGCAGTGCATGCATGCCAACACAAATACATAGTGCTCACATGCCAATAAATATACATAGCAGTGCATGCATGCCAACACAAATACACAGTGCACACATGCCAATAAATATACATAGCAGTGCATGCATGCCAACACAAATACACAGTGCAAACCTGCCAAAAAATATACATAGCAGTGCATGCATGCCAAAACAAATACATAGTGCTCACATGCCAATAAATATACATAGCAGTGCATGCATGCCAACACAAATCCAATAAATATACATAGCAATGCATGCATGCCAACACAAATACATAGTACTCATATGCCAATAAATATACATAGCAGTGTATGCATGCCAACACAAATACACAGTGCACACATGCCAATAAATATACATAGCAATGCATGCATGCCAACACAAATCCAATAAATATACATAGCAGTGCATGCATGCCAACACAAATACATAGTGCTCACATGCCAATAAATATGCATAGCAATGCATGCATGCCAACACAAATCCAATAAATATACATAGCAGTGCATGCATGCCAACACATATACATAGTGCTCTCATGCCAATAAATATACATAGCAGTGCATGCATGCCAACACAAATACATAGTGCACACATGCCAATAAATATACATAGCAGTGCATGCATGGCAACACAAATACATAGTGCTCATATGCCAATAAATATACATAGCAGTGCATGCATGCCAACATAAATACACAGTGCTCACATGCCAATAAATATACATCGCAGTGCATGCATGCCAACACAAATACATAGTACACACATGCCAATAAATATACATAGCAGTGCATGCATGTGAACACAAATCCAATGAATATACATAGCAGGTCATGCATGCCAACACGAAAACATAGTGCACACATGACAATAAATATACATAGCAATGCATGTATGCCAACACAAATACATAGTGCACACATGCCAAAAAATATACATAGCAATGCATGCATGCCAACACAAATACACAGTGCTCACATGCCAATAAATATACATAGCAGTGCATGCATGCCAACACAAATACACAGTGCTCACATGCCAATAAATATACATAGCAGTGCATGCATTCCAACACAAATACACAGTGCTCACATGCCAATAAATATACATAGCAGTGCATGCATGCCAACACAAATACACAGTGCTCACATGCCAATAAATATACATAGCAGTGCATGCATGCCAACACAAATACACAGTGCTCACATGCCAACACAAATACACAGTGCTCACATGCCAATAAATATACATAGCAGTGCATGCATGCCAACACAAATCCAATGAATATACATAGCAATGCATGCATGCCAACACAAATCCAATGAATATACATAGCAATGCATGCATGCCAACACAAATACACAGTACACACATGCCAATAAATATACATAGCAGTGCATGCATGCCAACACAAATCCAATGAATATACATAGCAATGCATGCATGCCAACACAAATACACAGTGCACACATGCCAATCAATATACATAGCAGTGCATGCATGCCAACACAAATACACAGTGCACACATGCCAATAAATATACATAGCAATGCATGCATGCCAACACAAATACACAGAGCACACATGCCAATAAATATACATAGCAGTGCATGCATGCCAACACAAATACACAGTGCACACATGCCAATAAATATACATAGCAGTGCATGCATGCCAACACAAATACACAGTGCACACATGCCAATAAATATACATAGCCGTGCATGCATGCCAACACAAATACAGTGAATATACATAGCAGTGCATGCATGCCAACACAAATACACAGTGCACACATGCCAATAAATATACATAGCAATGCATGTATGCCAACACAAATACACAGTGCACACATGCCAATAAATATACATAGCAATGCATGCATGCCAACACAAATACACAGTGCAAACATGCCAATAAATATACATAGCAGTGCATGCATGCCAACACAAATACACAGTGCACACATGCCAATAAATATACATAGCAGTGCATGCATGCCAACACAAATACAGTAAATATACATAGCAATGCATGCATGCCAACACAAATACACAGTGCACACATGCCAATAAATATACATAGCAGTGCATGCATGCCAACACAAATACACAGTGCACACATGCCAATAAATATACATAGCAATGCATGCATGGCAACACAAATCCAATGAATATACATAGCAATGCATGCATGCCAACACAAATACACAGTGCACACATGCCAATAAATATACTTAGCAATGCATGCATGCCAACACAAATACACAGTGCACACATGCCAAAAAATATACATAGCAGTGCATGCATGCCAACACAGATACATAGTACACACATGCCAATAAATATACATAGCAGTGCATGCATGTGAACACAAATCCAATGAATATACATAGCAGGTCATGCATGCCAACACAAAAACATAGTGCACACATGACAATAAATATACATAGCAATGCATGTATGCCAACACAAATACATAGTGCACACATGCCAAAAAATATACATAGCAATGCATGCATGCCAACACAAATACACAGTGCTCACATGCCAATAAATATACATAGCAGTGCATGCATGCCAACACAAATACACAGTGCTCACATGCCAATAAATATACATAGCAGTGCATGCATGCCAACACAAATACACAGTGCTCACATGCCAATAAATATACATAGCAGTGCATGCATGCCAACACAAATACACAGTGCTCACATGCCAACACAAATACACAGTGCTCACATGCCAATAAATATACATAGCAGTGCATGCATGCCAACACAAATCCAATGAATATACATAGCAATGCATGCATGCCAACACAAATCCAATGAATATACATAGCAATGCATGCATGCCAACACAAATACACAGTACACACATGCCAATAAATATACATAGCAGTGCATGCATGCCAACACAAATCCAATGAATATACATAGCAATGCATGCATGCCAACACAAATACACAGTGCACACATGCCAATCAATATACATAGCAGTGCATGCATGCCAACACAAATACACAGTGCACACATGCCAATAAATATACATAGCAATGCATGCATGCCAACACAAATACACAGAACACACATGCCAATAAATATACATAGCAGTGCATGCATGCCAACACAAATACACAGTGCACACATGCCAATAAATATACATAGCAGTGCATGCATGCCAACACAAATACACAGTGCACACATGCCAATAAATATACATAGCAGTGCATGCATGCCAACACAAATACAGTGAATATACATAGCAGTGCATGCATGCCAACACAAATACACAGTGCACACATGCCAATAAATATACATAGCAATGCATGTATGCCAACACAAATACACAGTGCACACATGCCAATAAATATACATAGCAATGCATGCATGCCAACACAAATACACAGTGCAAACATGCCAATAAATATACATAGCAGTGCATGCATGCCAACACAAATACACAGTGCACACATGCCAATAAATATACATAGCAGTGCATGCATGCCAACACAAATACAGTGAATATACTTAGCAATGCATGCATGCCAACACAAATACACAGTGCACACATGCCAATAAATATACATAGCAGTGCATGCATGCCAACACAAATACACAGTGCACACATGCCAATAAATATACATAGCAATGCATGCATGGCAACACAAATCCAATGAATATACATAGCAATGCATGCATGCCAACACAAATACACAGTGCACACATGCCAATAAATATACTTAGCAATGCATGCATGCCAACACAAATACACAGTGCACACATGCCAAAAAATATACATAGGAGTGCATGCATGCCAACACAAATCCAATGAATATACATAGCAATGCATGCATGCCAACACAAATACACAGTGCACACATGCCAATAAATATATATAGCAGTGCATGCATGCCAACACAAATACACAGTGCACACATGCCAATAAATATACATAGCAATGCATGCATGCCAACACAAATACACAGTGCACACATGCCAATAAATATACATAGCAGTGCATCCATGCCAACACAAATCCAATGAATATACAAAGCAATGCATGCATGCCAACACAAATACACAGTGCACACATGCCAATAAATATACATAGCAATGCATGCATGCCAACACAAATACACAGTGCACACATGCCAATAAATATACATAGCAGTGCATGCATGCCAACACAAATACAGTGCACACATGCCAATAAATATACATAGCAATGCATGCATGCCAATACGAGTACACAGTGCACACATGCCAATACATATACATAGCAGTGTATGCATGCCAACACAAATACAGTGCACACATGCCAATAAATATAAATAGCAATGCATGCATGCCAACACAAATACACAGTGCACACATGCCAATAAATATACATAGCAGTGCATGCATGCCAACACAAATACATAGTGCACACATGCCAATAAATATACATAGTAATGCATGTATGCCAACACAAATACACAGTGCACACATGCCAATAAATATACATAGTAATGCATGTATGCTAGCAAAAAACATAGCAATCCTTACATGTCAAAACAAACACAGAACAATGCACACATTCCACACATTTGGAAGATATGCTCTCTCTCTCTCTCTCTCTCTCTCTCTCTCTCTCCTCTCTCTCTCTCTCTCTCTCTCTCTCTCTCTCTCTCTCTCTCTCTCTCAAATATATCTAAATTTTTTGTGGTCATTCTCAATCCAGTCTAAGATCAGTTTGATTTGCATAATTTATTCCTCTGGGAAAACAAATTTGAATATTTTGTGTCATTTAGTGATTTAATAAAATAACTATAGATTGATTTAAAACATCATTGAATGGTTGCATGATTCAAATCATTGATTTCACTAACACATTGTAGTCAAACAAATTGGGTGGGTTTAAATAACAATGTATTTTATCTGATGATTGCATTTACAAAGGCCTTAGATTCATTCCTGAAAACAGGGTAGGACAATTGGGACAAAATTCTGGGGCATACAACAGTCAGGGGTCCACTACCATTGCATTTTGTAATTTCAGACGGACCTACTGGAGAATATTTTCTAGGATCTACAAATCCTGTCTACTTCCTGCTTAGAAGCTAACCTGTAATCCCAGTCTGGATTTTATCTCTGATATGGGAAGGTTAAATGTTGCTGTAGCTATGTCCTCTGTCAGATTCCAGTAGCCATCATCATGCTGCAGTTGTAAAATCTTGTCTAGTTCTGCATCACCTGAATAAGTATGTAGATATTAAATTAGTCATCCGTATGTATGTATGTATGTATGTATGTGTGTGTGTGTGTGTGTGTGTGTGTGTGTGTGTGTGTGTGTGTGTGTGTGTGTGTGTGTGTGTGTGTGTGTGTGTGTGTGTGTGTGTGTGTGTATGTATGTATGTATGTATGTATGCATGATTGTTTACATTGTGGTTCGACATAACAAGAAGGGTAGTTGGTTTTGCTTCAAGAGGTCATATATTTATTACATTGTTAATGGATGGTGTCTTGACTATAAAGATGTGGAGTGAGGTGACACAGGATCCCCCTCCCCCAATATGTCTAGTAAAGGTCGTTGGTTTTTACTAAAATAGCCATATATTTTTTACTTTGTAACTGATATCATCTTGACTGGAAAGTTTGGAGTGAGGTGGAAGAGTTTTCTACCCTGCTTGAACTATGTCAAATTCCATGTTTACCATATGTCACATGACATTTATATTTGTAATTCTAGCCAATACAAATCATGGGTTAATAATTGACTGTAATTTTGAATGTGTAAGCAATTGCATATCCATTAGAGTGTATAGGCACATGAGTATCCATTAGAGTGTATAGGCAGGTGGGTATCCATTAGTGTATAGGCAGGTGAGTATCCATTTGAGTGTATAGACAGGTGAGTATCCATTAGAGTGTATAGGCAGGTGGGTTTCCTTTAGAGTGTGTAATAAGGTTGGTATCTATTAGAGTCTGTAGGCAGGTGGGTATCCATTAGAGTGTGTAGGCTGGTGGGTATCCATTAGAGTGTGTAAGCAGGTGGGTATCCATTAGAGTGTATATTCAGATTTGTATCCATTAGAGTGTGTAAGCAGGTGGGTATCCATTAGAGTGTGTAAGCAGGTGGGTATCCATTAGAGCGTGTAAGCAGGTGGGTATACTCATTGGTTTACAGATCATTACATGCTTTATGGAATAGATTTCAGTGCAGCTTGGTACATGGAATAACTGATTTTGGGGTCAGTAGTGAAAAGCTTGAGGTCACTGCCGATAACAGATATTCCCTATGCATTGTATCTCCAGATAATATTTTGTTCTTTATAAAAGAATTCAATTGCATATAGCGCATTTGTTCCAATTAGCTTCAGGAAGAATTCTGTTGACTTTTATGGCACAGCAACACAAATAGGTTATGTAGTGCCAAGGAAATTAAAGTTTATATTACCTTGCCCAAGGACACCATGGCAGCCATCATGGGCTTTGAACTTATGCACCATTTTGATCATGAGTCAGTATGATGAGTATGGAGCCACCATGATCTTTGCACCCCACTGATTGCCCCAAGTTCATAGGGTAAAATTTGTCCTTGGAGCCACCATGACCTTTGCACCACACTAGCTGACCCAAGTTTATAGCATAAAAATTATCCTTGGAGAGCTGTTGGAACCGTGTCCAAACACATTGTTTTATGCATACTCAGAGTGCACTGGAAAATGTCTAATGTTATCATTATAGGGTATTGAATTGTTTGCAGTGCTCTTGTTCAACCTCTCAGCATTTACTCTAATTTAACATCCATTTTGGCTTCTGAACTTAATTAAAAATATAATGTTCAATTTTCAAGCTGTTTGGTTCAACAAACCTGTTTTTAAATGCACTATCTTCTGAGAGACTTCTGAAACTTCATTGCCATCACTACTTCCATTTGTGGAGCTTCCTAATTCACTGTTATGATGTATCCTTTCTTCTTCATCCACACGACTAATCCGTCTTTGTCTGGTCAACAATTTTTTTGTGGCATGTAAGGTGTCTTTTTTAGGTGACACATCACAATTAGATGAGAACTCCATCTGTATGGCTTCAATTTCAGAGGTTTTTGGATTTACATCATTTGATGATGATTTCAAATGTTTTGATTTAGGTTTGAAAAAATTGGCTAATTTGGTAAAATTCAATCCCTTGGAAGATTTGGGGGACTTAGGTAATCCACAATTTCTGTCAGAGTTTTGCTGAAATAGAGAGATCAAGTATTATATAGATTTTAATGATTGCTTACAAGAGGCAGGTCAAACATGTTATATAGATTTTAATGATTGCTTACAAGAGGCAGGTTAAACATGTTATATAGATTTTAATGATTGCTTACAAGAGGCAGGTCAAACATGTTATATAGATTTTAATGATTGCTTACAAGAGGCAGGTCTAACATGTTATATAGATTTTAATGATTGCTTACAAGAGGCAGGTCTAACATGTTATATAGATTTTAATGATTGCTTACAAGAGGCAGGTCTAACATGTTATGTAGATTTTAATGATTGCTTACAAGAGGTCAAACGTGCATATTTCCAGCCATCAAGGTGGCAAACTGTTCTTTATGAGGAGTTGGTTGTATGAAGGTAGCTGATCAGTCCGATTTTTATGGCATAATAAAACATCCTGGTTTTGTTCAGTGAATTATGGCATAACAACACAAGCTGGTTAATTAGGGCTAAGGTGACAGTAATAAATTGCCTTGTCCAAGGTCACACTATGGAATTTTTTCTGGGTTGATGCATTGGCAAGATTGTTTGTCATTTTCAGGGTCATCTGTGGGCTACATGATTAATATGTTTTAACAGTTAAGAATTTAGAGATTTCTGCAACGTATAAGAACATTTTAAGTATGGCATCTAAATCCATTTAGACTTTAATTTTATTTGTATACACATTACTGATATTTCTATACACAGTGCTAGTATTTGTATGCACAGTACTGGTATTTGTATACACAGTTCTAGTATTTGTATACACAGTACTGGTATTTGTATACACAGTGCTAGTATTTGTATACACAGTAAGGTATTTGTATACACAGTGCTAGTATTTGTATACACAGTACTGGTATTTGTATACACAGTGCTAGTATTTGTATACACAGTAAGGTATTTGTATACACAGTGCTAGTATTTGTATACACAGTACTGGTATTTATATATAAAATACTGGTATTTGTATACACAGTAAGGTATTTCTATATACAGTATTGGCATTTGTATACTCAGTACTGGTATTTGTATATATTTGTGTACACCGTACTGGTATGTTTAAATGCCATTCTGGTATGGTGTACACAGCACTGGTATGTTTGAATGCCATTCTTGTACAGTGTACACAGTACTGGTATGTTTGAATGCCATTCTGGTATGGTGTACACAGTACTGGTATGTTTGAATGCCATTCTTGTACAGTGTACACAGTACTGGTATGTTTTGAATGCCATTCTGGTATGGTGTACACAGTACTGGTATGTTTGAATCCCATTCTGGTATGGTGTACACAGTACTGGTATGTTTTGAATGCCATTCTGGTATGGTGTACACAGTACTGGTATGTTTTGAATGCCATTCTGGTATGGTGTACACAGTACTGGTATGTTTTGAATACCATTCTGGTATGGTGTACATAGTACTGGTATGCTTAAATGCCATTCTGGTACACACAGTACTGGTATGTTCTGAATGCCATTCTGGTACGGTGTACACAGTACTGGTATATTTGAATGCCATTCTGGTATGGTGTACACAGTATTGGTATGTTTTGAATGCCATTCTGGTATGGTGTACACAGTACTGGTGTGTTTTGAATGCCAATTTGGTACGGTGTACACAGTACTGGTATGTTTGAATGCCATTCTGGTATGGTGTACACAGTACTGGTATGTTTTGAATGAAATTCTGGTATGGTGTACACAGTACTGGTATGTTTGAATGCCATTCTGGTACGGTGTACACAGTACTGGTATGTTTTGAATGCCATTCTGGTATGGTGTACACAGTACTGATCACAGGTAGAAGAGTTATTTTATAAAAATGAGAAAAAATAGGAAAGCATCTTAAACTATTTAGTACCATGATTCAGTCTTAATATGATTCATATTTTCATTTAAAGAACGTAAAGCTGACAAATAATGTATAATGCTTCTGACATAAAGTATTTCATTATTTACACAAGCTAATAAACTGTACTTTTGTCTCTACTGACCAATTGTTAAATGTTAATCCCAGATTAACCTGCCAGATTATATCAATATAACTGCACACAAAAACAGAATGCCTTAATACATAGTGTAAGTAAAATATGTTTTCATAAAAAGTCTCGAATAGTCTAACAGCTGTATCTGAAATTGAAATTTTGTATTTGCACACAATTTACAATTTTTTGATTATCATGGTTTATATTTTAAAAACAAATGCGTAAAAGTTAAAATGAAAGATATCATTAAATCCCCAAAAAAATTAGCTTTTATAGATATATAAAATCCCATCATACCAAATGCTTCAACTTTGAAGTTTGGAATATGTGATTGCTAAGTCCAAAGTTTATTGGTATTGTTGCAGCATCCTGTAAGACAAGGTTTGTTGACAGTTATTATTGAGATCTCATACATTGCATCCCTTTGTATAATATTTTCACAACAATATTATGACAACAATATTATGACATCAATATTATGACAACAATATCATGACAACAATATTATAACAACAATATTATGACAATATTATAACAACAATATTATGACATCAACATTATGACAAAATATTATAACAATATTATGACATCAATATTATAACAACAACATTATAACAACAATATTATGACATCAATATTATAACAACAACATTATGACAACAACATTATGACAACAATATTATGACAACAATAAAATGACAACAATTGTATGTACAATTTGTACAGATTGTATCTATCTCAGTCTCTCTGTCAGTCAATACTTCTTTCTTTCCAAACAACAAGTCTTTCTATATTATTTCAGTTTTTTCAAACTACAAGACATGATAACCTGTTGTTTCAGCCTAGTTTCTGGCACTTGTACTCCCTACTGATTTCAGAAACAAGGAGCATTATGGGTATAAACAGGTACAAAACTTATTAATTTCATTCATCAATTTATAATTTACAATGTGACAGCCACCATGCAGTCCCCAACATTGTCACTTTTGATGCATTTCAAACCAAATGATGAACCAGCTTACTGTCATTTTCAGAATCAAAGGTGAAAGCAAGAACTGCATAAAAGGTAAATAATTTGTGGTCTGCATTCAATATATGCATTTTCTTATTCTAATATTTCAGTAAACAGAGTTTTAAGAGTGGAGACAATATGACACTGTTATGGAAATTTACAACATTATCTGGAGCTTAGGGAACACTATCAACAACATTACTCCTGTTGTATGAAAAACTCATAGATGTCTACAAACAAATGGATGAAATGCTAATGTTAAAGTTCTGTTAGGTTTGAAACATGAAGTATTGCAAATGCTGGGGACCACTTGGTGGCAAAGAAACAGTATTGAGTGGAAGTAGCATACTGAAAAGTTACTTACTATGTCATGTGTGACAGAAGGTGGAACAGACTTGGTGAGAACAGTGTAATGGCAAGTTACAATTACTATGTGAGAAACACACTGTGCCATAACAACATAAAGGTAAGTTATAATTACCAATAGTAGGTGACAATTACTATGTGAGAAACACACTGTGCCAGAACAACATAAAAGTAAATTACAATTACTAATAGTAGGTGACAATTACTATGTGAGAAACACACTGAGCCATAACAAGATAATGGTAGGTGAGACACACATTGGGCAGGAACAAAAATGTGTTAGGTTACTTACTATGTGTGATGGTATAACAAACAGGCTGGAATTTAATAAATTATTCAGAACTTTTCCCTCATGATCAACAGGGGCAAGAACTGTGTACTTGCTTGTCAAATTAGCTGATGTGCTTAAAAATAGAATTCTTGATTTTGTTTCAGGATCCTCTGCAATAAAGATATATGACTCATTATCATTCTATTTTTTAATTTAATTTTTAGCAACATGTCATAATATGAATAAATTTTTTGAATATTCACTGCAAAAGTACCCTAGATAAATTTAAACACAAATTTTCCATGAACCATGATTAGAATATCTGAACAAAATAATGTGTGTGTATGGATTTTTAACATAGCTTTAAAAACATTTAAGTCATATTGTTATGATGTCTGCAGTGTGGCAGTTTATGGTAATGCCTAGCACTGAAGCATCATTCCACAGACATATAGCATGATGTCCCACCCAGTCACATTATCCTGACACTAGACCGACAAGTCTTAACATTAACTTCATAATGCTGACACTAGACTGACAAGTCCTAACATTAACTTCATAATGCTGACACTAGACTGACAAGTCTTAACATTAACTTCATAATGCTGACACTAGACTGACAAGTCTTAACATTAACTTCCTAATGCTGACACTAGACTGACAAGTCTTAACATTAACTTCATAATGCTGACACAAGACCGACAAGTCTAAACATTAACTTCATAATGCTGACACTAGACTGACAAGTCTTAACATTAACTTCATAATGCTGACACTAGACTGACAAGTCTTAACATTAACTTCATAATGCTGACACTAGACTGACAAGTCTTAACATTAACTTCATAATGCTGACACTAGACTGACAAGTCTTAACATTAACTTCATAATGCTGACACTAGACCGACAAGTCTAAACATTAACTTCATAATGCTGACATTACACTGACAAGTCTTAACATTAACTCCATAATGCTGAGTGCCAAGGGAGAAATCTGTACCATATTATAAAAGTCTTTGTTATGACTCAGCTGGGGATTGAACCAGCGACCTCCTGCATTAGAGATGGGTGCTCTAGAACAAAACAATGGAACAATTATGTTGTAGATTTCATTCTCATTTAACTAGACCTCTCTTGTGACTCCATGAAATTTTAAGATAGCGAGGGTATGTGAAAAGTTCAGTGGTGGTAATGTTCAAAACTAATCATGCAAAAATTTAATTCTGTTATTTGTACAGATATATCAGTGTTATTTGTACAGATATATATATGTGTGTGTGTGTGTGTGTGTGTGTGTTATATTTACAGATATATCAGTGTCATTTGCACAAGATATATCAGTGTTATTTGTTCAGATATGTCAGCGTTATTTGTACAGATATGTCAGTATTATTTGTACCGATATATATATATATATATATATATATATATATATATATATATATATATATATATATATATCGGTACAAATATATATATATATATATATATATATATATATATATATATGTGTGTGTGTGTGTGTGTGTGTGTGTGTGTGTGTGTTATTGTTACAGATATATCAGTGTCATATGCACAGATATATCTGTCTTATTTGCACAGATACATCAGTGTTATTTGCTGAGATATATTAGTGTTATTTATACAGATACATCAGTGTTATTTGTACAGATAAGTCAGTGTTATCTGTACAGATACATTAGTATTCTCAATAAATACTCTGATCATATTAATACAAGTTTTCATATTTGCCTTAAAAACTTTCAAATTTTGTGACTGACACTAACTTACTTGAAGTTGGTACATGAATGGGGCATTAATTGTATCACAACATTCTATTAATTGTAACCTTCTATATAGTGTTGATATTTGAAACAAAGGGTAACATGAATCTTGAAAACAACAGAGACAAATGTTTGCTAGATAATGAGGAAAGACTAAGAGAGAAAGAGAAAAGCCATTGTCTTAACACAGCAAACTGTGTATTAGCATCATTTTTATATGATGGATGCCAGAGAAAGGCCATTGTCTTAACACAGCAAAATGTGTATTAGTATCATTTTTATATGATGGATGCCAGAGAAAGGCCATTGTTGTAACACATCAAACTGTGTATTAGCATCATTTGTATATGATGGATGCCAGAGAAAGGCCATTGTCTTAACACAGCAAACTGTGTATTTGCATCATTTGTATATGATGGATGCCAGAGAAAGGCAATTGTTGTAGCAAATTGTGTATTAACATCATTCTTATATGATGGATGCCAGAGAAAGGCCATTATCTTAACACAGCAAACTGTGTATTAGCATCATTCTTATATGATGGACACCAGAGAAAGGCCACTGTCTTAACACAGCAAACTGTGTATTAGCATCATTCTTATATGATGGATGCCTGAGAAAGGCCATTGTCTTAACACAGCAAACTGTGTATTAGCATCATTCTTATATGATGGATGCCAGAGAAAGGCCACTGTCTTAACACAGCAAACTGTGTATTAGCATCATTCTTATATGATGGATGCCTGAGAAAGGCCATTGTCTTAACACAGCAAACTGTGTATTAGCATCATTCATATATGATGGATGCCTGAGAAAGGCCATTGTCTTAACACAGCAAACTGTGTATAAGCATCATTCTTATATGATAGACGCCAGGTGGCTGAGAGGACTAAGGTGCTTGTCTTGACATATCACATACACTTTTAACCTTTGTTCATGTGAGTCCAAGCCTTGGCTCAACTGGTTATAGTATATATTTGTAAGTAACTTCCTGTGGATTCTTCTTCTTCCCCATGTGAAATACTGGTCATTGTGTATTGCGTATTACGTGCTGGAAAATGGCATGAAATCCCACCAAACTAATCTATCATTCTTTCATGACCAGTTGTAAATATAAAGAAAAGTATGGAGTAGAGCTTTAATTGGACAATGCATTCATATAATATAATTTCCCAAACTTTTGTAAAACATGGAATTGGGCTGGCATATCATCAACCAAAGACTTGTAAAGAGAACAAGAGTCCCTAAAAGATAGTGATGCTCTAATGTGAACAGAAAAACACACCTGATATAGTTATCAATACTTCTTGCATAATTTATAAATGATGCCTTGCATGTGTCCTTCTAGCCTTATATTGTAAGAAGATGTCACAGTGAATGAAAATTTCTAAAAGTTTATTGAGGACATTTTGCTGTAGTTTACAATATTTACACAATTAGCATTTTTATATTTTGTTAAGTATATTACAAATTTATTTTTATTTTTTTAAATTTAATTTATTCATTTGTGTGATTAGCAAACATTGCATTTTCTTAAATTTGAAGATAATGAAAATGTCCTATATTATTGCCAATGAAGAATCAAATTTAACTGGCTCATTAAACATGCAGCTTATAATCAACCAAAAGCTCAATGAAAAGTTATCTATTGAAGAAAGTAAATTGCATTAGGTCAATTGACACTTATAATTGCTTCTCACAATGCATACATAATCAAAACAAATCAATAAAGTAATAAATGGGAGACAACTCTATCTTGCTATGGAATTTATACTAACCACTATATTTGTCCATTTCAAGCTCTCTAATGATTGTCTTTCCGGCCATATAATGTATAGGAGTTTCATCTTCTTCATCAGCCATTTTACACAGAGAAACATCCATCTTCTTCTCAAAGTCCACATCTTCTATGCTTCCATGTAGGGTAACAGAGCAGTTATAGGCGGTAGACTAGAGAAACGAGGAAATTATCAACATTACTCTTGTAAAGATGGTTTTAGATTTCAGGAGTTAGGCTGATATTTTTTATTGCAAAAATATGTCTGCCATCCATGCCATACAAAAACATATCATAATCAGCAATATTGATGTGTTATCCATGCCATACAGAAACATATCATAGTCAGCAATATTGATGTGTTATCCATGCCATACAGAAACATATCATAGTCAGCAATATTGATATGTTATCCATGCCATACACAAGCATATCATAGACAGCAATATTGATATGTTATCCATGCCATACACAAGCATATCATAGACAGCAATATTGATGTGTTATCCATGCCATACAGAAACATATCAGTCAGCAATATTGATTTGTTATCCATGCCATACAAAAACATATCATAGTCAGCAATATTGATTTGTTATCCATGCCATACAGAAACATATCATAGTCAGCAATATTGATGTGTTATCCATGCCATACAGAAACATATCATAGACAGCAATATTGATATGTTATCCAAGCCATACAGAAACATATCATAGACAGCAATATTGATATGTTATCCATGCCATACAGAAACATATCATAGACAGCAATATTGATATGTTATCCAAGCCATACAGAAACATATCATAGACAGCAATATTGATATGTTATCCATGCCATATAGAAACATATCATAGACAGCAATATTGATATGTTATCCATACCATACAGAAATATATCATAAATAGCAATAGTGAAATGTTATCAATGTCATGCAACAACATATCATAGCAATATTAATCTGCCATCCATGCCATACAAAAACATATCATAGTCAGCAAAACTGATCTGTTGTTGTTGGTGGTGGTTTAGGGTTTAATGTCATTTTGCAACACAAGATAGGCTACACATGGCGGCCAGTATTAATGGTAAAGGAAGAACCCAGGAAAACCCCAGAAAGAACCAAAGACCCACAAGAAGCTACTGGCAAGCTTTTTTATATATCCATATTAACCGAGTCTGAGATTTGAAACCCACGCAGACAGAGGTGAGATGGCAGTGATCGATAATGATGAGTGTTTTAGACCACTCGGCCACTCGGGGCCCCTCAGTACTGATATGTTATCCATGCCATGCAACAATGTATAATAGCAATATTGATCTGCCATTCATGCCATACAAAAACATATCATAGAAAACATTACTGATTTGCATTCCATTCCATACCAAAAGTATGTCAGCAAAATCAATCTCCCATTGAAATCTTTATCATACATCTGTCATTCATATCATTATGAAAATGTGCTATGGGCAGAAACATTGATCTGCCTTTACAAAAACACAATGTGCCAGCATAACATGTTCTAAAACATAATGTGCCACCAGAACATGTTCTAAAGCATAATGTGCCAGCATAACATGTTCTAAAACACAATGTGCCAGCATAAATTGTTATGAAACATAATGTGCAAGCATAACATGTGCCAGCATAACATGTTCTAAAACATAATGTGCTAGCATAACATGTGCCAGCATAACATGTTCTAAAACATAATGTGCCACCAGAACATGTTCTAAAACATAATGTGGCAGCCTAACATTTGCCAGCATAACATGTTCTAAAACATAATGTGCCAACAGAACATGTTCTAAAACATAATGTGCCAGCCTAACATGTTCTAAAACATAATGTGCCACCAGAACATGTTCTAAAACATAATGTGCCAGCATAACATGTTCTAAAACATAATGTGCCACCAGAACATGTTCTAAAACATAATGTGCCAGCATGTGCCAGCCTAACATGTTCTAAAACATAATGTGCCAACAGAACATGTTCTAAAACATAATGTGCCAGCATAACATGTTCTAAAACATAATGTGCCAGCATAACATGTTCTAAAACATAATGTGCCACCAGAACATGTTCTAAAACATAATGTGCCAGCATAAATTGTTCTAAAACATAATGTGCCAACAGAACATGTTCTAAAACATAATGTGTCAAAAGAACATGTTCTAAATAATAATGTGTCAGAAGAACTTCGTTTAAAAAATATTGTGCCAGCACAAGATGTTCTATGTTCTTTATTCTATTGGTTACTCTAAATAAACTGCAAACATCCTGATTTGCTGTTACACTATGTGATCAGGTTCTATGCAGTCTGCAATTTAATCTGAGCTATAATTGAGTATAGATGGTAACTAGTATGACATAAATAGCATTCAACCAAACCCTGAAAACAGAAATCTCTGGGATCTTCTTCATGTTCAATACTTTAGTCTTAAGTCTAAAACAAGAAAAAAGAAAAAATGGTGTTCAACAGTAAAAAAAATGTAAGGTTGCATGCTGGGAAGGTATGATACGGGTTACAAAACTAACTTGTCCATTCAGTCCTATGAGGAGAATATAGATGATCAGTCTATCCCCTGCAAATATGGCAGCTGGTTTCTTGTTGGGTACAATAACTGGTTTGACTGTAGGGGGCAAATCCCAGGTTAACTTCAAGTTCCTCAGGTCAAAGTGAAGAGCAGACTTCATCAGACAGTTTATCTATATTATACATCAGACATCTCTTTGTAAATAATCATCATTTCATATCTAACAGAAGCTATAAACATAGTGTAATAATTATTTGATATCCAACACAAGCTATAAACATAGTGTAATAATCATTTGATATCTAACACAAGTTATAAACATGTGTAATAATCATTTGATATTCAACACAAGTTATAAATATAGAATAATATTCATGTGATATTCAACACAAGTTATAAATATAGTGTAATAATCAATTGATATTCAACAGAAGTTATAAACATAGTGTAATAATCAATTGATATTCAACAGAAGTTATAAACATAGAATAATATTCATGTGATATTCAACACAAGTTATAAACATAGTGTAATAATCATTTGATATCTAACACAAGTTATAAATATAGTGTAATAATCAATTGATATTCAACAGAAGTTATAAACATAGTGTAATAATCATTTGATATCCAGCAAAAGTTATAAACATGTGTAATAATCATTTGATATCTAACACAAGTTATAAATATAGTGTAATAATCAATTGATATTCAACACAAGTTATAAACATAGAATAATAATCATGTGATATTCAACACAAGTTATAAACATAGTGTAATAATCATTTGATATCTAACACAAGTTAAAAATATAGTGTAATAATCAATTGATATTCAACAGAAGTTATAAACATAGTGTAATAATCATTTGATATCCAGCAAAAGTTATAAACATGTGTAATAATCATTTGATATCTAACACAAGTTATAAACATAGTGTAATAATCATTTGATATCTAACACAAGTTATAAATATAGTGTAATAATCATTTGATAACATAGTGTAATAATCATTTGATATTCAACACAAGTTATAAACATAGAATAATATTCATGTGATATTCAACACAAGTTATACAAATAGTGTAATAATCATTTGATATTCAACACAATGGAGTACACTATAAGACAGAATATTCCATGATTCACATGAACAGCATTATAATGAGGTAATACTGTATATGCATTACATATTTCATTATAATGGAGTACACTATAATACAGAATATTCCATGATTCACATTAACTGCATTATAATGAGGTAATACTGTATTACTAAATTACCTTGTCATCCATATTATCCATTCTTGACAACAAAACTTCTTTCCCTTTTCCTGCTTGAACAAGACTGGTTATGATTTCTGAAGATTGCGCATCCTTTTCTCCTATGTGAACAACAAACAATCTGAAATAAAAAGACAAGTCAGCTAGTTATTTCTACAGTGATCACTCTCTATAACACTGCCCATGGTCTATTTCAACACTTTTTATGGTCACTTCAACAGACGCATGGTTGTGATCAAGTTGACACTTTTCATGGTTTCTACATCACTTTTCATGGTCTCCATTGTTCTATACTGTAGACTATTTTCACTGTAGCTCTATTTAGGATTTCAGGATCCATATAACATTGTTCATGGTTTCAACAAGTGTCCAAAATTTCATTCAATGTTTTGTATCACTTTTTGTGATCTCTATAATACTGTTCATAATCTTAATAACACTGTTCCCTCTAAAACACTGTTCCTTCTCTTAATAACACTGTTCCCTCTAAAACACTGTTCCTTCTATAACACTGTTCCTTCAATAACACTGTTCCCTCTATAACACTGTTCCCTCTATAACACTATTCAGGATCTCTTCAACACTATTCATGATATCTATAACACTATTCAAGATCTCTTCAACACTATTCAAGATCTCTTCAACACTATTCAGGATCTCTTCAACACTATTCAAGATCTCTTCAACACTATTCAGGATCTCTTCAACACTATTCAGGATCTCTTCAACACTATTCATGATATCTATAACACTGTTCATGAAATCTACAACACTATTCAGGATCTCTACAACACTATTCAAGATCTCTTCAACACTATTCAAGATCTCTATAATACCCATTAATATGAAATGAAGTCACATGGATAAAATTCTTTTGCAGACCTGGGCCCACCAACATGGAATGAATTGCACATTGAAATTAGACACAAAGACACATTAATTCATTTCAAGAGTGCTCACAAAACTCACCTTTTTGAACTGCAGAAACAAACTTGAAGACCTAATAATGTTTTCTACCTTAAATATTTTCTGCATTTGCTATGTTTTCTAATTTAATGGTATTTTGTTTGTTTGTTTTTTGTATTCATATCATTTTATTTATGTTGTAAAGAGCTTAGAGCTTCTAAAGATCAGGTACTATTCAAAGTCCTCATTATTATTATTATTATAATTATTATTATTATTATTATTTATTATTATTATTATTATTATTATTATTATTATTATTATAAAGTTAATTAACAGAAATAAAATATTCATCTGAAAAGCAACAAATACCTAATCTTAAGACACTTTATAAAACTACAGCCATCCAAAAAGTTTTTCCATATCAAGTTTAATTGGGGGTGGGGGCATGGGGATATCAGCAGTAGCTCAATTGGTAGAGCATTAGACTTGCAGTCTAAAGGTCATACATTCAATACTCACCCAGCCCAGCACATATTAACTGCCTCAAGATATTCTTGGAAAAGGCACCTGCATTAAATTTACTCAGCATGATAAAGCAAATATTGTGTTAAATGTTTTGCTAAAACCAACAGAAACAAAAAATATCAAATTTAAAATACCTGGCATAGTCAGACTGTTGACGAATTTGTGAAAAAAGATTTTCCGATATATCCCATTCCTCAGCCGTTGTGATTAAAAATACCTGAAAAAATAAATGAGTTACTATACAGATTATTCTTAAAATGTTGACATTAATGAATCATAATTTGTTATTATAATGAGACTTGTGTGTCATTAAAAAATAATGCCTCCAATTCAAAAACTTAAAATATTATACAACTGCTACTATAGTCTCAAAGTCTAATCAGGTCATTACATGTATATGCAAACATTCTTATCACATTTCTGTAATGGTCTCAAAAGCTAATCAAGACATCCACAGATGAATACAACTATGTCTATGACATATCATACACTCCTCTAGTCATTTTTGTTTGATTCTGCAAAGTTTTAAAGTGGCATAAATTTCATATGTATTTATCACTCATTTTTCATTGTCTATTGATCACATAGAATGTATGCTACAAATGGTGTCAAACTATTAACTCAGGTTTAAACAGCACACAATACATAGGTTCATTATACACTTTATTGTACATATAAAATAATCTTTGGCATAACTGGGATAAGTCCTGTCACAGCACACTGCCCCAGCCCAGCTCTGAATTTCTTGTTGTATAGGAATGCCTCAGGGAGAGAGACTTGTGGGAGTTTGAAGTGTGTCCGACACCTGTATGTGGAGCCTAAAGGGCTGTTACCAGGCACATAGGGATCCTGATAACCGAAACTCGACAAGTCTGATCCTGAGGATGCCATGACAACAAACATCAGCCGATACTTCACACATGCATTGTGGGAAGCTGGTATGAATTATATATAAGGGTATAATAGTTGAGTAAATTTAACTACTGATACAAACTGGGGTTAAAAAGGCAAGTTGTGAATGCATGAAACTTGGCAGTGGCCCATATGAAGTGAAAGGAGTGCTGTGACTATGGAACAGTGTGACTGTAATGAAGGCCCCCAATTTAAAGTAATGTATGGATATGTATCATATATATATATATATATATATATATATATATATATATATATATATATATATATATATATATATATATATGGATAATACAGATTGAAAATGACTGAAATTTGTTTTTAAAAAAAATGTTTAGACCTGCATGATAAACCTGATTAGCATGAACGTAGAAATGTATGGCTTATATAAGAGATAGCTTATGCATAAATACATGATACTGTAAACGTAGAAATGTATGGCTTATATAAGAGATAGCTTGTGCATAAATACATGATACTGTAAACATAGAAATGTATGGCTTATATAAGAGATAGCTTGTGCATAAATACATGATACTGTAAACGTAGAAATGTATGGCTTATATAAGAGATAGCTTGTGCATAAATACATGATACTGTAAACGTAGAAATGTATGGCTTATATAAGAGATAGCTTGTGCATAAATACATGATACTGTAAAGCATGAATAGTATTTACACGAATAAGAACCACTTGTTGAAGCACACGCTGTGACATCTGTCTCTGCACAAAGGTAATTCTATCTGTGTGCACCTGAATATATATATATTATTTTGGGACTAATTTTAACTGATTCCAAGACATTCTTGATTGCATCATTTTGGTATATCAGGGCATTTAAGACAATTGGGATCCATTCTGAATATTCCATTATTTTATTCTTGTGATAGTACATTTAGGATTCTTTTAATTTAGTTCACTGTGTCACTTAAATTTTAACTTTGTAACTTAGAGAAACCAACTGCTTGTTGACATCTCTTCTTTTGTTTGCTTAATTTTAGACCTATATTTGTAACACTTGCTGTAAAGCTATTTGTCTTCTGATTCTACACACCTGTTTGTTGACTCCATCCATAACCCCTGTGGAGTATACAAACTGAAGTGGTTTTTCCAGATTTGTCTCCCCTGACATTGCTGTGATCTGCTGGATGAATGTCATACCAAGGAGATGATTGTCTTCAGTGTATTCAACTCTCTCACTGTGTCACAAACATTAGGAATAATCAGTCAATGAATCAATAATCAATAATCAATAAATTGTGGCTTAAAACAATTTAGTAATGTTCTATCTCAGTTAAAAGATCCAAAATAAAATATTTCTACGAAAGAAATACATATTTGAACATTTCAAATTCTAAGAGGAAAAAGAGAAAGAAAAGAAGAAAGAAAAAAAAATATCATCCATGGGACATAACTCTATCAGCGAAGATGCAATTTTATTCCTGCTGGGTTCACATGTTTCAACAAAGCATTGTAATGTGCATTGCTAACACAGCCCAGATAAATCACTGTTAGACCAATAAACTGTTCTCATTTTATGGTAGATGGTCCACCTCAATCAAATTCTTGTACATTTGAGAAGCAGTCCAACCAAATTTATATGTAGATTAATAAAAGGGTATTTCTCTTGAACTACAGCATAGAAGCAATCCAAAATCAGTCACTCTTTATTAGCTATGCAACACTTAATCAAGCACCTGTCAGTCCTTTACCAATACCTTTGAGTCTGGTAAACACTCAACTCCAATTTAAACTACTAATTCCTAAGGCTTGAGGTGTTACTAGATTTGAAGGAAACTGGAGAATCCGGATCAATTACTTTCAAGTGTAATTAAATTAATTACAATTACTTTAAAATGTGATTAATTTAGTTGCAATTATATTCAAATGTGATTAACTGTAATTATAATTACTTTACATGTAATTTTTTAGTTACAATTTTAGTTTGAATTGTAATTAATTTATTTAAGAATACATTCAGATTTCATCAGACTAATTATAATCACTTTCACGTGTCATTAATTACAACTATATGTCAAAATTTATTTTTAATGTAACTACTGAAACAATTTAGCTTTTGAAATTTAACTTTTTATTTTTCTAATAAATCTGGTCAATATATATCTCTTTACATCTCAAATGGTGTATTATGCTTGTTAAAGCAATTCATCTAACAAAAATGAAGTATAATGTCTGGAGAAAAAAATGAAGATACTGTTTTACAAAACGATTATTTCAAAAGTCAAAATGCATTTTTATTTAAATTATGTACTGTAATTTAAAATCTAAGTTCACATTTTTAATTTAGTTTTTCATCATCACGTGATAGTGAAGTCGTGCTGGAATGTTATTAATGAATCATGTGTTATGTAATCATACAGTATTGTGATCATGAAATCATGTAGTCATGCAGCAATATGATATGAAATCAAGTGATCATGTAGTCATGCACTAATGTGATCACATAATTATGCATTAATGTAATCATGCATTCATGTGATCATTAAATGATGTTATACAGCATAATGATCATCTAATCATGCATTCATGTGATCTATAATTGAAGTGATTAAGTAATCATGCAATAATAGGCTCACATAATCATGTGATTAAGCTGGATTGCCAAAAGCATGTAATCACCACAAACTCAGTAATTGCAATCACTGATTACAATAACTCCAGTTCTGCATATGCTGAAATATTGAAACACATTTATTCTGTGATAACCCCCCTCCCCAACAAACTAAATGAAATTGTTTAATAAAAAGAAGATTAGCAGGTCATACAACAAGACCTGTTACATGAAAAAACAATTGTTTCATTGTCACAAAGTACAAACTAGAGACTTAACCAATTCACCATCTTAGCTAAATTCATACAGCATCTTTGTATCTCTTTGAAGTAACAAGTTAAATTCTTCATTATTTACATAAGTCAGAATGCTCCTGATTAAGAAAAGAATTTCGAACCTTGTCATTTGCATCAGGCAAGTGTAACTTACTGTCCACAACCATCCTGTGACCTGGTTTGATCTGGTTAAATTATATTATATGATATCAATTTAAAACATGGAGAACAGTGCAGATGCCTCATTTACAGACACCATAAAATCTGGGTGTTAATGACATATGTTACTGTAAGCTAATATGGAAAAAAATCACATGAAAGACTTCCTGTATTTTGTCAGATAAATATGTGAATATATGTATACAGAAGATAAAAAAAAAAACTAATTCAAGGCATAACACATGCTCTTACAAAGAACATAACTTTTTTATACTTTTTCAATTATTTTTTTTCCATCTTGTTCTTGTGACTACCCATCCTTTCTGTAATCAATAATCTATCATGCAAAACTGAAAAGTAAAAATCATTGATTGTTTATCTGTGTATGTCCATGAACTATGCAGATAGGTATGTATATTTTGTTTGTTTGTTTGATTAGGATTTTTAACATAACTTTAACATTTTTTCAGTCATATCGCTACGATGTCTGCAGTAAGGCAGTTTATAGTGATGACTAGCACTGGGGCATCATGCCTCAGACACATAGCATAATGTCACAACCATTCACATCATCCTGACACCAGGTCGACCAGTCCTAACACTAACCTCTTAATGCTGAATGTCAACCAAAGCAACAGTTAGTAACATTTTTGTAAGTCTTTGGTATGACTTGACTGGGGATTAAACCCTTGACCTCCCACTTTGCAGTGGATGCACTAACCACTAGGCCACTGGAGCAGTTGTAGGTAGGTAGATACCCATTTATCAATTTGTGTTGATGTCCATTTTCTATCACAGTGTCATAATAATGCATAAAGCTGAAGAATCAAAATACGAGATTTTAAAGTTTAGAAGAGTCTCAAATCTTTTACAATGTTCATATAAGCGAATTGCCCCTGACTATTTATCTGTCTATCCATCCATCCACCTGTCCATATATCCACCTACCCACTCTCACCCATCCATCCATCTATATCTATCTATCTATCTATCTATCTATCTATCTATCTATCTATCTATCTATCTATCTATCTATCTATCTTACTTTTCAGATAAGACTGCATATGTGTCTGCAAAGCTGATGATATTGAAGTAGCATCTTTTTGGCAACATATCCAGGAGAAGTAGCATGGCTGACTTGGCTTCATCAATTCTGGTCACATCCATTGAACCTGTAATTGATAATTGCTTATTTACAGACTATTTAATCATATATCAAAGGAGCATAACAAATACATTTTTGTTTGTGTTAATATGGAAAGAGGGGTGTCTTTTATAATTAGAAATAGCATAATATCTGTATCCATTCTCAGCCCTTATTTTACAAATTATCCATGGCAAATACTTGCAAAGGATATCTTTGATAATAAGCCCCCACTCACATATACACATTCAGAAGCCCACTCAGATATACACATTTAGAAAGTATATCTTTGATAATAAGCCTCCACCCACATATACACAATCATTTAGAAAGGATATCTTTGATAATAAGCCCCCACTCACACATACACATTCAGAAAGGATATCTTTGATAATAAGCCCCCACTCAGATATACACATTTAGAAAGGATATCTTTGATAATAAGCCTCCACCCACATATACACAATCATTTAGAAAGGATATCTTTGATAATAAGCCCCCACTCACACATACAGATTCAGAAAGGATATCTTTGATAATAAGCCCCCACTCAGATATACACAGTTAGAAAGGATATCTTTGATAATAAACCTCCACCCACATATACACAATCATTTAGAAAGGATATCTTTGATAATAAGCCCCCACTCACACATACACATTCAGAAAGGATATCTTTGATAATAAGCCTCCACCCACATAAACACAATCATTTAGAAAGGATATCTTTGATAATAAGCCGCCACTCACACATACACATTTAGAAAGGATATCTTTGATAATAAGCCTCCACCAACATATACACAATTATTTAGAAAGGATATCTTTGATAATAAGCCCCCACTCACACATACACATTCAGAAAGGATATCTTTGATAATAAGCCCCCGCTCACACATACACATTCAGAAAGGATATCTTTGATAATAAGCCCCCACTCACATGTACACAGTTAGAAAGGATATCTTTGATAATAAGCCCTCACTCACATATACAAATTCAGAAAGGATATCTTTAATAATAAACCCCCACTCACACATACACATTTAGAAAGGATATCTTTGATAATAAGTCTCCACCCACATATACACAATCATTTAGAAAGGATATCTTTGATAATAAGCTTCCACTCAGATATACACATTTAGAAAGGATATCTTTGATAATAAGCCCCCACTCACACATACAGAAAGGATATCTTTGATAATAAGCCCCCACTCACATGTACACATTTAGAAAGGATATCTTTGATAATAAGCCCCCACTCACATGTACACATTCAGAAAGGATATCTTTGATAATAAGCCCCCACTCACATGTACACATTTAGAAAGGATATCTTTGATAATAAGCCCCCACTCACATGTACACATTCAGAAAGGATATCTTTGATAATAAGCCCCCACTCACATGTACACATTTAGAAAGGATATCTTTGATAATAAGCCCCCACTCACACATACAGAAAGGATATCTTTGATAATAAGCCCCCACTCACATGTACACATTTAGAAAGGATATCTTTGATAATAAGCCCTCACTCACATATACACATTCAGAAACCCACTCACATATACAAATTCAGAAAGGATATCTTTAATAATAAGCCCCCACTCACACATACACAATTAGAAGGGATATCTTTGATAATAAGCCTCCACCCACATATACACAATCATTTAGAAAGGATATCTTTGATAATAAGCCCCCACTCACATGTACACATTCAGAAAGGATATCTTTGATAATAAGCCCCCGCTCACATATATACATTCAGAAAGGATATCTTTGATAAGATTTATATCCTTCCCACCTCGATTTACAAATATCTTTATCATACATGCATGCCCTACATGAAGGATATCTTTGACTACATCCCCCAACAGGGACCCTGAGTGGCTGAGTGGTCTAAAGTGCTTACTGTTACGGATCACTGTTATCTCACCTCTGTCTGCGTGGGTTTGAGTCTCAGGCTCGGCCAATGTCGGTATGCGAGAAAGCTTGCAGGTAGCTTCTCATAGGTCGGTGGTTCTATCCAGGGTTTTCCTGGGTTCTTCCCCAACCAATAATACTGACCGCCATGTATAGCCTATCTTGTGCTGAAAAATGGCAACAACAATGTCTTGCAACACAAATACACAGAGATTTACAAAGATAACACACATACATACAGAGAGTATGAATGATATCTTTGATAACAACCCCTAACACACATACAAAGAGAGATTTACAAAGGATATATTTGACAGCAACCCCCAACATGCATACACACATAGATTTATGAAGGACATCCTTAACAACAACTCCCAACACACATACACACAGATATTTATGAAGGATATTTTTGACAACTAATAATACACATACACACAGATATTTATGACGGATATCTTTGACAACAACATCTCTCAACACACATACACACAGAGATTTACAAAGGATATATTTGACAACAAATCCCAACACACATACACACAAATATTTATGAAAGATATTTTGACAACATCCTCTGGTTGGCCTGGTGTCAGGATAATGTGACTAGGATGGACATCATACTATGTGTCTGAGGCATGATGCCTTAGTACTAGACATCACTATAAACTGACACACTGCATGCATTGTAGTGATATCACTGAAATACCTTAAAAATATAAATCACACACATGCATAATCAGTCACATATGTTAATAATGTCAGTCACATATGTTAATAATATCAGTCACATATGTTAATAATGTCAGTCACATATGTTAATAATATCAGTCACATATGTTAATAATATCAGTCACATATGTTAATAATATCAGTCACATATGTTCATAATATCAGTCACATAGTCCTTCATTTTAATTATTAGTCACATATGTGCATATTACCAATATTTGACAGTATAAATGAAGTGTACTTACCTGATGTGTTGATGAGAAAGATAAATTCTCCACACTCAAATTCAGGTGAAGGTGGAAGTTCAGGGAAATAATTTATCATGAGAATATCCTGCTGAAGAAAACCATCTGAAACAGAATACAAAAATTATATTATTAAAATGTTCCCTCAGTGCAAGGTTATTCATTATAAAATAATTATTGTTTTAAGGCTCCTTATGATAACAGGGATTCTGTCATAAGGTCCTTCATTATAACAATTTCTGTTCAACAGCCTTATTTCATATGCAGTTAGAAGGGTTGAGTTCCCCAGCAAAAATATCAGTTCCATGATGTACATGTTCTGAAGGTAAAATATCAGTCCCATGATGTACATGTTCTGAAGGTAAAATTTCAGTACCATGATGTATATTTTCTGTTGGTAAAATGTCAGTCCAATGATATACATGTTGTACAGGTAAAATGTCAGTCCTGTTATGTATATGTTCTATAGGCAAAATATCTGTCACATGATGTACGTGTTCTGTAGGTCACATAATGTAAGTGTTATGTTGGTAAAATGTCAGTCAAATGATGTACATGTTCTGTAGGTACAGTATCAGTCCATCATATACATGTTGTGCAGGTAAAGTGTCATCCCCTTGATGTACATTATCTCTAGGTAAAATATCAGTTCCATGAGGAACATTTTCTGTAGGTAAAATATCAGTTCCATTATGTACCTGTTCTGTAGGTAAAATATCAGTTCCATCAGGAACATTTTCTATAAGTACAAAATCAGTCCCATGATGTTCAGTTGGTAATGATTTGACATGTTGAAAGAGTTAATTTACACTTGTCATCTACTGTCAGACTGTATTGCTAATGTGACATGCATGTACTTTAATGTGCATTATGATGCAATATTTACTTCATGTTGTTTACTGTGGCATTTACACTTACACAATGTATTCTCTTCATTTTTATTTTCCTATAAAATTCCTCAAAATTACTTTGCAACTATAAAAAAGATAAGGGTTAGGAAAAATTTCACACACAATGTATCAATCAGAATGTATTGACATTAGAAATATATCCATTGATATTGACATTAGAAATATATCCATTGATATTGACATTAGAAATATATCCATTGATATTGACATTAGAAATATATCCATTGATATTGACATTAGAAATATATCCATTGATTCACTTTGGTCTAAGATTAAGGAAGCCATACTTACTCTGTAACTTAAAGTAAATGATCTTTTTCTATCTTGACCTATTACATATCACACTCAATCAAACACATCATTCATAAGGCCTAGCTGTGTACACTCATCCTCAAATCAAACACATCATTCATGAGGCCTAGCTTTGTACACTCATACTCAAATCAAACACATCATTCATAAAGCCTAGCTGTGTACACTCATGCTCAAATCAAACACATCATTAATAAAACCTAGCTGTGTACACGCATACTCAAATTAAACACATCATTAACAAAGCCTAGCTGTGTACACTCATACTCAAATCAAACACATCATTCATAAGTCCTAGCTTTGTACACTCATACTCAAATCAAACACATCATTCATAAAGCCTAGCTGTGTACACTCATACTCAAATCAAACACATCATTCATAAAGCCTAGCTGTGTACACTCATACTCAAATGAAACACATCATTCATAAAGCCTAGCTGTGTACACTCATACTCAAATGAAACACATCATTCATAAAGCCTAGCTGTGTACACTCATACTCAAACACATCATTCATAAGGCCTAGCTGTGTACACTCATACTCAAACACATCATTCATAAGGCCTAGCTGTGTACACTCATACTCAAATCAAACACATCATTAATAAAGCCTAGCTATACCACATCATTGCAATATCAAAACAAAAAATATAGGTTACTTAAAAAAACAAATTACAGTACAAATTTATATTTGTATTAAAAGTGAAGGAAAGCAGTGGGATACATTTTCTTTAGATCTTCATATCTGTTCAAGATTACAGAACTCTGGAGTGCAACCTTAAGTGAGTTCAGCAGGTATAGATGTAGGCTGTTCAAATTCTGAGCACATGGTATACATAAATAAATACAAGAATGATAGTTTTGGTTCTCAAACTTCCATTAAAACCCTCACAATTTATTCCTGAAGAATGTAGCAGTGTAAGAAAATTTATTCTAAAACATTATATGAACAACCCAGTCAAATGCAATAAATAAATACAATAATAAATCTCTCATAAATTCACAACTAAGAAGTATTGGCTTTTTTCCAAGCAATGAAATAAAACTCAACTTGCATGATATAAAATAAACACTCACATTTTCCAATAATGCATGTGTTATATTCAAGCCCTGGTCTTTTAATACAAATTTAACTTTTAATATATTTCTTATGAAAGAATAAAGTGCACCTACTTTTATTTGGAGATCCTCTTTCAAGAATGGCATGAGGGAGATAACTCTCTTCATACTGTATAACCACACTAATGTCATGATCAAAGTTAAATGTATAGTCTTCTGCAAGGCTAACCTAAAATGACAGAATATTACATAGTGTATTATAGTAATACAGAATATTACATAGTGTATTATAGTAATACAGAATATTACATAGTGTATTATAGTAATACAGAATATTACATAGTGTATTATGTATTTCAAATAAATATCCAACTGTGATGCAACGACCAATATATGTCATCATATTACTAAAGCAATGACTAACTAAAAGGCCCTTCATTATAACACTGGTTCTGGTACAAAGCCTTTCATTGGCTCTCACTGTTACACTGTCCATTTTATAAGGCCCTTCAATATAACACTGTTTATGTTACAAAGCTTTCATTGACCTTCACTGTTACACTGTCCCTTTTATAAGTCCCTTCAATATAACACTTTCTGTTACAAAGCCTTTCATTCGCCGTCACAGTTACACTGTTCTTTATATAAGGCCCTTCATTATAACACTTTTTCTGTTACAAAGCTTTTCATTGGCCTTCACTGTTACACTGTCCCTTTTATAAGGCCCTTTTTGATCATTTTAAATTTTAGAGCACAGGTTTGTACAGGTTTTACTGTATTAATGAAATGTCAAAATAACAGCTGGAAATATAATAGCAGTACCTTTTATAAGGCCCTTTTTACATCACTGTTCCTGATATAAGGGTTTTCATTATAACATGATTCCTGTTAACAGTCCATTCATTATAACACTTTTCCTGTAATAGGTGTCTTTCATATAACACTGTTCCAGTTATAAAGCCCTTCATTAACATGGTTCCTGTAATAATCCCATTATAAAGTCCTTCATTAACATGGTTACAGTTATAAAGTCCTTCATTAACATGGTCCCTGTTATAAAGTCCTTCATTAACATGGTTACAGTTATAAAGCCCTTCATTAACATGGTTCCTGTTATAAAGCCCTTCATTAACATGGTTCTGGTTATCAGACCATTCATTATAACAATATTCTTGGTATAAGGTATGTACAAGTATGAATTCCATTTTATTTTGTGTACATGTATTTTATTATACAACATCTTCACTGTAACTCTATGGCTCTGTGGAGAGGGAATGCTGTATAAGGTCTAAGTTAATTAAAGAAAATTAAATATATTACTCAAAATAATTTTTGATTGTTCAAATGTTAGAGCACAGGTTTATGCACTTTTTTACTGTATTATTGAAATATCAAAATAACAGCAGGAAACACAATCACCTGGCAATTTATGAAGTGGGTGGTTTCTAGATGAGTTCAGCTGTTGTTATTGTTGTTTTGGGTTTGGCACCTTTTCTCAGAGCAAGAAAGGCGACAAATGGCAGCCCAAGATTCAAAATCCACTTAGACATAGGTGACATGACAGCAATTGGTAAAGGCAAGTACCGGTACTTTAAAGAAATCTGCTGCCTGGGACCCTATTCTAGTTGTTGGCAATGATATAACAAGACGCAAAAGATGTATCAGTCAAGTCTAAATTCCAAGTTGGTTTATGAAAGACTATTGCATTCCATGAAAATCAATTTCTTGCCTGTTCTGCTATGACATAGTCCAAAGTTTGTCATTGTCATGCAAACAAGAAAGGAGGTCACTGTGTCCTTAAGAGTATGTCAATGAGGTTGTTAACATCTCTAATATAAATATGTCAATCAAATTTTAACAGTATTTTAATGAGGTTGCTAATATCTCTAATATAAATATGCCAATCAAATTACAACAGTATGTTAATGAGGTTGTTAATATCTCTAATATAAATATGCCAATCAAATTACAACAGTATGTTAATGAGGTTTTTAATATCTCTAATATAAATATGCCAATCAATGTTTAACAGTATGTCAATGAGGTTGTTAATATCTCTAATATAATTATGCCAATCAAATTACAACAGTATGTTAATGAGGTTTTTAATATCTCTAATATAAATATGCCAATCACTTTTTACCAGTATGTCAATGAGGTTGTTAATATCTTGAACAGTTCCATTCGTAAATATCTTTCAGCTGATGCCACTAAATCACTTGTGTGTTCATTAGTACTTTCAAGACTGGACTATTGTAACTCAATTCTGTCTGGTTCGTCATAATATTTACTCCAGAAACTTTAAAAAGTTCAAAACACAGCTGCTGCACAGATCATCTTTAGAGTACCTCGATCAGAGCACACCTCACCACTGTTCTGTACCCTACACTGGCTATCGATTCGATACAGAATCAAACACAAAATTTGTTCCCTGTGCTATATTTCAATGACAGACTCCATTTCAACATACCTATCCAGTCTCACCCATGTGTAAACACCAGCTAGATACTTATGCTCTTCTTCTGATAATCATGTACTCATTGTTCCCAAGGTGAAAACAAAGTCATATGGACAACATTCGTTTGCACACCAGGGTCCAGCAATGTAGAACGAATTGCACATTGAAAAATTAGACACAAAGATACACAGTGATCCCTTTTAAGAGTGCTCTTAAGACTCACCTGTTTCGACTGCAGGGACAAATTTAACGACCTAATCATGTTTTGTAGCTTATATGTTTTCAGCATGTTTTTATGTTTTCCAATTTCACTGTTTTTGTCATTTGTCATTTGTTGTTCTGTAGTGTAGTCATATCATTATTGATGGTGTAAAGTGCTTAGAGCTTTGAAAGATTAGGCGCTATGCAAAGTCCTCATTATTATTATTATTATTATATAAATATGCCAATCAAATTACAACAGTATGTCAATGAGGTTGTTAATATCTCTAATATAAATATGCCAATCAAATTTCATGACTATATGTACAACATAATTGCTGGAGCATGAACAGTAGGTACCTGTGACCTAGTTTGGGCCATGGTAAGTAGTACCCTGGAAGATGTATACAAACATAAAATGTTATGATTTACCTAATATGTTGTTGTTGTTGTAGGGTTTAATGCCATTTTTCAGCACATGATTGGCTATACATGGCCATCATTATTATTGGTGGAAGAAGAATCCGGGTAAAAAACCTGGCAATAACCACCAACCCATGAGAAGCTACTGGTAAGCTTTCTCACTCATTGGCCAAATCTGAGACTTGAACCACAGACAGAGGTGAGATGGCAGCAATCCGTAATGGAGAGTGCTTTAAACCAATTGGCCACTCAAGGCCCCGATTTACCTAATATAAAAGAAATAGAAAATTTACCTAATGTATTCAACAAGACTGTCAGAAATGTAATCACTGTATCATGCCTATGTTTCCCAGCTGAGACAGCAAATTGATATTAGATCAAAGACTTAATATTTTGGAAAGAGAACAACATAATAAAACCATAAAAAACATTTGCCTTAAAAAAAAAATTTTCAAATAAAAAACATGCATCTCGAGACACTATAATTATTTTTGAGCTACTAGGCCTAATAACTACTGTAGTAATTTGGTTGATTATAAACTTTTCATTGCTAAGACTTGATGTAAATACAGTGATCTAACTCAACGTCATTTTACACATATGTATCAGCAAACAAGCTTATTACCACCCATGTGTTTAAGAACACAATCAGGGTCTTCAGTGTTCATTAAGATTGCTGTAATATTATAAAGCTCTTAACAGACATGGATCATGCACAATAAAAAAGCCAATAACACCAAACCTAACTTCCATCTCTTCAATATATGATCAGTTCTGTCAAAATAACTGATTGTGTATTTAAAAAACTCACCAAAGCAACCTTTTTTTCTGATGTGTATTCCACATGGATTTTCTCCTTGGGTGAATCAACATTCTTTATTCTGACATTTCCATTTATGAGTAATGTAAAATCCACTTCATATGCTGTTCTGTTACATGCAACAAAATGGCCATCATTCAGCATTTCAGAGTCAGGTAACACTGGAATTAGATGTAAGAAGCTTTCATTGCATGACATCATCTGAATTATCATCCACTACTATTTACATTGCATGACATCATCCAAATCTCATCCATCACTATTTAATTATTGTATGTTGTATAAAATCTCTCCTAAAACTAATTAAACAACCTCTTCTCTTTCCCTCTATGAAGGAGGGGTGGGGATATTTTTTCCTAAATGTTCAGTTCTAGAATCAACCCTTAATGACTTTAAAAAATAACATTTTTTTCATTAAATTTGTTTATTGGGAAAAGATTTCTATTATTTTTACACCTGGACCAATGTTCATTGCATTTATAAAACAACATTTACAGCAACAGTGATTTCCATGAAAACTAATACCCCACAAAATCTTTAACCCATTATAAAATATTAAAACAGAAAGTTGAATGAAAAGAGTAGACATTGAACTACAACTGCATATTGTAACAGCAGATCTTAGTGTATGAAATTAAAACTTGAGTGTGTGGTATGTAAACCAATAAACTGAATGAACAGAGTAGACCCTGATATACAAGTATGTGTTATGTACGCCTATAAGCTGAATGAACAGAGTAGACCTTGATATACATTTGTGTGTAATTTACACCAATAAACTGAATGAACAGAGTAGAACTTGATATACATGTGTGTGTAATTTACACCAATAAACTGAATGAACAGAGTAGACCCTGCTACACAAGTGTATTTTGTGAGAACATATCTGGGTCTCTGATATTAGGACCTAAGTATATGTTATGTATATCTGTAATGAATAGTTTGTTTGTTTGTTTGATTAGGATTTTTAACGTAGCTTTAACAATTTTTCAGTCATATCGTTACGATGTCTGCAGTGAGGCAGTTTATAGTGATGTCTAGCAATGAGACATCATGCCACAGACATGTAGCATGATGTCTCACCCTGGAGTCACATTATCCTGACACCAGGCCTACCAGTCCTAACACTAACCTCTTAATGCTGAGCATCAAGTGAGGCAGCTGTTAGTAATATTTTTGTAAGTCTTTTGGTATGACTCGGAGCAGCAGAAAGGGTGACGGTGACTTTTTGTCTAAAAATAAAAAAATATCACCCATCGATATTGGCCATTCCCGAATCTGAGACTTAAAAAAAATCGTTAACTCGTATTTTACCAATCTGAGACTTTACATTTCAGGCGAAAATTATTGTCTCAGATGAGAAAACCTTAACACGATAATGTTTTTTCATCATTGAAAAAATATTTAAGTGTATATTCGATCAAGTCCAATACGATATCGTGTCTGTGGATCATGTAACGATATTGTGACAAACCCATAAGGGATTCTCTGAGCATTTCCAAAAAAGTCTTTAATTTTATTAAAATCAAAATCTGCACACCAAGTTTGCCAAATATTTCTTAATGTATGTGTATCAACACCGTTAAATACGCTAATTAAATTACAATTATCACGAATTACTTTAGGGATTTGTGTATATCGCTGAGTAAGATAAATCACATCTGCGTTTTTATGTCTACCACGTGAGAAAATTCTTTCAGGATTTTTTTGTTTATCTAACATGACATCATCATATACGACGAGATTATTAAATCTTCCGTCAAGATCATCGACAGACGGAGCATCATTAATATCAGTTATTACATTAACGACGCTTTCTCTTGTAATTTCAGATGCGGTTTCATTATATTCTTTTAACACATCATAGCAGTGTTGATCATCTACGCTCGGAGCAATTAAATATAATTTATCCCAGTTTAGATATTTCATTATCATCGTCAACAACAACTGAGTTTTACCACTTCCGGATGGTCCGATAATTATCATCCTGATAGAATTTGGTAGCATCATATTATGTTTAACTTGTTGTTTTTTCTTTGTAGCGCTAAAATCAATCACTTCCATTTATTAGTATAGTTTATTTATGTATAAAATTATGGATTTATATTGTGTTAAATGTAAGAAGCGTACACCAACAATTAATGAAACAACAGTTACAACTAAAAATAATCGACTAGCACTTTCAGGTAATTGTGAAATTTGTGGCATAAAAAAATTTAGATTTATAAAAAAAAAACAGCCGGAGATATAGCTGGTAAATTATCAAAACTTCCAGGAGCTCCATGGGGGAAATATCCAGGTGAAAAACACCTTCCAGGATATAATTACTGCAGACCTGGAACTCGATTAGATATCAGACTCAACGAAAATGATCAACCAAATCCAGGAGAGTATCCAATTAACGCTATCGATGAAGCTTGTAGAATACATGATATCGCATATCGCAGTGATGATCTTCAACAGCGTCATCTCGCAGATGTAAAATTAATTCACGCGTTAAATGCAATTCCAGATAAAAAATTCAAAGAAAGGTTAGCTTCTTGGTTGATAAGCGCAGCGATGAAAGGTAAAATAATGTTCGGAAGCGGAGTTTCTCGTGCTTAGAAGTGCAAGCACTTCCAATTTAAAAATCTAAATTATTTTACAATAACATGGAATCTATTTATTATTCTCCTAGCGGCTACTGGAAAGGTTACGCAGCAATTAAAAAACTAGCCAATGCTGCATCGGTAAAATATAAAACCGCAAAAGATTGGTTATCCAAACAGGCGTTATGGCAAATTTATCTTCCGGGTCCTAAAAAAATTAATTATTCTCATTTTGATGTTTTTGTACCGAATGATGTTCATCAAGCCGATATATTTTTTCTTCCTCACGATAACGGTTACAAATATGCATTAACTGTAGTTGATATCGCTAGTAGATATAAACAAGCAATACCGTTAAAAACGAAGTCGTCAAAAGAAGTCTCCGATGCATTTGAAAAGATTTATCGTAAAGGTCCACTAAGTTGGCCAAATCTATTACAAGTTGATCCTGGTAAGGAATTTCAAGGCGCTGTTACATCTACGATGAAAACTCATAACGTAGCTATACGACGAGGACACACTGCAATACACCGCGATCATGCAATTGTAGAGCGATTTAATAGAACTCTGGCTGAGCGGTTATTTGGATATCAATACGCGAAAGAATTTACTCAAGAAACTCGATCTCGTGAATGGGTCAAAAGATTACCAAATGTAGTATCCGCGTTAAATAACGAAATAACTCGAATGATTGGTATCAAACCTAATATCGCAATAAAAGAAAAGTATATACCTGGTATAAACACTATCACTTCCAATTTCCAACCAATTCTCGGTGACGTCACTGTGAGATATTTATATGAGCCAGGTGAACTCGAAGGTGGTAGCGCAAGAGCCACTGATCCTATTTGGAGTATCACCACACATAAAATATCATCGTCGACACGATCTTTTAGTGGAAATGCTAACATTTCTAGGCCAGTAATTTATAGATTGGATTCGTCCGCACCTCAGCGAAGATTTACACGCGAACAACTACAAGTTATTCCTGACGACACTCAATTACCACCGCGAAAAATTAGTTAGCGCAGAAGTGCTAGCACTTCCGTACATTACACGCGAGACAAGTTAATCTCACATTACCAATAATATGCCCTAAATTATTATCTATTCTGTCAACGGTAAATTGGCGACAATCTCCAGGATGATACCGCCAGCGCATTAAACAATTACAAGTGATTATCTTGTTGCGTTTTCAACGATAAAATCAATTTCGAGTTAATATTAAAATTTCTATTTTTTTTCTTATCTTGTTGTCGATATCCCGATAATTTTTTCTCAATTATGTAAATATCAACATCAGAACTACTCGCGTTATCTTCGATGATAACTCTTCGCAGTTGATTTATTCGTCGTGCTCTAGATACCGCTAAATAAACTAAATTTGACCATTCAATACGATTATCAATGATCCAAATAGTTGTATCTGTGATTGTTAATCCTTGTGATGAATGTATCGTAGCAGCGTATCCTAACACCCATGGAGAATTTTCAGTATTTAACGCATCCTCAACTACGTTGATGTCCACGTGCACAATTTCATTTAACGCTAATTTTTCAATTCCACCACCAGGAATATTAACATTAATGTCTTGTTGTCGTGTGTCAGATGGTCTGTAACATAACGGTACTTTTACATCAGAAAAGTTCTCTTTATGTATTTCGAATAATCGTCGCTGAATATCATCTCGTGTTATTTTTCTACTAGCAAATACTAGGTCGTTGGGTGTCCAAGATTCCCAAAAATTCTCCTCAGGAGTTTCATCAATAACTTCTCTGAGAATTCTGCACTGCTCGTAATCAGATTTCCGTCTAATTCTAAATTTTAAATCTTTTATTTCTTCATCTAGTGATCTATGACCATCTGTCATTTCTTCATAATAATCAACATTAGTTTTCAACCACTCATGAGGCGGTTCTCCACAAAATGGAGGTGGTTGACCATCATCACCGCACATTATCACTTTAGTGTTCTTCGTAGATAACCAACCTAAAAATATTTGTAACATTTTCAGCGATACTGTACAAATTTCATCCCACATAATTATCGGTGGAATAAATTTATTACCCATCCGTGATGGATCCCATTTATCACCTTTCCACCTAAAGAAACTGTGATAAGTACTAGCAGGAATTCCACGTTTTCTTATATCTTTCTTTAGTTTGTGAGTTGGTGTTAACCCTTTTATGTTGGAAATGCTAGCATTTTCGTTTTTATATAATCTAATAACTCTTTCAGTTTTTCCAGAGCCTCCACAGACGTTTAAGTAAACCGTCTTATATCTTGTTAACGGATCAAACACTGACGGAGCTAAGGAAAATTCCAATTGAATATTTTCTGGGTTTTTTCCTCGATAACTATCAAGTATCTCAACATCTGCATGATGGTTATAACAGTGTAGTCGCTCTTTTTTAATTCTCCAAGATCCCCAACCGTCTCCGAGAAATGGTTCAACCACGGAAATATGTTTCTCGTGGAAATACATAGAATCAGTTGCAACTCTCACAGCGATATCTGGAAATTTATTTATCATTGAAAATAAATTAATACTCGTGTACGCTAACATAGAAACTCTTAAATGTACCCACTGAGCATTTTCTCCATCTATGTAAGTTATAACAGTTCCATATTGTTTCCCATTTGATAAAAATGCCCTTCTACTCGTTACAAATCTATTAGTATCAGTAAGATGTTTAATAATAATTTGTTCTTCGATTGGATCAATTACCAATCTAGAAGAATATCGAGCATTAGAAAATCTTCCTCCTTGAGTAAACTTTCCTATTATTTTTCGTCCTAAATCTTTTGCTGATTTTTCTCTACAGCAATATAATTGTTTAGCGATTTCAAGTATTTTTTCATTATCATGATTTGGAAAATTCTTTCTTACATTTTCAATTTCTCTATCTAAATCTGGAATTGGCATCCAAACATCTTTTTGGCATTTATAACTTATTATAGCTTCACCAACTGTCAACATCGTTAACATACCACTATCTAACATATATCGCAACAACATTATTGGAGTCCACGCTTTCTCAGACATATGTTTACCAATTCAACAATAACTGCAATCGTGTAATCCATCACGAAGTTTAAAAGAAATAACTTTAGCAAATCCAGTTAAATCAAAATCAGGTAAATCTCCGTTAATCGCAACACGCGTCATCTCATGCGTTGGATGTCCAAAACGTTTAAAATATTCAGCACATACTCCCATTCCTAAAAACCCTCCGGGATAACTAGCATTCATATCAGCGGAAATTAAATTAACATTGTCATACTCGGTATTCCATAATCCGCCATGTCCGTATTCAATACAACTTAATCTTACATCGTCAAGAAATCCTTTCGGAGTTTTTCTCCAAGAATTCCTTTCACAAGCGTAATGAGCGATAACAGATGAAACTGTAAAAGAATTACATAATATTTGTTCGTCAAAATCACTTACAAAATCCTTTGTAATATTTTTCATACGTGAATCTAATTGTTCTTCGCGATATAATTCTCCGTTAAATTTTACAAATTGATCAAATCCTATTTCAGGATCATCGCTGCTGCTAAATAACCATACACCAGTTGGATCATCGCCATTTATTTCCGCTATCGCATCAAATAATTTCCCCTCGTAAAATCCATGTTTGGTAAATTTGCCGGGTATATATTTTACAACCTTTGACGGCGGAAACTCAGTTATCGTGGAATTCCAGTCATGCCCGTTATGGTCAATAATTTCAATTGGTACTTTATTTGATTTATATTTACAATTGTGTAATATTTCTCCGGTTAACGATTTAACTGTAATAGGAAATCTCAAGGATTTTTGTAATTCAGTAACATCACTGATCGAAGCTCCACCTTGCTCTGCCATCCGTTTTCCCCAGGATGTTATTTTTTCACATCGTTGCTGAGTTAATCCATTTCCTCGTAAAGAATTTTTAAAATGTTCCATAACTCGCTCGGCAACACAATTTATCAGCGATGATGACATTCTCATCGGATACATTTTATCAACGTCGATATCTACATGAATTTTATATAACCCATACATCACAACAGTCACAGGATAATCTCTGTTATAATAATGACTATCAATTCCAACGAGTGTACCTGTATTCATAGCGGAGTTGAAAATCACATTTTTGTTATTTTTCATCACCGGGTTATAATTATCTTGGATAATCCAACCATGGACTTCGCCGTTAGTATCCCATTTAATCCATTTTATTCTGCAGTAGTAGTTGTTGTTATCCAGCACCGATAATATATTCCTCGCGCGAACTTCATCTATGGTACCATCATAGAGTTTTTTACCATCACTTACTCTATAACTGGTAAACATAGATGTAGCTCCGTCGCGTTGAAATTCTTTTATCGCATATTTTCTTATTTTTTAAGCTGTTTATTGATTCCCTTCAATGATAATCCGGATTTTGCATCGAGTGAAAAATTAATTTTACTCATTATATTAAAGCAAATATCTAGTCAAAAAATAAAAATAAAACAATTGTTTAAATTTTAATTAAATATATATATATAATATAACATGAATCATTGCAAGTGGTTGCTAATCGGTTCGACAAACACGTGTAATAAATTATCGAAAAAGGAATATTGCGGACAGCATCAAGTATCAATTCGACGCGGAAGTACAGGTCCAAAACCTTGTATTGTGTGCGGTGTTGGAGTGCGAGGTGAAACTCAACTATGTGTAGAACATGGCGGTAAAAAATTCAGAGAGTTAAAACGATATTATGACGTCTATACACACGTGAAACACCGTACTCCAATTATACAAACTCCACAAGATTACGTAAATAGACCAATGTAGAAATTACTTTGTAATTAACAAATGCCAGTATTTTCTAAAATAACATTTAAACAAAGAAAAAAATAAATAATGTCAAACGAATTCGTTTCGCATCCGATTTACGTCAATTACAAAGCTTCTCGAGATGGAACTGTTAGAAATCGGCGGTTAAGGAAAAAAATTGGAGATGTTAATAATATGGGTTATTTACAAATTAGTATAAATTTTCAGGGAAAAAAAAAGAATCTTCTCGCTCATAGACTTATCATGGAAATTTTTATCGGAAAAATTCCTCCTGGATACGTAGTGGATCACATCGATGGAAATAAATTAAATAATCGAGTCGATAATTTACGAGTAGTTACTCCGCGAGAAAATTCTCTTAATGTAAATCCACATCGAAGTAAAAACCGCATACCAAGACCGGTAACGGCTTTTTATAACAGCGAGATTATAGATTTCCCAACAGTATATTCAGCCGCTAAATATTTCGATATTAATATCGCATCAGTAAGAAGAGCCGCCGATGGTATAATATCAGCTACATATTCTGATAAATTTAACTGTAAAGTTTCATTCACGTGGATGTAAAAAAAAAAATATTTAAAAATTCTTCAAATATTTACATTAAAAATCGAAGATTTTCACATTAAAAATCGAAGATTTTCACATTAAAAATCGAAGATTTTCACATTGAAAATTATTTTGTAATTTCACATACAACTGTTATCAAATTGCTCAGCAAATCTTGATATATTTTTTTCTTCTTCAAATACATCACCGACGGCTTTCAACAGTGTATTCAAAAGTTAGAAAGTTCAATAAAATCAGTTAACGAAGATTCACAACCCTCATTTAAATTAATTTGATAAATTATCTGATTCCGCTGTCTGATTAGCGTCTTTGCTACACGATATTCCGATCGGTATGTTGGATAATCCTTTGATCGTGCTAATACTATCTTACGAAACTCATCTGCAAGATAATCAGCGTTAAAGTGTAATATTTTTTTTTCTGTTATAATTGCAGCAATCTCCGGGATCTTATTTACACGATTAAGTTGTTGCGATAGTTCGTGGACGATATTTTGGTTCATTATTTTATATATAAATTTAATTTTTAATTTAAAAATCTTCCATTTTCAATTAAAACATCCAAATATAATTTACAATAATGATCCCTGAATCACTCACAACTAGATTAGCTCGAGAAAGATTAGCGGCGATTAAGAAATTTATTCCAGTTAGAGATTAAGTACGGCGCCAACTTCAACAACGACAAGAAGCGCAATCGATTTTACTATTGGAAGTGAACAATTATTTGCACCGATAACAGCAGCGACCAGCAAAGTAAAAGAATCAGTTGAGTCAACCGCGGATATTTCCAAGAATCTGTTAGCGCTTCAACAGCAAACAACAGATATTTTAAAAACCCTTCCCGGTGATATAGTAGCACAACAAGATAAAATGATCAAACAACGTGAATTAGCACGCGAATCTATTATTCCACCACCACCTGAATTCGCTGACCCTCCAGCAATCGAATTTGATCCAGTTGAACCCTATGTTACCGAACCTGCTGAAAGTGATCTTGTTCCTGAAAAAATATTTACCGAGGACGCGTTAGATGAAATTAAAGGCATCGATGATGATACTGAATTAGCTAATTTTATCAAAAATAATTTTAAATCTCGAGGAGATTTGATAAACCCAGTTTATTTTAAAAAAATAACAAATAGGGAGACTTGGGAAAAAAAAGTATATTTAGCGAATAAAGGCGGTAATAAAATTACCAAAAAAACACATCCGGGATGGGATAACTTTAAAAAATTACTCAAAGATGTAACTGGTAGCGGAATCGGAAATCCAAGCAATTCCCGTGGAAATTCGAAGAATTTTAATGATTGTCCATGTCCAGACAGCGTCATCAACGATGTATCACGGCTAGAAGTGTTAATCGGTGGAAAACGAGCCGGAAATAATTCTCCGGAAATTACAAATGAAGCCGCTGATATCTGCAGACGATTATTTCAAGGTCGTGTCATGGACATACATACGTATCGGGAACTTATTGAAGAACTCGTTGAAAATTCTCCGAATTTGAAATCCTTGGATTTCCATGGATATCACAGTGACTGAAAATTACTCTGCAATTTCAACAATTGAAAATTACAAAGTAATTTCCATATAATATGATAATTCACTACAATCACGATAAACCTACAACTGTTTATGTGGTAAATTCTAGATTTCCAGTGTATCGAGCGTATTACGGAGATGGATTAGGAAAAACTATCATGGGATTATTCGGTAGAATTGCACCAAAAGTTTTCCCATTTGCTAAGCAAGCTGGAATAAAAGCAATTGAAGTTATTAAAGATAAAGGATTAGGTGTTATTGGAGATCTCGCTGGAAAAGCATTCACCGCTGTAAAGGATAAAGTAGTCTCGTTGGTACGACCGAAAAGAAACCCACCGGCAACGCAAGCGTTTTCACCGCTGCCATCCACGACTGTGATGCCAGCAAAAGTTAGTAAAATAATCAACGAAGCAGTACAACAACGACTAGAAAATCTTAGCAATGTAAACTCGGGGGAAATTTAAGAAATTTTGAGTAACCCTAATGTTGCGAGTATGATAGCTGGAAGTGGTCTTGGAAAACGCAAGCGTTTTCAACGATGAAATTGAAAATTATTCTGTGATTTTCACAATTGAAAAAATATTAATATCTCCATATAATGTTTAAACAACAAAATGATCCCGCGTTTGACATAGACGCTCCAGTGCTAAAAAATGATTCAGTGGGAAATTATCAACTCTACGCTTATCACGCAATAGATCCTAAAATACGAGCTCGAATTGAACTTCAAGTTCAAGATACTAGTAAATACTTTTTACCCTGTGAAGCATTTATTGAAATTGAGGGAGAGATTGTAACTAACGTGGCAGCTAATACACCTTACGCAAATAATGTCAAAGTTGGATTTGTTAACAACGGTGTAATGGCGCTATTTGAAAGTGCACGGTATCTCATCGACGGAAAAGAGATTGAATCAATAGAGCGTGAAGTTGATATCGCAACAACGATAATCGGGCTAGCAAGATACTCGGATGATTTTACAAGATCAGCTGGGCCATCAATGATGTTCGCGAAAGATACCTCCGACCACGCTGAAACTGATAAGTATATTAAAATTAGAACAGCACAAGCTACTGCAGTTGATCCACAGCCAGATGATGTTTATCACGAAGTCAGACCAGCGGGTGCATTCGATATTGTAAAATCTGATAGCGCTAGATTTAATCTAGGATTTACAACTCGTGTAGGAATGTTGCAAGGGGAACGACGACGTTTTTCATGTGCGATTCCGCTTCACCATATATTTGGATTTTGTAGAAATGTTAGAAAAGTTATTTACGGAGCAAAACATACAATTGCGTTGACGCGGCGAAGTGATGACAATGCCGCAATTTGGCGTACCGGTGGCGGTGACGGAAAAGTTAATTTGAACAAGTTAACGTTGTGGATGCCTGTAATGACTCCGTCGTTGGCAGCGGAGCAACGATTGATATCATTTATGGAAACAGGTGGGAAAACTCTGCTAAGTTGGTTAACTGTGTCCACGGATACCAAAGAAGATAATGTCGCTGATACATTTACGTGGCATCTAGCGTCTAAAAGTGGAGCTTCAGCACCGCGTCATATATTTATTGCGCTACAACGTCGAGATCGATTAGGTAGTCAAGAACGTTCCCATATGATATTTGACAAATTAGGAGTCAAGGAAGTATCGCTGAGAATAAACGGGCAACAAGAACCAGCTGATGATATAGAACTAAATTACGATGAAAAAAACATTGCCAGAGTTTATCAGAGATTGCTATCATTTATGGGTCGTGATCAGAATGTTGATACCGGTCTGCAAATATCGCAATTGGATTTTAAAAGTTTATATCCGATTTATTACTTCTCGTTGACACATCTTGATATGATGAGACAATCCCTCGTTGACATACATTTTCGAGCCCGTATAGCACCCGCTGGTGTTGATTACAGAGCCGTAGCTGTAATTCTCAGTGATAAATCTATGCTACTCGAAGGAGCTGGTGGACGAATGAGACTCGTTGATGCACCAGTGGAAAATCTTTGAAAATTCTACGCATTTTTACAACTAGATCAATTGAAAATATAAGTATGTTTTACAATAAATGCCATATAACGTCGTTAATGTATCACTGACTGAGGGTCAGGTAAAGAAATTAAAATCAAAATCTGCAAAAGAATGTGGAACTACAATAACGTTCAAACCAACACAAATGACATCTGGGACGCATAAATTATCGTTGACTGATCGTCAAATAAAACATTTCAATGACGCACTTAAGAACCAGCGAGGGGTTCAACTTGATTTTTCCAAAGGAGCAATCGCTAACATGATAAAATCCGGAGGTATATTTCCGTTGTTTGCTGAGATTCCAGCGTTGATTGCAGCAGCCGCACCAGCAATTGCAAAGGCTGCAGCGCTTGGAGCTGTTGGAACTGCTGCGGGAATGGCTTTGAAAAAGGCAACCGGAGGAAATATTAAAAAAAAGGGGCGAGGACTAAGACTACCAGGAACTCCAACGTCGTGGTACAGGCGCGGAGCTGGCCTAAGACTACCAGGAACAATATAAAAGATTCTTCGATTGGAAATCCAAAGGATTTCGCACCGATGTCAAATTTTGATCTCATCGCCGCAATTGAAAAATCAGCGCATACTAAATTTCCAATAAAAAATTTCAGAGGTGTATTTATGAGAGATCAATTACCGAATATTCCAACGTTACCGGAAACTGGAATTATCAATTTAGATAACAGTGATGGACCGGGAACACACTGGGTTGGATACGCAATTGATCCACGAGGAATTATTTATTTTGACTCATATGGGTTACCACCGCCAATTGAGTTTTAAAAATATGTGAAGAAATTTAAGAGATTTCCAGTGTGGCATTCAACGTTACCGACACAAACTTTAAGTGATCCACCAATCTGCGGTAATGAAGTATTGAATGTGTTAATGAAAATTTCATCATCGAAGAAACCACCACATGTGATTGTAAATGAATATACTAGCGGTGAAAATCTAAAAAGATTTCATATTGAAAATCTAAAAGATTTTATATAATGTCTATTGATATTTGGGGAAGATCACAAAAAAAAGAGAAAGCAAGTGAAACTCCCGATGATGTAAAAAAAATCATCAAGGATGAACTCGCTAGTAATTTTAACTTAGTAAATGTTGACCCTGGAGAGATAGTTGTATTTCAAGATCGTCAAGGAAAATTAAAATCTAGTAATATATTTATCAGTGATCTCTTAACGAAAAAATTTACAGACGACGATGAATTACTAGTGGTACTTAAAAAGGGAGGTAAACTTACAACAAGTTTAAAAATTGATTACCAAAAAAGGTTAAATAACGTGCTTGAAAAATTCTTTAGTAAAAAAGATATTAAACCAGTTGATGTTAAAACAACTCTCACGGATCTTACTCTCAAACTCGATAAAGTAAAAATACCTCATAATGCGGCTAATATTAAAAGTCTTGTGTATGTTGTTGATAAGGGAGTATTTGATTACGTACAAGGTGGAGAGAGACTTACTACTACTAGTAGTTTCCCTATTGACGGTATATATAGATTTACAATAATTTCCGAACATAAATTTAATGTTGAAAGTAGACTAACTAGGAGATCTCTGGGAGGAATTAATACAATATCATTTGATTGTACGCCTGGTTTAGAAATGACTTTTCATATAACACCAGTTGACGCAACCGTAGTTAGAGCGGAAATACAATGGTATATAGAATTCGTAACTGAAAGGATAACTAAATAAAAATGAAAAATCTTTAATTTTCAATAATTGAAAATCTAAAAGAATTGGAAATTACAAAGTAATTTCAATAATGTCAACGCTGTCAATGAACCCTCTTGATGTTTCACCATCTCGGTATCGTTATGATACTATATTGAAATATCAGCAACAACTACAAGATTTGATCGATATTTACACTGTAAAAAAGAAAAAATATCAGCGAAGAATTACCGCGCTAGATATAACTGTTTACACGGTATCTGGAATAATTGCGTCAACCGGGATAATATTATCTTCGGTGACTATGACTGCACCAATTGTACTTCCTATTGTGATTTCCGCGGTAATTGCACTTACTGGAATATTCACCGGAGTAACAAAGAAAATCTCGTCGTGTTCCGCGAGTAAACTCAGAGATTACACGTTAAAACTCAACACAGCAACAACCGCGTATACGGGATTAACCGCGATGATTTCATCAGCGATAACTGATCAAGAAATCACCGAAGAGGAATTTTCGCATATCACCGAGTGTTATAATTCCACGATGAAGAAATTAAATAATGACAATTTAATTAGTGATGGGAATGCGAAATCAAGAATTGCGAAACAATTTTCAAACTAAAATTTTCCAAATTTCAAAGAGCAATAACTCGTTAACGTTTTCTTGGAAATATCCAATTCAATGGTATGTTGTTGGAATTCCATCCGGTGATTACACAATCGATGAGTTTAATAAACAATTAAATCAACATATAAGTTTACTGACCGGAGAACCTGAATCTAATACGTTAATGCTATTTTCCAACGGGAGTATAATTATAACATCTCCGAGAATCGTTGTTGATATTTATCAAAGTAGTATCAGAACAGTGATAGGTTGGCCTGAACACCCCCACGAAAATAGTCTCTTTTTTCTAACGTACGGAGATTATGAACTTGGAAATGAAAATCCTTAAAAATTCTTCGAATTTTCAACAATTGAAAATCTAAAAAGATTTTACAATAATGTCGCAGGAATTACTTCAGCGAATAGCAGAAAATACCACACCGGTAAAAACAAGTATGATTACAATATCATCAAAGATCCCTGAATTCAGCGTGAATTTTCCCTCTCCGGTTCCGGTAAAAGAACTTGCGTTAGCTAAGTTACGAGTATATAATAGCTGGCCTAATATTAGGTCGACAACATATGTTGATCAACAACCAAATAATTCACTAGTGTTTGCAAACAAAACTAAACCAGATGGCACTCCAGACTGGCAAATTGTGTATATACCAACTGGGTCATATCAAATTGAAGATATCAGAGATGAGTTTGATCGTAAAATAAAATCTATTACCGGAGAAGAAAAAAAAATAATTATTGACGTTCACGAGCCGACGCTATCATCGTCGATTGAAATCGCAGAAGGATACTCTGTAGATATTTATAATAGTTCTATAACAACAGTGTTAGGTTGGCCTGATCGATTAAGTGTTAATATTGAACCTAAACCAGTAAAATCTGATTACATTACTGATCATATCGCATCTGATAATCCTACAAGAACTTATAACTATTTTGAGGAATTAAACTTTACAAAAGTATATCTCGGTGAGGATGGTGTTTATAGAATTCCTACCTTTAGCGATTATAAACCCGATAAACCACATACCGAGGAAAAAATAGAAACCAGAACTAGTCCTATGGGCATCTCTCAAAATTTCTATGAGATGATTGACAATTTTAACCTGTTATTGTTATCGCTAAAATCTGGTTCTCTCACCCAAGCTGAATTTATTAGTGTTGTAGCAGTATGTAATAAAATTATCTACGATATGGAGACATTTTATTCGAGACTAATAAGTGTTTACACTGATGATAATTCTCCGATATCACAAACAAGTGAGGCACAAGATTATCAAAAAAAAATAAAAGAAAATCCAAATTATAAATTCATAGAATATATACCTGAGCAACTAAAAAAAGAACTTAACGACGCCATCGATGAAGGTTTTAATAAAATTTATGATTAATGGACAATAAAATCAAAACAACTACTAGAAAAAGTAATTCTTAAACACAATAACAGTCCAGATAGTAGTGGAAGACATATCGCTCCGAACAACGTAAATATAACTTCGGTAATTGCGCTAAATTTAGTGTGTGACGCCATCGAAGGAAGTTATCAAATTGATTTAACAAGATCAAATCAAGCTCAACAGGGATATATTTTATATACATTTTCACCAACACAACCACCAGGATTCTTAATAACGGAAGACCCAGTTAACCCTGTTTATATGAGAACCCACAATAACTCACTTACAAGAATTAATTTTAAACTTACCGATCAAGCGAATAATTTGATAGATCTTCGCGGTGAAGAGCTAATTATTAGTCTATTTGTGAAATCTTAAAGATTTTTATCGATTAAATTGTTAAATCAAAAAAAAATCTACCAATTAGCATATCTAGTAAGTTCTTTTATTTTTTTATTTAATTCTTTATTTTCTTTTTTAAGAAGAAGTATTTCATCTTCATCCTCATTAATTTGTTCTTTATATTTTTGTATTTTTTCTTTAAGGGTTAAAAACTCATTATTTAACTTAGTAATTTCAGTTAACTGAAGATTATTTACTTCCTTTAACTTATCAAATTCAGCGGAGTTAACAGAACTCTTTAATTTTTCAATATGTAAATTTAACTTTTTAATCGTATCAACTTGTTTTTGATTTAATGTATGTAACTTATCAAACTCAACAGCCAGGATATGAGAGTTTTCAATTTGAGTTTTTAATGAATTAATCTCATTGAATTGTTCTTGATTTAGGGCTTTTAATTTATTGTATTCGGCAGTAGAAATATCTCCACCATCTGATTTCTCAATTTGAGATTTAAATTCTTGTAGTTGTTCAGCTAAATTATAATTTTTATTTTGTAATAAATCTAAAGTTGTATTTAATTTACTATTCTGATTACTTAATAAATATATTTGTGCTTGTTGTTGCTGATCTTTATTTTTTAGCGAGTTTATATATTGTTGTTGCTGCGTTAACGAGTTTATATATTGTTGATGTTGTTGTTCTTTTGCTTCAGAGTCAATACATTTTTGACAAGGTAAATTTTCTGGTATGTCTACGGGATTTCCACCGCCGTGAATTTCTCCAAGTGGTTGAGAAAAAATTATTTGAGGAATTTTTTTTTGCTCTCGTGCGTGTGCTTGAGAATTTTCAATAATATCAAACATACGATTTAATATTTTATTATTGACAGTTTTATTTATCGGACTACCCCAAATTGCGTATACTCGAGAACTTCCAATATGATATTTTGCTTTAATTTTACCTTTTGACGCGATAATATCTTCAATGTTTTTTTCGGATAACGTCGTTGATGTTATGGGCATGCTATTTAATAAAAATATTAAATTCTTTTAAAAAAAATTAAGAATTAATGAGAATTTTTGAGAATTAATGAGGAATCTTAATAATAATTAAAAAAACATTATCGTGTTAAGGTTTGCTCATCTGAGACAATAATTTTCGCCTGAAATGTAAAGTCTCAGATTGGTAAAATACGAGTTAACGATTTTTTTTTAAGTCTCAGATTCGGGAATGGCCAATATCGATGGGTGATATTTTTTTATTTTTAGACAAAAAGTCACAGTCACCCTTTCTGCTGCTCTCGGCCAGGGATCGAACCAACGACCTCCCGCTTCCGGGGCGGACTCTCTAACCACTAGGCCACCGAAGCAGTTGTAATGAATAGAGTGGATAAGTTACGCATATCATTAAGTTATGTATATCTGTAATGAATAGAGTGGATAAGTTACGCATATCATTAAGTTATGTATATCTGTAATAAATAGAGTGGATAAGTTACGCATATCATTAAGTTATGTATATCTGTAATAAATAGAGTGGATAAGTTACACATATCATTAAGTTATGCATATCTGTAATGAATAGAGTGGATAAGTTACGCATATCATTAAGTTGAATGAACATAGTGGAACCCAACCTAAAAATGCATTAATCTACTGAGTCCGGAGGAAATAAATTATTTTGATACCTTGAATTAATACATCTCATGCATATTCCTCACATGTATCTTCACCAGTGCAACAGTGTCCTGAAAGCTTTGTAGTGTGTCAGCACAATATATAACCATGTTATAGGAAAGACAACAGTGTTCTAAGGGCTTTATGTATGTATGTATGTATGTATGTATGTATGTATGTATGTATGTATGTATGTATGTATGTATGTATGTATGTATGTATGTATGTATGTATGTATGTATGTATGTATGTATGTATGTATGCATGCATGCATGCATGTATGTTCATATATATATATATATATATATATATATATATATATATATATATATATATGTGTGTTTGTGTGTGTGTGTGTGTGTGTGTGTGTGTTACTGACATTATGGAAGTGTTAATTCCCCTCATATAGACCGCCTGAGATGCTGAATTGTTAATTACCCTGTCTTGTTTTAAAAGTTAAAACTGTATGCATGTATGTGTTAATTACCCTGTTCTCTGCCTGAAAGCAGTCTGACTTTTTATATAACATTATATAAAATTTGATTGCCCTTCTTTATCTAACATTATACATTTTAGTAACCCTTTTGTATGTAACATTATATAATTTAATTGCCATTATATAATTTGATTGCCATTATATAATTTGATTGCCCTTCTTTATCTAACATTATACATTATACACCAGGCTAACCAGTCAACATATCTCACACAGTCAAATTATCCTGACACCAGGTAGACTGGTCCTAGCACTAACTTCTAATGCTCAGTGCCAAGTAAGGCAGCTGCTAGTACCATTTTTTTTATAAGTCTTTGGTATGACTTGGTTGGTGTTGGATCTGAAGCCTCTTGCATCAGTGGTGGACACTCTAACCACAGTGATCCATTGTAATAAGGAAGAAACTTATAATGTGTGAGTGTTTTATATAAATCAAAATGTCAATCATAAGCCAATCATCATGGCTCATAAATGTCACTTACAGTTATACTCTGAAGAGTACCTGGGATTGAGAATTGAAGGCATTGTAAATGTAAGTTGTCCATCTTTATCACAGGCAAGTTCTTGAGAATAAGTGAGAACCAGTCTAATTTGTGACTGAGGAGGAAGTTGTCCCAGTCTGCATCTGAACACATCCTCTTCCTGTCCATTATCTGGTAGAAAGAAGAAATAAGAACATCTAGTCTGTTTCTAATGTTTATATATCGATTTGTCTAATGGAAATGCATCAAGGGGATTCTGTAATTTTCACTAAACTGCTATAGATGCAACAGCATCTTCAAGAAGACCCAATGAATCCATTGCAGATTATTAGATAAAAATTGTGGGAAATCCATAAAACCTAAGTCAAAATGCAAGTCACATGACAGTTTCTTGCTTATTGCACATGAACTGCATTTGCATAAAAGACACACCATTTTTTCCAAAAGAAAATATATAAAGATCATACAACAAGAAGGCACATTTTTTTTAAAATGGAAAATGTACAATCACACACTAATTTAATTACTTACTACCTGCACAAAAACTGGAGGTGACTTATATCAATATATATATATATATATATATATATATATATATATATATATAGAGAGAGAGAGAGAGAGAGAGAGAGAGAGAGAGAGAGAGAGAGAGAGTGAGAGGTATGACCATCATGCAAATGTTGTTTTGTATTGGTGTCTTGTCACTGTTACTATAAGTTATGTAAATAGTAGTGTACAGTTACCATTTGTACTCAGTCTTGTATGAGTGTATACCAGTAGTTACTATTGGTATTAGATTGGTGCTAATGTATAGTGACCATTATTACTAGATTGGTATAAGTAAATAGTAAATAGTAATTCTTAGTACTAGTTCTGCACTAGTGTATAGCTGTATTATGTATTCAATGTACACAACATCTCTCCTAGTCTGGTCAAGTTATATGGGTGTTAACCAACAAATATATCCTTCACAAGTTGGTAGAAATGAAAACTAGGCTTATTGAATAGAGCATACAACATTTATACAAACAGGAAACAATGTGTAGTCCTTTGAGTATCATCATATGATAGATATTACTAAGCTAAAATTTATACATGGGAAATATACAGATAAGAACAATCATATTAATAAAATGCTATGTTAAACATAGGTAGTATCTGCTATGGCAATATTATTCATAGACAGGGCTGTCTCTGCTATGACAATTTTATGCATAGACATGTTTGTTTTTGCAGTGACAATGTTATGCATAGACAGGTCTGTCTCTGCTATGACAATGTTAATCATAGACAGGGCTGTCTCTGCAATGACAATTGTATACATAGACTGGGCTGTCTCTGCTATGGCAATGGTATGTATAGACAGGGCTGTCTCTGCTATGGCAATGGAATGTATAGACAGGGCTGTCTCTGCTATGCCAATGTTATGAATAGACAGGTCTGTCTCTGCTATGACAATGTTTTGTATAGATAAGGCTGTCTTTTATATGACAATGTTATGCATAGACAGGGCTGTCTCTGGTATGGCAATGGTATGCATAGACAGGGCTGTCTCTATTATGGCAATGGTATGTATAGACTGGGCTGTCTCTGCTATGACAATGTTATGCATAGACATGGCTGTCTCTGCTATGGCAATGGTATGTATAGACAGGGCTCTCTCTGCTATGGCAATGGTATGCATAGCCTGGGCTGTCTTTGCTATGACAATGTTAAGCATAGACAGGGCTGTCTTTGTTATGGCAATTTTATGCATAGGCAGGGAGTATCTGCTATGGCAAAGTTATGCATAGACAGGGAGTATCTGTTATGGCAATGTTATGCATAGACAGGGCTGTCTCTGCTATGGCAATAGTCAATATACCTCATCTTTGTCAACGCACTGAGCTGAAAATTTTCTTCCATCAATGTTTGCTTGAAATTTGTAAACAGTGCAGGAATACTCTCCAGAAGGAAAAACAATTATAGTCTCCACAGGACTGGTTTCACTGTTGATGTACAACAATGTAGACTCCACAGAACAAATAAACCCCTTGACTGTAACATTGATCATTACTCTTGAAAGAGGAACTGAAACTTAACAAATATAATGGCAATTTTATTCATTTATAATTATAATTAACTGGATGAAAATAACAGTGTTAAAATCAAACATTGAATTCCTTAGCTTTTGTTATCAGCTTAAGACACTTTTATGACGCTATAAAAATCATCTGTTATATTAAATAATTACTGTATTTAACATAATGCTTGTAATGTGCAATTAAGAAATAATTTTGTTAAATTTCATCAGTTAATAATAATCAGTCAACACTGACAATGTCATAAGCAATGCCACATTCACACCATTGTCCTGTTAAGCACCACCTTGGATGTTTGAGGTCATGGGTTCAAACCCCAGCCAAGTCATATCAAAGACTTATAAAAATGACACTAACAGATGCCTCACTTGGTGCTCACCATTAAAAGGTTTAGTGTTAGGACTGGTAGGCTTGGTGTCAGGATAATGTGACTGGGTGGGACATCATGCTATATGTCTGTGTCATGATGCCTCAGTGTTAGACATCACTATAAACTGCCACAATGCAGACATCATAGTGATATGGCAGAAAAATCATTAAAGCTATGTAATAAAATATCCAAACCAAATCCAAATGTCCTGTCACAAGACTTAGCTCCCTTTTACAATTTTGAGAGCTCTCATCTCTCTCTCATATGATCATGCTGAATAAACAAAATGTAAGATCTAATTTGGGCATTGATTTAAGCCACAATGCCAAGTGAAAATTAAGCATTGGTCATAGATGATGGTAAGTGATAGTGAGACAACAAACATACATAACGGTAAGTGGTGGTAATGAGGCATCAGACATGCATGATGGTAAATGATAATGCAACACTAGACATGCATGAAGGTATGTTGTAATGAAACACCAATGAGACATGATGGTAACTGGCAATGCAATACCAAACATACATGATAGTAACAACACACGAGACATGCATGATGGTAAGTGCAATTAAGATGCCAGACATGCATGATGGTAAGTGCTAATAAGACACCAGACATGCATGATATTAAGAGCTAATAAGACACCAGACATGCATGATATTAAGTGCTAATAAGACATCAGGCATGCATGATATTAAGTGCTAATAAGACACCAGACATGCATGATATTAAGTGCTAATAAGACACCAGACATACATGATGGTAAGTGGTAATATGACAACATACATGCATGATAGTAGTGGTAATATGACACCAGACATGCATGATGGTAAGTGCTAATATGACACCAGATATGGATGATGGTAAGTGCTACTAAGACACCAGACATACATGATGGTAAGTGGTAATAAGACACCAGACATGCATGATAGTAAGTGCTAATAAGACACCAGACATGCATGATATTAAGAGCTAATAAGACACCAGACATGCATGATATTAAGTGCTAATAAGACATCAGGCATGCATGATATTAAGTGCTAATAAGACACCAGATTGGTAAGTGCTAATATGACACCAGATATGCATGATGGTAAGTGCTAATAAGACACCAGACATACATGATGTTAAGTGCTAATATGACACCAGACATGTATGATTGTAAGTGCTAATAACACACCAGACATGCATGATGTTAGGTGCTAATAAGACACCAGACATACATGATGGTAAGTGCTAATAAGACAACAGACATGCATGATTGTAAGTGCTAATAAGACGCCAGATATGCATGATGGTAAGTGCTAATAAGACACCAGACATACATGATGGCAAGTGCTCTAATAAGACACCAGTCAAGCATGATAGTAAGTGCTAATAAGACACCAGACATACATCATGGTAATGAAATACCAGACATACATCATGGTAAGTGCTAATAAGACTTGCATGATAGTAGTGGTAAGGAAACACCAGACACACAATTATAAGTGGTAATTTCCTGATGATAATGAGATACTAGACATACATCATGGTAAGTGGTAATGAGACACAAGACATGCATGATGCTAAGTGGTAATGAAACACCAATCATACATGAAGATAATGAATACCAGACATAAATCATGGTATGTTGTAATGAAACACCATGATGGTAAGTGGCAATGTGGCACTAGCCAAACATCATTGCAAATGCAACAATAGTATAGAATAGTAAGTGGTAATGAGACACCAGATGTTTATGATGGTAAGGGGGAATTGCAATGCATGGGTTTTATAGTGAAAGGCAAAAACACGGTTATTCCATGGCATAAATTGACCTACTTGTCAGACCTACATCTACCTCAGTTTATCACCTTTATCTAAGTTGCTGATTCGGCAGAGTTTGAATTACCATATAGTACTGCTTCTGGAACACAACATTGATGACCGCTCTGATGGCCTAGTGGTGAGAGCGTCTGCTGTGGAAGCAGGAGATCATGGGTTCGATCCCTGGCCAAGTCATACCAATGACTTATAAAAATGGTACTAACAGCTGCCTCGCTTGGCACTCAGCGTTAAGCGGTTAGTGTTATGACTGGTCAGCCTGGTGTCAGGATAATGTGAATGGGTGGGACATCATGCTACATGTTTGCGGCATGATGCCCCAGTGCTAGACATCACTATAAACTGTCTCACTGCAGACATCGTAGCGATAAGACTGATTTTGTTTTAAAGCTATGTAACAAATTCTAATCAAACAAACAAACAAACAAAATCGATAAAACACCAGACATATTTGATGATAAGTGGTAATGGGACACTATATATATATATCCGTTAAATGATAAACCGAGTATTGAAAAACTAAAACCCATGAAACTGTCGTCGTTGAATTGTGTAGCGGAACGAATATTAGAACACTTCACAAATGCATTGCGTGGAAATAAATTGACTGATATAAGACGCAAAAAATAACCGAGTGGGAGTTAACAGTAAAGGAGCACGGGGCAACATTTCAAGATATAACTAAATTAGAAACATCATTAAGATTCCCAATATCGGTAATGACAATAACTGGTGAAGTATTATACGAATCAAAATATAAATCAAATGGAGCTCCAATCAAAATTATTGACCATAATGGACACCTGCGGCAACAATATTTCCGCGGGATAGAACCATAAAATATATACCCGCAGAGTTCTCCGGAGAAGAGAAACTATTTGATTTTATTTACCAGCTGAGTAAAAACGATCCTGTGTCAGTATGGTTACTTCACAGTTTTGAGCACGAGGAGGGTAGATTCGATCAATTTGTAAGACCCAATGGAGAATTATACCGCACCGAAGCCCTCCAACACGCAATGAAAAAACTAGCTAGCAGTTTCTCGAAGAGTTTCGACGACGAACAATTACTAACAAACTGTTTTACAATTCCGTCGGTTGCAGCTCATTTTGTACATTTCGAAAAACTTCTTTTAGGAATAAGTACTTTTAATGTTTGAGATTTTAATAGTAACATTGTTATGTTAGCAGGATTGTTCACTTAATACTTTTATTTATAATATATTGTAACGGAATGTTTAAATGTTCTAAAGAATTCATATTTAATTATATTTATTTAATTTTTATTGTAAAGGTTGAAATTGCTACCATCTTCATGTTTTGATTTAATGATTGAAATAAAGAATTCTTTAAGTAAGAAAGAATAATATCTAGCTATATATTTTAAATCTATATTCTATTTTAAAATAAGTAAAATGCATTTCTTTAAATTAACTGTTAAATTAATTTCAGTTATTACATTTTATACTTTTGGCTATCTTGAAATTGATCGAGAATTAACTATTTGTATAATATTCTAAAATGCAGAAGTTATACGAATGAATGAAGTTGGAAAGCTTAAAAAAAAGGAAAATATAATATGTATTGCATGAATTTGTATTATAAAGTTTTTAGATGTGTTTCTAGAATGTAGTCATTATATGCGTGTTGATTAATTAAATAAAGTCAGTTCCGTACCGACGAGAAAATAGATGTCTGTCTTCTCATTACAGATGAAGCTGTGACTTATTATCGTGGCGACACCTCTTCCTTTCTTCTCTCTCTCTCACCATGGATATTGACGCTCCTTAACTTACGACTAATTCCGTCTCATAGCAAGAAATATTGACAACTTTTTTCTTTCATAACAATTATATCCTATCGAGCTCAAACTGAAGTCTGGTTACCACAACCCAATCTAGATAGTATAATCAGCGAGCAACGAAAACAGTTTCCCGATCTTGACGAAGAAAATATCAGGAAATGGTCCAAACAGTTATTTGAACTTAGAAATAAAGACGCAAAGGATCTTGGTAGAAGAATATTTGGTAAATTTACTCAAGGTGGAAAATGCGACAATAAACGATATTCTTAACGGTTGACTATAGATAGCGTTGAGTACGATTTTATAATCGCGGATATAACATCTAAGGGTATATACGTCGATCGTAAAGACTCTTTCTTGTCCGATGGAACAAAATTTGGTACAATTGTTACTTACGCAGACGGAGAAAATCTTCAGTATACACATTTGAGGGCGTCTATGCTAGCTTATGCTTCTATCAATTTATTTTCGATGATAAATAGATTTCCTGACACCGCAGTTAGAGTAGCCACTGATTCATTTTATATAGACGCGAAACACAGCGAAGCAGTTGCTGAATTCACTAATTCTGACGAGAGCTGGGGATCATGGAGAATGAAGCGGGAAATACTGCGTGACTATTCCAAATCAGCAGATGTTACGATTGAAGATAAATATTTGAAAAATAATCAGATGTCAGAACTATCCAATGCACCGCTGATATCCGATCCAATATGTAGATATAAAACCAGCTACCTAAACGGCTGTGGCGGGTCAGGAAAGACGACTCGTGCGATTGAGTTATTTCGTGGGAAATCAAATATGATTGTGTTAACACCAACCCACAGACTTGCAAGAGAGATGAAACAACGAGGAATTAATGCCTGTACTTATCACAGTTTCTTTCGATGGAAAGGCGATGAATGGACTCCTGATCGAATGGGTGAAAAATATATTCCTGAAGTCGTTATTTGGGATGAAATATGCACGGTGTCGTTCGATGTATTACAAAAGTTTCTCTAGTGGTTATTGCTAGCGAATACAAATGTAATAATGTGTGGCGATCATGGCCAACCACCACCATTTGTCGGTTTATCCCCACATGATTGGCTGAAGAATTTTGTAGACTATTATGAAGAAATTAACTCCGATCATAGAGCAGATGATGAACAATTACGCGAGTTCAAAAAGCTAATCAGATTACAACCTGATAGAATTCATTATGAGATAGCGCGTGAAATGATTCAGAAACACCATTAAAAGATTTCTTGGAAGCGTGAAGACCAAACGATTTGATAATCGCAAGTAGAAAAATAGTCAGAGACAAACTTCAGATGAAGTTATTTGAATTGCATAAAGAAAAAATTACAACACTTCCAGTACCGTTGTGTTATAGGCCTTCGGATACACGAAAACAGAATATTGAAGTTGATATTCCAGGACAGCGTGAAAAGCAGAATTTAGTGTTAAATGATATTGTGCTGGTTGATATCAGCGTCGTCGAAGATATATTGCGCGCTGATAAATCCCCATGGACGCTAGGTTAAGCAGCGACGATACATTCTTCACAGGGATTGACTAAATCAGATACATTTGTTTGGATGGTGGATAATCACATCGAGTGGTGAGATTTAGTTTATCTCGCAGCATCCAGAGTACGAAGAATAAATCAACTTCGAAGAGTTGTTTTAGATGATAATGACACTATAATAAGTGATATTGTCAGCGATGATATAATCAGAAAAAAACTTTCTGGTTATAAACAGCAGGATAAAAAAAAATAATAGAGAATTTGATATTGATGCTGAATTAATAATTACGCTAAAGCAACAACAGAATAATCACTGCGCGAGCTGCAATTGTATAATGCGTTGATGTTGTTCGGATAAAGATCCTCGACAATTTACCGTAGACAGAAAAGATAGCAGTATTGGTCATACCAAAGATAATGTGATACTGATTTGACTTGAGTGCAACAGACGAAGAGGTGCTAGTTAAGACCACGCGGCGGTAATTGAGTATCCTCGGGTATCACTTGCAGTTGTTCACGAGTAAATCCTCGCTGAGGAGCGGTCAAATCCAGTCTATAGATTGCTGGTCTACCCGTAGATCGTGTTATACTAGATATTTTATGCGCGGTTACACTCCAAATAGGATCAGTAGCTCTTTTTGTTACCACCTTCTAGCTCTCCTGGTTCATACAAATACCTAATAGTGACATTGCCGAGTATTGGTTGTTTTGAAAAATCTTTTTGCGGTTGTACGGGTATATACTTCTTTTTAATCGCGTTGTTAGGTTTGATATTAATCGTTCGAGTAACCTCATTATTCAGCGCGGTAATTATGCCTGGTAATCTCTTGACCCATTCACGAGATCGTTTATCCTGAATAAATTCCTTCGCGTATTGATATCCAAATAACCGCTCAGCAAGTGTACGATTAAATCGTTCAACAATTGCCTGATCGCGATGTAGTGCAGTATGCCCTCGTCGTAACGCGGTATTATGATTCTTCATCGTTGATAGAACCACGCCCTGAAATTCCTTGCCAGGATCAACTTGTAATAGATTTGGCCAGAGCAGAGGACCCCTTCGATAAATCCTTTCAAATGCACAAGCCACTTCAGTTGATGATTTTGTCTTTAGCGGTTCTGCTTGTTTGTATCGACTCGCAATATCAACTACAGTAAACGCGTATTTGTAACCACCATCATGTGGCAGAAATAATAAATCAGCTTGATGAACTTCATTAGGAACGGTCACATCAAAATGCGAGTAGTTAATTTGTTTAGGCGGCGGTAGATAAATTTGCCATATCGCCTGTTTGGATAACCAATCCGCTGCAGTGGTATTTTTCACCTTTGCGGCGCTAGCGAGTTTACCAATTGCTACTTTACCCCGCCAGTATCCTTTAGGAGAATAATAAATAGATTCCATGTTATTATTAATTACCGACACCTAACATCAATTTACCTTTCATAGCCGATTTTACTAACCATGAAGCCAACTTTTCTTTGAAGGATTTATCAGTGATAGAATCCTACGCATGAATTAATTTTACATCTGCGAGATGTCTGTGTTGCAGATTACTGCTTTTATAAGCAACATCATGAGCATGACACGCCTTATCAATGGCGTTTATTTGGTTTTCACCACGTCGAGGATGGTTTTGATCATCGAGTTAGATACAAAGTCTCGTCCCGGGTCCACAATAACTATACCCTGGAAGATGTTTTTCTCCTGGATACTTCGCCCATGGTGTTCCCGGGAGTTTAGTTAGCTTGGCTGCAATATCACCTCCTCGGTTTTTTTAAAATCCTTGGAAACAAATCTAAATTTTGTGTACTACATTGTACGCATTTACCAGAAAGTGCTGATCTGTTATTGCTAGTTGTAATGGTATTCAAGTCATCTGTACCAGTACGCTTCTTACATTTCACACAATGTAGATCCATAATATATTTATAATAACATGAATGTAATTGATTATTCAGCTACCGGACGAAGAGAACCTATTAAACACCATGCGATGTTGCCGAATTCAATTAGAATTATTATAATCGGACCATCTGGAAGTGGCAAGACACAATTGTTACTTAATTTAATAACGAGATGGATGAGATGGGACAAGCTGTATTTGGTAGCTCCAAATCTAGATGATCAGCGATGTTACAATATATGTATTAAAAGATTTTAACGACAAAGCGGTAGAATAATCCGGCGAGGGTATTATTGAGGTTATAACCGATATCGATGAAGCACCGAGCATTGATGATATTGATGGAGTTATTAACAATTTAGTCGTATATGATGATATCATGTTAGACAATCAAAAGAATCCCGCTAGGATATTTTCCAAAGGTAGGCATAAAAAACTGACGTGATATATGTCACTCAACGATACACACAAATACCAAAAGTAATCAGAGATAACTGCAATATTCTTGCCGTATTCAACGGAGTTGATACACATACTCTTAGAAATATTTGGCAAACTTTGTGCAGCGGTGATATGGATTATAATCTCTTTAGAAATTTCTTTAGTAGCGCTCAGTCAATCCCACACGGATTTGTGACAATAAATTTATCAGATCCTCGGACGCGATATCGTGTCAGACTTGATAAAATATTCTGTTAAAATCATTTACTGAATCTCGTAAAGAATTGTTAACCCATAGCAGGGGGGGAGGGGGACAACAACAGTGGCGTCTTTTTTGTTTGCCAAATGGACCCTTACGAGGAAGCCTTAGTTTACCAAATAGACCTTTCTATTAAGTATTTACTAGGAAGCCTCAGTTTCTCAAATAGACCTTTCTATTAAATATTAACGAGAAGGAAGCCTCGTTGACGCCTATAATGTTTGTCGGATCCCCCCCCCCTTCTGCTGCTCTCTGACTTCAGTTCTACTCTAGATTTAATGACTCTCGGTCTTGAATAAGAATTTGCAAGAATTTGAATAATATTGGCTATATTTTCTCTAAAAGTGAAATTGTTTTTTTTTAAAAAAAATTAATTTAAAAACAGTGTGTCTTGGGTAAAAGTCGTCTGGCGATGCCCATCCTTCTCCAGACCAAGGAGTTGCCAGAAGGGGATGTAGTACATCGTCCAACTGCCTTAGGGTCTCCACTCCTGATTTCCTTTTAGGGTTTACTCACTTAGCCTTGGGTAACCAAAGCCAACCTGCAAGGCAGCAGGAAACTCGTTTATGCGCGGGTTCGCAGTGCCTCAACGACCACACTAGGTCAAGAGACTGATGATGATGAATTTAAAAACTCCACAGCTAAAAGTAATTTCTGTAAAAACAAATCAACAGCATTCCCAATATTAAGATCAGTGATATAATATTATCCTCCTTGCATATCATCTGTTTATCAGATGTTTCTATGAAGTGTTTCTTGTGATCTAGTATGTGTTATATCAGGCACTAACCATGGCATAATGCTATCCTTGAAGAAGTTTAAAATGGGAGAATGTGATAAACTAACCTATCATTACTTTGATGTTGGCATAATGGTGTCTAAATCATGCATTATTTAAAGCTAATGTACTTGCTGTAAATAGTGATTGTAAGCAGGTCATTAGAACTTTGACTGGCCTACATTGTGGTGTTTTAATTAATGTTTGTTACTTAGCATACATATATCATAGTGTTCACAGTCAAAATAATTACATTTTGAAAAATCCTTTTCTGATTATTGATATGTAATACATACCGGTTCTACATATTTTCACCTATTGGTCCATCTGTTATAGATGTCACCTTGTGTCTAACCATCTGTTATGTTATACATGTATCCTTCTGTTTATCCATCTGTTCTACATGCATTGTTTTGTTTCTCCATCTGTTCTACTTGTATCCTCATGTCTCCATCTGTTCTATTTGTATCCTCATGTCTCCATCTGTTCTACATGTATCCTCATGTCTCCATCTGTTCTACATGTTTCCTCATGTCTCCATCTGTTCTGCCTGTATCCTCATGTCTCCATCTGTTCTACATGTTTCCTCATGTCTCCATCTGTTCTGCCTGTATCCTCATGTCTCCATCTGTTCTACACGTATCCTCATGTCACTGCACATCATGCTGGTCTAGTGACCAAGTTTGTACATCGTAATACAACTCACTGGTCATCATGATGCTTACAGGCTGCTTGAAACGAATCCTTCTGTTCTAAACACTTTTTAAAAACGTAGTCTTCTATTGCTAATATAAATCCCTTGTTAAGTCTCAAACAAGAATAGAAATATGTGCATTATACTGCGGAAACCAAAGCTACATGGCAAATATACACAATGACGTGATAGTACAATATTGATACCTTATTTACAAGAAATAATAAACTTACATGCTTCTATAGCTGAAGATGAGCAAGTCCTTATAGTAGACCACTGACTGACAAGACAATCTGTAATGTAAAGAATTTATTTATACAATTCCTTGACACACAGTCACAAGTATATCGATATAAATCATTATTTATTTAATCTGATACCACTATAAAATTTCATTATTGTGAAGGGAGATAAATCTGATAAGGACAAGTAAAGCAATTAGAGTTATCTCCATTTGTAGTACTATTTCATAAATTAATATCTTTCTTTGTTTTATTTTATCTCCTTCGGTACAGCAAGCTAATCGGCTTACAAATAATGTATTTTCAAAGAAATAAAAAAAAAATCAAAGAATAACGCTATCATAAGGAACAATAATTTAATGTTTTATGATGTCGATGAAATATGGTCTTTATTTAACATATCAGTGTGAATAGCTCCAATAGATTAGGAAGAGTGAAATTTTATAGACATTTTACATTTATTATTTTTGGTGATTTTAAAAAAAAGAACCCAAATCCTCATTTTTTTTAAAAAAAATCTTTATCATTGAAGCAAAACTGTAAAATCTTAATACACAACGCCTATTACTTGAGCTACTTATGGATTTCTATGTGTTAGCTTATATAACATATGACACGTTTTATCATTAGGGTCCTCCCATTAATTCCATGAATTTTAACAGACAATCACGCATCACGTGGGGGTGCCCTTTTGCAATCTCTCGGGCTTCATTTGGGTGTGTATGTACAGAAATGTTGAACATAGAGAAGGACCATAAATGTGTTGTGTTAAATGTGTTAAGAGACCCTTATGGGAGAAGTACACTATGATGACGTCATAGGTCTACGTCACATGGCACTACGCTAAATTGACAGACCTGTGGAAGAGTTGCAAAAATGGCCCCATTAAGGTAAATTTCAACATACGAAAAGAAAAATAAACATACTTTCTAAGTCTACTGCTTTCCTCGTGTAGCTCCCGTACTGCACAAGAGAACCCAAAATATGGGTCAATTAAACTATTTAGACAATTTTGATAACGCTAAATAAATAATTACGTTGAGGCGACCTAACTCTAGCCGGGAGAAGTACAATTTAAATTAAAGAATATATAGACTCCCACATGAGGAGAATTGAACTCAATATGAAATAAATAAACAATGTGAAGAACGACACGAAAAAATACAATCATTAAAGAAATAAGTTTTAACAAAAATTTAAATAACGATAGTACATCGTACTTCGCTCCAAATTCGCAATCAAAATAAATAAATATAAAAACTTTTAAGAAATTTAAAAATGATGATCCGAATTTTAAGGATCAAAATCATCATTTGGACAAATAGGACGAACTGAAAAAAAAGCAGGCTATCGTTATGTTATGACAGTTTCTGTTATGTGGGTTGTGATTATCTTTTCATAACCTTCTTCTCATTTCTTGCTATGAGAAGGAATTACTCATATGTTAGGGAGCGTCAATATCCAGAGAGAGAGAGAGAGAGAGAGAGAGAGAGAGAGAGAGAGAGAGAGAGAGAGAGAGAGAGAGAGAGAGAGTTCAGGCTCTCTTAAAAGAGTGTCGCCGCGATGATAATACAGCTACATCTGAAATGAGAAGGCAAACGTCTATTTTCTCGTCGATACGGAACTGACTTTTTTTAATTAATCAACACACATATATTGACTACATTCTAGAAACACATCTAAAAACTTTATAATACAAATTCATGAAATACATATTATATTTTCCTTTTTAAGCTTTCCAACTTCATTCATTCGTATAATTTCCGCATTTTATAATATTATACAAATAGTTAATTCTCGATAAATTTCAAGATAGCCAAAGGTATGAAATGTAATAACCATAGTTAATGTAACAATTAATTTAAAGAAATGCATTTTACTTATTTTAAAAAAGAATATAGATTTAAAATATATTGCTAGATAATATTCTTTCTTACTTAAAGAATACTTTATTTCAATCATTAAATCAAAACATGAAGTTGGTAGCGAATTCAACCTTTACAATAAAAATTACATAAATATAATTAAATAATAATTCTTTAGAACATTTAAACATTCCGTTACAATATAGTATAAATAAAAGTATTAAGTGAACAATGTTGCTAACATAACAATGTTACTATTAAAATCTCAAACATTAAAAGTACTTATTCCTAAAGAAGTTACAACATATACAATTGTTTTACCTGAAATGAGAAGGCAAAAGTATATTTTCTCGTCTATACGGAACTGACCTGACCCTTTAATGCGTGCTCTATTTACACGCATCTTGTGTCAGGGTTAAGGTATCGGTGAGAAAATATGTCCGCTCTCTTTAGGTATGAATCAGTTTCTCCCGGACAAAACCGGCTTAATTTACGTCATCTGACATAAGGTAAAACTCAAATTTGTGGTTTATCTATATTCGTTTGGCACAAGTTAGATCCAACTATGATAATCCCTTAATATTCTAAGCCAGCAACATGTTTTAACATACTAAGCCAGCAGCGATGTCTGTCCATCATTAGATAAGAACCATTTTGTAGCGACGACTGTCCATCATTAGATAAGAACCATTCTGTATTTACGTTAGCACGGAAGTTTGTGCTAATTTTTTTATTAACCGAATTAGACTTTTGCCAATGCCTGGTTTTACAGAATATATGTTTCACTGATAAGACTTAGGATCTGAGTGACCCAGTAAAATTTTTCCTTTATAACCTAATTCCACACAATAATGTACATTCGTATAGCTAGTGATTTACGTTGCCATCTTATGCTTTTCACATCAACTATTTTCCTTCTATTAATATATAGTTGTGCTTTGAAAATAAATGAAATTAATCTTAACACACTTTAGAACTTACTTTAATATAAATCATTACTTTAATACAATTTAAAAAAAATAGCAATCTTATTAATTTTACTAAAAAATCAATCCCTAATAATTACAAAGAAACACTGAATCTTTGTACATATATAGCACAGACACACACACACACACACACACACACACACACACACACACACACACACACACACACACACACATAGCACCAAAATATCATAAATGTGACCTCTAAAACCTACTCAGATGAACAAACCAATAGAAATAATGATGTTGAACGAAATATTAACAATATTACTATTGTAAAATCTAAAATTGATGAAGAAGCAGAAGAAAACTACAAAATGTTTACAAAGTTAATGGCTGGATATATACATCTATCATTCATGACATAAACATACATGAGAGAGAGAGAGAGAGAGAGACAGAGAGAGAGAGAGAGAGAGAGAGAGAGAGAGAGAGAGAGAGAGAGAGAGAGAGAGAGAGAGAGAGAGAGAGAGAGAGAGAGAACATATATATTTAAATCGCCAAAAGAAGAGAACGACTCAAATTACACACACTGTTTGTGTCCATAATTGTTCTGCTCTCTGCAACAAATTTTGGATATGTTTAGAACGAATGTGTGTGAAAATAGTGACGTCCCGAAGGTAGCTTATAAATTTGGACACAGAAAATAAGCAGTTGGTGCCTTTTATTTTTTAATGTACGCAATTCGGCAAAACGATGCAATTGCAAACATTCTGATAAATACTTTCGGTATATTTGCAACACCCCCACCCACCTACATACATACATACATACATACATACATACATACATACATACATACATACATACATACATACATACATACATACATACATACATACATGAAATTAATACTTAAAGTTAAAGTTATTTGGGAGTGGGGTATTTTTTCCTTTCAAAACATTCCAACTATTCTGCACCCAAACACTCGCACGCCCACATACAATATTTAGATGGTCGCTTCCTTAACCAAGCAGTTTAGGATAAACAAACACAATCCTTTGCTATATTTACTTTGCACATTTTAAACCAGTAAGAATAATCATCCTGATGGAAAAACAGCTCGGTGCGTGTGCACGCGCATGTGTGTTTCCACCCTTTTTCCCTACGATTCATACAAAAATTACCGTTGTACCAGTCAGCAGTACTACCCGGAAGATAATTACAGATGACACGTGACTCAAGTCACAGTGTGAGTACAAGAATATTTAGTGCAGAAGCTGTGGCTTTAAATGAAATAAGTCAATCATGGCAACAGCGAGTGAAGATTTAATTGCTTCAGATGTGATACAAGAGAGTGAAGCAACACTATCAGATGATCTGAACTGCCCACTTTGTATGAAAATATTTAGGTCTCCTAGACGACTACCGTGTTTACATTCGTTTTGTCACGACTGTCTACAGTCACACATATATAGCGTTGTCTCTATGAAAGAGTCTGTAAAGGAATTACGTTGTCCACTATGCGAAAATGTGGCTTTGACAGGAGAATTTTCTGCAGACAAACTGGTGCATCTGTTTCCTCTTAATACACTTATGCTATCGGTCTTAATGAAATCGAAAGTGAAAATAGACCTTGTGTGTAACGCTTGCCAGGTACAGGACGTCGTCTCTCCCGCTGAAAACTTATGTACTGTCTGTGAAGAAGCCCTGTGCGTTCAGTGCTCGAAAATGCATGGAATTTCAAGATTGTCAACAAATCACACTATTTTGAAAATTGAAGACTTGCCAAGCAAACGGCAGACTGTTCTGCAAAATAATGAGCTGTTTCGCTGCACAGAGCATGCGTCATTGCCTGTAGAGTATTACTGTAAAGGTCATGAAACTCAGCTATGTGCCAAATGTTGTGTTGATGATCACGCCAGCTGTCCAGAAGTAATTAAACTAGCCAACAAAACGCCAGATCTATCAGAAGCTTTGAACCAGATGAAAGAGCAGATGAAAAACCTTGAGGATCAGCTAAAACAATTTGCAGCTATCAATGTGTTAAATCTGAGCAAACTTGAATCTGATGTCAACAATTTGACTATTGAAATAAGGACATTAAAGAAAATAATAAATGATGCTTTAGATGATCTAGAAAAAAGGGTGAAAGAGGAAGCGAAAAAAATTGTCAATGACGAAAAGAAGAGAATAAAGCAAACAAACCAAAGATGTCAATATCATTTAACGGCTATTCAGAATTCCAATGTCGTTTTGGAATCGGCCTGTACATATGCAACTCAAAATCAAATGTTTCTTCTCATAAAGAAAATAACAAACCAGTGTTTTATGTCCAAACGGCACAATGATGACAGATTCTCTAAAAATGACATTGTGACATTGCAGTTAGAAGTCAACCCACAACTAACCTCTGTCATTAACATTCCTAGAGGCGAAATAGGCACGTTAAGGATGAAGAAAAATGGTGAAATGCCAGTTGTGCCTGATGGATTCAAACCGCTGAAAGAATGTAGAGTAGAACGTGTGAATGTCAAAGATATGAAAGGATTAAAGGACAAGAAACCTTGGTACTCTAAAGTGACATTTACCAGCAATGAACAACTGTTGCTTGTGGATTTTGAATACAAAATGCTTTACCTCTTGGACTCTTTATGTAACATTGTTTGCAGTCACACATTCTCAGGTCATCCTTTCGACGTCTGTATTGTAAGTGAACACGGTGAAGACATAGCAGCAGTATCACTTCCATACGCAAAATCTGTTCATTTGTTTTCCCTCAAAGATAACTCGATCACATATGTGAAGCAGATACAAACCAAGTACAGATGTTTTGGTATTGCTGCATACAATGATGAAGAGTTGATAGTATCCGGACCATGTGTTGATAGAATGGCGTACTACTGGAGTATAATTACTCTGGATGGGAAGGAAAAAATCCTACCATGAGTTTGATGGTGCAGGTACACACCAGACATATGTCGCTTTGAATGCATTCAGGTCTCGTTTGTATATATCTGTCTGGAAAGATGATTCTCTGCATTGCTTTGGTTTGAATGGAATGAAACAGTTTACATTCACACATCTTGATCTCAAGGAATCAGAAGGTGTTTCCGTGGACAGAGATGACAATGTGTATGTAGTCGGATATCGGTTCCACAATATTTTTCAACTTTCTCCTAGCGGTTTACTTATTCAGATAATTGTGAACGAAATCGAAAATAATCCCATGGGGATGTGCTTTGATAAGAATGGAGATAAATTTGTGCTATCTCATCATCGTACAGGTCCTGGATTTTATCAGCTGGTATTGAAGAACGGGTAACATAATAAGAAATGTAACACACATACATATCGATCACTGAATCTGTTGATTGCTCTATATTCTCTCTCTTCCCTATGTCTAATGCCATTTCTAACAAAGCATCAGTCATCATATATATATATATATATATATATATATATATATATATATATATATATATATATATATATGAAAGTCTATTTGCACTGCCAACCGAAACATGAAACTATCCTCAAGGCCATAAGTAATGTTTTTATGGTTTAGTCCGAAACATTTAGAATATTGTTTCAAAATTAAAAGAATAGAAAATAACAAATAAATATCTGTTATATATGGTAAGTCCCCCCATTTATACTGTTTTGAGCGAATAGAAAATGTTCTTGCACAGGAGAAAGAGTGTAAATAAGGACCTACTTAATACTGAAATAAGGAACAAAGTAGTAGTAGTAGCAGTTGTAGAGATAGTAGTAGTAGTAACAATAGTAGTAATAGTATCATCATAAGGAACAAAGTAGTAGTAGTAACAATAGTAGCATCAGTAGCAGTAGTAATAGTTGTAGGGTTTAATGCTATTTTTAAAAACATTATAGATATACATGACGGCCTGTATTAATGGGGGAGGAAGAACCCAGGAAGCCCCCCGGAAAGAACCACCGACCTACGAGAAGTTGTAACTGGCAAGCTTTCTCATATACCCACATTGGCTGAATCAGAGACTCAAACCTAAGCAGAGGTGAGATGGCAGTGATCCATAATGGAAAGTTATTTAGACCAGTTGGCCACTTGGGTCCCCTCAGTTTCTTTATAGAGGAAGTTATTTTAGCCATGACATTTTGGACCTGTATATTATTTAAACATGTGTTTTTAATTCGATGACAAAGTCTACTAATAATTTTAGTAGAGTGTTTCAAACTCAAGACTGTTCTGTTAAAGGACTGAAATGATAGTTATAACTAGGATAAGCTTTCAAAAGATTCATTTTCATAATACATAACATTATTAACCAATCCTAGCCACCAAAACCATGTTCACCCATTTCAAGACTGGTTCCCATTTCCCATTATAATTAGTACAGTGTGTCATACAGCTAGCAAGAAATCAATACAGTCTGTGTTGCTAGTACTGGGCTTGGGCCAACCTTGACATTAATACAAACTTAAATATTTATAAAAACCCGGTGCCCTCACCCTTTGTCTAATGACCAGTTATGATCCATGGACATTAAATGTTGCCATAATGATTAGAAGAAAACAACACATACAATTTCTAAGAGAAATCTTTATTTCCATCATTATAACTATTTAATAGACTAGAAGACTTTATTAACATGAAGTAAATGGACAAACACATTTTGTGGATAAATACAAATTGTTATTGTTTTTTTAGATTGGTGTTAACTTTTCCTGATTATCTACAATTTGTAGATATTAGATATTGTGATGGAAAGTGACAAACTCAACACTCGTTTTAAAACCAATACAAAAGTGTTGTGTGGTTCAGATAAACTGGGGAAAAGTCCTACAGTTATTAGCACCAGTTATTTCACACACTGTTTGACATCAGCATTACTATAGGTGTTTTACGGATAAACTGAAGTGTGCTAAAATTAGTCTTCACTTTAAACAAGGATGTAGAAATGATACTGGACATCACAGAACCATTTCTGTACTACAGTAGAACCTGTCTTGAATGACCACCTCTTTTGCCAAAACAATATGGTCTCTCAAGACAGGTGGTCTCATAACAGGCATTAATACTACATAATTTATAAATGTGTCCACTAAAGTGGTCTCTCAAGACAAGTGGTCTCTAATAATAGGCCTCAATACTATACAATTTAAAAATTTGTCCATTAAGGTGGTCTCTCAAGACAGGTGATCTCTTATAACAGGCCACAATACTACATAATTTATAAATTTGTCCTCTAAGGTGGTCTCTCAAGACAGGTGGTCTCTCATAATAGGTCACAATGCTACATAATTTATAAATTTGTGCATTAAGATGGTAATCTCAAGACAGTTGGTCTCACATTGCAGTGGTCTTTCAAGACAGGTTTTACATACTGCTGTGTAAAATAATGAATAATATATGGCAAAACAGGTTTGTACTTTTACAACACATTTTCTATTTTTCACAAGAAACAGTTGGTCTTTTGCTAAGAATATTCATATAACAAATTCTCACAAAATTAATGGATCAATGGCTTCAAGAAAGTAATAATGGTAACCTGACTGGGATTTATCATGATACTAACCTTCAGATTTATGATTTGCATCTTTAATATTATTAGCATATTTATAAAATTTATTTTAAAAAATGTCTCATATATAATATCATTGTATAGAAACCTCTCTACTTTTGTACCTAATATTCTTTGACAAAGTGTTTCTGTGATATATAGAACATGACCTTAAGGTATATAAAGCTGAATTAATTAGCGGCTATGTGTAGAAGATCTTTCATAAGGACATTTCAAAACAAAGTTATTGGAGAGATAACAAATTTATATGTATATGCAGTTAAATTTTTCTACTTTCTTATTTTAGTATGCATTTGTAGATATGTTTGCTTGTAAATAATTTTAAGAGAGAGAGAGAGAGAGAGAGAGAGAGAGAGAGAGAGAGAGAGAGAGAGAACTTGCATTAAGATTCATATTTCAGTAGAGACCCTCCAGGGAGATTAGCTAACTAAATGAGTTACCCTTTATAAATAAAGACATTATTATTATTATTATTATTATTATTATTATTATTATTATTATTTCTTGTAGTGATAACCTCATATTGATATCATCATCTGTTGAGGATTAGTGGTGACAAGATTTTTAAGTTGAACACTGAGGCAGTCATAATGGATGATCAAGTTTGTCCCATCTTCACTGTAATGGAAATAAATTTGTCCCATCTTCCCTGTAATGGAAATAATTTTGTCCCATCTTCCCTGTAATGGAAATAAGTTTGTCCCATCTTCACTGTAATAGAAATAAGTTTGTCCCATCTTCCCTGTAATGGAAATAATTTTGTCCCATCTTCCCTGTAATGGAAATAAGTTTGTCCCATCTTCCCTGTAATAGAAATAAGTTTGTCCCATCTTCCCTGTAATGGAAATAATTTTGTCCCATCTTCCCTGTAATGGAAATAAGTTTGTCCCATCTTCACTGTAATGGAAATAAGTTTGTCCCATCTTCACTGTAATGGAAATAAGTTTGTCCCATCTTCACTGTAATGGAAATAAGTTTGTCCCATCTTCCCTGTAATGGAAATAAGTTTGTCCCATCTTCACTGTAATGAAAATAAGTCTTTGCTAACAGTATGATGGACATTATTGAGGTAATGGGGAAATAAAGACTGCCTCCCCAACATCCATTATAAAGTTTTCCACTACCTTATTTCCCCATTTAGGAACCCAATAACAGCATACTATACAGGTAGTCACCCATTTACTTATGCTGCAAAATTAATTTAACTCACAAATATTGTATACTCTGGTACACACATAAAATGAATGATGCCCCATTCTTCACCCCTTCTACATTATACAAAGGTGTTCTCAATGCATCATAAACTAACTAGAACGATGCCTTTTGGGAGACTATCTTGATTTTCAAAGTCATGCATTGTTTTGAGAGACCACAACTTTTGTCCACAATAAAATGAATTGCAATAAATGATGGTTGCCTAAACAAGACAATCACATTCTACAAGACATCTTAGTACTGTTGGGATGATGGGTCATGATTTGAACCAGGACTTGAGAAAAGACGCTCCCATACGATAAGAAATATCCTCAGCTTGAAATCCCGAGTCTAAGCTCCTGAAAAATAAAATGTGGATTACTGGTATAACAAATATTTAAAATAAATTACCTGTCCACTTTGTTATGAAAGTTTTTAACCATCTCCTTGGTTATAAAATTAATTAGCTATCCACACTGCTATCAAAGTATGTGATTATATCTATTTGGTTATGAAAGTAATTAGCTATCCAAACTGCTATCAAAGTAATTAATTATATCTACTTGGTTATGAAAGTAATTAGCTATCAACACTGCTATCAAAGTATGTAATTATATCATTTTGGTTATGAAAGTAATTAGCTATCCACATTGCTTTCAAAGTAATTAATTGTATCTACTTGGTTATGAAATTAATTAGCTATCCACTTGGTTAGAAAAAAATTAGTTATCCACTTGATTATGAAAGTAGTTAGCAATATCCACTTGTTATGAAAATAATTAGTAAAATCCACTTGGTTGTAAAAGTAATTAGTTATATTAACATGGTTATGAAAGTAATTAGTAATATCTACTTGGTTATTAAAATTATTAATTATATCAACTAGGCTGTGAAAAGCAATTAGTAATATCAACATGGTTAGGAAAGTAATTAGTAATATACACTTGGTTATGAAAGTAATTAGTAATGTCCACTTGGTTATTAAATTATTAATTATATAACTAGATTGTGAAAGTAATTAGCTATCCACAAGGTAATGAAAGTGACAGATAATGTCCACTTGGTTATGAAAGTAATTAGCTAGCCACTTGGTTATGAAAGTAATTAGCTAGCCACTTGGTTATGAAAGTAATTAGCTAGCCACTTGGTTATGAAAGTAATTAGCTAGCCACTTGGCTATGAAAGTAATTAGCTAGTTACTTGGTTATGAAAGTAATTAGCTAGCCACTTGGTTATGAAATTAATTAGCTAGCCACATGGTTATGAAAATAATTAGCTAGCCACTTGGCTATGAAAGTAATTAGCTAGTCACTTGGTTATGAAAGTAATTAGCTAGCCACTTGGTTATGAAAGTAATTAGCTAGCCACTTGGTTATGAAAGTAATTAGCTAGCCACTTGGTTATGAAAATAATTAGCTAGCCTCTTGTTAAATGAAAGAATTTGAATATCCACTTGATTGTGAAAGTAGTTAGCTTATCAATTTAGCTGACTGGCAAGATCTTAAAATTCACCATAAATAATGCAAATGTCTTCATTTCACTTGTAATATCATTTTAATAAAGAAAAATACATACTGTAATGTGTATTTTTAACATAAAGCCTTACATTATGCATGCTTGAAACTACATCAGTCTCAAAACAGAAGACAAAAGCAATATTAAAATATAACAAAATAAAACCCAATACAATTCAGCAAATGAATCATAACTGTTTTATTATATATTACATGTACGGTATTAAGGATAAAAACATTTCCCATTATGATAGTGAACCCAATATGATTGTAGCTGCTTACAGTTTCATTCAGCTATCCATGAATTAGGAACTGTCATACAGGACATAACACTGCCATCCAGTAATTAGGACTTTCATATAGTACATCATCCAACTGTCCAGTAATTAGAGACTTTCATATAGTACATCATCCAACTGTCTAGTAATAAAGACTTTCATATAGTACATAATGCTGCTGTCCAGTAATTAGGACTTTCATACAGTATGTCATTCAGCTGTCCAGTAATTAGGACTTTCATATAGTACATCATGATGTTGTCCAGTATTTAGGAACTGTGTAGTACTTCATACATTTGTATAGAAATTATGGACTTGTGTACAATACCTCAGATAAATCAATGGCTTTCCATTGTGATTAATTGTACCTTATAAAGTGAAGGAATACAATGTTTACTAAAAACTGCATGAATAAATGCCTTCAAATTAAAGACCAGCTTACCATTAACAGTACATACACACCCATCACTACTATGTCCACACTGTGCTTCATTATCTTAAACAGCATGGTTGACTCTCAATGTATCAAAGTGTAAACATGTTTTTTCCTTCCCCAAAGCAAACTATTTATCAATTTTGTTGAAAAAAAGATAGTGCAGACAAACATTAATGTGCTAGACTCACTATTACTTTAAATCTTAACCTCTGTAAAACTCATCTGTGGAATGTTTTATTCCCACATGAGTATGCTGGGTCATTGAAATAAGTTTAGTGTATTATGCGGTGATTGCAACTCAAACCTTTAAGCTGTGTAACACATCTGAGGCATATTTGAGTAAATAAGTAAATGAGTAAGCCCTTTTCAAAGTATAGTGCCATGATGTGTTGAGTAACTGAAGTCATTTTATAAGAGTCATAAGGCCACCAGACACACGGTTAAAGCAAAATGACCACTAAGATGTTTAGTTGACCATGGTAAAGCAAAATGACCACTAAGATGTTTAGTTGACCATGGATCAGCAAACGTGAAAGGCATTATATTATTGATATTACATAAAGTTATTTCATAGTGGCTGTATTTTGTCACTTGTGACTGGAAATATAGTCAGGCCCACAAAACAGTACTCAGATGTGACCAGAAACATAGTTAGGCCACAATGACCACTCAGACTTTAGTTCAAAGGTTAAACAAGGTCAGCACACTCAAACAACAATAAAAGGATGATTCAATATGGGGGTTGTGATGTCCATACACATTTTCCCTTTTTGATGCAAGAGTGACCTTCATTTATGTCTATTTTAACCTCTAAAACCTTTTTCTTTCTAGTTCATGTGCAAGCCATCCACAAGGCATGAGCGATGCATATTGTCTGAAACTACAATACACTTACTGTTTCTAAATTATTGTTTGATTTTATTAACAATGACTTAGATTACTGACTATTTTGATAAAGAATGTAAACACACTGTGGATATGAAACCTACTCTTAATACTTAAGAAACTGTGATCTTGACCTTTGAACCCATGCCAGAACAGGGTTTTTTCTTATCCCATGTGCAAGCCAATCACAAATTTTATCAAGATATTTGATTCAGAATTGAAAACTAAAATTTCCTTTTAAGTTACTTTCATCTTAAAATCATTACGTGTTTTCCTTACCTGCAATTGAAATATTTACAAAGTTTAGTTTTCTTCATCAAGTCACTGTTGATGATCTTCGCTAGATAGCCACATATATTTTGCAACAAATGCAAGCTATTTGGTCAAGATACATGGTGTTAAAGTAAACATTTTGTACAAAAACTTTTTAATTTTTTTTTTTACACTGACCTTGACTTTTGACATTTTGACCTTTACTGCAAAGGTTAGCATCCAAAATGGGGACCTAGAACTTATGTTCTTGTGCCAAAACTATTTTCGTCTTTCATCCAGTGAACATGATCTTTGCTTTTTTAACTTGATCTCATGTGTTTCTTTCTTACCTCAAACACATCCCATCTTCATTGTTTTTCCAGGGTCTGCAATCTAGAACTAAAATTACTGCACAGAAAAATAGAATCATATGGACAGACAGACAGATAGATTTAATGGGATAATATCCTTTGACTTATGTTGGACTTTAACCACTTTGGTGGCCTAGTGGTAAGAGCAAATGACGCAGAAGAGGGAGGTCATGGGTTCGATAACTGACCGAGTTATACCAATTATTTACAAAATGGTTACTAACACCTGCCTTGCTTGGCGCTCGGCATTAAGAGGTTAGTGTTAGGCCTGGTTGGCCTGGTGTCGGGATAATGTGACTGGGTGGGACATCATGCTACATGTCTGCGGCATGATATCCAGTGTTAGACATCACAATAAACTGCTTCACTGCAAACATCATAGCAATATGACTGAAAAATTGTTAAAGTTACATTAAAAGTCGTAATCACACACACACACACACACACACACACACACACACACACACACACACACACACATGTTGGGCTTATAAACAAGTGGATGTAAAATATTACCTGAAATTAACAGCTTCATGAGTCTTTGGCTCCGGGTCCATTTTCTTGTCCATTGTAATGGGTGATGATGATAAAGTCTATAAAATGATGTTAAAAACTTTGTGAGCATTAAGGATTTATTCACGGAAGCTTTATAGACAGTGTAAATCATGCAGAAATAACCATGAGAAAATATATTTGGCATTCCTCTTTATAAATTACTCACATGTCACCTCCATCTGCAATTGTTCAAGTTTCACTCTGATCATTATATGTGGAAAAGCAAGCCAGTAGCCTCTCATGGCATGGTGGATGATTGTACCTGGGGTCTTCCACTACTAAATACACTGGCTGCCATATATAGTCTATCATGAAGTGGTGTAGCTAGGATAACTGGGCCTCTATATGGATCCCCATGTAAAGCTTACCGATGTGCCCCTGCCTAATATTTAGCATTCAAAACTAATTTGTCGGCTCCATGTTTTGCAATATCATAGCTATGCCCCTGATTTTATGTGCTAAACTATGATGCACTAAACCCTGCAAGAAACGAATGTTGTTGTCGTTGCAGTGTTTAATGCCATTTTTCAGCACACGATAGGCTATACATGGTGGCCATATTAATGGTGGAGGAAGAACCCGGGAAACCCTTGGAAGGAACCAACAACCCACAAGAAGCTACTGGCAAGCTTTCTCACATACCCACATTGGCCAAATCTGAGACTCAAACCCATGCAGACAGGTGAGATGGCAGTGATCTGTAATGGAGAGCGCTTTAGACCACTCGGCCACTGGAGGTCCCTAAAAAGAGTGTACAAAATGCATGAAACATCACTGTAACAACCTGACCAGTAGAGAAGCATGCATAAAATTCTATTGTTTTATTTTGTTTTTAAGCAATTGCGCTAAGACAGAGTTGTGATGGTTGTACAGACTTGGATAAGACCGTTTGTGCAGCCCAATGGTTAGAGCATCCACCTTTGATATGGGAGGTCACAGGTTCAAACTCCAGCTTAGTCATATCAGAGACATAAAAAATGGTACTGAAAGCTGCTTCACTAGGTGCTCAACATTAAGAGGTTTATGTTATGACTGGTCAGCCTGGTGTCAGAGTAATGTGACTGGGCTGGACATTGTGTTACATATATGTGGCATGATGTCCCAGTGCTAGGCATCACTACAGCTGCCACACTGCAGACAATGCAGTGATATGACTGAAAAAATTTTAAATAACCGTACATTAAAAGTCCAAATCACACACACAGATACACACACATACACACATTCACACAGACTTGGATGCCAAACAATATTGTCAGATATGCAATCACAATCATTCTACATGTACCCCGGTAGTAATATGAGCTGAATAAAATCTAGAATTTAAAGTTGATGAATACATTTAAAGTCCATGTCAAATTATTGATGTTGATGAATACATTTAAAGTCCATGTCAAATTATTGATGTTGATGAATACATTTAAAGTCCATGTCAAATTATTGATGTTGATGAATACATTTAAAGTCCATGTCAAATTATTGATGTTGATGAATACATTTAAAGTCCATGTCAAATTATTAATGTTGATGAATACATTTAAAGTCCATGTCAAATTATTGATGTTGATGAATATATTTAAAGTCCATGTCAAATTATTGATGTTGATGAATACATTTAAAGTCCATGTCAAATTATTGATGTTGATGAATACATTTAAAGTCCATGTCAAATTATTAATGTTGATGAATACATTTAAAGTCCATGTCAAATTATTAATGTTGATTAAAAACTTGCCAAAAACTGAAGTGTAAGACTGAAAATATGGTGCAAAAGAGAAATGTGACCAAAATCTAGTATAGAAACCATATTCAATATTTTTTATTATCAGATTTCACTGACATTGCTGCTGGTACTTGAAACATTGGAACAACATGCCTTGATACCTTTGAAATCTGAGTTTTCAAAATAAATCATAGGACATTTGCATTTTGAAATAGTTAAAGTCTATTAAATTTTGCTCAACACCTACACTGGTAGAGTTTTAAAAAATTGTACAGTGATGAGCTTAGGCCTTGGAGTCTCTGGGTAGACATTGTACAGCAATGAAGTTTGACCTAGGGTTTCTTGGTGAACATTGTACAATGATGAACTTAGGCCTTGAGGACTGTACAGTAAGGTTTCTGTGTGAACATTGTACAATGATGAATTTAGAACCTGAGGACTGTACAGTAGAGTTTCTGTGCAGACATTGGGGAAAAAAAGTTGTATCTAGATTTAGAAAAGGGATCTCAAACCAACCTGAGGGCTGCATGAGGACATTTTCATTTGTTATCTCACATGACACCTTGTGATGCCAATCATTTTATGGACCACAAGATACAGATTGGTGGCCCACATGCAATGTGTTTTAGGCCCATAATTTAGAGAGACTAAAATGACATTATTGACAATGGTACACAAAACTAGATTAATTAAATCTTTAATTTTCCAAGGTTTCCATCCCCAGCCTTGTCTATCTTTAATGTCTCTCAAGTTACAAAGCAGAAACCATTATGAATAAGGTAGACATATTTATTTTATTGATGTATGGTAGATGATATACAACATAACCACAAATAGTGATACCTATGTACAAAGACATCAGCATCAAAAAGATGTACAGTTTAATCAACAGAACCAAACTAAATTTGTGTATCAACCATCTACATCAAAATTCAATTAGCATTATTCAACAGAATCAAACTAAATTTGTGTATCAACCATCTACATCAAAATTCAATTAGCATTATTCAACAGAACCAAACTAAATTTGTGTATCAACCATCTACATCAAAATTCAATTAGCATTATTCAAAAGAAACAAACTAAATTTGTGTATCAGATATCTATTTAAAATAAATGAAGAGTTCTTCAACAAATGGAACTAAATGGTATATACACACATTCTACAGATATTGATTGCAATATTTACAATTGCCTGGATGCATGAATTATTATTCAAATATACCAGTATACCATTTCCTGCTTTCATTGCTAATTATTCCAGTTGATACCATTGCCTGGATGCATGACTGATTATTACAATATATACCATTGCCTGGTTGCATGACTAATTAATCCAATATATACCGTTGCCTGGATGCATGACTAATTATTACAATATATACCATTGCCTGGATGCATGACTAATTATTACAATATATACCATTGCCTGGATAGAAGACTAAAACTTCCTACCTGGGAATGGATGTACTGAAAGACAGATAAATGCAGTGACCTACTCCAGTCTATATGTCCATTCTGTAATCAGTGGGTGCATGTAAAGCAAGCACTAGGAGAATATATATTTGACCTTTGAACTTTGACCTTGATCTTGAAATATGGTATTGAATGTAGAACAAAATCATACACTGACCTCTTATTATCATTATAATGGATTAGTTGGCATCCATAACTGCCAACCAAGTTGTTTCAAACCGCATTATAGAGGTAATGATCACAAATTTGAGAAATGGCTATTTGTGTCATGGTAGGGTATTAGATTAAAACATTTATTACACTCCATGCCAGGGGCCAAGAGTGGCCAGGTGCCTATATATTTATATATAAAGAAACTCTCGTTATTTTCCATCATAATGACCTTTGTTATAGCATGATTCTAGATATAACACAATACATCTTGCTGCACTTGAAATGACTGTTATTCAATGTATGATTTGCATTCTCTCTCTCTCTCTCTCATTCTCTCTCTCTCTCTCTCTCTCTCTCTCTATATATATATATATATATATATACATATATATATATATATATATATATATATATATATATATATATATATATATATATATATATATATATATATATATATATATATATGTGTGTGTGTGTGTGTGTGTGTGTGTGTGTGTGTGTGTGTGTAACTCACCTGTTCAACAACAGGCTTGCCTAAGTTCTGGAAGGGTATGGAACCTTTTGGCCATATTGAAGTTGTTAACATCTGTGATTAGAAACAAAACAGAAGATAACTAGCAGAATGGTAAGCAATTTGCTCATATAAATACACACCTAACCCTCCAACATTCAGCTCCTATCTTTTTGATGTACATGTGCTAATGCAAATACACTCCCCACCTCTCTAACATCCAACTCCTACTCCCTAAGATGGAGATGTGTTAATCAAAATACACTCCCAACCTCTCTAACATCCAACCTGTACCCATTTGTTGCATACATGCAAATGTAAATACACTCCCCACCCCTACAACATGCACTCCCTACCCTAAGATGGAGATATGCTAATGTAAATACACTCCTCACCCCTCCAACATCCAATCCCTAAGATGGAGATGTGTTAATCAAAATACACTCCCCACCTCTCTAACATCCAATCTGTACCCATTTGTTGCATACATGCTAATGTAAATACACTCCCCACCCCTACAACATGCACTCCCTACCCTAAGATGGAGATATGCTAATGTAAATACACTCCTCATCCCTCCAACCACCAATCCCTAAGATGGAGATGTGTTAATCAAAATACACTCCCCACCTCTCTAACATCCAACCTGTCCCCATTTGTTGCATACATGCTAATGTAAATACACTCCCCACCCCTACAACATGCACTCCCTACCCTAAGATGGAGATATGCTAATGTAAATACACTCCTCATCTATCTGACATCCAACCCAAATGGTGGGGATATGCTATTGTAAATATATTCCCCAACCCTCTAACATCTAATCTGTACCCAGGTGACATACACGAGTCTATAGTAAAGAAACTCTTCTAAAATTATAGTGAAGACAATGATTGTTAAACATACATCTTCCGATGACCATCATTATAAAAGCTGCACTCATTTCAAATTAAACAATCTATCAATAAGAAAACACAAGAACAGCTGCTTTCACCATTTTTCATTGCATTCTTCTTTAAGTCACAAATAACAAAAACTTATAAAGGCATACTGATGACCATGACCTTAAAATGCTGACCATGACCTTCAAATGCTGATCATGGCTTTCAAATACTGACCATGACCTTTACAAGTTTCATAGTAATGCATTGACAAGCATGAGAGTAGCTTGTGCTTACAAGATGAAGTCATACACTAAATCGGTCTCCAATTAAGAAAGGGCAGTAATTCTAACATAAACAAAGTGATCAGTTGATTTATAATGGGGATCCTGTTAAGTCTCATGGCATATCTGTGTCAAAAAGATACTATCATAAACTGCAATCAGCTGCAACTGATGAAGTGTTCAGGAGCATAGTAACTTTATTTCTTTATTCTGATCAGTCCGCCACTCTTAAGTGTCAATAAAACATCATCTAGTATCTGACCAACTGTATTCTGATGTCACTCAAACATACAAATCTAGCTGCCGAACCATCCAAGGCTTATTAAGGTGCATTCTGATGTGAAGCCATGGATGACATGTAACAAGCTGCAGATAAAAACTGAAAGCATTCTGATCCCCATGCAAGGACCTTCTCATTAACTTCACCTCAGCAACACCATCATTAAAATCACAGAAATGTGTCACTATAGACAGTACTCTCTCACTGACATATTGGTATCAAGACCAACATGTCAAGAGCAGATCGAAAGCTACATATTCTGGAGCTGAGACACATCAGCTTTATTTGCATTTTGTTTTCTTGCTTGATGCAACTCAACACTTAGCAAACAGTCCCCTTTTTTATGCCAGGATGTACAAGCAATTGATTTGCTTTATATGCCCAATTTTGCCCACTGTGTAGGTGCAATTAGGCGATTATTATGCATGCAACTAAAATTATGATAATCCCCAAATTATATAATCATGACAATTAGGATAATCCCTTCAATGATACAATAAGAAACAATCATGATAATTGTCATAAAGTGATAATCCCCAATCATGATAATCTCTATGAGATAATCCCCAATCATGATGACCTCAACAATCAAATGATCGTTTCAATCATATTCTCAATAATCCCAATCCCAAGCATGATAATCCTTACAATGAGATAATCTCCACCTTTACTGGGAGAAGCAATGAAATAATCATCGTGTTGTGATTTTTAATGTTAACAAACATCTGTTATTAGGTAGTATTATGATTACATGACACTGTGTAACTTGTCTACAAGGATTACTATATTATCTTAACCTAGCTTTCTGCTGACACCAATATGAAAGAAAATCATACCATCAATGTACAAAATACAGGTAAATATTGACACCGATATGAAAGAAAATCATACCATCAATGTACAAAATACAGGTAAATGTTGACACCGATATGATAGAAAATCATACCATTAATGTACAAAATACAGGTAAATATTGACACAGGTATGACAGGACATCATACCATCCATGTACAAAATACAGGTAAATATTGACACCGATATGATAGAAAATCATACCATTAATGTACAAAATACAGGTAAATATTGACACCGATATGATAGAAAATCATACCATCAATGCACAAAATACAGGTAAATATTGACACCGATATGATAGAAAATCATACCATTAATGTACAAAATACAGGTAAATATTGACACAGGTTTGACAGGACATCATACCATCAATGTACAAAATACAGGTAAGGTATCAGCATAAGATAGCATCTTAAATCACTGACAATAGCATCATCAATGGTAACAATTTTGGAAAACACGACAGGTAACAAACTTGTGTATACATTGTATTTGCTTATTGTTATAATTATATGCTCATAAATATAGTAACAGAAAGAAGCAACACTTGTACAACTTAACAAATAATTCAATTATCAAGTTTATAAATGAAAATGCAAGAAGAACTAAAAGTATTATGAAGTGAATCCAATATAATCCTGATAAAGTTCAATAAGAGTCCAAAAGAATTAAATGTTTTGTACAAATTTCAAAATGGAATTATCCAGTATGTTTTGAATAATTCACAATAGTCCTAGAATAACATAGATTATTGTGTGTTTGGTATCCCATTTTTATATGGATTTATACTGAAATATGATTAGTATGTGGCAGGTATCCCTTTTTATTCGCACCATGCTATCTAGTTCAAAACAGATGCTTAAGAAAATGGCAATCTATGATTATGCTGCCTGTAATTTGTTACAATAGATCCATAGATGTGAAATTTTCTGAATACAAAATGATACTTATGATAAAATAGGAGGACTTTAGTGTTACATCAATTATCTTATGATGAAACTGTTAACAGAACAATTTAAAAGTTATGCTGTTATTTCTTAATATACATACCATTTATATTTCATTGTTTTCCTGTTTTAATTTTGGCAACTTAAATCGAAGTTTAACTTTTGTGCTCAGTTTAGGCGACTATGTGGCCTCATGATTCAACAAAATATGGACTTGTCCTCATCAAACGATTCCATTTTGTTGGTACTATAAACAAGTCAATAACTAGTTGGTGTGGGGAAACCAAAAAACAGTTACATGTATTTGTTTTCTTTTGTTTTTGAATTCTAGGAGATAAAAAAACTCAAATGCTTCATAACTAATGTCAGCAAAGGGAAAGCATTGATTTGCATACTCACTCTTCCATTTTTCAATCCATCAAACCATCTTTTAGACCAGTCATGAGGCTGTAACTTTCCGCAGTGGATCTCTTCGTTCAGGCCCTGCATGATTAAATGCAAAAGCTTTTCTCACGGTTCACAGTGGCAAATTTAAAACAAAATGAATTTTCTCAGAATATGTACACCATATGCAACAAATGTTTCAATACAACACAGCTACAGTACAGTATACATGGGGTTTAACAGCAAATCAGCTATAGTACAGTATGCATGGAGTTTAACAGAACATCAGCTATAGTACAGTATGCATGGGGTTTAACAGCATATCAGCTATAGTACAGTATGCATGGGGTTTAACAGCATATCAGCTATAGTATCAGCTAAAGCCATAGTACAGTATGCATGGGGTTTAACAGTATATCAGCTATAGTATCAGCTATAGCTATAGTACAGTATGCATGGGGTTTAACAGCATATCAGCTATAGTACAGTATGCATGGGGTTTAACAGCATATCAGCTATAGTAACAGCTATAGCTATAGTACAGTATGCATGGGGTTTAACAGCATATCAGCTATAGTATCAGCTATAGCTATAGTACAGTATGCATGGGGTTTAACAGCATATCAGCTATAGTACAGTATGCATGGGGTTTAACAGGATATCAGCTATAGTACAGTATGCATGGGGTTTAACAGCATATCAGCTATAGAATCAGCTATAGCTATAGTTCAGTATGCATGGGACAAAAAAATTAAGGTTGGAAAACCATTGATGAAGGACATCTGGTTTTTGTTGTATGTAAAATTACTGAGGCTGTTGGCAATTCTTAATCAAATGAAATCCCTCATGATGCATATTAACAGATGTCTAAAACATTTTAAGATAGCACAGTGATGAATATTTCTTTACAATATTATAAATCAGGTGAAATAAAATTTTGTATCCATGGTAATGAATAGGAAAACATAGTTACTAAGGACAGATGAATTATACATGAAAGACCATCAATTACAGTAACGTAAAACAACTTGTAAATGACAGCAATTGTTAAACCATTGAAGTAAGTGAATTGTACATATTAAGAAACTCTTCAATAAAGTACTATACTTTAAAATGGTTGGAGACACTCTAAAATTTGCAAAAGTTAATCAAACAAATATAAATTCTATCCCTTCAGGGGACACAAATTAACCTTCAACATGTTGGTTATCTGACATTTTTTTCTCTTTCTGCAGCAAAACAATTATGCTATAAAATAATTTTTAAATTTTAATGCTTCAAGACGTTTTGCCTGGGTTTAATCCAAATACTTGACATTTGCTTTATTTTTGTATTTCTGGAACTCAGCCTTAAGCTCACTATAAACTTGCTTTTGTTTTGTTTGATTTACTTTTGATTCTTGCAGTCTGAAGTTCAGATCTTCTACATTTCTCTCCAGTGTTTTTATTTGGCACTCATAATCGGTCTTTTCAGTTCTGACTTTATCCAACATTTCATTTAGACATTGGCACTTCTTCTCTGCCTCTTCAAGTTTCTCACTCATGTTTTCCTTCACAGTTTGCAGTGAGATATGATAATTATTTGAATGGTCCAATCTCTTCTGCAGATTATACTGTTCTTCATTTTTTTGTCTCAGACGTATTTCCAACTTTTCCTTTTCTGTTGCAAGTTTCACACAGGATTTTTCACTCTCCTTGTGCTTTAGGCATAATCTGTTATATTTTTCTTCTTCTTCTTTAAGCAGCTTCTTCTGATGCTCCACATCTCCAGTTAAACAATTGACTTTGTCTTGTAGGAATTTCTTCATTTTCTCCTGCTGCAATATTTCTCTTTCCAGATTGACCTTGGTGGTCTCTAACTCACATTGAACATATTTCAAGGTCATTTCATTTTCTTCAAATTTTGATTTAGTCTGATCAAATGATGATTGAGTTTTAACTAAAGCATCTTTTGCCTGTGTCATTTCTTTATTCAGATGTCGAATATTTTCATCGTTTCTACGAATTATGCTTTTGAGTTCCTCCACTTCTCGAGTCAAAATGTCTTTTGCCTGGGTTTCCTTGACATTTGCTTCATTTTTGTATTTCTGGAACTCAGCCTTAAGCTCACTATAAACTTGCTTTTGTTTTGTTTGATTTACTTTTGATTCTTCCAGCCTGAAGTTCAGATCTTCTACATTTTTCTCCAGTGTTTTTATTTGGCACTCATAATCGGTCTTTTCAGTTCTGACTTTATCCAACATTTCATTTAGACATTGGCACTTCTTCTCTGCCTCTTCAAGTTTCTCACTCAAATCTGTGGATTGGATTTCCAGTTTAAATAATGTCTGACTCAGGCTTTGGTCCAATTTTTCTTTCACAGTTTGCAGTGAGATAAGATCATTATTTGAATGGTCCAATCTCTTCTGCAGATTATACTGTTCTTCATTATTTTGTGTCAGACATATTTCCAATGTTTCCTTTTCTGTTGCAAGTTTCACACAGGATTTTTCACTCTCCTTGTGCTTTAGGCATAATCTGTTATATTTTTCTTCTTCTTCTTTAAGCAGCTTCTTCTGATGCTCCACATCTCCAGTTAAACAATTGACTTTGTCTTGTAGGAATTTCTTCATTTTCTCCTGCTGCAATATTTCTCTTTCCAGATTGATCTTGGTGGTCTCTAACTCACATTGAACATGTTTCAAGGTCATTTCATTTTCTTCAAATTTTGATTTAGTCTGATCAAATGATGATTGAGTTTTAACTAAAGCATCTTTTGCCTGTGTCATTTCTTTATTCAGATGTCGAATATTTTCATTGTTTCTACGAATTATGCTTTTGAGTTCCTCCACTTCTCGAGTCAAAATGTCTTTTGCCTGGGTTTCCTTGACATTTGCTTCATTTTTGTATTTCTGGAACTCAGCCTTAAGCTCACTATAAACTTGCTTTTGTTTTGTTTGATTTACTTTTGATTCTTCCAGCCTGAAGTTCAGATCTTCTACATTTTTCTCCAGTGTTTTTATTTGGCACTCATAATCGGTCTTTTCAGTTCTGACTTTATCCAACATTTCATTTAGACATTGGCACTTCTTCTCTGCCTCTTCAAGTTTCTCACTCAAATCTGTGGATTGGATTTCCAGTTTAAATAATGTCTGACTCAGGCTTTGGTCCAATTTTTCTTTCACAGTTTGCAGTGAGATAAGATCATTATTTGAATGGTCCAATCTCTTCTGCAGATTATACTGTTCTTCATTTTTTTGTGTCAGACGTATTTCCAATGTTTCCTTTTCTGTTGCAAGTTTCACACAGGATTTTTCACTCTCCTTGTGCTTTAGGCATAATCTGTTATATTTTTCTTCTTCTTCTTTAAGCAGCTTCTTCTGATGCTCCACATCTCCAGTTAAACAATTGACTTTGTCTTGTAGGAATTTCTTCATTTTCTCCTGCTGCAATATTTCTCTTTCCAGATTGACCTTGGTGGTCTCTAACTCACATTGAACATGTTTCAAGTTCATTTCATTTTCTTCAAATTTTGATTTAGTCTGATCAAATGATGATTGAGTTTTAACTAAAGCATCTTTTGCCTGTGTCATTTCTTTATTCAGATGTCGAATATTTTCATCGTTTCTATGAATTATGCTTTTGAGTTCCTCCACTTCTCGAGTCAAAATGTCTTTTGCCTGGGTTTCCTTTATAGACTTGACATATGCTTCATTTTTGTATTTCTGGAACTCAGCCTTAAGCTCCTTATAAGCTTGCTGTTGTTTTGTTTGATTTAGTAGGGATTCTTCAGTAGGGAAGTTCAGATCTTCTACATTTTTCTCCAGTGTTTTTATTTGGCACTCATAATCGGTCTTTTCAGTTCTGACTTTATTCGTCATTTCAGTTTGAAATTTACACTTCTTCTCTGCCTCTTCAAGCTGCTTCATTAAGGTATGTTCAGATCTCAAAACAGTAGATTCTTCATTTTGGTGGCTGTTATGTTGCTGGAGTTTGGAATGTTTCACAGCAGGCTTTTTGTACTCTTCATTGCTACTTTCATGGTAATTATAAGTCTTCTCAATTTGAGGTTGTTGCTGTGTCACCTGCAAAAGAAAATCAGATTGCTATCACCATAAACTGGGAGACAATGGCGCTTGTTTGGTTTAAAGCATCAATATATTTATATGCTCATGCATGTAAATTTGTCATTGCATTACAATTTACAGTACAAGTCTTGTGATTTTTATTCCTACCTGACATAGATGGAATAGTCAATTATTTGCCATGATGACTTCATGTGGAACCAACAATTGTGGAGTTGGGAGGGGACGGAATAGAATCTTACATCTTACCACTGGTACTATAGATATTTTGTCCATTTCGAATGTGAAGAGATTCAGAAATGTTAGTGATTTATCAGTTGATTAGCAAATGCATGAAGGTCACCCATGGAAGGAATAGAAAAAATCTTTTTTCTGAAATATTTAGCCAAGAAGAGCCCCACACAAGTCTGATTTTGCTGACCTGAGTTGATAATTTTAATGAAATGGCTTATGATGTTAGAACTCAGTTTTAATGAAAAATTCAAAATTTCCAACACTAAAGGACATTATTAGCATGATGTGCTCATAATTGAAGTAATTATTCGTTACTGTTTGAAGATAAATTTAAGTTAATTTGAGGTCAACATAATATCATGGCTTTTCCACAAACTGCCTAGATATCATAAGAAGTCTTCTGGTGAAAGTTACCTCATGTCAATTTGCCTTTCCATTCAGAAAAAGGAGATAACAAGATTTTCAAGATGGCTGCAATGGTGACCATATTCGACATCTTATCATCAACATCTATTATTATCACTAATTAAAGTTAGTCCCCATATTGTTATGACTATTCATTCTGGAATAGCAATGATAAGATTTTCCAGATGGTTGCTATGGTAGCCATATTGGGCATTAGGTCATTGCCAACCAGACATTAAAGTAGTTTTCTGCTGAATAGCCCATATGAAAGCAACTTTCCATTCAAAAACAATATCTTAAAGATGGCTGCTATGTTAGCCATGTTCGATGTTTAGATTACCATCATTTTCATCCACAACCAAGAATTCATTGTAAGAAGTATTTAAATGTTGATATGATCACCAATTTGAGAATAGTACTTAGTAGTGATAAAGATATTTTTAAAATGGTTTGGTTGCAACCATATTGGAAATCTGAGAGGCACCATCACATTTAGAACCAGTTAGATTTTTTGACCATAGAATGAATGTGTGAGCAAAATTTAAAGGCAATCCTACCAGTCGCTAGTGTTAACAAAACTGTGCTAATGGATGGATGGATGGATTAACAACAGACCACCTTATAAACTTTTCTGGTCTAAGAATCGTAAAGCTAATGACAAAGTTATAACAAATAATCCAGTGTGATTTCAAATGTTTACATAACACTCTTACCTTTTCCTTACAAAATGTATGGTCCATGCATTTCAGTAAGGACATACTTTTATTCTCTCCTTTATCTCTCTGTTGACACCAATGTTTAGTTGCATCTATTGGCTTACAATCAGCAGACCCTTGTGATCTATGAATTAAAAACAAAATTTCAGCTATAGTGAATTTAATACTTTTTGTGCTATACCAATGTTGAGAATTTCTGGTTACTGTAAACAATAAACACATATTTGATTCTTCTATGAGGATACAAACAATAATCACACATTCACTCTTCATAAAAATGACGGACACAAGTTGAGTCGAAAGCCAGAGTAAATAAAATGGATACCATGAAGTGGTGTCAACTCTTTTTAATCTTCATTAGTTAGACACCTAGGAAAGTGGTGTCAACTCTTTTTAATTTTCATTAGTTAGACACAAAGGAAAACATCATCCCTTAAAAGTATCTCTGCATATTTGCTTCGATCATCAAATGAATGGGAAAATATTCTAGGCCTGGCTGCCCTGTTCCAGTAAATATATTTGATGGGTAGGTACAATTTTATGTTAATTGCTCAGAATAAAATAAAATATTCTTCATAAAATTCCATGAATCTCTAATGACACTATTTATAGAATTCTAAGAGTACTTCAAAACATTCTAGTCCTGTATAAGTCAACCAGGATGATGTAAATTTAGATTCATCAAGTTTTATAAATATCAGTAACACTTGGCATGACAAAAATGTCATTGTATGAAACTGTCCATAAGGTTTATTTATGAGCAAATATTCACAAATTTTGAGTTATTAGTAAATATCTACAACTTGTTTGAATCATGAGTAAATATCCACACATTTTAGTAAATATCCATACATTTTAGTAAATATCCACCACACATTTTAGTAAATATCCACACATTTTAGTAGATATCCACACATTTTGAATAATGAGTAAATATCCACACATTTTGAATAATGAGTAAATATTGACACATTTTGAATAATGAGTAAATATCCACATTTTGAATAATGAGTAAATATCCATACATTTTGAATAATGAGTGAATATCCACACATTTTGAATAATGAGTAAATATCCACACATTTTGAATAATGAGTAAATATCCACACATTTGAATAATGAGTAAATATCCACACATTTTGAATAATGAGTAAATATCCACACATTTTGACTAACGAGTAAATATCCACACATTTTGACTAACGAGTAATTATCCACATATTTTGACTAACGAGTAAATATCCACACATTTTGAGTAACAAGTAAATATCCACACATTTTGAGTAACGAGTAAATATCCACACATTTTGAGTAACAAGTAAATATCTAAACAATTTTTATTCATCCCAAACAATTTTAGTTAATATTACAAATTTTGTGATATAATTTAAAAATTCATCAAACAACTACAATACCTGGATAATGATGGCCTTCTGTCAAAAAAGGGTAAGTACCTTCCAGATATGTTACCACTGGCCTGTCTGGAATGATTCATGTCTGAACCATCTTGATCTGACTTGAAACCCACACTGCTCAGTCTGGGTGCACAAGGAGATGTCTCTTAGGAAAATAAATTGTGAACTCACTTGTAAGAAATAAATGTACTTGATCTCACTTGTAACATATACACTGAAACAGACTATACACTGCAACTGACTTTTAATAAATACTGCAATTGACATAAAATACACTATATGTATGATATTGGACTGACTGCAATTTATTTCTGGTATTGCACTGTAATGTACTTGTGATAAATCTTTTAAAATTTACTAAACTGAAATTAACTTGCAATAATGCACTGGAATAGATGTGCAGTAAATATATTGTCACTAATTTATAATAAATACACTGTCAGTAATTTATAATAAATACACTGTCAGTAATGTATAATAAATACACTCAGTAATATTTAATAAAAACACTGTCAGTAATTTATAATAAATACACTGTCACTAACTTATAATAAATACACTGTCAGTAATTTATAATAAATACACTCTCAGTAATTTATAATAAATACACTGTCACTAACTTATAATAAATACACTGTCAGTTATTCATAATAAATACACTCTCAGTAATTTATAATAAATACAGTCAGTAATTTATAATAAATACACTGTCACTAATTTATAATAAATACATGGTCACTAATTTATAATAAATACACTTTCACTAACTTATAATAAATATACTGCCAGTAATTTATAATAAATACACTGTCACTAATTTATAATAAATACACTGTCACTAACTTATAATAAATATACTGTCAGTAATTTATAATAAATATACTGTCAGAAATTTATAATAAATACACTGTCACTAATTTAAAAACTGTCACTAATTTATAATAAATACATGGTCACTAATTTATAATAAATACACTGACACTAACTTATAATAAGTACACTGTCAGTAATTTATAATAAATATACTGTCACTAATTTATAATAAATACATGGCCACTAATTTATAATAAATAGACTGTCACTAACTTATAATAAATACACTGTCAGTAATTTATAATAAATACACTGTCACTAACTTATAATAAATACACTGTCACTAATATATAATAAATATGCTGTCATTTACTTATAGTAAAAATACTGGAATGTTAATTTGTCATTATATTCTGGAACTGAGTTGTAACAAGCACACTTAAACTGATTTATAATTTAAAAAACTGGAACAGACATGTAATGTACACTTAGTGACCAGATACATTTTTAATTACAAATATTTCCTAAAAGACATGTAATGTACAATTAGTGACCAGATACATTTTTAATTACAAATATTTCCAAAAAGACATGTAATGTACACTTAGTGACCAGATACATTTTTAATTACAAATATTTCCTAAAAGACATGTAATGTACACTTAGTGACCAGATACATTTTTAATTACAAATATTTCCTAAAAGACATGTAATGTACAATTAGTGACCAGATACAGTTTTAATTACAAATATTTCCTAAAAGACATGTAATGTACACTTAGTGACCAGATACATTTTTAATTACAAATATTTACAAAAAGACATGTAATGTACACTTAGTGACCAGATACATTTTTAATTACAAATGTTTCCTAAAAGTATTGAAAGTGATAGTGTATCAAGTATACAATTTGGACTTCACTGTATTCATAAATCTGATAAATTGAAGTTCAATATATATTAATTATATTTTACTTGACATATTTAGCCTTAACCAGAGTTAAAATATGAAGTCATCATGATTGATTTGTCTGATATGCAGCACCTGTGTACTCATATGATGACTACATTGTCTAATATATAGCACCTGTATACTCAAATGCTGACTACATTGTCTAATATATAGCACCTGTATACTCAAATGATGACTACATTGTCTAATTTATAGCACCTGTATACTCAAATGATGACTACATTGTCTAATATATATCACCTGTATACTCAAATGCTGACTACATTGTCTAATATATAGCACCTGTATACTCAAATGATGACTAAATGATGACTATTGTCTGATATACAGCATATGTGTACTCAAATGATGACTACATTGTCTGACATACAGCAGCATCCTGGGGCATCATGCTGCAGACATGTATCATGATGTTCCACCCAGTGAGATTATCCTGACACCAGGCTGACCAGTGAGATTATCCTGACACCAAGCTGACCAGTGAGATTATCCTGACACCAGGCTGACCAGTCCTAGGACTAACCTTTTAATGTTGAGTGCCAAGTGAGGCAGCTGTTAGTACCATTTTTATTAGTCTTTGGTATAACTTGGTTCAGTATTGAACCCATGACCTCCTGCATCCAAGGCTGATGCTCTAACCACTAGGCAAACATAGCAGTTAGAATACTCATTAAGTAGATCTTTGTGATAAATAGTATACTTATTAAGTAGATCTTTGTGATAAATAGTATACTTATTAAGTAGATCTTTGTGATAAATAGTATACTTATTAAGTAGATCTTTGTGATAAATAGTATACTTATTAAGTAGATCTCTTTATTTAAAATGATAACTATATATACTGTTTAAGCAGATCTCTTTATTTGAAATGATCAATAGTATAATTATTAAATAGATTTTCTTATTTGAAATGATAAATAGTGTACTGTTTAAGCAGATCTCTTTATTTGAAATGATCAATAGTATAATCATTAAATAGACTTTCTTATTTGAAATGATAAATAGTGTACTGTTTAAGCAGATCTCTTTATTTGAAATGATCAATAGTATACTCATTAAATAGATTTTCTTATTTGAAATGATAAATAGTGTACTCATTAAGTAGACCTCTTTATTTGAAATGATCAATAGTGTAATCATTAGGTAGATTTTCTTATTTGAAATGATAAATAGTATAATCATTAAGTAGATTTTCTTATTTGAAATGATAAATAGTGTACTCATTAAGTAGATCTCTTTATTTGAAATGATCAATAGTATAATCATTAAGTAGATTTTTTTATTTGAAATGATAAATAGTGTACTCTTTAAGCAGATCTCTTTATTTGAAATTATCAATAGTATAATCATTAAGTAGATTTTCTTATTTGAAATGATAAATATTGTACTCATTAAGTAGACCTCTTTATTTGAAATGATCAATAGTATAATCATTAAATAGATTTTCTTATTTAAAATGATAAATAGTGTACTCTTTAAGCAGATCTCTTTATTTGAAATGATCAATAGTATAATCATTAAGTAGATTTTCTTATTTGAAATGATAAATATTGTACTCATTAAGTAGACCTCTTTATTTGAAATGATCAATAGTATAATCATTAAATAGATTTTCTTATTTAAAATGATAAATAGTGTACTCTTTAAGCAGATCTCTTTATTTGAAATGATCAATAGTATAATCATTAAGTAGATTTTCTTATTTTAAAATGATCAATAGTATAATCATTAAGTAGATTTTCTTATTTTAAAATGATCAATAGTATAATCATTAAGTAGATTTTCTTATTTTAAAATGATCAATAGTAAAATTATTAAGTAGATCTCTATACTGAAAATAAACATTTATATAGTCAGTAAGCAAATATGAATTAAAATGTATAATCTTGTGTGAAATTCAATTAGGATAGTTATTATTATAATTATATCCTTGGTGACATTTAGTTTGATGACTCTCCACTTTTTTATTTCTATGAATATGATGTCATCTAATTAAATAAACTATAAATACTTTCTTATTGTAAGTAATCGGAAGTCTCTATGTTCGTTAATTTATGTATCATTTTAGCATCACTAATTTACAAAAGAAAACATTCACAACAATATATATATATATATATATATATATATATATATATATATATATATATATATATATACATCCTCATTGAATACAAAAAAAGACCAAAAGGAAGGCTATACCTTTTCTTGCTTTGTCCGAGTTGAAAGATGCCAAGAATGAATGTTTTTCTATTTCACTGTATTTCAGTCCATCATCTTGAATTGTTAAAAGTTTCCTAATTAAATCATCTGCAGTGGGATTCTTGCTGTCATTCTCTGGAAACTTCATATATTTCTTTGAAAATAGAGAGGTGCAAAGATTATGCATTTTTATTTTACAGACAATATAGACAGGAATATTTTTGTTTTACAGAGAACATAGACAGCAGTACTTGTTGTTTTACAGAGAATATAGACAGCAATAAGCTGATCAAAAATGAAATCTGCTATTTCTTATGCTTTTATCTTTATCTCAAAATACTGAACAGAAATTTAAAGTAGATTGTTCCAAACATTTGACATAAAATGTCATCCCTATAAGTCCAAATAACACTAATGTCAAGAAAAGTCTGTTGGTTATCCCTATATGTCAAAATAACACTAATGCCAAGAAAAGACTGTTGGTTATCCCTATATGTCAAAATAACACTAATGCCAAGAAAAGACTGTTGGTTATCCCTATATGTCAAAATAACACTAATGCCAAGAAAAGACTGTTGGCTATCCCTATATGTCAAAATAACACTAATGCCAAGAAAAGACTGTTGGTTATCCCTATATGTCAAAATAACACTAATGCCAAGAAAAGACTGTTGGTTATCCCTATATGTCAAAATAACACTAATGCCAAGAAAAGACTGTTGGTTATCCCTATATGTCAAAATGACACTAATGCCAAGAAAAGACTGTTGGTTATCCCTATATGTCAAAATGACACTAATGCCAAGAAAAGACTGTTGGTTATCCCTATATGTCAAAATAACACTAATGCCAAGAAAAGACTGTTGGTTATCCCTATATGTCAAAATAACACTAATGCCAAGAAAAGACTGTTGGTTATCCCTATATGTCAAAATAACACTAATGCCAAGAAAAGACTGTTGGTTATCCCTATATGTCAAAATAACACTAATGCCAATAAAAGACTGTTGGTTATCCCTATATGTCAAAATAACACTAATGCCAAGAAAAGACTGTTGGTTATCCCTATATGTCAAAATAACACTAATGCCAAGAAAAGACTGTTGGTTATCCCTATATGTCAAAATAACACTAATGCCAAGAAAAGACTGTTGGCTATCCCTATATGTCAAAATAACACTAATGCCAAGAAAAGACTGTTGGTTATCCCTATATGTCAAAATAACACTAATGCCAAGAAAAGACTGTTGGTTATCCCTATATGTCAAAATAACACTAATGCCAAGAAAAGACTGTTGGTTATCCCTATATGTCAAAATGACACTAATGCCAAGAAAAGACTGTTGGTTATCCCTATATGTCAAAATGACACTAATGCCAAGAAAAGACTGTTGGTTATCCCTATATGTCAAAATAACACTAATGCCAAGAAAAGACTGTTGGTTATCCTTATATGTCAAAATAACACTAATGCCAAGAAAAGACTGTTGGTTATCCCTATATGTCAAAATAACACTAATGCCAAGAAAAGACTGTTGGTTATCCCTATATGTCAAAATAACACTAATGCCAAGAAAAGACTGTTGGTTATCCTCATATGTCAAAATAACACTAATGCCAAGAAAAGACTGTTGGTTATCCCTATATGTCAAAATAACACTAATGCCAAGAAAAGACTGTTGGTTATCCCTATATGTCAAAATAACACTAATGCCAAGAAAAGACTGTTGGTTATTCCTATAAATCAAAATAACACTAATGCCAAGAAAAGTCTGTTGGTTATCTGTATACGCCCTAAAAACAACCATTTATCCATCCATTATTGATATTGAAGCTACACTGCAGTTATAGGAATATATCTGACAAAACTTCGATAAAACCTGTCCTAAGAATCACTCGTACTAAATTTGATGGAATGTGACTCAGTCATATTTGGAAGAAAAAGTCTATTTTCTATTTGAGCTTCTTTCAAACCAACCTAGAGCAATTCTGGCAGACCACATAATAAGAAATATTCTAAACAATTTTGATCCAAATTGTCCAGGCAGTTTTTGAGAAGAAAAAAAGCTATGCTAACATAAACAGCACACTGACCGATCTACAATAAACACAGGACTATACTATAAACCCAATTTGTTTTGTCGTCACCTGAACTAACAGTGCAAGAAAACCTCTCACCTTGTAATTCAAAATACTGTAAGCAACATTGTCTGTGAAGGGGAGTTTTCCATACATCATCTCATAAAGACATATCCCAAGGGACCACCAGTCAACCTCGGCACCATAAGTCACGTTTTGGCGTTGATTGGTTTCCAGAAGCTTTGGGGATAGGTATGGAGATATATACTCAGGCGGTCTTATTGCCATCCTTGATGTAGTCTGCAAACAATAATAAGGCTAGTGTCCTCAATTCCAAACAGATTATTCATTTAAAACTTTGATTAATCGAAAAGTGGATGCATTGAAACGTTTCTGGCTTTTCTTGATTAAACCTGTATTTACATGATTATATTTTGAACTACCTAAAACATAGTATACATATTAGTATCAGACAGTGATTGCTTTAATTTTATCCAGTAACCATAGAAACCAGTCTGGTCTCCATTTTCACATACAGCTATCTCAAGCCATCTTTCATTCAAAATAAATAATGGATATTGTGCATACACAGCCCATTCACATTAGATTCCTGATTATATTTTTCTCACTAACTAAAACATAGAATATAAATCACTATCAATCACTGATTTCTTCATTTCAAACAGTAACCAACTAAACGAGTCCGGCCTCCATTTTCACATACAGCTATCTGAAGCTATCTTTCATTCAAATTAAATATTAAATGGATATTGTGCATATACAGACCATTCACATTACTGATGTATGTGTGAATTTAGAAAGACTGATAAATCCAGAAAGAGATTTCAATAGCCTAGTGATTTAGAAATCTACATGAATCAGTTTTCAATAGCCTAGTGATTGAGAAATCTACATTAATCAGTTTTCAATAGCTTAGTGACTGAGAAATCCAGAAAGAGATTTCAATAGCCTAGTAACTGAGCAGTCCACAAATAGATTGCAATAGCTTAGGGACTAAAAATACCATGTCAATCAGTTTTCCATTGAATTGTGATTAAAAAGACAACAATCAGTTTCAATAGTCAAGTGATTGATACAACACAAGATTTCATTAGCCTAGTGATTGAAAAATCCACAACAATCAGTTTTCAATAGAATAGTGATTGAAAATTCCACATCAACATCAATCAGTCCTAAGTCATAATACCTAATAATACATTATTACAAAAGTCTTATTTTTAAAGTCTTTGGTATGACTCTATATTCTGTATAACTCTGTATAATCAATCAGTTTTCAATAGTCTAGTGATTAAGAAATCCACAGCCATCAATTTTTTAAAAAGTGCATTAAAAAGTTTGGCTGAGATGACATATTCATCAAGTCTCATGCAACACATATTATGCCCCAGTACAGATGACAGCCAGACAAACAGTGAAGGACTGACCAAATGATTTTGTCAACAATTCTTAGCCCTATCCCAGTATGAAGTGTTTTCCTTTTCCTAAAAATGTGTTTTGTGCATGTCTTTCCATGTCTGCCCAAATTGTGAGTTATTTAATGTGTTCAGAAATAAATAAAACTTGGTGTAATTATTAATTTAGCAGGGTTGCTATTTGTTTTGCTCATACAATTATTTGAGTTTCTTTATCCCATAAGCTTTGGAGTGGAAACATATTCTCGTTGGAGTGGATATATACTTTGCCTGGGTGGGGCATTTGCCTGATTTCCATTTCCTCCTCAGCTTTGGGCTGTACTTCCTACTTGGTTGACTATTTGTTCAAGGTTCAATTTCCCTTGATTATTATTACTGTGACTTTACCAGAGCCATTTTGTTATGTGATTGTGGTTTGTGTATTGTTGTTTTTGCATTTGTTTAGGTTAGGACTGGCACTATCTTGGTCCAATCATGTATTGATCTACAGGTCCATGCTATTCCTAGTGAATTTGGAATAGAGGGAGATTTTTAGGCCATAAAAGAAAAAAAAATGATTATGTAACTACATGTTGTAGGCCTGTTTGTTGTGTGTTTGTTTATATTTAAGTGTGAACATACATCTGTTTTGGTTTTATTTTAGAAGATGCATTTTTTAAAGTTATTTTTTTTTAGTAGAGTTTTTAACTTATTTTAGAATTTTAGTTTTATAGATTATTTTGCTGATATTTTGTTTAGGACAGTTGTGGGAGGCTTACATTATGGTCTCTTGAGATAGTTCATCCAGAGATTGATTTCTGCATTGGAGCCCCTCCTCCTGTTTTACTTATATTCATTTGTTTTGGAGATAGGTTGAATATATATATATAATTATTAGTGAAACCATGGGGCTGTATACTATACATTTTAAGAGTTTGTTCCTGCATTCCTATTCAGGTAGCTATTAACATAACTTTATGTAAGGTTAGTTAAATTTAGATTTAGTATATCTCGTAAGATTATGGGGGTGGGGTTTGTGGTATGTTAAGCGTTACCTAATTTGGTGTATAGTACAGTCAAAAGCAGGACAGATTATATTCTGTTAAACTGGAGCGCTAATTAGTTCATCACTGCTTGTGTTTGTAACTTGATCTGGTAGGCAGGTGTGAGAGATATCTTTGCCTGGCTATGGAGGTAAATGTTGTGTGTATAGTAATGGGAGGGGGTGGAGTGGAGGGATAGGTAGGCAGATTATAAAAAAGTATGTTATTGTTGTTCTGTTAAAATTATATTTCTTTTCTTCATATTAATATTGTGGTATAAAGGTATTTATTTCTTGGTATAGTTTTATATAATTAATATTATTTGTGGATAAAAGCTACGTCATCATAGTATCCTATTGCATTTTTAATTTGGTTTATGATTTTTTTTTTCTGTCTGTTTCATTTGTTTCCAGTGTAGAATTAAGTGGTTTTTTTTAGAGTCTAGATCCATTTTACATGTTGGGAAGGGGGGTGCTTTTCAGAATTTGCCTTTTGAATGTATTCTCGCTGGTTCACCAGTTCTATCATGTAAATAAAGTAGTATTCTTGTCTGTTTTCTTCCTTTCCTTACTTTATCCCCATTTTATCCATATTGTGTCCTATCCAATATTGGGGGTTGTTAATTTCTACTTTTTAGAAATGCTTTCTTTTTTCATTTTAAACATATTTTTTTCTTCTCTATATGTTTACTTCTTTCTTTGTCTGTGTTGTAATTGTATTTGTTATTCTGTATTCAATTTTGGGTGGAAGTAGTGTTTTGGTTATTTCTATATATTTCTGGTCTGTTTTGGAGGAGAAATCCAAACCAGGAGAGGCATATACCCGGCCATATATGTGTTGAGTGTTCTTGTAGACTTTTTAATTCAGTCTATATAGTTCATTAACCCTGAGGTCACAGGTGTTTAAGCAACCTTCAGTCTCAGGTGTTTACGCAACCTTCAGTTGTTTTAGAGTGTACTTGGCCAGTTGATGTATTTTATTTTTTTACATCCCCAAATGAAGTTATATTTTAGTGTTTCAATCTGATGGAGGCAGTATTAAAAATCAATAATGTCAAGTTCATACCAGATAGAACTAAAAAGGTTTTAGCTATCTGGACTTTTTCAGAAATAATAAAATACTCAAAGCTCCAAATTTTACTGTGTTTACATATTTTATCTTCATTTTTAGGAGAGAAAGATACTTGATTTTCTCACCAAAAATGATGCCTCGAGTTTTAACTTGCCTTTTTATTTTGTCTGGCAGAAGACCCAGATGGTTCCTTTTCTAGTTGGCAATTAGTAAAATTTCAGTTTTGTCATTGTTAATTTGAGACACTGAAACCTTGGTAAATAATTCATAAAGTTGCATCAGGGTTTTGTATGATTGATGTTCTGTTATAAAATTGATACAACTGTCTGCATGTTAAAATGTTTTGCTTCCATGTTGGGAATATGACTTGATTCCCAATACACAGAGCCACATGGACAGGGACACCCCTATCTTACTGATCTCTGTATTGAAAAGTGTTTGATATTTGTGCGATTGATCTGTGCTATAGATGTTATATTTGTATATAATTTTTGGACCCATTTTGGAATTGTCATCCATATCCGAAACTTTTAAGGACTTGTAAAATATAGTTGTGTTCAATTCTGTCAAATGACTTTTCCTGATCTATAAGTATAAGTTTATTATGTTTTTTGTTGTAATTTTGGTGGATATATCTTATCTTGAGGCATAATTTGTACCTTTTGTGTATGATCCAGTTTTACAGCAAATCCAAAGCCAGCTAGCATGACATGTCCTCTGCAATCCAGCAAAACATTTTCTGGCTTTACATCCCTAGAATAGAAAATTATTGGAGATGTGGAAAGAATGAATAATAACATGGAATGAAATCATTGTGCATTTCTTTTTTTATCCTTCCTTCAAACAAATATTTAGATGTCAAATGATTGTTGATTTTATTTTTGAAAACTCAAATTTACAGAAAGATCCTATAAACCTTGCATGAATTCACAAATTAAATTTAATTAAATTTACATATTAAACAGATAATACATTCTGTAATTATAATTTAATTAAATTTACGTATTAAACAGATAATACATTATGTAATTATAATTTAATTAAATTTACATATTAAACAGATAATACATTCTGTAATTATAATTTAATTAAATTTACATATTAAACAGATAATACATTCTGTAATTATAATTTAATTAAATTTACATATTAAACAGAAAATACATTCTGTAATTATAATTTAATTAAATTTACATATTAAACAGATAATACATTCTGTAATTATAATTTAATTAAATTTACATATTAAACAGATAATACATTCAGAATTAAAATTTAATTAAATTTACATATTAAACAGATAATACATTCATAATTATAATTTAATTAAATTTACATATTAAACAGATAATACATTCTGTAATTATAATTTAATTAAATTTACATATTAAACAGATAATACATTCTGTAATTATAATTTAATTAAATTTACATATTAAACAGATAATACATTCTGTAATTATAATTTAATTAAATTTACATATTAAACAGATAATACATTCTGTAATTATAATTTAATTAAATTCACATATTAAACAGATAATACATTCAGAATTATAATTTATTTAAATTTACATATTAAACAGATAATACATTCTGAATTATAATTTATATGTTTAAAATATTCATTCAATGTATGAAATACCATTCAGTAAATTAAATATTTTGTGAATAATTTTTTTAAATGTGTTGAATCACTAACATAACAAAAAGGATAAATGTCAGTCAAAAAAGATTTATTGTAACTAATTTGTAATACACTTTATATTGTAACTAATTTGTAATACACTTTATATGGTAACTAATTTGTAATACACTTTATATTGTAACTAATTTGTAATACACTTTATATGGTAACTAATTTGTAATACACTTTATATTGTAACTAATTTGTAATACACTTCATATGGTAACTAATTTGTAATACACTTTATATTGTAACAAATTTGTAATACACTTTTTATGGTAACTAATTTGTAATACACTTTATATGGTAACCTTTATCATGTTGAGAGGGATGGGATAAAACTATTTTTTTAAATTCTCACCTATGAACATATCCCATCAAGTGTAAATTGTGAATAGCAAGGGTTATCTCCCCCACATAGAAGCGAGCAATGTCCTCTTCTAGATCTCCTTCATATCTGTAATAATAACAAAAATGAATCTTATCTCAGTGGGTCATTACAATGATATCTCAAAGTGTCAATTAAATGATATATCAGTGTGTCATTACAATGACATATCAAAGTGTTAATTAAATGATATATCAGTGTGTCATTACAATGACATATCAAAGTGTTAATTAAATGATATATCAGTGGGTCATTACAATGACATCTCAAAGTGTCAATTAAATGATATCTCAAAGAGTCAGTTAAAATTCTGATCAAAAAGAGTCAGTTAAAATGATATCTCAAAGTGTCAATGAAATAATATCTCAAAGTGTCAGTTAAAACTGAGAGTTCAACAAAAAAAAATCAGTTAAAGTGATATCTTAAAAGAATCAGCTAAAAGGTAATAAGCATTAATTAAGTGACATCTCAATGTACATGTATCAATTAAGTGACATCTCAATGTATGTGTATCAATTAAGTGACATCTCAATGTACATATATCAATTAAGTGACATCTCAATGTAAAGTATCAATTAAGTGACATCTCAATGTACAAATATCAATAAAGTGAATATAAATATTACTGTAAATATATTTGCATTGGTGCAATTATCCATAATTTGATTATATATTGTCAAGTACTTGTTGACCCTAGATATTGTCATGTGCTAAATGGCCCTTGACATTATCATGTGCCCTATACATTCTCATTTTCTAAGTAGCCCTATACATTGTCATGTGCTAAGTAGCCCTATACATTGTCATGTGCTAAGTAGCCCTATACATTCTCATTTGCTAAGTAGCCCTATACATTGTCATTTTCCAAGTAGCCCTATACATTGTCATGTGCTAAGTAGCCTTATACATTGTCATGTGCTAAGTAGCCCTATACATTGTCATGTGCTAAGTAGCCCTATACATTCTCATTTGATAAGTAGCCCTATACATTGTCATGTGCTAAGTAGCCCTATACATTCTCATGTGCAAAGTAGCCCTATACATTCTCATGTGCTAAGTAGCCCTATACATTCTCATGTGCTAAATGATCCAATGCATTGTCATGTGCTAAGTAGCCCTATACATTGTCATGTGCTAAGTAGCCCTATATATTGTCATGTGCTAAGTAGCCCTATACATTGTCATGTGCTAAGTAGCCCTATACATTGTCATGTGCTAAGTAGCCCTATACATTGTCATGTGCTAAGTAGCCCTATGCATTGTCATGTGCTAAGTAGCCCTATACATTGTCACGTGCTAGGTAGCCTTATACATTGTCATGTGCTAAGTAGCCTTATACATTGTCATGTGCTAAGTAGCCCTATACATTGTCATGTGCTAAGTAGTCCTATACATTCTCATTTGATAAGTAGCTCTATACATTGTCATTTGCTAAGTAGCCCTTTGCATTGTCATGTGCTAAGTGATCCAATGCATTGTCATGTGCTAAGTGATCCAATACATTGTCATGTGCTAAGTGATCCAATGCATTGTCATGTGCTAGGTGATCCAATGCATTGTCATGTGCTAAGTGATCCAATGCATTGTCATGTGCTAAGTGATCCAATACATTGTCATGTGCTAAGTGATCCAATGCATTGTCATGTGCTAAGTGACCCAATACATTGTCATGTGCTAAGTGATCCAATGCATTGTCATGTGCTAAGTGATCCAATGCATTTTCATGTGCTAAGTGATCCAATGCATTGTCATATGCTAGGTGGCCCTATATATTGTCATGTGCTAGGTGGCCCTTTACATTGTCATATGAGGGACCCTGAGTAGCTGCATGGTCTAAAGCGATCTCCATTATAGAGCACTGCCATCTCACCTCTGTCTGGGTGGGTTTGAGTCTAAGATTCGGTTAATGAAGTTATATGAGAAAGTTTGCCAGTAGCTTCTCATGGGTTGGTGGTTCTTTCCCAGGGGGGAGGGGGGTCCCAAGTTCTTCCTCCAATATTAATACTGGCCACCATGTATAGCCTATCGTGTGTTGAAAAATGGCATTAAACCATACAACAATCACAACATTAACATAGACATATGCTAGGTGACCTTGCAAATCCCAATAAGTCAACAAGATTTGCCCACAAAAATGAAAAACATTTAACATGATTAATTATTTAGTTTATGAGCAACTATCTTCAGCATGGAATTCCTACTCAGTATTTTTCAGTCTTATTGCACTATCCATTAATATTTTCATCCATTATTTGATCTTCTCTTATTTCATTTATTCTATTTATTAAACTTATCAACATTTGATTTATCATATTTAAACATATTCACATTTAAATCATCATTAGAGTTTCCCCATTTAAACTTATCAGCATTTAATTTATCCTATTTAAACTTATTGGCATTTGATTTGTTTCATTTTGAACCTATTTAATGCATCCTATTTAAACCTATCAATATTTGATTTATCATCTTTAAATTTATCAAGATATAATTTTTTCTATTTAAGTCTCACATCATTTGAGTTAATAGTAAAATTATACATTTCCTTTTTTTAATTAAGATAATGGATTAGTAATATCACTTAGATATGACAATGGCTTCAAAGTAGAAATAACAGTACAAACCTATACATTACTCATCATTTCTTTGAATTTAAATCAATCAAGGCTTTTCCTAACAAGTATGTTAAAGAATCAAAATTCAAAAATATAGTATTTAATAATGGTGTGAAACAACATCATAACTGTTCCTCATCTGATAAGTATTAAAAGTAAGTAAAACAAACTATACTGATACATAGGAATAATAAAACTAAATTAAGTAATTTTGTTATTCTCTAAAACTAGGCTAGGAGGATGTATACGCATTTCTACTTCATTATAATGTTGCTTAAGGAAGGAACAGAATACAATATGCCTTCAATATTATGTTGTATAAGGGAGACATTTAAGCAACACACCCTCATTATAATGTCATCTAAGGGAGACATTTATACAACACACCCTCATTATAATATTGTATAAGATAGGCATTGATACAACATACCCTCATTATAATGTTGTCTAAGAGGGCAGTAATCCATTGCAAACTGGTTATAATGTTGCCTAAGGGAGGCACATAATACAACATACCCTCATTACAATGTCTTGTATGGGAGACATTGATACCTCAATCCCTCATTATAATGTTGTGGGGCTTTAATGCATCACACACTCATTATAATTTTATAATGTTGTCTACGGGAGGCATTGGTACATCACACCCAAATAATAATGTTGTCTATGGGACACATCAAATGATTTACTCCCTCATTAGGATGTTGTATGTGGGTGACATTGAATACATCACTACTTCATTATAATTTTGTCTAATGGAGACATTGAATATATCACTCCACCAGCAGTCTATGGGAGGCCTAGATTACATCACTCTCTCATGATTTTCTATATGGGAGGTACTGAATTCATCTCTCCCTCATTTGGAAGCTGTAAATGGGAGGCATTGAGTATACAGCTTTAAAGTCAGATAACCTACCAATGAGGAGGGAGGTATGCACCAGTCACCACACAGAGCCAGTTACTTTTGACTGTATGATACGTAGTTTTACAACTATTTTAATATATATATATATATATATATATATATATATATATATATATATATATATATATAATATATATATATATATAATTACATCCTGTTTATCTTATGCATACAACTTTGCAATGCACTCTAAAATGCAATACATTACCATACCCTCTATGTTATACATATCTTTATCAACTACACACTTAAATGACCGCTCCGATGTCTTAAAGGTTAGAGCATTCACCTCAGTAGTGGGAAGTAATGGGTTCAATCCCTGGATGAGTCTTACCAAAGACTTACAAAAGAGGTACTGGTGCTAACAGCAGCCTCACTTGGCACTCAGCACTAAGACATTAATGTTAAGACTGGTTGGCATGGTGACAGGATAATGTGACTGGGTAGGAGATCATGCTACATGTTTGCGGTATGATGCCCCACTGCTAGACATCACTATAAACTGCCACACTACAGGCATCATGATGATAAGACGGAACAAGTGTTAAAGCTATGTTAAAAATCCAAATGACACACACACACACAGAGACACACACACTAAAATGCAATACATTTCCATGCCTTCTATATTATACATATAACATTACACACACACACTAAAATGTAATACATTTCCATGCTCTCTATATTATACATATAACATTACACACACACACTAAAATGCAATAGATTTCCATGCCCTCTATATTAAACATATAACATTACACACACAGACACTAAAATGCTATACATTTCCATGCCCTCTATATTAAACATATAACATTACACACACACACTAAAATGCAATACATTTCCATGCCCTCTATATTAAACATATAACATTACACACACACTAAAATGTAATACATTTCCATGCCCTCTATATTATACATATAACATTACACACACACTAAAATGCAATACATTTCCATGCCCTCTTTATTATACAAATAATATTACACCTACACACTAAAATGCAATACATTTCCATGCCCTCTTTATTATACAAATAATATTACACCTACACACTAAAATGCAATACATTTCCATGCCCTCTATATTATACATATAACATTACACCTACACACTAAAATGCAATACATTTCCATGCCTTCTATATTATACATATAACAATACACCTATACACTAAAATGCAATACATTTCCATGCCCTCTTTATTATACAAATAATATTACACCTACACACTAAAATGCAATACATTTCCATGCCCTCTATATTATACATATAACATTACACCTACACACTAAAATGTAATACATTTCCATGCCTTCTATATTATACATATAACATTACACCTACACACTAAAATGCAATACATTTCCATGCCCTCTTTATTATACATATAACATTACACACACACTAAAATGCAATACATTTCCTTACCCTCTATATTATACATATAACATTACACCTACACACTAAAATGCAATACATTTCCATGCCCTCTTTATTATACATATAACATTACACACACACTAAAATGCAATACATTTCCATGCCCTCTTTATTATACATATAACATTACACCTACACACTAAAATGCAATACATACCCTTATTATGACAGAATATCTTTGTATAATGTACTCTGTAATTAATAGTGATAGTGAGAAGCTTTCTAGTGAAGTAATCATGCACTGTACATTTGGTATTGATGAGTTCCAGTGTAGTAAGCATGCACTGTACATTTGATATTTTTGAGTTCTAGTGAAGGAAGCATGCACTGTACATTTTATATTGTTGCATTCTAGTTAGGTAAGCACGCACTGTACATTTGGTATTGTTTAGAATCATAACAAAACAAGTGTCATTTTTCAAAGTAGGCATATGATTTTGCATCCATCAATTTGTTTTAATGTTTATAATTTGTCACATAACATCAAGTTTTTAAAGGTACACTGCATACTTATTTTTGTTCTCTAATATTTCATACAAACAAAACTCACTCACATTTCAAGATCATAAATGTCATTTGTATTAGATTTCTCAAATTTGTTCTTAAGCTTGTGTGTTCACTGAGGGAAACTGTACCACTAATTAGGTAATATCCTGTGAAATAATGCAGTCAGCATTTTGCAAATTACCTAGTCAGCATTGACCTTAGGTCTCCACAATGGCATTCCATGACCAGGTAAAGATTCTTGGCATCCTGGAAAGCAAAGTGAAGCTTAGAGATCCAGGGACTGGTGGCTTTGGTCAGTACATCAAGCTCCTCCAAGAGAAATGAGACATCCTGACAAAACAACAACAAAATTCAATATTTGTATAAAATATGAACCCTGGACTGACAAAGATGAAAGGCTTAAATCTCATTGCAGAACAAGCTGATATTTCAGGATCTATAATTGAAACATATGTAGAACAGCAAAGACCTTAATCTGTCTGTTTATTGCCTCATGATGACATATACTAACCAATAATATGAAATCATAGATCTGTCAGTAAATAATTGACAGTATGAATATGAACGCCTAGATCTGTTACTGCATTATGGACAGTATGAATAATAAAGAGTCACTTCATACTTGACAGTTTGAATATAAATGCCTGGATCCATCATGACATTATTACTATGAAAGCCTTGGTCTGTCACTGCATGATCATCAGTATGAATATTACAGCTAGATCTGTCGGTGCATGTTCAACAGTGTATGAGCCTGAAAGCCTAGAATGATCACTACAAAATAATCTAATATATCATGGGCTATGCATTTAACATTACATTATTAATACAACAGCACAGACTCTAACCTGTCAGCTTGTTACATTATGATAACAGATCTTGGCCTATTTGCAGTTCATTTTGTTTTATACACCTAGCTACAGCATGACTGCATAAATCTAACACTAATATCATTTGCCTGGAAATAAGAATTTTATGAAATTCAAAATCATTTGGAATATTCATACAATATACGTTTTGGTAAAAATCATTTGGAATATTCATACAATATACGTTTTGGTAAGAGACACATTATATTACTTACCAGACAAACGAAATTCAACTTATCATGTAGGCTGTTAGACAAGTTATTGAACTTATTTTAGTATGGTATCGTAATACATAAACTTTTGACAAAATCAGGTTTTTTAATATGCTCATTTGCATTGTGCATCAGCATGTATGCTGCTGTCAGGAGACAAATTTGAATGACTTTCATTGCCTTGATAATCTTGCTGTCATAGAAATAATGTACTAACTGACAAAAAAACAAAACAACATCTGATCACATATTATTCAACTCAGTAGAATATGAATACAAACACTATCTTGCTTTCTGAGCACTGTGTCAATACACATAACCCATGATTGCAATGAAACTGTGTAATTGCACATAACCCATGATTGCAATGGAACTGTGTAATTGCACATAACCCATGATTGCAATGAACTGTGTCAATACACATAACCCATGGTTGCAATGGCACTGTGTAATTGCACATAACCCATGATTGCAATGGAACTGTGTAATTGCAAATAACCCATGATTGCAATGAACTATGTCAATACACATAACCCATGGTTGCAATGGCACTGTGTAATTGCACATAACCCATGATTGCAATGGAACTGTGTAATTACACATAACCCATGGTTGCAATGGAACTGTGTAATTATGCATAACAAATGATTGCAATGGAACTGTGTAATTACACATAACCCACGATTGCAATGGAACTGTGTCAATACACAAAACCCATGGTTGGAATGGAAATGTGTAATTACACATAACCCATGGTTGCAATCACACTGCATCAATATGCATACTTCATGGTTGCAATGGCACTGTGTAATTACACATAACCCATGATTGCCATGAACTGTGTCAATACACATAACCCATTTTTGCAATGGCACTGTGTCAATACACATAACCCATGATTGCAATGGAACTGTGTAATTACACATAACCCATGGTTGCAATGGCACTGTGTCAATACACATAACCCATGGTTGCAATGGAACTGTGTAATTACACATAACCAATGGTTGCAATGGAACTGTGTAATTACACATAACCAATGGTTGCAATGGAACTGTGTAATTACACATAACCAATGGTTATGATCGCACTGCATCAATCTGCATACTTCATGGTTATAATGGCACTGTGTCAATACACATAATCCATGGTTGTAATGGCACTGTGTCAATCCGCATATCCCATAGTTCTAATGGCATGTGTCAATACAAAAAACATGGTTGCAATGCACTGTGTCAATATGCATAACCAATGGTTATGATGGCACTGTGTCATTACATATATCCATGGTTGCAATGGCACTGTGTCAATACACATGACCCATGTTTGCAATGGTACTGTGTCAATATACATAATCCATGGTTGCAATGGCACTGTGTCAATACAAATAACTCATAGTTGTAATAGCACTGTAACCTACATCAAAATAAACAGTCTAAAATTTTAAAAAGTCAAAAAAATTAGTGAACAATAAATTTAAAGAAGAACTGTATAACGAAAACAATATGGATCGACAGTGTAAGATAATTTCCGTGGTGGGCAATTTACTTGTGGACTATGATACCACTTTTCTAGTTACTGACATAACCGTAATGAAATTATAGCCTGATTTGTTACTCATAACACACACACACACACACACACACACACACACACATACACACACACACACCTTTACGCTTACCTCATGATGTGCCAATAGGTTTTCCTTATGTATAATTCTCATCGCATACACGTCTTTCGAGATCTTCTTCTGTACAATATGAACCTCTCCAAACCGCCCCCTGCTAATGATATATTTGGTCTCAAAATCCGATGCAGATGGCAGCTGCTTGAATTTTGTAACTTTGCCATCATCTGCAAGTAAAGATCATTTATATGTAAGTTCTTATGTAATGTATTTATATAACAAATGGCTCACACGGGCCCGGTATAGAGTATGGGACATTGATTATTGCAGGTAACATTCTAAGCAACTGGAGAAATTTTGTTGGCATGCTTTCAATTTAAATACTCTTATGATTGGAGCCTTTTTAAATTGCTAATTCCTAGTCAATCTGTTTAAAAGAGCTCTAATGCATTGATTTTCAGATTTTGTTTTATTTAAAATGTAGGAACATTTTGAAATCAAGCTTGTATTAAATCAAAATTAATCTTGTCTGTACAAAAAGATTTTCCACAAGAATATCATTGCTTGGAATACGCATTTTCACAAGTCTCTTTGCATGCATGGAATCATGAGCTTATATGGTAACAAATCTCAGTTGCCATATTTCAAGCTTTATTTGTATTATCTCTATGCAAGCCCAAACGTTTGATATGTACTTTATTTGGTAGACAGTTATGATTTTACAAAGGGACACCACTCCTTCTGAGTTTCCAGATTTTATGTGTTTTTATATTATACAATAATGGGCCTATAAAGACTGGCGTGATACCTAAAGTTATATTCAAAGTCGATGTTTTCTTTATTCATATAGTGTGTGTCTGTGATTTGAATTTTTAACGTAGCTTTAAAAACAATTCAGTCATATCGCTATGATGTCTGCAGTGAGGCAGTTTATAGTGATGCCAAGCACTGGGGCATCATGCCGCTAACATGTAGCATCATGTCCCACCTAGTCACATTATCCCGTCACCAGGCCGGCCAGTCCTAACACTAACCGCTTAATGCTGAGCGCTAAGCGAGATAGCTATTATTACCATATGTTTAAGTCTTTGGTATTACTTGGTCGAAGATTAAACTCACGACCTCCCGCATCCGAGGCGGACGCTCGGACCACTCGAGCGGTCCATATTTTGTAAAAACATGGCCAAATGCTCGGACAATTCTATGAACGATCGTAATAGACTATATTTGACTTACCCCGCCTGTCGCAAAAAAGTTTATCTGATCGCGAAAATCGTAAGAAAAATCAGCGATGGGCTGCGGCGCCGAGTATGAGACAGAGCTCTCGTTGCTGCTGTAAATTATTAATCATTATTATATCAGTAATGTTTGGTGAAGCATAAACCATAAATTTATTATTAATATAAGCAAAATAGATAACAAAAAAAAGAACTTTGAACTAATAACTTTAATAACTTAGATACTTAGCACGTCAATAAACAAAAATGGTATAGATAAGGACAAAACTGCACAAGTAATATCGATTGAAATCCTGAGTATAAAAATCAGGAACAATACTAATATTCACGGGATAAAGATACCAAACTTGAGAGAGGAATTTAAGATGCTACAACCAACGTTCCCTCTAAGCGAATGGTAGATGTGCACGCAGTGCTCGCTGCACTGCGCAAGCATTACGGAGACGAGCAAAATGTACGGTTGGATTGAGTATGGTGCCCCCCCCCCCCCCCCCCGAAGAAAAACGAACCTCGACTAGCGGAGATGGATGTATATTTGCCAGCAAGTGTCCAGATACTTTGCGTTAATGATCGCATCATTTTAACTTCAGTTGAATTTTATTATAAATATGCAATATTCACTATACATGACTTCAAATTTTGAATTTATCTGTTGTTTTATTGAGAAATTTGTGCTATTTCCAGTGCTTAGTTTCTGTACAGCTTTAAAATCCGCCAGTAGCATTATTATCATTATTATTATTATTATTATTATTATTATTATTATTATTATTATTATTATTATTACTTGAACTATTCATTAAAAATCTTCAAATCTTAAGTTGTGTTGAGAAAATGTAAGCTATCCGAGTTACATACACCATTAAAAGAAGAAATAACTGATATCGTAAATGATGATATGTTTTAAATATTAACTGATATCGTAAATGACGATACATACTTTATATAATGACCGATATCGTAAATGATATGTTTTAAATATTAACTGACATCGTAAATGATGATACATGTTTTATATAATAACTGATATCGTAAATGATGATAAATCTTTTATATAATAATTGAGATCACAAAATGATAATATATGTTTTACTAATAATTTTTAAAATAAAAATGATGACACAAGCTTAATATAATAATGGACGTAATAAAGTGATGATGCACGTTTTATATAATAATTTTCAGAGAATCTATAGTACCCTAATATACATATGTTTTCATCCAAAGTTGACATGATAATCCAATAGCCTCAATGTAAGCACACACACACACACACACACACAATGCTAACATAATGCAAACCATTTTGATGAACAATATAGATTTATGACCACATTTAGTTGTCTCTTGCTGCATGATTCGTAAGCCTTTTCTAAGTAACCAGTATGTGCGAATCTGATATATCAAAGGCTAATGAAATTACGAATATGTTCTTATAATGTTAGTCAATGTTACAGAATCAGCAACCTTATGTCAATTTAGAAGCACATGTGTGTGTGTGTGTGTGTGTGTGCGAGAGAGAGAGAGAGAGAGAGAGAGAGAGAGAGAGAGAGAGAGAGTAGGTGGTTGCATCATTCAGAAATTATGTAACAGAGGGAGTTTAAAGAATCCCACATCAAAAGAAACATATCTGTCTCTCAGACGAACTGCGAATTTTTACACTTTGATGTGAACGCTAGCCCTCCTTACGTTGAGAGGGGCAGACTGCCTGTCAAGTACGATGTCTCGCAAATACGTAGCGACTTCCATCTTAGGGCCGGACTGTTTAACTAGTCTGATTGATGAGTTATGAGGAAACAATTAGAACTTTACATACCTTTTCTTTTATTTTTAACTTTAAATTATTCAAAATTTCACATATAAATATTACATAGATCTACAACTCTATAAGATGATTTAATTAGTGCTGTCCATACATTTACATCTTACAACACACAAGTTAAAATACAAACTACACACATAATGGACAAATGACTCTGGCAAAGTCAACTGGGTAAATATATAAATAAACCTTATATCAAAAAGGAGAGGAAATTGACCCTGGAGCTAAGTAGCTCTTTGGGACGAGAGTACGATCCTAAGTTCAGGAATCAGAATGTAAAGAAATCAGTATTCTCTTCAGCTCGTGTAGAGAATATATATCGCAAGTTAGCTCTTACTTGTGATTGAGAGTATTATCAAACTGAATTCCTTTGTGGATAATTTAACATTAACATATTTGATGAGCAAAACAAAGATTAACCGTCACAAAATATACATTACTCTAACACTCATGGCGTGGACAGGGAAAACAGTACACCATCTTAAGACACTATTAGCTAACCGACGGTGTTTCCTCAATCAACTCGAACCAGCTGTTGTGCTGGGTAGAGTACCGAGGACCAACACCCCCCCCCCCCTTTACCTTTTGTCCTAAGTAAATACAACTCATGAAAATTTCAAATTTATCTCTTTTACATGTTAACAAATTGTTACATGGGTAAGTGAACCGTTTGTATGATAGAATTTCTAATAAAGTAGAGAATGTCACAACTATCATTCTGATTTCTGCATGTAATTGTCTATTTCTAAACATGATAACGCGTTTTTCTCTGGTTGTGAAGGTCTTGAGAAAAAAGTATACATTTAAAAAGAATTACATTTTAAATAACTGGCATTACAGAAAAGATTAAAAGGTGAGAAATTTGCATTTGATAAAAAAACGAGTAAAGATAACGTATGGTTAGAAACAAAAATTTAAATCTGGGAATATATGAAAATAATTAGGTTTTCTTTTGAAAATCTTTACATTTTATACAAGGACAACCATTATTGATAAAAAAAATCCATACAATAACAAATACATATCCTTTAACTACATCATTCTTGTTTAATTATTCAAATAATAAACACGCCTGAACCTTTTCAAAATGATATAGGCTGCCTATGACTTGCGGCATTTCGACATAATTTCATTTTTTTTAAAAATAAATATTTCCAAACTAAAATAAATTAAAAACACAATTACTAGCAAAATAGAAGGTACATGTGCGTAAACCTCCATATATTCTAAAGTAGCTCTTTATTACTTGATATTAAATAAATTCAATCTCGAGGTATATATTCAAATAGTATGTAAGTTACATCTATTTATTTATTAAACATATTAGTACCTGTGTATGTACACAAATTAAAACGTAATAAATATATGATATTATGATATGTGCAAATAATTTTTATATATCATTATCTTCTTTCCGTATGCACAAACATGTGCGTTTGTGAAATTGCCAGATTTCTGTGATTATGTACTGATTATCTGGAATTAGTGAGGGGAAAATATTTTTGTAAACATTAGTACTTAGCTAATTCTAGGAGCATACGTCATAATGTAGATAATAATAGGAGCATACGTCATAACGAAGCTAATTCTAGGAGCATACGTCACAATGTACAGCATCGGTAAGACTTTATTTTAACACGGTAAAGTTCGTAATATGAACCCTTTCTAATTTCCTAACAAATAGATATAGGTGTTAAGTAATTTGTGGTATGAATATATATTTGTGTTGGTTGTGTGGATCGTGTTTTGTGTTGCAGGCGTAAAGCACTAATTTTCAGCTCGAAAAGCCTTACTAATAAGTCAAGTAAATGTGAAAAACGAGAGAGAAAACAAAACCCATTGCAAATATGAAATCGTTTCGCTATGTGTGGTCATTACGTAATTATAGAAAAATTAGTATTTCCGAGCTTAATAACCTTTCAGTTGACAGCGACTGCTGTATCGGGGTATTTGAAATTTGGAGAAAACAGAAGCCTTATGTTAAACATTTCTGGTATTTTTTGGTTATTTTTAGACCTTGTAATCGTATAAATAGGTGATCTAAATATTTCCGATCAAAATATTTTTTTTATATATAAAAATGAAGTGTATGTCTAATGCCTGAACAAACACTATTAATGATTTTGTAGTTTGTAAAAAATAATTTTTGGTTAGATTACACAAACGCGAAGACAAATACATAAACACAGACGCGCGTGCACATACACACACTGAAAAAGAAACTTGATTGTCATATATCCGCAATAATCTATGGATTATTATAAAAGTACGATTACAATTCAGTTGAAATAATTAGAAGGAGCTAGGAACGTAGAGGGTTTGAGCGTATGTGCTTGGGGGTATGGGTTTGAGAGGGTGTGTCTAGCTACATGTACATACTGAATCGTCAATGTCTTCCAAATAAATACTGCTAAAAAATAATACTTGTTTGAATTCTTGTTTTTATCAAATTTGAATTGTACAAGGTACTATCACCGCAGTATCACGGATCCGTTTTTTTTAAAAATGTATATTTGGACATTCATGTTCATCCACTTCGATATTTTTACCGCATTACATTCATCGCTTTTATTGGGATTTCTGCAACAGGTTAGTAATATCGGGATTAAGAGACTCTAGCCGTTTCGGATCCAGTACTTCAAAGGAAGATTTTAGTCTTGTAACTGGATCAAATTGTTTATATGGTGAATTTCAGTTCAATTACCGATTTCACCTTAATTCTTTAATTCAAATCTCGATGCTGGAGATATCGGAAAACAGAACAGAACTAAACATGACACCTGTAACCAAGCAGAATAATTGTAGTTCAAAATTACACAAGTGAACCGATACAAAAAGTAAGCGGGAACAAATCTGCCCTCATTGGCAATATTATCGTTCCTTTAACAATTATAATTATTAATATCAATCTCAAATAAAAATTGTACATAACAAAATGATACGAAATTACTCGAGTTGCGAAATGCTAAGAGGAGATAACATAAATGAGGGATAAACAACCTTGGATTTAATGTGTATAGCTTGATTAAGTATATGAGCTATATATGCCATTTCATAATTAATATGTATATAAGAGGAGATAACATAAATGAGGGATAAACAACCTTGGATTTAATGTGTATAGGGTGATTAAGTATATGAGCTATATATGCCATTTCATAATTAATATGTATATAAGAGGAGATAACAGAAATGAGGGATAAACAACCTTGGATTTAATGTGTATAGCTGGATTAAGTATATGAGCTATATATGCCATTTCATAATTAATATGTATTAACACTTACTATTTATAATACAGACTAAAGTAAACACAAACAAACTGCAAAATAAATTAACATGAAGGCAATAATTTTACACAATATTTTGAGATTTTGAAAGAAAGAAAGAAAGAAAGAAAGAAAGTAAGAAAGAAAGTAAGAAAGAAAGTAAGAAAGAAAAAGAAAGAAAGAAAGAAAGAAAGAAAGAAAGAAAGAAAGAAAGAAAGAAAGAAGGAAGGAACATTAAAATTTATTTACAAAAAGACATTTATATTTTTTTAAAAACAACTAAAAGGTAAAATTGGAAGAATGCTTACATTTTTTGATGAATTCATCTAGATGTTTTTTCAGTAGATGATCAAGTTGTCCTAACCTCTCTGTCAAGGATTCTTTGTCTGATGCGGCCTTAATAATAAAAATTGGAGGTACAGTTGATAATAATAATAATAATAATAATAATAAAAAAATATAAATTTTCCAATGGTATGCAGAGAACTCGCCCCATGGAGAACTCGCCCTGGGAGAACTCGCCCCAACGTATCTGGAGAAGTCGCCCCAGAGTGGTTGGAGAAGTCGCACCACTTCGTATGGAGAAGTCGCCCCAAATCCCAGATAACCTTTTTATAGCAGAATTAAAACATCTTCAACGCGATTCATTTTTAGTTTTTTATTTAAACTCTATCACAAAAAAACAACAATATTATGGTAATATTTCTAAGACGAAATTCAGTTTGTATATAATCTAATGAATGACGACAGTATAGTGATTAAAAAGGATGATTAGTCAAACACACATATTATTATGAATCAACAAGATTATTTTTAATAAGTTGAACGTCAATTAAATGATGAAAACTACTACAAACATATTGGCGAAGATCCGTCAATGGAAATTAAATTTTAAAAAATCAACATGCATTAATGCGATGGTAAAATAAATAATTCTGTATACGAAGAATTTGATACATTCTCTCTTAACATGCGTACACTTCAATTCTACATGTGTCCCAAAACTCATAATGATACAACAACTTTCATTAAAAAGTTGAAGTCTATTCCACAGCTAGGATTTCAATCCTGGTATTATTAGATGTAACATCACTATATACCAACTTTTCGCATGCAGTTGGTATTGAAGCATGTAAAAATTTTCTTGATTACAATCCTAATAATAGCCCACTATCTTGTGAAGATATTTTTATAATATTAAAACTTCTCTTAGAAAATAATTATTATCAATTTAATAATACGAAATACATATTCAGATAATTGTAAATTACAAAATTCGTTGAATAAATTCCAGACATATTTACAAAACAGAAATTATCCTACACATATAATTGATTCTGCACTGAACAAAGCCCGTAATATTACTCAACATTGGGCTTTAAACAAAGCAGTATGTACAAGAGAGAGAGAGAGAGAGAGAGAGAGAGAGAGAGAGAGAGAGAGAGAGAGAGAGATGTAATTCCTTTCATAATACAATCCAATCCTTCATTATCTAATCTACGCAATTTACCAGCGTAAAAACACTTTACAAAAATAAATCAATTATCGCTTAAAGAAGGCCCAAGAATTTGCAAGATTTTTTTTTTATTAGTACTGAACAGACAGAAAAGAAAAAGAAAAAAGAACATTTTCGTCATCTAAATGTAACATACACCGGTGCTCTTGATGTGCAAATATCAGAGAAACTACTATGAATAATCATCGCTTTCATATATAAAATTATAGAGATCCTCAGTTTTCATATAATAAAATAAGTTCTCCGTTTATTTTAAAACATTTCGTACATGAAGACGCACAAATTAAATACGAAATTATTCAACCGTTCATTTTGTTAAGAGTTGACTTATTTTTTTAAACTATTTTCAATGGAATTTAAAAACAACAATAAATAAAGCCTTGACAAACATGTGGCGAAATCTCATAATTATTATATATTATCCTTGGGGCGACTTCTCCAGGCAAAGCGGGGCGAGTTCTCCAACCACTATGGGGCAACTTCTCCTGACACCTGGGATGAATTCTCCCAGGGCGAGTTCTCCATGGGGCGAGGTCTCCGCTATTCTTTTCCAATACATATTGAGTTAACCCCGTGCGTGAAAAACACCAGAATTGTCACCCAATCTATGTACTCTTTTCGTTATTTACTAAGAAAATTTTTTTAAAAAAATCTTGTACAAACAAGTTGGTTAAATACAGTGTATTAATAAGTGCATTATTAATTGAAACGTAGATTTATTTCTTTCAACATTTTACCGCTTATTGTTGTAAATCTGAGTGACATAATTTCTTTTTAATTCATGATTTAAAAAAATAACATTCTCTTAAAATGTATTTTCACACAGTAAATCTGGCTTGCACAATTATCCTTAGTTCAAAGTATATGTTAAAGCAAAATAAAATCAAAGAAAAGAAAAGGCATAAAGTGAGATTCCGTTGTACATCCTTTGTGTGATAGGTGGACACCCACTCATATATTTCAGTTTATGTTACGGATGTCTGTTAAAAATACAATTCTGGTCTGTTAAAGTAAATTTAAAATGTAATTTCTCTTCTAATCCAAAAACTGCGTGACAGATACAGGTTGCAATGCAAATATTGTAAGCGAACGGCCGCCGTGCTAATTATCTTTGTATCATTTAGTACTGATATAAGCAAAATGTAGTATTAAACAGTTTTCTTTTCTGTGGTTTTTTTTTAATGGAATAAATCAACAGCAAAACTTGTAATTGTGTAAAAGATGAATGTGTGATGATACTGAATACAAGCGATAACCTTTCAAAGAAATTTCATCTACAATATATTAAAACGAAGCATATGCCTAACGGAACATGACATGGTACCGAATGTCAAAACCTATCAACCTTGAAATGCTTTTAAAAAATTGATATTATATATCATCTACTGGCTTTTTAACTTCAACGATAACCAAATGATTTCAGGGGTCCTACTAAACATCGCAAAGTCAGACAAAGGCAAAATGTGATGTATTAATAAATCCTTACATACCAAAAGAGACGTGCCTTCATAATTATGTGGGAAGAACACTGTAATTAGATGCCTGTTTACGTGACTAGGGTATCAATTGACGTAAATGGAAGTACGCAATGTTTATGACGTTAAGTGAAAACAACGGCTTGACTACAAACACAGATCTAGTACATAATACTGTTTTATTCGTACGACTATAAGATATTTAATCACATTTCAAACACAATTCTTTTACTTTAATTAGTTTGCTAAATGTTTAAATAAACTGTACGATCATTACCAATAACAACACAAAAACTAGTATTATTACTTAAGTAGCATACAATGTTATCACATATAGCCTTATTTCTGCAACAAATAAAATAAAATAACATGAAATTAAATACAACAAACGGTTGTTCGAATGCAGAATTTGTGTGTGTGTGTGTGTGTTGTGTGTGTGTGTGTGTTCTATGAGGCACACTACATTGGCTGTAAACCTACCTTAGATTCCATACCAGTAGTCAGAGAAATAATGAAAGCTTTGAAAAACAATGTCAAAAATGTTTCCTTCAGCAACTACTTGTCTTTATATGCTATCACGAGATCTTAGAGACGATAGTAAACGTTGATTGCATAACAAATATTGCCATTGATAAGAGGTGTAAATGTCAACAACACTGAGCGAGATCACCTCTGCCTGGCATGACTGGTTCGGAAAAGGCCTTGGTTAATAAAGACCAGTAACGGAACAGAAAGGACCTGGACGTAAAAGGCCCGGGTAAGGAAGGACCTAGACCTAAAAGGCCCGGGCCAGAAAGGACCTGGACTTAAAGGCCCGGTTAAAAAGGACCGTTTAAAAGATTGATTACTACTACTACTTTTACTACCACCACCACTACTACTACTACTACTACTACTACTACTACTACTACTAATAATAATAATAATAATAATAATAAGAAGAAGAAGAAGAAGAAGAAGAAGAAGAGGAAAACAGCTTTTCTACAATGCGCATATCTCTTCACTTCTAAGTCAGTTACATTTTTACATATTGCTAAAACACTGAGCTACAAAAACTGAAGCATTCATCAGTGAAGATGAACACGAAAGTTAAATTAAAACACTGATAGGAAACAGCAGACCATTACAGATTAATAGATTGTAGTACCGATGTCAGGAAAGAATCGTGATTGATATTTCTTTTCACACTTCCTTTTCTTGTATTCTATCTGAAATTTATTTCATATGTTACGAATCATTGATAATAACAATTAAGACGCATAATACAAGTTTCTACAATCACAACTCTTTCCCTCTTTCTTTCTTTTATTCTTTCTTTGATTCTTTCTTTCTTTCGTTCTTTTATTCTGTATTTCTTTCTTTTATTTATTTATTTATTTATTTATTTATTTATTTATTTTTTATTTATCTTGCAAGGCCATAACGTTAAACGTTGCAATTTAAGTCTAAATTGCTATAATCACTTTTTCCTTCTTCAGCAAAGTGAATTCCATTCCACATCAAGCAGGATTGTGGACGGTCAAAGGCCGCTTCTAAATGTATGGATATTTTAAAATTCTAATTTTATGCAAATTTGATAGGATGCATAACTATATCTTTTGACATTTTTCTATGTAACATGTTTGAACCAACATTGCTGTTGTGTTTATCGGATGAAATTTGAATACCTTTGAAAACTTAAGCGTTCGTTAAAACGATTACCTTGTTTATCGAGATGTTTAGCCTTTACAAAGTTTTTATTAACATTGGCTTAGGGTACAGATTATAATTTTAAAGTGGAAATAATTGTTTTAATTATAAAAGAATAAAGCATTAAAACTCAGTATTTTGTATCAAAGTTGCACAAACGTTCTCCTTATATCATATACACGTATAATGCTTTTATTTGTACTTTCTTTTCTTCATTATTTAGTTAAATGCAGGGAGTATTTATAACTATTTTTGGAAAGGAATTTCTTGACAATGAAAATCGAATGAGTATGTGGTCAATTTAAATTAATAATTTTTATACGTGGTTGCTGCTGACGATTATATACCATGTTTTGTAATCTACGAGTCCTATTGCGCTGTAGATTTTCTCAACTGGCTGAAATTTAATAATTAAAAGTCGCGTAAAACATGCATATACGGCATGTATGATGGTCTCAGGGAAAGGAATAGAATGTCTTTTATATATAAACATTTTTGTTAATTAATAACACGATCCGATATTCAACCAGATTCCAATGCACAATTTAAAATGTTCTCAGTTCACTTCCATTGTTGCAAGAATGAGCGGACGCTCTCTAATTGTATATATCTTAATATTAAGCAGACATTTTTTTTATTTCCATCTCATTTATCTGTCTGTCTGTTTGTCTCTCCGGTTAAAATTTAGTCTGATTATGCAATGAGAATTATAAAACCCATAATAATTTGTACACTTGTTGAAAGTATTATTTCTTTTGGATGAATTTGAAAATCCAAATCAGTTTTGATGACTAAGCTATTCAAAATTATTTTGATATCTTGCAAATCGATACCAAATCTCTAATAACATGTATTCACTTTCTTTTTGTTTTAATTTCAAACAGAATTGTTCAAAATGGAGAGATTAAAATACACGCTGTATTCCCATATAGATTTATATTTAAACCACTTGAGCAATCCGATCAAATAAGCGAACAAAAAATAGGGTAGGATTGTTATTAGGTTTGTTCCCAGTATGGGTCATGCGTTATAAAACCTGGACAGTAACAATCGGATTAAAATCAGATCACCACAGCCCTCGGGACAGTATCGTGCCATAAATCAGTGGGGTTTGACAAAATTACAACAAATCAATCTGTATCTTTAATTTTTGTTTGTAATGTTATATCTGATTGCTTGCAAATGTATTTAACGAACAAAAGTGACAGCTAATGACGTCACATGTTTGTTCAGGAATTAACTAACGTATATTTAGACGGAAACATGGTCGTTGTAAAACTGTCGATATTGATAAGAATATATCCGGATAACACTTTATGGGTCAGTGTTTGCTTTCCTGGTCATTTAAAAAAAGTTTGGTCAGCGTTTAACATCTCCAGTCATAAACTAATTAGCAAATACTATGATGTACATATCAAGGTAATAAATGATGAGATTTTTGTCCATTAACTTTGCCCATCAGCCCGGCAATCGAATTAAACGTAGAAATTAACTTAATTAACTTATTATACCCACAAAAAATATAATATAATATAATATAATATAATATAATATAATATAATATAATATAATATAATATAATATAATATAATATAATATAATATAATATAATATAATATAATATAATATAATATAATATAATATAACATAACATAACATAACATAACATAACATAACATAACATAACATAACATAACATAACATAATATAATATAATATAATATGGTTTTCTGGAGTACACTTGTTTCTTAAGTGTTGTTTTACTTTTACTATTTCTCCCTATTATACCCTTTGTGTGGCTCGTAAACTATTGGCTTCAGTATCAAGACGTTTAGATTTTTATTTTATAGGCTCTAAGATACCAGCATGTTGTCTTGGAAATTATCGGCATTAGTCCAAGCTTAAAGACACAATTTCTTGAACAATATTGGCAATAGTGTAAGATTAAAGACACGATGGCTTGAACAGTATCGTCTATAGTGTAAGATTAAAGGTACAATGTCCTGAACGGTATTGGCTATAGTGTAAGCTTAAAGACAGGATGTCTTGAACAGTATTGGCTATAGTGTAAGCTTAATGACACGATATCTTGAACGGTATTGGCTATAGTGTAAGATTAAAGACACGATGTCTTGAACGGTATTGGCTATAGTGTAAGCTTAAAGGTACAATGTCTTGAACAGTATTGGCTATAGTGTAAGCTTAAAGACGCGATGTCTTGAACGGTATTGGCTATAGTGTAAGATTAAAGGTACAATGTCTTGAACAGTATTGGCTATAGTGTAAGCTTAAAGACACGATGTCTTGAACGGTATTGGCTATAGTGTAAGATTAAAGGTACAATGTCTTGAACAGTATTGGCTATAGTGTAAGCTTAAAGACGCGATGTCTTGAACGGTATTGGCTATAGTGTAAGATTAAAGGTACAATGTCTTGAACAGTATTGGCTATAGTGTAAGCTTAAAGACACGATGTCTTGAACGGTATTGGCTATAGTGTAAGATTAAAGACACGATGTCTTTAACAGTATTGGCTATAGTGTAAGCTTAAAGACACGATGTCTTGGATTTATCGGCTATAGTGTAAGCCTAATCAGATCATTCTGCAACTTATACAATAGTCAAAGTACAGAGGGCAAATTCGTGTACAAAAAGCTCTTGACTATTTCAGTTTCTGGTTGTGGGGTGGGACGGTGCTTTTTCTCGAACTTGAATATTTTCTTTTCTTTTATTTACTGGTACTTAGTGTCGTCTTCTGAATTATATATTGTATAATTGTATGATGTTATTTAGTTATGATTCTGAGCCAAATATTTTTTCAACTATTAAGAAACAGAAATTAAACAAAATGTCAGGATCCTGTCCAAGAACATTGAATTGTTGGTCCCTAATATAATTGCGATATACCGTGGTACGTATCACGATAGGATCAAAAATAGTATGGTACATACTTTTTTCCTCAGCCAATCTCTCTCTCTCTCTCTCTCTCTCTCTCTCTCTCTCTCTCTCTCTCTCTCTCATGCATAGGACAAGGGGACAAGATACACTTTCATTGGAATTTACTTAGATTTCTTGGTCACGAGGCACACCTAAGCCAACTGTAATCTTTTTATTGCTTTGTCCTTTTTCTTTTTCTTTTTAATGATTTGTGCTTTATCGGTTTTGTTTCGTTGTTTCTTCAACCAAAATTAACGTTCTAAAATGAGATTAAAAAAAAATTATGATAGTATCAGAAGGCCGTCCATTACCTTTTACTTTGCTGCCTGGTCCAGTAGTAGACTATCCGACACAAGAAACATAGGAATTGGTATGGAAAAATGTTCTTATGGTAATTCTTACTTAATCCTCTCTCTCTCTCTCTCTCTCTCTCTCTCTCTCTCTCTCTCTCTCTCTCTCTCTCTCTCTCTCACACACACACACACACACATACACACATAGACACACACACGGCACAGATCTTCATTTGGAGAAGTAAAGTATTCGGATATTGATTTGCCATGGCACGAAATATCCAATCTATGGAGCAAAACATTGAACAGGCTGCAAAGACAGGACACTCACAACATACAGAACAGAAAGAGAAAAAGAGAAAGAAGAAAGCACGAAGATCCTTTAAAATTGACCTTCAAACAGACCAATCATAAACATGCGAAGAAAGTGAAAGGCAAAAAAAAATTAGACCACTGTACAAGCTGACATATGACGTTGAAATCAAAGAAACAGAATACGAACTAGAAGACATTATATTTTAAAATTTGATATAAAGATCCAAATGAGAGAAAGAAGATCACAGTGGACAAAACAAACTTTATAACTATACCACTGCCCTTACAAGCCATAATAGAAACAACCCAGTGCATGAAGTTTAAAGACAACCATGAAAAATGTCTAATTTGTCATAAAAATTATAACGCAAACTGGCAGGATACAAAAACTCTAACTGAAAACTTATACCAGTTTTATCACACAAATAAACATCGGGTCAGATAATAACGATAACAATCATAGCATAAGAAAGCGGAACAACTGGAATGATCTGCAAAGATGAGATGAGGAACTCCCTACCTACAAACCCACCCACCCATAAAAAGAAAGAAAAGAAGGTCCACTACCCTACATAAACACAATACTGCACACATTCACGTTATCATATATTTTCTCCTTTCTTTTGTTCTTTTTGATTTTTTTTTTGTTTAGCACTTTAAACATAATCTTTAACGTTTCAACAGTTGGGAACTTAGTTGCAACCATTTGATGACTTTTGTGTCATTTGGAATTTCTGCTTGTCCAGTGTCCTCTTGTGTAAAAGTACATTAGAACAAATTTACGCGAAGAAGGCACATTATCATTTTTGTTTAAACCACAACAAGAAGAAAGACAATTTATAATTTCCTTTTAATGTAAACCACACCGCTCCAGTGGTCTAGTCGTTAGAGCATCAACCTCGGATGAGGGAGGTCGCGGGTTCGAACCCATACCAAGTCATACCAAAGAGATATAAAAAAGTGATAACAGCTGCGTCTCCATGTGCACGGAAGTTAGTATTAGGACTAGTCGGGCTCGTGTCAGGATAATGTGACTGGGAGGGGCTTCATGTTTCATGTCTGCGGCATAATTACCCTATGCTAGACATCAATATAAACTGCCACATTGTAGACATCAAAGCGAAATGACTAAAAATTGTTCAAGTTACGTTAGAAATCCAAAATTACACACACACTCACACACACACACACACACACACACACACACACACACACAGAGTGTAAACTACATAGCTAACGATTTGTATGCTAGACATATGAGTATACATCTGAGCGTGAAGATAGTATTGATTTCTCCTATTCAAAGTCATTTTTATAGTGGTAGCGATATCTACTTTTACACACCTGAGACGATCTCTCTCGATGTTCAAACAACGGCCCAGTATAAAGAAACTAAGTTCAATGTCTATTTCGGGACAAGACTAACGGAGGTAGAGACGATCAAAAATTGTTAGCGTACCACCCAAAGGGATTTCAACAAATATATTAGGGGACATCACAACATATCCCAGACAGGCGGACATTTTGACAGCCCTGAAAAAGCAAAATGGGTAAATATAGACAAAATCAGAAAAGCGTCATCACCTAAAATCAGGGAAATGATAATTACAATATTTAAAGAAGAAGCCCCCAAAATATAAATTTCTTCTATGTAATTGAATTTGTATTGAAAACATGGCATACAGGGTGTGAAAATGATCAACAATGCCCACACTGGAGACCGAAATAATGCCCTAACTCCATATGACATGCGCGAAACAAGTAAGTAACAACTATGGCTATGTCTTGGAAGGAACTGAAGAGGAAATGAAAGTAAAAAATGCACAAGGGAGGGATAAAGACCTAGAGAAGAAGAATTTCAGAGGTAAAAGTTCTCAAAAAGTAAATCTTCCTATAAATTTCAGCAGAAGAATTTTAGAAAAGACTATCCCTATACAACAAGTACTACCCGTTGCAAAACCTGATAGTTGAAATAGATAGCTCTGAGGAGAAAGAATGGGAAACCTTGATGGGGAAGCGGTACCCTACAAAAAAGGGGTAGTAAATTTGATTGGAATTAAGTCCCTAACCTCTATCGCGGTACAGAAGAAAAGGAAAGAAAGAAATCTAGAATGGGTTCCTCCAGATCTAACCGACAAACAAAAGGAAAACGACCCATAAAGCATCACTGTAAAAATAACAATACTGAGCTACCATAGACAAAAGAACCAGGACGAAACGACAAGACCTGGGTGAAAAGGAAAATCAACAAAACGAATTTGACAAGATGGACAAACAGTTGATGTTGTTGTTGTAGGGTTTAACCCCATTTTTCAGCTCACAATAGGCGATACATGGCGGCCAGTATTATTGGTGGAGGAAGAACCCGGAAAACCCCACGGAAAGAACCACGGACCCACGAGAAGCTACTGGCAAACTTTCTCACATAGCTACTTTAGCAGAATTTTTGACTCGAACACATGCAAACAGAGGTGAGACGGCAGTGATCCGTAAAGGAGAGCGCTTTAGATCACTGGGCCACTCGGGGCCTCCAGACCCAAGCGTAAAAATGTATATGTACAGCAATACCACTTATATTATAAAATCAATTGACATTGATAACAAAAATCTATAAGAACTATGCAAATCTATATATGTATTAAAAAGATGCACTATAAATCAAGATTTATAAATCAATATAAATCAAGATAAACTTTATAAGGAGAGAAAAATAGGGGAGGGATTATTCTTCCAAATTTAGTAAACATAACAAATCTAATTATAGGATTACAAAACAAAATCGATACTGTCTTTAGCGTGGCAAGCTCTGTATATTTATTACTTAACATTCATACTTAGTGGCCGAGTGGTCTAAAGCGCCAACCGTTACGGATCACTGCCATCTCACCTCTGTCTGCGTTGGTTCGAGACTCGGGCTCGGCCAAAGGGCTAGACATCACTGTAAACTGCCTCACTGCATACATCGTAGCGAGATGACTGAAAATATTGTTAAAGCTATGTTATAAATCCTAATAAAACAAACAAACAAACGTCGATATATTTTATTTCATTTACATCTTAAAATCATGTATGCGTACTAAATGCAGTAAAAGTAAATTTAATTATCTGTCAAATTGATTTAGCGATCGATAAATGTGTGCAGTTCTTGTCCTGAATGGTTCTATATTTCATTAAAATATTATCTGAAAATCTTAAGCAAACAATTGGAATAAAACTCACTTTTTCAAAACTAATTTTTTAAAAATTACCCATGAAAAAGGAAGCATATAAAGGAGACAAAGGCTACTCATAGCCGTACCCATTATTATTATTATTATTATTATTATTATTATTATTATTATTATTATTATTATTATTATTATTTCAACCGAATTATTCGCTAACGTGGCAATCGCTGACAAACATCTAAATTGTATTCGCGAAAATTCAGTCGCTTAAGTGGCCGGTGCGGAAAATACAGCAAACTTTTCTAAATGGATCAGCCAGCAGTTAGTTATAAGACCTGAATGCGGTTAATTAAACAGATATCGTAAAGAAGAAACTTTTTCGTGTCCTCTGGAAAATACGGTAGTGTTACCAATATATAAGAAAGATAACGAAGCATCATCCAAACAATGTCATTTTAAAACATGTATGGTATTACTAATAGAAAAATGATTTTAAAAAAATAAATAGCAATCTGGCCTTTTTTTTAAAAATATTCAAGCTTGTACCAATTTAATGATATGTACCATTGTAATTGGGTAGCTCTCGTTCGGGTAGCTTTTCTTCCATACCTGATGGCACATCCGTTCATTTGTCCGGTACTGAAAGTTTTATATGCCAGGATAATGTACACCTAGTCAAATTCTGTTCAGATGATTTTGGAGATTAAGGTAGCTGGCAGCCAAATGTGATTTTGTTTTATTTTGTTTTTATGCTTTAACGACATTTTTTCAGCACAAGATAGGCTATACATGGGGTCAGTATTTTTGGTGGAGGAATCACCCGGGAAAATCCCGGAAAGAACCACCGACCCACGATAAACTACTGGCAAGCTTTCTCGTATACCCACATTGCCCGAATCCAAGACTTAAACCCATGCAGACAGAGGTGAGATGGCAGTGATCCGTAACAGACAGCGCTTTAGACTACTCGGCTACTCGTGGCACCACATATGATTTTAGATTGGCATCATATGATTTTAGATTGGCATCATGATATAAATACAATGTTTAATAATCAATGACTTGAATGAGAAATTTATTATGAATACATGCGTGTATATTTAATCAAAATATTGAATTAATTAATATCAGAACGCACAGACTGAATAATGAAAAATTCAAACAAATTACTTTACAAAAAGCAAACACAAGGGGTGAATGATTCACAGTGACTACACAATGATAAGATAGATATAGTTTACTCACCACACAAACTATGTAGAATTTTAGGCTAACATAGTGATGCTATGCGAAACCAAAAATGGACAGATATGTTAGGATTCAATTTTCAGTAAAATTAATAAGATTGATATTTTCTTTAAATTGTATTAGAGTAATGTTTTATTCATTTATATTAAGTAAGTTCTAAAAGTGTGTTAAGATTAATTTCATTTATTTCCAAAGCACAACTATATATTAATTGAAGGAAAATAGTTGATATACGAAGCATAAGTTGGCAACGCAAATCATTAGCTATACGAATATACATTATCGAGTGAAAATAGGTTATAAAACAAAAGTCAGTCAGCTCTTAAGTTTATCAGTCAGATATATATTTTGTAAAACCAGGCATTAGCAAGAAATCTTACTGAAAGTCAGTCAACCCCTAAGTCTTATCAATAAGACATAGAACAAGCTTCCGTGCTGACGTAAATACAGAATGGTTTTTAACTGATGATGGACAGTCGTTTCTACAAAATGGTTCTTATCTAAAGATTGACGAACATTGCTGCTGGCTTAATATATTAGACATGTTCCTGATTTAGAATATTTAGGGATTATCATGTTCGGACGTAACTAATGCCAAACGAACTACAAATCTGAGTTGTACCTTATGTCAGATGACGTCAAATTAAGCCGGTTTAGACCAGGAAAAACTGATTTTTACTTGTTGAGAATAAAACATCTATTTCCAAGGGTACGTTAACCTGACACAGGATGCATATAAAAGACCACGCATTTAAGGGTCAGGTCAGTTCCGTACCGACAAAAGAAATGGATGTTTGACTTCTCTTTACAGGTAAAATAATTGTATATTCGTAACTTCTTTAGAAATAAGCATTTGTAATGTTTGTTATTTTAATAGCAACATTGTTATGTTAGCAACATTATTCACTTAATACTTTTATTTATAATATATTGTAACGGAATGTTTAAATGTTCTAAATAATTTATATTTAATTATATTTATGTACTTTTTATTGTAAGCTTGAGATTGCTACCAACAACTTCATGTTAGATTTAATATTGAAATAAAGTATTCTTTAAGTAAGAAAGAATATTATCTAGCAATATCTTCTAAATCAATATTCTATTTTAAAAGTAGTAAAATACATTTCTTTAAATTAATTGTTACATTAACTACAGTAATTATATCTTACACTTTTGGCTATCTTGAAATTGATTGAGAATTAACCATTTGTATAATATTCTAAAATGCAGAAGTTATACGAATAAATGAAGTTGGAAAGCTTGAAAAAGGGAAAATATAATATGTATTGCATGAACTTTTATTATAAAGTTTTTAGATGTGTTTCTAGAATGTAGTCAATATATTTGTGTTGTTTAATTAAATAAAGTTCAGTTCCGTACCGACAAAGGAAATAGATGTTTTGTCTTCTTATTACAGATGTAGCTGATTTAACATCATGGCGGCACTTGTTTAAGAGAGCTTTCTCTCTTTCTCTCTCTCTCTCTCTTACCATGGATATAGCCGTTCCCCAACTTACGAGTAATTCCTTCTCATAACAAGAAATGAGAAGAAGGTTATGTAAAGCTAATCACAACATAGCCGTACAACAACCCTTATTACAATAAACCTTTTCTTACATAACAAGAACAACTTCTTACATAACAAGTGATGGAGAACATTACAGATCTCTGGAACCTCTCGCAGAGCCAATGTCCCCAAGATCTAGCCTATCTACACCGTTTCGAGTGATTATTTCTTTTGAAAAGTTATGGAAAAGATTCTTGGAAAAAACGACATTAGTGGACTAACATCTTCATAAAGTTTTCCGTAACAGCAAGAGTCTCATATTCCAGCTACGATTCCGTAATTTTCTACAAGACATTTCCATCATCATGTGACATTTTTTTATCCGGAACTCATTTTTCTTCTTCCTATTTTCCTGAGTTGACATTCCAACAAAAGTTCTTGTAAAAGTTGGAGAAGACAACATCATGAATAAAGGTGTCACACGTATAACTATAATCCACGAGAGAGACTCGCACCAACATCTTTGCTATCATCAGATATCACACCGTCAGCTACACTACGTGAACTCAGGAATGACAGAACAACTCTTCTGTGATTTTCGTATTTTTTTCGCCCACACGAAGGGTCAGTTCTAAGACATCAGCACCAGTATCATCACCCCATGGGAATAACAACATGTACAAACTGAGACGTTTACCAGCATACAATGCTTATCGCCGATGAGAATTCTTCTTGTAGTATCGTTTGAAACATCCCACATGTCGAATGTATATATCCCTAGTCCAGTGCTGAAATCAAGCTACCGCAATCCAGACTGAGATGCACCTATACCATAGACCTGGATTTCCATTGCCCTAACAGCAACATCTCCGCCAGACCCAGAGTCAACGACAGCCGCATTGACAGTGACTTGAACTTTTTACAATTTGAACTCACAGACAATACGTGCATTGTTTACTATTCCTTAATATACCATTCATTCATAGGAATAATATTTCTGGACTGTAGTAATTCACACACAGGTATGTTTTTTGCTTAATCTTATTTTGTTTCTTATAATACAAATATTATAAGGTTAATGCATTAATTGATATTCCTAAAGAACTGATCTAATTTTTGCTGTATTTCTTATGTAGTAACATAATTATTGCTTATATCTTCTACAGTAACATTCATCACAGTTGTAATGTTTTGCCTACAGAGCTTGAATGAAACACCTGACATTTCTTGTATCCTTTGCCTACGCTATCAAAAACCCTGTTCGTCCTGAAATCTGAAACTATCGTATACATGATACGCTAACAGCACATTCAACATAGTATTACCGTATTTACCTATCTGAGGGAGAATTGTAATTCGCCTAGCCGTCTCAAACTTATTGACTTCAGATGTTTTTGTTTGTCAGCCAAATGGTTCGACAATGTTTTAGAGGTTTTTCTCTCACAATTTTCATACAATTGTATGAATTATGTACCTTATGGTACTGTGTCTTGGTGAATTCGCCATATAGGAACGGTTTTAATGCCTACCTATCAGCCACTAGAAGAGGTGATTTCCTTCTATGGTTTTGCAACATCCATTGATGTTGACTTAAATGTATGTGAAATGATATAAAATAGTCAAAGTGTCCTAGCGATTACTCGAATCCGAGTTAACGTAATGCATAGCTCTCACGATATGAGCAGCTATTGGTCTATATACGGCCAGCTTCTGAGTCAAATTTGTTGAAATGATAAAGGCAATACATTCTCTTTCACACGTCACAGATAATACACGTACATTTCAAAGATGTACTAGACCATACCGTACCAAAAACGCTTAAATGATATGTTCATTGTTCTTAGGTTAATTCAAAGGCGATACGTATTTCATACACGCACAGGTCAAAGTTGATTGCAAGTGAACATACGTCATGGTTATTAAGGCTAGAACAACATTAAATTGTCAGTTTCCTAACTCTTGATTAATACTAAATTTTTACGCCATCTTTATTGCATCCATTCTTACTTCAAAGCTACTGGTAATTCTTTGTGGAACTAGGAAGATCATCTCAATATCGGCTTACTAGCATTATTCATAAGAACAAGAATTCTTTCATTACACTTGGCTGAACCAATCTAATACCGTAGTCACCCATACATATGTTCTGCTGATGTTATGCAAATAAATATAAACGAGAAGAAGAGACAAAAGAAGAAAAAAAAAGAAAGAAAAAAGTATAAAAAAAGAGTAAACTCAAATAGAAAAAGAAAAATAAAGATACCAAGAACTGCATGCTACTATTTTGTGTTACAATCGTCTGACAAGACTAGTTTCTATGTAGGTTTTGTAGAATTTTATATTGTAAAGCTGTTTAAGTTACGTAAACTTTTAAATTTTTATTTAATGTGGTACCACGTTACGTTACTGTATATTATGAAGGTATTCAATGTTGCTCCCATTGTATTTTTGGAATTTTATCACGATTTTTGCATTGTACTTTTTATTGTATTTGACTGAGTATTGTGCAATACACTTCCCATTGTTTTTTTTGGAAATTTTATCAAATCTTTTACATTGTACTGTACTTTTTGAATTTGACTGAGTATTTTGCAATGTACTTTCTCATTGTATTTTTTGTACTTTACCTGGTATTTTGCAATATATTTTGCAGTGTTTACATTGTATCTTTAAACTTTGCGAAATGTCTCGCCATTTTCCTTATCATTATATTTTTTATCTTTCACCTTTTATCTTGTTTTGATGAATAAAATTGATTTTTCTTTTCGAGACTCGAGGACTCGTCTCAAATAAATCAGAGGGTATTGTTAGGATTCAATTTTCAGTAAAATTAATAAGATTGATATTTTCTTTAAATTGTATTAGAGTAATGTTTTATTCATTTATATTAAGTAAGTTCTAAAAGTGTGTTAAGATTAATTTCATTTATTTCCAAAGCACAACTATATATTAATTGAAGGAAAATAGTTGATATACGAAGCATAAGTTGGCAACGCAAATCATTAGCTATACGAATATACATTATCGAGTGAAAATAGGTTATAAAACAAAAGTCAGTCAGCTCTTAAGTTTATCAGTCAGATATATATTTTGTAAAACCAGGCATTAGCAAGAAATCTTACTGAAAGTCAGTCAACCCCTAAGTCTTATCAATAAGACATAGAACAAGCTTCCGTGCTGACGTAAATACAGAATGGTTTTTAACTGATGATGGACAGTCGTTTCTACAAAATGGTTCTTATCTAAAGATTGACGAACATTGCTGCTGGCTTAATATATTAGACATGTTCCTGATTTAGAATATTTAGGGATTATCATGTTCGGACGTAACTAATGCCAAACGAACTACAAATCTGAGTTGTACCTTATGTCAGATGACGTCAAATTAAGCCGGTTTAGACCAGGAAAAACTGATTTTTACTTGTTGAGAATAAAACATCTATTTCCAAGGGTACGTTAACCTGACACAGGATGCATATAAAAGACCACGCATTTAAGGGTCAGGTCAGTTCCGTACCGACAAAAGAAATGGATGTTTGACTTCTCTTTACAGGTAAAATAATTGTATATTCGTAACTTCTTTAGAAATAAGCATTTGTAATGTTTGTTATTTTAATAGCAACATTGTTATGTTAGCAACATTATTCACTTAATACTTTTATTTATAATATATTGTAACGGAATGTTTAAATGTTCTAAATAATTTATATTTAATTATATTTATGTACTTTTTATTGTAAGCTTGAGATTGCTACCAACAACTTCATGTTAGATTTAATATTGAAATAAAGTATTCTTTAAGTAAGAAAGAATATTATCTAGCAATATATTCTAAATCAATATTCTATTTTAAAATTAGTAAAATACATTTCTTTAAATTAATTGTTACATTAACTGCAGTAATTATATCTTACACTTTTGGCTATCTTGAAATTGATTGAGAATTAACCATTTGTATAATATTCTAAAATGCAGAAGTTATACGAATAAATGAAGTTGGAAAAGGGAAAATATAATATGTATTGCATGAACTTTTATTATAAAGTTTTTAGATGTGTTTCTAGAATGTAGTCAATATATTTGTGTTGTTTAATTAAATAAAGTTCAGTTCCGTACCGACAAAGGAAATAGATGTTTTGTCTTCTTATTACAGATGTAGCTGATTTAACATCATGGCGGCACTTGTTTAAGAGAGCTTTCTCTCTTTCTCTCTCTCTCTCTCTCTTACCATGGATATAGACGTTCCCCAACTTACTTTTAATTCCTTCTCATAACAAGAAATGAGAAGAAGGTTATGTAAAGCTAATCACAACATAGCCGTACAACAACCCTTATTACAATAACAACATTTCTTACATAACAGATATACAACTTATCTTTACAATGCCGAAATATACAATGGGTTTTACGAAGTCAAAGATTAGCCCAAGGCTTCAATATTATATGCATGGAGATACACACCGTCGTCAGAACACTTTATTTCAGCTTCACATCTGCTACGTTCAATTCCTGTGGCTGGATTTACAGCTGCAACCACGTCGACCTCGATTACTCAGATAACTTTGAACGCTCGGTGTCACTATGGTTATTCTAGACACCCTAGAGGATCCAAACTATGTGGTTGATACAGATACTCTATATGGCACATCACAGCTCTTCACAGCTCTACTTAAATCTACACAGCTATACACAGTTCTACACACCGGACAACATCGGACACTCTAGGTTCAGGACACTACAGACACCGGACAGCTAAAAATGTATCCACTACAGTATACTATGCCTGACACGGGCAACAAAACTTAATAACGTTATACACCGTAAGTTATACATATTATATTAACAGCACGATAATTACAAAACAATTTCAGAAGTATTCCTAACCCTGCTCGAAAAGAATCCTTCTGTTCTAAACACTTTTAAAAAACGTAGCCTTTTATTGCTAATATAAATACCTTGCTAAGTTGCAAACAAGAATAGAAATATGTGCATTATACCGCGTAAACCAAAGCTACATAGCAAATATCCAAAACGACGTGATATTACAATAGCGATACCTTATTGACAAGAAATAAAAAAAACTTACATAGCTGAAGATGTGCAAGTCCTTATAGTAGACCACTGAGTGACAAGACATTCCGTAATATAAAGAGCTTTACTTACAGCGAGGTATTTATACACAGATAATGTATGTGCACTGAAGGCATTCGGTTCTTCCCAATGAAAGCACTTAACACGTGCGGCATAGGATGGATGAACTCAATATTTTGAAATACGAGACAATATACAGTATTCAGCCCCCTGGTATTATTGTTCTCCAAAAACGAAACTCGAGTTCATGAATTTAATAAATAAAAGGGTTTATACAATTCCGTTACACACAGTCACAAATATTCGAGATAAATCATTATTTATTTATGCTAATACCTCTATAAAATTGCATTAGTTTGATGGGAGATAAATCTGATAAGGACATGTAACGCGATTAGTGTTATCTTCCTTTGTAGTTCTCTTAAATATCAATTAAAATCTTTTCTTGTTTTATTTTCTCTCCTTAAGTACAACAAGCGAATCGGCTTAAAAATAATGTATTTTCAAAGAAATAAAAACAAAGGTATCTTACTTCAAAGAATAACTATATCGTAAGGGAGAGTAATTTAATGTTTTATGACGTCGATGACAAATGGTCTTATATAATCTTTAACATATCAGGGTGAATAATTCAATTAGACAAGGTAGAGCTAATAACTTACCTTTTTTAACGTTTTTAAAAAGTGTTTAGAACAGAAGGATTCTTTTCGAGCAGGGTTAGGTTTACTTCTGAAATTGTTTTGTAATTATTGTGCTTTTAATATAATATGTATAAATTACCGTGTATAACGTTATTAAGTTTTGATGCCCGTGTCAGGCATAGTACACTGTAGTGGATACATTTTTAGCTTATTATTTTTGGGTGCTTTTCTCATTTTATATGTGAAATGTGTTGTGTTAAATGTGTTAAGAGACCCTTAATGGGAGAAGTACATGATGATGACGTCATAGGGCTGCGTCACATGGCACTACGCGAAGATCAAGCTTGTGGTAGAGTTGTGAAAAAGGCCATATTAAGGGAACTTTCAATATACAAAAATAAATATAAGCATACATATAGAATTCATCGAATATTGTGCTGCTTTCTATGTCTACTGCTTTCCTTGTGCAGCTCCCGTAATGCACAAGAGAACACAAAATATGGGTCAATTAAACCATTTAGAAAATTTTTATAACACTCAATAAATATATAAGTAGAGGCGTCCCAACTCTAGTCGGGAGAGGTACAATTTAAATAAAAGGAGAGGTTGCGAGATTTGTGCAGTCACGTGCCTAAGAATACAAATGGCCAGATCCAGGTCAAATTTCAGCAACGATGTATCTTCGTCTCATTTGTCAGCAGATTAAAGACATAACGAATGCTATGTTCGCGATTTTTTAGAAAATAAGTCATATTCCTATCGATTTCAATCAGGTATATCTCGATGAAAGATCGTTTAAGTGTGCTGGGCCGGCAATTAAACGGCTACCCCATGCCGACACCAGACGGTGTAGGCGAATTCCAAGTTTTTGATAGGGAATGCGCTCTGACCCTACACCCCAACATGAATGTCCAAATATCAAAAAATGGGGTGGAAAGGGTCAGAGGAAACTCGGACTAAGTCGAACTCAATATGAAATAAATAGACAATGCGAAGAACGACACGAAATAAATACAATCATTAAAAAAAAGTTTTAACAAATATTTATACAGCGATAGTACACCGTACTTCGCTCCAAATTCGCAATCAAAATAAATATATATAAAAACTGTTAAGAATATTAAAAAATGATGATCCAGATTTTAAGGATCAAATTATCATAAAGGACAACTGTGACGAATTGAAAGAAAGCAGGTTATCCTTACAAAGAAACAATGTATACCGGTATGTATACATATATAGCAGACACAGACACACACACACACACACACACACACACACATATAGCACAAAATAAATATCATACATGTGATACAGGTGACCTCTAGCCAACGTCGATGAAAGGAAGTGGGAAAGACATTTCGAGATTAGGTGAATAAAACCTACTCGGATGAACAACCCTATAGAAACACTGATGTTGAACGAGACATATTTTATCGCGATATTAACGATATCACAATTCTAGAACCTAAAATTGATGACGATTATGATACGTATAATAATTTTTAAAACATTGCATTGAAAAAATATCAAAAACAAAATGAAATATTACTAGCAGAACAAAACAACAAAAATTTTACAAAGTTAATATCTGGATATATACATCTATCATTCATGACATAAATATAGATGTGTCAGAGAGAGAGAGAGAGAGAGAGAGAGAGAGAGAGAGAGAGAGAGAGAGAGAGAGAGAGAGAGAGAGAAGAGAGAGAGAAAACACATTTATTTAAATCACCAAGAGAAGAGAACGACTCAAATTACACACGCTGTTTGTGTCCATAGTTGGTCCGCGCTCTCGGCAACAAATCTTGAATATGTATAGAACGAATATATGTGAAAATGGTGAAGAGACACAGAAAAAAAATAGTTGATGTATTTTATTTTTAATGTACGAAACTCGGCAAAACTACGCGATTGCAAACATTTTGATAAACACTTTTGGTATTTTCGCAACACCTCCCCCCATATATATATCCAAATATAAAATCATTAAAACTTATCCGTTAATATGCCTTTAGAACATTTGGCAGTGGGGAATTTTTTCCCTTCAAAAATTTCTAACTATTCTGCACCCAAACGCTCGCACGCCCACATATATAATTTAGATGGTCGGTTCCTTAACCAAGCAGTTTAGGAGATACATACACAAACCTTTGCTATATTTGCTTTGCACATTTTAAACCTGTAAGATTAGGCATTTTGCATCCTGATGGAAAAAAACAGCTCGGTGTGTGCGCGCGCATGTGTGTATGTGCGTTTTCAACGTCATTCCTTACGAGTCATACAAAGACTACCGTTGTACCAGTCAGCAGTACTACCCGGAAGATAATCACAGATGACACGTGACTCAAGTCACAGTGTGAGTACAAGCATATTTAGTGCAGTTAGGTGTGGCTTTAAATGAAATAAGTCAATCATGGCTACAGCGAGTGAAGATTTAATTGCTTCAGATGAGATACAAGAGAGTGAAGCAACACTATCAGATGATCTGAACTGCCCACTTTGTATGAAAATATTTAGGTCTCCTAGACGACTACCGTGTTTACATTCGTTTTGTCACGACTGTCTACAGTCACACATATATAACATTGCCTCTGTGAAAGACTCTGTAAAGGAATTGTGTTGTCCACTATGCGGAAATGTGGCTTTCACAGGAGAATCTTCTACAGACAAACTGGTGCATCTATTTCCTCTTAATACGCTTATGCTATCGGTCTTAATGAAATCGAAAGTGAAAATAGACCTTGTGTGTAACGCTTGCCAGGTACATGACGTCGTCTCTCCCGCTGAAAACTTATGTACTGTCTGTGAGGAGGCCCTGTGCGTTCAATGCTCGAACATGCATGGAATTTCAAGATTGTTGACAAATCACACTATTTTGAAAATTGAAGACGTGCCAAACAAACAGCAGACTGTTCTGCAAAATAATGATATATTTCGCTGCACGGAGCATGCGTCATTTCCTGTAGAGTATTTCTGTAAACGTCATGAAACTCAGCTATGTGCCAAATGTTGTGTTGATGATCACGCCAGCTGTCCAGAAGTAATTAAACTAGCCACCAAAACGCCAGATCTCTCCGAAGCTTTGAACCAGATGAAAGAGCAGATGAAAAACCTTGAAGATCAGGTAAAACAATTTGCAGCTATCAATGTGTTAAATCTGAGCAAACTTGAATCGGTTGTCAACAATTTGACTATTGAAATAAGAACATTAAAGAAAAAAATAAACGATGCTTTAGATGATCTGGAAGAAAGGGTGAAAGAGGAAGGGAACAAAATTTTCAATGGCGAAAAGAAGAAGATAGAGCAAACAAACCAAAGATGTCAATCTCATGTAACGGCTATTCGGAATTCCAATGTCGTTTTGGAATCGGCCAGTAAATATGCAACTCAAAATCAAATGTTTCTGCTTATAAAGAAAATAACAAACCAGTGTTTTATGTCCAAACGGCACAATGACGACAGGTTCTCTAAGAATGACATTGTGACATTGCAGTTAGAGGTCAACCCACAACTAATCTCTGTCAGTAACATTCCTAGAAGCGAAATAGGCACGTTAAGGATGAAGAAAAATGGTGAAATCCCAGTTGTGCCTGATGGATTCAAACCGCTGAAAGAATGTATAGTAGAACGTGTGATTTTCAAAGATATAAAAGGATTAAAGGGAGAAACACCTTGGTACTCTAAAGTGACATTTACCAGCAATGAGCAACTGTTGCTGGTGGATCATGAAAACAAAATGCTTTACCTCTTAGACTCCTTATGTAACATTGTTTGCAGTCACACATTCTTAGATAAACCTGTCGACGTCTGTATTGTAAATAAACACGGTGAAGACGTAGCAGCAGTATCTCTACCAATCGCAAAATCTGTTCATTTATTTTCCCTCAAAGATAACTCCATCACATATGTGAAGCAGATACAAACCAAGTATAAATGTTATGGCATTGCTGCATACAATCATGAAGAGTTAATAGTATCGGGAATATGTGGTGATAACATGGCGTACTACTGGAGTATTATTACTCTGGATGGGAAGGAAAAATCCTACCATGAGTTTGATGGTGCAGGTACAAACCAGACCTTTGTCGCTTTGAATGCATTCTGCCCATTCAAGTCTCGTTTGTATATATCCGCCTGGAAAGATGATTCTTTGCATTGCTTTGGTTTGAATGGAACGAAACATTTTACATTCAGACATCTAGATCTCAAACAATCACAAGGTGTTTCCGTGGACAGAGATGACAATGTGTATGTAGTCGGATATCAGTTCCACAATATTTTTCAACTTTCTCCTGGTGGTTTACTTATTCGGATAATCGTGAACGAAATAGAAAAGTATCCCATGGGGATATGCTTCGATAAGAATGGTGATAAATTTGTGCTATCCCATCTTCATACAGGTCTTGGAATTTATCGGCTGGTATTTAAAAAAGGATAAAATTCTAAGAAATGTAACAGATACATAGCTTTCACTTATTATGTGTATTGCTTTATATAATTTATCTCCTTAATGTCTAATTACATCTCTAATGAAGCAAAAGTCAATATTATTGTTATATATATATATATATATATATATATATATATATATATATATATATATATATATATATATATGTTCCTTAATAGATATGATTTATCAGTATTAAAGCTATTTTGACTATCAAATAGCCAAACATATCGTCGTTATGCCAATTTGAAGTGTCGTGTTTTTCGGAGCGGCTTTTTTATGATGTTGGTATAACGTGAAAACATGAAACTGATAGCGGAAATTTCATACATTTTCTTGACAGTTTCACGCTTTGCTGCAAGTAAAAAAAAATGAGATCGTCTAAATCCTTATGTATACACATTATGTACAACAATGAGCAACAAACATTTTACTTACTTTACTTACTTGACACGTTTATTCTGATTCAAAATTTGTTTCTAATGAACTTAATCCGATAGTGAAATTTGTTGGTTGTCGACCTTCAAATGAATGAAAAAATTTCTTATATCGGCCAACATCGTACTATTGTCTCCTCCTGAGGCTCACTAATTAAATAATTATAAATTTCAATGATGTATTTTTTCATTCTTTTCTCATTTTTAGCTTTTAATAAGAAAACAAAATTTATTTAATATCTTGAAATCAAAACATTCTTTTTAAAAAGATAAATATTTATTTTATTATACATTAACATGTACGTAACTTTTTTAAATGAAAGAGTATCAAAAGTTTCTAACCGATAATAAATACATTACATGCAGTTTGAATGATTTTCAGAATTGTAGCAAACTGCGTCAGTTATAACCAAGAAGCTTGAACAAAATTATACGTAGATGTAAATGAGAAATATTGATATATATGCCATTGTTGTCACTTCCCGTGATCATACATTCTTTCTCCATCTCTACTTTGGCTGCACGTGGCTCTGTGATCAACTATTTATTGTTTGTGATTTCATTGTCGTCTAAATTTGATTAGGACATAGATTTCCTTGTGACTATTTATGGATATCTGGGGGTATTTGTCGTTATAATTTGTCGTTATAATTTCGTGTTGATAATTCAATATTGCATGATTAATGGAATAATGTCATAAACATTATTGTTATGTGTGTGCATGAGTGCGTGCTTCTCTCTGTTCTTAAGTGTGTATAAATGCAGGTTAATTGGTTAAGTCACACTGATGACTTCCATGACAAACACACTAGGTAGAGAGAGAGAGGCCGTGTGCACTGTTCACAATAACAGTTGTATTTACCCGTCTTACTGCTCTATTCCTCCTTTTTTTCTGTTTTTATTTTTTATTTGTGTGCATGCGTGCGTGCGAGTTCTTAAGCGTGTATAAATGCAGGTTAATTGGCTAAGTCACACTGATGACTTCCATGACAAGCACATTAGGTAGAGAGAGAGAGAGAGAGAGAGAGAGAGAGAGAGAGAGAGATGCCGTGTGCACTGTTCACAATAACAGTTGTATTTACATGTCTTACTGCTCTATTTTCATGTTCCTCCTTTTTCTCAGGTGATAGATTTTATATAAAATAAGAAACCATTGCTTGCTCAGTCATTGATTTAACAAGGAAAATTTAAACATTGACATCCTTAATCTAACAGTTAACTAAATCATACCATACATGTTATACATGTGCCTCACACGCCGTTTGTTTCTCCTTTTTTTCTGGTGATAGATTTAGTGGTCGTTTGTTTTGTTTGTTTGATTAGGATTTTTGACGTAGCTTTAACAATGTTTCAGTCATATCGCTACGATGTCTTCAGTGTGGCAGTTTATAGTGATGTCTAGCACTGGGGCATCATGCTGCAGACATGTAGCATGGTGTCCCACCCAGTCATTATCTTGACACCAGTCCTACCAGGCCTAACATTAACCTCTTAATGCTGAGCGTCATGCGAGGCAGCTGCTATTACCATTTTTGTAAGTCTTTGGTATGACTCTGCAGGGGATCGAACCCATGACCTCTTGCATCTGCGGCGGACGCTCTAACCACTAGGCCAACTAAGCGGTAAAGCAAAGTTTTTTCTGTACATGCATTTATGATCCAGTTTAAACAAGTTCACTATTTGTTTCATAGAAAGTATCTGCATTTTTAATTTTTTTTACATTTGTTTCTAGGTGGTTTTGTCTATCTCTCCGATAGTCTGTCCTCCCATCTGTGCAAATATGTAATGTGAACTCCATCTACACCACGTGTTAGAGTTGGTCACATTTGAAAGATTATTTTAGGTGGTATAACAAATAACAATAGTTGATACATTATTTTAGATGGTGTAACAGATGACAATAGTTGATACATTGTTTCAGGTATTATAACAGATGACAACAGTTGATACATTGCTTTAAGTGGAGTTGTAGAATAAAGTAGTTTTTATTTATCCTTGATGCAACCTCGTGCACATTAGGGTTATGGTGTTATAGGTCAAAGTTCATAAATAGTGTGGACCCTATTTTTACACTAAACTCAATCTACATGTAACTTTGATTTAGGCAGAGTAATTATATTTGGCATGGTGAATAATGATGGTGAATTATTCAGATTCTGTCATGCAGTCCAAGGTAATTATATTTGGTTTGGTGAATAGTGGTGGTAAATTATTCAGATTCTGAATGCAGCCAATGGTAATTATATTTGGTTTGGTGACTATTGATGGTGAATTATTCAGATTCTGAATGCAGTCTTAGGTAATTATATTTGGTATGGTGAATAGTGCTGGTGAATTATTTAGATTCTGAATGCAGCCCAAGGTAATTATATTTGGTACGGTGATACGTAATGGTGAATTATTCAGATTATGTCATGCAGTCCAAAGTAATTATATTTGGTTTGGTGAATAGTGGTGGTAAATTATTCAGATTCTAAATGCATCCCAGGGAGCTGGGGATGTCATCAAAAGTAGAATACTGTCCATATTTGTGATGGCAATCATCACTGAGATTTTTTTCACATAAAGATAATGATAGAACAAAGACTAAATTTGGTGAAAATTTTAATTGCAAAAAAATATATGTAATACATAATAAAGTTACTATCTGACATGCAAAATCACTCTTTGTGCTGTATTAACATAATGCTGTTGTATTATACATGTATATAAAACTCACCACAGACTAGATTGTTGTTAAAACGATGAACAGAAATATTCCATTGTATGACACATGTATATAAAACTCACAACATACTGGATTACATAGAAATTGTCCATATAGTTTTGTATGTAATCAAACCTTGTCCATTTTCCACATTAATTCTTTGAAACTATTGTATTTACAAACATACATGTAATATAAAAAACTCACAACAGACTGAATTGTTGGTAAAACGATGAACAGAAATAGTCCATTGTATCATACATGTAATATAAAAACTTGCAACAGACTGGATTGTGGGTAAAACGATGAACTAAATTGTCCATTGTATCATACTTACAACATACTCGATTGTGGGTAAAACGATGAACAGAAAAAGTCCATTCTATGACACATGTATATGAAACTCACAGCAGACGTTTTTCACACTTGTATAGTAAAATATTCAGACTAAAATTATACAGCTCATGTCAACTGTAAATATGTGATATGTAATGTCTCTATGCATGGATTATATAACCATCTTTATCATCTCACATGCATAATGAGGTATATATAACACTGGCTTCAGTAACCATCTTGATCATCTCACATGTGCATAGTGAGGTATATATAACACTGGCTTCAGTAACCATCTTTATCATCTCACATGTACATAGTGAGGTATATATAACACTGGCTTCAATAACCATCTTTATCATCTCACATGTGTATAGTGAGGTATATATAACACTTGCTTCAATAATGGTCTTCATCGTCTCAGCTGTACATTGCAAGGTATAAAATCCTGACCTGAATAACAATCTTTATCATCTCAAAGTAGACAGTGTCAGTGGAAAGGTGCACTCATAGTCCAAAGGACAGGTAAGTCAAGTCGATTTTAATCTTGAGTCTTGAAGAACTTGCATAGCAGATGAAAAACATGTTTTTCACACCTGCATAATAAAATATTCAGACTAAAACTATACAGCTCATGTCAACTGCAAATGTGTGATATGTAATCTCTCTATACCTGGGCATGGATTATATAACCATCTTTATCTTCTCACCTGTATATAGTGAGGTATATATAACACTGGCTTCAGTAGCCATCTTTATCATCTCACATGCACATAGTGAGGTATATATAACACTGGCTTCAATAACCATCTTTATCATCTCAATTGTACATGGCAAGGTATGCAGTCCTGGCCTACATAACAATCTTTATCATTTCAAAGTAGACAAAATCAGTGGAAAGGTGGAATTTCATTAATTATCTGCATTGTCCTTTATCATAGTGTACTCCCTCATTACAACACTGTCCATGGAGCAAGAGTATGCCACATTATAGTGAGGAACTTTATAATGGATTACATTGTGCATATACAGTATTCCCATATAACACTGTCATTTGAGCCATAGAGTATCACTTTTCAGTGAGTGCCTTATAATGAAGTACATCTTGCATATAATTTTTAAAATTAAATGAGACTAATTGCAATACATGCTTCATACAAGGATCTGTGATGAAAGGCATTATAGTGAGGGAATGCTGTACAAAAGTACCTCTTAAGAAGTTCAGGTTAATTGCTGTTTTACACGTTTTAAATTCCCCATTTCTAAAATGGAAAACTGGACTCCATCACAACTGTATCAACTTGTGCTCTGCATCTAATGCCTCAATGGCATGAGAGATCAAATTTTCTGCTTGATTCTGCACAACTCTCTGCTTTTGCAGCCAACTTGCTCCAAGCTTCCCATGTGGGTTCCATATCTCTTGGGTAGGTTCATGACAGAGACGAAGCCAAGCTATTATCACAACAGTACCTGAGATCTTGTTATCCTGAAAAAAATAAAATCAAATGAAGTAGGAAGGAAAACCTTAAAAACATAGCAGTGCACTCAAGCCAACATGAATACATAGCAGTGAACACATGCTAACACAAACACATAGCAGAGCACACATGCCAACAAAAACACACAGCTGTGCACACATGCCAACACAAACACATAGCTGGGTACACATGCCAACACAAACACATAGCTGGGTACACATGCCAACACAAACACATATCAGTGCATACAGGCAAATACAAATACATAGTGCACACATACAAACACAAACAGATAGCAGAGCACACATGTTAACACAACTACATAGCAGAGCACAGATCCCAACACAGACACATAAAAGTGCAGTGCACACATGACAACACAAATACAAAAGCAGTGCACACATTCCAACACAAATACATAGCAATACATGCATGCCAACACACATACCAGTACAAAGACATAGCAGTGCATTTATTCCAACACAACTACATACCAGTGCATACATTCCAACACAAATATATAGCAATAAATGCATGCCAACATAAATACATAGCAGTGCAAACACATATCAGTGCATGCATGCCAACACAAATACACAGTGCACACATGATAATAAATATACATAGCAGTGTATGCATGCCAACACAAATACATAGTGCACACATGCCAATAAATATACATAGCAATGCATGTATGCCAACACGAATACACAGTGCACACATGCCAACAAATATACATAGCAGTGCATGCATGCCAACACAAATACACAGTGCACACATGCCAATAAATATACATAGCAATGCATGCATGCCAACACAAATACACAGTGCACACATGCCAATAAATATACATAGCAGTGCATGCATGCCAACACAAATACACAGTGCACACATGCCAATACATATACATATCAGTGCATGCATGCCAACACAAATACATAGTGCTCACATGCCAATAAATATACATAGCAGTGCATGCATGCCAACACAAATCCAATAAATATACATAGCAGTGCATGCATGCCAACACAAATACAATAAATATAAATAGCAGTGCATGCATGCCAACACAAATACATAGTGCTCACATGCCAATAAATATACATAGCAGTGCATGCATGCCAACACAAATACACAGTGCACACATGCCAATAAATATACATAGCAGTGCATGCATGCCAACACAAATACACAGTGCACACATGCCAAAAAATATACATAGCAGTGCATGCATGCCAAAACAAATCATAGTGCTCACATGCCAATAAATATACATAGCAGTGCATGCATGCCAACACAAATCCAATAAATATACATAGCAATGCATGCATGCCAACACAAATACATAGTGCTCATATGCCAATAAATATACATAGCAGTAAATGCATGCCAACACAAATACACAGTGCACACATGCCAATAAATATACATAGCAATGCATGCATGCCAATACAAATCCAATAAATATACATAGCAGTGCATGCATGCCAACACAAATACATAGTGCTCACATGCCAATACATATGCATAGCAATGCATGCATGCCAACACAAATCCAATAAATATACATAGCAGTGCATGCATGCCAACACAAATACATAGTGCTCACATGCCAATAAATATGCATAGCAATGCATGCATGCCAACACAAATCCAATAAATATACATAGCAGTGCATGCATGCCAACACAAATACATAGTGCACACATGCCAATAAATATACATAGCAGTGCATGCATGCCAACACAAATACATAGTGCTCATATGCCAATAAATATACATAGCAATGCATGCATGCCAACATAAATACACAGTGCTCACATGCCAAAAAATATACATAGCAGTGCATGCATGCCAACACAAATACATAGTACACACATGCCAATAAATATACATAGCAGTGCATGCATGTGAACACAAATCCAATGAATATACATAGCAGGTCATGCATGCCAACACGAAAACATAGTGCACACATGACAATAAATATACATAGCAATGCATGTATGCCAACACAAATACATAGTGCACACATGCCAAAAAATATACATAGCAATGCATGCATGCCAACACAAATACACAGTGCTCACATGCCAATAAATATACATAGCAGTGCATGCATGCCAACACAAATACACAGTGCTCACATGCCAATAAATATACATAGCAGTGCATGCATGCCAACACAAATACACAGTGCTCACATGCCAATAAATATACATAGCAGTGCATGCATGCCAACACAAATACACAGTGCTCACATGCCAATAAATATACATAGCAGTGCATGCATGCCAACACAAATCCAATGAATATACATAGCAATGCATGCATGCCAACACAAATCCAATGAATATACATAGCAATGCATGCATGCCAACACAAATACACAGTGCACACATGCCAATAAATATACATAGCAGTGCATGCATGCCAACACAAATCCAATGAATATACATAGCAATGCATGCATGCCAACACAAATCCAATGAATATACATAGCAATGCATGCATGCCAACACAAATACACAGTGCACACATGCCAATCAATATACATAGCAGTGCATGCATGCCAACACAAATACACAGTGCACACATGCCAATAAATATACATAGCAATGCATGCATGCCAACACAAATACACAGAGCACACATGCCAATAAATATGCATAGCAGTGCATGCATGCCAACACAAATACACAGTGCACACATGCCAATAAATATACATAGCAGTGCATGCATGCCAACACAAATACACAGTACACACATGCCAATAAATATACATAGCAGTGCATGCATGCCAACACAAATACAGTGAATATACATAGCAGTGCATGCATGCCAACACAAATACACAGTGAACACATGCCAATAAATATACATAGCAATGCATGTATGCCAACACAAATACACAGTGCACACATGCCAATAAATATACATAGCAATGCATGCATGCCAACACAAATACACAGTGCACACATGCCAATAAATATACATAGCAGTGCATGCATGCCAACACAAATACACAGTGCACACATGCCAATAAATATACATAGCAGTGCATGCATGCCAACACAAATACAGTGAATATACATAGCAATGCATGCATGCCAACACAAATACACAGTGCACACATGCCAATAAATATACATAGCAGTGCATGCATGCCAACACAAATACACAGTGCACACATGCCAATAAATATACATAGCAATGCATGCATGCCAACACAAATCCAATGAATATACATAGCAGTGCATGCATGCCAACACAAATACACAGTGCACACATGCCAATAAATATACATAGCAATGCATGCATGCCAACACAAATACACAGTGCACACATGCCAATAAATATACATAGCAGTGCATGCATGCCAACACAAATCCAATGAATATACATAGCAATGCATGCATGCCAACACAAATACACAGTGCACACATGCCAATAAATATACATAGCAATGCATGCATGCCAACACAAATACACAGTGCACACATGCCAATAAATATACATAGCAGTGCATGCATGCCAACACAAATACAGTGCACACATGCCAATAAATATACATAGCAATGCATGCATGCCAATACAAGTACACAGTGCACACATGCCAATACATATACATAGCAGTGTATGCATGCCAACACAAATACAGTGCACACATGCCAATAAATATAAATAGCAATGCATGCATGCCAACACAAATACATAGTGCACACATGCCAATAAATATACATAGTAATGCATGTATGCTAGCAAAAAACATAGCAATCCTTACAAGTCAAAACAAACACAGAACAATGCACACATTCCACACATTTGGAAGATATGCTCTCTCTCTCACTCTCTCTCTCTCTCTCTCTCTCTCTCTCTCTCTCTCTCTCTCTCTCTCTCAGATATATCTAAATTTTTTGTGGTCATTCTCAATCCAGTCTAAGATCAGTTTGATTTGCATAATTTATTCCTCTGGGAAAACAAATTTGAATATTTTGTGTCATTTAGTGATTTAATAAAATAACTATAGATTGATTTAAAACATTGAATGGTTGCATGATTCAAATCATTGATTTCACTAACACATTGTAGTCAAACAAATTGGGTGGGTTTAAATAACAATGTATTTTATCTGATGATTGCATTTACAAAGGCCTTAGATTCATTCCTGAAAACAGGGTAGGACAATTGGGACAAAATTCTGGGGCATACAACAGTCAGGGGTCCACTACCATTGCATTTTGTAATTTCAGACGGACCTACTGGAGAATATTTTCTAGGATCTACAAACTCTGTCTACTTCCTGCTTAGAAGCTAACCTGTAATCCCAGTCTGGATTTTATCTCTGATATGGGAAGGTTAAATGTTGCTGTAGCTATGTCCTCTGTCAGATTCCAGTAGCCATCATCATGCTGCAGTTGTAAAATCTTGTCTAGTTCTGCATCACCTGAATAAGTATGTAGACATTAAATTAGTCATCCGTATGTATATATGTATGTATGTATGTATGTATGTATGTATGTATGTATGTATGTATGTGTGTGTGTGTGTGTGTGTGTGTGTGTGTGTATGTATTTATGTATGTATGTATGTATGTATGCATGATTGTTTACATTGTGGTTCGACATAACAAGAAGGGTAGTTGGTTTTGCTTCAAGAGGTCATATATTTATTACATTGTTAATGGATGGTGTCTTGACTATAAAGATGTGGAGTGAGGTGACACAGGACCCCCCTCCCCCAATATGTCTAGTAAAGGTCGTTGGTTTTTACTAAAATAGCCATATATTTTTTACTTTGTAACTGATATCATCTTGACTGGAAAGTTTGGAGTGAGGTGGAAGAGTTTTCTACCCTGCTTGAACTATGTCAAATTCCATGTTTACCATATGTCACATGACATTTATATTTGTAATTCTAGCCAATACAAATCATGGGTTAATAATTGACTGTAATTTTGAATGTGTAAGCAATTGCATATCCATTAGAGTGTAAAGGCACATGAGTATCCATTAGAGTGTATAGGCAGGTGGGTATCCATTAGTGTATAGGCAGGTGAGTATCCATTTGAGTGTATAGACAGGTGAGTATCCATTAGAGTGTATAGGCAGGTGGGTTTCCTTTAGAGTGTGTAATAAGGTTGGTATCTATTAGAGTCTGTAGGCAGGTGGGTATCCATTAGAGTGTGTAGGCTGGTGGGTATCCATTTGTGAAGTCTCGTTTAGTAGGGGTGGGGTTCTTCCTATAGATTTTACAGAATTATGAGGAAGTTCCCCTGGTCCGCTTTCAGAATGTTTACTTCTGGACAATATATTATATATGGCTACGAGCCCCCAGTCAGCAAAGCCAACGGTTAAATTATAAAGAAATACAAAGATAAATTCAAATAATAACAATTTAATGAAATGATAACTTTAAAGATATTAAATTAATCACTGTCTCTCTTGACCAAGTGAATGTTTAAATCATCATGCGATTCCACAGTGTGAGTAAGATTCTCCCCTCTGCTTGTGAACTACTCATCTATTTTCCTCTTTAGTCTTGCTCCTGTCTTTCTCTCCTTCCGTCCCTCCTTCTATCTGTATCCCTCTTTCCAGTCCCCCTACTTCCGTTTCCTTCCTCCTCGTTTGTCACTCCAAGCTTCCTATTCCTCCTTTCTTCCTTCTGTCCCTCAAACTCCCTATTCCTCCTTTCTGTCCCTCAAACTTCCTATTTCTCCCTTCTGTCCCTCAAAGCTTCCTAATTGAAGTTTACAAGGCATTAGCATAGGGTCATAAAATCCTACCTCACACTAAATCGATAAATCGAATCATCAGCTACGGCTGTACATTTTTGGTCGCGCATGCGCACACATCGAAATTCCCATACGCTTCCGCCGCTTACAAAATGGCGCCACAACGCTATCTCACAAATAATTCCAAACATTCATATACCGAGCCCTATCAGTATATACATACAAATACATCAAATATCATCGTACTATAATATTACTACTACGATTATATGTCTGTCTATATATTTATGCACAATCGCCCCAATCAACTATTCACATTCAACTTTTTACATTGCAACCAGTTAACTCAACAATGGCAAAATATACCATTACGTACACAAAAGTGCTGGTCTACCATAATATTACACACAGAATTATAATATTTAATTCTTACAGCGGCTAGCAACCATAAAATTCTTCACAAATATCACTCATCTTTTCAAAAGGCGTAATATAATAATTCACGAAATAATATGCACACATATTACTAACAAGAAAAACATAGTATCTCACAAAATAAGGTGTAACCTAATAACATCATGAAATAAGATGCAACGAATTAACATCCTAATCAATTGTAAGCAAATGTACTAATTAGCATCACGAAAAAGGTAAAATACTACGATCATAATTAATTATTCATACTACGATACTAGTAATAAAATATACATACGACAATCCTTCAATTAACTGCAGCCGTATCAAGCAGAAATCAAACATTATATCACTGACCTGATCGAAGCTATCCCAAAATTCCCTGAATTTGGCGCCAATTTACGACTGGCAATCGGAGCCGCTCAACCTCTGAACAAATTCACTAATTCTAGCGCACTGACGAATTCTTACTAAACATAAGTTATTATCTCGGGTTCCAATCAAGGGCCCACCCTCATCGCATTCTGATTGGATGGCTCTTGACTCGGTCAGTCGTTCGAACTGTCGATCATCCCACTGTCTGTCTGTATGTCTAGAAATTGTTACAGTCTACCTGGCGTCGGCCATCTTCCTTTGATGCGGTCATAACTTAACACCTTCCCGATACGTTGTTCGCTATCGAGCTCACAAAGGCCATCTTACGTAAGGGGATTAGCTAACTGTTAGAACAATTTGAACATCACAGCTGGGTCAGGCAGACTTACAATTTATACATACATGTACTAATACTGGGGTTGGTGTAAAATCGTCACATCCCCCCACGCTTGAGAATAAAATCGGGATTTTATTCACTCAAAATACTACAAATGCAAAAGTGTTACAACAATATAAAGAACAAAATCAGCAAAATCAACTAGATGCTAAACTGAGTATGAACATGAAAATTTAAAGAGAATGATCTATATCATTTCAGCGCTTCTACTCATGAAATCTGCGCCTACGTTTTCAGATCCTTTCACGTATCTGATCTGCATCTGGTACTGCTGTAAGAACAGCGACCATCGCATCAATCGACCATTGGACAACTTTGCCTGCGCCAAATAGGCGAGTGGTTGGTGGTCGGTCTCCAATATGAACTTGCGTCAATATAGGTATCGCTCGAACCGTGATATGCCGAACACGATTCCGAGACATTCCCTCTCCGATACGGAGTAGTTCTTCTCGGCAGCAGACAACTTCCGACTGCCGTATGCGACAGGGAAAAGCGTTTTGTCATGCTCCTGTAGCATCCACGATAACTACGTCGTTCTGCAGCAGATTTGCTACCATGGACATTGGCTCCACCAGGTCCAGTGACGTTAGCAGCTTCCTTGCCCTTACCCCCCTCCACTACGTCAAATTCTACAGTCTCACCATCCCCAACACTTCGAAGATATTTTCTGGGGTTGTTCTTGATAATGGCTGTTTGGTGGACAAACACATCTTCCTTGGTGTCATCCCTATTGATAAAGCCATATCCGCTTTTTACGTTGAACCATTTTACTGTACCGGTGACCTTCGTCGCTATTATTTTCTTTTCAGCCTTTACCGACCTCTCCGGTTGGTCTACGGAGTCGGACATAACCCTTGATGGCAAAATAGGCAAATTAGGTATTCCTCGTGTCACTATCGTGGTGACAACAAAATTGCTGACGGTCTCTCTTTCTGTTCCCGCTTCAGCGTGTTTGTGCAACTGCGCCAGAGTTGCGTCTTCCTGTTGCAGCTTCCTCAACTCAGCTGGAAGAACATTACTAACCGGTGTCGATGTAACTTGGATCAGCTTCGCTTTCGGCTGTCGACTCATGGCCCTGGTCTCAACAGCACTCACTGGCATAGGTGTACATGTTTCGGGGTTCGGCTGTGGTAACACGTAACGGCATCCCAATATGACGTCATGTGATAGTCCCTCCAAGCAAGCAGCTGCAATTTTCCCCTTCACGTATGGTGAATCGAGGTCAATGACAGCTACTGGTAATGAGTCACGCGCGCAGTTCGCGTACTGAACTTCTATTACCTCCCCTGTATAGTCCTCCGGCTTGACATACTTCTTGTCGACAAGCGCGGGGACGCTGCACCCAGTGTCATACAAAATGGTGGCACCTTCACCATTGACAGTTGCGGCCGCAAGGTTGGCTGGGTTGCCACTTGCTTCCGGCACGCACTCCTTGCTAGCAACGACATTCACCTGGGTCGGCCTGCCCTTCGGACAGTCCCTGGCAAAATGCCCCAGGCGCTTGCAGTTAAAACACGTCGGCGGCCCTCGCCGACTTGCAAGTCCTGGTTTCGTGGGTGAGGCCTGTCCAGGTCGATAGGTGGCATCCCTACCTGTAGGTGCCCCTCCGACCTTCCCGTCGCCCTGACGGTTGCGGACAGCCGGCTCAACCTCCCCCATACGACGCGACTCAGAGGGTCGGGGTCGATCCACGCCCCCGGAACCTCCACTCTTCGAGTGCGCCTGCTCGTATCGCTCCGCCATGTTAGCGATCTCTTCGAGCGTCCGGTGTTCTCTTTCGGCTAAGAAGACTGTCAATTCGCGACGGTAAGTACCCAGGACATGTTCCTTGAGTATTACCTCGCGTAGCCCGTCGTATGTGCGTTCGACTTCAGCCATTTTCATCCACTTCTCAAATAAACCTCGAACACGGTTGTGGAATTGAGAGTGGGTCTCGGTTACCTTTTTCGCCGAGTCCCGAAATTGTTTCCGGTAAGTCTCGGCGGTCAGCCGATAATGGCAGAGAAGGGCCTTCTTGAGGACATTGTAGTCATCAGCCTCTTCTGCAGCTAAGCCGTGGTAGACTTCCCGAGCTGCACCTTGCAAAAAGGCTGAGACATTAATGGCCCAGTGCTGTTCAGGGACCTGATGAGCGTGTGCGAGTTTCTCGAACTGCACGAGAAAATCGTCAATAGCCTCCTCCCTGTCATTGAAGCGTGGCATGTTGATCTGGACCATCCTGTGGTCGATGAATGGTCGGCCGGTCGTTCCAGAGCTTGTACTGGCGTCGTCCCGTCCGTTGGTCCTAGCTTCAACTCTCACCTTTTCCATCTCCAGAGTGTGGGCGAGTCTGGCTAGCTCTTGGTCCGCAGCTATCTTGGCTAGCTCTAGCTCTCTTTGGGTTTCTCTGTCAGCTGTTATCTTGGCTAGCTCCAGCTCTCTTTGGGTTTCTCTGTCAGCTGTTATCTTGGCTAGCTCCAGCTCTCTTTGGGTTTCTCTGTCTGCTACTTTTTCGGCCTTCCATTCCTTGATCCGTTCTTCTATAAATTTCGCCAGGCGATCTCCCTCATATCCGAGATCTTCCGACCCCATGGCGCGGTACTCCTTTATCATTTGCCTTTCGGTAGCCATTATAACTAATATAAAGTGATACCTTGTCTAGATATTCCTAACAATGTATAGATACAACAAGTTAAATACTTACCTGTCGACAGCAACTAATTTCGTTCAGGTAAGATATTTGTTCGATGTCTGCTTCACAAGTACTGCTAGTAATGGAAGGTCTACAAAGCATGCACATATGACAATAAAATGCAAGATGAGAAAATCATAAAATTCAAATACACAGAATGGAAAATATCTCACACTGTTCACTAATACTCCTACAAATAACTTTAGGTCCTAAAATAATATATGTCTAATTCATATCCCGGACGAAAGCGCCCACTGTGAAGTCTCGTTTAGTAGGGGTGGGGTTCTTCCTATAGATTTTACAGAATTATGAGGAAGTTCCCCTGGTCCGCTTTCAGAATGTTTACTTCTGGACAATATATTATATATGGCTACGAGCCCCCAGTCAGCAAAGCCAACGGTTAAATTATAAAGAAATACAAAGATAAATTCAAATAATAACAATTTAATGAAATGATAACTTTAAAGATATTAAATTAATCACTGTCTCTCTTGACCAAGTGAATGTCTAAATCATCATGCGATTCCACAGTGTGAGTAAGATTCTCCCCTCTGCTTGTGAACTACTCATCTATTTTCCTCTTTAGTCTTGCTCCTGTCTTTCTCTCCTTCCGTCCCTCCTTCTATCTGTATCCCTCTTTCCAGTCCCCCTACTTCCGTTTCCTTCCTCCTCGTTTGTCACTCCAAGCTTCCTATTCCTCCTTTCTTCCTTCTGTCCCTCAAACTCCCTATTCCTCCTTTCTGTCCCTCAAACTTCCTATTTCTCCCTTCTGTCCCTCAAAGCTTCCTAATTGAAGTTTACAAGGCATTAGCATAGGGTCATAAAATCCTACCTCACACTAAATCGATAAATCGAATCATCAGCTACGGCTGTACATTTTTGGTCGCGCATGCGCACACATCGAAATTCCCATACGCTTCCGCCGCTTACAAAATGGCGCCACAACGCTATCTCACAAATAATTCCAAACATTCATATACCGAGCCCTATCAGTATATACATACAAATACATCAAATATCATCGTACTATAATATTACTACTACGATTATATGTCTGTCTATATATTTATGCACAATCGCCCCAATCAACTATTCACATTCAACTTTTTACATTGCAACCAGTTAACTCAACAATGGCAAAATATACCATTACGTACACAAAAGTGCTGGTCTACCATAATATAATTACACACAGAATTATAATATTTAATTCTTACAGCGGCTAGCAACCATAAAATTCTTCACAAATATCACTCATCTTTTCAAAAGGCGTAATATAATAATTCACGAAATAATATGCACACATATTACTAACAAGAAAAACATAGTATCTCACAAAATAAGGTGTAACCTAATAACATCATGAAATAAGATGCAACGAATTAACATCCTAATCAATTGTAAGCAAATGTACTAATTAGCATCACGAAAAAGGTAAAATACTACGATCATAATTAATTATTCATACTACGATACTAGTAATAAAATATACATACGACAATCCTTCAATTAACTGCAGCCGTATCAAGCAGAAATCAAACATTATATCACTGACCTGATCGAAGCTATCCCAAAATTCCCTGAATTTGGCGCCAATTTACGACTGGCAATCGGAGCCGCTCAACCTCTGAACAAATTCACTAATTCTAGCGCACTGACGAATTCTTACTAAACATAAGTTATTATCTCGGGTTCCAATCAAGGGCCCACCCTCATCGCATTCTGATTGGATGGCTCTTGACTCGGTCAGTCGTTCGAACTGTCGATCATCCCACTGTCTGTCTGTATGTCTAGAAATTGTTACAGTCTACCTGGCGTCGGCCATCTTCCTTTGATGCGGTCATAACTTAACACCTTCCCGATACGTTGTTCGCTATCGAGCTCACAAAGGCCATCTTACGTAAGGGGATTAGCTAACTGTTAGAACAATTTGAACATCACAGCTGGGTCAGGCAGACTTACAATTTATACATACATGTACTAATACTGGGGTTGGTGTAAAATCGTCACACCATTAGAGTGTGTAAGCAGGTGGGTATCCATTAGAGTGTATATTCAGATTTGTATCCATTAGAGTGTGTAAGCAGGTGGGTATCCATTAGAGTGTGTAAGCAGGTGGGTATCCATTAGAGCGTGTAAGCAGGTGGGTATACTCATTGGTTTACAGATCATTACATGCTTTATGGAATAGATTTCAGTGCAGCTTGGTACATGGAATAACTGATTTTGGGATCAGTAGTGAAAAGCTTGAGGTCACTGCCGATAACAGATATTCCCTATGCATTGTATCTCCAGATAATATTTTGTTCTTTATAAAAGAATTCAATTGCATATAGCGCATTGGTTCCAATTAGCTTCAGGAAGAATTCTGTTGACTTTTATGGCACAGCAACACAAATAGGTTATGTAGTGCCAAGGAAATTAAAGTTTATATTACCTTGCCCAAGGACACCATGGCAGCCATCATGGGCTTTGAACTTATGCACCATTTTGATCATGAGTCAGTATGATGACTATGGAGCCACCATGATCTTTGCACCCCACTGATTGCCCCAAGTTCATAGGGTAAAATTTGTCCTTGGAGCCACCATGACCTTTGCACCCCACTAGCTGACCCAAGTTTATAGCATAAAAATTATCCTTGGAGAGCTGTTGGAACCGTGTCCAAACACATTGTTTTATGCATACTCAGAGTGCACTGGAAAATGTCTAATGTTATCATTATAGGGTATTGAATTGTTTGCAGTGCTCTTGTTCAACCTCTCAGCATTTACTCTAATTTAACATCCATTTTGGCTTCTGAACTTAATTAAAAATATAATGTTCAATTTTCAAGCTGTTTGGTTCAACAAACCTGTTTTTAAATGCACTATCTTCTGAGAGACTTCTGAAACTTCATTGCCATCACTACTTCCATTTGTGGAGCTTCCTAATTCACTGTTATGATGTATCCTTTCTTCTTCATCCACACGACTAATCCGTCTTTGTCTGGTCAACAATTTTTTTGTGGCATGTAAGGTGTCTTTTTTAGGTGACACATCACAATTAGATGAGAACTCCATCTGTATGGCTTCAATTTCAGAGTTTTTTGGATTTACATCATTTGATGATGATTTCAAATGTTTTGATTTAGGTTTGAAAAAATTGGCTAATTTGGTAAAGTTCAATCCCTTGGAAGATTTGGGGGACTTAGGTAATCCACAATTTCTGTCAGGGTTTTGCTGAAATAGAGAGATCAAGTGTTATATAGATTTTAATGATTGCTTACAAGAGGCAGGTCTAACATGTTATATAGATTTTAATGATTGCTTACAAGAGGCAGGTCTAACATGTTATATAGATTTTAATGATTGCTTACAAGAGGCAGGTCTAACATGTTATATAGATTTTAATGATTGCTTACAAGAGGCAGGTCTAACATGTTATATAGATTTTAATGATTGCTTACAAGAGGCAGGTCTAACATGTTATATAGATTTTAATGATTGCTTACAAGAGTCAGGTCTAACATGTTATATAGATTTTAATGATTGCTTACAAGAGGCAGGTAAAACATGTTATATAGATTTTAATGATTGCTTACAAGAGGCAGGTAAAACATGTTATATAGATTTTAATGATTGCTTACAAGAGGCAGGTTAAACATGTTATATAGATTTTAATGATTGCTTACAGAGGCAGGTCAAACATGCATAGTTCCAACAATCAAGGTGACAAACTATTCTTTATGAGGAAATGGTTGTATGAGGGTAGCTGATCAGTCCGATTTTTATGGCATAAGAAAACATCTTGGTTTTGTTCAGTGAATTATGGGATAACAACACAAGCTGGTTAATTAGGGCTAAGGTGACAGTAATAAATTGCCTTGTCCAAGGTCACACTATGGAATTTTTTCTGGGTTGATGCATTGGCAGGATTGTTTGTCATTTTCAGGGTCATCTGTGGGCTACATGATTAATATGTTTTAACAGGTAAGAATTTAGAGATTTCTGCAATGCATAAGAACATTTTAAGTATGGCATCTAAATCCATTTGGACTTTAATTTTATTTGTATACACATTACTGATATTTCTGTACACAGTATTAGTATTTGTATGCACAGTACTGGTATTTGTACACGCAGTATTAGCATTTGTATACACAGTAAGGTACTTGTAAACAGAATGGTACTTATGTACACAGTACTAATATTTGTATGCACATTACTGGTATATTTGTATACAGTACTGCTTCTTGTATTACACAGTGCTGATATTTGTATACACAGTAAGGAATTTATATACACAGTAAGGTATTTGTATACACAGTAAGGTATTTGTAAACAGAATGGTATGGCATCTATTTTTGGACTTTAATTTTATTCGTATACACATTACTGATATTTCTATACACAGTGCTAGTATTTGTATGCACAGTACTGGTATTTGTATACACAGTGCTAGTATTTGTATACACAGTAAGGTATTTGTATACACAGTGCTAGTATTTGTATACACAGTAAGGTATTTGTATACACAGTGCTAGTATTTGTATACACAGTAAGGTATTTGTATACACAGTGCTAGTATTTGTATACACAGTAAGGTATTTGTATACACAGTGCTAGTATTTGTATACACAGTAAGGTATTTGTATACACAGTGCTAGTATTTGTATACACAGTAAGGTATTTGTATACACAGTGCTAGTAATTGTATACACAGTAAGGTATTTGTATACACAGTGCTAGTATTTGTATACACAGTAAGGTATTTGTATACACAGTGCTAGTATTTGTATACACAGTAAGGTATTTGTATACACACAGTGCTAGTATTTGTATACACAGTACTGGTATTTATATATAAAATATTGGCGTTTGTATACACAGTACTGGTATTTGTACACACAGTACTAATTTTTGTATGCACAGTACTGGTATTTGTATATATTTGTGTACACCATACTGGTATGTTTGAATGCCATTCTGGTATGGTGTACACATTACTGGTATGTTTGAATGCCATTCTGGTATGGTGTACACAGTACTGGTATGTTTTGAATGCCATTCTGGTATGGTGTACACAGTACTGGTATGTTTTGAATGCCATTCTGGTATGGTGTACACAGTACTGGTATGGTGTACACAGTACTGATATTTGTATATATTTGTGTACACTGTACTGGTATGTTTGAATGCCATTCTGGTACAGTGTACACAGTACTGGTATGTTTGAATGCCATTCTGGTACAGTGTACACAGTACTGGTATGTTTGAATGCCATTCTGGTATGGTGTACACAGTTGTGGTATGTTTGAATGCCATTCTGGTATGGTGTATACAGTACTGGTATATTTAAATGCCATTCTGGTACAGTTTACACAGTACTGGTATGTTCTGAATGCCATTCTGGTACAGTTTACACAGTACTGATCACTGGTAGAATAGTTATTTTATAAAAATGAGAAAAAATAGGAAAGCATCTTAAACTATTTGGTAGCATGATTCAGTCTTAATATGATTCATATTTTCATTTAATGAACTTAAAGCTGACAAATAATGTATAATGCTTCTGATATAATGTATTTCATTATGGAGATTTACACTAGCTAATGAACTGTACTTTTGTCTCTACTGACCAATTGTTAAATGTTAATTCCCAGATTAACCTGCCCGATTATACCAATATAACTGTACACAAAAACAGAATGCCTTAATACATAGTGTAAGTAAAATATGTTTTCATAAAAAGTCTCAAATAAGTCTAACAGCTGTATCTGAAATTGAATTTTTGTATTTGCACACAATTTACAATTTTTTGATTATCATGGTTTATATTTTAAAAACAAATGCATAAAAGTTAAAATGAAAGATATCATTAAATTCCCCCAAATATTAGCTTTAATAGATATATAAAATCCCGTCATACCAAATGCTTCCGCTTTGAAGTTTGGAATATGTGATTGCTAAGTCCAAAGTTTATTGGTATTGTTGCAGCATCCTGTAAGACAAGGTTTGTTGACAGTTATTATTGAGATCTCATACATTGCATCCCTTTGTACAATATTTTCACAACAATATTATAACAACAATATTATGACATCAATATTATGACAACAATATTATGACAAAAATATTATGACAACAATATTATGACATCAATATTATAACAACAATATTATGACAAAAATATTGAAAAAAATATTATGACAAAAATATTTTCACAACAATACGACAATAATATTATGACAACAATATTGTGACAAAAATATTATGAGATCAATATTATGACAACAATATTATGACAACAATATTATGACAATATTATGACAACAATATTATGACATCAATATTATGACAAAAATATTATAACAACAATATTATGACAACAATTGTATGTACAATTTGTACAGACTGTATCTATCTTTGTCTCTCTGTCAGTCAATACTTGTTTCTTTCCAAACAACAAGTCTATCTATATTATTTCAGTTTTTTCAAACTACAAGACATGATAACCTGTTGTTTCAGCCTAGTTTCTGGCAGCTTGTACTCCCTACTGATTTTAGAAACAAGGAGCATTATGGGTATAAACAGGTACAAAACTTATTAATTTCATTCATCAATTTATAATTTATAATGTGACAGCCACCATGCAGTCCCCAACATTGTCACTTTTGACGCATTTCAAACCAAATGATAAACCAGCTTACTGTCATTTTCAAAATCAAAGGTGAAAGCAAGAACTGCATAGAAGGTAAGTAATTTGTGGCCTGCATTCAATGTATGCATTTGCTTATTCTAATATTTCAGTGAAAAGAGTTTTAAGAGTGCAGACAATATGACACTGTTATGGAAATTTACAACATTATCTGGAGCTTAGGGAACACTATCAACAACATTACTCCTGTTGTATGAACAACTCATAGATGTCTACAAACAAATGGATGAAATACTAATGTTAATGTTCTGTTAGGTTTGAAACATGAAGTATTGCAAATGCTGGGGACCACTTGGTGGCAAACAAACAGTATTGAGTGGAAGTAGCATACTGAAAAGTTACTTACTATGTCATGTATGACAGAAGGTGGAACAGACTTGGTGAGAACAGTGTAATGGCAAGTTACAATTACTATGTGAGAAACACACTGTGCCAGAACAACATAAAGGTAAGATATAATTACTAATAGTAGGTGACAATTACTATGTGAGAAACACACTGCGCCATAACAACATAATGGAAGGTGAGAAACACATTGGGCAGGAACAAAAATGTGTTAGGCTACTTACCATGTGTGACAGGCTGGAAATTGATAGATTATTCAGAACTTTTCCCTCATGATCAACAGGGGCCAGAATTGTGTACTTGCTTGTCAAATTAGCTGATGTGCTTAAAAATAGAATTCTTGCTTTTGTTTCAGGATCCTCTGCAATAAAGATATATGACTCATTATCATGCTATTTTTTAATTTAATTTTTAGCAACATGTCATAATATGAATAAATTTTTTGAATATTCACTGCAAAAGTACCCTAGATAAATTTAAACACAAAATTTCCATGAACCATGATTATAATATCTGAAGAAAATAATGTGTATGTATGGATTTTTAACATAGCTTTAAAAACATTTCATATTGTTATGATGTCGGCAGTGTGGCAGTTTATGGTGATGTCTAGCAGTGAAGCATCATCCCACAGACATGTAACATGATGTCCCACCCAGTCACATTATCCTGACACTAGACCGACAAGTCTTAACATTAACTTCATAATGCTGAGTGCCAAGGGAGGAATCTGTACAATATTATAAAAGTCTTTGTCATGACTCGGCTGGGGATTGAACCAGCGACCTCCTGCATTAGAGATGGGTGCTCTAGAACAGAACAATGGAACAATTATGTTGTAGATTTCATTCTCATTTAACTAGACTACTCTTGTGACTCCATGAAATTTTAAGGTAGCGAGGGTCTGTGAAAAGTTCAGTGGTGGTAATGTTCAAAACTAGGCATACAAAAATTTAACTCTGTTATTTGTACAGATATATCAGTGTTATTTGTACAGATATGTGTGTGTGTGTGTGTGTGTGTGTGCATGTTATATTTACAGATTTATCAGTGTCATTTGCACAAGAAATATCAGTGTTATTTGTTCAGATATATCAGTGTTATTTGTACAGATATATATATATATATATATATATATATATATATATATATATATATATATATATATATGTGTGTGTGTGTGTGTGTTATTGTTACAGATATATCAGTGTCATATGCACAGATATAACTGTCTTATTTGCACAGATACATCAGTGTTATTTCCTAAGATATATTAGTGTTATTTGTACAGATATATCAGTATTATCTGTACAGACACATTAGTATTCTCAATAAATACTCTGATCATATTAATACAAGTTTTCATATTTGCCTTAAAAACTTTCAAATTTTGTGACTGACACTAACTTACTTTAAGTTGGTACATGAATAGGGCATTTTTATTACAACAATCTATTAATTGTAACCTTCTATATGTATTGCTCATATACAAATAGTGTTGATATTTGAAACAAAGGGTAACATGAATCTAGAAAACAACAGAGACAAATGTTTGCTAGATCATGAGGAAAGACTAAGAGAGAAAGAGAAAGGCCATTGTCTTAGCACAGCAAACTGTGTATTAACATCATTCTTATATGATGGATGCCAGATAAAGGCCATTGTCGTAACACAGCAAACTGTGTATTAACATCATTCTTATCTGATGGATGCCAGAGAAAGGTCATTGTCTTAACACAGCAAACTGTGTATTAGCATCATTGTTATATGATGGATACCAGAGAAAGGCCATTGTTGTAGCAAACTGTGTACTAGCATCATTTGTATATGATGGATCTGTGTATTAGCATCATTCTTATATGATGGATGCCAGAGAAAGGCCATTGTTGTAGCAAACTGTGTATTAGCATCATTTGTATATGATGGATGCCAGAGAAAGGCCATTGTCTTAACACAGCAAACTGTGTATTAACATCATTCTTATATGATGGACACCTGAGAAAGGCCATTGTCTTAACACAGCAAACTGTGTATTAACATCATTCTTATATGATGATTGCCAGAGAAAGGCCATTGTCATAACACAGCAAACTGTGTATTAGCATAATTGTTATATGATGGACACCAGAGAAAGGTCATTGTCTTAACACAGCAAACTGTGTATTAGCATCATTGTTATATGATGGATGCCAGAGAAAGGCCATTGTTGTAGCAAACTGTGTATTAGCATCATTTGTATATGATGGATGCCAGAGAAAGGCCATTGTCATAACACAGCAAATTGTGTATTAGCATAATTGTTATATGATGGATGCCAGAGAAAGGCCATTGTCTTAACACAGCAAACTGTGTATTAGCATGATTCTTATATGATGGACACCTGAGAAATGCCATTATCTTAACACAGCAAACTGTGTATTAGCATGATTCTTATATGATGGACACCTGGAAAGGCCATTGTCTTAACACAGCAAACTGTGTATTAGCATCATTGTTATATGATGGATGCCAGAGAAAGGCCATTGTCGTAACACAGCAAACTGTGTATTAGCATCATTGTTATATGATGGATGCCAGAGAAAGGCCATTATCTTAACACAGCAAACTGTATATTAGCATCATTCTTATATGATGGATGCCAGATAAAGGCCATTGTCGTAACATAGCAAACTGTGTATTAACATCATTCTTATATGATGGATGCCAGAGAAAGGCCATTATCTTAACACAGCAAACTGTGTATTAACATCATTCTTATATGATGGATGCCAGAGAAAGGCCATTGTCTTAACACAGCAAACTGTGTATTAACATCATTCTTATATGATGGATGCCAGAGAAAGGCCATTGTCTTAACACAGCAAACTGTGTATTAACATCATTCTTATATGATGGATGCCAGATAAAGGCCATTGTCGTAACACAGCAAACTGTGTATTAACATCATTCTTATATGATGTATGCCAGAGAAAGGTCATTGTCTTAGCACAGCAAACTGTGTATTAACATCATTCTTATATGATGGATGCCAGAGAAAATTCATTGTCTTAACACAGCAAACTGTGTATTAACATCATTCTTATATGATGTATGCCAGAGAAAGGTCATTGTCTTAGCACAGCAAACTGTGTATTAACATCATTCTTATATGATGGATGCCAGAGAAAGGCCATTGTCATAACACAGCAAACTGTGTATTAACATCATTCTTATATGATGGATGCCAGAGAAAAGTCATTGTCTTAACACAGCAAACTGTGTATTAACATCATTCTTATATGATGTATGCCATAGAAAGGTCATTGTCTTAGCACAGCAAACTGTGTATTAACATCATTCTTATATGATGGATGCCAGAGAAAATTCATTGTCTTAACACAGCAAACTGTGTATTAGCATCATTCTTATATGATGGATGCCAGAGAAAAGCCATTGTCATAACACAGCAAACTGTGTATTAACATCATTCTTATATGATGGATGCCAGAGAAAGGTCATTATCTTAACACAGCAAACTGTGTATTAACATCATTGTTATATGATGGATGCCAGAGAAAGGCCATTGTCATAACACAGCAAACTGTGTATTAACATCATTCTTATATGATGGATGCCAGAGAAAAGTCATTGTCTTAACACAGCAAACTGTGTATTAACATCATTCTTATATGATGGATGCCAGAGAAAGGTCATTGTCTTAGCACAGCAAACTGTGTATTAACATCATTCTTATATGATGGATGCCAGAGAAAGGCCATTGTTGTAGCACAGCAAACTGTGTATTAGCATCATTCTTATATGATGACTGCCAGAGAAAGGTCATTGTCTTAACACAGCAAACTGTGTATTAACATCATTCTTATATGATGGATGCCAGAGAAAGGTCATTGTCTTAGCACAGCAAAATGTGTATTAACATCATTCTTATATGATGGATGCCAGAGAAAGGTCATTGTCTTAGCACAGCAAACTGTGTATTAGCATCATTCTTATATGATGGACACCAGAGAAAGGTCATTGTCTTAGCACAGCAAACTGTGTATTAGCATCATTGTTATATGATGGACACCTGAGAAAGGCCATTGTCTTAACACAGCAAACTGTGTATTAGCATCATTCTTATATGATGGATGCCAGAGAAAGGCCATTGTTGTATAAAACTGTGTATTAGCATCATTTGTATATGATGGATGCCAGAGAAAGGCCATTGTCTTAACACAGCAAACTGTGTATTAGCATCATTATGATATGATGGATGCCTGAGAAAGGCCATTGTCTTAACACAGCAAACTGTTATATGATGGATGCCAGAGAAAGGCCATTGTTGTAGCAAACTGTGTATTAGCATCATTTGTATATGATGGATGCCAGAGAAAGGCCATCATCGTAACACAGCAAACTGTGTATTAGCATCATTCTTATATGATGGACGCCTGAGAAAGGTCATTGTCTTAACACAGCAAACTGTGTATTAGCATCATTGTTATATGATGGACGCCTGAGAAAGGTCATTGTCTTAACACAGCAAACTGTGTAATAGCATCATTCTTATATGATGGACGCCTGAGAAAGGTCATTGTCTTAAAACAGCAAACTGTGTATTAGCATCATTGTTATATGATGGAGAAAGGCCATTGTTGTAGCAAACTGTGTATTAGCATCATTTGTATATGATAGATCTGTGTATTAGCATCATTCTTATATGAAAGATACCAGGTGGCTGAGAGGACTAAGGTGCTTGTGTTGACATATCACATACACTTTTAACCTTTGTCCATGTGAGTCCAAGCCTTGGCTCAACTGGTTATAGTATATATTTGCAAGTAACTTACTGTGGATTCTTCTTCTTCCCCATGCGAAATACTGGCCATTGTGTATTGCCTATTATGTGCTGGAAAATGGCATAAAATCCCACCAAACTAATCCATTATTCTTTCATGACCAGTTGTAAATATATAGAAAAGTATGGAGTAGAGCTTTATTTGGACAATGCATTCATAGAATATAATTTCCCAAACTTTTGTAAAACATGGAATTGGGCTGCCGTATCATCAACCAAAGACTTGTAAAGAGAACAAGAGTCCCTAAAAGATAGTGATGCTCTAATGTGAACAGAAAAACATGATATAGTTATAAATACTTCTTGCATAATTTATAAATGATGCCTTGCATGTGTGCCTCTAGCCTTATATTGAACGAAGATGTCACAGATGAATGAAAATTTCTATAAGTTTATTGTGGACATTTTGCTGTGGTTTACAATATTTACACCATTAGCATTTTTATATTTTGTTAAGTATATTACAATTTTATTTTTATTTTTTTTAAATTTAATTTATTCATTTGTGTGATTAGCAAACATTGCATTTTCTTAAATTTGAAGATAATGAAAATGTCCTATACTGATGCCAGTGAAGAATCAAATTTAACTGGCTCATTAAACATGCAGCTTATAATCAACCAAAAGCTCAATGAAAAGTGTTATCTATTGAAGAAAGTAAACTTGAATTAGATCAATTGACACTTATAATTGCTTCTCAAAATGCATACATAATCATAACAAATCAATAAAGTAATAAATGGGAGACAACTCTTGCTATGGAATTTATACTAACCACTATATTTGTCCATTTCAAGCTCTCTAATGATTGTCTTTCCGGCCATACAATGTATAGGAGTTTCATCTTCTTCATCAGCCATTTTACACAGAGAAAATTCCATCTTCTTTTCTAAGTCCACATCTTCTATGATTCCATGTAGGGTAACGGAGCAGTTATAGGCGGTGGGCTAGAGACACAAGGAAATTATCAACATTACTCTTGTAAAGATGGTTTTAGATTTCAGGAGTTAGGTTGATATTTTTTATTGCAAACATGTGTCTGCCATCCATGCCATACAAAAATATATCATAATCAGCAATACTGATATGTTATCCATGCCATACAGAAACATATAGACAGCAATATTGATGTGTTATCCATGCCATACAGAAACATATCATAGACAGCAATATTGATGTGTTATCCATGCCATACAGAAACATATCATAGACAGCAATATTGATGTGTTATCCATGCCATACAAAAACATATCATAGTCAGCAATATTGATGTGTTATCCATGCCATACAGAAACATATCATAGACAGCAATATTGATATGTTATCCATGCCATACAGAAACACATCATAGGCAGCAATAGTGAAATGTTATCAATGAAATGCAACAATATATCATAGCAATATTAATCTGCCATCCATGCCATACAAAAACATATCATAGTCAGCAAAACTGATCTGTTGTTGTTGTTGGTGGTTTAGGGTTTAATGTCATTTTGCAACACAAGATAGGCTACACATGGCGGCCAGTATTAATGGTGGAGTAAGAACCCAGGAAAACCCCAGAAAGAACTACCGACCCACAAGAAGCTACTGGCAAGCTTTTTTATATATCCATATTAACCGAGTCTGAGATTTGAAACCCATGCAGACAGAGGTGAAATGGCAGTGATCGGTAATGGATGAGTGCTTTAGACCACTCGGCCACTCGGGGCCCCTCAGTACTGATATGTTATCCATGCCATGCAACAACGTATAATAGCAATATTGATCTGCCATTCATGCCATACAAAAACATATCATAGAAAACATTACTGATTTGCATTCCATTCAATACCAAAAATATGTCAGCAAAATCAATCTCCCATTGAAATCTTTATCATAAATCTGTCATTCATATCATTATGAAAATGTGCTATGGGCAGAAACATTGATCTGCCTTTACAAAAACACAATGTTCCAGCATAACATGTCCTAAAACACAATGTGCCACCAGAACATGTTCTAAAACACAATGTGCCACCAGAACATGTTCTAAAACATAATGTGCCAGCATAACATGTTCTAAAACATAATGTTAAATCATACCATGTTCTAAAACACAATGTGCCACCAGAACATGTTCTAAAACATAATGTGCAAGCATAACATGTTCTAAAACACAATGTGCCAGCATAACATGTTCTAAAACATAATGTGAAAGTATAACATGTTCTAAAACGCAATGTGCCAGCATAACATGTTCTAAAACATAATGTGCCAGCATAACATGTTCTAAAACATAATGTGCCAGCATAACATGTTCTAAAACACAATGTGCCAGCATAACATGTTCTAAAACACAATGTGCCAGCATAACATGTTCTAAAACACAATGTGCCAGCATAACATGTTCTAAAACACAATGTGCCAGCATAACATGTTCTGAAACATAATGTGCCAGTAGAACATGTTCTAAAACATAATGTGCCAGCATAACATGTTCTAAAACACAATGTGCCAGCATAACATGTTCTAAAACACAATGTGTCAGCATAACATGTTCTAAAACACAATGTGCCAGCATAACATGTTCTAAAACACAATGTGCCAGCATAACATGTTCTAAAACATAATGTGCCAGCATAACATGTTCTAAAACACAATGTGCCAGCATAGCATGTTCTAAAACATAATGTGCCAGTATAACATGTTCTAAAACATAATGTGCCAGCATAACATGTTCTAAAACATAATGTGCCAGCATAACATGTTCTAAAACACAATGTGCCAGCATAACATGTTCTAAAACACAATGTGCCAGCATAACATGTTCTAAAACATAATGTGCCAGTATAACATGTTCTAAAACATAATGTGCCAGCATAATATGTTCTAAAACACAATGTACCAGCATAACATGTTCTAAAACACAATGTGCCAGCATAACATGTTCTAAAACACAATGTGCCAGCATAACATGTTCTAAAACACAATGTGCCAGCATAACATGTTCTAAAACACAATGTGCCAGCATAACATGTTCTAAAACACAATGTGCCAGCATAACATGTTCTAAAACACAATGTGCCAGCATAACATGTTCTAAAACACAATGTGCCACCAGAACATGTTCTAAAACATAATGTGCAAGCATAACATGTTCTAAAACACAATGTGCCAGCATAACATGTTCTAAAACACAATGTGCCAGCATAACATGTTCTAAAACACAATGTGCCAGCATAACATGTTCTAAAACACAATGTGCCAGCATAACATGTTCTAAAACACAATGTGCCAGCATAACATGTTCTAAAACACAATGTGCCAGCATAACATGTTCTAAAACATAATGTGCCAGTATAACATGTTCTAAAACACAATGTGCCAGCATAACATGTTCTAAAACACAATTTGCCAGCATAACATGTTCTAAAACATAAGTTCTGAAACATAATGTGCCAGCATAAATTGTTCTAAAACTAAATGTGCCAACAGAACATGTTCTCAAACATAATGTGTCAAAAGAACATGTTCTAAATAATAATGTGTCAGAAGAACTTCTTTTAAAAAATATTGTGCCAGCACAACATGTTCTATGTTCTTTATTCTATTGGTTACTCTAAATAAACTGCAAACATCCTGATTTGCTGTTACACTATGTGATCAGGTTCTATGCAGTCTGCAATTTAATTTGAGCTATAATTGAGTATAGATGGTAACTAGTATGACATAAATAGCATTCAACCAAACCCTGAAAACAGAAATCTCTGGGATCTTCTTCATGTTCAATACTTTAGTCTTAAGTCTAAAACAAGAAGAAAAATAAATGGTGTTTAACAGTAAAAAAAAAGTAAGGTTGCACGTTAGGAAGGTATGATACGGGTTACAAAACTAACTTGTCCATTCAGTCCTATGAGGAGAATATAGATGATCAGTCTATCCTCTGCAAATATGGCAGCTGGTTTCTTGTTGGGTACAATAATTGGTTTGACTGTAGGGGGCAAATCCCAGGTTAACTTCAAGTTCCTCAGGTCAAAGTGAAGAGGAGACCTCATCAGACAGTTTATCTATAACATAAGACATCTCTTTGTAAATAATCATCATTTTTTTCATATCTAACACAAGTTATAAACATGTGTAATAATCATTTGATATTCAACACAAGTTATATACATAGAATAATATTCATGTGATATTCAACACAAGTTATAAATATAGTGTGATAATCAATTGATATTCAACACAAGTTATAAACATAGTGTAATAATCATTTGATATCCAGCAAAAGTTATAAACATGTGTAATAATCATTGATATCTAACACAAGTTATAAACATAGTGTAATAATCATTTGATATCTAACACAAGTTATAAATATAGTGTAATAATCATTTGATAATCAGCAAAAGTTATAAACATAGTGTAATAATAATTTGATATTCAACACAAGTTATAAACATAGAATAATATTCATGTGATATTCAACACAAGTTATACAAATAGTGTAATAATCATTTGATATTCAACACAAGTTATAAACATGGAATAATAATCATGTGATATTCAAAACAAGTTATACAAATAGTGTAATAATCATTTGATATTCAACACAAGTTATAAACATAGAATAATAATCATGTGATATTCAACACAAGTTATAAATATAGTGTAATAATCATTTGATATTCAACACAATGGAGTACACTATAAGACAGAATACTCCATGATTCACATTAACTGCATTATAATGAGGTAGTAATGTATATGCATTACATATTTCATTATAAGGGAGTACACTACAAGACAGAATATTCCATGATTCACATTAACTGCATTATAATGAGGTAATACTGTATTACTAAATTACCTTGTCATCCATATTATCCATTCTTGACAACAAAACTTCTTTCCCTTTTCCTGCTTGAACAAGACTGGTTATGATTTCAGAAGATTGTGCATCCTTTTCTCCTATGTGAACAACAAACAATCTAAAATAAAAAAGAAAAGCCAGCTAGTTATTTCTACAGTGATCACACTCTATAACACTGCCCATGGTCTATTTCAACACTTTTTATGGTCACTTCAATAGACGCATGGTTTTGATCAAGTTGACACTGTTCATGGATTTCAGGATCCATATAACATTGTTCATGGTTTCAACAAGTGTCCAAAATTTCATTCAATGTTTTGTATCACTTTTTGTGATCTCTATAATACTGTTCATAATCTTAATAAAACTGTTCCCTCTATAACACTGTTCCTTCTATAACACTGTTCCTTCAAAAACACTGTTCACTCTATAACACTGTTCCCTCTATAACACTGTTCCCTCTATAACACTTCCCTCTATAACACTGTTCATGGTCTCTATAATACTGTTCCCTCTATAACACTGTTCCCTCTATAACACTGTTCATGGTCTCTATAACACTATCTAAGTTCTCTATACTACTGTAACATTTCCTGGTTTCAAAAAATTTCCTATATTTCATATGCTGTTCATGTTCATTTTTATAACACTTTTCACGATCTCATAAAACATTTTCAGGATCTCTATAATAATGTTCATGATCTCTATATCACTATACAGGATCTCTATAACACTATTCTGGATCTCTATCACACTGTTTAGGATCTCTATAACACTATTCAGGATCTCTAAAACATTATTCAGGATCTTTATACCACTGCTCAGGATCTCTTCAACACTGTTCAAGATCTCTATAACACTATTCAGGATCTCTATATCATTATTCAGGATCTCTTCAACACTATTCATGATATCTATAACACTGTTCATGAAATCTACAACACTATTCAGGATATCTACAACACTATTCAAGATCTCTTCAACACTATTCAAGATCTCTTCAACACTATAACACTATTCAAGATCTCTTCAACACTATTCAGGATCTCTTCAACACTATTCAAGATCTCTTCAACACTATTCAGGATCTCTTCAACACTATTCAGGATCTCTTCAACACTATTTATGATATCTATAACACTGTTCATGAAATCTACAACACTATTCAGGATCTCTACAACACTATTCAAGATCTCTTCAACACTATTCAAGATCTCTATAATACCCATTAATACCCATTAATATGAAATGAAGTCGCATGGATAAAATTCTTTTGCAGACTTTGGCCCACCAACATGGAATGAATTGCACATTGAAATTAGACACAAAGACACATTAATTCATTTCAAGAGTGCTCACAAAACTCACCTTTTTGAACTGCAAAAACAAACTTGAAGACCTAATAATGTTTTCTACCTTAAATATTTTCTGCATTTGTTATTTTTTTTCTAATTTAATGGTGTTTTGTTTGTTTGTTTTTTGTATTTATATCATTTTATTTATGTTGTAAAGAGCTTAGAGATTCTAAAGATCAGGTACTATTCAAAGTCCTCATTATTATCATTATTATTGTTATTATTATTATTATTATTATTATTATTATTATTATTAAGTTAATTAACAGAAATAAAATATTCATCTGACAAGCAACAAATACCTAATCTTAAGACACTTTATAAAACTACAGCCATCCAAAATGTTTTTCCATATCAAGTTTAATTGGGGGTGGGGGCATGGGGATATCAGCAGTAGCTCAATTGGTAGAGCATTAGATTTGCAGTCTAAAGGTCATACGTTCAATACTCACCCAGCCCAGCACATATTAACTGCCTTAGGATATTCTTGGAAAAGGCACCTGCATTAAATTTACTCAACATGATAAAGCAAATATTATGTTAAATGTTTTTCTAAAACCAACAGAAACAAAAAATATCAAATTTAAAATACCTGGCATAGTCAGACTGTTGACGAATTTGTGAAAAAAGATTTTCCGATATATCCCATTCCTCAGCAGTTGTGATTATAAATACCTAAAAAATAAATGAGTTACTATACAGATTTTTCTTAAAATGTTGACATTAATGAATCATAATTTGTTATTATAATGAGATTTGTGTCATTAAAAAAATATGCCTCCAATTCAAAAAGTTAAAATATTATACAACTGCTACTATAGTCTCAAAGCCTAACTAGGTCATTACATGTATATGCAAACATTCTTATCACATTTCTCTAATGGTCTCAAAAGCTAATCAAGACATCCACAGATGAATACAACTATGCCTATGACATATCATACACTCCTCTAGTCATGTTTGTTTGATTCTGCAAAGTTTTGAAGTGGCATAAATTTCAGATGTATTTATCACTCACTTTTCATTGTCTATTGATCACATAGCATGTATGCTACAAATGGTGTCAAACTATTAACTCAGGTTTTAAACAGTACACAATACATAGGCTCAATATACACTTTACTGTACATATAAAATAATCTTTGGCATAATGGGGGCAAGTCCTGTCACAGCACACTGCCCCAGCCTAGCTCTTAATTTCTTGTTGTATAGGAATGCCTCAGAAAAAGAGACTTGTGGGAGTTTGAAGAGCTGTGAAGTGTGTCCAACACTCTGTATGTGGAGCCTAAAGGGCTGTTACCAGGTACATAGGGATCCTGATAACCGAAACTCAACAAGTCTCATCCTGAGGATGCCATGACAACAAACATCAGCCGATAATTCACACATGGGAAGCTGGTATGAATTATATATATGGGTATAATAGTTGAGTATATTTAACTACTGATACAAATTGGCAAGTTGTGAATGCATTAAACTTGGCAGTGGCCCAAATAAAGTGAAAGGAGTGCTGTGACTATGAAACAGTGTGACTGTAATGAAGGCCCCCAATTTAAAGTAATGTAAGTATATTATTTATTTATATGGATAATACAGATTGAAAATGAATGAAATTTTTTTTTAAAAAATGTTTAGACCTGCATGATAAACCTTTATTAGCATGAACGTAGAAATGTATGGCTTATATAAGAGATAGCTTGTGCATAAATACGTGATACTGTAAAGCATGAATAGTATTTACACGAACAAGAACCACTTGTTGAAGCACATGCTGTAAAATCTGTCTCTGCGCAAAGGTAATTCTATCTGTGTGAACCTGAATATATATATATATATATATATATATATATATATATATATATATATATATATATATATATATATATATATATTATTTTGGGACTAATTGCATCATTTTGGTATATCTGGACATTTAAGACTATTGGGATCCATTCTGAATATTCCATTATTTTATTCTTGTGATAGTACATTTAGAATTCTTTTAATTTAGTTCACTGTGTCACTTAAATTTTAACTTTGTAACTTAGAGAAATCAACTGCTTGTTGACTTCACTTCTTTTGTTTGCTAAATGTAAGACCTATATTTGTAACACTTGCTGTAAAGCTATTTGTCTTCTGATTATACACACCTGTTTGTTGACTCCATCCATAACCCCTGTGGAGTATACAAACTGAAGTGGTTTTTCCAGATTTGTCTCCCCTGACACTGCTGTGATCTGCTGGATGAATGTCATACCAAGGAGATGATTGTCTTCAGTGTATTCAACTCTTTCACTGTGTCACAAACATTAGGAATAATCAGTCAATGAATCAATAATCAATAATCAATAAATTTTGGCTTAAAACAATTTAGTAATGTACTATCTCAGTTAAAAGATCAAAAAAAATATTTCTACAAAAGGAATACATACATGTATTTGAACATTTCAAATTCTAAGGGGAAAAATAGAAAGAAAAGAAGAAAGAAAAAAAATATCATGCATGGGACAGAACTCTATCAGCGAAGATGGAATTTTATTCCTGCTGGTTCACATGTTTCAACAAAGCATTATAATGTGCATTGCTAAGACAGCTCAGATAAATCACTGTTAGACCAATAAAATGTTCTCATTTTATGGTAGATGGTCCACCTCAATGAAATTCTTGTACATTTTAGAAGCAGTCCAACCAAATTTATATGTAGATTAATCAAAGGGTATTTCTCTTGAACTACAGCATAGAAGCATTCCAAAATCAGTCACTCTTCATTAGCTATGCAACACTTAATCAAGCACCTGTCAGTCCTTTACCAATACATTTGAGTCTGGTAAACACTGAACTCCAATTTAAACTACTAATTCCTAAGGCTTGAGGTGATACTAGATTTGAAGGAAACTGGATAATCCGGATCAATTACATTCAAGTGTAATTAAATTAATTACAATTACTTTAAAATGTGATTAATTTAGTTACATTTATATTCAGATGTGATTAACTGTAATTATAATTACTTTACATGTAATTTTTTAGTTACAATTTTAGTTTGAATTGTAAATAATTTATTTAAGAATACATTCAGATGTCATCAAACTAATTATAATCACTTTCATGTGTCATTAATTATAACTATATGTCAAAATTAATTTTTAATATAACTATTGAAAAAATTTAGCTTTTGAAATTTAACTTTTTATTTTTCTAATAAATCTGGTCAATATATATATATATATATATATATATATATATATATATATATATATATATATATATATATATATATATATATATATATATATATATATATATATTTATACATCCCAAATGGTGTATTATATTTGTTAAAGCAATGCATCTAACAAAAATGAAGTATAATGTCTGGAGAAAAAAATGAAGATACTGTTTTACAAAACGATTATTTAAAAAGTCAAAATGCATTTTTATTTAAATTATGTTCTGTAATTTAAAATCTAAGTTCACATTTTTAATTTAGTTTTTCATCATCACGTGATAGTGAAGTCGTGCTGTAATGTTATTAATAAATCACATGATATTGAAGTCGTGCTGTAATGTTATTAATGATTCTTGTGTTATGTAATCATACAGTATTGTGATCATGAAATCATGTAGTCATGCAACAATATGATATGAAATCAAGTGATCATGTAGTTATGCACTAATGTGATCACATAATTATGCAGTCATGTAATCATGCATTCATGTGATCTATAATTGAAGTGATTAAGTAATCATGCAATAATAGGCTCACATAATCATGTGATTAAGCTGGATTGCCAAAAGCACAAACTCAGTAATTGCAATCAGTGATTAAAATAACTCCAGGTCTGCATATGCTGAAATAGTGAAACACATTTATTCTGTGATAACCCCCCTCCTCAACAAACTAAATGAAATTGTTTAATAAAAAGAAGATTAGCAGGTCATACAACAAGACCTGTTACATGAAAAAACAATTGTTTCATTGTCACAAAGTACAAACTAGAGACTTAACCAATTCACCATCTTAGCTAAATTCATACAGCATCTTTGTATCTCTTTGAAGTAACAAGTCAAGTTCTTCATTATTTACATAAGTTGGAATGTTCCTGATTAAGAAAATAATTTCAAACCTTGTTATTTGCATCAGGCAAGTGCAACTTACTGTCCACAACCATCCTGTGACCTGGTTTGATCTGGTTAAATTATATTATATGATATCAATTAAAAAATCACTATTCAGCCTGGAGAACAGTGCAGATGCCTCATTTACAGACACCATAAAATCTGGGTGTTAATGACATATGTTACTGTAAGCTTATTTGGAAAAAAATCACGCAATTTTAAACTTTAGAAGTGTCTCAAATCTTTTACAATGTTCATATAAGCAAATTGCCCCTGACTATTTATCTGTCTATCCATCCATCCACCTGTCCATATATCTACCCACCCATCCATCCATCCATCCATCCATCCATATCTATCTATCTATCTCTGTCTGTCTGTCTGTCTATCTATCTATCTATCTATCTATCTATCTATCTATCTATCTCTCTCTCTCTCTCTCTCTCTCTCTCTCTCTCTCTATCTATCTATCGATCTATCGATCTATCTATCGATCTATCTTACTTTTCAAATAAGACTGCATATGTGTCTGCAAAGCTGATGACATTGAAGTAGCATCTTTTTGGTAACATCTCCAGGAGAAGTAGCATGGCTGACTTGGCTTCATCAATTCTGGTCACATCCATTGAACCTATAATTGATAAATTCTTATTTACAGACTATTTAATCATATATCAAAGGAGCATAACAAATGCATTTTGGTTTGTGTTAATATGGAAAGAGTGGTGTCTTTCACAATTGGATCTAGCTTAATATGGGAAGAGGGGTGTCTTTCACAATTGGATCTAGCTTAATATGGGAAGAGGGGTGTCTTTCACAATTGGATCTAGCTTAATATGGGAAGAGGGGTGTCATTCACAATTGGATCTAGCTTAATATGGAAATAGTGGTGTCTTTCACAATTGGATCTAGCTTAATATGGGAAGAGGAGTGTCTTTCACAATTGGATCTAGCTTAATATGGGAAGAGGGGTGTCATTCACAATTGGATCTAGCTTAATATGGAAATAGTGGTGTCTTTCACAATTGGATCTAGCTTAATATGGAAAGAGTGGTGTCTTTCAAAATTGGATCTAACTTAATATGGAAAGAGTGGTGTCTTTCACAATTGGATCTAGCTTAATATGGAAAGAGGGGTGTCTTTCACAATTGGATCTAGCTTAATATGGGAAGAGGGGTGTCTTTTATAATTAGAAATAGCATAATATCTGTATCCATCCTCAGCCCTTATTTTACAAATTGTCCATGGTAAATATTTACAAACTTTAAGGATATCTTTGATAATAAACCCCCACCCACACATACACATTTAGAAACCCACTCACATATACGCATTCAGAAAGGATATCTTTAATAATAAGCTCCCACTCACATATACACATTCAGAAAGGATATCTTTAATAATAAGCCCCCGGTCACATATATACATTCAGAAAGGATATCTTTAATAATAAGCCCCCGGTCACATATACACATTCAGAAAGGATATCTTTAATAATAAGCCCCCGGTCACATATACACATTCAGAAAGGATATCTTTAATAATAAGCTCCCACTCACATATACGCATTCAGAAAGGATATCTTTAATAATAAGCTCCCACTCACATATATACATTCAGAAAGGATATCTTTAATAATAAGCCCCCGGTCACATATACACATTCAGAAAGGATATCTTTAATAATAAGCCCCCGGTCACATATACGCATTCAGAAAGGATATCTTTAATAATAAGCTCCCACTCACATATACACATTCTGAAAGGATATCTTGAATAATAAGCTCCCGGTTACATATATACATTCAGAAAGGATATCTTTGATAAGATTTATATCCTTCCCACCTCGATTTACAAATATCTTTACCATACATGCATGCCCTACATGAAGGATATCTTTGACTACATCCCCCAACAGGGACCCTGAGTGGCTGAGTGGTCTAAAGTGCTCACTGTTACGGATCACTGTTATCTCACCTCTGTCTGCGTGGGTTTGAGTCTCAGGCTCGGCCAATGTCGGTATGCGAGAAAGCTTGCAGGTAGCTTCTCATAGGTCGGTGGTTCTATCCAGGGTTTTCCTGGGTTTTTCCCCAACCAATAATACTGACCGCCATGTATAGCCTATCTTATGCTGAAAAATGGCAACAACAATGTCTTGCAACACAAATACACAGAGATTTACAAAGATAACACACATACATACAGAGATGTATGAAGGATATCTTTGAGAACAACCCCTAACACACATACAATGAGAGATTTATAAAGGATATATTTGACAGCAACCCCCAACAAGCATACACACATAGATTTATGAAGGACATCTTTAACAACAACTCCCAACATGCATACACACATAGATTTATGATGGATATCTTTGACAACAACATCTCTCAACACACATACACACAGAGATTTACAAAGGATATATTTGACAACAATTCCCAACACACATACACACAAAGATTTATGAAGGATATTTGACAACATCCCCTGGTTGGCCTGGTGTCAGGATAATGTGACTAGGATGGACATCATACTACGTGTACGCGGCATGATGCCTTAGTACTAGACATCACTATAAACTGCCACACTGCATGCATTGTAGTGATATGACTGAAATACCTTAAAAATATAAATCACACATGCATAATCAGTCACATATGTGCATATTTTCAGTTTCTATATGTGCATAATATCAGTCACATATCTTAATAATATCAGTCACATATGTTAATAATGTCAGTCACATATGTTAATAATATCAGTCACATATGTTAATAATGTCAGTCACATATGTTAATAATATCAGTCACATATCTTCATTTTAATTATTAGTCACATATGTGCATATTACCAATATTTGACAGTATAAATGAAGTGTACTTACCTGATGTGTTGATGAGAAAGATAAACTCTCCACACTCAAATTCAGGTGAAGGTGGAAGTTCAGGGAAATAATTTATCATGAGAATATCCTGCTGAAGAAAACCATCTGAAACAGAATACAAAACTTATATTATTAAAATGTTCCCTCAGTGCAAGGTTATTCATTATAAAATAATTATTGTTTTAAGACTCCTCATCATGACAGTGATTCTGTCATAAGGTCCTTCATTATAACAATTTCTGTTCAACAGCCTTATTTCATATGCAGTTAGAAGGGTTGAGTTCCCCAGCAAAATATCAGTCCCATGATGTACATGTTCTGAAGGTAAAATGTCAGTACCATGATGTATATTTTCTGTTGGTAAAATGTCAGTCCAATGATATACATGTTGTACAGGTAAAATGTCAGTCCTGTTATGTATATGTTCTATAGGCAAAATGTCTGTCACATGATGTACATGTTCTGTAGGTAAAATGTCTGTCACATAATGTAAGTGTTCTGTTGGTAAAATGTCAGTCACATGATGTACATATTCTGTAGGTAAAATGTCAGTCACTTGATGTACATATTCTGTAGGTAAAATGTCAGTCACATGATGTACATGTTCTGTAGGTAAAATGTCTGTCACATAATGTAAGTGTTCTGTTGGTAAAATGTCAGTCACATGATGTACATATTCTGTAGGTAAAATGTCAGTCACATGATGTACATGTTCTGTAGGTACAGTATCAGTCCATCATATACATGTTGTGCAGGTAAAATGTCATCCCCTTGATGTACATTTTCTGTAGGTAAAATATCATTTCCATTATGTACCTGTTCTGTAGGTAAAATATCAGTTCCATGCGGAACATTTTCTATAAGTATAAAATCAGTCCCATGATGTTCAGTTGGTAATGATTTGACATGTTGAAAGAGTTAATTTACGCTTGTCATCTACTGTCAGACTGTATTGCTATTGTGACACGCATGTACTTTAATGTGCATTATGACACAATAGTTCCTTCATGTTGTTTACTGTGGCATTTACACTTGCACAATGTATTCTCTTCATTTTTATTTTCCTATAAAATTCCTCAAATTTACTTTGCAACTATAAAATAGATAAGGGTTAGGATACATTTCACAAACAATGTATCAATCAGAAATTACTGAATATATAAATATATCCATTGATATTGACATTAGAAATATATCCATTGATATTGACATTAAAAATATATCCATTGATATTGACATTAGAAATATATCCATTGATATTGACATTAGAAATATATCATTGATATTGACATTAGAAATATATCCATTGATATTGACATTAGAAATATATCCATTGATATTGACATTAGAAATATATCCATTGATATTGACATTAGAAATATATCCATTGATATTGACATTAGAAATATATCCATTGATATTGACATTAGAAATATATCCATTGATTCACTTAGGTCTAAGATTAAGGAAGCCATACTTACTCTGTAACTTAAAGTAAATGATCTTGTTCTATCTTGACCAATTACACATCACACTCAAATCAAACACATCATTCATAAAGCCTAGCTGTGTACACTCATGCTCAAATCAAACACATCATTCATAAAGCCTAGCTGTGTACACTCATACTCAAATCAAACACATCATTCATAAAACCTAGCTGTGTACACTCATACTCAAATCAAACACATCATTCATAAGGCCTAGCTGTGTACACTCATACTCAAATCAAACACATCATTCATAAGGCCTAGCTGTGTACACTCATACTCAAATCAAACACATCATTCATAAAGCCTAGCTGTGTACACACATACTCAAATCAAACACATCATTCATAAGGCCTAGCTGTGTACATTCATACTCAAATCAAAACACATCATTCATAAGGACTAGCTGTGTACACTCATACTCAAATCAAACACATCATTCATAAAACCTAGCTGTGTACATTCATACTCAAATCAAAACACATCATTCATAAGGCCTAGCTGTGTACATTCATACTCAAATCAAACACATCATTCATAAGGACTAGCTGTGTACACTCATACTCAAATAAAACACATCATTCATAAGGCCTAGCTGTGTACACTTATTACATATTAAACACATCATTCATAAGGCCTAGTTGTGTACACTCATACTCAAATTAAACACATCATTCATAAGGCCTAGCTGTGTACACTCATACTCAAATCAAACACATCATTCATAAGGCCTAGCTGTGCACACTCATACTCAAATCAAACATATCATTCATAAGGCCTAGCTGTGTACACTCATACTCAAATCAAACACATCATTCATAAAGCCTAGCTGTGTACACTCATACTCAAATCAAACACATCATTCATAAAACCTAGCTGTGTACACTCATACTCAAATCAAACACATCATTCATAAGGCCTAGCTGTGTACACTCATACTCAAATCAAATACATCATTAATAAGGCCTAGCTGTGTACACTCACGCTCAAATCAAACACAGCATTCATAAGGCCTAGCTGTGTACACTCATACTCAAATCAAACACATCATTCATAAAGCCTAGCTGTGTACACTCATACTCAAATCAAACACATCATTCATAAAACCTAGCTGTGTACACTCATACTCAAATCAAACACATCATTCATAAGGCCAAGCTGTGTACACTCATACTCAAATCAAATACATCATTAATAAGGCCTAGCTGTGTACACTCACGCTCAAATCAAACACAGCATTCATAAGGCCTAGCTGTGTACATTCATACTCAAATCAAACACATCATTCATAAAGCCTAGCTGTGTACACTCATACTCAAATCAAACACATCATTCATAAAGCTAGCTTTGTATTCTGATACTCAAATTAACCAAATCATTCATAAAGCCTAGCTGTGTACTATCATACCACATCATTGTAATATCAAAACAAAATATATAGGTTACTGAGAAAAAAAACCACTGTACACATTTATATTTGTATTAAAATTGAAGGAAAGCAGTGGGATACATTTTCTTTAGATATTCATCTCTGTTCAAGATTACAGAACTCTGGAGTGCAACCTTAAGTGAGTTCAGCATGTATAGATGTAGGCTGTTCAAATTCTGAGCACATAGCATACACAAATAAATACAAGAATGATATATAGTTTTGGTTCTCAAACTCCCATTGAAACCCTCACAATTTATTCCTGAAGAATGTAGCAGTGTATGAAAATTTATTTTAAAACATTATATGAACAACCCAGTCAAATGCAATAAATAAATACGATAATAAATCTCTCATAAATTCACATCTAAGAAGTATTGGTTTCTTTCCAAGCAATAAAATAAAACTCAACTTGCATGATATAAAATAAACACTCACATTTTCCAATAATGCATGTGTTATAGTCAAGCCCTGGTCTGTTAATACAATTTTAACTTTTAATATATTTCTTATGAAAGAATAAAGTGCACCTACTTTTATTTGGAGATCCTCTTTCAAGAATGGCATGAGGGAGATAACTCTCTTCATACTGTATAACCACACTAATGTCATGATCAAAGTTAAATGTATAGTCTTCTGCAAGGCTAACCTAAAATGACAGAATATTACATAGTGTATTATGTATTTCAAATAAATATCCAACTGTGATGCAATGACCACTATATGCCATCATATTATTACAGCAATGACTCACTATAAGGTCCTTCATTATAACACTGTTTCTGGTACAAAGCCTTTCATTGGCATTCACTGTTACACTGTCCTTTTATAAGGCCCTTCAATATAACACTGTTCATGTTACAAAGCTTTCATTGACCTTCACTGTTACACTGTCCCTTTTATAAGGCCCTTCATTATAACACTTTTTCTGTTACAAAGCTTTCATTGGCATTCACTGTTACACTGTCCCTTTTATAAGGCCCTTCAATATAACACTGTTTATGTTACAAAGCTTTCATTGGCATTCACTGTTACACTGTCCATTTTATAAGGCCCTTCAATATAACACTGTTTTAGTTACAAAGCTTTCATTGGCATTCACTGTTACACTGTCCATTTTATAAGGCCCTTCAATATAACACTTTATGTTACAAAGCTTTCATTGACCTTCACTGTTACACTGTCCATTTTATAAGGCCCTTCAATATAACAATGTTTATGTTACAAAGCTTTCATCGGCCTTCACTGTTGCACTGTCACTTTTATAAGTCCCTTCAATATAACACTTTCTGTTACAAAGCCTTTCATTCGCCGTCACAGTTACACTGTTCTTTATATAAGGCCCTATATTATAACACTTTCTGTTACAAAGCTTTTCATTGGCCTTCACTGTTACACTGTCCCTTTTATAAGGTCCTTTTTGATCATTTTAAATTTTAGAGCACAGATTTGTACAGGTTTTACTGTATTAATGAAATGTCAAAATAACAGTGGGAAATACAAAAGCAGTCCCTTTTATAAGGCCCTTTTTACATCATTGTTCCTGATATAAGGTTTTTCATTATAACATGATTCCTGTTAATAGACCATTCATTATAACACTTTTCCTGTAATAGGTGTCTTTCATATAACATTGTTCCAGTTATAAAGCCCTTCATTAATATGGTCCCTGTAATTAGGCCTTTCATTAACATGGTTCCTGTTATAAAGCCCTTCATTAACATTGTTCCTGTTATAAAGTCCTTCATTAACATGGTTACAGTTATAAAGCCCTTCATTAACATGGTTCCTGTTATAAAGCCCTTCATTAACATGGTTCTGGTTATCAGACCATTCATTATAACAATATTCCTGGTATAAGGCATGTACAAGTATGAATTCCATTTTATTTTGTGTACATGTATTTTATTATACAACATCTTCACTGTAACTCTATGGCTGTATGGAGAGGTTTATAATAAGGGAATGATGTATAAGGTCTAAATTAATATAAGAAAATTAAATATATTTGCTCAAAATAATTTTTGATTGTTCAAATGTTAGAGCACAGGTTTATGCACTTTTTACTGTATTATTGAAATGTCAAAATAACACCAGGAAACACAATCACCTGGCAATTTATGAAGTGGGTGGTTTCTAGATGAGTTGAGCTGTTGTTATTGTTGTTTTGGGTTTGGCACCTTTTCTCAGAGCAAGAAAGGCTACAAATGTCAGCGAGTATAACTGGCGGTGGAAGAACACAGGAAACCCCAGCAAGGACCACTAACCCACATGAGGCTCACATACCCACCCACATTGGCTGAGCCCAAGATTCAAACCCACTTAGACAAAGGTGACATGACAGCGATTGGTAAAGGCATGCACTTTAGACAAATCTGTGGCCCAGGACCCTATTCTAGTTGTTGGAAATGATATAACAAGAGGCAAAAGATGTATCAGTCAAGTCTGAATTCCAAGTTGGTTTATGAAAGACTATCCAGCCTCACCCATGTGTATACACCAGCTAGATACTTACACTCTTCTTCTGATAATCGTATACTCATTGTTCCCAAGGTGAAAACAAAGTCATATGGACAACATTTGTTTGCACACCAGGGCCCAGATGTAGAATGAATTTCCCATTGAAAAATTAGACACAAAGACACAGTGGTCCCTTTTAAGAGTGCTCTTAAGACTCACCTGTTTGGACTGCAGGGACAAACTTAGCGACCTAATCATGTTTTGTACCTTATATGTTTTCAGCATGTTTGTATGTTTTCCAATTTCATTGTTTTTGTCATTTGTTGTTCTGTAGTATAGTCATATCATTACTGATGGTGTAAAGCACTTAGAGCTTCGAAAGATTAGGCGCTATACAAAGTCCTCATTATTATTATTATTATATAAATATGCCAATCAAATTACAACAGTATGTTAATGAGGTTGTTTATATCTCTAACATAAATATGTCAATCAAATTACAACAGTATCTTAATGAGGTTGTTAATATCTCTAATATAATTATGTCAATCAAATTACAACAGTATGTCAATGAGGTTGTTAATATCTCTAAAATAAATATGCCAATCAAATTTCATGACTGTATGTACAACATAATTGCTGGAGCATGAACAGTAGGTACCTGTGACCTAGTTTGGGCCATGATAAGTAGTACCCTGGAAGATGTATACAAACATAAAATGTTATGATTTACCTAATATGTTGTTGTTGTTGTTGTAGGGTTTAATGCCATTTTTCAGCACATGATTGGCTATACATGGCCATCATTATTATTGGTGGAAGAAGAATCCGGGTAAAAAAAAACGGCAATAACCACCAAACCATGAGAAGCTACTGGCAAGCTTTCTCACACATTGGCCAAATCTGAGACTCGAACCACAGACAGAGGTGAGATGGCAGCAATCCGTAATGGAGAGTGCTTTAGACCACTTGGCCACTCAAGGCCCCGATTTACCTAATATAAACGAAATAGAAAATTTACCTAATGTATTTAACAAGACTGTCAGAAATGTAATCACTGTATCATGCCTGTTTCCCAGCTGAGACAGCAAATTGATATTAGATCAAAGACTTAATATTTTGGAAAGAGAACAGCATAATAAAAGCATAAAAAACATTTGCCTTAAAAAGAAATTTTTCAAATAAAAAAGAACATGCATCTCGAGACACTATAATTATTTTTGAGCTACTAGGCCTAATAACTACTGTAGTAATTTGGTTGATTATAAACTTTTCATTGCTAAGACTTGATGTAAATACAGTGATCTAACTCAACGTCATTTTACACATATGTATCAGCTTATTACCACCCATGTGATTAAGAACACAATCAGGGTCTTCAGTGTTCATTAAGATTGCTGTAATATTATAAAGCTCTTAACAGACACGGATCATGCACAATAAAAAAGCCAATAACAGCAAACCTAGCTTCCATCTCTTCCATAAATGATAAGTTCTGTCAAAATAACTAATGGTGTATTTAAAAAACTCACCAAAGCAACCTTTTTTTCTGATGTGTATTCCACATGGATTTTCTCCTTGGGTGAATCAACATTCTTTATTCTGACATTTCCATTTATGAGTAATGTAAAATCCACTTCATATGCTGTTCTGTTAGATGCAACAAAATGGCCATCATACAGCATTTCAGAGTCAGGTAACACTGGAATTAGATGTAAAAAGCTTTCATTGTTAGTTTGTTCAAACTAGCATGGTCAAGTTTATCCTATATGCAGGACTAGCTCAGTACATTTTCAGATCATTAAATGTAGCTAAAGCAACTGAACTAGTTGTAAACACATCGCGTGAAACATTGTATATACTGTTAGCTACATTTAATGAAGCTGACCTGAAAATTTACTGTGCTACAGATAGGATAAAATTCTCAATGGTGTTTGAAATGAACTATGTCAGAAAACACTGATCCATGCACATAAGACTAAAAACTTAGCAACAGCCAGAAATGTGTTATGTCAAACATGCTCTATTATAATTTTGTTAAGTATCTCCGTTGTGCTCCAGTTGAATATACCTGCAATATTTATTGACAAATAATACACTTACCAGCCAGAAGGAATCATTTATCCCTCAACACACTAATCCATAAACAAATTTCACTGCATCATTTGCCATATTTCCAAGACAGATATATAAATTTTCAAAGAATCAAACAGGAGTGTGGGGTAATCAAAATTGGAAATGATGAAAGGAAACAGTTTCTTTCTAATAAATTTAACTATTTATTGTTAATTTCATATAACATCCATATATTAAATGTGATAATACCTCATTACTATGCGGCGTTTTATGTTGTTATTTTTCTTTGCTCACGCGTATGAACAGTGTACTTCGGATGCAACGGTCACACCACAGCCCTCATTAACTTATTTGTATTCATGTGCCACATGTAAACATTGCGAGGTGCACACTATTAAAGAGTTATTTTTACTTTAATGGATAATATTGGGTGAGAAAAATAATCTACGTTGGGGTTTGGACCGAGACAATGAAATCCCAGCCACGGGGTTATATTATATGTCTCCCCACTCAGACAAGCCTCATGGGGAGACAAATAATATAACCCCTAGGCTGGGATTTCATTGTCTCGGTCCAAACCCCAACATAGATTCTATATGTCTCACCTAGTCACATTAGCCCAACACCAGGCTGACCAGTCAACATTTCTCACTCAGTCAAATTATCCTGACACCAGGCAGACTGGTCCTAGCACTAACTTCTAATGCTCAGTGCCAAGTAAGGCAGCTGCTAGTACAATTTTTTTATAAGTCTTTGGTATGACTTGGCTGGTGTTGGATCCTGAAACCCCTTGCATCAGTGGTGGACACTCTAACCACAGTGGTCCATTGTAATAAGAAGAAACCTATAATGTGTGAGTGCTTTATATAAATCAAAATGTCAATCATATGTCAATCATCATAAATGTCACTTACAGTTATACTCTGAAGAGTATCTGGGATTGAGAATTGAAGGCATTGTAAATGTAAGTTGTCCATCTTTATCACAGGCAAGTTCTTGAGAATAAATGAGAACCAGTCTAATTTGTGACTGAGGAGGAAGTTGTCCCAGTCTGCATCTGAACACATCCTCTTCCTGTCCATTATCTGGTAGAAAGAAGAGGTTTGTCTTGTCCTCAGTACTCTCTTTTAACTGAAATTTGCAAACAAAAGAATCATTTGAAATTTAGTTGGTACCATGCACAATAAAACATACAGCACACAATAACTAAAATCTAATTTAAATGATCCTATGTAAATTTTAAACAAATGTATCAATGGAGATTTAACTCATTCAAAATTTAAATCTTTAATGTACCATAGGAGATATATCCAATTCAAATTTAAGCAGAAATGATGGTGGAGACTTCATTGGCTCTTTTTGATTAGTAAGTATGATTTCTCTCGAGAAAATCCGTTGAAATTAAAAGGAAACCAAATTCATTGTGTAAGGACAAGATATTTTTAACAAGGACCATAACCCAAACCTTATATCAAAAGAGTGAAATATGTGTATAAGAAATTCTAAACAGTTATATTATTATGATTCTTACAATAATTGGTTTAAAGCTGTAAAGTCCTTCAAAGTTATTGAGTAAAAATAAAATAAAAGATGCAAAAGCATTGGCCAAGTCAAACAAGGGCCATAACTCAGTCAGATTTTGAAGAAAAGTAATAATGTCAAAATCAGACTTAAATAACCTAAATCTTCAGATTTTAATAATCCACCGGTCACACACAGGATCTTTTCTGGAAGAAATACTTTGATTTGATTTATATGTAGTAATATTTAAAAACAAATAAGAACATCTAGTCTGTTTCTAAGGTTTATATATCGATTTGTCTAATGGAAATGCATCAAGGGGATTCTGTAATTTTCACTTAACCATTATAGATGCTACAGCATCTTCAAGAAGAGCCAATGAATCCATTGCAGATTATTAGATAAGAAATTGTGGGAAATCCATAAAACCTAAGTCAAAATGAAAGTCACATGACAGTTTCTTGCTTATTGCACATGAACTGCATTTGCATAAAAGACACACCATTTTTTCCTAAAGAAAATAGATAAAGATCATACAACAAGAAGGCACATGTGAAGATATGAAAGACTTCAATTTTTTTAAAATGGAAAATGTACAATCACATACTAATTTAATTACTTACTACCTGCAGAAAAACTGGAGGTGACTTATATCAATATATATATATATATATATATATATATATATATATATATAGAGAGAGAGAGAGAGAGAGAGAGAGAGAGAGAGAGAGAGAGAGAGAGGGAGAGAGAGAGAGAGAGAGAGAGAGAGAGAGAGAGAGCCAGGTATGACCATCATGCAAATGTTGTTTTGTATTGGTGTCTTGTCACTGTTACTATAAGTTATGTAAATAGTAGTGTACAGTTACCATTTGTACTCAGTCTTGTATGAGTGTATACCGGTAGTTACTATTGGTATTAGATTGGTGCTAATGTATAGTGACCATTATTACTAGATTGGTATAAGTACATAGTAAATAGTAATTGTTAGTACTAGTTCTGCACTAGTGTATAGTTGTATTATGTATTCAATGTACACAACATCTCTCCTAGTATGGTCAAATTATATGGGTGTTAACCAACAAATATATCCTTCACAAGTATTTATCACAACTTTGGTAGAAATGAAAACTAGGCTTATTGAATACAGCATACAACATTTATATAATCAGGAAACAATGTGCAGTCCCTTGAGTATCATCATTAGATAGATATTACTAAACAAAAATTGATACATGGGAAATCTACAGATAAGAACAATTATATTAATAAAATGCTATGTTAAACATAGACAGGTCTCTCTCTGCTATGCCAATGTTATGCATAGACAGGTCTGTCTCTGCTATGGCAATGTTATGCATAGACAGGTCTGTTTTTGCAATGACAATGTTAGGTATAGACAGGTCTGTCTCTGCTATGACAATGTTTTGTATAGACAAGGCTGTCTTTGATATGACAATGTTATGCATAGACATGGATGTCTCTGCTATGGCAATGTTATGCATAGACATGTCTGTCTCTGCTATGACATTGTTATGCATAGACAGGTCTGTCTCTGCTATGCCGATGTTATGAATAGACAGGGCTGTCTCTGCTATTGCAATGTTATGCATAGACCAGGCTGTCTCTGCTATGGCAATAGTCAATATACCTCATCTTTGTCAACACACTGAGGTGAAATTTTTCTTCCATCAATGTTTGCTTGAAATTTGTAGACAGTGCAGGAATACTCTCCAGAAGGAAAAACAAATATAGACTCCACTGGACTGGTTTCATTATTGGTGTACAACAATGTGGACTCCACAGAACAAATGAGCCCCTTGACTGTGACATTGATCATTACTCTTGAAAGAGGAACTGAAATTTAACAAATATAATGGCAATTTTATTCATTTATAATTATAATTATAATTAACTGGATGAAAATAACAGTGATAAGATCAAACACTGAATTCCTTAACTTTTGTTATCAGCTTAAGACACTTTTAAGACAATATAAAAATCATCTGTTATATTAAATAATTACTGTATTTAACGTAATGCTTGTAATGTGCAATTAAGAAATAATTTTGGTAAATTTCATCAGTTAATAATAATCAGTCAACACTGACAATGTCATAAGCAATGCCACATTCACACCTTTGTCCTGTTAAGCACCACCTTGGATGTTTGAGGTCATGGGTTCAAACCCCAGCCAAGTCATACCAAAGACTTATAAAAATGACACTAACAGCTGCCTCACTTGGTGCTCACCATTAAAAGGTTTAGTGTTAGGACTGGTAGGCCTGGTGTCAGGATAATGTGACTGGGTGAGACATCATGCTATATGTCTGTGTCATGATGCCTCAGTGTTAGACATCACTATAAACTGCCACAATGCAGACATCATAGTGATATGGCAGAAAAATCATTAAAGCTATGTAATAAAATATCCAAACCAAATCCAAATGTCCTGTCACAAGAGTTAGCTCCCTTTTACAATTTTGAGAGCTCTCATCTCTCTCTCATATGATCATGCTGAATAAACAAAATGTAAGATCTAATTTGGGCATTGATTTAAGCCACAATGCCAAGTGAAAATTAAGCATCGGTCATAGATAATGGTAAGTGATAGTGTGACAACAAACATACATAACGGTAAGTGGTTGTAATGAGGCACCAGACATGCATGATGATAAATGATAATGCAACACTAGACATGCATGAAGGTATGTTGTAATGAAACACCAATGAGACATGATGGTAACTGGCAATGCAATACCAAACATACATGATAGTAACAACACACTAGACATGCATGATGGTAAGTGCAATTAAGACGCCAGACATGCATGATGGTAAGTGCTAATAAGACACCAGACATGCATGATATTAAGAGCTAATAAGACACCAGACATACATGGTGGTAAGTGGTAATATGACAACAGACATGCATGATTGTAAGTGCTAATAACACACCAGACATACATCATGGTAATGAAACACCAGACATACATCATGGTAAGTGCTAATAAGACTTGCATGATAGTAGTGGTAAGGAGACACCAGACACACAATGATAAGTGGTAATTTCCTGATGATAATGAGACACTAGACATACATCATGGTAAGTGGTAATGAGACACAAGACATGCATGATGCTAAGTGGTAATGAAACACCAATCATACATGAAGATAATGAATACCAGACAAATCATGGTATGGTGTAATGAAACACCATGATGGTAAGTGGCAATGTGGCACCAGCCAAACATCATTGCAAATACAACAATAGTATATAATAGTAAGTGGTAATGAGACACCAGATGTTTATGATGGTAAGGGGGAATTGCAATGCATGGGTTTTATAGTGAAAGGCAAAAACACGGTTATTCCATGGCGTAAATTGACCTACTTGTCAGACCTACATCTACCTCAGTTTATCACCTTTATCTAAGTTGCTGATTCAGCAGAGTTTGAATTACCATATAGTACTGCTTCTGGAACACAACATTGATGACCGCTCTGATGGCCTTTTGGTGAGAGCGTCTGCTGTGGAAGCAGGAGATCATGGGTTCGATCCCTGGCCAAGTCATACCAATGACTTATAAAAATGGTACTAACAGCTGCCTCGCTTGGCACTCAGCATTAAGCGGTTAGTGTTATGACTGGTCAGCCTGGTGTCAGGATAATGTGAATGGGTGGGACATCATGCTACATGTTTGCGGCATGATGCCCCAGTGCTAGACATCACTATAAACTGTCTCACTGCAGACATCGTAGCGATAAGACTGATTTTGTTTTAAAGCTATGTAACAAATTCTAATCAAACAAACAAACAAACAAAATCGATAAAGCACCAGACATATTTGATGATAAGTGGTAATGGGACACTATATATATATATATATATATATATATATATATATATATATATATATATATATATATATATATATATATATATATATATATATCCGTTAAATGATAAACCGAGTATTGAAAAACTAAAACCCATGAAACTGTCGTCGTTGAATTGTGTAGCAGAACGAATATTAGAACACTTCACAAATGCATTGCGTGGAAATAAATTGACTGATCTAAGATGCAAAAAAAATAACAGAGTGGGTGTTAACAGTAAAGGAGCACGGGGCAAGATAAAACTAAATTAGAAACATCATTAAGATTCCCAATATCGGTAATGACAATAACAGGTGAAGTATTATACGAATCAAAATGTAAATCAAATGGAGCTCCAATCAAAATTATTGACCATAATGGACACTCGCGGTAACAATATTTCCGCAGGATAGAACCATAAAATATATACCCGCAGAGTTCTCCGGAGAAAAGAAACTATTTGATTTTATTTACCAGCTGAGTAAAAACGATCCTGTGTCAGTATGGTTACTTCACAGTTTTGAGCACGAGGAGGGTAGATTCGATCAATTTGTAAGACCCAATGGAGAATTATACCGCACTGAAGCCCTCCAACACGCAATGAAAAAACTAGCTAGTAGTTTCTCGAAGAGTTTCGACGACGAACAATTACTAACAAACTGTTTTACAATTCCGTCGGTTGCAGCTCATTTTGTACATGTCGAAAAAATTCTTTTAGGAATAAGTACTTTTAATGTTTGAGATTTTAATAGTAGCATTGTTATGTTAGCAGCATTGTTCACTTAATACTTTTATTTATAATATATTGTAACGGAATGTTTAAATGTTCTAAAGAATTCATATTTAATTATATTTATTTAATTTTTATTGTAAAGGTTGAAATTGCTACCAACTTCATGTTTTGATTTAATGATTGAAATAAAGAATTCTTTAAGTAAGAAAGAATAATATCTAGCAATATATTTTAAATCTATATTCTATTTTAAAATAAGTAAAATGCATTTCTTTAAATTAACTGTTACATTAATTACAGTTATTACATTTTATACTTTTGGCTATCTTGAAATTGATCGAGAATTAACTATTTGTATAATATTCTAAAATGCAGAAGTTATACGAATGAATGAAGTTGGAAAGCTTAAAAAAAGGAAAATATAATATGTATGGCATGAATTTTTATTATAAAGTTTTTAGATGTGTTTCTAGAATGTAGTGAATATATGCGTGTTGATTAATTAAATAAAGTCAGTTCCGTACCGACGAGAAAATAGATGTCTGTCTTCTCATTACAGATGTAGCTGTGACGTATTATCGTGGCGACACCTCTTCCTCTCTCTCTCTCTCTCTCTCTCTCTCTCTCTCTCTCTCTCTCTCTCTCTCTCTCTCTCTCTCTCTCTCTCTCTCTCTCTCTCTCTCACCATGGATATTGCCGCTCCTTAACTTACGACTAATTCCGTCTCATAGCAAGAAATATTGACAACTTTTTTCTTTCATAACAATTATATCCTATCGAGCTCAAACTGAAGTCTGGTTACCACAACCCAATCTAGATAGTATAATCAGCTAACAACGAAAACAGTTTCCCGATCTTGACGAAGAAAATATCGGGAAATGGTCCAAACAGTTATTTGAAGTTAGAAATAAAGACGCAAAGGATCTTGGTAGAAGAATAATTGGTAAATTTACTCAAGGTGGAAAATGCGATAATAAACGATATTCTTCATGGTTGATTATAGATAGCGTTGAGTACGATTTTATAATCGCGGATATAGCATCTCAGGGTATATACGTCGATCGTAAAGACTCTTTCTTGTCCGATGGAACAAAATATGGTACAATTGTTACTTACGCAGACGGAGAAAATCTTCAGTATACACATTTGAGGGCGTCTATGCTAGCTTATGCTTCTATCAATTTATTTTCGATGATAAATAGATTTCCTGACACCGCAGTTAGAGTAGCCACTGATTCATTTTATATAGACGCGAAACACAGCGAAGCAGTTGCTGAATTTGCTAATTCTGACGAGAGCTGGGGATCATGGAGAATTAAGCGGGAAATACTGCGTGACTATTCCAAATCAGCAGATGTTACGATTGAAGATAAATATTTGAAAAATAATCAGATGTCAGAACTATCCAATGCACCGCTGATATCTAATCCAATATGTATATATAAAACCAGCTACCTAAACGTCTGTGGCTGGTCAGGAAAGACGACTCGTGCGATTGAGTTATTTCGTGGGAAATCAAATATGATTGTGTTAACACCAACCCACAGACTTGCAAGAGAGATGAAACAACGAGGAATTAATGCCTGTACTTATCACAGTTTCTTTCGATGGAAAAGCGATGAATGGACTCCTGATCGAATGGGTGAAAAATATATTCCTGAAGTCGTTATTTGGGATGAAATATGCACGGTGTCGTTCGATGTATTACAAAAGTTTCTCGAGTGGTTATTGCTAGCGAATACAAAAGTAATAAGGTGTGGCGATCATGGCCAACCACCACCATTTGTCGTTTTATCCCCACATGATTGGCTGAAGAATTTTGTAGACTATTATGAAGAAATTAACACCGATCATAGAGCAGATGATGAACAATTACGCGAGTTCAAAAGCTAATCAGATTACAACCTGATAGAATTCATTATGAGATAGCGCGTGAAATAATTTCAGAAACACCATTAAAAGATTTCTGGGAAGCGTGAAGACCAAACGATTTGATAATCGCAAGTAGAAAAATAGTCAGAGACACACTTCAGATGAAGTTATTTGAATTACATAAAGAAAAAATTACAACACTTCCAGTACCGTTGTGTTATAGCCCTTCGGATACACGAAAACAGAATATTGAAGTTCATATTCCAGGACAGCGTGAAAAGCAGAATTTAGTGTTAAATGATATTGTGCTAGTTTACGCAGCGACGATACATTCTTCACAGGGATTGACTATATCAGATACATTTGTTTGGATGGTGGATAATAATCACATCGAGTGGTCAGATTTAGTTTATCTCGCAGCATCCAGAGTACGAAGAATAAATCAACTTCGAAGAGTTGTTTTAGATGATAATGACACTATAATAAGTGATATTGTCAGCGATGATATAATCAGAAAAAACTTTCTGGTTATAAACAGCAGGATAAAAAAAAATAATAGAGAATTTGATATTGATGCTGAATTAATAATTACGCTAAAGCAACAACAGAATAATCACTGCGCGAGCTGCAATTGTATAATGCGTTGATGTTGTTCGGATAAAGATCCTCGACAATTTACCGTAGACAGAAAAGATAGCAGTATTGGTCATACCAAAGATAATGTGATACTGACTTGACTTGAGTGCAACAGACGAAGAGGTGCTAGTTAAGACCACGCGGCGGTAATTGAGTATCCTCGGGTATCACTTGCAGTTGTTCACGAATAAATCCTCGCTGAGGAGCGGTCAAATCCAGTCTATAGATTGCTGGTCTACCAGTAGATCGTGTTATACTAGATATTTTATGCGCGGTGACACTCCAAATAGGATCAGTAGCTCTTTTTATTACCACCTTCTAGCTCTCCTGTTCATACAAATACCTAACAGTGACATTGCCGAGTATTGGTTGTTTTGAAAAATCTTTTTGCGGTTGTACGGGTATATGCTTCTTTTTAATCGCGTTGTTAGGTTTCATATTAATCGTTCGAGTAACCTCATTATTCAGCGCGGTAATTACGCCTTGTAATCTTTTGACCCTTTACGAGATCGTTTATCCTGAATAAATTCCTTCGCGTATTGATATCCAAATAACCGCTCAGCAAGTGTACGATTAAATCGTTCAACAATTGCCTGATCGCGATGTAGTGCAGTATGCCCTCGTCGTAACGCGGTATTATGATTCTTCATCGTTGATAGAACCACGCCCTGAAATTCCTTGCCAGGATCAACTTGTAATAGATTTGGCCAGAGCAGAGGACCCCTTCGATAAATCCTTTCAAATGCACAAGCCACTTCAGTTGATGATTTTGTCTTTAGCGGTTCTGCTTGTTTGTATCGACTCGCAATATCAACTACAGTAAACGCGTATTTGTAACCACCATCATGTGGCAGAAATAATATATCAGCTTCATGAACTTCATTTGGAACGGTCACATCAAAATGCGAGTAGTTAATTTGTTTAGGCGGCGGTAGATAAATTTGCCATATCGCCTGTTTGGATAACCAATCCGCTGCAGTGGTATTTTTCACCTTTGCGGCGCTAGCGAGTTTACCAATTGCTACTTTACCCCGCCAGTATCCTTTAGGAGAATAATAAATAGATTCCATGTTATTATTAATTACCGGCACCTAACATCAATTTACCTTTCATAGCCGATTTTACTAACCATGAAGCCAACTTTTCTTTGAAGGATTTATCAGTGATAGAATCCTACGCATGAATTAATTTTACATCTGCGAGATGTCTTTGTTGCAGATTACTGCTTTTATAAGCAACATCATGAGCATGACACGCCTTATCAATGGCGTTTATTTGGTTTTCACCACGTCGAGGTTGGTTTTGATCATCGAGTCTGATACAGAGTCTCGTCCCGGGTCCACAATAACTATACCCTGGAAGATGTTTTTCTCCTGGATACTTCGCCCATGGTGTTCCCAAGAGTTTAGTTAGCTTGGCTGCAATATCACCTCCTCGGTTTTTTTTTAAATCCTTGGAAACAAATCTAAACTTTTTTGTACTACATTGTACGCATTTACCAGAAAGTGCTGATCTGTTATTGCTAGTTGTAATGGTATTCAAGTCATCTGTACCAGTACGCTTCTTACATTTCACACAATGTAGATCCATAATATATTTATAATAACATGAATGTAATTGATTATTCAGCTACCGGACAACGAGAACCTATTAAACACCATGCGATATTGCCGAATTCAATTAGAATGATTATAATCGGACCATCTGGAAGTGGCAAGACACAATTGTTACTTAATTTAATAACGAGATGGATGAGATGGGACAAGTTGTATTTGGTAGCTCCAAGTCTAGATGATCAGCGATGTTACAATGTATTAAAAGATTTTAACGACAAAGCGGTAGAATAATCCGGCGAGGGTATTATTGAGGTTATAACCGATATCGATGAAGCACCGAGCATTGATGATATTGATGAAGGTTTTATCAATTTAGTCGTATATGATTATATCATGTTAGACAATCAAAAGAATCCCGCTAGGATATTTTCCAGAGGTAGGCATAAAAAACTGACGTGATATATGTCACTCAACGATACACACAAATACCAAAAGTAATCAGAGATAACTGCAATATTCTTGCCGTATTCAACGGTGATACACATACTCTTAGAAATATTTGGCAAACTTTGTGCAGCGGTGATATGGATCATAATCTCTTTAGAAATTTCTTTAGTAGCGCTCAGTCAATCCCACATGGATTTGTGACGATAAATTTATCAGATCCTCGGACGCGATATCGTGTCAGACTTAAAATCGTTTACTGAATCTCGTAAAGAATTGTTAACCCATAGCAGCATAGGGGATAGGGGGACAACAGCAGTGGCGTCTTTTTTGTTTGCCAAATGGATTCTTACGAGGAAGCCTTAGTTTACCAAATAGACCTTTCTATTAAGTATTTACTAGGAAGCCTCAGTTTCTCAAATAGACCTTTCTATTAAATATTAACGAGAAGGAAGCCTCGTTGACGCCTATAATTTTTGTCGGATCCCCCCCCCCCCCTTCTGCTGCTCTCTGACTTCATTTCTACTCTAGATTTAATGACTCTCGGTCTTGAATACATTGCCCTTGCAAGGATTTGAATAATATTGGCTATATTTTCTCTAAAAGTGAAATTGGTTTTTCTTAAAAATTAATTTAAAAACAGTGTGTCTTGGGCAAAAGTCGTCTGGCGGTACCCATCCTTCTCCAGACCAAAGAGTTGCCAGAAGGGGATGTAGTACATCGTCCAACTGCCTTAGGGTCTCCACTCCTGATTTCCTTTTAGGGTTTACTCACTTAGCCTTGGGTAACCAAAGCCAACCTGCAATGCAGCAGGAAACTCGTTTATGCGGGGGATTCGCAGTGCCTCAACGACCACACTAGGTCAAGAGACTGATGATGATGAATTTAAAAACTCCACAGATAAAAGTAATTTCTGTAAAAACAAATCAACAGCATTCCCAATATTAAGATTAGTGATATAATATTATCCTCCTTGCATATCATCTGTTTATTACATGTTTCTATGAAGCGTTTCTTGTGATCCAGTTTGTGTTATATCAGGCACTAACCACGGCATAATGCTATCCTTGAAGAAGTTTAAAATGGGAGAATGTGATAAACTAACCTATCATTACTTTGATGTTGGCATAATGGTGTCTAAATCTTGCATTATTTAAAGCTCATGTACTGGCTGTAAATAGTGATTGTAAGCAGGTCATTAGAACTTTGACTGGCTTACATTGTGGTGTTTTAATTAATGTTTGTTACTTAGCATACAGATATCATAGTGTTCACAGTCAAAATAATTACATTTTGAAAAATCCTTTTCTGATTATTGATATGTAATACATACCGGTTCTACACATTTTCACCTATTGGTCCATCTGTTATAGATGTCACCTTGTGTCTAACCATCTGTTATGTTATACATGTATCCTTCTGTTTCTCCATCTGTTCTACTTGCATTGTGTTGTTTCTCCATCTGTTCTACTTGTATCCTCATGTCTCCATCTGTTCTACCTGTATCCTCATGTCTCCATCTGTTCTACATGTATCCTCATGTCTCCATCTGTTCTACATGTATCCTCATGTCTCCATCTGTTCTACATGTTTCCTCATGTCTCCATCTGTTCTGTCTGTATCCTCATGTCTCCATCTGTTCTACACGTATCCTCATGTCACTGCACATCATGCTGGTCTAGTGACCAAGTTTGTACATCGTAATACAACTCACTGGTCATCATGATGCTTACAGGCTGTTTGAAACGAATCCTTCTGTTCTAAACACTTTTTAAAAACGTAGTCTTCTATTGCTAATATAAATCCCTTGTTAAGTCTCAAACAAAGAATAGAAATATGTGCATTATGCTGCGTAAACCAAAGCTACATGGCAAATATACACAATGACGTGATAGTACAATATTGATACCTTATTTACAAGAAATAATAAACTTACATGCTTCTATAGCTGAAGATGAGCAAGTCCTTATAGTAGACCACTGACTGACAAGACAATCTGTAATGTAAAGAATTTATTTATACAATTCCTTGATACACAGTCACAAGTATATCGAGATAAATCATTATTTATTTATTCTGATACCTCTATAAAATTTCATTATTGTGAAGGGAGATAAATCTGTTAAGGACATGTAAAGCAATTAGAGTTATCTCCATTTGTAGTACTATTTCATAAATTAATATTTTTCTTTGTTTTATTTTATCTCCTTCGGTACAGCAAGCTACTCGGCTTACAAATAATGTATTTTCAAAGAAATAAAACAAAAACTTCAAAGAATAACGCTATCATAAGGAACAGTAATTTAATGTTTTATGATGTCGATGAAATATGGTCTTTATTTAACATATCAGTGTGAATAGCTCCAATAGATTAGGGAGAGTGAAATTTTATAGAAATTTTACATTTATTATTTTTGGTGATTTAAAAAAAAAGATCCCAAATCCTCATTTTTTTTAAAACAAAAATCTTTATCATTGAAGCAAAACTGTAAAATCTTAATACACAACGCCTATTACTTGAACTACTTTTGGATTTCTATGTATTAGCTTATATAACATATGACACGTTTAATCATTAGGGTCCTCCCATTAATTCCATGAATTTTAACAGACAATCACGCATCACGTGGGGGTGTCCTTTTGCAAATCTCTCGGGCTTCATTTGGGTGTGTATGTACAGAAATGTTGAACATAGAGAAGGACCATAAATGTGTTGTGTTAAATGTGTTAAGAGACCCTTATGGGCGAAGTACACTATGATGACGTCATAGGTCTACGTCACATGGCACTACGCTAAGTTGACAGACCTGTAGAAGAGTTGCAAAAATGACCCCATTAAGGTAAATTTCAACATACGAAAAGAAAAATAAACATACTTTCTAAGTCTACTGCTTTCCTCGTGCAGCTCCCGTACTGCACAAGAGAACCCCAAATATGGGTCAATTAAACTATTTAGACAATTTTGATAACACTAAATAAATAAATACGTTGAGGCGACCTAACTCGAGTCGGGAGAAGTACAATTTAAATAAAAGAATATATGGACTCCCACATGAGGAGAATTGAACTCAATATGAAATAAAAAAACAACGTGAAGAACGACACGAAAAAATACAATCATTAAAGAAATAAGTTTTAACAAAATTTAAACAACGATAGTACACTGTACTTCGCTCCAAATTCGCAATCAAAATAAATAAATATAAAAACTTTTAAGAAATTTAAAAAAATGATGATCCAAATTTTAAGGATCAAAATCATCATTTAGACAGATGGGACGAATTGAAAAAAGAGCAGGCTATCCTTACAAAGAAACACTGTATCTTTATACACACACACACACACACACACACACACACACAAATAGATAGCACCAAAATATCATACATGTGACCTCTAAAACCTACTCAGATGAACAATCCAATAGAAATAATGGTGTTCAACGAAATATTAACAATATTACTATTGTAAAATTTAAAATTGATGAAGAAGCAGAAGAAAACTACAAAATGTTTACAAAGTTAATGGCTGGATATATACATCTATCATTCATGACATAAACATACATGAGAGAGAGAGAGAGAGAGAGAGAGAGAGAGAGAGAGAGAGAGAGAGAGAGAGAACATATATATTTAAATCGCCAAAAGAAGAGAACGACTCAAATTACACACGCTGTTTGTGTCCATAATTGTTCTGCGCTCGGCAACAAATCTTGGATATGTTTAGAACGAATGTGTGTGAAAATAGTGACGTCCCGAAGGTAGCTTATAAATCTGGACACAGAAAATAAGCAGTTGGTGCCTTTTATTTTTTAATGTACGCAATTCGGCAAAACGATGCAATTGCAAACATTCTGATAAATACTTTCGGTATATTTGCAACACCCCCACCCACCCACATACATACATACATACATACATACATACATACATACATACATACATACATACATACATACATACATACATACATACATACATACATGAAATTAATACGTAAAGTTAAAGTTATTTGGGAGTGGGGAATTTTTTCTTTTCAAAACAATCCAACTATTCTGCACCCAAACGCTCGCAGCACGCCCACATACAAAATTTAGATGGTCGCTTCCTTAGCCAAGCAGTTTACCATAAAAATACACAAACCTTTGCTATATTTACTTTGCACATTTTAAACCTGTAAGAATGGGCATCCTGATGGAAAAACTGCTTGGTGTGTGTGCGCGCGCATGTGTGTTTCCACCCTTTTCCCCTACGATTCATACAAAAATTACCGTTGTACCATTCAGCAGTACTACCCGGAAGAAAATCACAGATGACACGTGACTCAATTCACAGTGGGAGTACAAGCATATTTAGTGCATAAGTTGTGGCTTTAAATGAAATAAGTCAATCATGGCAACAGCGAGCGAAGATTTAATTGCTTCAGATGAGATACAAGAGAGTGAAGCAACACTATCAGATGATCTGAACTGCCCACTTTGTATGAAAATAGTTAGGTCTCCTAGACGACTACCGTGTTTACATTCGTTTTGTCACGACTGTCTACAGTCACACATATATAGCGTTGCCTCTATGAAAGACTCTGTAAAGGAATTATGTTGTCCACTATGCGAAAATGTGGCTTACACAGGAGAATTTTCTGCAGACAAACTGGTGCATCTGTTTCCTCTTAATACACTTATGCTATCGGTCTTAATGAAATCGAAAGTGAAGGTAGACCTTGTGTGTAACGTTTGCCAGGCGCAGGACATCCTCTCTCCCGCTGAAAACATATGTACTGTCTGTGAGGAGGCCCTATGCATTCAATGCTCGAACATGCATGGAATTTCAAGATTGTTGACAAATCACACTATTTTGAAAATTGAAGACATGCCAAACAAACAGCAAACTGTTCTGCAAAATAATGATATCTTTCGCTGCACGGAGCATACATCCTTTCCTGTAGAGTATTACTGTAAAGATCATGAAACTCAGCTATGTGTCAAATGTTGTGTTGAAGATCACGCCAGCTGTCCAGAAGTAATTAAACTAGCCAACAAAACGCCAGATATCTCAGAAGCTTTGAACCAGATGAAAGAGCAGATGAAAAACCTTGAAGATCAGGTAAAACAATTTGCAGCTATCAATGTGTTAAATCTGAGCAAACTTGAATCTGATGTTAACAATTTGACTATTGAAATAAGAACATTAAAGAAAATAATAAATGATGCTTTAGATGATCTGGAAGAAAGGGTGAAAGAGGAAGGGAACAAAATTTTCAATGACGAAAAGAAGAGAATAGAGCAAACAAACCAAAGATGTCAATCTCATGTAACGGCTATTCGGAATTCCAATGTCATTTTGGAATCGGCCAGTAAATATGCAACTCAAAATCAAATGTTTCTGCTTATAAAGAAAATAACAAACCAGTTTTTTATGTCCAAACGGCACAATGATGACAGATTCTCTAAGAATGACATTGTGACATTGCAATTAGAGGTCAACCCACAACTAAATTCTGTCATTAACATTCCTAGAAGCGAAATAGGCACGTTAAGGATGAAGAAAAATGGTGAAATCCCAGTTGTGCCTGATGGATTCAAACCGCTGAAGGAATGTATAGTAGAACGTGTGAATGTCAAAGATATAAAAGGATTAAAGGGAAAGACACCTTGGTACTCTAAAGTGACATATACCAACAATGAACAACTGTTGCTGGTCGATTTTGAAAACAAAATGCTTTACCTCTTGGACTCCTTATGTAACATTGTTTGCAGTCACACATTCTTAGATAAACCTGTCGACGTCTGTATTGTAAATGAACACGGTCAAGACTATGCAGCAGTATCTCTTCCAAACGCAAAATCTGTTCATTTGTTTTACCTCAAAAATAACTCCATCACATATGTGAAGCAGATACAAACGAAGTACACATGTTGTGGCATTGCTACATACAATCATGAAGAGTTGATAGTATCGGGACCATGTATTGGTAGAAAGGCGTACTACTGGAGTATTATTACTCTGGATGGGAAGGAAAAATCCTACCATGAGTTTGATGGTGCAGGTATATACCAGACCTATGTCGCTTTGAATGCATTCAAGTCTCGTTTGTATATATCCGACTGGAAAGATGATTCTTTGCATTGCTTTGGTTTGGATGGAACGGAACATTTTACATTCAGACATCTCGATCTCAAAGGACCACAAGGTGTTTCCGTGGACAGAGATGACAATGTATATGTAGCTGGGGGTCGTTCCCAAAATATTTTTCAACTTTCTCCTGGGGGTTTACTAATTCGGATAATCGTGAACGAAATAGAAAAAGATCCAGTCGGGATATGCTTCAATACGAATGGAGATAAATTTTTGCTATCCCATCTTCGTACAGGTCTTGGATTGTATCGGCTGGTATTTTAGAAAGGATAGAATTCTAAGAAATGTAAGAGATGCATAGCTTTCACTTATTCTGTGTATTGCTTTATATAATTTATCTCCCTAATGTCTAATTACATCTCTAACGAAGCAAAAGTCAATATATATATATATATATAATTATGTTCCTTAATAGATATGATTTATCAGTGTTAAAGCTATTTTGACTATCCAATAGCTAAACATATCGTCGTTATGCCAATTTGAAGTGTCGTCTTTTTCGGAGCTGCTTTTTTATGCCGTTGGTTTAACGTGATATCATGTAGCTGATAGCGGAAATTTCAAAACTTTCATTAAAAAAAAACTGAGTGCGTCTAAATCCTTAAGTATACACATTATGCACAAAAATGAGCAACACCTTGACACATTTATTCTGATTAAAAATTTCTTTCCATTATGTCAATGAACTTAATCCAATAGTGAAATTTGTTGGTTGTCGACCTTCAACATAATGAAAAAATTTCTTATCTCGACCAACATCATACTATTGTCTCCTCCAGAAGCTCACTAATTAAATAATTATAAATTTCAATGATGGATTTTTTCTTTCTTTTCTCATTAATAAGAAAACAAAATTTATTTAATATATTGAACTCAAAATATTCCTTTTGAAAAGATAAATATTTATTTTATTATACATTAACATTTACGTAACTTTTATAAATGAAAGAGTATCAAATGTTTCTAACCGATAATAAATACATTACATGCAGTTTGAATGATTTTCAGAATGATAGAAAACTGCATCACTGTTATGACCAAGAAGCTTTAAGAAAATTATATGTAGATGTAAAAGAGAAATAAGATATGATTTAATGTTACGATTATTTATTGTTATATTCGCCATTGTTGTTACTTCCCGTGATTGTACATTCTTTCCCCATCTCTACTTTGGCTGCACGTGGCTCTGTGATCAACTATTTATTGTTTGTGATTTCATTGTCGTCTAAATTTGATTAGGACATAGATTTGCTTGTGACTATTTATTGATATCTGGGGGTATTTGTCGTTATAATTTCGTGTTGATAATTCAATATTGCATGATTTATGTCATGCGTGTGTGCTTCACTCTGTTCGTAAGCGTTTATAAATACAGGTTAATTGGCAAAGTCACACTGATGACTTCCATGACAAACACACTAGGTAGAGAGAGACAGAGAGAGGCCGTGTGCACTGTTCACAATAACAGTTGTATTTACATGTCTTACTGCTCTATTTTTATGTTCCTCCTTTTTTTTTCTGGTGATAGATTTGATATAAAATAAAAAATCATTGCTTGCTCAGTCAAGGAAAATTTAAACATTGACATTAATCTAACAGTTAACTAAATCATACCATACATGTTATACATGTGCCTCACACGCCGTTTGTTTTAAAGCTATTCTCTCTCTCTCTCTCTCTCTCTCTCTCTCTCTCTCTCTCTCTCTCTCTCTCAAAATGAAATGCATATATTCAAACCGCATACACTGTTATGAGCAGATCACTTTCAATCATTCCATGTAAACAGATACGTAAACGTATCGCATTAACTCACCTGAAAACTTTACTGTCCCCTCACGACTTGCTTCTTGACTCACGAAAACAAACATTGGTGGCTTTTCCCGTAAGAATTACTCCAATTGCAACGAGTACAATTTTGAAGCACTCCAGTGCTGCTGATATATCAACCTCAATATAGTGGTCTTTTGTTTTGTTTGTTTGATTAAGATTTTTAACGTTGCTTTAACAATGTTTCAGTCATATCGCGACGATTTCTGCTGTGAGGCAGTTTATAGTGATGACTAGCACTGGGGCATCATGTCACACACATGTAGCATGATGTCCCACCCAGTCACATTATCCTGACACCAATCCGACCAGGCCTAACATTAACCTCTTAATGCTGAGCGTCAAGCGAGGCAGCTGTTAGTACCATTTTTGTAAGTCTTTGGTATGACTCGGCAGGGGATCGAACCCACGACCTCTTGCATCTGCGGCAGACGCTCTAACCACTAGGCCAACGGAGCGGTAAAGCAAAGTGTTTTTCTGCACGTGCATGTATGATCCAGTTTAAACAAGTTCACTATTTGTTTCATAGAAAGTATCTGCATTTTTATATTATTATATTTGTTTCTAGGTGGTTTTGTCTATCCCTCCAATAGTCTGTCCTCCCATCTGTGCAAATATGTAATTTGAACTCCATCTACACCATATGTGAGAGTTGATCACATTTGAAGGATTATTTTAGGTGGTATAACAGATAACAACAGCTGATATATTGGTTTAGGCGGTGTAAGAGATTACAACAGTTGATACATTGTTTTAGGCGGTGTAAGAGATTACAACAGTTGATAAATTATTTTAGATGGTGTAACAGATGACAATAGTTGATACATTGTTTCAGGTGGTATAACAGATGACAATAGTTGATCCATTGCATTAAGTGGAGTTGTAGAATAAAGTAGTTTTTATTTATCCTGGATGCAACCTCGTGCACAGTAGGGTTATGGGGTTATAGGTCAAAGTTCATAAATAGTATGGACCCTATTTTTAGAATAAACTCAATCTACATGTAACCTTGATTTAGGCAGAGTAATTATATTTGACATGGTGAATAGTGCTGGTGAATTATTTATATTCTGAATGCATCCAAAGGTAATTATATTTGGTATGGTGATGGTGAATTATTCATATTCTGAATGCATCCCATGGTAATGATATTTGATATGGTGAATAGTGGTGGTGAATTATTCAGATTCTGAATGCAGTGCAAGGTAGTTATTTTTGGTACGGTGATACGTAATGGTGAATTATTCAGATTTTGTCATGCAGTCCAAGGTAGTTACATTTGGTTTGGTGACTATTGATGGTGAATTATTCAGATTATGAATGCAGTCCTAGGTAATTATATTTGGTATGGTGAATAATGATGGAGAATTATTCAGATTCTGAGTTCAGCTTAGGGAGTTGGGGATGTCGTCAAAAATAGAATACTGTCCATATTTGTGGTGGCAATCATCGCTGAGATTTTTTTCACATAAAGATAATGATACAACAAAGACTGTGCATTGTGTGTAAATTTTAATTGCAAAAAAATACATGTAATAAATAATAAAGTTACTATCTGACATGAAAAATCACTCTTTGTGCTGTATTAACATAATGCTGTTGTATTATACATGTATATAAAACTCACCACAGACTGGATTGTTGGTAAAACGATGAAGAGAAATAGTCCATTGTATCATACATGTATCATACATGTATATAAAACTCACAACAGACTGATTTATGGGTAAAACAATCAACAGAAATAATCCATTGTATCATACATGTGTATAAAACTCATAACAGACTGGATTATGGGTAAAACAATCAACAGAAATAATCCATTGTATCATACATATATATAAAACTCATAACAGACTGGATTATTGGTAAAACAATCAACAGAAATAATTCATTGTATCATACATGTATACACAACATTAAGGATTGAAAAAAAACTGGCGATACAGTTTTGTATCCAATCAAACCTTGTCAATTTTCCACATTAATTCTTTGAAAATTTAATATTTACAAATGTCTGGCTGTCCTTATAACAGGTCTTTAACATCTCACCTACAACAACATTGGAAGAAAGATGGATAAATATTATGATTATATACAGATGGTGACATACATGAAAAGTTTTTAAGAATGGTCACTGGTAAACAGCAAGTCAAGTCAGTTTTACTTTAGAGTCCAGAAAAACTTGCATAGCAATCAAAAAACATGTTTTTCACACCTGTATAATAAAATATTCAGACTAAAATGATACAGCTCATGTCAACTGCAAATATGTGATATGTAATGTCTCTATGCATGGATTATATAACCATCTTTATCATCTCACCTGTACATGGCAAGGTATACAGTCCTGACCTAAATAACAATCTTTATCATCTCAATGTGTCAGTCCGTGGAAAGGTGTGTTCATAGTGTAAATGAGTGTTTACACAGTCCAAGTATGTGCTTACAGTCAATATGTGCCCATATGAAATGAGGAAAAACATAAGGAAAACCTGAGGTTTATCATTTGTAAAAAGGCACAATATCCTTATTATTAATTCATACCATTGCTAATCATGTACAGTCAAGTCCAACTGCAAACAAGACAAACCCTGATCTGTCATTGCATAATGTGTTGACCAATCAGAGTCTATATTTTACTTGTTCTGGTAACTAGACCAATCAGGGTTTATATTTTACATGTTCTGGTAACTAGACCAATCGTGTCTATATTTTACTTGTTCTGGTGACTAGACCAATCAGGGTGCATATTTACTTGTTCTGGTAACTAGGCCAATCAGGGTCTAGATTTTACTTGTTCTGGTGACTAGACCAATCAGGGTCTATATTTTACTTGTTCTGGTGACTAGACCAATCAGGGTCTATATTTTACTTGTTCTGGTGACTTGACCAATTAGGGTCTAAATGTTACTTGTTCCGGTAACTAGTCCAATCAGGTTCTATATTTTACTTGTTCTGAATGTGTTGACCAATCAGGGTCTATATTTTTCCTGTTCTGGTGACTAGACCAATCAGGGTCCATATTTTACTTGTTCTAGTAACTAGACCAATCAGGGTCTATATTTTACTTGTTCTGGTAACTAGACCAATCAGGGTCTATATTTTACTTGTTCTGGTAACTAGACCAATCAGGGTCTATATTTTACTTGTTTTGGTAACTAGACCAATCAGGGTCCATATTTTACTTGTTTTGGTAACTAGACCAATCAGGGTCCATATTTTACTTCTTCTGGTAACTAGACCAATCAGGGTCTATATTTTACTTGTTCTGATAACTAGATCAATCAGGGTGTATATTTTACTTGATCTGAATGTGTTGACCAATTAGGGTCTATATTTTACTTGTTCTGGTGACTAGACCAATCAGGGTCTATATTTTACTTGTTCTGTTGACTAGACCAATCAGGGTCCATATTTGACTTATGCTGGTGACTAGACCAATCAGGGTCCATATTTTACTTGTTCTGGTGACTAGACCAATCAGGGTCCATATTTTACTTGTTCTGGTGACTAGACCAATCATGGTCCATATTTTACTTGTTCTGGTGACTAGACCAATCAGGGTCCATTTTTTACTTGTTCTGGTGACTAGACCAATCAGAGTCTATATTTTACTTGCTCTGGTAACTAGACCAATCAGGGACTATATTTTACTTGTTCTGGTGACTAGACCAATCAGGGTCTATATTTTACTTGTTCTGGTGACTAGACCAATCAGGGTCCATATTTTACTTGTTCTGGTGACGTGACTAGACCAATCAGGGTCTATATTTTACTTGTTCTGGTGACTAGACCAATCAGGGTCTATATTTTACTTGTTATGGTAAATAGATCAGATCTGCTTTCACATTTACCAATGACAGATCAGGGTGATGACAGTTACTTATTGATGTGGACCTGTAAGCGAATATGTTGTGTATAATGTGAAATATAAAATTTCAACACAAATGATTCTACTCCATGCACATTAAATCAATTGTCAAGATAGACAATTAAATGCAGAATTTCTCTGGAACTTCATTAATTATCTGCATTGTCCTTTATCATAGTGTACTCCCTTCTTACAACACTGTCCATGTTCATTAATCCATGGAGCAAGAGTATGCCACTTTATAGTGAGGAACTTTATAATGGATTACATTATGCATACATTGTGTATTCCCATATAACACTGTCATATACAGTATTTCCATATAACACTGTCATATACAGTATTCCCATATAACACTGTCATATACAGTATTCCCATATAACTCTGTCATATACAGTATTCCCATATTACACTGTCATATACAGTATTCCCATATAACACTGTCATATACAGTATTCCCATATAACACTGTCATTTACAGTATTCCCATATAACACTGTCATATACAGTATTCCCCTATAACACTGTTATTTGAGCCATAGAGTATCACTTTATAGTGAGTGACTTACAATGAAGTACATCTTGCATATAATATTAATATAACTCAATGAAATGATTACACATGTCTTGTATCACATTATAGTGAGTGCCTTATAATGAAGTACATCTTGCTTATAATTTTTAAAATTAAATGAGATTAATTGCAATACATGCTTCATACAAGGATCTGTGATGAAAGGCATTCTAGTGAGGGAATGCTGTACAAAAGTACCTCTTAAAAAGTTCAGGTAAATTGCTGTTTTACACGTTTTAAATTCCCCATTTCTAAAATGGAAAACTGGACTCCATCACAACTGTATCAACTTGTGCTCTGCATCTAATGCCTCAATGGCATGAGAGATCAAATTTTCTGCTTGCTTCTGCACAACTCTCTGCTTTTGCAGCCAACTTGCTCCAAGCTTCCCATGTGGGTTCCATATCTCTTGGGTAGGTTCATGACAGAGACGAAGCCAAGCTATTATCACAACAGTACCTGAGATCTTGTTATCCTGAAGAAAGAAAAGAATCAAATGAAGTAGGAAGGAAAACCTTAAAAACATAGCAGTGAACACATGCCAACATGAATACATAGCAGTGAACACATGCTAACACAAACACATAGCAGAGCACACATGCCAACACAAGCACATAGCTGGGTACACATGCCAACACAAGCACATAGCTGGGTACACATGCCAACAAAAGCACATAGCTGGGTACACATGCCAACACAAACACATAGCTGTGCACACATGCCAACACAAACACATAGCTGTGCACCCATGCCAACACAAACACATAGCTGGGTACACATGCCAACACAAGCACATAGCAGTGCATACAGGCAAATACAAATACATAGTGCACACATACCAACACAAACACATAGCAGAGCACACATGTTAACACAACTACATAGCAGTGCACAGATCCCAACACAGACACACAAAAGTGCAATGCACACATGACAACACAAATACAAAGCAGCGCACACATTCCAACATAAACACATAGCAGTGCATGCATGCCAACACAAAAACATATTGCACACATGCCAATAAATATACATAGCAATGCATGCATGCCAACACAAATACATAGTGCACACATGCCAATAAATATACATAGTAGTGCATGCATGCCATCACAAATATATAGTGCACACATTCCAATAAATATACATAGTAGTGCATGCATGCCAACACAAATACATAGTGCACACATGCCAATAAATATACATAGCAGTGCATGCATGCCAACACAAATACACAGTGCACACATGCCAATAAATATACATAGCAGTGCATGCATGCCAACACAAATACATAGTGCACACATGCCAATAAATATACATAGCAATGCATGCATGCCAACACAAATACATAGTGCACACATGCCAATAAATATACATAGCAGTGCATGCATGCCAACACAAATACATAGTGCACACATGCCAATAAATATACATAGCAATGCATGCATGCCAACACAAATACATAGTGCACACATGCCAATAAATATACATAGCAATGCATGCATGCCAACACAAATACAAAGTGCACACATGCCAATAAATATACATAGCAATGCATGCATGCCAACACAAATACAAAGTGCACACATGCCAATAAATATACATAGCAATGCATGCATGCTAATACAAATACATAGTGCACACATGCCAATAAATATACATAACTGTGCATGCATGCCAACACAAATACATAGTGCACACATGCCAATAAATATACATAGCAATGCATGCATGCCAACACAAATACATAGTGCACACATGCCAATAAATATACATAGCAATGCATGCATGCCAACACAAATACATAGTGCACACATGCCAATAAATATACATAGCAATGCATGCATGCCAACACAAATACATAGTGCACACATGCCAATAAATATACATGGCAATGCATGCATGCCAACACAAATACATAGTGCACACATGCCAATAAATATACATAGCAATGCATGCATGCCAACACAAATACATAGTGCACACATGTCAATAAATATACATAGCAATGCATGCATGCCAACACAAATAAATAGTGCACACATGCCAATAAATATACATAGCAATGCAAGCATGCCAACACAAATCCATAGTGCACACATGCCAATAAATATACATAGTAATGCATGTATGCTAGCATAAAAACATAGCAATCCTTACATGTCAACACAAACACATAACAATGCACACATTCCACACATTTGGAAGATATGCTGAATCTCTCTCTCTCTCTCTCTCTCTCTCTCTCTCTCTCTCTCTCTCTCTCTCTCTCTCTCTCTCTCTCTCTCTCTCTCTCTCTCTCTCTCTCTCACAGATATATCTAATTTTTTTGTGCTCATTCTCAATCCAGTCTAAGTTCAGTTTGATTTGCATTCTTTATTACTCTGGGAGAACAAATTCGAATATTTTGTGTCATTTACTGATTTAATAAAATAACTATAGATTAATTTAAAACAACAATGAATGCTTACAGGATTCAAATCATTGATTTCACTAACACTATATAGTCAAACAAATTGGGTGGGTTTAAATAACAATGTATTTTATATGATGATTGTACTATAATTTACAAAGGCCTTAGATTCATTCCTGAAAACAGAGTAGGACAATTGGGACAAACTTCTGGGGGCACACAAGAGTCAGGGGTCCACTGCAATATTTCCTAGGGTCTATAAATCCTGTCTACTTCCCTGCTTAGAAGCTAACCTGTAATCCCAGTCTGGATTTTATCTCTGATATGGGAAGGTTAAAAGTTGCTGTAGCTATGTCCTCTGTCAGATTCCAGTAGCCATCATCATGCTGCAGTTGTAAAATCTTGTCTAGTTCTGCATCACCTGAATATGTATGTAGATATTAAATTAGTCATCCGTATGTATGTATGTATGTATGTATGTATGTATGTATGTATGTATGTATGTATGTATGTATGTATGTATGTATGTATGTGTGTGTGTGTGTGTGCATGTGTGTGCATGCAGGCATGCATGTATGTATATGTATGTATGTATGTATGTATGTATGTATGTATGTATGTATGTATGTATGTATGTATGTATGTATGTATGTATGTATGTATGTATGTATGCATGTATGTATGTATGAATATGTATGTAGATATCAAAATAGTCATCTGTATGTATGTATGTATGTATGTATGTATGTATGTATGTATGTATGCATGTATGTATGTATGAATATGTATGTAGATATCAAAATAGTCATATGTATGTATGTATGTATGTATGTATGTATGTATGTATGTATGTATGTATGTATGTATGTATGTATGTATGTATGTATGTATGAATATGTATGTAGATATCAAAATAGTCATCTGTATGTATATATGTATGTATGTATGTAAGCATGCATGCATGCATGCATGTATGTATGTATGTATGTATGTATGTATGTATGTATGTATGTATGTATGTATGTATGTATGTATGTATGCATGTATGTATGTATGAATATGTATGTAGATATCAAAATAGTCATCTGTATGTATGTATGTATGTATGTATGTATGTATGTATGTATGTATGTATGTATGTATGTATGTATGTATGCATGCATGATTGTTTAGATTGTGGGTCAACATAACACGAAGGGTAGGTGGTTTTGCCTAAAGAGGTCATATATTTATTACATTTTAAATGGATGGTGACTTGACTATAAAGATGTGGAGTGAGGTGACACAGAACCCCCTCCCCCAATATGTCTAGTAAAGGTCGTTGGTTTTTACTAAAATAGCCATATATTTATTACTTTGTAACTGACACTATCTTGACTGGAAAGTTTGGAGTGAGGTGGAAGAGTTCTCTACCCTGCTTGAACTATGTCACATTCCATGTTTACCATATGTCACATGACAGTCATATTTGTAATTCTAGCCAATACAAATCATGGGTTAATAATTAACTGTAATCAATTTGAATGTGTAAGCAGGTGGGTATCCACTAGAGTGTATAGGCAGGTGGGTATCCACTAGAGTGTATAGGCATGTGAGTATCCATTAGAGTGTATAGGCAGGTGGGTATCCATTTGTGTATAGGCAGGTGAGTATCCATTAGAGTGTATAGGCAGGTGGGTTTCCCTTAGAGTGTGTAATAAAGTGGGTATCTATTAGAGTCTGTAGGCACGTGGGTATCCATTAGAGTGTCTATCCAGTTGGGTATCTATTAGAGTGTATAGGCAGGTGGGTATCCATTAGAGTGTGTAGACAGGTGGATATCGATTAGAGTCTGTAAGCAGGTCGTTATCCATTAGAGTGTGTAGGCAGGTGGGTTTCCCTTAGAGTGTGTAATAAGGTGGGTATCCTTTAAGAGTGTCTATCCAGTTGGGTATCCATTAGAGTGTATAGGCAGGTGGGTATCCATTAGAGTGTCTAGGCAGGCGAGTATCCATTAGAGTGTATAGACAGGTGAGTATCCATTAGATTGTAAAGGCAGGTGGTTTTTCCTTAGAGTGTGTAATAAGGTGGGTATCTACATGTATTAGAGTCTGTAGGCAGATGGGTATCCATTACAGTGTGTACTCAGATGGGTATCCATTAGAGTGTGTAAGCAGGTTGGTATCCATTAGAGTGTGTAAGCAGGTGGGTAGAATCATTGGTTTACAGATCATTACATGTTTTATGGAATAGATTTCAGTGCAGCTTGGTACATGGAATAACTGATTTTGGGGTCAGTAGTGAAAAGCTTGAGGTCACTGCCGATAACAGATATTCCCTATGCATTGTATCTCCAGATAATATTTTGTTCTTTATAAAAGAATTCAATTGCATATAGCGCATTTGTTCCAATTAGCTTCAGGAAGAATCCTGTTGACTTTGGGGTTTTCTGGCACAGCAACACAAATAGGTTATGTAGTGCCAAGGAAATTAAAGGTCATATCACCTTGCCCAAGGACACCATGGCAGCCATCATGGGCTTTGAACTTATGCACCATTTTGACCATGAGTCAGTATGCTGACTATGGAGCCACCATGACCTTTGCACCCCACTGGTTGCCCCAAGTTCATAAGGTAAAATTTGTCCTTAAAGCCACCATGACTTTTGCACCCCACTAGCTGACCCAAGTTTATAGCATACAAATTATCCTTGGAGAGCTGTTGGAACCATGTCCAAACACATTGTTTCATGCATAATCAGAGTGCACTGGAAAACGTCTAATGTTATCATTGTAGGGTATTGAATTGTTTGCATTGTTATCATTGTAGGGTATTGAAATGTTTGCAGTGTAAATGTCTAATGTTATCATTGTAGGGTATTGAATTGTTTGCAGTGTAAATGTCTAATGTTATCATTGTAGGGTATTGAATTGTTTGCAGTGTAAATGTCTAATGTTATCATTGTAGGGTATTGAATTGTTTGCAGTGTAAATGTCTAATGTTTTTATTGTAGGGTATTGAATTGTTTGCAGTGATCTTGTTCAACCTCTCAGCATTTACTCTAATTTAACATCCATTTTGGCTTCTGAACTTAATTTTAAAAAAATAACGTTCAATTTTCTAGCTGTTTGGTTCAACAAACCTGTTTTTAAATGCACTATCTTCTGAGAGACTTCTGAAAATTCATTGCCATCACTACTTCCATTTGTGGAGCTTCCTAATTCACTGTTCTGATGTATCCCTTCTTCTTCATCACCACTACTAATCCGTCTTTGTCTAGTTAACAATTTTTTTGTGGCATGTAAGGTGTCTTTTTTAGGTGACACATCACAATTAGATGAGAACTCCATCTGTATGGCTTCAATTTCAGAGTTTTTTGGATTTACATCATTTGATAATGATTTCAAATGTTTTGATTTAGGTTTGAAAAAATTGGCTAATTTGGTAAAATTCAATCCCTTGGAAGATTTGGGGGACTTAGGTAATCCACAATTTCTGTCAGAGGTTGGCTGAAATAGAGAGATCAAGTGTTATATAGATTTTAATGATTGCTTACAAGAGACAGGTCCAACATGTTACACAGATTTTAATGATTGCTTACAAGAGGCAGGTCAAACATGTTACATAGATTTTAATGATTGCCTACAAGAGGTAGGTCAAACATGTTATATAGATTTTAATGAATGCTTACAAGAGGCAGGTCAAACATGTTATATAGATTTTAATGATTGCTTGCAAGAACCAGGTCAAACATGTTATATAGATTTTAATGATTGCTTGCAAGAACCAGGTCAAACATGTTATATAGATTTGAATGATTGCTTACAAGAGTTTTGATCAGTAAATTATGACATAACAACACAGGCTGTTTAATTAGGGCTAAGGTGACAGTAATAAATAACCTTGTCCAAGGTCACACTATGGAATATTTTCTGGGTTGATGCATTGGCAGGATTGTTTGTCATTTTCAAGGTTAGATGTGGGCTACATGATTAGTATGTTTTAACAGTTAAGAAGTTAGAGATTTCTGCAATGTATAAGAACATTTTAAGTATGGCATCTAGATCCATTTGGACTTTAATTTTATTTGTATCCACATTACTGATATTTCTAAACACAGCGCTAATATTTGTATGCACAGTACTGGTATTTGTATACACAGTAAGGTATTTGTATATACAGTACTGGTATTTGTATACACAGTAAGGTATTTGTATACACAGTAAGGTATTTATATACACAGTGCTAGTATTTGTATACACAGTAAAGTATTTGTATACACAGTACTAATATTTGTATGTACATTACTGGTATAATATTTGTATGCACAGTACTGGTATGTTTTGAATGCCATTCTGGTACAGTGTACACAGTACTGGTATGTTTTGAATTCCATTCTGGTACGGTGTACACAGTACTGGTATGTTTGAATGCCATTCTGGTACGGTGTACACAGTACTGGTATGTTTGAATGCCATTCTGGTACGGTGTACACAGTACTGGTACGTTTGAATGGCATTCTGGTATGGTGTACACAGTACTGGTATGTTTGAATGCCATTCTGGTATGGTGTACACAGTACTGGTATGTTTTGAATGCCATTCTGGTATGGTGTACACAGTACTGGTATGTTTTGAATGCCATTCTGGTACGGTGTACACAGTACTGGTATGTTTTGAATGCCATTCTGGTACGGTGTACACAGTACTGGACCAGGTATGTTTTGAATGCCATTCTGGTAAGGTGTACACAGTACTGGTATGTTTTGAATGCCATTCTGGTACGGTGTACACAGTACTGGTATGTTTTGAATGCCATTCTGGTACGGTGTACACAGTACTGGTATGTTTTGAATGCCATTCTGGTACGGTGTACACAGTACTGGTATGTTTTGAATGCCATTCTGGTACGGTGTACACAGTACTGGTATGTTTGAATGCCATTCTGGTACGGTGTACACAGTACTGGTATGTTTGAATGCCATTCTGGTACGGTGTACACAGTACTGGTACGTTTGAATGGCATTCTGGTATGGTGTACACAGTACTGGTATGTTTGAATGCCATTCTGGTATGGTGTACACAGTACTGGTATGTTTTGAATGCCATTCTGGTATGGTGTACACAGTACTGGTATGTTTTGAATGCCATTCTGGTACGGTGTACACAGTACTGGTATGTTTTGAATGCCATTCTGGTACGGTGTACACAGTACTGGACCAGGTATGTTTTGAATGCCATTCTGGTAAGGTGTACACAGTACTGGTATGTTTTGAATGCCATTCTGGTACGGTGTACACAGTACTGGTATGTTTTGAATGCCATTCTGGTACGGTGTACACAGTACTGGTATGTTTTGAATGCCATTCTGGTACGGTGTACACAGTACTGGTATGTTTTGAATGCCATTCTGGTACGGTGAACAGAGTACTGGTATGCTCTGAATGCCATTCTGGTACGGTGTACACAGTACTGGTATGTTTGAATGCCATTCTGGTATGGTGTACAGGGTACTGATCACTGGTAGAATAGTTATTTAATAAAAATGAGAAAAAATAGGAAAGCATCTTAAACTATTTAGTACCATGATTCAGTCTTAATATGATTCATATTTTCATTTAAAGAACTTAAAGCTGACAAATAATGTAAAATCCTTCTGACAGAATGTATTTCATTATGGAGATTTACACTAGCTAATAAAGTGTACTTTTGTCTCTACTGACCAAATGTTAAATGTTAATCCCAGATTAACCTGCTAGATTATACCAATATAACTGCACACAAAAACAGAATGCCTTAATGCATAATGTAAGTAAAATAAGAACTATTGGTCCTGTTCTCATAAAATGTCTCAAATAGTCTAACAGCTGTATCTGAAATTGAATTTTTGTATTTGCACACAAATTATAATTTTCTGATTATCATGGTTTATATTTTAAAAACAAATGCGTAAAAGTTAAAATAAAAGATATCATTAAATCCCCCCAAAAATTAGCTTTTATAGATATATAAAATCCCATCATACCAAATGCTTCCGCTTTGAAGTTTGGAATATGTGATTGCCAAGTCCAAAGTTTATTGGTATTGTTGCAGCATCCTGTAAGACAAGGTTTGTTGACAGTTATTATTGAGATCTCATACATTGCATCCCTTTGTACAATATTATGACAACAATATTATGACAACAATATTATGACATCAATATTGACAACAATATTATGACAACAATATTATGATTATGACAACAATATTATGACAACAATATTATGAATTGCATCCCTTTGTACAATATTATGACAACAATATTATGACAACAATATTATGACAACAATATTATTATGACAACAATATTATGACAACAATATTATGACCACAATATTATGATAACAATATTATGACAACAATTGTATGTACAATTTGTACAGATTGTACCTATCTTTGTCTCTCTGTCAGTCAATACTTGTTTCTTTCCAAACAACAAGTCTATCTATATTATTTCAGTCTTTCTAAACAACAAGTCTATCTATATTATTTCAGTCTTTCCAAACAACAAGTCTATCTATATTATTTCAGTTTTTTCAAACTACAAGACATGATAACCTGTTATTTCAGCCTAGTTTCTGGCAGCTTGTACTCCCTACTGATTTTAGAAATAAGGAGCATTATGGGTATAAACAGGTACAAAACTTATTAATTTCATTCATCAATTTATAATTTATAATGTGACAGCCACCATGCAGTACCCAACATTGTCACTTTTGACGCATTTCAAACCAAATGATGAACCAGCTTACTGTTCAAAATCAAAGGTGAAAGCAAGAACTGCATAGAAGGTAAATAATTTGTGGTCTGCATTCAATATATGCATTTTCTTATTCTAATATTTCAGCAAAAAGAGTTTTAAGAGTGGATACAATATGGAACTGTTATGGAAATTTACAACATTACCTGGAGCTTAGGGAACACTATCAACAACATTACTCCTGTTGTATGAACAACTCATAGATGTCTACATACAAATGGATGAAATACTAATGTTAAAGTTCTGTCAGGTTTGAAACATGAAGTATTGCATATGCTGGGGACCACTTGGTGGCAAACAAACAGTATTGAGTGGAAGTAGCATACTGAAAAGTTACTTACTATGTCATGTGTGAGAGAAGGTGGAACAGACTTGGTGAGAACAGTGTAATGGCAAGTTACAATTACTATGTGAGAAACACACTGCGCCATAACAACATAAAGGTAAGCTATAATTACTAATAATAGGTGACAATTACTATGTGAGAAACACACTGCGCCATAACAACATAAAGGTAAGTTATAATTACTAATAGTAGGTGACAATTACTAGTGAGAAACACACTGCGCCATAACAACATAAAGGTAAGTTATAATTACTAATAGTAGGTGACAATTACTATGTGAGAAACACACTGTGCCAGAACAACATAAAGGTAAGTTATAATTACTAATAGTAGGGACAATTACTATGTGAGAAACACACTGTGCCAGAACAACATAAAGGTAAGCTATAATTACTAATAGTAGGGACAATTACTATGTGAGAAACACGCTGTGCCAGAACAACATAAAGGTAAGTTATAATTACTAATAGTAGGTGACAATTACTATGTGAGAAACACACTGTGCCAGAACAACATAAAGGTAAGTTATAATTACTAATAGTAGGTGACAATTACTATGTGAGAAACACACTGCGCCATAACAACATAAAGGTAAGTTATAATTACTAATAGTAGGTGACAATTACTATGTGAGAAACACACTGCGCCATAACAACATAAAGGTAAGTTATAATTACTAATAGTAGGTGACAATTACTATGTGAGAAACACACTGTGCCATAACAACATAAAGGTAAGTTATAATTACTAATAGTAGGTGACAATTACTATGTGAGAAACACACTGTGCCAGAACAACATAAAGGTAAGTTATAATTACTAATAGTAGGTGACAATTACTATGTGAGAAACACACTGCGCCATAACAACATAAAGGTAAGTTATAATTACTAATAGTAGGTGACAATTACTATGTGAGAAACACACTGCGCCATAACAACATAAAGGTAAGTTATAATTACTAATAGTAGGTGACAATTACTATGTGAGAAACACACTGTGCCAGAACAACATAAAGGTAAGCTATAATTACTAATAGTAGGTGACAATTACTATGTGAGAAACACACTGTGCCAGAACAACATAAAGGTAAGTTATAATTACTAATAGTAGGGACAATTACTATGTGAGAAACACACTGTGCCAGAACAACATAAAGGTAAGCTATAATTACTAATAGTAGGTGACAATTACTATGTGAGAAACACACTGTGCCAGAACAACATAAAGGTAAGTTATAATTACTAATAATAGGTGACAATTACTAGTGAGAAACACACTGTGCCAGAACAACATAAAGGTAAGCTATAATTACTAATAGTAGGTGACAATTACTATGTGAGAAACACACTGTGCCAGAACAACATAAAGGTAAGTTATAATTACTAATAATAGGTGACAATTGCTAGTGAGAAACACACTGTGCCAGAACAACATAAAGGTAAGCTATAATTACTAATAGTAGGTGACAATTACTATGTGAGAAACACACTGTGCCAGAACAACATAAAGGTAAGCTATAATTACTAATAGTAGGTGACAATTACTAGTGAGAAACACACTGCGCCATAACAACATAAAGGTAAGCTATAATTACTAATAGTAGGTGACAATTACTATGTGAGAAACACACTGTGCCAGAACAACATAAAGGTAAGTTATAATTACTAATAATAGGTGACAATTACTAGTGAGAAACACACTGTGCCAGAACAACATAAAGGTAAGCTATAATTACTAATAGTAGGTGACAATTACTATGTGAGAAACACACTGTGCCAGAACAACATAAAGGTAAGCTATAATTACTAATAGTAGGTGACAATTACTAGTGAGAAACACACTGTGCCAGAACAACATAAAGGTAAGCTATAATTACTAATAGTAGGTGACAATTACTATGTGAGAAACACACTGTGCCAGAACAACATAAAGGTAAGCTATAATTACTAATAGTAGGTGACAATTACTAGTGAGAAACACACTGTGCCAGAACAACATAAAGGTAAGCTATAATTACTAATAGTAGGTGACAATTACTAGTGAGAAACACACTGTGCCAGAACAACATAAAGGTAAGCTATAATTACTAATAGTAGGTGACAATTACTAGTGAGAAACACACTGTGCCATAACAACATAAAGGTAAGCTATAATTACTAATAGTAGGTGACAATTACTATGTGAGAAACACACTGTGCCAGAACAACATAAAGGTAAGCTATAATTACTAATAGTAGGTGACAATTACTATGTGAGAAACACACTGAGCCATAACAAGATAATGGTAGGTGAGAAACACATTGGGCAGGAACAAAAATGTGTTAGGTTACTTACTATGTGTGATGGTATAACAAACAGGCTGGAATTTAATAGATTATTCAGAACTTTTCCCTCATGATCAACAGGGGCAAGAACTGTGTACTTGCTTGTCAAATTAGCTGATGTGCTTAAAAATAGAATTCTTGATTTTGTTTCAGGATCCTCTGCAATAAAGATATACGACTCATTATCATTCTATTTTTTAATTTAATTTTTAGCAACATGTCATAATATGAATAAATTTTTTGAATATTCACTGCAAAAGTACCCTAGATAAATTTAAACACAAAATTTTCCATGAACCATGATTAGAATATCTGAACAAAATAATGTGTGTGTGGATTTTTAACATAGCTTTAAAAACATTTCAGTCATATTGTTATGATGTCGGTAGTGTGGCAGTTTATGGTGATGTCTAGCTCTGAAGCATCATCCCACAGACATGTAACATGATGTCCCACCCAGTCACATTATCCTGACACTAGACCGACAAGTCTTAACATTAACTTGATAATGCTGACACTAGACCGACAAGTCTTAACATTAACTTCATAACGCTGACACTAGACTGACAAGTCTTAACATTAACTTCATAATGCTGACACTAGACCCACAAGTCTTAGCATTAACTTCATAATGCTGAGTGCCAAGGGAGGAATCTATACCATATTATAAAAGTCTTTGTCATGACTCGGCTGGGGATTGAACCAGCAACCTCCTGCATTAGAGATGGGTGCTCTAGAACAAAACAATGGAACAATTATGTTGTAGATTTCATTCTCATTTAACTAGACCTCTCTTGTGAAATTTTAATGTAGCGAGGGTCTGTGAAAAGTTCAGTGGTGGTAATGTTCAAAACTAGTCATACAAAAATAAATATATAAGTGTTATTTGTACAGATATATGTGTGTGTGTGTGTATGCATGTTATATTTACAGATATATCAGTGTCATTTGCACAAGATATATCAGTGTTATTTGTTCAGATATGTCAGCGTTATTTGTACAGATATGTCAGTACTATTTGTACAGATATATCAGTATTATTTGTACAAATATATGTGTGTGTGTGTTATTGTTACAGATATATCAGTGTCATATGCACAGATATATCTGTCTTATTTGCACAGATACATCAGTGTTATTTGCTGAGATATATTAGTGTTATTTGTACAGATATATTAGAGTTATTTGTGCCGACATATCAGTGTTATTTGTACAGATATGTCAGTGTTATCTGTACAGACACATTAGTATTCTCAATAAATATTCTGATCATATTAATACAAGTTTTCATATTTGCCTTAAAAACTTTCAAATTTTGTGACGGACACTAACTTACTTGAAGTTGGTACATGAATGGGGCATTAATTGTATCACAACATTCTATTAATTGTAACCTTCTATATGTATTGCTCATATACAAATAGTGTTGATATTTGAAACAAAGGGTAACATGAATCTTGAAAACAACAGAGACAAATGTTTGCTAGATCATGAGGAAAGACTAAGAGAGAAAGAGAAAAGCCATTGTCTTAACACAGCAAACTGTGTATTAGCATCATTCTGATATGATGGACGCCAGAGAAAGGCCATTGTTGTAGCAAACTGTGTATTAGTATCATTGTTATATGATGTATGCCAGAGAAAGGCCATTGTCTTAACACAGCAAACTGTGTATTAGCATCATTCTTATATGATGGATGCCAGAGAAAGGCCATTGTTGTAGCAAACTGTGTATTAGCATCATTCTGATATGATGGATGTCAGAGAAAGGCAATTGTCTTAACACAGCAAACTGTGTATTAGCATCATTCTTATATGATGGATGCCAGAGAAAGGCCATTGTTGTAGCAAACTGTGTATTAGCATCATTCTGATATGATGGATGTCAGAGAAAGGCAATTGTCTTAACACAGCAAACTGTGTATTAGCATCATTCTTATATGATGGATGCCAGAGAAAGGCTATTGTCATAACACAGCAAACTGTGTATTAGCATCATTCTTATATGATGGATGCCAGAGAAAGGCTATTGTCTTAACACAGCAAACTGTGTATTAGCATAATTTGTATATGATGGATGCCAGAGAAAGGCCATTGTCGTAACACAGCAAACTGTGTATTAGCATCATTCTTATATGATGGACACCAGAGAAAGGCCATTGTTGTAGCAAACTGTGTATTAGCATAATTCTTATATGATGGATGCCAGTGAAAAGCCATTGTCTTAACACAGCAAACTGTGTATTAGCATAATTTGTATATGATGGATGCCAGAGAAAGGCCATTGTCGTAACACAGCAAACTGTGTATTAGCATAATTTGTATATGATGGATGCCAGAGAAAGGCCATTGTCTTAACACAGCAAACTGTGTATTAGCATCATTCTTATATGATAGACACCAGGTGGCTGAGAGGACTAAGGTGCTTGTCTTGACATATCACATATACTTTTAACCTTTGTCCATGTGAGTCCAAACCTTGGTTCAACTGGTTACAGTATATATTTGCAAGTAACTTCCTGTAGATTCTTCTTCTTTCCCATGTAAAATACTGGCCATTGTGTATTGCCTATTATGTGCTGGAAAATGGCATGAAATCCCACCAAACTAAAATCCATCATACTTTCATGACCAGTTGTAAATATAAAGAAAAGTATGGAGTAGAGCTTTAATTAGACAATGCATTCATAGAATATAATTTTCCAAACTTTTGTAAAACATGGAATTGGGCTGCCGTAGCATCAAGCAAAGACTTGTAAAGAGAACAAGAGTCCCTAAAAGATAGTGATGCTCTAATGTGAACAGAAAAACACACCTGATATAGTTATCAATACTTCTTGCATAATTTATAAATGATGCCTTGCATGTGTCCTTCTAGCCTTATATTGTAAGAAGATGTCACAGTGAATGAAAATTTCTAAACGTTTATTGTGGGCATTTTGCTGTGGTTTACAATATTTACACAATTAGCATTTTTATATTTTGTTAAGTATATTACAATTTTTTTAAAATTTCTTTTTAAATTTAATTTATTCATTGGTGTGATTAGCAAATATTGCATTTTCTTAAATTTGAAGATAATGAAAATGTCCTATATTGATGCCAGTGAAGAATCAAATTTAACTGGCTCATTAAACATGCAGCTATTAATCAACCAAAAGCTCAAAGAAAAGTGTTATCTATTGAAGAAAGTAAATTTACATTAGGTCAATTGACACTTATAATTGCATATATAATCATAACAAATCAATAAAGTAATAAATGGGAGACAACTCTATCTTGCTATGAAATTTATACTAACCACTATATTTGTCCATTTCAAGCTCTCTAATGATTGTCTTTCCGGCCATACAATGTATAGGAGTTTCATCTTCTTCATCAGCCATTTTACACAGAGAAAATTCCATCTTCTTTTCAAAGTCCACATCTTCTATGATTCCATGTAGGGTAACAGAGCAGTTATAGGCGGTGGTCTAGAGAAACAAGGAAATTATCAACATTACTCTTGTAAAGATGGTTTTAGATTTCAGGAGTTAGGTTGATATTTTTTATTGCAAACATGTGTCTGCCATCCATGCCACACAGAAACATATCATAGTCAGCAATATTGATGCGTTATCCATGCCATACAGAAACATATCATAGACAGCAATATTGATGTGTTATCCATGCCATACAGAAACATATCATAGACAGAAATATTGATGTGTTATCCATGCCATACAAAACATATCATAGCAATACTGATGTGTTATCCATGCCATACAGAAACACATCATAGACAGCAATAGTGAAATGATATCAATGCCATGCAACAACATATCGTAGCAATATTAATCTGCCATCCATGTCATACAAAAACATATATATGTTCTAAAACATAATGTGCCAGCATAACATGTTCTAAAACATAATGTGCCAGCATAACATGTCCTAAAACATAATGTGCCAGCATAACATGTCCGAAAACATAATGTGCCAGCATAACATCTTCTAAAACAATGTGCCAGCATAACATGTTCTAAAAAACAATGTGCCAGCAGATGTTTAAAAATAATGTTCCAGCATAATATATTCTAAAACATAATGTGCCAGCATAACATGTCCTAAAACATAATGTGCCAGCATAAAATGTTCTAAAACATGTGCCAGCAAAAGTTGTTCTAAAACATAATGTGCCAGCATAACATGTTCTAAAACATAATGTGCCAGCATAACATGTTCTAAAACATAATGTGCCAGCATAACATGTTCTAAAACATAATGTGCCAGCATAACATGTCCTAAAACATAATGTGCCAGCATAACATGCCCTAAAACATAATGTGCCAGCATAAAATGTTCTAAAACATGTGCCAGCAAAAGTTGTTCTAAAACATAATGTGCCAGCATAACATGTTCTAAAACATAATGTGCCAGCATAACATGTTCTAAAACATAATGTGCCTGCATAACATGTTCTAAAATATAATGTGCCAGCATAACATGTGCCAGCATAACATGTTCTAAAACAATGTTCCAGCATAACCTGTTCTAAACATAATTTGAAAGCATAACATGTTCTAAAACATAATGTGCCAGCAGAAGTTGTTCTAAAACATAATGTGCCAGCATAACATGTCCTAAAACATAATGTGCCAGCATAACATGTTCTAAAACATAATGTGCCAGCATAACATGTCCTTAAACATAATGTGCCAGCAGAAGTTGTTCTAAAACATAATGTGCCAGCATAACATGTCCTAAAACATAATGTGCCAGCATAGCATGTTCTAAAACAATGTTCAGCATAACCTGTTCTAAACAAAATGTGCCAGCATAACATGTTCTAAAACAATGTGCCAGCATAACATGTTCTAAAAAACAATGTGCCAGCAGATGTTTAAAAATAATGTTCCAGCATAATATATTCTAAAACATAATGTGCCAGCATAACATGTCCTAAAACATAATGTGCCAGCATAAAATGTTCTAAAACATGTGCCAGCAAAAGTTGTTCTAAAACATAATGTGCCAGCAGAACATGTTCTAAAACATAATGTGCCAGCATAACATGTTCTAAAACATAATGTGCCAGCATAACATGTTCTAAAACATAATGTGCCAGCATAACATGTCCTAAAACATAATGTGCCAGCATAACATGCCCTAAAACATAATGTGCCAGCATAAAATGTTCTAAAACATGTGCCAGCAAAAGTTGTTCTAAAACATAATGTGCCAGCATAACATGTTCTAAAACAGGTGCCAGCAAAAGTTGTTCTAAAACATAATGTGCCAGCATAACATGTTCTAAAAAATAATGTGCCAGCATAACATGTTCTAAAACATAATGTGCCTGCATAACATGTTCTAAAATATAATGTGCCAGCATAACATGTGCCAGCATAACATGTTCTAAAACAATGTTCCAGCATAACCTGTTCTAAACATAATTTGAAAGCATAACATGTTCTAAAACATAATGTGCCAACAGAAGTTGTTCTAAAACATAATGTGCCAGCATAACATGTCCTAAAACATAATGTGCCAGCATAACATGTTCTAAAACATAATGTGCCAGCATAACATGTCCTTAAACATAATGTGCCAGCATAACATCTCCTAAAACATAATGTGCCAGCAGAAGTTGTTCTAAAACATAATGTGCCAGCATAACATGTCCTAAAACATAATGTGCCAGCATAGCATGTTCTAAAACAATGTTCAGCATAACCTGTTCTAAACAAAATGTGCCAGCATAACATGTCCTAAAACAATGTGCCAGCATAACATGTTCTAAAAAACAATGTGCCAGCAGATGTTTAAAAATAATGTTCCAGCATAACATATTCTAAAACATAATGTGCCAGCATAACATGTTCTAAAACATAATGTGCCAGCATAACATGTTCTAAAACATAATGTGCCTGCATAACATGTTCTAAAATATAATGTGCCAGCATAACATGTGCCAGCATAACATGTTCTAAAACAATGTTCCAGCATAACCTGTTCTAAACATAATTTGAAAGCATAACATGTTCTAAAACATAATGTGCCAGCAGAAGTTGTTCTAAAACATAATGTGCCAGCATAACATGTCCTAAAACATAATGTGCCAGCATAACATGTTCTAAAACATAATGTGCCAGCATAACATGTCCTAAAACATAATGTGCCAGCAGAAGTTGTTCTAAAACATAATGTGCCAGCATAAAATGTCCTAAAACATAATGTGCCAGCATAGCATGTTCTAAAACAATGTTCAGCATAACCTGTTCTAAGCAAAATGTGCCAGCAGAAGATGTTCTAAAAGACCAATGCCAACAGAAGATGTTCTAAAACATAATGTACCAGCATAAATTGTTCTAAAACTAAATGTGCCAGCAGAACATGTTCTAAAACATAATTTGTCAAAGAACATGTTCTAAATAATAATATGTCACAAGAACTTCTTTTAAAAAATATTGTGCCAGCGCAACATGTTCTATGTTCTTTATTCTATTGGTTACTCTAAATAATCTGCAAACATCCTGATTTGCTGGCACACTATGTGATAGGAGACCAGGTTCTATGCAGTTTGCAATTTAATTTGAGCTATAATTGAGTATAGATGTTACGTAGTATGACATAAATAGCATTCAACCAAACCCTGAAAACAGATATCTCTGTGAACGTCTTCATGTTCAATACTTTAGTCTTAAGTCTAAAACAAGAAGAAAGAAAAAAATGGTGTTCAACAGTAAAAAAAAAGTAAGGTTGCATGTTGGGAAGGTATGATACGGGTTACAAAACTAACTTGTCCATTCAGTCCTATGAGGAGAATATAGATGATCAGTCTATCCCCTGCAAATATGGCAGCTGGTTTCTTGTTGGGTACAATAACTGGTTTGACTGTAGGGGGCAAATCCCAGGTTAACTTCAAGTTCCTCAGGTCAAAATGAAGAGCAGACCTCATCAGACAGTTTATCTATAACATCAGACATCTCTTTGTAAATAATCATCATTTCATATCTAACAGAAGCTATAAACATAGTGTAATAATCATTTGATATCCATCACAAGCTATAAACATAGTGTAATAATCATTTGATATCTAACACAAGTTATAAACATGTGTAATAATCATTTGATATTCAACACAAGTTATAAACATAGAATAATATTCATGTGATATTCAACACAAGTTATAAACATAGTGTAATAATCATTTGATATCTAACACAAGTTATAAAGATAGTGTAATAATCATTTGATATCTAACACAAGTTATAAACATGTGTAATAATCATTTGATATCTAACACAAGTTATAAACATAGTGTAATAATCATTTGATATCTAACACAAGTTATAAACATAGTGTAATAATCATTTGATATTCAACACAAGTTATAAACATAGAATAATGTTCATGTGATATTCAACACAAGTTATACAAATAGTGTAATAATCATTTGATATTCAACACAAGTTATAAACATAGAATAATAATCATGTGATATTCAACACAAGTTATACAAATAGTGTAATAATCATTTGATATTCAACACAAGTTATAAACATAGAATAATAATCATGTGATATTCAACACAAGTTATAAATAAAGTGTAATAATCATTTGATATTCAACACAAGTTATAAACATAGAATAATAATCATGTGATATTCAACACAAGTTATTAATAAAGTGTAATAATCATTTGATATTCAACACAAGTTATAAACATAGAATAATAATCATGTGATATTCAACACAAGTTATAAATAAAGTGTAATAATCATTTGATATTCAACACAAGTTATAAACATAGAATAATAATCATGTGATATTCAACACAAGTTATAAATAAAGTGTAATAATCATTTGATATTCAACACAAGTTATAAACATAGAATAATAATTATGTGATATTCAACACAAGTTATAAATAAAGTGTAATAATCATTTGATATTCAACACAATGGAGTACACTACAAGACAGGATAATCCATGATTCACATGAACTGCATTATAATGAGGTAATACTGTATTACTAAATTACCTTGTCATCCATATTATCCGTTCTTGACAACAAAACTTCTTTCCCTTTTCCTGCTTGAACAAGACTGGTTATGATTTCGGAAGATTGCGCATCCTTTTCTCCTATGTGAACAACAAACAATCTGAAATAAAATGACAAGTCAGCTAGTTATTTCTACAGTGATCACTCTCTATAACACTGCCCATGGTCTATTTCAACACTTTTTATGGTCACTTCAATAGACGCATGGTTTTGATCAAGTTGACACTGTTCATGGTTTCTACACCACTTTTCATGGTCTCCATTGTTCTATACTGTAGACTATTTTCACTGTAGCTCTATTTAGGATTTCAGGATCCATATAACATTGTTCATGGTTTCAACAAGTGTCCAAAATTTCATTCAATGTTTTGTATCACTTTTTGTGATCTCTATAATACTGTTCATAATCTTAATAACACTGTTCCCTCTATAACACTGTTCCTCCCTCTATAACACTGTTTATGGTCTCAATAACACTGTTCCCTCTATAACACTGTTCCTTCTATAACACTGTTCCTTCAATAACACTGTTCCCTCTATAACACTGTTCCCTCTATAACACTTCCCTCTATAACACTGTTCATGGTCTCTATAATACTGTTCCCTCTATAACACTGTTCCTTCTATAACACTGTTCATGGTCTCTATAACACTATCTAAGGTCTCTATACTACTGTAATATTTCCTGGTTTCAAAAAATTTCCTATATTTCATATACTGTTCATGTTCATTTTTATAACACTTTTCATGATCTCATAAAACATTTTTCAGGATCTCTATAACACTGTTCATGATCTCTATATCACTATTCAGGATCTCTATAACACTATTCTGGATCTCTATCACACTGTTTAGGATCTCTATAACACTATTCAGGATCTCTAAAACATTATTCAGGATCTTTATACCACTGCTCAGGATCTCTTCAACACTGTTCAAGATCTCTATAACACTATTCAGGATCTCTATATCATTATTCAGGATCTCTTCAACACTATTCATGATATCTATAACACTGTTCATGAAATCTACAACACTATTCAGGATCTCTTCAACACTATTCAAGATCTCTTCAACACTATTCAAGATCTCTTCAACACTATTTAGGATCTCTTCAACACTATTCAAGATCTCTTCAACACTATTCAAGATCTCTTCAACACTATTCAAGATCTCTTCAACACTATTCAAGATCTCTTCAACACTATTCAAGATATCTATAACACTGTTCATGAAATCTACAACACTATTCAGGATCTCTTCAACACTATTCAAGATCTCTTCAACACTATTCAAGATCTCTTCAACACTATTCAAGATCTCTTCAACACTATTCAAGATCTCTTCAACACTATTCAAGATCTCTTCAACACTATTCATGATATCTATAACACTGTTCATGAAATCTACAACACTATTCAGGATCTCTTCAACACTATTCAAGATCTCTTCAACACTATTCAAGATCTCTTCAACACTATTTAGGATCTCTTCAACACTATTCAAGATCTCTTCAACACTATTCAAGATCTCTTCAACACTATTCAAGATCTCTTCAACACTATTCAGGATTTCTTCAACACTATTCAAGATCTTTTCAACACTATTCAAGATCTCTTCAACACTATTCAAGATCTCTATAATACCCATTAATATGAAATGAAGTCACATGGATAAAATTCTTTTGCAGACCTGGGCCCACCAACATGGAATGAATGGCACATTGAAATTAGACACAAAGACACATTAATTCATTTCAAGAGTGCTCATAAAACTCACCTTTTTGAACTGCAAAAACAAACTTGAAGACCTAATAATGTTTTCTACTTTAAATATTTTCTGCATTTGTTATGTTTTCTAATTTAATGGTGTTTTGTCTGTTTGTTTTTTGTATTCATATCATTTTATTTATGCTGTAAAGAGCTTAGAGGTTCTAAAGATGAGGTGCTATTCAAAGTCCTCATTATTATTATTATTATTATTATTATTATTATTATTAATCATCTGAAAAGCAACAAATACCTAGTCTTAAGACACTTTATAAAACTACAGCCATCCAAAAAGTTTTTCCATATCAAGTTTAATTGGGGGTGGGGGCATGGGGATATCAGCAGTAACTCAATTGGTAGAGCATAAGACTTGCAGTCTAAAGATCATACGTTCAATACTCACCCAGCCCAGCACAATTTAACTGCCTCAGGATATTCTTGGAAAAGGCACTTGCATTAAATTTACTCAACATGATAAGCAAATATTATGTTAAATGTTTTTCTAAAACCAACAGAAACAAAAAATATCAAATTTAAAATACCTGGCATAGTCAGACTGTTGACGAATTTGTGAAAAAAGATTTTCCGATACATCCCATTCCTCAGCAGTTGTGATTAAAAATACCTGAAAAAATAAATGAGTTACTATACAGATTATTCTTAAAATGTTGACATTTATGAATCATAATTTATTATTATAATGAGATTTGTGTGTCATTAAAAAAATATGCCTCCAGTTCAAAAACTTAAAATATTATACAACTGCTACTATAGTCTCAAAGTCTAATCAGGTCATTACATGTATATGCAAAAATTCTTATAACATTTCTGTAATGGTCTCAAAAGCTAATCAAGACATCCACAGATGAATACAACTATGACTATGACATATCATACACTCCTCTAGTCATGTTTCTTTGATTCTGCAAAGTTTTAAAGTGGCATAAATTTCATATGTATTTATCACTCATTTGGCATTGTCTATTGATCACATAGCATGTATGCTACAAATGGTGTCAAACTTTTAACTCAGGTTTTCAACAGCACACAATACATAGGTTCAATATACACTTTATTGTACATATAAAATAATCTTTGGCATAATGGGGGAAAGTCCTGTCACAGCATACTGCCCCAGCCCAGCTCTGAATTTTTTGTTGTATAGGAATGCCTCAGGAAGAGAGACTTATGGTAGTTTGAAGGGCTGTGAAGTGTGTCCGACACCTATATGTGGAGCCTAAAGGGCTGTTACCAGGTACATAGGGATCCTGATAACCGAAACTCGACAAGTCTGATCCTAAGGATGCCATGACAACAAACATCAGCCGATACTTCACACATGGGAAGCTGGTATGAATTATATATAAGGGTATAATAGTTGAGTATATTTAACTACTGATACAAATTGGGGTTAAATAAGGCAAGTTGTGAATGCATGAAACTTGGCAGTGGCCCATATGAAGTGAAAGGTGTGCTGTGACTATGGAACAGTGTGACTGTAATGAAGGCCCCCAATTTAAAGTAATGTAAGGATATATATATATATATATATATATATATATATATATATATATATATATATATATATATATATATATATATATATATATATGGATAATACAGATTCAAAATGACTGAATTTTTTTAAATATATATATATATATATTATTTTGGGACTAATTTTAACTGATTCCAAGACATTCTTGATTGCATAACTTTGGTATATCAGGACATTTAAGACTATTGGGATCCATTCTGAATATTCCATTATTTTATTCTTGTGATAGTACATTTAGGATTCTTTTAATTTAGTTCACTGTGTCATTTAAATTTTAACTTTATAACTTAGAGAGACCAACTGCTTGTTGACTTCACTTCTTTTGTTTGCTTAATTTAAGACCTAGATTTGTAACACTTGCTGTAAAGCTATTTGTCTTCTGATTCTACTCACCTGTTTGTTGACTCCATCCATAACCCCTGTGGAGTATACAAACTGAAGTGGTTTTTCCAGATTTGTCTCCCCTGACACTGCTGTAATCTGCTGGATGAATGTCATACCAAGGAGATGATTGTCTTCAGTGTATTCAACTCTTTCACTGTGTCACAAACATTAGGAATAATCAGTCAATGAATCAATAATAAATAATCAATAAATTGTGGCTTAAAACAATTTAGTAATGTTCTATCTCAGTTAAAAGATCCCAAAAAAAATATTTCAACAAAAGGAATACGTATTTGAACATTTCAAATTCTACGGGGGAATAATAGAAAGAAAAGAAGAAAGAAAAAAAATATCATCCATGGGACATAACTCTATCAGCGAAGATGCAATTTTATTCCTGCTGGGTTCACATGTTTCAACAAAGCATTGTAATGTGCATTGTTACGGCAGCACAGATAAATTACTGTTAGACCAATAAACTGTTCTCATTTTGTGGTAGATGGTCCACCTCAATGAAATTCTTGTACATTTTAGAAGCAGTCCAACCAAATTCATATGCAGATTAATCAAAAGGTATTTCTCTTGAGCTACAGCATAGAAGCATTCCAAAATCAGTCACTCTTCATTAGCTATGCAACACTTAATCAACCACCTGTCAGTCCTTTACCAATACATTTGAGTCTGGTAAACACTTAATCAACCACCTGTCAGTCCTTTACCAATACATTTGAGTCTGGTAAACACTCAACTCCAATTTAAACTACTAATTCCTAAGGCTTGAGGTGATACTAGATTTGAAGGATTCTGGAGAATCCGGATCAATTACTTTCAAGTGTAATTAAATTAATTACAATTACTTTAAAATGCGATTAATTTAGTTACAATTATATTCAAATGTGATTAACTGTAAAAAAATTTAGTTGCAATTTTAGCTTGAATTGTAATTAATTTATTTAAGAATACATTCAGATGTCATCAGACTAATTATAATCACTTTCACATGTCATTAATTACAACTACATGTCAAAATTCATTTTTAATGTAACTATTAAAACAAATTAGCTTTTGAAATTTAACTTTTTATTTTTCTAATAAATCTGGTCAATATATATCTCTATACATCCCAAATGGTGTATTATGCTTGTTAAAGCCATGCATTTAATAAAAATGAATTATAACGTCTGCAGAAAAAAATGAAGATACTGTTTTACAAATAGATTATTTCAAAAGTCAAAATGCATTTTTATTTAAATTATGTACTGTAATTTAAAATCTAAGTTCACATTTTTAATTTAGTTTTTCATCATCACGTGATAGTGAAGTCATGCTGTAATGTTATTAATGAATCATGTGTTATGTAATCATAAAGTATTGCAATCATGAAATCATGTAGTCATGCAGCAATATGATATGAAATCAAGTGATCATGTAGTCATGCACTAATGTGATCACATAATTATGCAGTCATGCAATCATGCAGTCATGCACTAATGTAATCATACATTCATGCGATCATTAAATGATGTTATAAAGCATAATGATCATCTAATCATGCATTCATGTGATCTATAATTGAAGTGATTAAGTAATCATGCAGTAATAGGCTCACATATTCATGTGATTAAGCTGAATTGCCAAAAGCATGTAATCACCACAAACTCAGTACTTGCAATCACTGATTACAATAACTCCAGGTCTACATATGCTGAAATATTGAAACACATTTATTCTGTGATAACCCCCCTCCCCAACAAACTACATGAAATTGTTTAATAAAAAGAAGATTAGCAGGTCATACAAGACCTGTTACATGAAAAAACAATTGTTTCATTGTCACAAAGTACAAACTAGGGACTTAACCAATTCATCATCTTAGCTAAATTCATACAGCATCTTTGTATCTTTTTAAAGTAACAAGTAAAGTTCTTCATTATTTATGTAAGTCGGAATGCTCCTGATTTAGAAAAGGATTTCGAACCTTGTCATTTGCATCAGGCAAGTGCAACTTATTGTACACAACCATCCTGTGACCTGGTTTGATCTGGTTAAATTATATTATATGATATCAATTTAAAAATCACTATTCAGCCTGGAGAACAGTGCAGATGCCTCATTTACAAACACCATAAAATCTGGGTGTTAATGACATATGTTACTGTAAGCTTATATGGAAAAAATCGCATGAAAGACTTCTTGTAATTTTGTCAGATAAATATGTGAATATATGTATACAGAAGATAAAAAAAAACTAATTCAAGGCATAACACATGCTCTTACAAAGAACATAACTTTTTTTACTTTTTTAATTATTTTTTTTCATCTTGTTCTTGTGACTACCCATCCTTTCTGTAATCAATAATCTATCATGCAAAACTGAAAAGTAAAAATCATTGATTGTTTATCTATGTATGTCCATGTACTATGCAGATAGGTATGTATATTTTGTTTGTTTGATTAGGATTTTTAACATAACTTTAACATTTTTCATTCATATCGCTACAATGTCTGCAGTGAGGCAGTTTATAGTGATGACTAGCACTTGGGCATCATGCCTCAGACACATAGCATACCGTATTTTCCTGCATATATTCCGCACACGCAGATAATCTGCACCCTCATATAGCCCGCGGGTTTGGGGGTTTTGTGTAAAAAATCGTTGGCATAACCCGCACCTTTGTATAACCCGCAACCATAGATTCATGAACTTTTATGTGTATGTTCACATTGTCTACCATTACTGTTTTTAGAAGGACCGAATTCGTCAATACTCACACGTGGATGACGAACGATACTACAACTAATAAATTTTCACTCATCCGCCCAACATGCAAATTTGTATTTACGCTATCAAGTCAGTCTGCCCCGGTCCATAATCATCCCTCTGCATCAGTTCAAATGAGTCAGCCTGCCTCCACTATATTCCGGCTGGCAGTCGGCAGATTTGAATTTTGAAGCCAGGTACTTGTGAGCCAGATATGCGATGGTGTGAGGTTCTGAGACTGAATGCCACAATTGTCAATTTCGAATGTAGCTCGTATGACATCAATTAACTATTCAGGCTTGGTACACAGTGCTTGTGCGCGTAGGCTGTCTATATGAGCTGTGCCTCAACTACAGGCTACATAAACACGGACATTTCTAAATAATCTTGTATTCTTGTGAAGTGTAGATTCGAGTTTAAATAATTTCTTTCTGTTTAATTTAAAAAATGCCGAAACGAAAGTCTTACACAGCCGACTTCAAGCTAACTGCCATTGCGTATGCTAAAGTGCATGGCAATAGAGCCACAGGCAGAAAATTTGATATTGATGAGAGTGTAATCCAAGGTTGGAGAAAAGAAAAAGGAACGTTGGAGAAGATGAATCCACGAAAACGTGCTCGGCGCGAACCTAAAGCAAAATGGCCTCACCTTGAAGCTGACCTAAAATTAGGTAGTTATTTCAATTGAAAACAGAAAATATTGATTATGAAAACATGACGGATACGAAATTTTAAGTTTTATCCCGAAATGTTGATTTGGTCCCGATACCGTAAGTTGTTGTAAAGTCACCGTAGTAGCCATAATATCTAACCCTAGCAAAACAAAACTAGAACAATATATGTTATGTAGTTACGTTTTTCAAACAATATATTGAAAAATTATTATGTGTAAAAAAAATTGTGATATAGCCCGCACCCTTATATAACCCACACCCCCCCTGCGGGGTTTGTAAAATCTGGTATAACACGTGGGATATATGCGGGAAAATACGGTAATATTGCAACCAGTCACATTATCCTGACACCAGGCCGACCAGTCCTAACACTAACCTCTTAATGCTGAATGTCAAGCGAAGCAACAGTTCGTAACATTTTTGTAAGTCTTTGGTATGACTTGGCTGGGGATTGAACCCTCGACCTCCCACTTTGCAGTGGATGCACTAACCACTAGGCCACTGGAGAGGTTGTAGATAGGTAGATAATCCATTTATCAGTTTGTGTTGATATCCATTTTTCTATCACAGTGTCATAATAATGCATAAAGCTGAAGAATCAAAATACGCGATTTTAAAGTTTAGAAGAGTCTCAAATCTTTTACAATGTTCATATACGCAAATTGCCCCTGACTATTTATCTGTCCATCCATCCATCCACCTGTCCATATATCCACCCACACACCTCTCATCCATCCATCCATCCATCCATCCATCCATCCATCCATCTATGTATCTATCTATTTATTTATCTTACTTTTCAAATAAGACTGCATATGTGTCTGCAAAGCTGATGACATTGAAGTAGCATCTTTTTGGCAACATCTCCAGGAGCAGTAGCATGGCTGACTTGGCTTCCTCAATTCTGGTCACATCCATTGAACCTGTAATTGATAATTGCTTATTTACAGACTATGTAATCATATATCAAGGGAGCATGACAAATACATTTTTGTTTGTGTTAATATGGAAAGAGGGGTGTCTTTCACAATTGGATCTAGCTTAATATGGGAAGAGGGGTGTCTTTCACAATTGGATCTAGCTTAATATGGGAAGAGGGGTGTCTTTTATAATTAGAAATAGCATAATATCTGTATCCATCCTCAGTCCTTATTTTACAAATTGTCCATGGTAAATATTTACAAACTTTAAGGATATCTTTGATAATAAGCCCCCACTCACATGTACACATTCAGAAATCCACTCATATACATGTATACACATTCAGAAATCCACTCACATATACACAATCAGAAATCCACTCACATATACACAATCAGAAATCCACTCACATATACACAATCAGAAATCCACTCACATATACACAATCAGAAATCCACTCACATATACACAATCAGAAATCCACTCACATATACACAATCAGAAAGGATATATTTGATAAGATTTATATCCTTCCCACCTCAAATATCTTTACCATACATGCATGCCCTACATGAAGGATATCTTTGACTACATCCCCCAACATGGACCCTGAGTGGCTGAGTGGTCTAAAGTACTCACTGTTACGGATCACTGTCATCTCACCTCTGTCTGCGTGGGTTTGAGTCTCAGGCTTGGCCAATGTCGGTATGTGAGAAAGCTTGCAGGTAGCTTCTCATGGGTCGGTGGTTCTATCCAAGATTTTTCTGGGTTCTTCCCCAACCAATAATACTGACCGCCATGTATAGCCTATCTTGTGCTGAAAAATGGCAACAACAACATCCTGCAACACAAATCCACACAGAGATTTACAAAGATAACACACATACATACACAGATGTATGAAGGCTATCTTTGAGAACAACCCCTAACACACATACAAAGAGAGATTTACAAAGGATATATTTGACAACAACTCCCAACACACATACACACAGAGATTTATGAAGGATATTTTTGACAACTAATAATACACATACACACAGATTTTTATGACAGATATCTTTGACAACAACATCTCTCAACACACATACACACAGAGATTTACAAAGGATATATTTGACAACAATTCCCAACACACATACACACAAAGATTTATGAAGGATATTTTGACAACATCCCCTGGTTGGCCAGGTGTCAGGATAATGTGACTAGGATGGACATCATATTACATGTACATGGCATGATGCCTTAGTACTAGACATCACTATAAACTGTCACACTGCATGCATTGTAGTGATATGACTGAAATGTTTTTAAAGCTACCTTAAAAATATAAACCACACACATGCATAATCAGTCACATATGTGCATATTTTCAGTCACATATGTGCATATTTTCAGTCACATATGTGCATATTTTCAGTTTTTATATGTGCATAATATTAATCACATATGTTAATAATGTAGGTCACATATGTTAATTATATCAGTCACATATGTTAACATCATGTCACATATGTTAATAATGTCAGTCACATATGCTAATTATACATAATATGTCACATATGTTAATTATATCAGTCACATATGTTAATAATATCAGTCACATATGTTAATAATATCAGTCACATATGTTAATAATATCAGTCACAGTTACATATGTTAATTATATCAGTCACATATGTTAATATCATGTCACATATGTTAATAATGTCAGTCACATATGTTAATTATACATAATATCAGTCACATATGTTAATAATATCAGTCACATATGTTAATAATATCAGTCACATATGTTAATAATATGTCACATATGTTAATAATATCAGTAACATATGTTAATAATATCAGTCACATATGTTAATAATATCAGTCACATATGTTAATAATATCAGTAACATATGTTAATAATATCAGTCACATATGTTAATTATATCAGTCACATATGTTAATAATATCAGTCACATATGTTAATAATATTAGTCACATATGTTAATAATATCAGTCACATATGTTAAATATATCAGTTACATATGTTAATTATATCAGTAACATATGTTAATTATATCAGTCACATATGTTAATATCATGTCACATATGTTAATAATATCAGTCACATATGTTAATTATATCAGTCACATATGTTAATAATGTCAGTCACATATGTTAATAATATCATTCACATATGTTAATAATATCAGTCACATATCTTCATTTTAATTATTAGTCACATATGTGCATATTACCAATATTTGACAGTATGAATGAAGTGTACTTACCTGATGTGTTGATGAGAAAGATAAACTCTCCACACTCAAATTCAGGTGAAGGTGGAAGTTCAGGGAAATAATGTATCATGAGAATATCCTGCTGAAGAAAACCATCTGAAACAGAATACAAAAATTATATTATTAAAATGTTCCCTCAGTGCAAGGTTATTCATTATAAAATCATTATTGTGTACGGTTATTCATTATAAAATCATTATAGTGTACGGTTATTCATTATAAAATCATTATTGTTTTAAGGCTCCTCATCATAACAAGGATTCTGTCATAAGGTCCTTCATTTTAACAATTTCTGTTCAACAGCCTTATTTCATATGCAGTTAGAAGGGTTGAGTTCCCCAGCAAAAATATCAATCCCATGATGTACATGTTCTGAAGGTAAAATGTCTGTCCCATGATGTACATGTTATGAAGGTAAAATATCAGTCCCATGATGTATATGTTCTGAAGGTAAAATGTCTGTCCCATGATGTACATGTTCTGAAGGTAAAATATCAGTACCATGATGTACATGTTCTGAAGGTAAAATGTCAGTACCATGATGTACATGTTCTGAAAGTAAAATGTCAGTACCATGATGTACATGTTCTGAAGGTAAAATATCAGTCCCATGATGTACATGTTCTGAAGGTAAAATATCAGTCCCATGATGTACATGTTCTGAAGGTAAAATATCAGTCCCATGATGTACATGTTCTGAAGGTAAAATATCAGTCCCATGATGTACATGTTCTGAAGGTAAAATATCAGTCCCATGATGTACATGTTCTGAAGGTAAAATATCAGTCCCATGATGTACATGTTCTGAAGGTAAAATGTCAGTACCATGATGTACATGTTCTGAAGGTAAAATGTCAGTCCAATGATATACATGTTATACAGGTAAAATGTCAGTCCTGTTGTGTATATGTTCTATAGGCAAAATGTCTGTCACATGATGTACATGTTCTGTAGGTAAAATGTCTGTCACATAATGTAAGTGTTCTGTAGGTAAAATGTCAGTCCTGTTGTGTATATGTTCTATAGGCAAAATGTCTGTCACATGATGTACATGTTCTGTAGGTAAAATGTCTGTCACATGATGTACATGTTCTGTAGGTAAAATGTCTGTCACATAATGTAAGTGTTCTGTTGGTAAAATGTCAGTCACATGATGTACATATTCTGTAGGTAAAATGTCAGTCACATGATGTACATGTTCTGTAGGTAAAATGTCTGTCACATAATGTAAGTGTTCTGTTGGTAAAATGTCAGTCACATGATGTACATATTCTGTAGGTAAAATGTCAGTCACATGATGTACATGTTCTGTAGGTAAAATGTCTGTCACATAATGTAAGTGTTCTGTTGGTAAAATGTCAGTCACATGATGTACATATTCTGTAGGTAAAATGTCAGTCACATGATGTACATGTTCTGTAGGTACTGTATCAGTCCATCATATACATGTTGTGCAGGTAAAATGTCATCCCCTTGATGTACATTTTCTGTAGGTAAAATATCAGTTCCATTATGTACCTGTTCTGTAGGTAAAATATCAGTTCCATGAGGAACATTTTCTATAAGTACAAAATCAGTCCCATGATGTTCAGTTGGTAATGATTTGACATGCTGAAAGAGTTAATTTACGCTTGTCATCTACTGTCAGACTGTATTGCTATTGTGACATGCATGTACTTTAATGTTCATTATGACACAATAGTTCCTTCATGTTGTTTACTGTGGCATTTACACTTGCACAATGTATTCTCTTAATTTTTATTTTCCTATAAAATTCCTCAAATTTACTTTGCAACTATAAAATAGATATGGGTTAGGAAAATTTTCACAAACAATGTATCAATCAGAAATTACTGAATATATAAATATATCCATTGATATTGACATTAGAAATATATCCATTGATATTGACATTAGAAATATATCCATTGATATTGACATTAGAAATATATCCATTGATATTGATATTTGAAATATATCCATTGATATTGACATTAGAAATATATCCATTGATATTGACATTAGAAATATATCCATTGATATTGACATTAGAAATATATCCATTGATTCACTTAGGTCTAAGATTAAGGAAGCCATACTTATTCTGTAACTTAAAGTAAATGATCTTGTTCTATCTTGACCTATTACATATCATACTCAAATCAAACACATCATTTATAAGGCCTAGCTGTGTACACTCATACTCAAATCAAACACATCATTCATAAGGCCTAGCTGTGTACACTCATACTCAAATCAAACACATCATTCATAAGGCCTAGCTGTGTACACTCACATTCAAATCAAACACATCATTCATAAAGCCTAGCTGTGTACACTTATTACATATTAAACACATCATTCATAAGGCCTAGCTGTGTACACTCATACTCAAATCAAACACATCATTCATAAGGCCTAGCTGTGTACACTCATACTCAAGTCAAACACATCATTCATAAGGCCTAGCTGTGTACACTTATTACATATTAAACACATCATTTATAAGGCCTAGCTGTGTACACTCATACTCAAATCAAACACATCATTCATAAGGCCTAGCTGTGTACACTCATACTCAAATCAAACACATCATTCATAAGGCCTAGCTGTGTACACTCACATTCAAATCAAACACAGCATTCATAAGGCCTAGCTGTGTACACTCATACTCAAATCAAACACATCATTCATAAGGCCTAGCTGTGTACACTCATACTCAAATCAAACACATCATTCATAAAGCTAGCTTTGTACTCTGATACTCAAATTAACCAAATCATTCATAAAGCCTAGCTGTGTACTATCATACCACATCATTGCAATATCAAAACAAAATATATAGGTTACTGAAGAAAAAAAAACCACTGTACACATTTATATTTGTATTAAAACTGAAGAAAAGCAGTGGGATACATTTTCTTTAGATCTTCATCTCTGTTCAAGATTACAGAACTCTGGAGTGCAACCTTAAGTGAGTTCAGCATGTATAGATGTAGGCTGTTCAAATTCTGAGCACATGGCATACACAAATAAATACAAGAATGATATATAGTTTTGGTTCTCAAACTCGCATTGAAACCCTCACAATTTATTCCTGAAGAATGTAGCAGTGTATGAAAATTTATTCTAAAACATTATATGAACAACCTAGTCAAATGCAATAAATAAATACGATAATAAATCTCTCATAAATTCACATCTAAGAAGTATTGGTTTTTTTCCAAGCAATAAAATAAAACTCAACTTGCATGATATAAAATAAACACTCACATTTTCCAATAATGCATGTGTTATATTCAAGCCCTGGTCTTTTAATACAATTTTAACTTTTAATATACTTCTTATGAAAGAATGAAATGCACCTACTTTCATTTGGAGATCCTCTTTCAAGAATGGCATGAGGGAGATAACTCTCTTCATACTGTATAACCACACTAATGTCATGATCAAAGTTAAATGTATAATCTTCTGCAAGGCTAACCTAAAATGACAGAAAATTACATAGTGTATTATGTATTTCAAATAAATATCCAACTGTGATGCAATGACCACTATATGCCATTACATTATTACAGCAATGACTCACAATAAGGCCCTTCATTATAACACTGTTTCTGGTACATAGCCTTTCATTGACCTTCACTGTTACACTGTCCCTTTTATAAGGCCCTTCAATATAACACTGTTTATGTTACAAAGCCTTTCATTGGCCTTCACTGTTACACTGTCCCTTTTATAAGATCCTTCACTATAACACTTTCTGTTACAAAGCTTTCATTGGCATTCACTGTTACACTGTCCCTTTCATAAGGCCCTTGAATATAACACTGTTTATGTTACAAAGCTTTCATTGGCCTTCACTGTTGCACTGTCCCTTTTATAAGTCCCCTCAATATAACACTTTTTGTTACAAAGCCTTTCATTGGCTGTCACTGTTACACTGTTCTTTATATAAGGCCCTTCATTATAACACTTTCTGGTACAAAGCTTTTCATTGGCCTTCACTATTACACTGTCCCTTTTATAAGGTCCTTTTTGATCATTTTAAATTTTAGAGCACAGATTTGTACAGGTTTTGCTGTATTAATGAAATGTCAAAATAACAGTGGGAAATACAATAGCAGTCCCTTTTATAAGGCCCTTTTTACATCACTGTTCCTGATATAAGGTCTTTCATTATAACATGATTCCTGTTAATAGACCATTCATTATAACACTTTTCCTGTAATAGGTGTCTTTCATATAACACTGTTCCAGTTATAAAGCCCTTCATTAACATGGTTCCTGTTATAAAGCCCTTCATTAACATTGTTCCTGTTATAAAGTCCTTCATTAACATGGTTACAGTTATAAAGCCCTTCATTAACATGGTTCCTGTTATAAAGCCGTTCATTAACATGGTTCTGGTTATCAGACCATTCATTACAACAAGATTCCTGGTATAAAGCATGTACAAGTATGAATTCCATTTTATTTTGTGTACATGTATTTTCTTATACAACATCTTCACTGTAACTCTATGGAGAGGTTTATAATGAGGGAATGATGTATAAGGTCTAAATTAATATAAAAAAATTAAATATATTTGCTCAATATAATTTTTGATTGTTCAAATGTTAGAGCTCAGGTTTATGCACTTTACTGTATTGTTGAAATGTCAAAATAACTGCAGGAAACACAATCACCTGGCAATTTATGAAGTGAGTGGTTTCTAGATGAGTTGAGCTGTTGTTATTTTTTTGTTTTGGGTTTGGCACCTTTTCTCAGAGCAAGAAAGGCTACAAATGGCAGCCAGTATAACTGGTGGTGGAAGAACACAGGAAACCCCAGTAAGGACCACTAACCCACATGAAGCTCACATACCCACATATATGGCTGAGCCCAAGATTCAAACCCACTTAGACATAGGTGACATGACAGCGATTGGTAAAGGCAAGCACTTTAGAGAAATCTGCTGCCTGGGACCCTATTCTAGTTGTTGGAAATGATATAACAAGAGGCAAAAGATGTATCAGTCAAGTCTGAATTCCAAGTTGGTTTATGAAAGACTATTGCAAACAATAATTCCATGAAAAGCAATTTCTTGCCTGTTCTACTATGACATAGTCCAAAATTTTTCATTGTCATGCAAACAAGAAAGGAGGTCACTGTGTTCTAAACAGTATGTCAATAAGGTTGTTAACATCTCTAAAATAAATACCGGTATGCCAATCAAATTTTAACAGTATTTTAATGAGGTTGTTAATATCTCTAATATAAATATGCCAATCAAATTACAACAGTATGTCAATGAGGTTGTTAATATCTCTAACAGTTCCATTCGTAAATATCTTTCAGTTGATGCCACTAAAACACTTGAGTGTTCATTAGTACTTTCAAGACTGGACTATTGTAACTCAATTCTGTCTGGTTCGTCACAATATTTACTCCAGAAACTTCAAAAAGTTCAAAACACAGCTGCACGGATCATCTTTAGAGTACCTCGATCAGAGCACACCTCACCACTGTTCTGTACCCTACACTGGCTATCGATTCGATGCAGAATCAAACACAAAATTTGTTCCCTGTGCTATATTTCAATGACAGACTCCAGTCCAACATACCTATCCAGCCTCACCCATGTGTATACACCAGCTGGATACTTATGCTCTTCTTCTGATAATCGTATACTCATTGTTCCCAAGGTGAAAACAAAATCATATGGACAACATTTGTTTGCACACCAGGGTCCAGCAATGTAGAACGAATTGCCCATTGAAAATTAGACACAAAGATACACAGTGATCCCTTGTAAGAGTGCTCTTAAGACTCACCTGTTTCGACTGCAGGGACAAACTTAGCAACCTAATCATGTTTTGTAGGTTATATGTTTTCAGCATGTTTTTATGTTTTCCAATTTCATTGTTTTTGTCATTTGTCATTTATTGTTCTGTAGTGTAGTCATATCATTAATGATGGTATAAAGCGCTTAGAGCTTCGAAAAATTAGGCGCTATACAAAGTCCTCATTATTATTATTATTATTATTATTATTATTATTATTATTATTATTATTATATAAATATGCCAATCAAATTACAACAGTATGTCAATGAGGTTGTTAATATCTCTAATCTAAATATGCCAATCAAATTTCATGACTGTATGCACAAACATAATTGCTGGAGCATGAACAGTAGGTACCTGTGACCTAGTTTGGGCCATGGTAAGTAGTACCCTGGAAGATGTATATAAACATAAAATGTTACGATTTACCTAATATGTTGTTGTTGTTGTAGGGTTTAATGCCATTTTTCAGCACGTGATAGGCTATACATGGCCATCATTATTATTGGTGGAAGAAGAATCCGGGTAAAAAAAAACAGCAATAACCACCAACCCATGAGAAGCTACTGGCAAGCTTTCTCACACATTGGCCAAATCTGAGACTCAAAACACACGCAGACTGAGGTGAGATGGCAGCAATCCGTAATGGAGAGTGCTTTAGACCACTTGGCCACTCGAGGCCAATATTTACCTAATATAAAAAAATAGAAAATTTACCTAATGTATTTAATAAGACTGTAATCACTGTATCATGTCTATGTTTCCCAGCTGAGACAGCAAATTGATATTAGATCAAGGACTTAATATTTTGGAAAGAGAACAGCATAATAAAAACATACAAAACATTTGCCTTAAAAAGAAATTTTTCAAATAAAAAAGAACATGCATCTCGAGACACTATAATTATTTTTAATCTACTAGGCCTAATAACTACTGTAGTAATTTGGTTGATTATAAACTTTTCATTGCTAAGACTTGATGTAAATACAGTGCTCTAACTCAACGTCATTTTACACATATGTATCAGCTTATTACCACCCATGTGATTAAGAACACAATCAGGGTCTTCAGTGTTCATTAAGATTGCTGTAATATTATAAAGCTCTTAGCAGACACGGATCATGCACAATACAAAGCCAATAACAGCAAACCTAGCTTCCATCTCTTCCATAAATGATAAGTTCTGTCAAAATAACTAATGGTGTATTTAAAAAACTCACCAAAGCAACCTTTTTTTCTGATGTGTATTCCACATGGATTTTCTCCTTGGGTGAATCAACATTCTTTATTCTGACATTTCCATTTATGAGTAATGTAAAATCCACTTCATATGCTGTTCTGTTACATGCAACAAAATGGCCATCCTTCAGCATTTCAGAGTCAGGTAACACTGGAATTAGATGTAAGAAGTTTTCATTGCATGACATCATCTGAATTATCATCTACTACCATTTTCATTGCCTGACATCATCCAAATCGCATCCATCACTATTTAATTATTGTATGTTGTATAAAATCTCTCCTAAAACTAATTAAACAACCTCTTCTCTTTCTCTCTATGAAGGAGGGGTGGTGATACTTTTTCCTAAATATTCTGTTCTAGAATCAACCCTTAATGACTTTTAAAAAATAACCTTTTTTTCATTCAATTTGTTTATTGGGAAAAGATTCCTATTATTTTTACACCTGGACCAATGTTGTTCACTGCATTTATAAAACAATATTTCCAGCAACAGTGAATTCCATGAAAACTGATACCCCACAAAATCGTTAACCCATTATAAAATATTAAAACAGAAAGTTGAATCAAAAGAGTAGACATTGAACTACAACTGCATATTGTGACAGCAGATCATAGTGTATGAAATTAAAACTTGAGTGTGTGTTATGTAAACCAATAAACTGAATGAACAGAGTAGACCCTGACATACAAGTATGTGTTATGTAAACCAATAAACTGAATGAACAGAGTAGACCCTGACATACAAGTGTGTGTTATGTAAACCAATAAACTGAATGAACAGAGTAGACCCTGACATACAAGTTTGTGTTATGTAGACCAATAAACTGAATGAACAGAGTAGACCCTGACATACAAGTATGTGTTATGTAAACCAATAAGCTGAATGAACAGAGTAGACCCTGACATACAAGTATGTGTTATGTAAACCAATAAGCTGAATGAACAGAGTAGACCCTGACATACAAGTGTGTGTTATGTAAACCAATAAACTGAATGAACAGAGTAGACACTGACATACAAGTGTGTGCTATGTAAACCAATAAACTGAATGAACAGAGTAGACCTTGACATACAAGTATGTGTTATGTAAACCAATAAACTGAATGAACAGAGTAGACCCTGACATACAAGTGTGTGTTATGTAAACCAATAAACTGAATGAACAGAGTAGACCCTGACATACAAGTGTGTGCTATGTAAACCAATAAACTGAATGAACAGAGTAGACCCTGACATACAAGTGTGTGCTATGTAAACCAATAAACTGAATGAACAGAGTAGACCCTGACATACAAGTATGTGTTATGTAAACCAATAAGCTGAATGAACAGAGTAGACCCTGACATACAAGTGTGTGTTATGTAAACCAATAAACTGAATGAACAGAGTAGACCCTGACATACAAGTGTGTGTTATGTAAACCAATAACCTGAATGAACAGAGTAGACCCTGACATACAAGTGTGTGTTATGTAAACCAATAACCTGAATGAACAGAGTAGATCCTGACATACAAGTGTGTGCTATGTAAACCAATAAACTGAATGAACAGAGTAGACCCTGACATACAAGTGTGTGCTATGTAAACCAATAAACTGAATGAACAGAGTAGACCCTGACATACAAGTGTGTGTTATGTAAACCAATAAACTGAATGAACAGAGTAGACCCTGACATACAAGTGTGTGTTATGTAAACCAATAAACTGAATGAACAGAGTAGACCCTGACATACAAGTGTGTGTTATGTAAACCAATAAACTGAATGAACAGAGTAGACCCTGACATACAAGTGTGTGTTATGTAAACCAATAAACTGAATGAGCAGAGTAGACCCTGACATACAAGTGTGTGTTATGTAAACCAATAAACTGAATGAACAGAGTAGACCCTGACATACAAGTATGTGTTATGTAAACCAATAAACTGAATGAACAGAGTAGACCCTGACATACAAGTGTGTGTTATGTAAACCAATAAACTGAATGAACAGAGTAGACCCTGACATACAAGTATGTGTTATGTAAACCAAAAAACTGAATGAACAGAGTACACCCTGACATAGAAGCGTGTGTGTGTTATGTAAATCAATGAACTAAATGAACAGAGTAGACCCTGACATACAAGTGTGTGTTATGTAAACCAATAAACTGAATGAACAGAGTAGACCCTGACATACAAGTGTGTGTTATGTAAACCAATAAACTGAATGAACAGAGTAGACCCTGACATACAAGTATGTGTTATGTAAACCAATAAACTGAATGAACAAAGTAGACCCTAACATACAAGTGTGTGTTATGTAAACCAATAAACTGAATGAACAGAGTAGACCCTGACATACAAGTGTGTGTTATGTAAACCAATAAACTGAATGAACAGAGTAGACCCTGACATACAAGTGTGTGTTATGTAAACCAATAAACTGAATGAACAGAGTAGACCCTGACATACAAGTGTGTGTTATGTAAACCAATAAACTGAATGAACAGAGTAGACCCTGACACACAAGTATGTGTTATGTAAACCAATAAACTGAATGAACAGAGTAGACCCTGACTTACAAGTATGTGTTATGTAAACCAATAAACTGAATGAACAGAGTAGACCCTGACTTACAAGTGTGTGTTATGTAAACCAATAAACTGAATGAACAGAGTAGACACTGACATACAAGTGTGTGTTATGCAAACCAATAAACTGAATGAACAGAGTAGACCCTGACATACAAGTATGTGTTATGTAAACCAATACGCTGAATGAACAGATTAGACCCTGACATACAAGTATGTGTTATGTAAACCAATAAACTGAATGAACAGAGTAGACCCTGACATACAAGTGTGTGTTATGTAAACCAATAAACTGTATAAACAGAGTAGACCCTGACATATAAGTATGTGTTATGTTAACCAATAAACTGAATGAACAGAGTAGACCCTGACATACAAGTGTGTGTTATGTAAACCAATAAAATAAATGAACAGAGTAGACCCTGACAAACATGTGTGTATTATGTAAACCAATAAACTGAATGAACAGAGTAGACCCTGACATACAAGTGTGTGTTATGTAAACCAATAAACTGAATGAACAGAGTAGACCCTGACATACAAGTGTGTGTTATGTAAACCAATAAACTGAATGAACAGAGTAGACCCTGACATACAAGTATGTGTTATGTAAACCAATAAACTGAATGAACAGAGTAGACCCTGACATACAAGTATGTGTTATGTAAACCAAAAAACTGAATGAACAGAGTAGACCCTGACATACAAGTATGTGTTATGTAAACCAATAAACTGAACGAACAGAGTAGACCCTGACATACAAGTATGTGTTATGTAAACCAATAAACTGAATGAACAGAGTAGACCCTGACATACAAGTGTGTGTTATGTAAACCAATAAACTGAATGAACAGAGTAGACCCTGACATACAAGTGTGTGTTATGTAAACCAATAAACTGAATGAACAGAGTAGACCCTGACATAAAAGTATGTGTTATGTAAACCAATAAACTGAATGAACAGAATAGACCCTGACATACAAGTGTGTGTTATGTAAACCAATAAACTGAATGAACAGAGTAGACCCTGACATACAAGTGTGTGTTATGTAAACCAATAAACTGAATGAACAGAGTAGACCCTGACATACAAGTATGTGTTATGTAAACCAATCAGCTGAATGAACAGAGTAGACCCTGACATATAAGTATGTGTTATGTAACCCAATAAACTGAATGAACAGAGTACACCCTGACATACAAGTGTGTGTTATGTAAACCATTAAGCTGAATGAACAGAGTAGACCCTGACATACAAGTGTGTGTTTTGTGAACCAATAAACTGAATGAACAGAGTAGACCCTGACATACAAGTGTGTGTTATGTAAACCAATAAACTGAATGAACAGAGTAGACCATGACATACAAGTGTGTGTTATGTAAACCAATAAACTGAATGAACAGAGTAGACCCTGACATACAAGTATGTGTTATGTAAACCAATAAGCTGAATGAACAGAGTAGACCCTGACATACAAGTGTGTGTTATGTAAACCAATAAACTGAATGAACAGAGTAGACCCTGACATACAAGTGTGTGTAATGTAAACCAATAAACTGAATGAACAGAGTAGACCCTGACATACAAGTGTGTGTTATGTAAACCAATAAACTGAATGAACAGAGTAGACCCTGACATATAAGTCTGTGTTATGTAAACCAATAAGCTGAATGAACAGAGTAGACCCTGACATACAAGTGTGTGTTATGTAAACCAATAAACTGAATGAACAGAGAAGACACTGACATACAAGTGTGTGTTATGTAAACCAATAAACTGAATGAACAGAGTAGACCCTGACATACAAGAATGGGGTATGTAAACCAATAAACTGAATGAACAGAGTAGACCCTGACATACAAGTAAGTGTTATGTAAACCTATAAACTGAATGAATAGAGTAGACCCTGACATACAAGTATGTGTTATGCAAACCAATAAACTGAATGAACAGAGTAGACCCTGACATACAAGTGTGTGTTATGTAAACCAATAAACTGAATGAACAGAGTAGACCCTGACATACAAGTATTTGTTATGTAAACCAATAAACTGAATGAACAGAGTAGACCCTGACATACAAGAATGGGGTATGTAAACCAATAAACTGAATGAACAGAGTAGACCCTGACATACAAGTGTGTGTTATGTAAACCAATAAACTGAATGAACAGAGTAGATCCTGACATACAAGTGTGTGCTATGTAAACCAATAAACTGAATGAACAGAGTAGACCCTGACATACAAGTGTGTGTTATGTAAACCAATAAACTGAATGAACAGAGTAGACCCGGACATACAAGTAAGTGTTATGTAAACCTATAAACTGAATGAACAGAGTAGACCCTGACATACAAGTGTGTGTTATTTAAACCAATAAACTGAATGAACAGAGTAGACCCTGACATACAAGTGTGTGTTATGTAAACCAATAAACTGAATGAACAGAGTAGACCCTGACATACAAGTGTGTGTTATGTAAACCAATAAGCTGAATGAACAGAGTAGACAATGACATACAAGTATGTGTTATGTAAACCAAGAAGCTGAATGAACAGAGTAGACCCTGACATACAAGTGTGTTATGTAAACCAATAAACTGAATGAACAGAGTAGACCCTGACATAAAAGTATGTGTTATGTAAACCAATAAACTGAATGAACAGAGTAGACCCTGACATACAAGTGTATGTTATGTAAACCAATAAACTGAATGAACAGAGTAGACCCTGACATACAAGTATGTGTTATGTAAACCAATAAACTGAATGAACAGAGTAGACCCTGACATACAAGTGTGTGTTATGTAAACCAATAAACTGAATGAACAGAGTAGACCCTGACATACAAGTTTGTGTTATGTAGACCAATAAACTGAATGAACAGAGTAGACCCTGACATACAAGTATGTGTTATGTAAACCAATAAGCTGAATGAACAGAGTAGACCCTGACATACAAGTATGTGTTATGTAAACCAATAAGCTGAATGAACAGAGTAGACCCTGACATACAAGTGTGTGTTATGTAAACCAATAAACTGAATGAACAGAGTAGACACTGACATACAAGTGTGTGCTATGTAAACCAATAAACTGAATGAACAGAGTAGACCCTGACATATAAGTGTGTGTTATGTAAACCAATAAACTGAATGAACAGAGTAGACCCTGACATACAAGTGTGTGTTATGTAAACCAATAAACTGAATGAACAGAGTAGAACCTGACATACAAGTGTGTGCTATGTAAACCAATAAACTGAATGAACAGAGAAGACCCTGACATACAAGTGTGTGCTATGTAAACCAATAAACTGAATGAACAGAGTAGACCCTGACATACAAGTGTGTGTTATGTAAACCAATAAGCTGAATGAACAGAGTTGACCCTGACATACAAGTATGTGTTATGTAAACCAATAAGCTGAATGAACAGAGTAGACCCTGACATACAAGTGTGTGTTATGTAAACCAATAAACTGAATGAACAGAGTAGACCCTGACATACAAGTGTGTGTTATGTAAACCAATAACCTGAATGAACAGAGTAGACCCTGACATACAAGTGTGTGTTATGTAAACCAATAAACTGAATGAACAGAGTAGATCCTGACATACAAGTGTGTGCTATGTAAACCAATAAACTGAATGAACAGAGTAGACCCTGACATACAAGTGTGTGTTATGTAAACCAATAAACTGAATGAACAGAGTAGACCCTGACATACAAGTGTGTGTTATGTAAACCAATAAACTGAATGAACAGAGTACACCCTGACAAACAAGTGTGTGTTATGTAAACCAATAAACTGAATGAACAGAGTAGACCCTGACATACAAGTGTGTGTTATGTAAACCAAAAAACTGAATGAACAGAGTAGACCCTGACATACAAGTGTGTGTTGTGTAAACCAATAAACTGAATGAAAAGAGTAGACCCTGACATACAAGTGTGTTATGTAAACCAATAAACTGAATGAACAGAGTAGACCCTGACATACAAGTATGTGTTATGTAAACCAATAAACTGAATGAACAGAGTAGACCCTGACATACAAGTGTGTGTTATCTAAACCAATAAACTGAATGAACAGAGTAGACCCTGACATACAAGTGTGTGTTATGTAAACCAATAAACTGAATGAACAGAGTAGACCATGACATACAAGTGTGTGTTATGTAAACCAATAAACTGAATGAACAGAGTAGACCCTGACATACAAGTATGTGTTATGTAAACCAATAAACTGAATGAACAGAGTAGACCCTGACATACAAGTATGTGTTATAATAAACCAAAAAACTGAATGAACAGAGTAGACCCTGACATACAAGCGTGTGTGTGTTATGTAAATCAATGAACTAAATGAACAGAGTAGACCCTGACATACAAGTGTGTGTTATGTAAACCAATAAACTGAATGAACAGAGTAGACCCTGACATACAAGTGTGTGTTATGTAAACCAATAAACTGAATGAACAGAGTAGACCCTGACATACAAGTATGTGTTATGTAAACCAATAAACTGAATGAACAGAGTAGACCCTAACATACAAGTGTGTGTTATGTAAACCAATAAAATGAATGAACAGAGTAGAACCTGACAAACAAGTGTGTGTTATGTAAACCAATAAACTGAATGAACAGAGTAGACCCTGACATACAAGTGTGTCTTATGTAAACCAATAAACTGAATGAACAGAGTAGACCCTGACATACAAGTGTGTGTTATGTAAACCAATAAACTGAATGAACAGAGTAGACCCTGACATACAAGTATGTGTTATGTAAACCAATAAACTGCATGAACAGAGTAGACCCTGACTTACAAGTATGTGTTATGTAAACCAATAAACTGAATGAACAGAGTAGACCCTGACTTACAAGTGTGTGTTATGTAAACCAATAAACTGAATGAACAGAGTAGACACTGACATACAAGTGTGTGTTATGTAAACCAATAAACTGAATGAACAGAGTAGACCCTGACATACAAGTATGTGTTATGTAAACCAATAAGCTGAATGAACAGATTAGACCCTGACATACAAGTATGTGTTATGTAAACCAATAAACTGAATGAACAGAGTAGACCCTGACATACAAGTGTGTGTTATGTAAACCAATAAACTGTATGAACAGCGTAGACCCTGACATATAAGTATGTGTTATGTTAACCAATAAACTGAATGAACAGAGTAGACCCTGACATACAAGTGTGTTATGTAAACCAATAAAATAAATGAACAGAGTAGACCCTGACATACGTGTGTGTATTATGTAAACCAATAAACTGAATGAACAGAGTAGACCCTGACATACAAGTGTGTGTTATGTAAACCAATAAACTGAATGAACAGAGTAGACCCTGACATACAAGTGTGTGTTATGCAAACAAATAAACTGAATAAACAGAGTAGACCCTGACATACAAGTGTGTGTTATGTAAACCAATAAACTGAATGAACAGAGTAGACCCTGACATACAAGTGTGTGTTATGTAAACCAATAAACTGAATGAACAGAGTAGAACCTGACATACAAGTGTGTGCTATGTAAACCAATAAACTGAATGAACAGAGAAGACCCTGACATACAAGTGTGTGCTATGTAAACCAATAAACTGAATGAACAGAGTAGACCCTGACATACAAGTGTGTGTTATGTAAACCAATAAGCTGAATGAACAGAGTTGACCCTGACATACAAGTATGTGTTATGTAAACCAATAAGCTGAATGAACAGAGTAGACCCTGACATACAAGTGTGTGTTATGTAAACCAATAAACTGAATGAACAGAGTAGACCCTGACATACAAGTGTGTGTTATGTAAACCAATAACCTGAATGAACAGAGTAGACCCTGACATACAAGTGTGTGTTATGTAAACCAATAAACTGAATGAACAGAGTAGATCCTGACATACAAGTGTGTGCTATGTAAACCAATAAATTGAATGAACAGAGTAGACCCTGACATACAAGTGTGTGTTATGTAAACCAATAAACTGAATGAACAGAGTAGACCCTGACATACAAGTGTGTGTTATGTAAACCAATAAACTGAATGAACAGAGTACACCCTGACAAACAAGTGTGTGTTATGTAAACCAATAAACTGAATGAACAGAGTAGACCCTGACATACAAGTGTGTGTTATGTAAACCAAAAAACTGAATGAACAGAGTAGACCCTGACATACAAGTGTGTGTTATGTAAACCAATAAACTGAATGAACAGAGTAGACCCTGACATACAAGTGTGTTATGTAAACCAATAAACTGAATGAACAGAGTAGACCCTGACATACAAGTGTGTGTTATGTAAACCAATAAACTGAATGAACAGAGTAGACCCTGACATACAAGTGTGTGTTATCTAAACCAATAAACTGAATGAACAGAGTAGACCCTGACATACAAGTGTGTGTTATGTAAACCAATAAACTGAATGAACAGAGTAGACCCTGACATACAAGTATGTGTTATGTAAACCAATAAACTGAAAGAACAGAGTAGACCCTGACATACAAGTATGTGTTATAATAAACCAAAAAACTGAATGAACAGAGTAGACCCTGACATACAAGCGTGTGTGTGTTATGTAAATCAATGAACTAAATGAACAGAGTAGACCCTGACATACAAGTGTGTCTTATGTAAACCAATAAACTGAATGAACAGAGTAGACCCTGACAAACAAGTGTGTGTTATGTAAACCAATAAACTGAATGAACAGAGTAGACCCTGACATACAAGTATGTGTTATGTAAACCAATAAACTGAATGAACAGAGTAGACCCTAACATACAAGTGTGTGTTATGTAAACCAATAAAATGAATGAACAGAGTAGAACCTGACAAACAAGTGTGTGTTATGTAAACCAATAAACTGAATGAACAGAGTAGACCCTGACATACAAGTGTGTCTTATGTAAACCAATAAACTGAATGAACAGAGTAGACCCTGACATACAAGTGTGTGTTATGTAAACCAATAAACTGAATGAACAGAGTAGACCCTGACATACAAGTATGTGTTATGTAAACCAATAAACTGAATGAACAGAGTAGACCCTCACTTACAAGTATGTGTTATGTAAACCAATAAACTGAATGAACAGAGTAGACCCTGACTTACAAGTGTGTGTTATGTAAACCAATAAACTCAATGAACAGAGTAGACACTGACATACAAGTGTGTGTTATGTAAACAAATAAACTGAATGAACAGAGTAGACCCTGACATACAAGTATGTGTTATGTAAACCAATAAGCTGAATGAACAGATTAGACCCTGACATACAAGTATGTGTTATGTAAACCAATAAACTGAATGAACAGAGTAGACCCTGACATACAAGTGTGTGTTATGTAAACCAATAAACTGTATGAACAGCATAGACCCTGACATATAAGTATGTGTTATGTTAACCAATAAACTGAATGAACAGAGTAGACCCTGACATACAAGTGTGTTATGTAAACCAATAAAATAAATGAACAGAGTAGACCCTGACATACATGTGTGTATTATGTAAACCAATAAACTGAATGAACAGAGTAGACCCTGACATACAAGTGTGTGTTATGTAAACCAATAAACTGAATGAACAGAGTAGACCCTGACATACAAGTGTGTGTTATGCAAACCAATAAACTGAATGAACAGAGTAGACCCTGACATACAAGTATGTGTTATGTAAACCAATAAACTGAATGAACATAGTAGACCCTGACATACAAGTATGTGTTATGTAAACCAATAAACTGAATGAACAGAGTAGACCCTGACATACAGGTGTGTGTTATGTAAACCAATAAACTGAATGAACAGAGTAGACCCTGACATACAAGTGTGTGTTATGTAAACCAATAAACTGAATGAACAGAGTAGACCCTGACATACAAGTATGTGTTATGTAAACCAATCAGCTGAATGAACAGAGTAGACCCTGACATATAAGTATGTGTTATGTAACCCAATAAACTGAATGAACAGAGTACACCCTGACATACAAGTGTGTGTTATGTAAACCATTAAGCTGAATGAACAGAGTAGACCCTGACATACAAGTGTGTGTTTTGTGAACCAATAAACTGAATGAACAGAGTAGACCCTGACATACAAGTGTGTGTTATGTAAACCAATAAACTGAATGAACAGAGTAGACCATGACATACAAGTGTGTGTTATGTAAACCAATAAACTGAATGAACAGAGTAGACCCTGACATACAAGTATGTGTTATGTAAACCAATAAGCTGAATGAACAGAGTAGACCCTGACATACAAGTGTGTGTTATGTAAACCAATAAACTGAATGAACAGAGTAGACCCTGACATACAAGTGTGTGTTATGTAAACCAATAAACTGAATGAACAGAGTAGACCCTGACATACAAGTGTGTGTTATGTAAACCAATAAACTGAATGAACAGAGTAGACCCTGACATATAAGTATGTGTTATGTAAACCAATAAGCTGAATGAACAGAGTAGACCCTGACATACAAGTGTCTGTTTTATAAACCAATAAACTGAATGAACAGAGAAGACACTGACATACAAGTGTGTGTTATGTAAACCAATAAACTGAATGAACAGAGTAGACCTGGACATAAAAGTAAGTGTTATGTAAACCTATAAACTGAATGAACAGAGTAGACCATGACATACAAGTGTGTGTTATGTAAACCAATAAACTGAATGAACAGAGTAGACCCTGACATACAAGTATGTGTTATGTAAACCAATAAGCTGAATGAACAGAGTAGACCCTGACATACAAGTGTGTGTTATGTAAACCAATAAACTGAATGAACAGAGAAGACCCTGACATACAAGTGTGTGTTATGTAAACCAATAAACTGAATGAACAGAGTAGACCCTGACATACAAGTGTGTGTTATGTAGACCAATAAACTGATTGAACAGAGTAGACCCTGACATATAAGTGTGTGTTATGTAAACCAATAAGCTGAATGAACAGAGTAGACCCTGACATACAAGTGTGTGTTATTTAAACCAATAAACTGAATGAACAGAGAAGACCCTAACATACAAGTGTGTGTTATGTAAACCAATAAACTGAATGAACAGAGTAGACCCTGACATACAAGTGTGTGTTATGTAAAACAATAAACTGAATGAACAGAGTAGACCCTGACATACAAGTAAGTGTTATGTAAACCTATAAACTGAATGAACAGAGTAGACCCTGACATACAAGTGTGTGTTATGTAAACCAATAAACTGAATGAACAGAGTAGACCCTGACATACAAGTGTGTGTTATGTAAACCAATAAGCTGAATGAACAGAGTAGACCCTGACATACAAGTATGTGTTATGTAAACCAATAAACTGAATGAACAGAGTAGACCCTGACATACAAGTGTGTGTTATGTAAACCAATAAACTGAATGAACAGAGTAGACCCTGACATACAAGTTTGTGTTATGTAGACCAATAAACTGAATGAACAGAGTAGACCCTGACATACAAGTATGTGTTATGTAAACCAATAAGCTGAATGAACAGAGTAGACCCTGACATACAAGTATGTGTTATGTAAACCAATAAGCTGAATGAACAGAGTAGACCCTGACATACAAGTGTGTGTTATGTAAACCAATAAACTGAATGAACATAGTAGACACTGACATACAAGTGTGTGCTATGTAAACCAATAAACTGAATGAACAGAGTAGACCCTGACATACAAGTGTGTGTTATGTAAACCAATAAACTGAATGAACAGAGTAGACCCTGACATACAAGTGTGTGTTATGTAAACCAATAAACTGAATGAACAGAGTAGAACCTGACATACAAGTGTGTGCTATGTAAACCAATAAACTGAATGAACAGAGTAGACCCTGACATACAAGTGTGTGCTATGTAAACCAATAAACTGAATGAACAGAGTTGACCCTGACAAACAAGTGTGTGTTATGTAAACCAATAAACTGAATGAACAGAGTAGACCCTGACATACAAGTGTGTGTTATGTAAACCAATAAACTGAATGAACAGAGTAGACCCTGACATACAAGTTTGTGTTATGTAGACCAATAAACTGAATGAACAGAGTAGACCCTGACATACAAGTATGTGTTATGTAAACCAATAAGCTGAATGAACAGAGTAGACCCTGACATACAAGTATGTGTTATGTAAACCAATAAGCTGAATGAAAAGAGTAGACCCTGACATACAAGTGTGTGTTATGTAAACCAATAAACTGAATGAACAGAGTAGACACTGACATACAAGTGTGTGCTATGTAAACCAATAAACTGAATGAACAGAGTAGACCCTGACATACAAGTATGTCTTATGTAAAGCAATAAACTGAGTGAACAGAGTAGACCCTGACATACAAGTGTGTGTTATGTAAACCAATAAACTGAATGAACAGAGTAGACCCTGACATACAAGTGTGTGCTATGTAAACCAATAAACTGAATGAACAGAGTAGACCCTGACATACAAGTGTGTGCTATGTAAACCAATAAACTGAATGAACAGAGTAGACCCTGACATACAAGTATGTGTTATGTAAACCAATAAGCTGAATGAACAGAGTAGACCCTGACATACAAGTGTGTGTTATGTAAACCAATAAACTGAATGAACAGAGTAGACCCTGACATACAAGTGTGTGTTATGTAAACCAATAACCTGAATGAACAGAGTAGACCCTAACATACAAGTGTGTGTTATGTAAACCAATAAACTGAATGAACAGAGAAGATCCTGACATACAAGTGTGTGCTATGTAAACCAATAAACTGAATGAACAGAGTAGACCCTGACATACAAGTGTGTGCTATGTAAACCAATAAACTGAATGAACAGAGTAGACCCTGACATACAAGTGTGTGTTATGTAAACCAATAAACTGAATGAACAGAGTAGACCCTGACATACAAGTGTGTGTTATGTAAACCAATAAACTGAATGAACAGAGTAGACCCTGACATACAAGTGTGTGTTATGTAAACCAAAAAACTGAATGAACAGAGTAGACCCTGACATACAAGTGTGTGTTATGTAAACCAATAAACTGAATGAACAGAGTAGACCCTGACATAAAAGTGTGTGTTATGTAAACCAATAAACTGAATGAACAGAGTAGACCCTGGCATACAAGTATGTGTTATGTAAACCAATAAACTGAATGAACAGAGTAGACCCTGACATACAAGTGTGTGTTATGTAAACCAATAAACTGAATGAACAGAGTAGACCCTGACATACAAGTATGTGTTATGTAAACCAATAAACTGAATGAACAGAGTAGACCATGACATACAAGTGTGTGTTATGTAAACCAATAAACTGAATGAACAGAGTAGACCCTGACATACAAGTATGTGTTATGTAAACCAATAAACTGAATGAACAGAGTAGACCCTGACATATAAGTATGTGTTATGTAAACCAATAAACTGAATGAACAGAGTAGACCCTGACATACAAGTATGTGTTATGTAAACCAAAAAACTAAATGAACAGAGTAGACCCTGACATACAAGCGTGTGTGTGTTATGTAAATCAATGAACTAAATGAACAGAGTAGACCCTGACATACAAGTATGTGTTATGTAAACCAAAAAACTGAATGAACAGAGTAGACACTGACATACAAGTGTGTGTTATGTAAACCAATAAACTGAATGAACAGAGTAGACCCTGACATACAAGTATGTGTTATGTAAACCAATAAGCTGAATGAACAGATTAGACCCTGACATACAAGTATGTGTTATGTAAACCAATAAACTGAATGAACAGAGTAGACCCTGACATACAAGTGTGTGTTATGTAAACCAATAAACTGTATGAACAGAGTAGACCCTGACATATAAGTATGTGTTATGTTAACCAATAAACTGAATGAACAGAGTAGACCCTGACATACAAGTGTGTGTTATGTAAACCAATAAAATAAATGAACAGAGTAGACCCTGACATACATGTGTGTAATATGTAAACCAATAAACTGAATGAACAGAGTAGACCCTGACATACAAGTGTGTGTTATGTAAACCAATAAACTGAATGAACAGAGTAGACCCTGACATACAAGTGTGTGTTATGTAAACCAATAAACTGAATGAACAGAGTAGACCCTGACATACAAGTATGTGTTATGTAAACCAATAAACTGAATGAACAGAGTAGACCCTGACATACAAGTATGTGTTATGTAAACCAATAAACTGAATGAACAGAGTAGACCCTGACATACAAGTGTGTGTTATGTAAACCAATAAACTGAATGAACAGAGTAGACCCTGACATACAAGTGTGTGTTATGTAAACCAATAAACTGAATGAACAGAGTAGACCCTGACATAAAAGTATGTGTTATGTAAACCAATAAACTGAATGAACAGAGTAGACCCTGACATACAAGTGTGTGTTATGTAAACCAATAAACTGAATGAACAGAGTAGACCCTGACATACAAGTGTGTGTTATGTAAACCAATAAACTGAATGAACAGAGTAGACCCTGACATACAAGTATGTGTTATGTAAACCAATCAGCTGAATGAACAGAGTAGACCCTGACATACAAGTATGTGTTATGTAACCCAATAAACTGAATGAACAGAGTACACCCTGACATACAAGTGTGTGTTATGTAAACCATTAAGCTGAATGAACAGAGTAGACCCTGACATACAAGTGTGTGTTTTGTGAACCAATAAACTGAATGAACAGAGTAGACCCTGACATACAAGTGTGTGTTATGTAAACCAATAAACTGAATGAACAGAGTAGACTATGACATACAAGTGTGTTTTATGTAAACCAATAAACTGAATGAACAGAGTAGACCCTGACATACAAGTGTGTGTTATGTAAACCAATAAGCTGAATGAACAGAGTAGACCCTGACATACAAGTGTGTGTTATGTAAACCAATAAACTGAATGAACAGAGTAGACCCTGACATACAAGTGTGTGTTATGTAAACCAATAAACTGAATGAACAGAGTAGTCCCTGACATACAAGTGTGTGTTATGTAAACCAATAAACTGAATGAACAGAGTAGACCCTGACATACAAGTGTGTGTTATGTAAACCAATAAACTGAATGAACAGAGTAGACCCTGACATATAAGTATGTGTTATGTAAACCAATAAGCTGAATGAACAGAGTAGACCCTGACATACAAGTGTGTGTTATGTAAACCAATAAACTGAATGAACAGAGAAGACACTGACATACAAGTGTGTGTTATGTAAACCAATAAACTGAATGAACAGAGTAGACCCTGACATACAAGTAAGTGTTATGTAAACCTATAAACTGAATGAATAGAGTAGACCCTGACATACAAGTATGTGTTATGCAAACCAATAAACTGAATGAACAGAGTAGACCCTGACATACAAGTGTGTGTTATGTAAACCAATAAACTGAATGAACAGAGTAGACCCTGACATACAAGTATTTGTTATGTAAACCAATAAACTGAATGAACAGAGTAGACCCTGACATACAAGAATGGGGTATGTAAACCAATAAACTGAATGAACAGAGTAGACCCTGACATACAAGTGTGTGTTATGTAAACCAATAAACTGAATGAACAGAGTAGATCCTGACATACAAGTGTGTGCTATGTAAACCAATAAACTGAATGAACAGAGTAGACCCTAACATACAAGTGTGTGTTATGTAAACCAATAAACTGAATGAACAGAGTAGACCCGGACATACAAGTAAGTGTTATGTAAACCTAAAAACTGAATGAACAGAGTAGACCCTGACATACAAGTGTGTGTTATTTAAACCAATAAACTGAATGAACAGAGTAGACCCTGACATACAAGTGTGTGTTATGTAAACCAATAAACTGAATGAACAGAGTAGACCCTGACATACAAGTGTGTGTTATGTAAACCAATAAGCTGAATGAACAGAGTAGACCCTGACATACAAGTATGTGTTATGTAAACCAATAAGCTGAATGAACAGAGTAGACCCTGACATACAAGTGTGTTATGTAAACCAATAAACTGAATGAACAGAGTAGACCCTGACATAAAAGTATGTGTTATGTAAACCAATAAACTGAATGAACAGAGTAGACCCTGACATACAAGTGTATGTTATGTAAACCAATAAACTGAATGAACAGAGTAGACCCTGACATACAAGTATGTGTTATGTAAACCAATAAACTGAATGAACAGAGTAGACCCTGACATACAAGTGTGTGTTATGTAGACCAATAAACTGAATGAACAGAGTAGACCCTGACATACAAGTTTGTGTTATGTAGACCAATAAACTGAATGAACAGAGTAGACCCTGACATACAAGTATGTGTTATGTAAACCAATAAGCTGAATGAACAGAGTAGACCCTGACATACAAGTATGTGTTATGTAAACCAATAAGCTGAATGAACAGAGTAGACCCTGACATACAAGTGTGTGTTATGTAAACCAATAAACTGAATGAACAGAGTAGACACTGACATACAAGTGTTTGCTATGTAAACCAATAAACTGAATGAACAGAGTAGACCCTGACATACAAGTGTGTGTTATGTAAACCAATAAACTGAATGAACAGAGTAGACCCTGACATACAAGTGTCTGTTATGTAAACCAATAAACTGAATGAACAGAGTAGAACCTGACATACAAGTGTGTGCTATGTAAACCAATAAACTGAATGAACAGAGTAGACCCTGACATACAAGTGTGTGCTATGTAAACCAATAAACTGAATGAACAGAGTAGACCCTGACATACAAGTGTGTCTTATGTAAACCAATAAGCTGAATGAACAGAGTAGACCCTGACATATAAGTATGTGTTATGTAAACCAATAAGGTGAATGAACAGAGTAGACCCTGACATACAAGTGTGTGTTATGTAAACCAATAAACTGAATGAACAGAGTAGACCCTGACATACAAGTGTGTGTTATGTAAACCAATAACCTGAATGAACAGAGTAGACCCTGACATACAAGTGTGTGTTATGTAAACCAATAAACTGAATGAACAGAGTAGATCCTGACATACAAGTGTGTGCTATGTAAACCAATAAACTGAATGAACAGAGTAGACCCTGACATACAAGTGTGTGTTATGTAAACCAATAAACTGAATGAACAGAGTAGACCCTGACATACAAGTGTGTGTTATGTAAACCAATAAACTGAATGAACAGAGTACACCCTGACAAACAAGTGTGTGTTATGTAAACCAATAAACTGAATGAACAGAGTAGACCCTGACATACAAGTGTGTGTTATGTAAACCAAAAAACTGAATGAACAGAGTAGACCCTGACATACAAGTGTGTGTTATGTAAACCAATAAACTGAATGAACAGAGTAGACCCTGACATACAAGTGTGTGTTATGTAAACCAATAAACTGAATGAACAGAGTAGACCCTGACATACAAGTATGTGTTATGTAAACCAATAAACTGAATGAACAGAGTAGACCCTGACATACAAGCGTGTGTGTGTTATGTAAATCAATGAACTGAATGAACAGAGTAGACCCTGACATACAAGTGTGTGTTATGTAAACCAATAAACTGAATGAACAGAGTAGACCATGACATACAAGTGTGTGTTATGTAAACCAATAAACTGAATGAACAGAGTAGACCCTGACATACAAGTATGTGTTATGTAAACCAATAAACTGAATGAACAGAGTAGACCCTAACATACAAGTATGTGTTATGTAAACCAATAAACTGAATGAACAGAGTAGACCCTGACAAACAAGTGTGTGTTCTGTAAACCAATAAACTGAATGAACAGAGTAGACCCTGACATACAAGTGTGTCTTATGTAAACCAATAAACTGAATGAACAGAGTAGACCCTGACATACAAGTGTGTCTTATGTAAACCAATAAACTGAATGAACAGAGTAGACCCTGACATACAAGTATGTGTTATGTAAACCAATAAACTGAATGAACAGAGTAGACCCTGACTTACAAGTATGTGTTATGTAAACCAATAAACTGAATGAACAGAGTAGACCCTGACTTACAAGTGTGTGTTATGTAAACCAATAAACTGAATGAACAGAGTAGACACTGACATACAAGTGTGTGTTATGTAAACCAATAAACTGAATGAACAGAGTAGACCCTGACATACAAGTATGTGTTATGTAAACCAATAAGCTGAATGAACAGATTAGACCCTGACATACAAGTATGTGTTATGTAAACCAATAAACTGAATGAACAGAGTAGACCCTGACATACAAGTGTGTGTTATGTAAACCAATAAACTGTATGAACAGAGTAGACCCTGACATATAAGTATGTGTTATGTTAACCAGTAAACTGAATGAACAGAGTAGACCCTGACATACAAGTGTGTGTTATGTAAACCAATAAAATAAATGAACAGAGTAGACCCTGACATATATGTGTGTATTATGTAAACCAATAAACTGAATGAACAGAGTAGACCCTGACATACAAGTGTGTGTTATGTAAACCAATAAACTGAATGAACAGAGTAGACCCTGACATACAAGTGTGTGTTATGTAAACCAATAAACTGAATGAACAGAGTAGACCCTGACATACAAGTATGTGTTATGTAAACCAATAAACTGAATGAACAGAGTAGACCCTGACATACAAGTATGTGTTATGTAAACCAATAAACTGAATGAACAGAGTAGACCCTGACATACAAGTGTGTGTTATGTAAACCAATAAACTGAATGAACAGAGTAGACCCTGACATGCAAGTTTGTGTTATGTAAACCAATAAACTGAATGAACAGAGTAGACCCTGACATACAAGTGTGTGTTATGTAAACCAATAAACTGAATGAACAGAGTAGACCCTGACATAAAAGTATGTGTTATGTAAACCAATAAACTGAATGAACAGAGTAGACCCTGACATACAGGTGTGTGTTATGTAAACCAATAAACTGAATGAACAGAGTAGACCCTGACATACAAGTGTGTGTTATGTAAACCAATAAACTGAATGAACAGAGTAGACCCTGACATACAAGTATGTGTTATGTAAACCAATCAGCTGAATGAACAGAGTAGACCCTGACATATAAGTATGTGTTATGTAACCCAATAAACTGAATGAACAGAGTACACCCTGACATACAAGTGTGTGTTATGTAAACCATTAAGCTGAATGAACAGAGTAGACCCTGACATACAAGTGTGTGTTTTGTGAACCAATAAACTGAATGAACAGAGTAGACCCTGACATACAAGTGTGTGTTATGTAAACCAATAAACTGAATGAACAGAGTAGACCATGACATACAAGTGTGTATTATGTAAACCAATAAACTGAATGAACAGAGTAGACCCTGACATACAAGTGTGTGTTATGTAAACCAATAAGCTGAATGAACAGAGTAGACCCTGACATAGAAGTGTGTGTTATGTAAACCAAGAAACTGAATGAACAGAGTAGACCCTGACATACAAGTGTGTGTTATGTAAACCAATAAACTGAATGAACAGAGTAGACCCTGACATACAAGTGTGTGTTATGTAAACCAATAAACTGAATGAACAGAGAAGACACTGACATACAAGTGTGTGTTATGTAAACCAATAAACTGAATGAACAGAGTAGACCCGGACATACAAGTAAGTGTTATGTAAACCTATAAACTGAATGAATAGAGTAGACCCTGACATACAAGTATGTGTTATGCAAACCAATAAACTGAATGAACAGAGTATACCCTGACATACAAGTGTGTGTTATGTAAACCAATAAACTGAATGAACAGAGTAGACCCTGACATACAAGTATTTGTTATGTAAACCAATAAGCTGAATGAACAGAGTAGACCCTGACATACAAGAATGGGGTATGTAAACCAATAAACTGAATGAACAGAGTAGACCCTGACATACAAGTGTGTGTTATGTAAACCAATAAACTGAATGAACAGAGTAGATCCTGACATACAAGTGTGTGCTATGTAAACCAATAAACTGAATGAACAGAGAAGACCTTGATATACAAGTATGTGTTATGTAAACCAATAAGCTGAATGAACAGAGTAGACCCTGACATACAGGTGTGTGTTATGCAAACCAATAAGCTGAATGAACAGAGTAGACCCTGACATACAAGTGTGTGTTATGTAAACCAATAAGCTGAATGAACAGAGTAGACCCTGACATACAAGTGTGTGTTATGTAAACCAATAAACTGAATGAACAGAGTAGACCCTGACATACAAGTGTGTGTTATGTAAACCAATAAACTGAATGAACAGAGTAGACCCTGACATACAAGTGTGTGTTATGTAAACCAATAAACTGAATGAACAGAGTAGACCCTGACATACAAGTGTGTGTTATGTAAACCAATAAACTGAATGAACAGAGTAGACCCTGACATACAAGTGTGTGTTATGTAAACCAATAAACTGAATGAACAGAGTAGACCCTGACATACAAGTGTGTGTTATGTAAACCAATAAACTGAATGAACAGAGTAGACCCTGACATACAAGTGTGTGTTATGTAAACCAATAAACTGAATGAATTGAGTAGACCCTGACATACAAGTGTGTGTTATGTAAACCAATAAACTGAATGAACAGAGTAGACCCTGCTACATAAGTGTATTTTGTGAGAACAGATCTGGGTCTCTGATATTATGACCTAAGTATGTGTTATGTTTATCTGTAATGAATAGAGTGGATAAGTTACACATATCATTAAGTTGTGTATATCTGTAATGAATAGAGTGGATAAGTTATGCATATCATTAAGTTATGTATATCTGTAATGAATAGAGTGGATAAGTTATGCATATCATTAAATTATGTATATCTGTAATGAATAGAGTGGATAAGTTATGCATATTATTAAGTTATGTATATCTGTAATGAATAGAGTGGATAAGTTATGCATATCATTAAGTTATGTATATCTATAATGAATAGAGTGGATAAGTTACGCATATCATTAAGTTATGTATATCTGTAATGAATAGAGTGGATAAGTTATGCATATCATTAAATTATGTATATCTGTAATGAATAGAGTGGATAAGTTATGCATATCATTAAGTTTAGTATATCTGTAATGAATAGAGTGGATAAGTTACGCATATCATTAAGTTATGTATATCTGTAATGAATAGAGTGGATAAGTTACGCATATTATTAAGTTATGTATATCTGTAATAAATAGAGTGGATAAGTTACGCATATTATTAAGTTATGTATATCTGTAATGAATAGAGTGGATCAGTTACGCATATCATTAAGTGATGTATATCTGTAATGAATAGAGTGGATAAGTTATGCATATCATTAAGTTATGTATATCTGTAATGAATAGAGTGGATAAGTTATGCATATCATTAAATTATGTATATCTGTAATGAATAGAGTGGATAAGTTATGCATATCATTAAGTTATGTATATCTCTAATGAATAGAGTGGATAAGTTACGCATATCATTAAGTTATGTATATCTGTAATGAATAGAGTGGATAAGTTACGCATATCATTAAGTTATGTATATTTGTAATGAATAGAGTGGATAAGTTATGCATATCATTAAGTTATGTATATCTGTAATGAATAGAGTGGATAAGTTACGCATATCATTAAGTTATATATATCTGTAATGAATAGAGTGGATAAGTTATGCATATCATTAAGTTATTTATATCTGTGATGAATAGAGTGGATAAGTTACGCATATCATTAAGTTATGTATATCTGTAATGAATAGAGTGGATAAGTTACGCATATCATTAAGTTGAATGAACATAGTGGAACCCAACCTAAAAATGCATTAATCTACTGAGTCCGAGGGAAATAAATTATTTTGATACCTTGATTTAATACATCTCATGCATATTCCTCACATGTATCTTCACCAGTGCAACAGTGTCATGAGAGCTTTGTAGTGTGTTAGCACACTATATACCTATGTTATAGGAAAGGCAACAGTGTTCTAAGAGCTTTGTTGTTTGTCAGCACACTATATACATATTATACGAAAGACAACAGTGTCCTGAGAGCTTTGTAGTGTGTTAGCACACTATATACCTATGTTATAGGAAAGGCAACAGTGTTCTAAGAGCTTTGTTGTTTGTCAGCACACTATATACATATTATACGAAAGACAACAGTGTCATCAGAGCTTTGTAGTGTGTTAGCACACTATATACCTATGTTATAGGAAATACAACAGTGTCCTAAGGGCTGTATGTATGTATGTATGTATGTATGTATGTATGTATGTATGTATGTATGTATGTATGTATGTATGTATGTATGTATGTATGTATGTATGTATGTGTGTGTGTGTGTGTGTGTGTGTGTGTGTGTGTGTGTGTGTGTGTGTGTGTGTGTGTGTGTGTGCGTGCGTGCGTGTGTGCGTGTGTAGGATACTGACATTCTGTGTTAATTCCCCTCATTTATATATCGCATGAGATGCTGAACTGTTAATTACCCTGTCTTGTTTTAAAAATAGTTGGAGTTATCCATTAAAACTGTATGCATGTATGTGTTAATTGCCATTGTTTTATATTATTGCCAGTATATAATTTAATTGCCACTATATAATTTGATTGTTTGTATGTATGTAGGATACTGACATTATGGAAGTGTTAATTCCCCTCATTTATAGACTGCCTGAGATGCTGAATTGTTAATTACCCTGTCTTGTTTAAAAGTAGTTGGAGTGATCCATTAAAACTGTATGCATGTATGTGTTAATTACTCTGTTCTCTGCCTGAAAGCAGTCTAACTTTTTATATAACATTATATAAAATTTGATTGCCTTCTTTATCTAACATTATACATTTTAGTAACCCTTTTGCATGTACCATTATATGATTTAATTGCCCTTATATAATTTAATTGCCATTATATAATTTGATTGCCATTATATAATTTGATTGCCCTTCTTTATCTAACATTATACATTTTAGTAACCCTTTCTTATGTAACATTATAGAATTTGATGTCCTTTATATAATTTAATTGCCGTTATTTTATTTTATTGCCATTATATAATTTAATTGCCACTATATAATTTAATTGCCATTATTTTATTTAATTGCCATTTTATAATTTAATTGCCATTATTTTATTTAATTGCCATTATATACTTTAATTGCCATTATTTTATTTAATTGCCATTATTTTATTTAATTGCCATTTTTTTTATTGCCATTATATAATTTAATTGCCTTTAATTGCCATTATATAATTTAATTGCCATTATATAATTTGATCGCCATTATATAATTTAATTGCCATTATATAATTTGATTGCCATTATATAATTTAATTGCCATTATATAATTTAATTGCCATTATATAATTTAATTGCCATTATATAATTTAATTGCCATTATTTTATTTAACTGCCATTATATAATTTGATTGCCATTATATAATTTAATTGCCATTATTTAATTGCCATTGTTTTATTTAATTGCCATTATATAGTTTAATTGCCATTATATAATTTAATTGCCATTATATAATTTAATTGCCATTATATAATTTGATTGCCATTATATAATTTAATTGCCATTATATAATTTGATTGCCATTATATAATTTGATTGCCATTATATAATTTAATTGCCATTATATAATTTAATTGCCATTATATAATTTGATTGCCATTATATAATTTAATTGCCATTATATAATTTAATTGCCCTTATATAATTTGATTGCCCTTCTTTATCTAACATTATAAATTTTAGTAACCCTTTCTTATGTAACATTATAGAATTTGATGTCCTTTATATAATTTAATCGCCGTTATTTTATTTTATTGCCATTATATAATTTAATTGCCACTATATAATTTAATTGCCATTATTTTATTTAATTGCCTTTTTATAATTTAATTGCCATTATTTTATTTAATTGCCATTATATACTTTAATTGCCATTATTTTATTTAATTGCCATTATTTTATTTTATTGCCATTTTTTTTATTGCCATTATATAATTTAATTGCCTTTAATTGCCATTATATAATTTAATTGCCATTATATAATTTGATTGCCATTACATAATTTAATTGCCATTATATTATTTGATTGCCATTATATAATTTAATTGCCATTATATAATTTAATTGCCATTATATAATTTAATTGCCATTATATAATTTAATTGCCATTATTTTATTTAATTGCCATGATATAATTTGATTGCCATTATATAATTTAATTGCCATTATTTAATTGCCATTGTTTTATTTAATTGCCATTATATAGTTTAATTGCCATTCTATAATTTAATTGCCATTATATAATTTGATTGCCATTATATAATTTAATTGCCATTATATAATTTGATTGCCATTATATAATTTGATTGCCATTATATAATTTAATTGCCATTATATAATTTAATTGTCATTATATAATTTGATTGCCATTATATAATTTAATTGCCGTTATATAATTTAATTGCCATTATATAATTTGATAGCCATTATATAATTTAATTGCCATTATTTAATTTAATTGCCATTATATAATTTGATTGCCATCATATAATTTCATTGCCATTATATAATTTAATTGCCATTATTTTATTGCCATTATTTTATTTAATTGCCATTATATAGTTTAATTGCCATTATATAATTTAATTGCCATTATATAATTTGATTGCCATTATATAATTTGATTGCCATTATATAATTTAATTGCCATTATATAATTTGATTGCCATTATATAATTTGATTTCCATTATATAATTTGATTGCCATTATATAATTTAATTGCCATTATATAATTTGATTGCCATTATATAATTTGATTGCCATTATATAATTTGATTGCCATTACATAATTTAATTGCCATTATATAATTTAATTGCCATTATATAATTTGATTGCCATTATATAATTTAATTGCCATTATATAATTTGATTGCCATTATATAATTTAATTGCCATTATATAATTTAATTGCCATTATATAATTTGATTGCCATTATATAATTTAATTGCCATTATATAATTTAATTGCCATTATATAATTTGATTGCCATTATATAATTTGATTGCCATTATATATTTTAATTGCCATTATATAATTTATTGCCATTATATAATTTGATTGCCATTATATAATTTAATTGCCATTATATAATTTAATTGCCATTATATAATTTAATTGCCATTATACATTTCTTTATTTCAATCTTTTTCAAGTTAGTCTGATCAATTAGCACTAAAGGTTTCATTGATGGCTGACCCCATAAGTATCCATCAAAATCAGGACAGGTTTGGGGGATGACTTATTTGTGTAGGTACAAGTGAACTTAATGGATTTATGATGCAGGGCACTGTTTGCTCTATGTAAAGAACCAAAATATTTCTATCAAATTTAACATTTTTATAATGAAAGCAAAGCACCCTTCTGTGATAAAAAATGTGCTTTCTCAAGTCAAGTGGTCTCTCTTTAGTGGTCATATCTTTACAGTAAACTTCATACATAACACAGTCCTTTGAACAGGAAACATAACTCAGACCATGGGATCAGAAAAATACAAAGGACATACATGTATATGACACTGTCCTATATTGTATGGTTTGGTGACATTTTTCAGAACAAGATCGGCTATAAATGGTGGCCAGTATCAATGGTGGAGGAAGAACCCAGGAAAATCCCAGATAGAACCTCTAAGCCACAAGAAGTTACCGGCAAGCTTTTACATGTGCCGACATTGGCCAAACCTGAGACTTAAACCTGCCCAGATAGAGGTGAGATGCAAATGTCCATAATGGTGAGCATTGTAGACCACTTGATCGAGTCTGTCCTTGGAACAGAAACATTTAAATCAGATCGATCTTGGATCTTGCTCATTATGCAAAAGTAATGGATATGATAACATGCAAAATTGTAACTGCAGTCGATTGAATAAATATAAAATAATTTTAATATTGTAACATTCTTGCATAATGCAATAAAACCATTGTAACTCGAATAAAATTAACGTTTGTGTGAAACAAAAACTGCATTTTATTTTAAGGAAAGATTGTTTTTCAAAATACCTTCCCTTATCATGAAGTACATTAGACAATATTACCTCATTATAATGCTGTCCATGGATTACCTCATTATAATGATGTACATGGATTACCTCATAATAATGCTGTCCATGGATTACCTCATTATAATGTTGTCCATGGATTATAATGCCTTATACTGATACTTCCTTGTATGCAGTATATGGTTCAGTACTCCTTCATTACAACACTAGTCTGTTAGAGGGAGTCATTGATGTTTTACCTAATTATACATCAGCTTATAATAAAATACTTTAAGCATTTCATTGCTCCATAATGAAATTGGAGTCATTATCACACCAACCCTATAACAAGGATGATGTTATAGTGTGTGTCTATGTGTGTTGGATTTTTAACATAGCTTTAAACATTTTTAAGTCATATAACTATGATAACTATGTGTGGCAGCTTAAAGTCATTTAGAGCACTGGGACATTACATTACAGCCATGTAGCATGATGTCTCACCTAGTCACATTACTCCAACATCAGGCTGACCAGTCAACATGTCTCACTCAGTCAAATTTTCCTGACACCAAGCAGACTGGTCCTAGCACTAGTTTCTAATGCTCAGTGCCAAGTAAGGCAGCTGCTAGTACCATTTTTTTTATAAGTCTTTGATATGACCTGGCTGATGTTGGAACCTGAAACTCTTTGCATCAGTGGTGGACACTCTAACCATAGTGGTCCATTGTAATAAGGAAGAAACTTATAATGTGTGAGTGCTTTATATAAATCAAAATGTCAATCATCATAAATGTCACTTACAGTTATACTCTGAAGAGTATCTGGGATTGAGAATTGAAGGCATTGCAAATGTAAGTTGTCCATCTTTATCGCAGGCAAGTTCTTGAGAATAAGTGAGAACCAGTCTAATTTGTGACTGAGGAGGAAGTTGTCCCAGTCTGCATCTGAACACATCCTCTTCCTGTCCATTATCTGGTAGAAAGAGGTTTGTCTTGTCCTTAGTACTCTCTTTTAACTGAAATTTTAAAACAAAAGAATCATTTGAAATTTAGATGGTACCATGCACAATAAAATATATAGCACACAATAACTAAAATCTAATTTAATTGATCCTATGTAAATTTTAAACAAATGTATAAATGGAGATTTAACTCATTCAAAACTTAAATCTTTAATGTACCATAGGAGATATATCCAATTCAAATTTAATCAGAAATGATGGTGGAGACTTCATTCGCTCTTTTTGATTAGTAAGTATGATTTCTCTTGAGAAAATCCGTTGAAATTGAAAGGAAACCAAATTCATTGTGTAAGGACAAGATAGTTTTAACAAGGGCCATAACCCAAACCTTATATGAAAAAAGTAAAATATATGTATAAGAAATTTTAAATAGTTATATTATTATGAATCTTACAATAATTGGTTTAAAGCTGTAAAGTCCTTCAAGTTATTGAGTAAAAATAAAATAAAAGATGCAAAAGCAATGGCCAAGTCAAACAAGGGCCATAACTCAGTCAGATTTTGAAGAAAAGTAATAATGTTAAAATCAGACTTAAATAGCCTAAATCTTCAGATTTTAATAATCCACATGTCACACATAGGATCTTTTCTGGAAGAAATACTTGGATTTGATTTATATGTAGTAATATTTAAAAACAAATAAGAACATCTAGTCTGTTTCTAAGGTCTATATATTGATTTATCTAATGGAAATACATCAAGGGGATTCTGTAATGTTCACTTAAGCAGCAACGAGGCTGAGCCCACCACAATTTTTATGCATACCTGACCTTCCATGAAAAATTTAAATGATAGAAGCCTTTTTAGGCAAAAATACGAGGACTTTTTTTCGGGGGGTGTGTGTGATGACCATGATGCTAGCAGCAACAAGGCTCAACTCACCACCAACAAAATCATATACATATGATGATGAAAAAATTAAATGATAGAAGCCTTTTTAGGCAAAATCACGAAGACTTTTTTCGGGGGGGTGTGTGATGACCATGATGCTTCATTGTGTGGAATACCGAAAACCTTACAACGAAGACTACACAACGAAGAAGTTAATGCTATACATTTCTAACCAAATATTTTATCTAATCCGATACGATATCGTGTTACAGGTTCATTTAAATTTATTGTCACAAATCCGTGTGGGTTTGATTGAGCATGGCTGAAAAAATTTCTAAATTTATTGAAATCCATATCGGAACACCATGTCTGCCAAATATTTCGACATGTATGCGTATCAATGCCGTTAAACATACATATCAGATTACAGTTATCTCTGATCACTTTTGGAATCTGTGTATAACGTTGAGTGACATAAAACACATCTGTGTTTTTGTGTCTGCCTCGGGAAAATATTCTAGCAGGATTTTTTTGATTTTCTAACATGACATCATCGTATACTACCATGTTGTTAATATTTCCATCGAGTTCTTCTACTGATGGTGCCTCGTCAATATCTGTAATAAATTCGATTACATCATATCCAGTATTTTTAGACGCAGTGTCATTAAAGTCTTTTAGCACTTCATAGCAGTGTTGATCATCTACGGATGGCGCCACTAAATATAATTTATCCCAATTGGTATATTTCATTAACAACGTCAATAATAATTGTGTTTTACCTGACCCTGATGGACCAACAATAATACTCCGTATTAAATTTGGCAACATTGGATGATGTTTTATGTGTTGTTGTTTTTTCAATGCAGAAAAATTAATTACTTCCATTAGATATAATGTAATATTATTATGGATCTATATTGTGTGAAATGTAGAGCACGTACCCGTACAACTGATCAAACAACAATAACTACAAAAAATAACAGGCCTGCAATTACTGGTAAATGTGAAATTTGTGGCACAAAAAAATTTAGGTTTGTGAAAAACGCTAACGTTTCTGGAATTAAAAAAAAAGCCACGGAGGTGACATTGCTGCCAAATTGTCAAAACTCCCTGGAACCCCATGGGGGAAATACCCCGGAGAGAAACACCTCCCAGGATATAATTACTGTGGGCCAGGGACACGATTAGATATTAGACTTGATAGCAATGATCAACCTAATCCGGGGGAATTTCCAGTAAATGCTATCGATGAAGCGTGTAGAATACATGATATAGCTTATAAAAGCGGTGATTTGCAACAAAGACACCTCGCTGATGTGAAATTAATTCATTCAATAAATGCCATTCCAGGTAAAACGTTTAAAGAAAAATTAGCGTCGCTGTTTATTAAAACTGCTATGAAAGGTAAATTATTGTTTGGTGCAAGTGTATAACAATGGAAAAAATTTATTATTCTCCAACAGGGTATTTTATGGGTAAATCTGCTATTAATAAATTGGCTAATGCTGCTAAAGTCTCACATGAGGTTGCTGCGGATTGGTTATCTCGACAAGCCATATGGCAAATTTATCTACCAGGCCCTGCATCAATTAAATATGGATCATTTGATGTTCATGTACCAAATGAAGTTCATCAGGCTGATATTTTATATTTGCCGCATGATAAACAGCGACGAGTTTACAAATACGCGTTAACAATTGTTGATGTTGCTAGTAGATACAAGGAAGCATTGCCGCTATCAACAAAATCATCATCTGAAGTTGCAGCGGCATTTAAAAAGATTTATCAAAAAGGTCCATTACGTTGGCCAAATTTATTACAAGTAGATCCTGGTAAAGAATTTCACGGAGATGTGTCCTTGTTAATGTCACAACATAATGTTAAAATTCGACGAGGACATACTGCAATTCATCGGGATCAGGCAATTGTTGAGCGATTTAATAAAACTCTTGCTAATAAATTATTTTATTATCAAACTGCAAAAGAATTTATTCAACAAGGTATATCTCGTGAATGGGTTAAACGGCTTCCTAAGGTAATTTTATCACTTAACAATCAAATTACTTCATCAATCAATGATAAACCAGCCTCTGCAATCACAAAAAAATATATACCAGGGACAAAATCTCATTATAATGATATGCCATTGCCGTGGAATGCTACTGTAAGATATTTATATGAACCTGGTGAATTACAAGGTGGTGTTAGACGATCTACAGATCCAATATGGAGTATTACTGCTCATAAAATATATTCTGCGGTATCAGCGGAACATAGACCAATATATTATAAATTAGATCCAACTGCACCTCAAAGAAGTTTTACTCGAGAACAGCTTCAAGTTATTCCAGATGATATTCAATTACCACCGAAAAATTTAACTTAAAATTGCAACTCGTTTTAGTTGGTCTATTTTTCTTACTCGTGATACAGCTAGATAAATTAAATTGTCCCATTCTATACAATCATCAAAGATCCACATGGTTATATTTGTTATAGTTAATCCTTGTGAAGAATGTATTGTTGTAGCATATCCTAATCTCCATGGAGAATTAATTGTATTTATTGCATTTTCTACTACAGATAAATCAACTTTAACAATGTCATTTAATACAAGTTCTTGTTGTTGCTGTTGTCCTGGAATATTTACAAGAATATTTTGTTTTCGGGTATCGCTAGGTCTGTAACATAACGGGACAGGTTCATTAGGAAATTTACTTTTATGAATATGGAATAAATTTTTCAAAAGAATATCTCTGGTAGTTTTTGTACTAGATACAACCATATCAGATGGTTTCCAGATATTATAAAATTCCTTTACTGACGTTTCAGGTATTACCTGTCGTAATTGTTCAGCTTGATTTTTATCAGAGGTACATCGAATTGCAGCTTTCAGTGCGGTTAACTCCGCATCAAGAGATCTGCGGTCAATTGTCATTTCTTCGTAATAATCTACTTGACGTTTTAACCAACAATGTGGAGATATATTTTTAAATGGTGGCGGTTTTCCATGGTCTCCACATAATACTATAGTTGTAGTTTTTGTTTTTAACCATTCCAGAAACATTTTTATTATTTTTTTCGGTACAATACAAGCTTCATCCCACAATAACGCATCAGGAATAATTTTAGTTCCCATTCGTTCAGGTGTCCACTCATCTCCACTATATCTAAAGAAACTATGATAAGTACTTGCGGGAATTCCCTTTTCAGTAAAATCTCTAGCAAGGCGATGGGTTGGGGTTAGCGCAATCAGATTAGTTCCACGAAATAATTCAATAACTCGTGTTGTTTTTCCACAACCACCTGGGCCGTTTAAATAGACAAGTTTATGTCTGGCAACAGGATCATGTATACTTGGACATGGTGATGATTTTTCAATTGTTCCGCCATGATATTCTGGTAAATCTTGTACATCTGCATGTTTTCGATATTCATGTAATTCTTCCTGTTTTACAAGCCATGTACCCCATGTGCCATCGCCAAGATATTTTTTAACAACATTGTGATATTTTTTATCATAATAAAATGAGTCAGTTGCAACTCTTACTGCAATGTCGGGAAATCGATTTACCATTGATAATAAATTAATAGTTGTATAGGCTAACATATATGACCGTAAATGTGTATATTGCGGCATTTCATTGTTAAAATACTCTACAATTGTTCCAAATGGTTCTCCTGATGATAATTGTGCTGCAGTTTGTCGAAAAAATACTCCTTTAGATGTTGCATCATCAATGATAAATTTTAATTCACCTGGATCTAACACTAATTTGACAGTTTTGCGTCTGCGGGTTTCATCTTCAGTGGCTTCTCCTTGTGTGAATTTTCCAATAATAATTCGTGAAATTTCTTTACACTCGATAGTTATATTTTCACGAAGAAATTCTATTTCATATCGTGGAAAACGATCTGGTGTAGGTAGCCAAATATCTGTTTGTTTATCATAGCTAAAAATTATTTCAGCGATAGTTAATTCAGTTAAAATACCATTATCAAGTGCCCATCTTAATAATACAGTTGGAACCCATCGTCGCTCATGTAAATGTTTCCCAAGCCATAAATAGGTTATAATATGTAATCCTTCTGCAAGTTTAAAAGAAACAACTTCAGCAAATCCAGTTAAATTATAATCAGGTAATGGCCCATTAACGGCTCTTCGTACCATTCTGTGAGTTGGTAGTCCAAATTGTTTAAAATATGTATTACACTCACCACCACCAAGAAAACTTCCTGGAAAACATGCAATCATATCCACGGACATCATGTCGTCGACATTATATTGTGTATTCCATAAACCACCGTGACTAAATTCTATACAACTTTGTCGTATATTTTCAATGAATTTTTTTTTTAGTGGGTTTCCATGAGTTTTTTTCTCTGGCAAATTGAGATGCAATAGATGAAATTGTAAAGCTAGTTTGACATATTGCTGTAATTGCCGATTTGTCACTGAGGTATTTACTGGCAAACTCTTCCATGCGTTGTTGTAAATATTCTTGACGATAGATTTCTCCATTTGCGGTAACAAATTGGTCATATCTTCCTGTACCGCTTGAAAACAGCCATATATTTACCGGATCGGTGTAGTGATTTTTAATCCAATCAAACATCTCTCCATGATAATATTTAATAGTTTTATTACAAGGAAATTCTCCTTCATTAATCCCCCATGCATGAAAATTATGATCAATAATTTCAATGGGAGTTCCTGCTTTACGATAACAGCCAGAACTATAAAATATTCGATCTGGAAGCATTTTCACAACAATGGGAACTTTTAACTTTTTTTCTAACTCCGCAATATCATGTTTTGTTGCACCGGTGCCTTTTTCATTAATATATTTATTCCAATGATTAATTTTATTCATTCGCGTTTCAGTAAGACCTGAGCCTCTCTTTGACGCATTAAAATGTTTTATGACTTGTTCAGCTACACAATTTAAAGTGGTAGATAATTTCATTCCTGCAACTTCGTTATCTTTTGGAATCCCCACAGGAAATACTCCATAAGTGATCACATTAAACGGATATGCCACATTGTAATATTTATTATCAATACCAATAAGTGTTCCAGGTTTTGTGTATTTCGTTAAAATAAATAATCCACCATTATATGTGACTCTTCGTCGATGATGAAATATTTTCCACGTGGGTGGACTTTGTTTAAATAATATATCGATTATATCACGTTTTTTTCGTTGACTTTTGGTTATCTTTTTCTCAAATGTTGTGTAAATGACATCTAACGTATATTTGGTGGCTTTGGTAAAATCAATCGATGATAATATATCTGTGGCACGTTTTAATGTCATTGTATTGTCGTCAAAGTTTGTTAAAAATGTTGAATACGTATATGCGGCACCATTTATTCGGTGTTGAAATTTTGCCTCACGGATACTTCTAATAATTCTAGATTTATGTCTAGATGGATTTATTTTCCCATCTAGATCATATTTAATTTTAACCCGTGGTTGTTCTTCTTCAACGGTAATCTTAGATAATCTTGTCATATAAACAATATGCAAATTAAGTCTTCAATTAAAAGTTTGCATATTGTATATAAATGATATACAATAATTGTCAATGGAGGCATCTTCATAATGATGGATTTTGTAAACGACGTTGCATTGGAGAGTATTGTTCATTACATAAATACGTTATTAACAAAAAAGGATCTACTGGGGTGTTAATTTGTCTCGGTTGTTCCAAAGGAATTAAAGGAAAAACACGTTTATGTGGTGATTGTGGAAATCATCGGTTTAAAGAACTAGCTAGATATTACAAATGTAAATATAATATTGTAATTACCGAACAAGATTATATTACTGGAGTCTATAAATATGCATATCATTGATAAATAATTAAACAAAAGACATTTCATACGTATATGAACGATGAAAATATTGAACAGTTGAGTAATGAACTTGATAAACTTGCACATCTGGTCGTTGCTGGAAGTACATTTACAAGTGAATGGCTTGAGCAAGAATATCTAGGGGTTACATCAATGAGAAGTCAAGGGAAACCATCCTATCGAAATGAATATAGAATTATAAAACTTCTTATTGAGGCACGAACAGCAGTATTATTAAAACACAAAAATAACATAGACATATTTGTTCCAGCAAGTAGAATAATTAAATCTATCGAAGATTCTCTCAAAGAAACATATAATGAGCGTAAATATACTAGTGTAGTTAATGCCGAATTGATGGAAAGGCTTTTGAATCCATCTGTGTGATTGAGTAATTATATCAATAATGATGTTGTTTTTCGTTTGATAATTATATGAGTAATCATAATCAATAACAATGACAAAAAAAAAATAGCCAATAAATATATTGGTAACAGTGAATGATTTTTAAAGCAAAATTAGCGATAACAGGATTAGTAATCGTCAATTATTATTTCTGAAGTGGATAATTATTGATATAATTATTTGTCATTGTTATTTCATCATAATTACTGATCCATTCATATTGTAATTCATCGGTAATTACTTGTTTATCATTACTGATATAATTATTTTTTTAAATTATTTTTTTATTATTTTTTTTATTATGCCCAACATCGCGAAATATTTATCAGATGTAGATATCAATACTATTATTTCGTTACGAGGAAAGGAGAAACCGAGTGTTATCGCCAGCCAATACGGAATTGGTCTGACAAGGTTATATAAAATTTGGACAGATGCTTCTACGAATAAAAAATTTCCTGGTGGTTTAGCTGGAACAGCCGCTGGTAAAAAATTAACTGAAATAACTAAAGAATTACATGAGCAGACTAATCAAGCGAGAGAAGAATATACTAAAAAACAACAGGAATATGCTAAATTACAAGCTAAAATAACACAAGGAAATGAAAAAATTGAACAAGCAAACAAAATAATGCAAACAATAATAAGTAAATATAATTTACAACAACAGCAACAACAACAACTGAAAGATCTTTTAAATAAGTGTCCGAATAATGAACAGCAACTAAAAGAGCTTACTGAAAAACACCAACATCAACAACAAATTATTAAGAATTTAACACAAAAAATCGACGATTATAATAAACATATTGCATTACAGAAGAGTAATATACACCAACTTAAAAAAATAAACGTGGAAAATGAAAAAACTGAAAAGGAACTTACTGAGATATTTATGAATAGTAATACAAAGAAAACTGTTGAGCAAATCATGGCTGAGAAATTATTGAAATCTCATTAAGGATTTTCACCACTGAGAATTCTCATTAATGTTTTCTTGTCTATACAATTATGTGCATATTGTGTTATTTGGTCGTGAAAACATGTAATTGTAGTGATTCCATTCACAGATAACCTGCCACGTTGAAAATCTGATAATAAAAATTTATCATTTCCAGGATTAGATATAATAAAATTAAAACTGGAAATGCTAGCATTCCCACCCAAGCACTTCCGTACAGCATCATATAATTTAACTTTGTCGTGGATATCTACAACAGCGTGATAATACATATTTGTTGAAATGTTTTGCATTTTCAATTGGAAACGCTAGCGTAGAAATGCTTTGCATTTCCAATCCTTTCAGGATTTCACTTCAAGTGTTAATTGTAATTGTTCCCCACGAAGATCAATCAACGAGAAATCTTGATCCGTGATTCTGAAATTAATTCGTGTGATAAAATTATTTGCAACAGCCAAATAGACTAAATTAGGAGGATTCATTACGATAAGAGACCCCGGAGACACATTTGGGGAAAATGTATATAAAATATATCCTGGAACGGCCTTTGAAGACTTTGATGCATCTATGGAATAACTATCTAATATAATATCTGCAATAATATGAATTGCTATCGTTGATGTAATATTAGCAGGGTGCGGAGATCTGTGTCTCCCGGTTTTAAATGTTGAATTATTAGATCGTAAAAAATCTACAGACGGATTGATTTTTACCCACAACGCATGGATCTGTGGAAAGAATTCATCAATGACCCCACGCAATGAACTTTTCAATAGATTTGCACACCAACCAGGAAATTTATAAAATACTATATTGTCATTGGTGATTGGAAATACTTTATCGGTTGAAAATACTTTTTTGAATTTTTCTCGTTGGGGAGATTTATCTTCATAAACAAACGAAAGATATCTATCGTTAACGTAGTTCATATCTGTGATGATTTGATTTAGTTGTCGCTGTTGTTGTAAAATTGAACTTTTCTTCGTTGTCATATCGAGAAGAAGTGATTGTTGAAAAGTTTTTCGTAGTTGTTGCAATCGAGTTTCAAACTGTACACGTTGGTCATTAAAATACTCGGTAATATTTTTTATCGAAAATCCATATGTACCGCGATCACCTAATGCAAATCTATACACTAAATTACCATGTTGACGATATTCTTCACGCGAAATAGGATCTGTTTCTGTACCATCAAGTACCTTATAGGAATATTTTTTATAGATATCTATATCACGAAGAAAACCAAAATCATATAGAAATTTCATGTTTTCGGGCGGATTTGGTGTACTTGTTGTGAAAAAATCAACCCATGCTGGTTCTGGTAATCGAGGATGAATCGCAGGAAGATTATTAAACCATGTATCATGTGCAAGTTTAAAAGATTTATCGTCGGGGAAATTTTCCCGTATGGGTTCCACAGGGAGTTCATCTACATCAACAACACCAGGAGGGAGTTCAGGCCATCCTAACACAGACCTTATTGTGCTGTTATAAATATCTACAACATATTGAGGTGAATTTATTTCAATGGATGTAGATAATAATGGTTCATGTGGATGTATTTCAATGGGGGATTTATCTGGTTCATCTTTAATTTCTATTTTATTTGATCCGGTAATTCCTTCAATTCTTTCTATAATTTCCTTGCTGATATCTTCAATATCATAGGCACCTGTTGGTAACAATAATGTATGCCATTCATCACTGCCATCAGGACGCTTTTTATATGAAAAAACAAAACTGTTATTTGGATTTTTACCACGAAATGGTTCTGCACGTATATTTGGCCAACTATAATAACATCGTAGTTGGGTTAACGCGATTGCACTTGCTGGTATTGGTGTTGGAAATTCTACTGAAAATTCTGGTAATTTTGTTGTAAGAGAAATGAGTGTTGTTTTCATCGGTGCAGTATTAGTTGCGATCTGTTGAAGTATCGGGGATGTCTCTGCCATTATTATTTATTTTAGATGTAAAATCTTCAGATGAAAGATTTTCTTTGATTTTCAACATCGCGGAATTATACACTTCGGTGATTGAAGAAAATTCCTCATCGGTGATCACTGCATCATCAAGTGATTTTGAAATCATCGAAGATAACAACGAATATGCATCTGCGGTAATTGTATACCGTGATAAATATTCACGTAATTTTATTTGTGAACACGACGATATTTTTGTTGTAATTGCAGTTGCAACCCCTCCAAGTGTTGTTATCGCAGACAATGCAATGGGAACTGCAATCGGAGCTATCATTGTCACTGATGATAAAATAACACCAGTGCCTGCTAATATCCCGGATATTGAATACACTGTAATGTCAATGACAGTTATTTTTCTACGATATTTTTTTATTTTTGTGTGATATTGTTCTGAAAGTGATTTTAGCGATGCGACATATTCTTGTACAGTGTTATATCTGTAACTGGATGCCATTATTTAAAATCTTCGATTTCAAATGCTCATATGGAGTCATGCGTCTACCCATAGATCGAATACATCTGTTACAAATTCTATATACCACAACATCTTTGATCTAATTACGCTATCACTAACCGCATTTATTCTAAATCCTAAACCAACTAAGTTAGATTTAAACATTACTGTGTTAACACCTGTTCCTAAAATTGTATCGGTTACAACATCGAAACATGTTATATTAAATTGATCGTTAGCTATGATTGTAAACCGATAAATTCCTTCCTTTTGATACGTCCGATTTAGATAAGGGTTATAATCTAAATAATCAGCGACAGTGCCTTTTAAATATTCGAACTTCCCCAGATCCACCACATATACAATATTATGGAAATTTTTTGGGGGGTGTGGAATTTTTACTCTATCAAGCTTATCCTGCGCGTTGATATTAAAGCTTTTTTGATCATCCATAAACGTTTTAATTTCAGCGATAGATGGTGTAATTACAATTGGGGATCCAAAGAACTTTTGAACGACATTTCTACGGAAACTATTGTAGTTTTTCAAATGATCGTCAAATTCTTTATTGTATTCAGTGAATTTATCTGTAATTGTAGACATAAGTTCCCCAGGTTTGAGTTTTCCATCGCTGGAATATAACGCTATTGTGTTTTCAACGGCATTTTGTTGCCTTGTTAAAATATCATTCAACGGTACATTACTGGTTTTTAATTTACCGGTACTATCTCCAAATACAACTATTTCATTTGGATCTACATCAACAAGATTGAGCGTCGTTGTAATTTCATCTTGTACAGCTTTTTTTACATTTACACCAGTTATTTTTGAAATTCCATCACGGATAAGTTTTTTTACCAACGCGATTGTCACTGTTATAGTTGATCTTCCATAAATATCTGCCATGGGTTATATTAAACGTTTATTTTTCAAATGCCAGCATTTCTTCTCATCGTGTATTCATGAACAGCCTTATGAATTGGCAACGGACTTGTTGATATTGCTGTGAGCACATTTAAAACCTCTCTGCCACATATTGGAGGATCAGTTAATTTTTGTGTTGGTAACGTTGAATACCAAATTGGAATTGAAATTCTTGATCTCACATAATTGATAAATTCATTTGGTGGTGGTAATCCATATGAATCAAAATAAATTATACTTGACGGTGAAATGGCATAACAACACCAATGTGTTCCAGGTCCATCGTGATTATCTAGATTAATTATTCCAGTTTCTAGTATTTGTGGTTGTGCTGGTAATTGATCTTTCATAAACACGCCCCTGAAATGTTTTATTGGAAGTTGTGTTACAGCATCTGCAAGGTCAAAATTAGACATTGGCAGAAACTCTTTGAGTTTCACTGGTGTAAACTCTTTTACATTGTATATCTGGTTCTTCTGCTTCCGGGAAGTCTTAACCCCGTTCCTCTCTTTTTTTTGGAAACGCTAGCGTTTCTGTAAAGATTTCCACCTGTAACCTTATCAAGAACTTTTTTTGTTCCCCAACCTGCAGCACCAGATAAGGCTTCAGTTGCCAATGCAGCAATGGCTGGAATCAAAAATGGAAATATACCACCGGATTTACTCATATCAGAAATGGCAGCTTTTGAAAATTTTAACTGAATTCCTTTTTTTGCAACTAAAGCACTATTAAAATGCTTTATCTGTGTTTTTGTCAATGACAATTTATGTTCCCCTGAAGACATTTGTACAGGTTTCAGTGTTATTGTTGTTCCACACGAGCAGCAGAGGGGGTGAATCGGACAACCTTTTTTTGTTTTTATTTTTTATTATACCCTTAAACGGTACGAATAGACCCTTCTCGCGAAATCTCATGTTTTTAACCAGAAAAAAATAAGTCTCCGACCCTTATGATTGTTGTCTGAAAACATGAGTTTTCGCAGGTGATACTGTATTCGCGTTTTCGTTGATGAATCATAAATGTCCGCAATGATGTTGTGACTCACCCCCTCTGCTGCTAAAACTTTCAGTTCTGGGTTACGGTGAAGATCGTCCGATATACCCTCTGCTGCTTCAACCGAATATTTGATCCAGTCCTTAGGACGAAAATCACTACGACTTTACAAACAGACTAATCGCTAACACCTCATCTTGTAAATCAATCAGATTATTGGACTGGTCAGTGAGTTTGAAATTAATTCTGGTTAATGAATTATTATGACATCGCATATAGACTGGATTTACCGGTGACTCAATTATTAAAAATCCTGGAGGAGCTGTTGGTGCAAACGAATACAAAATATATCCTTGCTGAGCTTGATTTGATCGTTCTAAATTTATTTGATAGCTTCCTTCGATAACATCACATACTAAATTGATTGCTATCACCGATGAAATATTCACATTGAACGGAGCAATATGCCTGCCGCCACCATCTGGGTCATTATTGTGTGTCAGGATAGTTGATGGTGTTTTTTTCCATGTGTCATGGATTTTTTTGAAACCTTCATCGATGGAGTCACTGAGATGTTTTGTTAGTTGTGGTACGTTATATCCTGGTAGTTTGAATGTTGGAATATCTCCTATGCGGATCTTATAGTCTATTGCAAATACATCTCTTGTTTTAGGACTACTGTCACCTAATACCTCTTGAATAATTTGTGAATGAAATGTTTCCATGTCATTGATGATTTTGTTACATGTTTCTACGACACTGATAAATTCATCTCGGGTGAGAGTACCGGATTTAAGAGATATTAACAACAGTGAAATATCGTTATTGAAAGCTGTGAAATTTTCAGTGATTTTATCCCGGTTAGCAACTTGATGAATAAGTCGTATTTTTTCATCATATTCTACTCTAATGAAAAAATACGACTTATCATAATCTCTATAACTCCTTATTGGATTATCAGATTTTATCCTGTCTGTGACATAATCAGTTTTTTTTGGTTCTGGTAAATCAACGGTTTTCCCCGCGGGTGGTAATTCAGGCCATCCTAGTACGGTCCTTATTGAGCTTTGATAGATATCTACGACATATCCTTCTGTGCTTATTTCAATGGCAGATGATAGCGTCGGCACATGAACTGTTATAGCTATTTTTGATTCTTTTCCAGTAATCGATTTTATTCTACGTTGCAATTCATCATTGATTTGTTCGATTTGGTATGATCCGGTTGGTATGGAAACAACGTTCCAGTCTGGGGTACCGTCTGGTTTATTCTTATTTGCAAATACCAGTGAATTATTGGGTTGTTGACCACCAAATGATTTTGACCTAATATTTGGCCAGCTGTGATACACTCGTAATTTTGCTAGCGCTATCTCCTTCACTGGGACCGGAGAGGGGAAATTCACACTGAATTCTGGATTCGTTGAGGTTATTGAGATCATGCTGGTTTGTACTGGGTTTGTGTTCTCCACTATTTGTTGAAGTAATTCCATCGGTGTTGTCATTGTTATTATACTCATGTTTTTGTATTTCTAATTTTGACATTGCAGAATCATATATATCTACCATCGCTGAAAACTCACTCTCTGATATAATTGTATCATCGAGAGATGACGATATCAATGAGGATAATTGCGAGCATGCAGTGGACACAACATGAAATTGAATTATGTAGTCTTGTAGTTTCCGTTGGCTGCATGATGATATTTTTTTTGTGATTATTGAAATAATTCCAGCGATTGTTGTTGCCGCAGAAATGCAAATTGGAACAGCTATCGGGGCCATCATTGTCACTGAAGACAGTATAATACCAGCTCCGGTGATTACACCACTCACTGAATACACGGTAACATCAATTGCGGTAATTCTCCTGCGATATTTTTTAATTTTCATTGCATACTCCTCAGACAGGGTTTTGAGTCTAGTTTGAAATTCTCTGACCTGATCATAACGATATTGCGATGATGAAATCATTTTTTATTTTAACAACGCTAGCGTTTTCAATTACGATTTACTTAAATCCGCTACGAATTCCACATACCATGTTGTTGTAACCCTAACCAAATTTTTATCAGTAGCTATTAACGTGAACTGTTCAGTTGTATCCTTGTCGATGATCGTTGAAATCGTATTATTGACCCCGGATGAACTCGACGATGAAATATTAAATTGAGCCGTTCTCACTATTGTTAATCGATAAATACCCTTGACGGTTGCAGTGATATCTAATTTGTTGTTTGTAGGTGTCCACTCAAATGATCCGTGTTTGATTGTGTATACTAGGTTGTTGGTTTTCTCATGAGGAATTTTTGTTTTTTCAATGACTGTTATCATCCTCAAAATATCACCTTTGACGTCTTCGATGAAGTTTTTGGTTTCATCGATGGATTTTTTAATATCAGGGAGTTTTATTTCAATTTTATCTAACGGGGTTCCAATAAATTTATCAATGATATTTCTACGAAATGATGTAAACTGTTTTCCGTTTTCTTCAATTTTAGATTCAAGTGCTGTTAGTACAGTCACAGAATTGTTCAACTCATCGTTGAGAGTTTTTAATCGATTTGTAATCGTCGAAACGAGTACACCCGGTTTGAGTTTACCCTGATCGGAAAATAACGCGATAGTATCCTCGATTGCGTTTTGTTGTTTAACTAAAATATCATCCAGAGAAATATTACTGGTTTTCAATTTACCCTGATCGGAAAATAACGCAACGGTGTTCTCGATTGCCTTTTGTTGTTTAACTAAAATATCATCCACCGGCACATTACTGGTTTTCAATTTACCCTGATCGGAAAATAACGCAACGGTGTTCTCGATTGCGTTTTGTTGTTTAACTAAAATATCATCCAACGGCACATTACTGGTTTTCAATTTACCCTGATCGGAAAATAACGCAACGGTGTTCTCGATTGCGTTTTGTTGTTTAACTAAAATATCATCCAACGACACATTACTAGATTTCAATTTACCCTGTTTGTCTTGAAATACAACTATCTCATTAGGATCAACATTTACTAAATTCAACGTCTCAGCGATTTCATCTTTAATTTTTTTTGTTATATCCTTGATAGAACCAGGGGTTGCAGTGTCATCGGGTTTGGGTTTCAGAGGTCTTCCCCAAATATCAATCATGTTATTGTAAAACTCTTTCTCTCTCTAAAAAGCGATTGCTGGTGTAGTCATTTACGACAATGTGTGGTGGTTTTCTAGATGCTGAAATAGCATCAAGGACATTTAATACTTCACTGCCGCATATTGGTGGGTCATTGATTTGTTGTGTTGGTAGCGTAGAATACCAAGTCTTCATTGGAAAAGTTTTTATATAACGCATAAACTCTTTTGGCGGAGCTAATCCATATGAATCAAAATAGACAATCCCACGTGGATCAATAGCGTATGCAACCCAGTGAGTTCCAGGTCCGGTGCTGTTATCGAGATTAATAATACCTGTTTCAGTTTTGTTTGGTTGATGTGGTAATTGATCTTTCATAAAAACACCTCTGAAATTTTTTATGGCTAGTTTTTTAGCAGCATCCATTAAATCAAAATTGGACATGGGAACCATAGGTTCCTGAGTCAAAGACTCTCCAATTAATAAACCGTTCCTGGTAGTCTCAGGCCTGATCCGTGAACGGATCTCCCGCTGTACCATGAATACGGGGTTCCTGGTAGTCTTAGACCTTTTCCGCTGTACCATGAATACGGGGTTCCTGGTAGTCTTAGACCCTTTCCCCTTTTTTTATAACCCTGTCCAGTTGCCTTCTTTAGTGCCATTCCTGCTGCAGTACCAACGGCTCCTAACGCTGCTGCTTTAGCTACTGCTGGGGCTGCTGTTGCAATCAATGCTGGTATTGCAGCTAACAATGGAAATATACCACCCGTTTTCATCATATTTTTGATAGCAGCCGCAGAAAGAGTAATCTGAACACCTTTTTTGGCTGCAAGTGCATCATTGAAATGTTTTATTTGACGAGTTGTCAGTGATAATTTATTTGCACCACCAGTCATTTGATTCGGTTTCAAAGTGATTGTGGTTCCACATTTTTTAGCCGATTCTGATTGCAATTTTTTGATTTGACCAGGAGTTAACGTAACACTAATAACACTATATGACATTATACATAATAGATTGATTCTAAATCGTTTACAATTTCAATGGTGAAATTGCACAGCAATTTCCAATCAAGGATTTTCTACTGGGGCATCTACCACTCTCATTCTTCCACCAACACCTTCGAGTAGCATTGATTTGTCGCTGAGAATGACAGCAACCGCTCTATAATTCGGGATAAGGATAGGAGGTACCCCACCAACTGGTGGACCAGTCGGACGGGTTACACGGGCTCTAAAGTGTATATCAACAACAGATTGTCTCATCAAATCAAGATGTTCCAATGAAAAGTAATAAATCGGATAGAGGTTTTTGAAATCTAATTGTGATATTTGCAAACCAGTATCCACATTTAGATCACGTGACATATATGACAACAGGTTATGATACACGCGTGCAATATGATTCTGACCGTAATCAAGTTGTATATCTTCGGATGGTTCCTGCTGTCCGTTTATTCTCAGCGAGACTTCACTAACACCTAACTGATCAAATATCATATGGCTTCGTTCTTGATTACCAACTCGCGCATTATTCTGTAACGCTACGAATATATGACGTGGAGCTGAAACCCCTTGTTTTGATGCCAGGTGCCATGTGAATGTACCATCAACACTGTCCTGTTTAATATCCGTGGTCACTGATAACCAACTCAACAACGACTTTCCTCCTTGATCCATAAATGATAGTAATCGCTGTTCTTCGGTGATTGATGGAGTTAACACTGGCATCCACAATGATAGTTTTGTTAAAATGACTTTACCGGCAGCAACCCCAGCATTACGCCAGATTGCATCATCATCAGTACCCTTTCGTACAAGCGCTACTGTGTGTTTAGCTCCATAAATAACTTTTCGGACGTTTCTACAGAATCCAAATATATGATGCAGTGGAATCGCACATGAAAATCGTCGACGCTGCCCATGCAACGTTGCTACACGTGTTGCAAATCCTAAATTGAGATTACCATTAACGCCTCCGAGAATATCAAACGCAACTCCGGGTCTAGTTCGACGTTCTGGATTAGCTGCTTCTTGTTGATTTGCTTCTGCAGTACCTTGTGCTGTTAACACTTTAATGAATTGAAGGTGATCAGCGTTATCAGAGGTATCCTTTGCAAACATCATAGATGGACCCGCTGATCTTGTATAATCATCAGAATATCTCGCTAACCCTATGATTGTTGTAGCCACATCAACATCACGGTCAATGGATTCAATTTCTTTTCCATCAATGAGATATCTAGCGCTTTCAAATAACGCCATTATGCCGTTATTAACAAAACCAACTCGGACATTTGCGTTATCTGCATATGGTGGATCATTATGAGCAGCATCATTTGTTACAAGTTCTCCTTCTACTTCAATAAACGCTTCACAAGGCAAAAAGTATTTACTGGTATCATGAACTTGAAGTTCAATTCGTGATCGGAGATCTGGTTGTACTGCGTGATAAGAATAAAATTGAAAATCGCGTACAGAATCATCTTTACGCACTGGGGCATCCATATCAAATGCTGGATCAGGTGACCTTTTGAACATTTTATTCTATTTATCAGAGTCTAAATCGGATTTTCCATTTCATCGTGAAAAACGCTAGCGTTTTCGTCGTGGTTTTTTAAAGCCACTTCCTGCTATCATGTTTGCTATCATGTTATTTTGGTCACTTGGAGTCACCAATGACGCTAATTTTTCATCTACTGCGTTATTTATTATTTTACTAACACTTGCAGGCATTTCTGCTGTAGACGGTAACGGTTTCTTTTTTCGCCTCACTAATGATGTTATTTTATTCTTTGCAGTTGAAAATGCCTTTCCGGCAAGATCTCCAACAGCACCAATACCCTTATCACGAATAACATCAATGGCTTTCATTGATAATTGTTTAGCTAACGGCATCACTTTTGGGGCCATTCTTGAAAAGAATCCTAAAATGGTATTGCCGAGGCCATCTCCATAGTATGCCTTATAAACTGGAAACCGTGAATTAACTACATAGACGGGGATTGGTTTATCATGATTGTAATGTATGATCATTATTATAAAAACAATAGTGTTTTCAATTGCTGTGATACCCATCTGCTAACTCGTCAATGAAATCTCGATATGTTTTGATATCCATGATACCGCCGGCAAATAACCGTCTACAGATATCAGCTGCTTCATTAATTATTTCTGGAGAGTTATTTCCAGCTCGGAATCCTCCTACAAGAACATCTAATCGTGATATATCATGGATAACACTATCAGGACAAGTGTTTCCAATCCTTGGATTTTGCAATCCACTTCCGCTATAACCAGTTGCTTCATCTAGTTTTTCTAAATCCGTTTCTTGTAAATAATCATCATTAGGTTCTTCTTGTTTTTTTTTGTCTTCGTGTTGGTGTTTGACGTCGTTCTTCTAAATCATCATCATCATCATCAGGTGGTAGTTGTTTTTTTTTTTGTCTTCTTGTTTGTCTACGTGTTGGTGTTTGACGTCGTTCTTCTAATTCTCGTTGTCGCTCTTCTATTTGTTCTCTTTTATAATTCCTAATTCCCCTTTGAAATTCCTTGTATCCTATCTCCTCCTTATTCAAACGACCAATCCCTTTATTTAGTTTATACAAATTATCGGACCAATCATTACTTGATATTCTATCATTCTTATACTCGTCCTTTAAAAAATCTTTTTTTGAATTATAACTTTGAGCAGCAAAATCACCAAAGGCTTGATAATCCTTTGATTTCAATAAAATAGGTTTTTTTATTAATATTTTAGCATGATCAGTAAATTTATCCAACAGAGAAACAGTCGTTTTTTTCGGATCAGTTTTTTCAGTTTGTTCAGTTTTCGCTGCTAGTTTTTCAAGTTCACCAATAACAGATTTCCCCGTCTCGGGATCATCTCCCAGTAAAGCACGCTCAACCCCTTTCGTTGCTGTGGTTACTGGTTTAAACAACTCTTCAGACCCCACGGCAAAATCCGTTTGTAAACTCTGTCGTTGTTGTAGTTTATTCCGTACAGAGTCACGAATTGGTACAAATCTCCTGATTGCATCTAATCTTTCACGAGCCAATCGGGTTGTTAATGCTTCATTGACCATTATTTGAAATCAGAAACCATTTTTCAATTGCAAAACACTTGACATGTCAGATGATTTTTAACACCAGTGACAAGTCACCGTGGAAGTGTTAACACCTTCTATCAGTGATGGGGAAAGTCACATATTTGCTATAAAAATTAATAATACTGTGACTTCCCCTACTTTCCATGATCATCCATCGATTTTGACACCACCCTTGAAGGTCGGCTAAAAAAAATGAGGGTCGATCACAATCAAAAAATGATAAATGATCGGGCAATCAATGGTCGGGCAATCAATTTTCTTGAATTAATGCTCGTAGGTTTCTAACTTTAGAGTTGACTTCTTTTTTCAATTCGTATTCGTTACCTAATTCTTTTCGTATTCCTTCCACGATAGTATATAACGGAACAAACACACCTACTTCACTGGAAAATGCAAGAGAGTCTCGAATAGAATTTTGAATTTTTTTGATGAGTGCATATTTCTTTGGTAACATATACTTGTTAGTACTAACTCCGTATTCTATATCCTGAAAATCCGACTTGATTTGATCAGGATTTAACCCATCTGACAATATAATATCCTGATTTTTCAATTTTGCAATTTCAACTATGATGCTATTCATATTTTCAGAATTCATATATGATAATACATATTTCTAATTCATTTTTCAAAAATAAATAAGCCGTTAATATTTTTAAAATTCAGTCTGTATATATAAATATCTTTTTTTAAATTAATTCTGTATATATAAATATCTTTTTCAAAATTCAGTCTGTATATATAAATATCTTTTTTAAAATTCAGTCTGTATATATAAATATCTTTTTTAAAATTAATTCTGTATATATAAACATCTTTTTTAAAATTAATTCTGTATATATAAATATCTTTTTTAAAAATAATTCTGTATATATAAATATCTTTTTTAAAAATAATTCTGTATATATAAATATCTTTTTTAAAAATTCAGTCTGTATATATAAATATCTTTTTTAAAATTAATTCTGTATATATAAATATCTTTTTTAAAATTAATTCTGTATATATAAATATCTTTTTTAAAATTAATTCTGTATATATAAATATCTTTTTTAAAATTAATTCTGTATATATAAATATAAATGCAGACAAAAATAAATATCAACCATGATGAGCGGTTATCAGTCATTTGACCCCCTTGATATAGGCCGTTGTGGTTCTATTTGCATTGATTGGGTCCCTTATTAGGCCTTTGTGTCTTTCATAGTGTTCCTTTGTTAGAGCATTTTTCTGTTTCTGTTTTATATCAGAATGTTTTTTTTTTGTTTTTGCTCTTTCAGATATGACCCTATGACCGTTTCTTTTAGCCGATAATTCATTCTGGGTTTACCCAATGTGCATCCACGAACCTTTTTTGGCCGGTAATTCATTTTGAACACCATACGGGGCTACCCAAATGTGATGATGAGCTAATTACATCCATGGATGTTATTTATTTTAGGGCATTGTATGTGTTTACATTCAACATGCAACCCATGAAATCAAATTCATGGTTGCGTAAGTTGTCAAAAACCGACAACCCACGCTACCGTAAATTTGATAGCATGGGTTTGCATGTTATGTGAATGCACACAGAAGGGTTGCCCTTCCTCCCCTCAATTAAATAGAAAAAAAAAAACATCCACCGTTTCACCATCAGACAATGTGTCTGCTATGGGGCGCGAACATGTGAAGAATAATTGTCTGGGTTTACAAGCCAAACACGATACCGTTAGACCACTGTTCACGTCCATAAAGAATAACGTTTTTTAACATATATATGTTGTAAATATTCATATAGTATATAAGGCGACTTAATACAGCAATCCACAGGGTGTTATTTTATTTTCTTAAATTACTTATTAATGGTGTTTCACGGTATTTAAATGAGACAGATTATTTGACTTAAACACTAAAAAAAAAAAGAAAATATTTCTTTTCTTATAAAACAATACCCAGCCGCTAAATCACAATCTAAGGGAGATAACTCCCTTGGTTATATCCATTGGTTATATTTAAGAGTTGTCTCCCTTAGTGTTATAGACATACGAAAATCGAATTTTTTGTCCTGTCTCTTTTGAAATGGCCGAATTTTGTACTCCTGTTGCAACCTTTGTACCGAGGCTCTACAAATATTGAGGTCTGAATTCTTGGTTCATTTGTATAATAACACTATTTTTCTAATTCATTATTTGGTTTAATTATAAGTCTCTGTATATAATCTTGAGGAGTCTTTATAATTTTGTCATCGTTGGGGTCAATGACAGTATTTTTTATTCTTTTATCATAATAGCGTTTTAGTTCCCTGTATCGTTTGCCGCCACACTTGAAACATAATTGCGATTTTCCCCTAACCCCAACCCCACATCGAATACAAGGTAACGGACCAAGGCTTCCACGACGAAAGCTTTGCATATGATACCAACAGAATTCATTTCTGCATGATTTGTTACACGGTGTCACTGATCCAATCATGAGCCATTTGCAATGATTCATTATACTTAAATCTTTCATTTAAATGCTTGTTTTAATTATAGTATGGAGGAGTTCGAGAGATTATCGAAAATTAAGCCTTGGAAAAGTGTTCAATTCAATCTTGATAGAGTTTCTAATACACCAAAGAATAAAATTCTTGATAGAACCTTGATTAGTAAAATCAGAGACTGTTTTAATGAATTCAAGCGTGATGGGGCAGCTCATTGTTGGTCAACATTTCGAATTGATGGTGTTGTTGACGCTACCATGAATGATGAAAAAGCAGCAGTGATAATCTCACGTCTTGGGGAAGAAAGAAATTTTTTTCGAATAAAATTCCTTATCCGTGATAATGGAAAATGGATCATTAGGGACAAATACGAGCCTATTCTTAAGGACAAAAAAACTGTCACTGTGACTCAGGATTCAAAACCAGGAATTTTGACTGGAATTGACAAACCATACTACGAAAAATCTTATCCTGTAACAGTAGTTGTTTACGGGATATATCCGATCAATGAAAAACCTGATATTTCAAAACTAGCACCCATGAAATATTCGACAAGGCTCAATTGTGTAGCAACACGAATAATGGAACACTTCACAAATGCGTCCCGGGGAAATAAACTAACTGATCTAAGACGAAAAAAAATAACCGAATGGGAACTGACAGTGAAACAGCATGGGGCAACAATTCAGGATATAGCTAAATTAGAAACATCATTGAGATTTCCAATATCAGTAACGACAATCACCGGTGAAGTATTATACGAATCGAAATATAAATCAAAAGGAACTCCAATTGAAATTATTGATCATAACGAACACGCGTGGTCATCTGCAGTAACAATATTTCCACGGGATAGAACCGTAAAATATCTGTTTGGAAACGAAGAGTTTTTTTCAGAGCAGAAATTATTTGATGCTATTTACCATTTGAGTAAAAACGATCCTGTGTCAATGTGGCTATTTCATAGTACTACAGACGAAGAATGTAGATTTGATCAGTTTGTAAGGCCCAACGGAGAATTATATCGTACCGAAGAACTGCATAATCAAATGAAACAACTAGCTAGTGAGTTTTCTGGGGACGGAGAAGACAACGATCAATTATTAGCAAACTGTTTCACAGTACCATCAATTGCAGCACATTTTGCTAGAAAGAAAAACGCGTGGAAACCAACACGAAGTGAGTTCTTATCAGAGGTCAAATTGTCTTGTCTTGAATACGGCCATGGAGGATTATGGAATACAAAATACACCGCTGATACCGTTATTTCAGTTGATATGATTGCATGTTATCCAGGAAGTTTTCTTGGGTATGGAGAATGCGAGAAATATTTCAAACGATTTGGACACCCTACACACGAAATGACCCGTGTTGCTATTAATGGACCACTGCCACATTTCGATTTAACCGGATTCGCTTGTGTAGTATCATTTGAAATGGCTACAGGACTTCATCCGTGTAGTTATCTTTGGATTGGTAAACACATGTCTGAAAAACACTGGATGCCAATAGTGTTATTACGGTATATGCTTGATTGTAAGATGTTAAAATCATTAATTGTCAGTGAAGCAATTATATCCTATCGAGCACAGAAATCAGTCTGGTTACCACAACCTGATCTAGAAAAAATAATTAGCGAAGAGCGAAAACTGTTTCCAAATTTCAGTGAACAACAAATCATGGATTGGTCCAAACAGTTATTTGAAATCAGAAACAATGAAGCAAAAGATCTTGGACGAAGAATAATCGGTAAATTTACCCAAGGTGGCAAATACGACAATACGAGATATTCTTCACGATTGATTATAGACAATGCTGAATACGATTTTGTAATCACGGATTTAACGAATAGGGGGCTATATGTCAATCGTAAGGACGCATTTATGTCCGATGGAACCAAATTGGGTACAATTGTTACTTACACTGATGGATACAATCCGCAGTACACACATTTGAGAGCTTCTATGCTTGGTTATGCTTCTATTAATTTATTTTCAATGATCAATAGATTTCCTACCACCGCAGTTAGAGTTGCTACTGACTCATTTTACATAAATAGCAAAATGACTGATTTTAAGGCTACTGGCAACGAGAATTGGGGGTCATGGAGAATTAAGAAGGAAATGCTTCATGATTATATTCCATCAGCAGATGTTACCATTGAAAATAATTACTTAGAAAGCAATCAGTGTTCAGAATTTTCTAGTGCACCACCGATTTCTGATCCAATCTGTAGATATAAAACAGTTTATTTAAACGGTTGTGGTGGGTCAGGAAAAACAACCCGGGCAATTGAGTTATATCGTCGTGGAAACGCTAGCGTTTCTAACATGATTGTACTAACACCAACACACAGACTTGCAAGAGAGATGATACAGAGAGGGGTTAATGCCTGTACCTATCATAGTTTTTTCCGATGGAAGGGAGATAAATGGACTCCTGAGCGCATGGGAGAGAAATTTATCCCTGAAATTATCATTTGGGATGAAATAGACACAGTGCCATTAGATGTATTAAAAATATTTCTTGAGTGGTTGTTATTGAAAAATACAAAAATCGTCATGTGCGGTGATCACGGCCAACCACCACCATTTGTCGGTGCTTCCCCACATGAATGGCTAAAGGGTTTTGTAGACTATTATGAAGAAATTGATACCGATCATAGATCACTTGATAATGAATTAAAAGAATTTAAGAAACTAATTAGATTACAACCGGATAGAATCCAATGTGAAATAGCCCGTGAAATAATTTCGGAAACTCCAATGAATGATTTCTGGGAAATGTGGAGACCAAATGATTTGATCATTGCAAGTAGAAAAATAGTTAGGGATACACTTCAGATGAAATTATTTGAATTGCATAAACAAAAATTCGCAACACTTCCAGTGCCCCTCTGTTATAGGCCATCAGATACACGAAAACAGAACATTGAAGTTGATATTCCAGGCCCAAAATCCGAAGGATTTCAAAAACAGAATTTAGTATTAAATGATATTGTGCTGGTTGATATCAGTGTCGTTGAAGATGCATTGCGTGCTAATAAATCCCCATGGACGCTAGGTTATGCAGCAACAATACATTCTTCGCAAGGATTGACTATATCAGATACAATTGTTTGGATGGTAGATAATCGCATCGAATGGTCAAATTTAGTCTATCTTGCAGTGTCTAGAGTACGAAAAATAAATCAACTTCGAAGAATTGTCCTGGATGATGAAATCATTGGTGATGATAATGACACCAGAATAGATGATATTATTGATAAAAAACTCTCCGGTTACAAACAACAAGACAAAAAAAAACAGCGAGAATTTGACATTGATGCTGAATTAATAATCACTTTGAAGCAACAACAGAATAATCACTGCGCAAGTTGCAATTGTATAATGCGTTGGCAGTATTCGGATAAAGATCCTCGCCAATTTACCGTTGACAGAAAAAATAATAGTCTCGGTCATGTCAGAAACAATGTGATGTTGACTTGTCTTGAGTGCAATAGACGCAACGGTGCTAGTTAAGCCCATGCGGTGGTAATTGAGTATCCTCAGGTATCACTTGTAATTGTTGTCTAGTAAATCCTCGTTGAGGGGCAGTTGAATCCAGTTTATAGATTGGAAGTCTACCCGTAGATCGTGTTATACTAGATATCTTATGTGCAGTAATACTCCAAATAGGATCAGTAGCCCTTTTTCTGCCCCCTTCAAGCTCTCCTGGTTCATATAAATACCTCACAGTGATATTACTACCAAGAATTGGTTCTTTGAAATCTTTTTGAATTTCCATTTTAGGTATCGACTTCTTTTTAATCGCGTTGATAGGTTTCATGTTGATGGTTCTAGTAATCTCGTTATTCAGTGCAGTAATCACAGCTGGTAACCTTTTAACCCATTCACGGGATCTTTTTTCTTGGATGAATTCTTTTGCGTATTGATATCCAAATAACCGTTCAGCAAGAGTCCGATTAAACCGTTCTACAATGGCCTGATCACGATGCAGTGCAGTATGCCCCCGTCTGATAGTGACATTGTGATCTTTCATTGTAGATAACACTGCACCCTGAAATTCTTTGCCGGGATCAATTTGTAATAGATTTGGCCAGTGCAGAGGACCTCGTCGATAAATCCTTTCAAATGCAGAAGCCACTTCAGTGGCCGATTTTGTTTTTAACGGTTCTGCTTCCTTGTATCGACTTGCAATATCAACTACGGTTAATGCGTATTTGTAACCGTGGTCATGTGGCAAAAATAATAGATCAGCCTGATGAACTTCATTGGGTCCGGTCACATCAAAATGCGAGACATTAATTTGTTGAGGCGGTGGTAGATAAATTTGCCATAGTGCCTGTTTAGATAACCAATGAGCCGCAGTGGTTTTTTTCACTTTTGCAGCGCTAGCGAGTTTATGGATTGCTGCCTTGCCTCTCCAGTATCCTCTTGGGGAATAATAAATAGATTCCATGTTGTTATTAATTACCAGCACCTAACATCAATTTACTTTTCATAGCCGATTTTATCAAAAAGGAAGCCAATTTTTCTTTGAAAGATTTATCAGGAATAGCATTTAACGCATGAATTAATTTCACATCTGCTAGATGCCTGTGTTGCAAATTACTGCTTTTATAAGCCACATCATGAAGGTGACAGGCCTTATCAATGGCGTTTATTGGTTCTTCACCAGGTCGGGGCTGATTTTGATCATTGAGTCTGATATCAAGTCTTGTTCCCGGTCCACAATAACTATATCCTGGAAGGTGCTTTTCTCCAGGGTATTTTGCCCATGGGGTTCCAGGGAGTTTTGCTAATTTGGCTGCGATATCACCTCCTCGTTTTTTTTTAAAGGTTCCTTGGGTTTAGAAACAAATCTAAATTTCTTTGTACTACATTGTACGCATTTACCAGAAAGCGCTGATCGGTTATTTTTAGTTGTAATCGTCGTCAAGTCATCTGTGCCAGTACGTTTTTTACACTTCACACAATATAGATCCATAATTTATATATAACGGCATGAATATAATTGATTTTTCAGCAACTAAAACAAGAGAACCAGTGAAGCATCATGCAGCGCTACCAAAATCTATCCGCGCAATTATAATCGGACCATCTGGATCCGGCAAGACGCAATTGTTGCTCAATTTAATAATGAGATGGATGAAGTGGGATAAGTTGTATTTAATTGCCCCTAGCGTAGATGACCAACGATGCTATGAAGTGCTAAAAGATTTTAATGAAAACGCTTCAGAGATTGCTGGTGAGGATGTTATTGAATTTATAACCGATATTGACGAGGCACCATCAGTAGAAGACCTCGATGGAAGTATCAACAATTTAGTTGTATACGACGATGTAATGTTAGATAAACAAAAAAACCCAGCTAGAATATTTTCCCGAGGCAGGCATAAAAACACGGACGTGATCTATGTCACTCAACGCTACACTCAGATTCCAAAAGTGATTCGCGATAATTGCAATGTGTTGTGTGTATTTAACGGCGTTGATACTCATACGCTACGAAATATCTGGCAAACTTGGTGCTGCGGTGATATGAATCATAATCAGTTTAGAAATTTCTTTAGTCACGCTCAGTCAAAACCACACGGATTTGTAACGATAAATTTATCAGCCCCGAGGACACGATATCGTATCGGACTGGATCAAATATTCGGTTGAAGCAGCAGAGGGTATATCGGACGATCTTCACCGTAACCCAGAACTGAAAGTTTTAGCAGCAGAGGGGGTGAGTCACAACATCATTGCGGACATTTATGATTCATCAACGAAAACGCGAATACAGTATCACCTGCGAAAACTCATGTTTTCAGACAACAATCATAAGGGTCGGAGACTTATTTTTTTCTGGTTAAAAACATGAGATTTCGCGAGAAGGGTCTATTCGTACCGTTTAAGGGTATAATAAAAAATAAAAACAAAAAAAGGTTGTCCGATTCACCCCCCTCTGCTGCTACACGTCATAGAATCTTTCGATCGTAGTTTTTTAATCTGACCAGGTGTCAATGAGACCTTAACATAATTATAAGACATTATTGTAAAATATAATTTATCTAATTAACTAGAGATTTTCCACTGGTGCATCAATAACTCTCATTTTTCCACCACCGCCTTCTAAGATCATATATTTTTCATTCAGTAAAACAGCAATAGCCCTAAATCCTCCAGCAGGAGATACTACACGAGCTTGAAATTTAACATCCACAACAGAATGTTTTGATAAATCAAGATGTTGCAGTGAAAAATAATAAAAAGGATACAATGTTTGGAAATCAAACTGAGATATTTGTAATCCAGTATCTATATTTTGATCCCGTCCCATAAATGACCACAATCTATGATAAACCCGTCCAATTTGATTTTCATCGTAATTAAGAATAAGATTTTCAGCTGGTTCTTGTTGGTTACTTATTCTCAATGATACTTCAGAGACTCCACAACGATCAAAGATCATATGAGAACGTTCTTGAAGATCAGCACCTTGACCTCGATTAAGATTTTGCAATGCAACAAATATATGCCTTGGCGCTGATACATTTTTTGTGAGTGCAAGTTGCCATGTAAATGTACCAGTAAGATCAGATGTTGTAGTAGCTGTTGTAACATCATTCCATGATAATAGTGACCTTCCTCCTTGATCCATAAATGACAATAAATTGGTTTCCACTGACAAGGATGGGGTCAAAATTGGCATCCATAGTGCTAATTTTGTTAATTTTACAGCCCCGTTTGCAACACCATTAGCACGCCACAATGCAAGATCGTCAACGGAATTTCTCTGCAATATAACTGTATGACTAGCACCAAAAATAACCTTTCTAACATCTCTACAAAATCCAAATATATGTGACAATGGAATTGTACAGGAAAATTTACCATTATCATTGATCATCCTTTTTCGTGCTAAAAATCCAGAATTGTAATTGGAATTACCCCCAAAAACAACAGGTTCAACATCGGCATCATCAGCTGCTGCTGAAACCTTTTTTGGTCTTCGCAATGTAAATGGATGAAAATCTGCAAAATTAGTTTGATCCTTTGCAAACATCATTGAATGACCTGCAGACTTAATAAAATCATCAGAATATCTAGCTAATCCAATAATAGTACTAGCAATATCAACATTATTGTCAATGGACTCAATTTTAGATGTACCAATTATATATTGTGCAGAATTAAATAACGCCATTATACCATTATTAACAAATCCAATCGCTGTGGTACCTAAATTAGCAAAAGGAGTACCATTAGCTTGTGTTATTTGTCCTTCAACTTCGATAAATGCCTCACATGGAAGAAAATATTTAGAAGTATCATCAAATCTAAGATCAATACGTGCTCGTGAATCTGGATTTTGAGCAGTATATGAAAAATATTGATAATCTCTCACAGAATCATTTTTTCCCACTTTGGCATTTACATCAAAAGCATCATCAACTTCATATTTAAACATTATAATGGATAGTGTTGATCTAAATTAACAACTTTAGACCTGAACCAGTAAATGTTTCTATTTTTTTTTCTGCAAGTTTATTAATTTCGTTAGCAATTTCCGGCGGCATATCTTCTGTAGATGGTAATTTAACAGATTTATTACGTACCAACGACAAAATCCTATTCTTTGCTTTATTATATGCATGTATTACAGCATCGGTTGCAGCAGCTTTACCAATAACTCCAATAGCCTTTGAAGCTAATTCTTTTCCAATGGGAAGTATTTTTGGAGCAATTCTTGTAAATAACCCCGTAACAATATCACCGAGACCATCTCCGTATGTTAATTTGTATACAGGTAATCGTGAATTTACAACATGAACAAGTCTAGGCCGATTCATACTACGGGTTATTATCATGATATATAGAAACATTAATGTTTCAAATAGATTAATCACTGTAATAATCATCAATAATTTCATCAATTAAACCACGATACGTTGACATATCCATAACGTGTCCACGAAATAATCGCTGACAAATTTCAGTAGCCTCATTAATTAATTCTGGAGAATTATTTCCAGCTCTTTTTCCTCCGATAAGAACTTCTAATCGTGATATATCATCCACTACACTTCTTGAACATGGAATAGTCGTATCTAATCCAGAACCTATTTTTGTTTTTTCAAGTGTAGATAAATCAGGTGTAGAAATTAATTGGCTGAGTTTATATGGTGGAGGAGGTGGTTCACTTTGTTTTTTTACTACTTGCCAAAGTTTATTAAAACCTGTATCGCCGCGTGGTAGCGTAGGTTTACCTAATCTCAATAAATATAGCTTTTTTGCATAAGATTCTTTATCATCAATAGAATCTTCATATCCTTCCGTTAAAAGCTTTCTTCTATAAGGATAACTCTGATTGATTTGATCAGCAAAGAAATTGACATCATGATAATCATCATCTTCTCTAATACTTTTTATAGTAGCAGAAGTAAATATCACGTCCGGGTCAAGACTCCTTCGCTGTTTACTTTTTGGAGTTAGTGCCATTGCTTCCGCGACAACTGGTTCTTCTGGTTCTTCTGGTTCCGCAACATCTGACTGTCGTGGTGTAACAAGAGTTTTTAAATGTCCAGTGCTTTCTGCTATTTTAGAGGTATCTGCAGCGACTTTTGCAACTTCCTCTTTAACTTTTTGGTTCCCCAACCTGCAGCACCAGATAAGGCTCCAGTTGCCAATGCAGCAGTAATTGGTTTAAATAACCGTTTAGTATCTTTGGTAAATTCAGTAAATTGTTGTTGTTGTTGTTGTAAATTGTCCCTAAATGCATCTCTGATGGGAAGAAACTTTTGAATGGCAGCTAATCGTTCTCTTGTTAATCTTGTTATCTGAGCTTCTCCAATATTTGACATAATAATAATTAATCTCTTACCATTAATTGAAATCGGTTTCAATTAACTTCTTCGTTGTGTAGTCTTCGTTGTAAGGTTTTCGGTATTCCACACAATGAAGCATCATGGTCATCACACACACACCCGAAAAAAGTCTTCGTGATTTTGCCTAAAAAGGCTTCTATCATTTAATTTTTTCATCATCATATGTATATGATTTTGTTGGTGGTGGGTTGAGCCTTGTTGCTGCTAGCATCATGGTCATCACACACACCCCCCCAAAAAAAGTCCTCGTATTTTTGCCTAAAAAGGCTTCTATCATTTAAATTTTTCATGGAAGGTCAGGTATGCATAAAAATTGTGGTGGGCTCAGCCTCGTTGCTGCTACTTAACTATTATAGATGCAACAGCATCTTCAAGAAGAGCCAATGAATTCATTGCAGATTATTAGATAAGAAATTGTGGGAAATCCATAAAATCTAAGTCAAAATGCAAGTCACATGACAGTTTCTTGCTTATTGCACATGAACTGTATTTGCATAAAAGACACACCATTTTTTCCTAAAGAAAATAGAAAAAGATCATACAACAAGAAGGCACATGGGTGAAGATATGAAAGACTCCAAATTTTTTTTAATGGAAAATGTACAATCACACACTAATTTAATTACTTACTACCTGCAGAAAAACTGGAGGTGACTTATATATATATATATATATATATATATATATATATATATATATATATATATATATAGAGAGAGAGAGAGAGAGAGAGAGAGAGAGAGAGAGAGAGAAAGATAGAGAGAGAGAGAGAGAGAGAGAAAGAGAGAGAGAGGTATGACCATTATGCAAGCGTTGTTTTGTATTGGTGTCTTGTCACTGTTACTATAAGTTATGTAAATAGTAGTGTACAGTTACCATTTGTACTCAGTTTGTATGAGTGTATAGTTACTATTGGTATTAGTTTGGTGCTAGTGTATAGTGACCATTATTTCTAGATTGGTATAAGTAAATAGTAAATAGTAATTGTTAGTACTAGTTCTGCACTAGTGTATAGTTGTATTACGTATTCAATGTACACAACATCGCTCCTAGCCTGGTCAATTTATATGGGTGGACTTGTTAACCTACAAATATATCCTTCACAAGTATTTATCACAACTTTGGTAGAAATGAAAACTAGGCTTACTGAATACAGCATACAACATTTATACAAACAATGTGTAGTCCCTTGAGTATCATCATTAGATAGATATTACTAAAAAAAAATGTATACACGGGAAATCTACAGATAAGAACAATCATATTAATAAAATGCTATGTTAAACATAGACAGGGAGTATCTGCTATGCCAATGTTATGCATAGACAGGACTGTCTCTGTTATGACAATTTTATGCATAGACGTCTGTTTTTGCAATGACAATGTTATGCATAGACAGGTCTGTCTCTGCTATGACAATGTTTTGTATAGACAAGGCTGTCTTTGATATGGCAATGTTATGCATAGACAGGGATGTCTCTGCTATGACAATTATATGCATAGACATGTTTGTCTCTGTTATGAAAATGTTATGCATAGACAGGTCTGTCTCTGCTAATTGCCAATGCTATGAATAGACAGGTCTGTCTCTGCTATAACAATGTTTTGTATAGACAAGGCTGTCTTTGATCTGGCAATGTTATGCATAACCAGGGATGTCTCTGCTATGACAATGTTATGCATAGACAGGACTGTCTCTGCTATGACAATGGTATGCATAGACATGGATGTCTCCGCTATGGCAATGTTGTGCATAAACAGGACTGTCTCTGCTATGACAATTTTATGTATAGACAGGGCTGTCTCTGCTATTGCAATGTTATGCATAGACAAGGCTGTCTCTGCTATGGCAATGTTATGCATAGACTGGGCTGTCTCTGCTATGGCAATAGTCAATATACCTCATCTTTGTCAACACACTGAGCTGAAATTTTTCTTCCATCAATGTTTGCTTGAAATTTGTAGACAGTGCAGGAATACTCTCCAGAAGGAAAAACAAATATAGTCTCCACAGGACTGGTTTCATTGTTGGTGTACAACAATGTGGACTCCACAGAACAAATGAGCCCCTTGACTGTGACATTGATCATTACTCTTGAAAGAGGAACTGAAATTTAACAAATATAATGGCAATTTTATTCATTTATAATTATAATTAACTGGATGAAAATAACAGTGATAAGATCAAACATTGAATTCCTTAACTTTTGTTATCAGCTTAAGACACTTTTATGACAATATAAAATCATCTGTCATATTAAATAATTACTGTATTTAACATAATGCTTGCAATGTGCAATTAAGAAATAATTTTGATAAATTTCGTCAGTTAATAATAATCAGTCAACACTGACAATGGCATAAGCAATGCCACATTCACACCATTGTCCTGTTAGGCACCACTCCAGTGGTCTAGTGGTTACAACTTCCACCTTGGATGTTTGAGGTCATGGGTTCAAACCCCAGCCAAGTCATAACAAAGACTTATAAAAATGACACTAACAGCTGCCTCACTTGGTGCTCACCATTAAAAGGTTTAGTGTTAGGACTGGTAGGCTTGGTGTCAGGATAATGTGACTGGGTGGGACATCATGCTATATGTCTGTGTCATGATGCCACAGTGTTAGACATCACTATAAACTGCCACAATGCAGACATCATAGTGATATGGCAGAAAAATCATTAAAGCTATGTAATAAAATATCCAAACCAAATCTAAATGTCCTGTCACAAGAGTTAGCTCCCTTTTACAATTTTGAGAGCTCTCATCTCTCTCTAATATGATCATGCTGAGTAAACAACATGTAAGATCTAATTTGGGCATTGATTTAAGCCACAAAGCTAAAATTAAGCATCAGTCATAGATGATGGTAAGTGATAGTGAGACAACAAACATACATAACAGTAAGTGGTGGTAATGAGGCACCAGACATGCATGATGGTAAATGATAATGCAATACTAGGCATGCATGATGGTATGTTGTAAAGAAATACCAATCACACATGATGGTAACTGGCAATGCAATACCAGACATACATGGTAGTAACAACACACTAGACATGCATGATGGTAAGTGCAATTATGACACCAGACATACATGATGGTAAGTGGTAATATGACACCAGATATGCATGATGGTAAGACACCAGACATGCATGATGGTAAGTGCAAATAAGACACCAGACATGCATGATTGTAAGTGCTAATAAGACACCAGATATGCATGATGGTAAGTGCTAATAATGCACCAGACATGCATGATATTAAGTGCTAATATGACACCAGATATGCATGATGGTAAGACACCAGACATACATGATGGTAAGTGCAAATAAGACACCAGACATGCATGATTGTAAGTGCTAATAAGACACCAGATATGCATGATGGTAAGTGCTAATAAGACATCAGACATACAAGATAGTAATGAAACACTGGACATGCATGATGGTAACTGCTAATAAGACACCAGACATACATGATGGTAAGTGCTTATAAGACACCAGACAGGCATGATGGTAAGTGCTAATAAATCACCTCACATGCATGATGGTAACTGGTAATAAGACACCAGACATACATGATGATAATGAAACACCAGACATGCATGATGGTAAGTGCTAATAAGACACCATACATACATTAAGCAGTTAGTGTTAGGTCTGGTCAGCCTGGTGTCAGGATAATGTGACTGGGTGGGACATCATGCTTCATGTTTGCAGCATGATGCCCCAGTGCTAGACATCACTACAAACTGTCTCACTGCAGACATGGTAGCGATAAGACTGATTTTGCTTTAAAGCTATGTAACAAATTCTAATCAAACGAACAAACAAAATCGATAAAACACCAGACATATTTGATGATAAGTGGTAATGGGACATGATGCTATGGTGGCAATGATACCAGATATTTTTGTGGCAAGATCCATTGAATATCATCATGTTTTTATGCTGGTTCTGGCAGTTATTTCCCAATCAATGGTGTTATCAATGTTCACATGTTATCAAAATGTATTTGCTCAAAATGGGCTTTTAAAATGTGGATGCTTATTAAGGCTTTTGGACATATCTCAGATTTTACTATTAATTATTTCATCATAATTTACATAAATATATTAACAATACATTTAAGGCCAACCTACTGTTTGAGTTCTCCTGCCTAAATTTTATGTTTCAGATGATTACTACCCCACATCGGATACAAGGGAACAAACCTAAGCTTCTACGACGGACCTAAGCTTCTACGACGTATGCTTTGTAAATGATATTCACATAATTCATTTCTGCATGATTTGTTACACGGGGTTACTGATCCAATCATAAGCCAGTTGCAATGATTCATTATATAATAAATTTCTCAATTAAATACTTGTTTTAATTATAATATGGAGGAGTTCGAGAGATTATCGAAAATTATGCTTGGAAAAATGCTAAATTCAATATCGATAGAGTCTCCACCAATGTACCAAAGGGTCTAATAAGTTATAGAAGCATGATAGGTAAAATCCGTGATGGTTGTAATGAATTCAAGCGCGATGGAACATCTCACTGTTGGTCAACATTTTGAATTGATGGTTACTATTACTACAAAGTACTTGCACCTACATATTAAGTGGGTCTGTTAATCAAGAATGAAACTTAGCTTAGGATAATAAAAGTTTTTTTAAGAGGGGGTGGGTGGGTGAGGCAAGGCACACTAACATCTGTAGTGTCATATTCATCATATTATATGTATACAACAATGCCAATGTCTAGTTTTTAACAAATGAATATATTTAAGAATGGTAACTGATATTGAAACTCCAGACATGCATGATTGTAAGCGGTAATGAGACATCAGTCATGCAAGATGGAAAGTGGTAATGAGACACCAGCAATACATGATTGTAAGTGGTAATGAGACACCAGCCATACATGATTGTAAGTGGTAATGAGACATCAGCCATACATGATTGTAAGTGGTAAAGAGACACCAGCCATACATGATTGTAAGTGGTAATGAGACACCAGCCATACATGATTGTAAGTGGTAATGAGATACAAGACAAACATGATGGTAAATAGTAATGATACACCAGAAGCAGCAGAATTGTACTTTGAAGAGAAAAACAGCCAATCATTATGGTTAAATTCAAAAATATAAACAGTTTAAAAAATCATAGCATTCTTTTTTTTAATCATATTTTGAATTTCTTTCAATAAGGCAAAATAATACAAAACAGTAACTATACTGGGTTTGTTACATTATCTAATACACTATCTGTCAAGTGGCTGCATTTGGTTTTAATGTTCTGCTAATAATGCCAAGGTTGAGGGTTTGATTTCCTATGGTCATATTATTTTGTTTTCTCTTTTCCATTTTATTTGATTTTAATCCACATGATATGTAGCAGATGATGTTTACTTATTCATTTAAAGTTTATTTTACTTACTTTGCTTGAAAAGAAAGTCTTGTACATAGTTCCTAATTAAAATCTTGCATAAAAAGTCAGAATGTGAGTGAATTACATGCTCATTCATTGAGTATTAATACAGAAAAGTAGTGCAGATGTGCATGGTTCAACAAACAAAATTAGGTTCATATTGGGTATGAACCCAAAATATTCAGAAAGGGTCTGGCCAATCAGATTGATAAATCCATGCTTGAATATAAGCCTTTATGCCACATAATACACCACATGTCTGAATATAAGCCTTTATGCCGCATAATACACCACGTCTGAATATAAGCCTTTATGCGACAAAATACACCACATGTCTGAATATAAGCCTTTATGCGACAAAATACACCACATGTCTCCCATAATAGATCCACACTTGACAACAAGCCTATCTTCTTTATTATATTTCAGAGGTCTCCTATGATAAGTCTACACTTGATAACAAACATATCATTCATGTTATATTCCAGAAGTCTCCCATCAGTGCTTGATAATAACCTAATCCTTCACATTATGCACCACAAGTCTCCCATGATAAGTACATGGTTGACAATAAGCCTATCTTCACCAATACTTACCTCAAGTCTCCCATGATAAGTACATGGTTGACAATAAGCCTATCTTCACCAATATTTACCTCAAGTCTCCCATGATAAGTACATGGTTGACAATAAGCCTATCTTCACCAATATTTACCTCAAGTCTCCCATGATAAGTACATGGTTGACAATAAGCCTATCTTCACCAATATTTACCTCAAGTCTCCCATGATAAGTACATGGTTGACAATAAGCCTATCTTCACCAATATTTACCTCAAGTCTCCCATGATAAGTACATGGTTGACAATAAGCCTATCTTCACCAATATTTACCTCAAGTCTCCCATGATAAGTACATGGTTGACAATAAGCCTATCTTCACCAATATTTACCTCAAGTCTCCCATGATAAGTACATGGTTGACAATAAGCCTATCTTCACCAATATTTACCTCAAGTCTCCCATGATAAGTACATGGTTGACAATAAGCCTATCTTCACCAATATTTACCTCAAGTCTCCCATGATAGTACATGGTTGACAATAAGCCTATCTTCAACAATATTTACCTCAAGTCTCCCATGATAAGTACATGGTTGACAATAAGCCTATCTTCACCAATATTTACCTCAAGTCTCCCATGATAAGTACATGGTTGACAATAAGCCTATCTTCAACAATATTTCCCTCAAGTCTCTCATGACAAATCCATATTTTATAATAAGTACATTTTGCAACTTAAATCTCCCATGGTATGTTTGTGCTTGATAATGAGCCCATTAGCTATGTTATGTAGTTTATCAAGATAAGCCAAGGACTGACACCAATCACATCCAACATGTTATACACAAGTCTCTTACTACAATCCCATGCAGCATATCAAACCCATCCTCATTTAAGAAAGCTTTCTCCAATTATAGCCCAGCCCCAAAAGCTTACAAATTTACAAGGCTGTTGCCATAGCTTACAATACGGTATAAACAGTGTACAGTATTTTAATAATGTTGCCATAGCTTATAATACGGTATAAACAGTGTACATTATTTTAATAATGTTGCCATAGCTTATAATACGGTATAAACAGTGTACAGTATTTTAATAATGTTGCCATAGCTTATAATACGGTATAAACAGTGTACATTATTTTAATAATGTTGTCATGAAGTGTTCATGGGGGTGTAGGATACCACATTTGTAGCACCTTGTTTTTCTGTACACAGAATAGCACATCAGATGAGATTACATGAACTACTGGTAATTCTCCCATAGGTAGCACGTTTTTTTATTTCCACTTTTCCATATAGAATAGTGTCACTGTTAGACTGATTACCTCATTTAAGAAAGGATAAGATACCTTTAAAATTTATTTGATTGTTTTAAACAAACCCTTCTATTTTATTTTGTGTTGTATTTTGCATATCTGAAATGCATTAGACACGTATGTCACTCATGAATGAAATGCTACATATGCATTTCACGTGTGAAGTGCCACATAAGTATCTCATGTGTGATGTCTTTCATGTGCATCCCATGTGTGAAGTACTACACATGTATCTTATGTGTGAAGTTCCACATATGGATCTTGTGTGAAGTTTAACATGTGCATTTCATCTGTAAAGTGCTACATATGCATTTCATGTGTGAAGTGCTATGTATGCTTCTCATGTGTGAAGTATTCATATGTATCTTATGCATGGCATTTTGGTTGTAACAGAAAACTGCAAGGTGTTCCCAGCAGAAAATCTGCTGATCTTGAATGGTCAGCTAATTTTAATGTTGAAGACTACAAACTTGAGGTAAAAAACTGGGACCAAAGGGAAGCAATTTAAATGTATATCTTAATGTTAGGTTATCTTATCATGGGCAACAATAACAAAATAAATCTTTGAAGAAAGTAAGTTTGCTTTTGTTTGAATCTACTGTCATAAGAAGAGAGGTTCTAGCCCATTTTTTGAATGTAACACAGTTTTGGATTGTTCAACTTCAAAATTTGCAGCAACATAAATCCATGACATTTTGTTAAAAATATTCACACCATCCTGGTATCATTATCTCTGTGGAACAGCATCATGGACAAATATATTTTTATGGCTTTGTTTGTTTTCAAAAGTTTTCTCTTCAAAATATGTTCAAATAGGAATAAAGTATTGTAAATTCTAATTATAGTGTTACCATTTGATGCCAGTTATAATTAGAATTATGACAATAAAAATAACATTAATTAATAAACTAAAATCATTTCACACAACACTTAATGCATCTTCAGAGCAGACCAGTTTTCTCAGAGACCTGTGTGTATATATATATATATCCCTCCACCCCTACCCACCCCAAAAAATAGAATTTACACACAGATAATTCAGTTAGGTCATACATACCTGGTACTTGAGAAAGAGTAATGAGTCCATAGGCCTTAGCTGCATATCCATCCATTTCCAGCCTTCTTTCTTCTGTCTTCACATCATCAGAATGATGCATACCTATGCAAATTGGTAAATATATTGGCATTATTCACATTTAGGCTATTACTTGTGTTCATGTGATTTTAAGTTTATAAAATGCGTTCTATTCAGATTGTCAAATTATGTGAGTTCTATTCAGGTGTGTCAAATTATCTGTGTTCTATTCAGGTTTCTCAAATTATGTGTGTTTTATCCAGGTTTGTCAAATTATATGTGCTCTATTTAGGTGTGTCAAATTATCTGTGACCTATTCAGATTTGTTAAATTATGTTTGTTCTATTCAGATTGTCAAATTATGTGAGTTCTATTCAGGTGTGTCAAATTATCTGTGTTCTATTCAGATTGTCAAATTACGTGTTTTCTACACATGTTTGTCAAATTATAATAATAATAATAATAATAATAATAATAATAATAATAATAATAATAATAATACATGTAATAAAGACCTTATTTAGAGAAGGTAACTCAATTAGTTACAGAACTAATCTAGCTTGAGGCCTTCTATCTGTTATGTACAATATATACAATACATACAACATGATGTGAAGAGTCTGGCTCGACGCTAAATAATTATAGAATTTTAAATTTCAAATTTTCAAGCCTGGAACACATGCACAGGCATCTGTAAAATCATAAACATATAAGAAACATAAAATATCATTCTGCATTGAAACATTCAGCTTTGAAAATGATGCAAAATTATAGACATGCTGGCAGTATTTGTTTTGGTACTAGCACTGTTCAATTTTCTAAAGATTTCATCCATTTAAGACATTGACTATGAAATGAAGAAATGCTAGGAGCCTGCCTTATGTCACTGGGAATGTTGTTCCATACTACTGGACCAGTATATTGAAAACTTTTTTTAAACAATTCCTTCTTTGGCCTTGGTATAATGTAATTTTTTCTTCTTATGGACCTTAAATTTGGAATACCATCAGCATCTCTTTGGTGAAAGATATTGCTTAGATAGACAGGAATAGATTTTCTGGATACTTTATACATCAATTTGGCTTTTCTAAGAAATATTCTTCCATGTATTGTTAAAACCATTATATTATTCATTGCATCCTGAAAATTGTATATACATTGATCTAGAATTAAATGGCAAGCCCTCTTTGGAGCCTTATAAATGTTGTTATGTTTGAATTAGAGGTATTACCCCAAGTTACATTACAGTAGTGTAGATATGGCTGAATATAACTTTTATAAAATATGACCTTATACGTAAGAGGAATATATTGTTTGATTTTCCTCAGTAGCCAAAGATAAGAATTAACCTCTTTTGAAATGTGTTAAATGTGAATAGACCAAGTCAGATTGTTATCTACGAATACACCAAGAATTCTGTCTTGAGAGGTTAAGGCTCACATTGTCAAAAAAAAAAACATTAAGTTTGTTGCTCTTTAGTCTTGCTCATTTTTGTTGTGTTGTAACTAGTAGGGCTTTCTTTTTTTCTATATTTATGATCATACTGTTTTCCTTGCACCATAATTGAAGTCTGTTGAGAGCATCTTGCAAGTTTTTGTGTGTTCTATTAAAGTTGTCAAATTATGTGTTTTCTACACAAGTTTATCAAATTATTTGTGTTTTATTCCGGTGTGTCATATTATGTGTGTTCTATTCAGGTTTGTCAAATTAAGAGTATTCTGTGCAGTATGTTAAATTAGGTGTGTTATATTCGGGTTTGTCAAATACTGTGTGTGTTCTATTAAGGTTTGTCAGATTATGTGTGTTTTTTTATGAATTGTGAACAAAATTTCTTTAGGAAAGATTGAGTTACTTCTAAATGTTGAATACTTGTTTTAATGCCTTACTAACCTGTAAACTTTGTAAACACAAAATATTAAAAGCACTGTGAGTATTGTAGATCTGTAATCTGCAAAGAAATGTGTACATAAATAAATAAGTTTGTCTCTGGTTGCCTGGATACACCAACATTGTGTTGTCATGTGACAATTTCATTTCAGCCTGGATCTTGAATGTTTTAAGCAGCAGTTTTGAAATTGGTAAAATATCATAGACAATAATAAGTCTTATTTAGACATCCCAATACCCCCTGCCCCAAATTAAAGTCATTTTACCATGTGTTCAATATGCTAAATAGATATAAATAAGGATATGGAAGAAATTGATGACAAAAACCCATTCTTTGTGAGTTAGTAGAAACTGCAGTTAAGTCACTAAAGAAAGGAAAGTCAGCTGGCTGCTGCTTTAACAACATACCAGTAGAACGCATTCAAGCAGGAGGAGAAGAGATAGTTACAGTTCTAAAACAATCTGCAACATGATATATCAAACCTGAGAAAGACCCAACACATCGACTCAATCTTTGTTCATTGTGCTCTCCAAGAAAGGAAACCTACTGCTATGCCGAAACTACAGAACTATCAGTCGAATAAGTCACCAGAGCAAAATCATGCTGAAGATAATTTTCAACGGACTAAAGCCTCAAGCAGAGAAAATTATTGCTGAAGAGCAGGCAGGCTTCTGAGCAGGAAGGAGCACCACAGAACAAATCTTCAATCTCAGACTCCTTTGTGAGAAATACCTTGAGTATCAGCAAAATCTATATGTCTTTATAGATTTCAAAAGGCCTTTGATAGGGTATGGAATGTGACCTTATGGGCAACATTGAGGAAGTACATCAGCTCAAACCTGGTGCAGGTTGTTGAGCACTTCTATGACAAAGCCACTAGTGTTGTCCTCATCAATGTCAACAGAGGAGAATGGCTTTGAACAACAGTTGGAGTCCGACAGGGATGTATACTGTTACCTACAACTTTTCATAGAAAAAATCATGGAGGATGCCTTGCATAACCTCAAGGGTACTGTCAGCATCATAGGAAGAACAATCACCAACCTTTGATTCCAAAATAATATTGATTGCTTAGCAAAAGATGAAAAGAAATAACTGACTTTGTTACGTTACTCAACTTAACCTTCACGGCATATGGAATGTTGACTAGCACTGAAGTAACCTGATGACAAATAACACCAATGACGTAAGTGCAGAACAAGCTTCAACTACTTGGGATCATTTATCAGAGATGAGGGCTCCAAACCAAAACTACTTTACAGGGTTACCCAGACAATATCAGCAATAAAAAGGCTGAGATCAATATGGAAAGGTACCAACATGCTTGATTGTCATTCCATCTTTCTGTGAAACATGCACCCTCACATCAGATCTGCAGATTCAAACCTTCAAAATGAGGTGCTAATGCAAGATCTTGGGTATCTCATACATTGACGTTATGACCAACAAAGAGGTCCACAACAGGATCCAACAAGTGATCAGACCCTATGAAAACATCTTGACCACTGTAAAAAAAAAGTGCAAACTTCTTGGTACATTCATGTCTCAAGATCATCTGGACTGACAAAATCAAGGCACAGTACAAGGGTGCAGAAGAAAAGGCAGACAGAAAGAGAGGTGGGAAGACAATATAAAGGAGCGGGTAGGAAGAGATTTGGAGATTCCCAAAAGACATTAGAGAACAAGGAAAGATGGATGGAACTGTGGTACCTCAATAACCTCTTGGGTTAAGGGACTGATGATAATGATGATGGCCCTGAGTCTAAGACAACCAGAGAAAATAGCAAAAATCATTTCAAATTATAATCATCATCAGTCTCCTGACCTAGTGTGGTCATTAAGTCACTGTGCTGCTGAACATCTGACCAGTTCCTTCCACTTGACTCGATTAAGTGACAATGCATGTGCCTCTGCAAAACATTTATTGGTCCATTCTGTAATGTTGTCAGTCCACTTTTTTCTCTGTCTACCTCTCCTCCTGCCACCCTGGACGCCGTCCTGCAGTACTGTTGTGGATAGACTGTTGGCTTTAGTGACATGGCCATACCATTTTAGCTTTCACTCTCTGACAGTGGTGAAGAGATCTTCATAATGGTCTACTTTGTGCTTGATGGTGTTACACACGTCTTCATTTGTGATGTGGTCCATGTAAGAAATGCAAAGGATGGTTCTGTAGCATCTCATTTCAAATGCCTGGATTTTTCATTGTAATTTTCCTGTCAGGGTCCAGGAGTCACACAAATACAAAAAGATCGAGATAACTTGTGCTCTAAATAGTCTGATGTTAGTTTTCAGACAGATATTCTTGTCTCTCCAGATGAGTCTTAGCTTTGACATAGCTGCCGTTCTTTGTGCTGCTCGTGACAATATTTCTGTTCTTGATCACTCATTGGTGATTTTAGAACCACAATATTTGAACTGGCCCACTGTTTCCAGTTCATGACCTCTTATCTTGTCTTCTTTGTGCTAATCTCCATGTCAAATCTGGGAGATGTTTCATCCAGGTTCAACACTTAGGTGACAAGCTCATCTTCACTGCCTGCCAGCCCATCAATGTCATCTGCAAAGCATAGGTTGGTGATGTTACACCCTCCAATGCTGACTGTCCCAGAGTGGTTTTCCAGGGCTTTGCTCATGATGTGCTCTAAGTAGATATTGAAAAGGGTGGGTGACAGGCAACAGCCTTGACATAATCCAACTGTTGTCTTGAATCATTCCTTGAGCAACTACTGCAGTGGTAGCCTTGGCATACAACTGCTTGATGGTTTAGGTTAACTTTTGACCCATGATGTACTTCTTCATTGTGACCCACTCTGTCAAAAGCCTTTTTGAAATCTATGAACACATGCTAGATGTCTTGTTGATGTTGCGAGTACTTTACACACAGAACCCTGAGGTTGAATATTTGTTCTGTTGTGCTTTTTCTACTCCAGAAACCTGCATGTTCTTCAGTGACTATTTCTTCTGCTTGTCGTTTCTGTCTGTTCAAGATTATCCTTAGCATGGCTGATCAAACTGACAGCTCTGTAATGTTGGCACAGATGGAGATTGCCTATTTTGGGAGTGTTATAATCAGGACTGGGTCCACTGTGCTGGCCATTCACCTCTGTGCCAGATCTTGTTGCAGATTTTTTCTAGTAGCTCTATAACTGATACCCCTCCCCCCATTCTTGATAAGTTCAGCTGAGATTTTGTCTACTCCAGCTGCCTTCCCATTCTTCAGTGCTCTTATTTCTGACTCCACCTCTTCTTTGAGAATGGGAAATCATCATTTGTGGAGTTGGGAACATCAAACACCTCTGGGTCTCCTGTACATGTATAGTTCTTTACAATACTCAGTCCCTCATTCTGCAATGTCATTGTGTGTCTGGTGTTTTAGAGGTCTCTTCAGAAATCACACAGATTCAGAATTTCTAACCCAGATATTTTCTTTGGCCAATGGAGGCCAATGATGTCCTTGGCAGCTGTGTTTAAAGTATATGTCATCACTTTAACATCACCATCAATGGAGCAAATTTTCCTGCAATTGCGGTTTGGAATGACAAGTTGTAGATGTTAGGGTCCTTCAGTTGTTCAAAGTTGAATTTGAGCCTGCTTTTCTTTGGCTTGTTAAATTTATTTAGCCTTACTCAGAAGTTCATAATCACGAGGTCATGATCACTCCAGACATCATCAGCACCTGGGAACATTCTTGTGTTTGTTCAATTGATGCCAGATCATTAACAGATTTGAACCAGTTACATACTGGTTACATACTAGATTACATATCTAGTCAATCTGGTTATGATGGGTTCCATTTGGTACGTGCCATGTCCAGCATCATGAAGCTTTATGTTGGCCCAGGGTGTTGGATAGTACCAAGTTGTTGTAGCTTGTGAACTCGAGCCATCTCCCTTTCATTGGCAACCTCATTGCAAGAAGGTCCACAATGATCATCCCAGTCTTTTACAGCATCTTTGCCAACTTTGGCATTCCAGTCTCCTTGGATGATGAGGATGTATTTTTTACTTACCATGTTTATAATACCCCAGAGTTTGAGTAAAACTCCTCTATTTCTTCATCATCATGATCAATGGTTGAAGCATAGGCGCTGATAATTTTGATGTTAAAGGGAGATGCTTTCAGATGAATGGAGATGATTTTGTAGATATGGGGTGACATTCAAGCACAGATCTCCTGATGACTTTGTTTAAAAGTAAGCCTACTCCATTTAAAATTATATTAATGATTAACTTAATCATCATAGAAACTTACACAAATATCAGAAAGAAAACATTAAGAGTACTGGGGGGGGGGCATAATTTGTTGTACTGAATGCCAGGACAGTTTCCCCCATTTCCCACCCTCTCTAAGCAAATTTAAATGATCAATCACTTTGTCCCATCATGCAACACTGAACGCAGGTTGAAAATAGACCACATGCATGAGAGCCTAAAGTTTCAAGGCTATCACCAAAATCAGGTACACTGTGAAAGAGGCCTATATCCAAGACCACCCTAGTGCTATCCATAAGTAATGCTAAGGGACCACCCTAGTGGTATCCATAGGTTATGCTAAGATCTACCATAGTGGTATCCATAGGTTATGCTAAGGAACCACCCTAGTGGTATCTATAGGTTATGCTAAGGGACCACCCATGTGGTACCCATAGGTTATTCTAAGAGACCACCCTAGTGTTATCCATTGGTTATGCTGAGGGACCACCCTAGTGCTATCCATAGGTTATGCTAAGGGACCACCCTAGTGCTATCCACAGGTTATGCTATGGAACCACCCTAGTGGTATCCACTGGTTATGCTAAGGGACCACCCTAGTCCTATTCATAGGTTATGCTAAGGGACCATCCTAGTGTTATCCATAGGTTATGCTAAGGGACCACCCTAGTGGTATCCATTGATTATGCTAAGGGTCCACCCTAGTGTTATCCATTGGTTATGCTAAGGGACCACCCTAGTGGTACCCATAGGTTATGCTAAGGGACCACCCTAGTGCTATTCATTAGTTATGCGAAGGGATCACCCTAATGCTGGTTTCTTAACTTGGAGTGTGAAATGAGTATAAGGCAAAACATTGTCAACTTATAAGGACAATTATATTGTGCGTAAAATTTCTTAAATGATTGTAATACCTTTGTCACTGTAACAAAACCTGTCCATAAAGGACATTGAAGAGGCCATATTCTTTTATTGCAGTTGTCCAGTAAAACAGGTACAGCACTCCCTCATTTTAAAATCCATTATTAAAAAAGTTAACTGTCTTGAGGCAAGCATAGTAATTGATGCTGTTTCAATAAGTAGCATTAAAATTGATATATCAAAGTGTACTTCATAATGAGAAAATCTCTAAAACAATCTCAGTATGGTTAAATCTAAGAGAACACTGATGAAATATAAGTTAAATATACTTAAGTTTGTAAATCTTGAAATAATTTTAATTTAATTTTAATTATAATTTTAAGTGTTAATTCTTACCTTGAGTTTTGATTCACTCTATACCCATGTCATTATTTTCTGTAACACTACTCATACAGTTTTTATATACAACCTAACACATTAGAACTGAATACACCAGTTAAAGGGAAAGACAATGTCATTCTAAAACTACACTTTGAAATGGTGTGACCTGTTATAAAGAGATTCATAATAGAGAATGATTGTATTCTTCTAGACTCTTTTCTTCTCCATTGTTTGCCTTTAGTCTTATCTTCAAGGTTGGAAAGCATACAATTACAAGGTACATGTATGCCTTTACCTACAGGACTGATTGCCTATTGTTAATAAATACTATGGAGTGTGTATGTACAGATGTAGTAGAAAGATTATTTCTGACTGGAGAAACTATTTAAATTTGTTTGCTTTCATTCTCACTTTATAATGACAACACTAAAACTGATAAATCAAACACATACTGTTATGATTACTATGTCAATGTGCATAATGCAAAGGTATCTCTGTCCATTGTTGACTGCTTACAAAATGCTATTACTGGACACAGAAAATTTTGACTTATTCAAACAAGGCACACAAAAATTACAAAATGGGCTCCCATGGCTATGACCTATTATGTCTAATGAAAACCAAGGCAAAATAACTTTTCAAGCAGAAAAATTTTCAGCTCCATTGAATTGGACCAGGAATTGAGCAAGCACACATTCATAGGTTTGTTTCTTTATCCATGAGTAAGGCAATGAAAAAGGTTTGTAAAATCAGACATCACATCAAAACTGAAGCTATGTTATAGAAACTACTTTATAATATGAGTGGATACACAGACATATGGACATAACTGTCTCCCTTTTGGTAACCTAATTATCTGCCCTTTCTTTCATAACTCTTTAGTGTATGGAGATTGCACTAGAAGCATTTCCAGCACGTATTGCCACTGGTCAACATTCACCACATAATGAAGTGAATGAAATTGTGGATTGCGGTTCTTTCTGTGGGTTTTCCCCAAGTTCTTCCTCCATCATAAATATAGGCCTCCATGTATAGCCTATCATGTGCTGAAAAATGGAGTTAAAGCCCACAACAGCAGCAAACGGTGAGTTGTTTTACTTTTAGCTATGTTTGGCTATCAGTCACTGAAGTGGCTCTCCCCTATGGCCATCCTAAAAAGTTCAAAAGGCTTTAGTCTTTCTGTATCCCCTTTAATGTAGGTATTTATTTTTGTGCAAAATATCAAGTGTGTTTGAAGTGTTACACTATAGGATGAACAAATAGTGTATCCATATGCTGGTTTTGATGAGATATTACTTTAAAACACAGAAAATGAAGTACACTAACTGCATTTTAATTCTATATACAGGAATGTCTGAGAAGCATGATGGTTACACAATTGCTTCAAGTCCTAGATGCCTCCATAGAGTCATATACCAGCTGTAGACTTGGTACTAATTGGAGTCATTAGAATGGTCATGCTGACAAGACCCAAGTGACTCTTAGAGAAAAGCGTAGGAAAGAACATCTGATTCTGATTGGTCACGGTTAAATAGGAGGTGTGTGTGTTTTCACACGAAATTTCGTAGAACTTAATATCAGCCTAGTGAAATTAGAAATTAGTCTAAAGTTTTCTGCAAGAGGTAGTTTACTCTGGATTTTATTTGAGAGAAATACATTAAATTGTGGTCCAAAGAAACCGCAAAACTAAGGGAGTGACACAACAAAGATATAGTGTCATAATTCCATGTAATTTGTTGTTGCAATTTATATAATGTTTGCTTTAGTTTACAGGTCTTGCATGATTTCATTTGATACATTTGTATAATAATGTTTTTGAATTATGAATTGGAATTCTTACTTTAATTCTTAGTTAAGAATGACATAGTGTTAATTTATGTCGTAAAACACTATGCTGAGTTATGAATTGGAAGTGTTACGTTAATTCTTGAATTTATCTTGTTTGCATAATGATTAGGTTCTAAGAATTTAATGCCTTACATTAGTTAATGATTTACGAGAATACATGTGAATTCACCAAACTTAGATTTCATAGATGATTTAGCGACAGTGTATTCAATTTATGTGCGTGTAAATTAAGGCAGAGCCAGGATGCAAAGCCTCGCTGTATAGTGCGTTAATGTATTAGCTCAAGGCATAACGAATTAGCAATTTGTTTTTAACTACGGTCATTTGAGGACATGTGTAGTTAATTAGTAGCCATAACGTCTGTTTACGACTGATAGAAATATATGATTTTTGAACCAGGAATAATGAAAATTCTCAACTGTATCAATTGTAACGAAAGACTTAGGGTTGTTTTAATTTCTTTTGGAAGAGAGAAAATAGCTTTTTGGAAGATCTTGAAGTTACGTAAATTGTGACGTACACTTTAGAAAGGAATTGGAAAACGGGAGTGCAGTGAGCACATGATACAGTGGACAAGTCCGGAATCGAGCAGAAACATCCACAGGTGCAGCTTATCTAGAGACAGACGAGAAAGTGTCTTCTAGAAACAACTTTGAACTGAACAATGAACGGGGACCGAGGAATGGTAGGTTATGAAAATCAAACAAGGCATTGACTTTGATTGTACCACTCGATCCTATGATGATTTAAAGCTATCAGTAACAGATCGGCAAATCTATTTCGAATTTTATGGTAATTCTGTGGAAGTTTTATTTCCAAAACAGGAAGTTTCATAATTGTGTATGTACTTGATTAAATTGTGTATTTTTAAGGGGGCTCGTAGTTGTTTGTTCAATATACCTGCTCAGTTTACTCAATCTATTCTCATACTCTAACCGGGCAATTATATTGGGGGCAGTTATCTCTTAGATAACGAGTACTAAAAAGGGAGTGGGTTTGTATGTTATTAGTATATAGTGCAATACCCTTTGACAAAGGGGGACTTAACACTTATCCTTTGACAAGTAGCGCTAATACAGTACTATAAACGAATAATGCACAACCCACCACCTGACACAATGGTTAAGTCACTACCGGCTAAAGACTTGGCACTCATTGGAGTCATATTATAATGGTTAATTACCATCAATTATCTTTGCACCTGCTGTGGATGTATTACAAAGGCAAAGTACCTGCTCCTGTACGTACATTTTTTAAAAAATCTAATGTAATTTCATTAAAACAGATAGGTAATTCACAGCTACGAATTTTGAACCCACCAAAGTTTCAATACAAAAGCCAAGTAATTGACAGCTATAAACTCTCTCACTGTAACTTCATTAAAAGGGTTAAGTAACTATAAACTCATCACCAATTCTAATCTAATTAAGGCTTTAAACTAAAAGAATTGGTTATTGATAACTTGGTTGACTTATTCATTCTTGATGCAAAAAAAAATGCGAAGATTTTATCTATTTTAAAGGGTTGTTCCCCTTGCCACAAAAAAATGGGGAGTAGAATAAAAAGATGGAGGAGGAAACAGCCATAGTTCAATATTTACATAAAACTTAAACATCCATCTCTCATTCTTCCTGCTCCACTGTTTGAGCTCTATTGAAATCAAAATCTTTAAAAGTAATTACCACTTATTGTACAAGCATTAATCTGTTGATTTTTTCTCATCTTAACCTATTTCTTACATGTGTATGAATATTGTTCTGAGACCACCAACCCCATTCAGAATCTGCTGTCAAATTGGACATGTACACAGTTAGCTTAGCCAATAGCAACAAGTTTGAAAACTGTTCTTTAGGGTTATTTTCAATTTACCCAGGCTCAGAAGTATTGTCTTTTGGATGTGTGTGATTTGGTATTTTAACAACATTTGAGTCGTATCACTACAATATCTGCAGTCTGGCAGTTTATGGTGATGTCTAGCACTGAGACATCATGTCGCATGTCCTACCCAGTCACATTATCCTGCATGTATGGGTTGCAAATCTGGCATACCTGTGTGACATATTCAGCCTGCTCAAAGAACTCAATCTGTCCCTTCAGGGGAAAATGACAACTGTTTTCAAGTTGGCAGACAAAGTAGCTGCATTTAAAGCTAAACTGCAGTTGTGGGGACGGCGCGTGAACAGATGCATTTTGGACATGTTTCAAACATTAGCGGGGATTTTAGACTAGACTGAGCCTGAGCATTCATTCTCCCAGTTGATGCACGATCACCTGTCTTTGCTTTTAAAAGAGTTCGAGCGCTACTTCCCAACCACAAAAGACCCACGAACAGGTAAGGAATGGATCCGCGACCCATTTGTCAACAAACCAGGCGAATCTATCATGTCTGTGCAAGAAGAAGATCAACTGCTGAAGATTGCAAATGACGGCGGCCTTAAAACTACGTTCGAGACAACAACTCTGCCGGTGTTTCGGATTAAAGTCATGGCGGAATACCCTGAGATTGCCCTATTGCCATTTCCGACATCCTATCTGTGTGAAGCGGGGTTTTCTGCAGTGACAGCAACCAAAACAAAACAACGGAATAAACTGGACATAAGCAACACACTTCGGGTGTCATTGTCTCCTATTGCCCCCAGATGGAACCGTCTCGTTGCAAAGAAACAAGCTCAGGGTTCTCATTGATTTAGCGTTCTAGTGAGTTAAAATATTAAATCACTTTATATTCATTTTTTGGTGTAACTGTATCTTATTTTGAAGGCATGTTTAAATACAATTAAATTAAAATTATTAAATCAAAACAATCTAAAATATAAACAATCAACGTCCCCCCCCCCCCCCTCAGCGGGCCGCGGTAAAATTATCAAACGTTGACCGGTCCGCGGCGATAAAAAGGTTGGGGACCACTGCTCTACTGGACTGACTTATGTCATGACAAGCACTACGATACCTCTACTGGACTGACTGATGTCACCACAAGCACTATGATACCTCTACTGGACTGACTTATGTCATGAAAAGCACTACAATACCTCTACTGGACTGACTTATGTCATGACAAGCACTACGATAACTCTAGTGGACTGACTTATGTCACGACAAGCAATACGATATCTCTACTGGACTCACTGATGTCACAACAAGCACTACGATACCTCTACTGGACTGACTTATGTCATGGCAAGTGATTTAATTCATTACCCCTGGCACTGCGTTTCCATAGCAGGAGGTACTTATGTGACCACATGTCTTGAGAGACCATATTCTTAATGCACAAATTGAATGATATATAGCATTATGACCTGTTATGAGAGAACATCTGTCTTGAGAGACCATACATTTATGGCAGAAGGGGTGGTATTTCAAGACAGGTTCTGCTGTAACAAAGTGAGACATCAACGATGACTTATCAAATATCTTTTTTTCTTCCTATCTTGTTTACTCAATACATAAGTGATAATTGTTTATTGTGGATAAATTAAAACTATATTCAACAAGGAGAGACCTAGTTTCAAAATGAAACTGTCTGACAAGTTTCAAAACTTAAATTTGTAGAGGAGCCACAATAACAAGCAATTGCTGATAGACAACATAGATGACAGATTCACAAAATTAAACATGTAAACTTTCTATCCATGACAATGTATAAAGAAGAAAACTCTAATACTTTCTTTTTCACACTTTTATTACATGTACTAGTAATCTAAAACAAATGAAATAAAACATTTGAAATAATTAAAACTCATGATTCTGCTATATGCATAAAATCTTTTCTTTCATAAAACTACCGCAAAATATACATATCTAATATGCATATAAAATGTTATTTTCAAGTAAATCTTTCATCTGGGTATCATAAATGAAACTATAATATTGAATTACGTGTTATTAACTTCTGAAAATTCCACTAATATTAATAATTATAATAATGATTACTTTTATCATTATTATTCATAGAATCTAATAATGATAATAACTGTGTTGAATACTATGTCTTGCCCATGTGGCTCCATGACCCAAAACGCATAGTTAATTAAGTCTGAAAAGAGATCATTGTGATTTTTTTTTATCCTGGTAACAGAACTCCTAAAGATGACTGCACTTAATAAATTATGATTCAATAATTTGTGTGTTTATATTACAAATAAACAACAATTTTGCTTTCCCTCAATATCAGCTGACTAAGTAAAGCTTGTCCAAGTCAATGACCACTCTGACAAATGGTAACACTAGCAAAGTAATTACTGTGAAGCTTGTCCAAGTCAATGACCACTCTGACAAATGGTAACACTAGCAAAGTAATTACTGTGAAGCTTGTCCAAGTCAATGACCACTCTAACAAATGGTAACACTAGCAAAGAAATTACTGTGAAGCTTGTCCAAGTCACTGACCACTCTGACAAATGGTAACACTAGCAAAGTAATTACTGTGAAGCTTGTCCAAGTCACTGACCACTCTGACAAATGGTAACACTAGCAAAGTAATTACTGTGAAGCTTGTCCAAGTCACTGACCACTCTGACAAATTGTAACACTAGCAAAGTAATTACCATGAAGCTTGTCCAAGTCACTGACCACTCTGACAAATGGTAACACTAGCAAAGTAATTACTGTGAAGCTTGTCCAAGTCACTGACCACTCTGACAAATGGTAACACTAGCAAAGTAATTACTGTGAAGCTTGTCCAAGTCACTGACCACTCTGACAAATGGTAACACTAGCAAAGTAATTACCATGAAGCTTGTCCAAGTCACTGACCACTCTGACAAATGGTAACACTAGCAAAGTAATTACTGTGAAGCTTGTCCAAGTCACTGACCACTCTGACAAATGGTAACACTAGCAAAGTAATTACTGTGAAGCTTGTCCAAGTCAATGACCACTCTAACAAATGGTAACACTAGCAAAGAAATTACTGTGAAGCTTGTCCAAGTCACTGACCACTCTGACAAATGGTAACACTAGCAAAGTAATTACTGTGAAGCTTGTCCAAGTCACTGACCACTCTGACAAATTGTAACACTAGCAAAGTAATTACCATGAAGCTTGTCCAAGTCACTGACCACTCTGACAAATGGTAACACTAGCAAAGTAATTACTGTGAAGCTTGTCCAAGTCACTGACCACTCTGACAAATGGTAACACTAGCAAAGTAATTACTGTGAAGCTTGTCCAAGTCACTGACCACTCTGACAAATGGTAACACTAGCAAAGTAATTACCATGAAGCTTGTCCAAGTCACTGACCACTCTGACAAATGGTAACACTAGCAAAGTAATTACTGTGAAGCTTGTCCAAGTCACTGACCACTCTGACAAATGGTAACACTAGCAAAGTAATTACTGTGAAGCTTGTCCAAGTCACTGACCACTCTGACAAATGGTAACACTAGCAAAGTAATTACCATAAAGCTTGTCCAAGTCACTGACCACTCTGACAAATGGTAACACTAGCAATTAAATTACTGTGAAGCTTGTCCAAGTCACTGACCACTCTGACAAATGGTAACACTAGCAAAGTAATTACCATGAAGCTTGTCCAAGTCAATGACCACTCTGAAAAATGGTAACACTAGCAAAGAAATTACTGTGAAGCTTGTCCAAGTCACTGACCACTCTGACAAATGGTAACACTAGCAAAGTAATTACTGTGAAGCTTGTAATAGTCACTGACCACTCTGACAAATGGTAACACTAGCAAAGTAATTACTGTGAAGCTTGTCCAAGTCCCTGACCTGCTGACAGGCAACATTGGAGCTGATTGCCTATATGACTGCCTGCAGAGAAGGCTCAAAGTTCACCACCACCAACAGCAAGGGTGGCATTTGATATTTCACAAAGTTCCATGTAAATGACTGACTTGCCAAGATCAATATTTGACTATTTACCTTCATGTTGACTCACATTTATACTCCTAGTTAATTCATATGCCTAACTCATTGATGTGCCTGGCTCATTCATATGCCCGACTCATTAATGTGCCTGGCTCATTCATATGCCTGACTCATTAATGTGCCTGGCTCATTCATATGCCTGACTCATTAATGTGCCTGGCTCATTCATATGCCTGACTCATTAATGTACCTGGCTCATTCATATGCCTGACTCATTAATGTGCCTGGCTCATTCATATGCCTGACTCATTAATGTGCCTGGCTCATTCATATGCCTGACTCATTGATGTGCCTGGCTCATTCATATGCCTGACTCATTAATGTGCCTGGCTCATTCATATGCCTGACTCATTGATGTGCCTGGCTCATTCATATGCCAGCCTCAGTTACATATCTGACTAATTTATATACCAGACTCATTCATAGTTAATTCATATGACTGATTCACTGATGTCCCTGGCTCGTTCATACTCCTGGTTCAGTCATAAGCCTAACTCATATACCTGGTTCATTCATATACACGGTTTACTTATGTGTCTGGTTTATTAAAATGTGTGACATCAATTATTAAGTCTCAAATCTATGCCATATTCCTAATATTGCTGTCATCTTCCATTTCATACAGTTGACATTTGATACAATAATGTATGTGGCAACATTATCTAATGGAGACTTCTACAGTGAGGTGACACGTGACCTTTGCCAGCGATATATTTCCACGGACCCTTTGTTAGGTCAGCAAACACCGTCTTGTATTTGTTGTGGCAAAACTTGGACTTGTTAACAGCCAATTTGTTCTGCTGTCACCATTTGGTTTGGCAAAGTGTTTTCAAAACCATGGACCACTGTGATCCCTGCCTCAGCAGATGCCTCCATTTAAAAGACACCCACTTAAAAATGAGAAGATTTAAGAAACCCTTACAGCAGATGCCTCCATTTAAAAGACACCTACTTAAAAATGAGAAGATTTATGAAACCCTTATCTTACTTTTGATTTCCTGGTCAATCTCTATTTAAATAACACTTCTGAACAAAGAAAAGAAAGATGGAACAAAATATTTTTGCTAAATAAACATGGCATTTGAAAATGAGAATTGGAATATAAAAATTATTATCCCTGCAATCTGCCAGATTTCATCCAAAAGCATTCACTGTCTTTTAATCAATTTAAGAAATAAAACTACTATTACATGTAAAAAAAATGGAAAATAGTGCTCATAACTTATTCCTTTAAAAATAGGAAAGGAAACAAATCAATCAGTATCAATCAATCAATCAGTGGTATCTATCTTATGTGCTTTCTTCTGAGCTTAGGAAAGACACCTGGTATCACAGACTGCTTTTTCTTGGTGTGTGATGGTCATTAGACCCAAGTCAATCTGTCCAATTAAGTCCTACACACTGGTAAATGAAGCAGTATATATCTGTCAGCTCCTCAATCTGAAATGAGGTCAAAGTTATCTAAATGAATGCTAAGAAAAACAAAAATAGAATAGCAAATCCTTCCTCCCCACCAAAAAACCAAATAAAGCAAAAGTGTTTACTCATAAAAACAGATCACCTCACAAATAGAAGCACAATTGAGGTAACCATTAATATACAGACATACATGGAAAAAAATGCAAGGTCATCAATATACAGACATACATGGAGAAAAATGCAAGGACATCAATATACAGACATACATGGAGCAAAATGCAAGGACATCAATATACAGACATACATGGAGAAAAAGGCAAGGACATCAATATAAAGACATACATGGAGAAAAAGGCAAGGACATCAATATACAGACATACATGGAGAAAAAGGCAAGGACATCAATACAGACATACATGGAGAAAAAGGCAAGGACATCAATACAGAAATACATGGAGAAAAATGCAATAACATCAATATACATACATTCGGTGAGAAAATTCAAGGACATCAATATACAGACAAAGATGGAGAAAAAGAGAAACGACCTGAAATAGGTTACAGTGACCTATGGTTCATTTATCCTCTTTGAAATGTAATCACACTAATTTATCCTATTTGAAATGTAATCACACTAATTTACATGAGCAGGTGAAACATGATCCACTCAGGCATGAAACACATTTCAAACACAGTGATGTTGGTATACTTTAGCATAATTTATAGCCTTGGTAAGACAAAATGGTAGGATTTGTCTGGGTAAATTTCAAAGTTTTCAAGAATTATTTCTGACAAAGAAATCTAACATTTTTAAAGACGATGATATGCATTTTCAACTCACCTCTGTGACAGTCAATAAATAGGAAAATATTTAGGAATTAGAACAAATATTAACAATATTTCAAAGAACAAAAATAATTTCCTTTAATTTAAGACAAGATGATTTGTTCTTTTTAACAACTGTGTGCTTAAACCATTTCTGATATTCTTGGGGTACAAACTCTTTAAGGTAGCTAATGGGAATATCCCACATGGATAAACAATATCACACATACAGGGCACTCAGTAACACTGTATGACAATTTTGTTTCTCTCTGGTATCAAAGCAATTTGCTAAGTTCCAAATGTTTTATTCTCAAAGAGATAAACTGTGTTGACATGTAAATAGCTCAAGTTTACAACAAATTATGGTGTGAAAAAATTACATTTAAAATTTCTTATCTTTTGAAAAAGACTATATTTGTGAAGCAACTTCTGTAAAATTTATTTTCAATTATTCTTTACGACTGTTCTTTTTTTTTTGCAGGAAATTTGATGTAAAGGTGTGAATGAAGGATTTGACAGTTAAAAATTGTCCTTATTATCCTACAACTATGAATATGAATTTGATTTGTTTTTATAATACTGTAAAAAACTGTAATATACTGAAATAAACTGTAATAAATGTAGAAAGGACATACCACTTTAGCTGTTGGTTTACCCATCCCATGTCCAGCTTTGGTATCAACTCGAATCATCAATGGATTAGTCTGAAAACAGGAGAATATCTTAATAATAATAATAATAATAATATTAAAAATAAATGAAGTAATAATACTACTCAGTGTGACCCAGCTATAATGCGGTAGTCAGGAGCCAAAGAACGCAACCGTGTTATAGATCGAACCATGTTATAAGCAACTAGGTCAGTTAGCTGAAGAAAATTATGCATGTACCGGTACCCCAACAAATTGCGGAGGAGTGGGTGGGTGTAGGTAATAAATGCTGGCAGTAAAATATGTCCTTCAGTTACCATCTTAAATTGATGCATCTTAAATTGAGAAATACACCTTTAGTGAAGACATAAATAGTTTACTTTATTTAGAGAACCATGTATTGGTACATATACGTGAATACTGTTTATATATATACATGTCTAATGTATAGCATGAATAGAGTATCAACAACGTATACTCGCCTACGAACCTCATCATATACGTTGAATCCACTATACAAGTGATTCGATCGAAAATATGCACACTTTAAAATATTCAATAATTTTGTCACGTCATATTGGTCGGAATTCAGTGGAAAAATATAGCACACTCGCGTAACGAACGATCAAGCACATTTACTTTTCAGTACATCCCAAGTAGGTAAAAGTTAGTTTGCGTTTTAAGCAGCCGTTTGTATCGTTCATAAGAATAAACGTTTTCCCAACAAAAAGGAAACTTTCTTGGCACAGTTAACATGTTACAGTCACGTTGGAAAATACAAAAATCCATCAGATTCCATCACCTTTTTTAAATTTTGGTACTGACTTCCTTTGAATAAAAGCTCTTTGTTTTTATTGAAAGAGTGTAGTCAGCTTTCTTTGATGACGGGTTCATGTGTTATTGAAGTCACTGCTAAAGGATAGCTTTGGAGAACCAAACAAATACCCATTTCTTATTGTGGCGGCAACATCAAATAGTTGTATTTCATGATTGAGACAAATTCTTTTTCTCCCATTTACTGAGTACGTTTTTATAACAATTGGTGCTTCAGAGGTAATCTGTTTCCTTTGAAATTTCAGCAAACTATTTTATCTGGGTGCATTTTTAAAAATGAAGTGGTCGTCGTTTGGTCGATTGTAGTTAGTTGCCTACTGTATCGACAACAAGATTTTTAAAAAAATTATTTTGTTCTTAATTTTTACATTTGTGGTAGCGGAGTGATGCTGCCTTGCACTCATGTGTCATAAATTTAACAAAGGGTCAAAGTGTGATAGAGACGCATGTGCTCTGGTCTGATTACATGGATTATTACAAAAAATGTGAGTGTTCTGAAGGATCTAATTCTGAATGGAAAGAAGAGAAATTTTACTTACCATCCACATATAAATATCAGTCTGTCAACAACAACAAAAAAGAAGCAAATATCTCAAAACATATTGTACTCATGCTAGATGTTCGATGTCACCATAAGCGGATTATGATGTAACAGTACACTGTTAAGATGGTTTGTCAGTACAAAGAAATTGTTTATGTAACAGAAGATAAATTTCAGTGCATTTTATATAAAGTCTGCGGTTACCTTTCATGGGGCCTCTGAATTTTTCCACTCCAAACAAATGGTTGTATATACAAGTTTAAACAGCCAACAACGTCGATAATAAAAAAAGTCATAAGATAGTATATTTTGCCGCCAATAAGGAAAATAAAATCGCAGTTTGCGACATTTGCGAAGCCCTACGCGATCCTAGAATAAACGTTTTGTACTTTATTTTTTGTACTTTCTGCTTGGTTGTGTATATGTATGCAGTGGGGAAAATACCCACATGTCGGTTAAAGTTTGTGCAACGATTGTATACAGAATTAATTGAAGACAATCACAAAGACAACATACTGGCTTTACTCATATATCAGTAACCAGAAACATTTCCGATAATGTTTATTTTGGCATAACACTTCACGAAACTGGTGAAATTGTTAAATTTCAGAAGCTACGCCATGATCGTATTATGTTCAAATTCATACTAGAACTCTTCCCCAAAATGATAATAAATGTTTTACACACTATTTCTTGTACTTAAAAAAAGAAAAATACACATACATGTAATCAAAATTGCAGGGACCACGCCACAATCATATAAAATTCAACTTTCATACGCAATCTCTTCCCATAATAATAAACTTTTGAACCCAAAAATATTTTTTCATGTGTGAATGAATATACAAAATTTCGGGAGCCACGCCACAACCACGTTATATCTGATTTCCCGTTTTAGTGGAGCGCGTTATAGTGGGGTTGCACTGCATTAACAAAAAATGAAATAATTGTAATAATGTTTCAAAACATAGAATGACTGGCATCTCTGTATCATATGGTACTATGATACTGGGAGTTTGAAATAAACTTCAAAGCAGAGATCTATCAAACACTGACAAAGGAGCTAACTCCACTAGAATATAGATAAAAAATGGAGCTGCTGGTCAATGTCAGTATTAACTTATTGCAATGACCTTCACCCCCAAAATTTTGTGTAATGCAATATGTCAGTATTGCATTGAATACAATACACAGATTTTTTTCCAAGTTACAGTTGTTGAGTGTTTAAAGAAATGTGGAAAAGTAATATAGATTTGCATCAACTTTGTACTGATAAAGAATGTGATATTCTAATTTCAACTGTATGCATTTTTGTCATCTGATGAGTATACAAAATGTAAACTTTTCACAGCCACTTTCATGAGCATGTCTCCGTGATTAAAAACATTTTGCATGAACGGTTCCAAATTTACCTGTTTTTCACTGGACCCCACAACACTTTGAAGCTCAGCAATGAATTTAAGAGAGTGAAGGGGGACAACTCTATCATCATGATCAGCAGTCAAGAGAAGTGTGGCTGGATACTGGACATGCCCATCTGGTATCTTGATATTATGTAGAGGTGAATATCTATAAAACACAACATATAATAAGAAGGCTTCTCAAATGGATTTTGTCACATGATATAACTAGAATAAGGTCTCATAACCAGTCAACAACTCAGATATTTCTCTAGTGATAAATAGTTTTGTTGTTGTTGCTGTTGCGGGGTTAAACGCCATTTGTCAGCACACGATTGGCTATACATGGCAGCCAGTATTAATTTTGGAGGAAGAACCTGGGCAAAATCCCTGGAAAGAACCACCAACCCTTGAGAAACTACTGGCAAGCTTTCTCACATACCCACATTGGCTGAATTTGAGACTCAAACCCAAGCAGACAGATGGCAGTGATCCGTAACGTATAGTGCTTTAGGCGCTTTATGAAGGGATGCTTATGGATTTTTAAAAAGCACATAGCAAGAAGGAATGAGTATGGATTATTAAAAGTACATGGTATGAAAGAATGAGTATGGAATTTGTTAAAAGCACATGGTATGAAGGAATGAGTATGAATTGTTAAAAGTACATGGTATGAAAGAATGAGTATGGAATTTGTTAAAAGCACATGGTATGAAGGAATGAGTATGGATTATTAAAAGTACATGGTTATGAAGGAGTGAGCATAGAATGTTATATGGTATGAAGGAATGATTATGGATTGTTAAAAAGTAGATAACCAGAAGGAATGAGTATGGAATTTGTTAAAAGCACATGGTATGAAGGAAAGAGTATGGATTTCAAAAAGCACATGGTATGAAGGAATGAGTATGGATTATTAAAAAAGCACATGGTATGAAGGAATGAGTATGGATTTCAAAAAGCACATGGTATGAAGGAATGAGTATGGATTATTAAAAAAGCACATGGTATGAAGGAATGATTATCGATTGTTAAAAAGCACATAGCCAGAAGGAATGAGTATGGAATTTGTTAAAAGCACATGGTATGAAGGAATGAGTATGGATTGCTACAAGTACATGGAAAGAAGGAATGAGTATGGAATCTGTAAAAAGCAGATGGTATGAAGGAAATTGAAGATGGATTGTTATTAAGCACATGGTATTTAGGAATTAGTATAAATTGTTATAAAGCACATGGTATGAAGGAATGAGTATGGTAAAAAGCACACTTGGTATGAAGGAATGAAGATGGATTGTTAAAAGTACATGGTATGAAGGAATCAGTATGGATCGTTAAAAAGCACACGGTATGAAGGAATGAGTATGGATTTTAAAAAAGCACATGGTATGAAGGAATGAGTATGAACTGTTAAAAGCACATGGTATGAAGGAATGAGTTAAGATTATTACAAAGTTAAAAGAACAACTAACTGTTGAACATTAGTATAGGTTGGAACTCACAGCTGATAAACATAAATCATTGAAAACAAAGGATTTGTTCAAGCTGGGACCAAGGGCTTCTATCGACATGTACATTTTTTTTTTATATTTTGAAGTCAACATCAGCATGACAATTTTAGTAGTAATGGCAAACCAAGGGACTGGGACTTTCCTTTCTTGTCAAAATAGACCAGCTTGTCAATATAAGTGATGATTATATAAGTGGATAGGACTGTATTTAATTGTCAAAACCTGACATAAGATGACATTTAAAAAAATTATCTTCAATATTATGAAAAAATACTCTTTATTCAACTCTGAGAAAGCACACATGCACACACACACGATAATTCACTTAATCAGACAACCAAATGTTCCAGATTGCTGGATCAATAAGACTTTAGTCCAGGTACACACAATACATATGAACAAAAAGAATCACAAAGAACAACAGCAAAATTAGAATTGTTTTGTGATATCAACTTTACTGGAATTTTGGTGGTTGTTACAAATCACCAATTTTAAGACCTAGCAAATTATACTGCAACAACAACAGGACTACTTTCAAATTCTTTGAATTTAGAGATCGATGAGTATGTATTTTTTCAGAAAACCATCTGAATCTGGTAACTACGAAATAAATGAATTGCTGCAAACACAGGGTTCATACTGAACTATGGATGATAAATTCAAAGACTTTTCCCAAACTTTCAAAGACCACAAACAGAGATTTCCAAGACCTATTTTTGCTAATATTGTGTATACAGGTTATATGAGAAAAATGAATGCCAAATACTACAATATTGATTACTGATTAAAGTCAAACTATAATTAATTTCCTAAAATTGTAATATAATTATCTGGAAGATAGGTTAACATTCGTTGTTCTTTAAGAAATATGTAACATACGTGTCAGATGTAATACAAAATAAGTTGTTCTCTTAACAGACATCAGCATTGCTTTAAATGCATTATTATATTTGCTTTCTTTTCTCTTCAATCATTTTGGAAAGAAACGCTACCACTGTCATCTCTTCCTCTGCTTTTCTCCTAAGAGCATTTGACTCTGTGACATGCACAATGGGTCCTTTTAACTCTGCCTCCTCTGCTTTCTGTACAGAGGAAGCATGTAGGCTGGCAATGTTAGCTTCAAGAGGCAGTTTTCTGGCTTTAAGTTCTTCCACTTCATCCAAGGCTAACTCCCGTTTCTTTCCTTTTTGGATTTTCTCATCCTTCTCTGCTTTCTCTTATCCAGATAAGCATGGTACTTATGTCTTGCAAAGGAGCCATGTGTCATCATTTCATTGCTAATGATGATTTCCAAAGGTCCACCTGCTTTTCTCATTGTGTCAATGATTAGCCCTTGAGCTCTGAGGCTTTCTCTGCTGAGGTTCTCAACAGATACCTGTTTGTCGACAGAAAATCCTCTCTCCACTGTTGCCTGCCCGTGTGACAACAACATTTTCTGGAGTCCACTGTAACGCCGTTTCCGGCTACAATATTTTTGGGTTCTCCTGTCTAGCTTTTGATTAGAAAGAATAATACAAGACCGTATAGAATCAACATCAAAAGTATTTATTTGTAAATTACCTCAAATACAACAGCAGGTGAACATGCAATTACTGAATGTCAATACTGTTACATACACATAAACATTTAATATTTAATACGTGACTTATGTAAACCAGAGAATCACGGGAGACAAAGGTGATAGACTCCCGTGGGGGAAGGTGCAATGGAGCTTCAAATATAATTGCACCTTCTCCACCTCTTTAAGAAAATATTTATAATGGTTTATATTACATAGAATTAACGTTATGGACGTACAAGATGGAGTTGCTTAAGTGGGACGGTGAATAAGGTGAAGTATTAACCTTCAGGTGTTGAAGGTGAAGAGTTTTGTAAGGTGAAAGTGCAACGTGAGTCACCTTCTAATGAAGGTGGAGAGTGACGGTTTAGTAGCGTTAATAATTTATATATCAGTTTCCGAGGGAACAATTTGTATGTTTCCAAGGAATATATTTATCGTAATTATCTGTCAGTGTCACCTTCACTTTACATAGATTAATTGCGGTGATAATTCACCGAAGGTGAAATCATATCAACCAATACGGTAGCAGACGTCACCTCATGAATAATAAATAACATCTGGAATTACCCGTAATGTCAAGCAAGCATATCAATTTTCATTTGAACTAACCATTGCAACCTGACTATGTTTATCCAACATAGCTTGAGACATTATAATATAGTTGAATGGGTACAAGTCACCCGATGCTTTGCTTCCGTCTGCTCTGAACGCTGGACAAGATAACAGTGAAGCCCCCTATTACATGTACGTGGTGCTATTTATAGGAAAAGGTCATGTGACCAATAGCCAATCAGATTCCATTGTGCTCGCTGACCAAAAGAGTGCAAATGGCGGATTAGTACGTATTTTGACGGCGAGTACACGGTCAAACATTGGAGTTATAGAATAATTTGACCATGTCCTGGTGGAATTATACATTTATACGAGGTAATTTCAATTGTACTGCTATGACTAAGATGTAAAATATGCACAAACTGTTCATACAAGGTTACAATACATACCAAATCTGCCTATCACATCGTGTCAAAACATCATGAATCAGCGTAATGAAGGTAATGTTCATTACACCACACCAAAGTTCGACATATTCCTTTCTTTTGGAAAGGACAGAATAAAACACTTCATCAAGATTGGGCGTGTTTTTTTCTCCATTTTTTTTAATAAAAAGAAACATTATCTATAAATCTAGTAATAGTTCAAGCACTTCAAAGTACTGGGCCAAACGGGCTCAATTATAGTCTAATTATACCAACCCGTTTGTTTCTTTGGAAAGTCCGTTAATTATGAAATGTGCAGGAGATGGCAGTATTAGTGCCATTCTGGTCACATTCAGGTTAGAAATTATAAATCAATGATTCAGTTGCCTTAGTTCTGTGCACTTTTTATCATTTAATTATTTTCGTTATTGAAATCGATAGGGGTACAAACAAACGGGGATGTATAATCAGACTATAGATACACAAATCAATTTCGGCAATGTGATTTTAATTTTTTTTTTTAAATACCATTGGGGAAAAAGTCGAGAGTCTGCAATGAGAAACGGGGATATTCCGTCAACTGGAAATACGTTTTTTTAGTTCTTTTATTTATTTACCTAATCAAATGATTTAACTTCTTACAGTTAAAGCTTCACAGCACACGTTTTTTTTTATATACTCACAATTCAAGAACAACAACTCTTGCTTAACTCTACTATAATGTACGCATGCGCACTTTCAATCTGTATATCCGTGAATTGAATTTATTACAATTTATGTTTTTATATTAAACCAAGGAACATTATTATGTAGAACAAAATTTTCGAAAATGATTATTTTCCCTCAAACGTGTTAAATAAACCGACCGTATAAGTAAATTTAAACGGGCCCTCTTTTGTCATATCTCCCAAATCATCACATTAAACAATATCTTATTTTATACCCGAAGAGTAATGAGTTAACATTATTTTGCCCAAAATTACCAATTGCTTATACTTTCGCATCTTCGTTCCACTAAATGAACAGTATGAACAGTATGTAGTTACTATTTTGCATGGACTCCTTCTCCAATTAAAGCCAAGTGCTCGTCTTTTTACACAATGTACAAAACGTCTTTCGTTTACATAATTTATCCTTTTGCAGCCATTCCTTGTATTTCTCTTGTTCTTTTTTTTTTTTTTTTTTGGTGGGGTCGTCTTTCCTCTGATCTTCGCAGACCATTTAAGGGAAAGGCCCTCCTTTTTTGTTTTAAGTGTGTGCTATAGTATACGATTTTATTATATATAATTTTTTTTTTTTTTTAAGAATTTAACAACATTCATCAAATTTCAGATCGTTTCGTCTTTCCCGTTGTTCTTTCCTGTCCATTTTTCTTTTTTCCTTTCTTCTTTCCTTTCGTTCTGGGATATACATTTTTGCCATATATTCCCGGGCATCCTCAAAATCCTTGGGTGTCAATCCTTCATCTCCTTCTAGTTCGTAAAAGTGTAGACTTTCTTCTATATTTATTTCTGTTTGGGGGTGTTCTGGTTTTGTTTGCACTTGTTCTTGTGTCTGTATCTCTTCCTGACTATTTCCTTTTAATTTCCTATTCTTCTTTTGTTGCATTACTTTTGTTGGTGTTTGTTCTTGTTGTTGTTGTTGTTGTTGCTGCCCTGTGGTTTCAGCTTTCTGGGTATTTGTACTTTCTTTTTGTACATTCTGCTCTTGTTCTTTCTGAATATTTATTGTATATTGTCCCTCGTTTCATTCCTGTTCATTTATCGCTGTTTTTGATGCTCTTTTCTTTTTCTTTTTCTTTGTCCTTGTTGCTTGGTTTTGTTGTTGTTGTATCCCTTCTTGTTGTTGTTGTTGCATATTTTCTTCTGCTTCTTGTTTCTCTGATTGAAGTTCTTTTGCTTTTCTTTCTGTTTCCTATCATGGTTTTCTCAGTTTCTTCTTGTGTTTCATTTATGGTCTGTACTTCTAAAATCGTCTCATTAGCAATTATGAGCTCGCCTCTTGTGCATTTTCTGGGTGTATGTCCAAATGATCCACATTTGCTACATTTCCTATCATATATGCATCCTTTATACCAGGTTTTTATGAGGAAGCCGTGTAAGAAACAAGACCGCTTTATCGTCTTCATTTTTGATCTTTCCATTTCCATTATCCTAGTTTCATTGAAAATTTCAAAACCATATACTTTCCCTAAGCGGTAATTTTCCACTTTTGTCCCGAACTTTTCTTCTACCCATTCAACCACAATTTCTATAGGTATTTCCATCGGTATTCCGTCTATGTGTAATTCACCAGTTCGTTTTTCATAATGGGTTTTTGTACTATAACTTTGTTTTCCAGTATACAGATTTCGCCATACGCCAAAGCAGGTGTGCTACCTCTATACCTTATGTTGTATCCGTCTTTGGTGTAGTTTATGGAATATATTTTCTGTAATATTTCTGCGTCTATTAGTTGTAGACATGCTAGAACTGATGATGACCCTGGTATTGGTTGCCCTTGTCTGTCTGGAAATATTAATTGTTGTGTACCCTCTTTATTATCTGCATTCGATGTAGTCCCCGTCTGCTCTTGTTACTCTCCTGGTTCTAAAGTATTTTTGCAGATTTGTCATTGTCCTTCGTGATGCCGCCATTTTTCCTTGTGCAGTACGTGCTTGCTCTGTCTTTCGTTTTCTTTCTCACTTGGCTGTAATATCCGTATATTTCTACTCTATAAGTCTCGTTCCTTTCCTGTTAAATTTGTTTCCTTCTTAATTTCTTGACATAGTTATAGTATATTTGCTTAGCTCAGCTCCAAGCCTCCGGTGGATTTCCTAGCCGTTTGCTTGGTCCTTGCCATTTTTTGTGATTGTATTTCTCTTGTTCAAGCCAGATATCGTTGAAAGACCAAAGACCTGGCATTTTTAAACATTGAACTTGAAGAAGATGTAAATCGAATGAACAAATTTTGAAATCTCGAGCGTGTAACTTTCGCGAACTTTCTACGTAGAATTATCATAATTAACATTTTGATTGGCTAAAACTGATGGACTCGTCCAATCAAATTGAACTATTCGTCAAACGAAAGAAGCCAGGAAAACCAGCTATATCCGAAGCTAACGACCTTGGGCAATTTTATTGGTGACATCCTTTGATGAAGTGTGTAGCGGCACCGTCTTGCTTTGATGAAGAGTGCGTGTGTGATTGAAGTCGCCGCCGAGGCATACTTTGGATGGCCAAACAAAACAAAGCCTCTTTTGTTAATGCGGCGGCAATAAACTTAACGGGTCATCAAAAGAAAGAAACCAGGATAACTAGATTACATCTGAATCTAACAACCTCGGATAATTTTATTTGTGATTCTGGAAAGAAATTATTTTTTGGAGGGTTTATTTCAATTTTCAAAGACTTTTAAAGACCTCGGGGTAATATGCTTGATTTTCCCAAACTTTCAAGGCCTTGAAAATGCTACCTCATTTTTCCCAAACTCTCAAAGACCTTCAAAGACCGTACGAACCCTGAAACAATATAAAATATGTTTAACTTACTTGATTAGCCAGGCAAATTGATCTGGCTTGTCAGAGCAGCCATAGTCTGTTGTCCATGCATGTCCAATCGTAAACTTGTGGAAGCGGAGCATGTCCATCACTCTAGAAACATACAATATGAAAATTAACTTTTAATAACAGCTGAAATGAAAATTTAAGAGAACTTAAAAAGTAGCATCAACCGATATCTAAACTTTTAAAAAGAATCAATAAAATTCATATGGCTTTTTGCTATGCTTTACAAAAAATGATTCAAACATAACATAAATATCAGCCAGAATGGTCATTTTGAATTTCAAATATAAAATAATTAATTAATTTACCAACAGCTGTTATTAAATATGTGAAGTCAAAGGAATCATCTATTCCATATCGTTAACTAGGCTATATTGCTACATTAACCACCAAATACATATCAACATATCAATGTCTCACTAATGTGGGCACAAGAAAAAATTATAAGAGCAAATATTAACTTCTGATCAAAAAGTTGATTTGTGAATTTCTTTTCTATTATACAAATTATGCTACATTTTTGGATGGAAATTATGACAAAAAAATGAGTTAAGGCTTACCCAACTTGGGCTATTGCGCATCCAAATAGATCTGGCCTTTGATTTGCACATGCTCCAACCAGCAATCCCCCATTGGAACCTCCATTGATGGCAATCCTACAGAAAATATTGAATTTGGTGATATGTCTTTATCAAACAAAAATCAAATATTGGATTTGGTGATATGTCTTTATCAAACAAAAATCAAATATTGGATTTGGTGATATGTCTTTATCAAACAAACATCAAATATGCCATAAAACTATAATGTGTATTTCAATTTAAAGGTGTCCAACAAATTTCAAATTTAGTTGCTTGTAAACTAAGATATCAGTAAAAGACTTGGTAGTTAGTTAAGATAAAGGCCGCTATAAATAACTATAAGCTTTTAAACTTCTCTTTGTCCATATTATCAATAATATTCCCCTTTATATACAAAAAAAACAGACTGCTCCGGTGGTCTAGTAATTAGAGTGTCTGTTTTTGGATGCAGGAGGTTCAGGTTCAACCTCAGCCAAGTCATAACAATGATGCCACATGTCTGCAGCATGATTCCCCAGTGCTAGATATCATTATAACCTGTCAAACATAATGGCAATATGACTGAAAAATTGTTAAAGCTAGTTTAAAAATCAAAATCACATACACACTCCTTTATAAAACACCAGTATAAATACACTTATGTATTGAAAAATCATGAAGAAATGTATTAGTAGACTGGACTACCTAGACCGGACATATAGTGGACCAGATCAACATGCATCTTGGTAGTCCCCTGAAAAATATCTGCTGACCCTTGATTTAAATGCTAAAATAATTACCTGTAACATACAAAAATGGCTGTAATGCCCTTCCAATCAAGTATCAGTCCAAATAAAATAACCGAGCTTTGGCAAACCACGTCATGGCGAAGACTGCCAGAAAATGCATAAAGAAAGTCTTCCAATCAGATTTCCTCTTTCTTGTACGAGATAGCTAGAGATATTGACCAGACTGCTTATAAATATTATTATATATTTCATAATGAGACACTGAAATATATCAGTTGGAGAAAAATGATAGCGCCACCTTTACTGCACCAGTGGTTATATCACTTCTATAACTACTTTTTCCAAAATTCAGGCAATGTACTTGTCCTGATGTATGTTATTCAAATTAATATTTCTATATTCAGACCAAAATTTATGATTCTTATTTTTATTCTCATTCTCCAAATGTCTCAAAAGGAATCAACTGCTGAACATCTTATGCAATCAATGAGGTTCCAAAAAGAATGCCGAAAAATGAACTCCAAACAGAAAAATGTAGACTTCAAGTATTAACTTTTTATATATAATTAGGTTTCTTGATGAAGCGAGGAAAATGTCAGGGACTGAAGTTACATGACGTGCTGTTATGTATCACCCATGCATACATGCCAACCCCTGACAAGGAAAAAGCGTAATCCAAGTGGTCAAAAAGCAGAATCCAGGCAGAAACAGCGTAATCCACATAAAACATGCTAAAATTTTAATAAACAATGATTTATTTGCCCCTCTCATCTTTTAACATCCTTTACTATTTCAAGTTTTCATATGTAGAAGTTTTACCTTTACACACATCGACTAGAAACCATCTTAAAACTTAGCGCCAAATATTAAAATTCTTTCAACACGGCCGGAAATAGATCTCACGTGATGCTGCACTTTTGTCTTAATATTCAGAGGATTATGTTATTTTTTGTTTCGGTTTTGTTTTTGGTTGCCTTTTTCTAATTTGTCTGGGAAATTTTTGAAAGGAGATATTTTTGTTCACATAAATGCATAGACTAAAAGAAAATATACTTTCTGGCACCAATTAGAACATGGAATCTGTGCATAAAGATTAAATTTAGAAAACCAGTCTGCTCTCTCCTCACTAAGCATACAGATGCTATAAATAGAATTTGAGGTCGACAGTAGAACCAGGTTAGTTATAAATAGAACATGATACTGTTAGGAAAATCAATGGTCAAGCGTACTCTTATACTGTAGATACGTAAATGCTGTCTTTTCTAAAATACAGTCTGTTGGATTAATGGAATTTTATGATAACGAGAAAACAAATAATTGATTTTTTTAGGAGGTGGATATACCGAAAAAGTGTAATCCATATATGTTTAAGCATAACATGTAATTTAGTGGAAAAAAGTGTAATGATTACGCCAAAAGCGTAATGGTTGGCATGTATCCCCGTGCTGTCTATTTGTGTAGCTTCAACATTTGCATCATTTGGGATCTGTTCCAACACCAAGCAAAATCAAACACTGAGATGATATTGTGTTTACCCTGTAGCCAATTATGATATAACCTGAAATAATGGCAAAAACAAAAATGAGTTTATTATAACTGTTTACAATGAGAGAACTTGATACACTGACCTGACTTGAGTGATATATATATCTTAAGTATGAAGCAACTGTATGCATTATTGAAAATTAACTGTGGAAGGAGAAATTTGTTTAATCAGTATAAAGTACCCAGAGATGCGGATGGGACCTATATCTTAAGCAAGGTATGTTTGTTAATAGGAACATCACCCTATTACGAGTCAAAGGTTACTCCAGTAAAACATACCCTTGGGAAACACTTTTAATGTGGAGCTTTGACCCACAGATGAAATTGGAATTTTGTATCATTTTCATATAAATTTTTACAGTAATCAGAGTGTTTTTAAATTTCTTTCTATGTCTATCATGTATGCTTTAATGGAACTGCCACAACATAGATAAATTAGCTTATTTGTTTGGCGAGGTATATGTTTTTAGTGTGGAATTCTGATCTAAATGTTCAGTGAGGTATATTTATTTTCAGTTGATGTATTCTGAACTTACCTGTTTGGTGAGGTATATTTGATTTCAGTGTGGCATTCTGAACTTAACTGTTTGGTGAAGTATATTTGTTTTCAATGAGGTATTCTGAACTTACCTGTTTGGTGAGGTATATATGTTTTCAGTGTGGCATTCTGAACTTACCTGTCCAGTGAGGTATATTTGTTTTCAATGAGGCATTCTGAACTTACCTGTTCGGTGAGGTATATTTGTTTTCAATGAGGCATTCTAAACTTACCTGTTTGGTGAGGTATATTTGTTTTCAATGAGGTATTCTGCGGCTGCCTGGAAATCATCGAAAACATTTTGTTTGTTTCCCAGCATGCCTCCTTTATGCCAGGTCTCACCATATTCCCTGTAGTGCAAAAATAAAACTATCATAGACAAAATAATTTGAGTGCTCCTCCCCATCTCCATTAAAAACTCCAAATCTTTCATGCACAATTTTACTTTTATAGAGAATTTTAAGGACTGGAAAAGAGATCCTATTGTTTACACAAAAGATTTCAATGTTGTCTTTAGCAGGTACAGAGACTGTTACCCCAACAAGAGTAGTCAATTCACATGTTTTACACACATCACTTTCCTCAAATTATCTCTTATGGATTTCCTACGTACATACACCTGCATTTCAACTAAACTAAGCAACAGGTTTCCTACATATATACACCTGTGGTGACTTGCACTAAACTTACCCTCCACCTCTCAGGTTAGCCAGTGCATACACTCCTCCCAGATGCTGGAGGAAGACAATACGGGAAACTGAGAAATTTGGTGAAATCGAAATGTTGAATCCACCATAGCCATACAACATCACAGGGTTATTACCATCCTTTGCTAGGCCCTGGTCAGAAATGTTTTAAAAATTTTAAACATTTATTTAACAATAAGTGCAAAGCAAAATCAAAACTTAAAATAAATGCTCATGACCCAAATAATGAAAGATGTTTAAGTGCTAAATATGCGAAAAATCATAGCCAGAATTTTATATCAATGCCTAAGATGAGCACTTACAAAAGGCACATTATAAATATATATATATATATATATATATATTTATATATATATATGGCACAGTAAAATTATGAAATGTCCACTGCATTAACTAGTCATTCTTAAATGTTGTTTCTAGCAGTGTATGTTACACTCTGAAGATTAACATCCATTGAATCTCTAATGACCGCAAATTAGGGTTAAGGTATGGGGTCTTGGGGGGGTCTCAATGACTGCAAACTATGGTCAAGGTATGGGGTCATTGGAGTCCTGACAACCTCAAACTTTGGTCAAGATATGGGTCTTGTACTTAATATGCATAAACAATTCATTTTTATTAGACTTACAATAACAGTGACATCTGAACTTTATACCAAAGAATCGAGAGGTTTCTCTATTACCCTCCATCAATAAAGTTTAGTCGAGAAACTTACTCTTGAACAAAATGTATTCAGCAGAACTCAGTTTTATTTCAGTCACACTGGTCTTCACCAATGACCAAAACATAAAATGCCTGTTCCATACCTCAAGTGAAATCCCTATACCAACTTTGGTCAATGTCTAGAAGTAAAATTACTTTGTAAAAACTTGTATTATTGTTCCAGTAACCCTGACCATTGACCTATAATCAACTGACCTTTTTGTTATAGAACCTTAAGTCATCCACACACAAACTCTGGTAATAACTGACTTCTCTTTCTCCTTGTATCACAGTGACCTTTACCTTTAACCTTTTGATCTCAAAATCAACAAGTTTTTTCCTTACCTGAAGAAAAAGCCACCTACAAAGTTTGGTCTAAGCATCTGATGTAGAATTTATGCTTTTATGCAGAAGCCATTTTTCTACTCTGTCATTGCTGCCTTGCCCTTTTACTTTCGACCTCACCTCCCGAATCAATAGATTTCTTTCATAACTTCAAGTACAAGCCATACACAAAGTTTCATTCAGGTATGTGATGCTGAATTAAAGTACATTAAAGTACGGAAACCATAGTTTTGATGTCAGTGACCTGCATCTTTGACCTTTTGGCCCCATATTGGATAGTGTTCTTCTTCGCCCTGAGTGGACTGAGTGGATGCCATCGATAAAGTTTAACAAATGTTGGATGACTTGAGTAACTTGAGTGAAGATAGATAGACAGACAGACCAAGGTATTAACATTATAATGCAGTAATGTCTGACCAGCCAATTGTTTTACTGTGCATCAGAAACAATGACATCTTGGTTCTATTTTTACTGGGGTAAAACAATTGGCTTGTCAGATATTTCTGTGCATCAGACGCAATGGAATCTTGGTCCTATTTTTACTGGGATAAATGCTTTAGTTAGTCTTACCTTCTTGTGTACCAGAAACATTGGAATCTTGGTTCCATCTTTACTCGGGTAAAACAATTGGGAAGTCTCAAACTTGTTGAAATCAAAGTCCTTCACCTTGATTTCTCTGAACACCTGAATTGAAGAGAAAAAGATTAATTTCTTTAAGTTAAAACCTTTCAAAAAATAAGGATGATTATAACTGTATATTGTATTCTTGAGTGCATTTATCTGCATTTTGTTTGAATACTGAGGTCATGTCTGTCATCTATGTTATTTAATTTTTATCCATTTTACTTGTAACCTGAATTCCATCTAAACCAATAAATGAATAAGATATTTTTTCATGTTTTAGAGGAAAACAACAAAGGTTTTGGGTCCCCTATGTGTGTGTGTGTGTGTGCGTGTGCATGTGTGTTTGTCGGGGAAGAATAGAGAACAATGAAAATCAGATATCACATACATCTTCTTGTTATAAAGTCTTATACCAATATGACTTAGATCCTATTATAAAGTCTTATACCAATTTGACTTAGATCCTATTATAAAGTCTTATACCAATTTGACTTAGATCCTATTATAAAGTCTTATAACAATTTGACTTAGATCCTATTATAAAGTTTTATACCAATTTGACTTCGATCCTATTATAAAGTCTTATACCACTTTGACTTCGATCCTATTATAAAGTCTTATACCAATTTGACTTAGATCCTATTATAAAGTCTTATACCAATTTGACTTAGATCCTATTATAAAGTCTTATACCAATTTGACTTAGATCCTATTATAAAGTCTTATACCAATTTGACTTAGATCCTATTATAAAGTCTTATACCAATTTGACTTAGATCCTATTATAAAGTCTTATACCAATTTGACCTTGACTTAGATCTTGTAATAAAGTCTTATACCAATTTGACTTTGAACTTATAAAGTCATATAACAATCTGACCTCAGCAATTAATCCATTAATGAATTTGTCTACACAGTGATGTATTTCTTTCCTATTTGTCCAAGTCATTCACAATTTATTTATACACTAATTTGCAAAATTATGTGCAACATTGTTAGGAATATCACATCCTCATCACTTAATTCCATTAAAATAAACCAGGAAAATTTAATATGTGATATGGTTTGAAACAATTTGTACATAAATTCACTAGGCCATGTTCACATCCAGTATTTTGTCCACATTTTGTAGGTTGGATACCACGTTTTGTTCAGTGATACTAATAATACAATATGCATTTTTAGGCATATGGATTGGTATTGTCTGCAATGTCCATGTACAGTTTCTCCAGAAATAATAAGTGAATAAACTAGATTTCTCTTTTTTTCTTGTCAATTTGTCAATGTTTGTTGTAGGTCCAGGATTCGGTCCACTAAAATCATTGATTTGGACAGGCAGAAGATGATTGCTCCAATCTGCTAGATCGGCAGAAACTCTTTCAATTTTGCTATCAGCATCCTGTTCTTCTGACGAATCGTCAGAAGAATATGCTGATAGCAAAATTGAAAGAGTTTCTCAATCTCAAGAATCTTCAACGTCCCATTCTAAATCTTGCAAATTATCCAACTGTCGAACATATCTTTCTTCTGCTTCCAAACCCAAGAAACTCCTCATTTTCGTACTCAACGCCATAAAAAAAAATCATTTGTGCTTCCACCATCATTTACGAATTTTCAAGAACAGAGCATATGTAGTGAAACTGCTCTCAATTAGTAACCCTTGGTTTCTCAACAAGTCAAATTTGCACAAAGGAAAGTAAATTCATTTCTGATTAGTTACAAGTGGGTCTGAGTTCTGGAAAAGCCCCATTTGTAACCAATCAGAGACGTTCTATCAACCACATATTCAGAGCGTGGATCAACAGGATCAGTCACTGAATGCAGTCGAGAAACTTCGCGAAATGATGGGATTGGGAGTTGAATGCATAAACTGGATTGCGACCAATGATGGCCGATTATGTTAAAAACTGATGAAAATAAACAAATCGGACATGATTATTTTTAGCAAGAAAAATGGTATGGCCATGTCACTAGAGTCAACAGTTTATCCACAACAGTCCTGCAAGGCAGTGTCCAAGGTGGCAGAAGGAGAGGTAGACAGAGAAAAAAGCAGACTGACAACATCACAGAATGGACCAGTATAAGTTTTGTGGAGACAAAGGCATTGGAACATGATCAAGTTCAGTGGAGGGAACTGGTCAGATGTTTAGCAGCACAATGTCTTGAGGATCATGAGACTGATGATGATGACGATGAGTACTAATTGTGCTTTTTATCAAAACATTAGCTATTGATTCGCTCAGATTATTTAAATTAGAATTTAATGAATGAATCAACTTCACAAAAGCAATATGTTGTTGTTGTAAATCTTTATTTTTATATGCTACAGCATGAACGGTTTTCAATGATCTCGCTCAAATATCAAGTAAAGTTCCAGAACCACAATAATTATATCCAGGAAGATGTCTTTCTCCTGGGTATTTATCCCATGGTGTTCCTGGTAATTTTAGCAATCAACATGCAATATCCTTAACTATTTTTTTTTGAAAGCGAGACAAATTTTTATTTTTTTCAAACCATATTTTACATTTTAATTATATTATTTGTACAACATAGATGTCACTGATTTCTCAGCGACACAAAAACAAGAACCGGTAAAACATCATTCAGCTATACTAAATTATATCAGAATGATAATAGCAGGTCCATCTGGAAGTGGAAAGACAAAATTAATACTTAATCTAAAAATGAGATGGCTTAAGTGGACAAGTTGTATTTAGTTGCACCTTCCATAGATGATCAAAGATGCTACGATGTCCTTAAAGATTTTGATGAAAACGCAATATTGTTGAATGTAGAAAGTGATGATATTAATTTCAACACTGATGTAGCAGCAGAGAGGGTGAACAGACCACCCTTTTCCGACAAATTTTTGATTGAATCTTTAAAACAAAAAATAGAGCCTTCCTACGAAATCTCATATTTTAACCAAAAAAAAATAAGTCTCCATTTAGCAAACGGAGACTTTACGATTTTTCAATCAATTTAGGTCGCAATGATGTGGTCATCACCCTCTCTGCTGCTACAAGTTAACAAAAATAATAAATGATTTCAACCAAATATTTGATCAAGTCCGATACGATATCGAGTCTGAGGATCATGTAAATTTATTGTTATAAATCCATGCGGGGTTGACTGAGCGTTACTAAAGAAATTTTTAAATTGATTGAAGTCCATATCGGAACACCATGTCTGCCAAATATTTCGTAACGTATGTGTATCAACGCCGTTAAACACAGCAAGAATATTACAGTTATCTCTGATCACTTTTGGAATCTGAGTGTAGCGTTGAGTGACATATATCACGTCGGTGTTTTTATGCCTGCCTCGGGAAAATATTCTAGCTGGGTTTTGTTGATTGTCTAACATCACATCGTCGTATACGACTAAATTGTTAATGCTCCCATCAAGGTCATCCACGGATGGTGCCTCGTCAATATCAGTTATAAAATCAATGGCGTTCTCACCCTTAATTTCTGATGCATTCTCGTTAAAATCCTTTAACACTTCATAGCATCGTTGATCATCTACGCTAGGGGCAACTAAATACAACTTATCCCACTTCATCCATCTCACTATTAAATTGAGCAACAATTGCGTCTTGCCGGATCCAGATGGCCCGATTATAATTGCGCAGATAGAGTTTGGTAGCGCTGCATGATGCTTAACTGGTTCTCTTGTTTTAGTCGCTGAAAAATCAATTATATCCATATCTCTATACATAAATTATGGATCTATATTGTGTGAAGTGTAAAACGCGTACTGGCACAAATGATGTGACGACGATTACAACTAAAAATAACAGATCTGCACTAACTGGTAAATGTGTAACATGTGGTACAAAAAAGTTCAGATTTGTTTCTATGAAATCCGGAGATGTTTTAAAAAAAAACGAGGAGGTGATATCGCAGCCAAATTGGCAAAGCTCCCTGGAACCCCATGGGCAAAGTACCCCGGAGAAAAGCACCTTCCAGGATATAGCTACTGTGGCTCCGGAACACGATTAGATATCAGACTTGATGATCAAAATCAGCCCCGACCCGGCGAGTATCTGATAAACGCTATTGATAAGGCGTGTCATGCTCATGATGTTGCATATAAAAGCAGCAATCTGCAAAACAGGCATCTCGCAGATGTGAAATTAATTCATGCGTTAAATGCTATTCCTGATAAATCTTTCAAAGAAAAATTGGCTTCGTGGTTGGTAAAATCGGCTATGAAAGGCAAATTGATGATGGGTGCCGGTAATTAATAACAACATGGAATCTATTTATTATTCTCCAAAAGGATACTGGAGGGGTAACGCTGCAATCAATAAACTCGCTAACGCCGCAAAAGTGAAAAAGGCTACTGCGGCTAATTGGTTATCCAAACAGGCTATATGGCAAATTTATCTACCGCGTCCTAAACAAATCAATTTCTCGCATTTTGATGTTACCGGACCCAATGAAGTTCATCAAGCTGATTTATTGTTTTTACCACATGACAACGGTTACAAATACGCGCTAACCGTAGTTGACGTTGCGAGTCGATACAAACAAGCAGAACCGCTGAGAACAAAATCATCACCTGAAGTTGCTTCTGCATTTGAAAAGATTTATCGACGAGGTCCACTACGCTGGCCAAATCTGTTACAAGTTGATCCTGGCAAGGAATTTCAAGGCGCTGTTTTATCAGCGATGAAACATCACAATGTCACCATCAGACGAGGGCATACTGCGCTACATCGCGATCAGGCAATTGTTGAACGATTTAATCGGACTCTTGCTGAACGGTTATTTGGATATCAATACGCGAAGGAGTTTATTCAGGATAAAAGATCCCGTGAATGGGTTAAGAGATAACCAGCTGTGATTACCGCGCTCAATAACGAGATTACTCGAACAATTAACATGAAACCTGTCAACGCGATTAAGAAAGCGTCTATACCAAAAATGGAAATTCAAGGAATTTCACAAAAAGATTTCAAAGAACCAATTCTTGGTAGTAATGTCACTGTTAGGTATTTATATGAACCAGGAGAGCTTGAAGGGGGTAAAAAAAGAGCTACTGATCCTATTTGGAGCGTCACTACGCATAAGATATCCGGTATAACACGATCTACGAGTGGAAACGCTAGCGTTTCTAGACCAGCAATATATAAACTAGATTCAACTGCCCCTCAGCGAGGATTTACTCGACAACAACTACAGGTAATTCCCGAGGATACTCAATTGCCACCGCGTGGTCTTAACTAGCACCCCCCCCCAGAGGCATTGTGCTGGCACCCCGGCGTCTGTTGCACTCAAGACAAGTCAGCATAACGTTATCGTTGGTATGACCAATGCTGCTATTCTTTCTGTCTACGGTAAATTGGCGAGGATCTTTATTCGACCAACTCCAACGCATTATACAATTGCAACTCGCGCAGTGATTATTCTGTTGTTGCTTCAGCGTAATTATTAATTCAGCATCAATGTCAAATTTTCTATTATTTTTTTTATCCTGTTGTTTATAACCAGAGTTTTTTTCTGATTATATCCTTGACTCTATCAACGCTGATTGTAGTGTCATTATCGTCACTGACTTCGTCAACAACAATTCTTCGGAGTTGATTTATACTTCGTACTCTGGATACTGCGAGATAAACTAAATTTGACCACTCCATGCGATTATCTACTATCCAAACAATTGTGTCTGTGACAGTTAATCCTTGTGAAGAGTGTATTGTCGCTGCGTAACCTAACGTCCACGGGGATTTATCAGCACGCAATGCATCTTCGACGACGCTGATATCAACCAGCACAATATCATTTAATACTAAATTCTGCTTTTCACGTTGTCCAGGAATGTCAACGTCGATATTCCGCTTTCGTGTATCTGAAGGTCTATAACACAACGGTACTGGAAGTGTTGTAAATTTACGTTTATGTAATTCAAGTAATTTCATTTGAAGTTTATCTCTGACTATTTTTCTACTTGCGATTATCAAATCATTTGGTCTCCATGCTTCCCAAAAATCATTCATGGGAGTTTCTGAAATTATTTCACGCATTATTTCACATTGGATTCTATCCGGTTGTAATCTGATTAGTTGTTTAAACTCACGTAATACTTCATCTAACGATCTAATGTCATCGTTCATCTCTTCGTAATGATCAACGTATGATTTTAGCCAGTCATGAGGAGGTTCGCCGACAAATGGTGGTGGTTGACCTTGATAGTAGCACATAATTTTTGTATTTTTCGTTGACAACCATTCAAGAAATGTTTTTAATACTTGTAACGGTACTGTACAAATTTCATCCCATAATATCACTGGTGGAATAAATTTCTGTCCCATTCTTTCAGGGGTCCACTTATCGCCTTTCCATCGAAAGAAGCTGTGATAAGTACCAGAATTTTTTACATCTCGTTGTTTTATGTCTCTGGCAAGTTTATGAGTTGGTGTTAACGCATTCATGTTGATTTTATCTTTGAATAAATTAATTACTCGTGTTGTCTTTCCTGATCCTCCACAACCATTCAAATAAACGGTTTTATATCGCGTAATCGGATCAGATATCGGTGGTGCATTAGAAAATTCTGATAATTGGTTGCTTTTCAAGTATTTATCGTCCATGGTAACATCTGCCGATTCACAATACTCATGTAGCGTCTCCTTTTTAAATCTCCAACATCCCCAATTTGCCTCCGGATCTGTGAAATTAGCTACATCTGATTTGTATTTCTCGTGGATATACATAGAATCAGTGGCTACTCTAACTGCGGTATTAGGAAATCTATTTATCATCGAAAATAAATTGATAGAAGCATAAGCTAGCATAGAACTTCTCAAATGCGTATATTGTTTAATATATCCATCACAATAGGTAACAATTGTACCTAATCGTCTTCCATCGGGTAGGAAAGCGTCTTTACGATTTATAAGTTTTCCCTGTTTCGTTAAATCCGTTACAATAAAATCGTATTCAGCGATGTCAATGATCAACCGCGAGGAATATTTTGCATTGTCATCTTCCACCCTGGGTAAATTTACCGATTATTCTTCTTCCAAAATCTTTTGCTTGTCCGCTTTTAATTTCAAATAACTCCTTAGACCAATTCATGATTTGTTCTTCATTGAAATCTGGAAACTGTTTTCGCTGTTCGCTAATTATACGATCTAGATCGGGTTGTGGTAGCCAAACTTCTTTCTGAGCTCGATAGCATATAATAGCTTCGGAAACAATCAACAATATTAGCATACCACAATCAATCATATATCGTAGTAACACTATTGGCATCCAGGCCTTTTCAGATATATGTCTACCAAGCCAAAGATAACTACACGGATGTAACCCTGTAGCGAATTCGAATGATATCACACGAGCGAATCCAGTTAAATCAAAATCAGGTAATGGTCCATTAATCGCAACACAAGTTATTTCATGCGTGGGGTGTCCAAATCGTTTAAAATAGTTACTACATTCTCCATACCCCGAGGAAACTTCCAGGATAACACGCGGATATATCAATTGAAATCATACCGCCACGATGGTATTTTGTATTCCACAGTCCTCCATGACCAAATTCGATGCAACTCAATTTAACGTCCTCGAGAAAATCACTTCGTGTTGGACGCCATGAGTTTTTTTCTCTTGCGAAGTGAGCTACCACTGATGGAATAGTAAAACTATCCGTTAATAGTTTTTCATGGGAACTCTCCGGTGAAAAATCATTAGCGATTTTTCTCATTCTGTTATCTAATTCTTCAACGCGATATAATTCACCATTTGGTCTTACAAATTGATCAAATCCTATTTCGGGATCTTCATCACTTCTAAGTAACCACACTGACACAGGATCATCCTTACACAGCGTGTGAATAGCATCGAATAATTTCTCATTATAAAAAACATCCCCGACGAACTCCTTGGGGATTTATCTCACGGTTCTATCTCGTGGAAATATTGTTACTGCAGCCATCCACGTGTGTTTGTTATGATCAATAATTTTAATTGGAGCTCCTCGCGATTGATATTTCGGTTCGTATAATACTTCTCCGGTTATTGTCGTTACTGATATTGGGAATTTTAATGATGCTTCTAATTTAGCTATATCAGAAATCTTTGCACCGTGCTGTTTCACTGTCAGTTCCCATTCGGTTATTTTCCTACGTCGCAGATCAGTTAGTTTATTTCCTCGGGATGCATTTGTGAAGTGTTCCATTACCCGTGTTGCTACACAATTCAGTGAACTAGAATATTTCATAGGAGCTAGTTTTGCAATATCGGGTTTATCATTTAACGGATATATCCCGTAAACAATTGCTATTACAGGATAAGATTTCTTGTAGTATGGTTTGTCAATTCCAGTTAGAATTCCTGGTTTGGAATCTCTACTTACAATGACAGTTTTTTTATCCTTGAGGATTGGTTCAAATTTATCCCTGATAATCCATTTGCCTTCGACTTCGATTATGAATTTTATTCTGAAAAAATACTTCTGTTGGGAATTGCTTTGCAATTTACCCTTGAATTTCCAGCCCCTTGGCGAGCCAAGGTGTGAAATTATCTCAGCTGCTCTTTCATCGTTCATAGTAGCATCGATGTTAGGTACATTGACATCTTCATCAATAATTCGAAATGTCGACCAACAGTATGCTGCACCGTCTCGGTAGAATTCATTAAAACACTCCCTGATTTTACTTAGTATAGTTCTATCACCGATTAGACGTTTTGGTGTATCAGAGACTCTATCGAGATTGAATTTAGTATTTTTCCAGGGCTCAATTTTCGATAATCTTTGGAACTCCTTATCGAGATTAAATTTAGCATTTTTCCAGGGCTCAATTTTCGATAATCTTTGGAACTCCTTATCGAGATTAAATTTAGCATTTTTCCAAGGCTTAATTTTCGATAATCTTTGGAACTCCTTATCGAGATTGAATTTAGCATTTTTCCAGGGCTTAATTTTCGATAATCTCTTGAACTCCTCCATGTTATAATTAAAACAAGTATTTAAATAGAAAAATATAGTATAATGAATCACTGCAAGTGGCTAATGATTGGATCAACAACCCCGTGTAACAAATCATGCAGAAGCGAATTCTGTGGGTATCATTTACAAAGCGTTCGCAACGGTTCTTTCGGTCCTCTCCCATGCCTCCGATGTGGGGCTGGGGTAAGGGGAAAATCGCAGTTTTGTCTAGAGAATTAGAACAGGGAGAATACACGCTGTTTATCTAACAACTGTATTATTTTGTTTAGTGTTTTATTTAAAATATTTGTCTCATTTAAATGTTGTGAAACAGCATTAATAAGTAATTCAAGGAAATAAAATAACACACTCGTGAATAGACGCTGCTGTATTAGTCGCCTTATATACGTTTTGGCTCGTAATAAGCTTGGGGCTTTCGAAAGCCAATTCCGACCAATCAAAACTAACCAACGCCATTAACACGGGCGTGTGGTTGTCTTTTGTCAATCATGCAACCGGGTTAATTTAGTTTGGTTGTTTTTGATTGGTTGGATTGGCCGTAGAAAATCTGCCCCGTCGTTTCATGTTTGTGCTGTCTTGTGCCGTCCCACATCATTACCATCATCGTTTCATTGAATATATCCATCCTTAATTAAGTTAATTAAGTATATGTTACGCCTACAATCTGTCACAACACTCGAGTGAAGATATATATGGAATTGTGCCGTCCCACATCAATCGTTTCATTGAATAAATACCATCCTTAATTAAGTATATGTTATGCCTAAAATTTGCCGCAACACTCGAGTGGAAATATATATGGCATTGTGCCGTCCCACATCATTACCATCATCGTTTCATTGAATTATAATCCATCCTTAATTAAGTATATGTATGCCTACAATCTGCCGCAACACTCGAGCGGAGATTATACGGCATTGTACTGTCCTTAATTAAGTTAATTAAGTGACGCCCCCCCCCCCCAAGCATATCTTCTGGGCGGTCTAAGATGATGTTTGTCACCTTAGGCCTCCCGCCGGAGATTTATGTTTCAGACCACTTGGGCTTTGGACGTGTTGTCATATATGTAACCTCTGGGTCTCTTTTACGTTATTTGACGCGAAAGGGGTTTCCAAATGGGGTTTTCATGTATGTATACCTAAAATCTGCCGCAACACTCGAGCGGAGATATATACGGCATTGTACCGTCCATTAATTAAGTTAATTAAGATATGTATATGCCTAAAATCTGCCGCAACACTCAAGCGGAGATATATACGGCATTGTGCTGTCCTTAAAACAAAAAACGGGTCAAAAATGACCCCCAAATTTTTTTTAATAATTAGAGATACAGTATACTATAAAAATATGGATATCAAAGATGTAAATTCTATAATTGCTGAAATTTCAATTTTAAAGAATCGAGGGATAATATTATCTAAAGATCTTGACTGTGACAAGATTACCTCGGAATATGAAGAAACTGAGTATCAGTCTAGTAGGGGTCGTTATGTTTTACCTAAGATGTACAGACTCGTGAAAGGAATTCAAAAGTCCATCTATGCTTGTTTGTACGGTAACGATATTGATGTATTTATAACGCTATTTAGCACCGTTGAAGCAATACGTCAAAAGCTCGGCCAAGAGTATCAAAAATGAGCTGAAATTAGTTCTAAGGTTCGTGATCTTAGAAAAATATTAAACGAGGAAAAACCAGTATCCTAACCACGTGAGCGTTACTATAAAAAAATAGGCTTTCAGTAAATTTATTAAAAAATTTATTTTTTTTAGCGTTTTTTGTAACTACATAGGATTTTCTCCTGAAAGGATACTCAGCAGTTTGGGTTTACTCATGCAATTATGTGCGTACTGGATGATCTGGTCGTGGTAGCAAGTAATCACCGCGACGCCTCCATTTTCACGTAGTTGTTGTTGTTGTCGCGTCGTTAACAAAAATCGTTCATTTCCGTTCTCAGATATTACAATTTTGAAACCCCCAGCGATGTTATTTCTGAAACATTCGCGGATAGCGTCGTACAGTTTAACCTTGTCGGAGATGGATACGTTAGCTTGATGGTACATTATTTAATAACTCAGCATTTAATTGTGATAGTTTCACATTTGAAAATTCAGTTCACAAACAATATATGGTAGGTGAATCGCTTACAACTAGATTAGCCCGAGAGCGGCTAGCAGCAATTAAAAAGTTTATACCGGTTCGAGACAGAGTTCGCGAGAAACTTCAACAACGACAACAAGCGCAGACTGACTTTTCTGTGTCAAGTGAACAACTGTTCGCCCCGGTAACTAAGGCGACCAGCGATGTGAAAACAGCAACTGAACGAGCAATATTTGGGGATATTCCTGAGGAAGGCAAGCGATGAGAAGTGCCCGTTCTTGGTGTGCTTGAAAAAATTGCAGCAGAGACCGAACAAACAAAAAAGTCTTTAGAAACACTTCCAGTAGATATAGTAACTACTTCACGGCAACAACAAAAAAAAGAGCGAGTATTAGAAGAACTAGGTGCTACTGCAAGAAAACCAGAAGAAGAGAAAGGAGACGCTACTACAGAAAAAATGTATTCACCGCAAAGTATATTTACATACGATGCATACAACAAAATTAAAAATTTTAAAGATGATAATAATTTAATTAACTTTACCGCGCGGAATTTTTCACTCGATCAAAGAGAAATAGCTGTAAAAAAAAAGAGTATAAAGAGTATGTAAAAAAAAGACGAGGATTGGATAAAAAAAGTATACCTGGCAAACCGTGGTAGATTTAGAATCACAGAAAGTATCCGCAATGATTTTGAGAGTTTTAAAGACGAAGTATTGATTAGAGTAAATAAAGGGTATCCAACTGGATTTTTTGGTAAAGAGGAGTCAACTGGAGATGGATATTTAGGCAGCGGCATAGTTGAAAACACTAGCGTTACTTGTCCTGGTAACATCCTCAGTGATATATCACGGCTGGAAGTTCTCATCGGGGTGAAGCGAGCCGGAAATAACTCTCTGGAAATAATTAATGAGGCCGCTGATATTTGCAGGCGGTTATTTGCTGGTGGTATCATGGACATTAATGTATATCGAGAACTCATTGCTGAATTAGTTGAAAATCACAAAGACGCTCATGGTTATTACAGCGATTAATCACTAATTGAAAAACTACTAGTTTTATAACAAGATGATCATACACTACAACCATGATAAACCCGTAAGCGTCTACGTGGTGAACTCACGATTGCCTGTTTATAGAGCATATTACGGAGATGGTTTCGGCAATACCATTGCGGGGTTATTTACAAGAATGGCCCCAAAAGTGGCACCGTTAGCTAAACAATTATCAATGAAAGCCATTGATATTATTCGTGATAAGGGAATCAGCGCTGTTGGAAATCTTGCCGGAAAGGCATTTTCTGCCGCGAAAGATAAAATAATATCATTGGTGCGAAAGAAACCAACGGTGCTGCCATCAACTACAGTGATGCCTGCAAAAATCAGCAAAGCAATAAATAGCGCAGTGGAAGAAAAACTAGCGTCGTTGGCTGCTTCGGTGACTCCGTCGCCATTGACAGCTTCACCGGTAACAGATAGCGCTATCATGAACGCGATAGCAGGAAGTGGTTTGAAACGAAAACAAAAACGACGATGATTACAAAGAGTTTCACAATTGAAAACACTAGTATGTTATAAAATGTTTAAACGAACAGCTGATCCCGCTCTTGATATGAAAGCCCCAGTGCGCAAAGACGATTCCGTCCGCGATTATCAATACTATTCCTATCATGCAATACAACCCGACCTACGATCGCGAATTGAACTACAAGTTCAAGATACCAGTAAATACTTTTTGCCATGTGAAGCATTTATTGAAGTAGAAGGAGAACTCGTAACAAATGATGCTGCTCATAATGATCCACCATATGCAGATGATCCAAATATCCGAGTTGGTTTTGTTAATAATGGCATAATGGCGTTATTTGAAAGTGCAAGATATCTCATCGATGGAAAAGAAATTGAATCAATAGACCGCAAGGTTGATGTTGCAACAACAATAATCGGGCTAGCAAGATACTCCGATGATTATACAAGATCGGCTGGTCCGTCTATGATGTTTGCAAAGGATACCTCTGATAACGCTGACCACCTTCAATACATTAAAGTGTTAACAGCAAGAGATAATGCAGAAGCCGATCAACAAGAAGCAGCTAATCCAGAACGTCGAGCTAGACCAGGAGCTGCGTTTGATATTCTCAGAGGCGTTAATGGTAATTTCAATCTAGGGTTTGCAACACGAAAATTAGCATTGGAAGGACAAGAGAAAAAGTTTTCGTGTGCAATTCCACTCCATCACATATTTGGATTCTGCAGAAATGTCAGAAAAGTCATCTATGGAGCCAAACACACAATCGCATTAGTACGAAAAGGCAATGACAACGATGCAATTTGGCGTACTGGTGCCGCTGATGGTAAAGTTGTTTTAACTAAATTAGCATTGTGGATGCCAGTAATGACCCCATCAATTACCACAGAAGAGCGACTACTCTCATTTATGGACACAGGCGGCAAATCATTGCTAAGTTGGCTAACAACAACAACTGATGCCAAAGAGGATAATGTTAATGGTACATTTACATGGCATTTGGCATCAAAACAAGGCGTTTCAGCTCCACGTCATATATTTATAGCGCTGCAGAATCGGAATCGATTACGCTCCCAAGAACGCAGTCATATGATATTTGATTGATTAGGGGTAAGTGAGGTTTCATTGAGAATAAACGGACAACAAGAACCATCTGAGGATATACAGCTTAATTACGGAAACAACCAAATAGCACGTGTGTATCATCGGATGCTGTCATATATGGGTCGTGATCAAAACGTTGATACTGGTTTACAAATATCGCAACTTGATTTTAATAAATTGTATCCGATTTATTACTTTTCGTTGGAGCATCTTGATTTAATGAGACAATCCGTCGTTGACATACATTTTAGGGCTCGTATAGATCCTGGTGGTGTTGATTATAGAGCGGTTGCTGTTATTCTCAGCGACAAATCAATGTTGTTAGAAGGTGTTGGTGGACGAATGAGAATCGTTGATGCACCAGTGGAAAATATGTAAATGAAACTTGAAGAGTTTCCAATTAGATCAATTGAAAGCATAAATGTGTTTTACAATAAAATGACATATAGTGTTGTTAGTGTCAAGCTGACTGATGGTCAAGTCAAGAAATTGCTATCAAAATCCGCTAAAGAATGTGGAACCACAATAACGTTAAAACCAGCGCAGATGTCCGGCGGTACACATAAAATATCATTGACGGATCATCAAATAAAACATTTCAATGATGCGCTAAAGAAACGGCGAGGGGTTCAAATTGTATTTTCAAAGGCTGCAGTCGCCAACATGATAAAATCAGGTGGTATATTTCCATTGTTAGCTGCAATACCAGCATTGATTGCAGCGGCTGCCCCAGCGGTGGCGAAGGCGGCGGCGTTGGGAGCCGTTGGTACCGCGGCAGGGATGGCGTTGCAAAAGGCAACTGGGAAAGGATATAAAAAAAAGGGAAAGGGGTTGTACCTACCAGAAACCCCGTATTCATGGTACAGCGGCAGATCCGTGAACGGATCCGGCCTGAGAATACCAGGAACGGTTTATTAGTTGAAAGCCCTATTCTCCCTATGTCCAATTTTGATTTAATTGATGCTGCTAAAAAACTAGCGATAAAAAACTCAGAGGGGTTTTTATGAGAGATCAATTACCGAGAAAACCTAAACGCGTTGAAACCGGTATCATCAATCTTGATAACAGTAACGGATCGGGAACTCACTGGGTTGCATACGCGATTGATCCGCGTGGGATTGTCTATTTTGATTCATATGGGTTAGCTCCGCCAAGCGAGTTTATGCGGTATATAAATTCTTCGATGAAATTCAAAGAGTTTCCAATTTTTTATTCCACGCTGCCAACACAACAATTAAATGATCCACCGATATGCGGCCGTGAAGTATTAAATGTCCTTGCGGAGATTTCATCGTCACAGAAACCACCTCATCTGGTTGTAAATAAATACACGAGTGGGAAATTACAAGGTAATTTTAGAGAATCAATAAATTAAAAATACTAGAGTCTTTATAATAATGATTAATATTTGGGGACAATCTCTGTCAATGTCGGAACCCACCGAGGAAACATCTGCGGGTTCTATCGAGGATGTAAAAAAAATAATTGAAGATGAAATCGCTGAGACGTTAAATTTAACAAGTGTTGACCCAAACGAAATAGTTGTATTTCAAGATAGCCAGGGTAAATTAAAAAGCAGTAATATATCCGTGAATGACATTTTGATACGGCAGAGCGATGCCGCTGAAAACTCTATTGCGCTGTATTCCAGCGGTGGACGACTTAAACCAGGCGCACTTGTGTCTACGATCACTGACGCGATTGCCGCACACGGCCGTGAGCTGGATGATTATATACGAGGTTATAACAATTTTCGCTAAAATGTCATACATAAATTCTTTGGAACCCGCTTGTGGTTGGCATGACTCTCGCTGAAATTAAAGATCTTCTGAATTTATTCTTTTTTAACAAGAACGCGGGGAGGATGATGAATGAAAATGAAATCAAGGCAAATTATCTCGATATTTACAATGATCTTCTTAAACTAAAAAATTTAGACGGAATAAGGCACCTTCTGATTTTATTCTTTCATAATACGGGCGCGAATAGGATTATGAATCCTGACAAAATCAAGGCAAAATATCTCGATATTTACGACGATATTCGTAAACTAAAAGAAGACTCCAAGCAGGTGCAAAAACCCATCAACGAAACCATCAACAAGTTTATTAAAAAACATACTCACAATCTCCAGCTCGTTGATAGTTTCTTTTATCTCCCCGGGGGGGGGGGGGGGTATAACTGCGTTGTCTCTCGCTGATATTAGTATGTCTATGACGAGACAAATTATATTTAACAATGTCATGAAAAAGTTTTTTTGGGTAGAACCTTCATTTATCCTCGAATCTCTGCCAGGCCCGACCCTCGCGGAGATTAGCGAGGTTACCAATAGAGTAAAAATTCCACACAACGCAAACGTCGTTAACAACATCGTGATTTGGGATTTAGCAACACAGGTATCACCGGTGTGAACACGCTGACGTATATACTCGATAAAATACCAATGCCTCCACCCTATATACCACTCCCGTTGACAATTACTATAAATAATTCCGACGAGACCGTGCTTAGGGAGTCGCTACCCTGGATAATAGAATTTTTATACGGTATCCCCGCGTCTGATCCTAAAACCAGGTCAATAATAGGATAATTGAAAACACCAGCGGGTTTAAAATAACAACAACAACAACGTCGCCAATGATTTCATCGCATCAATATCGATTCGACACCGTAAAAGAATTTTCCGCAAACTTGAAATCGCTTTCTGAGCGTTATCGTGAAAAAATGAAAAAATACCGCAGAAGAATTACCGTCATCGATTTAACCGTGTACTCGGTATCCGGTGTGATGGCCAGTGCTGGAGTTATTTTGTCTACGGTGACCATGATCGCGCCGATTGCAGTTCCAATCGCATTCTCGGCAGTAACAGCAATTGCGGCAGTCGCTACCGCGATAACTAAAAAGTTATCATCGTGTTCTCAGAAAAAACTCGCCGATTATACAGCTCGGTACCGGGTGGTATTTGATGCATACTCGAAATTATCCGAGTTGATCTCGCTGTCGATAGATAATTCGTTCATATCCGATGTTGAATTTTCCACGATGACCCAGTTGTACAGCTGTGCGATGTCAAAATTGGAAATTGAAGACAGCGTTAACAATAATGTCACTCGAACTGCTTCAACGAATCGCGGATAATACCACTCCGATACGAACAAGCATGATATCAATAACATCAACAAACCCCGAATTTAGTGTGAACTTCCCTTCTCCAATTCCAGTGCGTGAGATCGCGCTGGCAAAATTACGAGTATATCATAGCTGGCCTAATATCAGATCGGTTGCATTTGGCGGTCAGCAACCCAATAACGCACTGGTGTTCTCGTATAAGAATAAACCCGATGGTACTCCAGAGTGGGAAACTGTTTCATTACCAACTGGGTCGTACCAAATTAAACAAATCAATGCTGAAATTCAGCGCAGAATAAAATCAATCACTGGAAAAGAATCAAAAATAGCTATTAATCTTCATCAACCGACGCTCTCGTCGTCGATCGAAATAAGCACAGAGGGATACATTGTAGATATCTATAACAGCTCGTTAAGAACAGTGTTAGGATGGCCTGAAAAACCACCCAGAGCCACCACCGACTTAACCATGGACGTACAATCATATCATGAAATCAATCCCAGTTATCGAGATAATTTATCTGATATAAGAAAAGGAAAAATCGCCGATAGATTTATATTTACCAACAAAGACACATTGCAATGGGATTTTATCATTAAAAGAACAGCCGACTCATCTGTTACTATTTCATTTACGCTAAGTGACGTCATTGATTATTTTAAGGAAATTAATCAATTATATAACACACAACTAGAACAACTACAGCAAACAAAATCGCGAAAACACATTGAAATAATAAATCAGCTTGTATCTGACATGGAATATATCAATGAACTAATTATTAAAACAATAATTAATGACAACAGCGACAATAAACAACAATTCCTAACCAGTTACAAGACCACAGAAGACAATCTACGTAATTTCAAGCTTCCCGGGTACAAAGCTGAAAGACTAAAAGAACATATTAGTGACGTTATCAAGACATTACAATTACAAGATTCAACTGTCCTCCTCAGGTATAATAATGATCCAGATGGTGGCGGTAGGCATATTGCCCCGCACAATGTAAATATTTCAACGGTGATTGCGCTCAATTTAGTATGTGATGCAATTGAAGGAAGCTATCAAATTAATCTTGAGCAATCAAATCAAGCTCAGCAAGGATATATTCTTTATTCATTTGCACCAACAGCTCCTCCAGGATTCCTAATTATTGAAAACCCAATTAATCCTGTCTACATGCGATGCCATAATAATTCGCTAACAAGAATTAATTTCTGACTCACCAACCAGTCAAATAATTTGATTGATCTACAAGATGAGGTGTTAGCGATTAGTTTGTTTGTAAGGTCCTAAAGACTCGATCAAATATTTGGTTGAAATCATTTATTATTTTTGTTAACTTGTAGCAGCAGAGAGGGTGATGACCACATCGTTGCGACCTAAATTGATTGAAAAATCGTAAAGTCTCCGTTTGCTAAATGGAGACTTATTTTTTTGGGGTTAAAATATGAGATTTCGTAGGAAGGCTCTATTTTTTGTTTTAAAGATTCAATCAAAAATTTGTCGGAAAAGGGTGGTCTGTTCACCCTCTCTGCTGCTGATGTTGATGAAGCACCAAGTGCTGATGAACTTGACAGTTTTATTAACAATTTAGTTGTTTCTGATGATGCGAGTCCCTTAAATGTTACTGCACAGAAATTAAATGGCAAAGTTCTATAGAAAAAACACATGCCATTAATTCTGGACAAGTATGCTGACAAAATAAAACCAAATCTGCCCTAAATATTTTCAATGTAAAGCCTCATAGTGGTTCTGTGATGGATTCAACTAGAATGATGGAATGGTTTAATTTAATTGGGGTGGTTTTTTGGGTGTCAGGTGTTTCATGGTATTGCAAAACTTTGAAGGTTATATCATAACACGGTGATTCGAACAAAGACCCTTGCACAAAGACACACTATGGTAGTTCATTTGAGCTGATCCAATAGATGAAACTGAACCTGCCCCACTTCTGGTCATGAGTCCAACACCTTAACCACTGAATTGCCTTGACACAATGCAGGAAAAGGATAGAAGAACAAGGGTAACACTATATGATATTTGCAAAGATAAGATTATTTTTTTCATCATAAAATAAGAAACAGTATATTTCTACCATAATGTTCCATTTCTAGTGGATGAATAACTCATTAATAATTTTATATACTTTATATACTCACTTATATATCCAACTGCAACCAGATCTACCATCCCATAATGCACCAGCATATGTTGGGTCTATAGTTTCTTATGAGCAATCAGTTGAACAAACAACACAAACACTGATCTGCTAGAACATTATGTGACAGCAGATCATGTCTATGTTGTTTTTAGTCAGAATTAACTTAGAAGTGAGTATAATATGGTAGTTACACAGTACTTACTTTGGGTTCATATTTCCCATCAGCAATATTACACCTGTAGATTATACCAGGAGTAAGGAATGAAGTAAATTGGTAAAACATCTGAAATTAAAAAAAAGAAGACAAATTTATTAGAAATCAAATAAAGGAGATACTTTATTACAGGAAAGCAAACTAAATGTCCAAGCCTTTTTTTTAGATAAGCATATGTAACTTAATTAATTAGCAAATTAGCTCATTTGAAATGGCTCCCAATCTCTTAAACCAAATTTTGAAGTTAACTTTGTGTTTGGATAACACTTTACACAACCAATTTTAAGTACAATGACCATCTCACAAATCCACAAATCCCAAGCTAAAAAGGATCATAACCACTTCAAAGGGCTTGTTGTAGTGAAAAGTGTGCTCAAAGATCATCTACTTGCCAAGGCAGAAGTCAGATGAATATGGTCTTTCATCGGACTGGTACCAAATTCATTCAACTGCAAGTTACTACTGGTGTGGATATACATGTCTACCAGGTATGCAATTGCAAGGTGGGCTTGCAACGGTGAGACCATATTCTGATCAGGTAAGTATAATTGATTCCTTCTCCATGTATCTTACAGTACACTAGGAGAAATGGTTAAATACACAAGGAGTTTAATTTCTGGAGCTGACCCTGTCTCGAGGCTACTAATATATGTACAGCAGTACCATGTCTTGTGTGAGATACCAGCTTGGATCAGCACTTAGCCAATGCCTATTAAGTCGACGTCTATTAAGTCGACGTTTTTCAAGTGGAACCACCAAATTCTCTCTTTGTCTTAGCATTTTCTTATCGGTTATGTCGATTCTTTTATGTCGCCGAACCCTAATATCTCGAGCACAAAAGAGGGCCAAATTTGCCACTTAACGTCGGTTATCTCGATCCCCATGACCAATCGCCGGCTTTTGAAAATGTTAGTTATCGATGCCACAAATGATACTTTGTTTGTATCGATAACCCCATCTTAGCAGTGCATTATTACATCATAATCTGCTTATGCTGACATCTGGGCCGAGTACTGTATGCTGTGATACAGTCAATCATGCTACCGTACTACACCTACAACTGACCAACTTCTGAAGACGCGAATAGAACAGATAAAATTAATAGAATGGCTAATCCTTCTGTTTGTTGGCTGAGATATGATAAAAAAGTTAAACCAGATGTTCTATGATGTATGTATCAAGGCAAAGTTCGTCAATTAATTTACAACTGGCTGTGATATTTTGAAGAAGGAGTATGTCACCAAACATAAATCCAGGCGGTGTAACTAATATTTGTGCATTTTACTCATTGATCTTTTCCATTTGCCATCAATCCCGTGTTATGGTTACAGAGACTTAAACTCCACAAGAAGAAATAGCAAACAACAAATAAACAATAATTAAATATTTCTCAAAACACAGGAGTGAAAGAATCCCTATATTGGGTGTTATCTTATGATAATATATACGGTCCAATATTGTCAGGTGTTGACACGTGTAAGTTTCAATTGCGGGAATGGAGATCCTATTTTGCTTGTTGAGAAAATTTATACAGCATTCAGTGATCATTCTTTTGGGATTTAGGAAGCAATAGAGCATTTAATGGAGATTTTGGCGAACTTCGTAATTTGCTTGGAATTTTTTATCATTTTAGACTTTGTAAAGAAACCATAGTAACCGTGTGTACGATACTTTTCAGTGCTGTGTCAGAGTGAAATGACTCGCGAACTTAATTTTGACACTGGTTAGCTTTTTGTAAAAACGATCTACACCCTGCACGTTTTTGTGACTTTGTGAGCAATCTTTGTGTTTGCAATGTTGGAGAATATAATAAAGGTTTGTATCGAGAATCAACGGTGGTTTGTATTGTATACTGGTAAATCTCTGCCGTTAGTTGGTGCACATATGCCTTTTGTTGTTAGCAAACATGTATGTACATTTTTATAACATGCCGATCGCTTCATCAAACAAATCGCGGCAACGCTGTTGTGTAAAAAAACCTCCAAAAACATGTGCATTACATTCTCATTTATTAACGCACATCATGTACATAAAGAAATTTCAAGTACATGTTAATATATTGCCACCATATTGGTTTTCGTTTATCTCGATCATCGGTTATCTCGACACTTTTTGGCAAACCCCTAGGCCGGCAACATAACCGGGTTCAACTGTACTAACAACTCTAGTGAAATGAACCTACCAACATTGAAAAAAATCAGGAGGTACAAGAATAAAGTGTATTTATCATGATAAAGATGTCTAATTTTGCTGTTACAGTCCACTGAATGTTTAAAATTTGCATTTCTGCGAAAGTTCATCATTTATTTGTCCATGGTACCAAATTTGCTAACAAGAATAGCTTCCATGGTAGATGTTGACATTCTGGGTATTTGGCTGATTCTGATTAAAGCTGAGCGCCAAGTGAGCAGCTGTTAGTACTTTTTTTGTTAGTCTTTGGTATGATTTGGCCAGGGATCGAACCCATGACCTCTCACATCCAAGGCAGCTGCTCCAACCACTAGGTTACCAGAGTGCTGAAAATGGGAGTTGTGTTATGAACAGTGGTCTGAAGGATGCCATATTCAATCCATGTTGGAACTCGCAATGTTCATTTTAAGCAAAAGGCAAAGTCTCAGAGCAGGACAATATATGGCAAACAGTCTAACTGCAAAAGGCAAAGTCTCAGAGCAGGACAATATATGGCAACCAGTCTAACTGCAAAAGGCAAAGTCTCAGAGCAGGAAAATATATGGCAACCAGTCTAACTGCAAAAGGCAAAGTCTCAGAGCAGGACAATATATGGCAACCAGTCTAACTGCAAAAGGCAAAATCTCAGAGCAGGACAATATATGACAACCAGTCTAACTGCAAAAGGCAAAGTCTCGGAGCAGGACAATATATGACAACCAGTCTAACTGGTTGCGGAAGAACCTTTCTCACATACCCAGCTAGAACCCATGCAGACATAGGTGATATGGCAGTGATTGGTAAAGATGTGCACTTTAGATCACTCTATGAGTTATGAGATGAAATGTAAGTATTGAAGACTAATAGGCAAACACTTAACCCTGAACCCTACAGGCCGGTTTACCGGCCGGTTGTAACGGTGTATATACCAGAAAGGCCGGTATACTGGCCTAGCTATCTACCGTCATAACCCGACAGGCCGTATACCGGCCTAGCTATCTACCGTCATAACCCAACAGGCCGGTATCCTGGCCTGTGTTATGTTATTCGCTAGATGGTCAGTGAAATATAGATCTTGCATGAATGGTACAACATGTACAAAATTTCGAGACAGTTTGTTACATAGTCATAGTAATAAAAAGCATGTTTGAAAAGAGAATTTTATATTTGCTGTTATATCATAGTGGATTATCATTCTAAGGCATAATATTACTTTTATTTTGCAAAATTTTACTTTTTATAAAATTGTCAAAAATTGCCGGGGAGGCTCGGGTTAATGTGCCGAAATATAGGGGAGATTAGGGTTCAAAGGGTTAAGATCAGCTAATCATCCTATGACAATTTAAGCCCAAATTATTCATCTACTATGAAGACAGAGCTAGATTTAGGCTGTACGATAAATGAATTATACATCCCAAAAGTTTGTGAATTCAAAAGAAGCACTCAACTAATGAAAAAACACAATGAGGATTGGTATTTCCTAGGCTTGAAAAAAGCCCACTGGTCATGTACAAGTATGGAAGTATTAATTGATGTTGTTTTGTGATAATCTCTCTATGTTAGAGGAAACCAACTTTGCCAAATGCAAGATCACCTCATTAATATACATGGGTCTCTCTTAATATGAAATTCATCCATGAGTTTGATAATATAAACATATATTTAAACTTTGATTTAAATTTGAATGAGAAATATGGCCTTAAGAATGGGAGCCAGAACTGACCATCTTGCTTGTTAAATACCAAACAATTAATATGCATGGATCTTGCCAATTATTAATAATTAAATAGTATAAGCCCATATTCCAAGTCTCATGGAAATAGATCTTAAAAAAATATGGACTTCAAATGCTGACAGAAGCTGAATGAAAACTGATGAAAAGCACATGTAGAGATATACCATATGCTAACTCAGGAAAACCTCCATGTAAACTTTCTACTTGTGTGACATTGACCCCAAGATTAAATGGGCGAGTGAGCAGATCTAAGCTTCATAAAAATTTATGGCAGATGAAATGTTTTAATCGAAATTTTAAACAATGATGATGATGACATTGGCTGTGGCAGAAACATGACTGTCATATCATATTTTCCAACTAAATTCAGTTACATAGAAGATAATTACTACCTCTGAGTCTTTCTTCTTCCCTGAGTACCCAACAATGGTCCCCACCGCCAGTTGAAGATTGGTTATTTCTTTTCCTGTCTCCAGCTCATGAATGTATAACTTGTGCTGAAATATTTAAACAAAAAACTGAATGAATGGAAAAAACAAAAATATTCTTGGAAAAGCAAAATATCCAATTTGTATTTTCAGTATCAAACAAAGAAAATAACTTCTAGACAATACTAAAGAAAGACATTTTTATTTTATTTTCAGAATTCCTAATTAAATTCATTCCAACTTCAAGTTTTTCCAAGGTCATTTAACTGGTTAGAATTTTATCCTAATTGTCAAAAAAAAAATGTGCATATTGTTCCAATTTTGATCTAAAAATGCCCAATTTTATATTAATACGAATACATGAAATATCTGGCCTTCTTGTCCAAATACAATACATGTCAGGTTGGAGATTCAAAAATAACTGAATAGCACATGTTTGTTCACTTCTGGCATTTCTAGGCAACAAATGAGAAAAACATTTTATTTTTTAAATCTACATTCACTGCTGTTATTTTATGGGAAATCATAAATAATGTTTATGCTGTCTTGAGTGACAATGCCAATTAACTCATCTCACTTTAAAATAATCCTTAAATACTTCTCTAAAGCTCTACTTAGATTACTAAGACATACTTAGATTACTAAGACATACTGTGATTACTAAGACATAGATTACTAAGACATGCTTAGATTATTAAGACATACATAGATTACTAAGACATACTTAGATTACTAAGACATACTTAGATTACTAAGACATACTTAGATTACTAAGACATAGATTACTAAGACATAGATTAATTACTAAGACATACTTAGATTACTAAGACAGATTACTAAGACATGCTTAGATTACTAAGACATACATAGATTACTAAGACATACTTAGATTACTAAGACATAGATTACTAAGACATGCTAAGATTGCTAAGACATACTTAGATTACTAAGACATACTTAGATTACTAAGACATAGATTACTAAGACATGCTAAGATTGCTAAGACATACTTAGATTACTAAGACATACTTAGATTACTAAGACATACTTAGATTACTAAGACATGCTTAGATTAAAAAGACATACTTAGATTACTTAGACATACTTAGATTATTAAGACATACTTAGATTACTTAGACATACTTAGATTACTAAGACATACTTAGATTACTAAGACATACTTAGATTAATTAGACATACTGTGATTACTAAGACATACTGTGATTACTAAGACATACTTAGATTACTAAGACATACTTAGATTACTTAGACATACTTAGATTACTAAGACATACTTAGATTACTAAGACATACTTAGATTACTTAGACATACTGTGATTACTAAGACATACTTAGATTACTAAGACATACTTAGATTACTAAGACATACTGTGATCACTAAGACATACTTAGATTACTAAGACATACTGTCATTTACTTGAGTTTTGCAATTCAAAGATTACTGGACCATATTTCAGTAATGACTGGAAAAACCCAATTTGCTGATTTGGTTAAATCTTATGTGGTGATGTAATTTTCGCAATTTGATGATTCTTTGTCCTATTTCAGTAATGGATGAAAACACATCTTGTTGATTTGGGTAAATACAAGAGAGTGACTGTGATTTTCTCAATTTGAGTTTCCAGGCCCCACCCAACTAATGGTTGAAAAGCCAATCTTGTTGATTTGGCTAAACGATACAGGGACAGTGATCACCTGCACTGAATTTTTTGCATTATGCAGTTTTTAGTGAGCCACCAGGCAAGGTACTTCATTCTTATGGTAGCCACCCTTAAGATGTCAAATGAACCAATTAAATACTAAGATTTCTTGTACCACTTAAGCATATATTTTACACAGGTTCATCTGAGGCAGTAATTCTAGGGAAAATCTTATCCCACGTATAAATTAATCTGCTACAGAGATTCAACTTCAAAATTTCAGGCTAAGTAATTAATGATAAAGCTGCATCCATTTAAACATGCATGGTAACCAGAAAAGGCAAGTTGGAAATAAAAATGATGGAATTTTCTGATTACTTTTGTGTTCAAAATCATAAATGACATCAAATTTCCTTCATTCCAAAGTATATTTTGCTGAAACCATATCAAATAAGTGCTTGAATACTTTTCTTGGTGTTTGGAAAACAGAGTGTTTCAAGATATGTTGGACTAAAGATGACCTGTCATATGTTAATATACAATGTAACATTCATCAATGACGAAGAGGAGTAATTTGAACAATTTAGGCACATATATTTAAAAAGAAAACAGTTCTATTCCATGCAATACTTTTAGACAAAATATTTACAGACCAGAAAGATCCTCTGAAAGTTTTTGTCCTTAGAAAATCTGACAATACATGGATTTTTCATGAATCATATCCTATGGTCCCTTAAAGTCAAGGATTTATCTCCATCTTTAAAATGATCTTCAAAGCTAATTACAGTCAACATAAACCATAAATTAATTACTAATATCTGTTCAACTCTACTAATAGGAAAAGTTAGTGGTCAGGCCAAGGGTGATTACCTGTCATACCTAATTACAGTATAACTAACACAAGTCACAGAAAAACTTGATGTCTTATCGCCATAACTAAAGTGTTTCAGCAGGAAAATTTGCAATATAAGTACAATGAAAAACAATTAAGAAAAATATGTACAATGAAAATAATTAAAGAAAAAAATACTAACGAAAATATTTTCAAATTTACAGTATAATGTACTTACAGGAGTTCAAAAATAAAAAATTTCATTGGAAAAAAAGAAGTAAAGCTCGTTTATATTTTGGGAAGGGTCCAATTATTTAAGGGATCAATATAGTAACACATTTTACTTTTAATGTTTATTTTTGTTTAAAAAATTTTATGGAAGTTGAAGTCAAAATAACCATCTTAAAGGAGATCAGAAAAAAAACTTTTGCTTTTATGTAATTCTCTGCAAATTTTAATTAGACTAATGTTATAAATTAAATATCAGAGGGTAGTGATTATATTGAGCAGAAGATAGCATTCTGTAAATTGACAAATTTGATGAGACGACAGATCACATGGTTCCATCATGCAATTCTAGCCAGTCATCGAATACACACATAAACATGGTGAGTGAGACAGACAGAAGGAGACCAGATTTGGGTTGCACATTCAAAAGTTGAATCTGCTTCAAAGATATGTTCATAACTATATCTGTTGAAATGTGTGTTAACAATGTGTTTAAGACATGACAACAGAAAAGTATGACAGTAAGAAGGTGCTCATATTTCATATTTTGGAATTTTAAAAAAAGCAATGTAATTTTTAAAAAAATATTTATACCTAAAATGTGATAAGGAAATTTACCACAATTTAACAAATTTATTTAAGAAGAATGAGGTTCAATTTTATTATAACGAGGCCACAAGTGGCCTAACGTGCTCTTCATTATGGATCACTGCGATCTCACCACTATCTGCGTGGGTTCGAGTCTGAGATTCGGCCAATGTGGGTATGTGAGAATGCCTGCCAGTAGCTTTTCATGGATTGGTGGTTCTTTCTGGGGGTTTTCCTGGGTTCTTCCTTCACCATTAATACTGGCCACTATCTATAGCCTATCGTGTGCTGAAAAATGGCATTAAACCCTACAACAACAACAATTGTATTATATGTAAATAACATATTCATTACCTACCCCCAACACACACATGCACACACACACAATCATTGCTACTTAAATTGCCCAAGGGATAGTTTTATATCAGTTCCAATCATTATGGATTGCTGTTTTGTCATACCACATGTAATAGACATAGTCTGAAATGGCTTTTCTTGTTGGTTTTTACGTAATTAAAAAAAATATATTATAGATTACTGTCATTGTTTAAAATCTTATTTTTTAGCAAAGCTTCCATTTGATTCAAGGCAGATCTCAATTTCATCTAGGACATGTAAAGGCATGCATGTCAACATTACTCATATCACCAGGGCACCTTACCTTGAATACAGGATGGGCCCGAACTAACATTACAGAGCTCCTGTCTCAGCACTATACAATCTTTTTAATGTATTCATAAAACAGAAAACAGAAGAAAAAAAACAAGCAAATAAACCTCAATACCATTTATACATCCACAAAATAACAAAAATAACCTTTGTTTACTTACTTTGACATCTTCCAAGTAACAAAGCACTAGCTTGTTACCATGGACACACGCGACCCAATCCAACACATTTTTCTCATGTTCCTCAACAAGTGTGCTCCAATTCTCCTATATAAAAAAGATTCATAGAAAAATAGAAAAAGGATGATGCAACAGCTTCTCATAAAGACAAAGGGCATAAACTCTTGGTCATTACATTTCCTAAAGAAAGAGATGAAATATGGCAATGTTGGAAATAAAATACTGATAAAAATGTATTTAAAAAAAAATATGCCAAAGAATTACAGGAAGTAAGTTTCATTGCTGATGTTATTACCTTAGTTTTCTCCATTTCTTTTTATCAAAAAAAAAAATATGAAGTAACAAGATGTAATGATCTAACAGCAACTTTGGAGTAGTTCAAAATGGACCCATTATATTTTTCTCCTATTAGACAGAACAAAGTATGTTCTGATTTCCTCCTGAAACTTTCCCCGTTCACAATGTTAAACAAACTGTAGATATGTAGTACTTACCATTTCTGGTTTACTTATGTCAATATTAATCAATTTGTAGTTTGGTGATTTCAGGTTGGTCTTAAATGTGAACACAGTGCCTTCATTTGTGATGTACTGAAATGAATAAATCACTGTTAAGTCATAAAAAAACATGATTTTAGCATCACTCCATATTTACAAAATTACTTTGACATTAACAGCGATATATCAGTTTTCTATACTTCTCAGTGTGATCTAATGCTATGTTCTGACTTGATTTTCTTTGTTCATAACAATAAAAACAAGGGTAACATCACACAGCAAATAAAGAAACTGTTGATGACAGAGGGAAATTCAAAGTAAAATTAATGACAAAATCTCACAATATTTCTTTTGCATCAGTATTCACTGATCCAATTGCTCATAATCTGATGATCCAAAGAAAAAAAACAAGGCAGTATCTAATATCTAATCCTGGTCAGAAACATCCAGATACTTTCTCATCAATTATATAATATGTATTTTGATCTGTATACTATATAATTATAGCAAAATATTGCAAAATTGTGAGTCAGTGATTGATATATGATCTTAATTAATTGCTATTTACATCACAACAATTCATACTCCTGGGCAACATAAACTAACAACTTTGTCAAATAATTATGTTGTTAGAGTACGATGATCGAATGTCCTGTCAATTATTCAGTCAGTTTAGTTGTACTTGCCCCACACCATGAATATGTTTAACGATGGAATGCATTCTGACTGCAGTGACTGGTTTAACCAATATTCGGAATTTAAATACATAAGTTCAGTCTGGTCCAGATAAATTCACATCAACAACAACAACAACACAACCATCTGGTGTTAAAATTTCTAAATAATTGCCAAGCCTCTGCCAAATTTGTTCAGTAAGAAATCTATATTTCTAAGATGATAATCAGCTGTACCCATTTTCAACAGGATGATAATGAAATGAAATAATTAAACTTAGTGAATTAGAATGAAATTTAATCAAAAAGAAGACATTTTCTGAATCCTTATTTTATATTATTTATGACATTATTAATTTTTTTTGTTCCATATAGATTTTTTTATCCATATCACACACAAAGACTGGAACTTATAAGGTAAATGTCTGCATCGATATTCTTAGATGAAATGAATGAAACTTTAAAAACTCCTGATTGGTTTTCAATTTCATTTGAATAACTAAATATCTGAAAGTCTAAAAATGGTGTCTGTAGTACAATACAACATGAATGTCTTGTTCCAGGCTAGGGAAAATAACTTGTTTGAAATTCATAGATATTTTTAAATAATTTTCTATCTCTCCATGCCATATCAAACATATCAAAGCATCGTATCTAGTGCAAAATTTGAGTGGAATTTTCCAATCCTGTGCAGACCTGCCCATGCATGCAAGACCTTCTCAATAAGGCAATTGATTTTTGTTTCCGTAAGTCAGACCAGTAGTCAGTAAGGTGTAACAAAATATCATGTACTGTAATTATCAAGCTGGAAAACAAGCATTTCACAGTTTTAAGAAAGTGCAAATAAAGACATACAGCAATGGTAAACATTGTGTTCAACTCAAAAGTTTGTAAAGTTTCCATGAAACTTAATTACCTCTATTGCATTTTCACAAAATGTTATATTAAAATCCCCTCAGAGCTTAATAGCTTTTTAATTTGTCTATACTTGATATAATCCTTATTAAAACAATTCACATGGGCCTGAGGGCAATCATCTTTCCTCCCATGTGACATAAATAAATACATGATGTCCACTAAACGTAAGGTATAACGGTACCTTATGTAGAACCCAATGTAGGCATAGCTTAAAGTGTAGGGAACCTTGCATTCAGAAATAAACAACACTAGCTGTGATTGGTGCATTATGTAAGAGTTGTATTTTCTGTTTGGCTTAACAAAAAGTGAAGCCTCATGGTAACATGTGAGATTAAGTTAATTCATATCTAAATCATATTTTGTATTCTTTTTATGATATATTTTAAAATGTGGGACACCAGGGTGAAAATGGGTCTGTTGTGACTAGATAACTCATAGCCATGTCTAGTTCCAGCAGAGTTATCTATCTTAAATGCAACGGAGTACCTGGATTTGACCTTGTCAAATTGACAATCTAAAATTGTTCTCTGTGACAGTGTGTGACATGCATGCTGAACTAGGATAGAAGGTATATTTATTTCACAAAATATTAGCAATGAGGTCAATGGAAAAACAATTGGAACCGTGATACCATAAAGGCTGCACTTAATGACTTTTTACCTAAGAAAATCTTAAAAATCCCTTTGATTCTGTATAAACTTTCTCAAATTGTCTCCCTTTGTTTACACATGCAGGATGCTATTAACAAAAAGTAAGCAACAGCATGATCATGCTGACATTTTGCATCACAAAATACATGCAGTTTATAGCATCTGACGTACTCCAGTAAAGTTAATCTGGTTCCCCGACCAATTCCACAGATCTAATATGAAATCCAAACACGGACAAGCCAGTGTCTGGATTTTACCACAATTGTCTTTCCATATATTGTTATTTCATCCCCATAGTTTGTATTTTATGGGTAATTTCTCTTAAGCATTCGCAGGTTGACCCAAACCAATATTAAAGCTTGGTTCAATTTTTCACTTTATTTTATTCCAATAACAGCATTGGAAATCAAGCCAAAATGATGTAAACGTGGGCATGAAAACCAGGGATGGTGCTGACTTTAAAAATGTTGTCGCAAAACAATTGCCAACCTCAATAATTCATTGTCAATTTTCAAAAATGTTTTGCCATTTTCATAATTGCATTAATTGTTTTGTATACTATCGTTATCTCAACATTCTCAGGACCAAAGTATAAACAGGTGTTTAGATAAGTTAGGGGGTTGAAAATAAATTGAAATTTTGCACACAAGTGAAAATTTTATGAGATGACCTATCATCAGTGACTAGGATTTAACGAGAAAAGAAATTTGAAAATTTTGATTATAATCAAAAGTAAAGAAAACTAGTCTGAAATAACCTTGACAACTTAACATGCTAAATAATATACATGCTAAATAATATACATACATACAAAAAAAATCCATGAATTTGAGTATTCGATCATATGTTAGAAATTTAATGTATCAGTCAAATTCTATTAGACAAAACAACTAAAACATATTTTAAAAAAACTTGTCCTTGTTTGATCGATATCCCATTCTCAACAAGCACATTTTTCTAAATAATTCATGGTGTTATTTATTATCCTATGAGCTGTATAGTTGTTAATATGCTACAGGTACTTAAATTGGCCTAGATTTGGGTTAGCCAAATACAACTACCATGATGTAGAGGCTACCAAAGGGATGAGGCTATTCATAGGGAAATGAAAATGTGAACAAATTAAAAAAGTTTTAACATTCATGTGAGATGCCCCACATTCATTTAACTCGATGGCCAGATATCTATTGTTTTGAAAATATTGGAACTTTTAAACCCACTGCTATTACCATTTGTAAAAGTCTTTGGTATGACTATGCCAGGGTTTAAACCTGTGACCTCCTGCATCCAATTAGGTCACCATATTGGTCAAAAAAGGTTGTATGGAATCATCTATTTTTTTTCATTTTTAAAGTCATGCATGTTAGCACTTAAGTTGTGCAATCATAACACAAGGTCAAAGGCTGATATTGTGCACTTAGGTGTCCTCAGCTGGTCAAGGTCATGCAGAAAAACCACATCATTATAACAATTTTTTTTTATCTCAAGTATTTCTAGCCTGCAATCATTTGTTGTAGATATAATTATATAAACATATTTATCAGCTAAGAATAATTAAAAATGTATACCTCGTATTCAGCATCGAAGTTATCGACGACCTTAACAAAGGGCAATAACCCAGTGATGCCATTCTCTAGAGTGTGGAGATCAAAATAGTAAAACCTGTTGACTGGGTCACACCCTTCCCTAATACTGAGTACCAAGTAGCGACCACAATCACTGACCTCAGCTCCACTGAAATAGAAAATAATTTTCATGCAACAGTCTTGCCTTAAATTAATTTGCTGTTATCTTCAAAAATTTGAGATACAATGGCTTGAACATTTTATCTCTACTCAGGAAGAAAAAAAAATACAAAGTTTCATCCTAATCAACAGTTGGATGTGGGAGAACAAACAATTTCTGCAGAATTTAACGTTAACAAACTTTAATACAAAACTTCAACTTTGTTGTGACACTGCCTCCAGCAAAGCAACTGCTACATCTTCCCATGCTTATTCCAATAAAAAAAGAAAACCAAATGTGCCAATATCACAGGAATGAGCATGCCTATTATGAAACTAAATGGTAATTCAAACAGGGTACGTAACTCTGTTAAAATTTATAAGAAAAATGGTTAAGACCCATAAAGCCCCTCAAAAATTGTTGGGCATGAACAAAATTAATGACAGACATTATGACTGTACAAAGCAAAACATAGTAATGTTTTACATCACTTTAGCACAAAAGGGGCCATGTAGTGCCAACCAAAGGTAAAGAAAAAAAAAAATGCAAAAATGAATTTCACAAATTTAGAAAGATAACACCTAAAAAATGTAAAACTTTACTGCAGGATAATGTAAAACAAAACATTGTAAAATGTATCTAAAATAACTTTATAAAATAAATCAAATGGAGCTTTTCCAAGAATCGGACCCACTTGTAACCAATCAGAAATGATTTTACTTTCGTTTGTGCAAAGCTTGAAATGCTCAGAAACCAAGGATTACTAATTGAGAGCAGTTTCAATACACATGTTCTGTTCTTGGTTGATGCCAGTGAGGGTGAAAATGATTAGTTTCTCAGGTTTGATCTCGAAAATATTAAGTAAGTAGAGGAAAGATATGTTTGACAGTTGGATAATTTGCGAGATTTAGAATGGGACATTGAAGATTCTGGAGATTGAATCATCAGAAGAGGATGTTGATAGCAAAAATGATTCTGCCGATCTAGCAGATTGGAGAGATCGTCTTCTGCCTGTCCAAATCAATGATTTTAGAGGACCAAATCCTGGACCTGGACCTACAACAAACAACAAACTGACAAGGAAAAAAGAGAAATCTAGTTTTTTCACTTATTATTATTTCCAGAGAAACTGTACATGGACATTGCAAACGAAACCAATCCATATGCCCAAAAATGCATATTGTATTATTGGTATCACCAAAAAAAAATGTGGTATCCAACCTGCAAAATGTGTTTCTTGAACGAAGTTCTATCTTAACGAAAAACTGATGTGAACATTGCCAAGTAAATTTATGTAACAAATTGTTTCAAACCATATCACATAATAAATTTTCCTGGTTTATTTTAATGGAATTAAGTGATGATGATGTGATATTCCAAATAATGTTGCACATAATTTTGTAAATATTCTATAAATAAATTGTGAAAGACTTGGACAAATAGGAGAAAAAATTACATCACTATGTAGACAAATTCATTTGGATTAATTGCTGAAAATTTCATGGATTACTATTGGATACAAGAGAACCGCTCCGGTGGCCTAGTTGTTAGAGTGTCCGCCATGGAGGTGGGGTCATTGATTCGATCCTCGGCTGAGTCATACCAAAGACTTACAAAAATGATACTAACAGCTGCCTTGCAGGACGCTCAGCATTAAGAGGTAGTGTAAGGACTGGTCGGCCTGGTGTCAGGATAATGTGATTGGATGAGACATCATGCTACATGTCTGCGGCATGATGTCTTAGTGCTAGACATCACTATAAACTGCCTCACTGCAGACATCGTAGCAATATGACGCATCATTTTTTAAAGCTACATTAAAAGTCCTAATCAAACAAACAATTGGATACAAGAAGAGAAATTAAAGTAAGTGTGCAGGCATGTGTATGATGTTTACAAAAGTTTCCAAACAGGTAAAACACTCTGGGGCACAAGCAGCTAGACACAGCTTATTGTTGCTAGGGCACAGTAGCAGTGTTACTGATAAGCTAGTTGGGGCTGAATGAGTTAAATCAGCTACACAAACTGATACCAATAAGGGAAATAATTCACACACAGCATGAAATAAGCATCTTTAAAGCCTCCATAAGTTATTTCCCCACAGAAAACTACCAACTATACTACTGTCCTCTGAGGACCCCAAAACAAATCCTACAATTTTATTGTTTTCCTCCTATCCTAGATATAATGAAACACCATCACATGAAAGACTATTCTGTACAAAGGCAACTGGAATTTAATAAATAAATAAATAAATAATAAACTGCATCTGTAATCCAATAGCCGATAGCCTGGCAAAACCACTGAATCTGGCACACAAACCACTAAACCTGCACACAAATCCACTGTGTCTGGCAAACAAAAAACTAAACCTGCACACAAATCCACTGTGTCTGGCAAACAAAAAATTAAACCTGCACACAAATCCACTGTGTCTGGCAAACAAAAAACTAAACCTGCACACAAATCCACTGTGTCTGGCAAACAAAAAAATAAACCTGTACACCAATCCACTGTGTCTGGCAAACAAAAAACTAAACCTGTACACCAATCCACTGTGTCTGGCAAACAAAAAACTAAACCTGCACACAAATCCACTGTGCCTGGCAAACAAAAAACTAAACCTGTACACCAATCCACTGTGTCTGGCAAACAAAAAATTAAACCTGTACACAAATCCACTGTGTCTGGCAAACAAAAAACTAAACCTATACACAAATCCACTGTGTCTGGAACACAAACCACTAAGTCTGCACACCAAACCACTGTGTCTGGCACAAAAAAACTATTGAGTCTGGCAAATGAAAACATTCTCTGCGAATAAGTCAAACCCCCCAAGAGGTATAAGAGTAATTATTGCTATGATAAGCACAATTTGAATAAATACTTCAGCTGAAGTTTCAAATACTGCATTAAACCTGTTGTCTCTGTAATTTCCTATTACTGACTTAATACCATTTGCCATGCAGTGTGCATCCCACCTGTCCCGTATTCCATTGTGGTCACCAGCTGGTCCAAACACCACTTCTGATGTTGTACGAACAACCCGCTCAATGACAGTTTCTTTTTTACTCCAATACTGGAACACGGGTAGAGCATCACGTCCAACCGGTCTCACTGAATCGACTAGTTCAGTTTCTAATTTTTTAATGCCGGGTTTGGTGTAGCTATGGAAGCCAAGAAGTACATGAGCCATACAGTAGAAATGATGAACAATACCTTTGTCCCCTTCAAAGTCTTTCAAAACATCATCACGCCATTCTTCTAACAACTTATTGGCCAATTTTTCATTGCTTGCTCTATCGCTCATTGCGTAAGATAATTTCTCTAAAGACCGGGCCACAAATGTTGCTTCATCTTCTGTTTCTTCCTTGACCATGTTTGCATGAAGTTTACCAAGCTCTTTCAGGTGGTTCTTTGTAACATTATTTATGGAAATTGCATTCTCTTTATAAACTCGATCAAACCCTAAACTGATCACATCACCACTGTCAAGTGTTACTGAAGTGGCTACAATTTTTTCTGCTTTTTCCGTGTTGTGCCATCCCTACCTAAGCCCCAGTTTTCAGCTTTATTGAGTTTTTCTGAAATAAATGTTTTTGCTATGTAATGTCCTTCATTGACTATTGCTTAAGTTGTTGTTGGGTTTGACAAATCTGATCTGTCTAAACTTTTTCCTAAGATATGTCTTAACACAGACTGAATTACTGGAAACACTTTCTCAACAGCAACTTCTAACCCAACCAGTTCAATGACAAAAAGACGAACCTCATGGCTATAGCTTCCATCTTCATTTTTGGTCTTTATACTTTCATTTATAATTTCATCAACATCTTCTTCAACTTGTGCTACTTTGTTCTCCTTGTCTAGTATTTGAGATCTAATCATTTTACAGCTGTCACATTTGGCATTACATCTTTCAGCATCATCAGGTACAAAAGTCTGTCTCTGTTTCAATTTCAAGCGGACACTTTTAATTTCAGTTCTTAAATAACTGTTGCTTTTCTGAAGGGACAAGATCTTTGATTTCTCACTATTTCTTTTCTCAGAAATAATTCTTACTTGCTCTGTCGATACAAGCTTGAGTCCACTTTCTTTCAATTTTTCAGTCATCATCTTTATTTGGTTCTCTTGCCTGCTGATTAATCGTTTCAAGCCACGCAATGCTTGCAAGTGTTTCTTTGAGGTCTCATCTCTTTTATTTACATTTCGCACAGAATAGTGACCAATCCTATTTTTAATATTTTCTAACTTCTCAGTATTTTCTGCAATTTTCTTCTTAAGTTTTGAGCACAGTTTCAACTGTTTCTTATTTGAATACTTAAGAAACTTAGTTTCTTTTTTCAAAGTTTCATCATCATTATCATCACTGTCAACAAGATTACAACTTACCTGAACATCAGTGGGATTTTTCTTAGTGCAAAATTCATTTCCGCTTAAATTGTCATTTTCTATCTGCTGAATAGTTTTCTTTGTATCTGCTTCATCACAAAACACTGTTTGATCATATTTTTGTGTGCTCAAATATGGACTGAATGTGGCACTCATTAGCTCCTTTACATTTTTAAACCCAGAAACTTTCTTTTTGGAAATAATTTTTTTTCTGTTCACATACTCTACTAACTTTTGTTTTTAGAGATTTGACATTCATACATTCAAAGTTCAACTTTGAAATAATATTGAACAATAATACTGAACAAGGAACATAAGTTTTTGCCACGGTGTTCAACGTATGAATTGATTTCAAGGAAAAGTCCATTTGTTAGTTCCTGAATTGGATTCAAGTTATTTTCATCTTCTAAGTCCTGTGTTGTTATATAACAAGAGACTGTTACCACGTTTATATATGCTAACCACATAAATCGGGTGTTTATTGGTCTATGTACCAATCCCACCCGCTGAAGACTTGGCCTAACGGATCAATGAAGCCGCCTTTACATCCGGCGTTTATTGTGTACTAAACCCATCCGCTATTAGCCTTTGATCTCAACTAAAGATGGCAATGAAGCCTTGTTTACATCCGACAGGTGATGGAACATTGGACAAATTTTCATTTATGATAAAGGAAAGGTAACCCCTGGAGATAAGTTGCTCAGCTCAACGGATGGCTAGGCCGCGTGTGTTTTATATTTGTGGGAGTCTTATTTAAAATATTTTTTACACAAATCGTCAAAACCCGCGTCTTATATAAGGGTGTATCTTAAATGCGCGAAAATACGGTAGTCTACATGTGTTGAATGATTGTGGAATTCTGCAATGAGCATGATCATGTGCTCACATTTCTCTCATATTCTCCCTTTAAATGTATAAAGCTGTGTTATTCTGCCTTTTTTTCTAATCTGACATGTTTTGAAGTTTTTGAAATAATCAATCTGCTCTAACATTTTTCATTATATAACATTCAGAACTAACACCATAAAGAATTTTGCGTAACATCTGGAACTATTTTCAGTAAACATATAGACTGGTCCACTACCTAACATGCTTGTCAATATAATTAATCTGTGAGGCAAAGTTCATATTTGAAGAGACCCATCTGTTTTCATGGACATTTGTCATATACAGTTGCTATAAATAGCAAATACAAAAAGAATTCTTAGGCTATTCTTATGCAGCTGATGACTTTTTAAGAATATTCATATTTATGAGTAGAATTAATGAGACAATAATAAAACTGATAAAAACAAGTATATTGCTTGATTTTATTTGTTAATGTACACTAAAAGCATAATCCCTATACAGGCAGGAGTAAAATGTAATTTCATGAGAGAAAAAAACCAATGATTATGCCAAAACTGAAATGGTTGGCATGTATATGTCTGGCACACAGTCTGCAATACAGTCTGGCATACATAACTACAATCTAGCATACATAACCAATGTCTAGCACACATAACCAATGTCTAGCACACAAATCTACAGAATATGTCACAGAAAACCACTGAGCCACCATGGCTCAAAATAGGACTGCAGAATGAAAATATCCCGTCTTGCTTAGCTTTTTTCGAAAATGCAATCAACAAACTACACAACTGTGATGTTTTATTATATAACAGTAATACAAGTGTTCCTCATAATATGCCATCTCAGTATAAAACAGTCCTCAATAAAACACAGTAGTAGTCATGGCTCACATTATATTATGAAACAGTATTACAAGTGTCCATCATTATATGCCATATCAGTATAATACATTCCCAAATATGAGACTGACAGTGGTTTCCACTTTATTTTGTAGTAGTAATATAATGGTCTTTTATTCAGTAAGATACTTCCAACTGCAAGACAGCAATGGTCACGGCTCCCATGATATTATGGAACAGTCATGCAAGTGTCACTCATTATTACACACTTCAGCATTACAGTGGTCTCTCAAGGAATGGTAACTTGGCATAACATGGTCCCATAAAAATAAAAAAATTATAATCTAGGAGTCCTTGACATTACCACAATACAGTGGTCCCTAATGGAAAGGTAACTTGGCATAACATGGTCCCATAAAAATAAAAAAATTATAATCTAGGAGTCCTTGACATTACCACAATACAGTGGTCCCTAATGGAAAGATAACTTGGCATAACATGGTCCCATAAAAATATAAAAAATATAATCTAGGAGTCCTTGACATTACCACAATACAGTGGTCCCTAATGGAAAGGTAACTTGGCATAACATGGTCCCATAAAAATAAAAAAATTATAATCTAGGAGTCCTTGACATTACCACAATACAGTGGTCCCTAATGGAAAGGTAACTTGGCATAACATGGTCCCATAAAAATAAAAAAATCATAATCTAGGAGTCATTGACATTACCACAATACAGTGGTCCCTAATGGAAAGGTAACATGGCCCTTATATAATACATGAGCATAATCATGGATTCCACTATAAGAGAGTAATACAGTGGTCCCTCATCGAAAGATAACTTGGCATAACATGGTCCCATATAGTATAAGTATATTCATGGATTACATAATATTATAGTTATACTGTGGTCCCTCATGGATACCATTATATCTGAGTAATTATGCGGTCCATCATGGAAAGATAACTCAACATAACATGGTCTGTTATAAAACAAGTATAATCATGGATTCCTTTATATTACAGTAATACAGTGGTCCTTAAGGAAACATAACTGGATAACATGGTCCCTATTTAACATGATCATAATCATGGATTCACTTATATTGTAGTAAAACACTGAACACTCATGGAAATTTAACTCTTAATATGGTCCCAAATATAACACAAGTATGATCATGGATTACATTATATTTGGTGATCACCATTTCTGAATATAATATATCTCAGTATAACATCATATATCAAATTATACTTGTACAGTTCCCTAAACAGTGTCATGATGAGACAACTGTATTATTACAAAAATAACCGGAATTTAACGGAACTGTAAATTTAAATGATTATTGTTCACCCAGTGGAAGCTCTACCACATCTCAATTAATCCTTTTATTTGTTTTTACCTCATCCACTTTGGATTATCAGGAAATTCTGCAACAAGAACATCTTTCGACTGGTCAGTGCCAAGCAAATGGTAATAAAGTTTTTGATTCAGATTGGTGGTCGTCTCTGTGCCATCTGATTTTCCCTCATGTTCAGGAAATTTCTGAAAATAAAATTTAAAACTTAACACAATTATATCTTATCGTATATACATCAATCATACTCTTAATTAAACTTACATATTTTAAAGATCATATCTGTTTCTAAAGCATGCATGCCTTTATGAGCTGTATGTATGTGTATATATATATATATATATATATATATATATTCATATCATAAAGTTATGTATTGAAAACAATTATGCAACATAATTACAGAAGACTAATAAACTATTTTAAAGTCACTAATTGGCATACAAGCACGAGTGGGTGGAATACACAAATCTATCAACATGCCTATCCGATTCCATTAGCAATTGATCATTTAAGGTGTGGGGAAGCAGGGTTTTGAATTTTGTGAAAAATATTTCTATTTCTGGTTCATGATTTGCTCAGGAAAAAGCATTACTTCGATTAAAGGCTGTTCCATTTAAGCATATGTGGTACCCAGGGAAGGCATTTTTTAAAAATATATACCAAGGCACTTTGATTGCATAAAGTTCATATTAAAATGATAAGAAAATTGCTAACTGCATCTATGGGTGAGTATCCCACTTTAGAAGTGCTTACCCTGGGTCCCAAGTATATTTTAATTGATAAACCTAAATATTTAATTTCAACATAAAGAACTTTTATCTACCCCTCTCATTAGTAGTAAATAAATTCAAGTAATAGAAAACATAACATGATTGAAAAGACAATCCCTTATTCTATAACAAATATTTCTGCACAATTTTTTGAAAACAGATTTCAGAATGTGTGGACAACGAGGGCAACACATTCTACACCATTCTGTTACCCGTCGGTGAGTAGATTAAGAGTGGGAGAGACAGTAAGTTCCCAGTTTTAGAGTCATGGATACAGGTCTACATACATTATAGAAAATACCCTTGTGGTCATGAGTCCAGGCCATAGATGAAAACTTAACTCTCTCCAGAGTATCAGGAAGATCCTCTGCTGACGGAGCATGCTTGAACTAAAAGCATAAATACAAGAACATAAATTATATCAAACATTCCATGAAAACACAATGTATTTTGCATGATAACTTCATAATGCTATACTCACTTTATTGATTTATATCTAAGTTTCTCATTAATTCATTAACTCCTGAAGGTTTTTGTCATTTTCACATGAAATGCGAGTAGGAAACATATTTAGGGGGCTATTTCTGAATACATCCTAATACATTGACTTCCAAGTGATTTTCCATTAGACTAATGCCTAGTTGTGTTAGAAACACATTTTTCCATTGGTCATTTGGCTCACACATGTGAAGAGTGGGGGGGGGATCTCTCTTTTATTTGCTTAACAGACCAATTATTTTTGTAATGAGACCAATCTTTAATCCAAATGTCCACCTTATCCTACTTTGTGCACAGGTTCACCTGTGTGCAGTTCAGACAAGTCTGCCTTAGATCTCAGGCCAAAAAGTCAATAATCCTGACACAAAATCAGATTTTGACCACAGGCGAACTTTGGGTGATAAAAAAAAAAACGGGTCCGAAAAATTAGGTTTTTCTCTCTATATTTGTAGTGCAACTAAAACGTCCGGATTATATGGTATCAATGTAGAGCTAAATCTGTCTACACTACAGAGCTTGGCAGTAGGCTACTACCTCCTGCCACATAAATGCAGTGCCAGGGGTTAATTAGTTAAATGTGGGTCACTAGTGAATGTTGCCTTGCAAATTCTACTTCTCATCTATGAATATATTCTTTTTTTCAATTTCTTTTTAATTCTTTTTCCAAAGATTCTGTCTATTGTTCAAAATATTAGCTAAAACAATTTACAAAATTTAATACAGCATTGTCACAAAGCATCTTGATATTTCTTGTATCAGGTTAAGTTGGATATTTTACCCGACTTTACCTTTATTTTGACCCAGTCTGATCCACTTTCACTTAGGCCATAAGCAAACACTTTGCCATTTTTTGAGAAGGCTGTTCCTGCAAGAGAGGTTGTTCCATCCTCAGACAGTTTGTTAGGATCCAGGAACACTCGATTCTCTCCATCTAGGGAGTCCTGAACATACAGAACACTGCAACAGAAATGGAATAACTATCCAAAATGCCACAAAAATTCAGCAATAAAATCTTAAATTATTAATTTAAGTTATAGTCAAGCTTTATTTCTCTAGTAAATTACACAAACAGCCCACCCTTGATAACTGCATGATTTTGAAAAAGTATGAAAATGGCAGATGATTTAGAGTGGAATATGATCAAAGTACATTTGAGAGAGAGAGAGAGAGAGAGAGAGAGAGAGAGAGAGAGAGAGAGAGAGAGAGAGAGAGATTGTTGTTGTTGTTGTATGGTTTAATGCCATTTTTTCAGCACAAAATAGGCTATACATAGCAGCCAGTATTAATGGTGGAGGAAGTACCCGGGAAAACCCCGGAAAGAACCACCGACCCACAAGAAGTTACTGGCAAGTTTTCTCACATACCCACGCAGAGGTGAGATGGCAGTGATCCAAAATGCAGAGCGCTTTAGACCACTCAGGGCCCCAGCGAGAGATTGACAAACACATGTAAATTCAACCAGTGCATAATTAAACAAGTGTTTCTTGCTGGAACTGATGCCCTACTGGGCAAAAAGAATGACAAACATGTAAATTCAACCAGTGCAATATTAAACAAGTGTCCAGTGTTGGAACTGATACTTTAGAGGGCGAAGAGAATACAATTTATTTCATAGCAAAACCTAAGGTATATGATGGTATGCCAGTGACAATTAACAGGTGAGAAACAAAAAGTCCCTGTAATCCTGGGAAATTGTATGCCTTACTCAAATGACAGCCAGTATGATAGTCATTACTTACTACTGATGTGTTCTATATTAAATAGCAATCAAGTGTGTTCTATATTAAATAGCAATCAAGTGTGTTATATATTAAATAGCAATCAAGTGTGTTCTATATTAAATGGCAATCAAGTGTGTTCTATATTAAACAGCAATCAAGTGTGTTCTATATTAAATAGCAATAATAAAAATAATAATAATGAGGACTTTGTATAGTGCCTAATCTTTAAAAGCTCTAAGTGCTTTACACCATCAATAATGATATGACTACACTACAGAACAATAAATGACAAAAACAATGAAATTGGAAAACATAAAAACATGCTGAAAGTATATAAGATACAAAATATGATTAGGTCGCAAAGTTTGTCCCTGAAGTCAAAACAGGTGAGTCTTGAGAGCACTCTTAAAAGGGACCACTGTGTCTTTGTGTCTAATTTCAATGGGCAATTCGTTCCATGTCGCCGGGCCCTGGTATGCAAATGAGCGTTGTCCATATGACTTTGTTTTCACCTTGGGGACAATGAGTATACGATTATCATAAGACGAGCGTAAGGATATAGCTGGTGTTTACACATGGGTGAGGCTGGATAGGTATGTTGGACTGGAGTCTGTCATTGAAATATAGCACATAGAACAAATTTTGTGTTTGATTCTGTATCAAATTGATAGCCAGTGTAGGGTATAGAGCAGTGGTGAGGTGTGCTCTGATCGAGGTACTCTAAAGATGATCCGTGCAGCTGTGTTTTGGACTTTTTGAAGTTTCTGGAGTAAATATTGTGATGAACCAGACAGAACTGAGTTACAATAGTCCAGTCTTAAAAGTACTAATGAACACACAAGTGTTTTCGTGGCATCAACTGAAAGATATTTACGAATGGAACTGATGCGTCTCAATTCAAGATATGCAGCCCTGCAGATGTTCATGACATGTTGGTGCAATGTGAGAGTACTGTCAATAGTAACACCTAGATTCCGTACTGACTGTGAGAATTTAATGTTGGTGTTGCTGATATTTATTGTCTGAGGTAAAGGATGTGGATGAGAAAGTCTTTGTGTTGTTATCAGAATAGCCTCAGTTTTATCATCATTCATCTGTAGCTTGTTACATGTCATCCATGATTTCACATCCGAAATGCATTTCTCTACTCCATGGATGGTAGCATCAACTTCAGTTGGGTGGCTAGACTTGTATATTTGGGTGTCATCAGCATACAGTTGGTGCGACACTGGGTGATGATCTATGACACTTGAGAGTGGCTGAGTGTACAGAATCAAGTGTGTTCTATATTAAATAGCAATCAAGTGTGTTCTATATTAAATAGCAATCAAGGGTGTTCTATATTAAATAGCAATCAAGTGTGCAAAGGCAATGTCTATGAAGATATGTAAATGAGAATCAATTCATAATTATCCACCTACTGAGGTATAATTTAGAAATTCCACTTGTTCGTTACCTTGTCTTTATCCTTACAACTTTACTTACCACAAAGCAAGCAATGATACCATATTGACATAAAATAACATGACTTACCACACACAGCAAGCTATGATACCATATTGCTGACATCAAATAACATGACTTACCAGAAGTTATTTAGTCTTTTAGAGAAAGCCTGGATTCACAGCTTAGCTGAAAGCAATTTCCAAATGTTCAATATTAGTGTGATCAGACAATGTCTTTGATGGAGAAATGGGACTGGCATGAAAAGAAGCTTTCATCGAAATGCAGCACTTTTATGTGATAAAGGGGGAATTAAAAATAGCAAGATGAAGGTAGAATGAGTACCTCTGATTTTGCAGCCCTGTGTTAAAGTAGTAAAAGTAATTCTCTCCGTGGAGTGCTGGGCAACTGTATTTTGGGTAATCCCACATCTCCTTGATCCTGAAATGACAGAATAAGCAAACAAATAGTAATAGTAATTCTCTCCGTGGAGTGCAGGGCAACTGTATATCGGGTAATCCCACATCTCCTTGATCCTGAAATGACAGAATAAGCAAACAAATTGTTCTGAGCAGTAATGACTATAATCAAACCCTTTCTAAAATATCTAAAAATCTTATTAAAATCTTATAAAAACTGACTCCACATCAATCCAATTCTTTTCACAAAATGATGATTCAAGATGAAAATTCTTACTCTAAGAAAAAAAAGGGTGACAAATATAAAACATGTAACAATCAATCAGATTGTATCAACAATTACTGTTTAATATGCAATTTTGTTTCTGTTACCTTCTGAATTAATTCATTGTGGGCTTAGCATAACTGTGAGCAGTGACAGACTAGCTGTAATACACATGTACACAAACCAGCCTAGGTGGATTGCCACAATGTTTGCTTGCTTGTGTGCGTGTGGTTTTGATTTTTAACATAGCTTTAACAATTTTCCAGTCATATTGGTATGTCATTTGCAGTATGGCAATTGATAGACATATACAGAACTGGGACATCATGCCACAGACATATAGCATCAAGTCCAATCAAGTCACATTATCCTGACACCAGTCTGACCAGTTATAACACTAACCTCTTAATGCTGAGCGCCAAGCAAGGAAGCTGTTAGTACCATTTTTGTAAGTCTTTGGCAGGACTAGGGCAGTGTTTGAACCCACAACCTCCTGCATCTGAGGTGAATGCTCTAACCACTTAAACATCTCCAAATTCAATATGATGTAGCCAAATGAAATTCTAAATGTGTCATTACCACCCAACCAACAAGTCAGCATGCATCATTAAATGCAGACAGTATGTGAATACCCTTGCTAAAGGCAGTTATATGCTGACATCTACCGTATTTTCGCGCATATATCCTGCAGGTTATACCATTTTTACAAACCCCGCAGGGGGGGTGCGGGTTATATAAGGGTGCGGGCTATATCACAATTTTTTTTACACATAATAATATTTCAATATATTGTTTGAAAAACGTAACTACATAACATATATTGTTCTAGTTTTGTTTTGCTACTCTCATAAATATCAAATTTTCTGCCTGTGGCTCTATTGCCATGCACTTCAGCATACGCAATGGCAGTTAGCTTGAAGTCGGCCGTGTAAGACTTTCGTTTCGGCATGTTTTAAATTAAACAGAAAGAAATTATTTAAACTCGAATCTACACTTCACAAGAATACAAGATTATTTAGAAATGTCCGTGTTTATGTAGCCTGTAGTTGAGGCACAGCTCCTATAGACAGCCTACGCACAGAAGCACTGTGTACCGTGTTTCTTGCTGACTTTTTTTGAGCAAAGGTCGTCGGCTTACTTTGATGATGGCGCCGCTAAAGGCTCCAGTTGAAGGGTCAAACAAATACCTGTTTGTTATTGCTGCGGCAACTTCAGATAATTATAGAACATTGAAACAGATTTGTTTTATTTGTTTAGTATATATCAGTGCTTCAAAGGTAATCAGTTCTCTTTGAAGTATCAGCAAACGTATTTTTTCTTCTTCCATCTGGTATTTGTTTTTAAATTAGTGTCATCTGCTTGACTGTACTCATTTTACGTTTCCGCCTTCTGCGGATTCGAATTTTAACTAGTCCGTTGCATAAAGTAATAAGGCCAGATATCATAATTAGCAGATTATGATACAACAGTGCACTGTTAGTGTGGTTTGTCAGTATGAGACAAGGACTTGTTATTTTAACAATATATTCAAGTACATTGTTTCCTGTCATGGTGTCTTTGATTTTCTCTACTCCAAACGCAAGACTGTATATACGGTTTTTATCAGCCAAAATTGGTGTCGCCACAAATATCACCAGATGGTATATTTTGTCACCAAAACGGAAAACAGAATCGCAGTTTGCTACATCAGCGAAGCCCCGTGATCCTGTAATTGATTTCATTTCCGATTGTAGCTGTATAAATATATCTATGGTTGCGGGTTATACAAAGATGCGGGTTATGCCAACGATTTTTTACACAAAACCCCAAAACCCGCGGGCTATATGAGGGTGCGGATTATCTGCGTGTGCGGGATATATGCGCGAAAATACGGTACACTGATCCAGTAAATTGATGTAGTACGAAACATAAAACAGTTCCTAAAGTCTAGATGACTCAGGCTTTAAAATTTACTCCCCTCAAGAGTGTCAGGAATTTACATCCTCCATAAATCATGACCACAGCAGTGATGGCTTAAACCTTAATGATTTATCCATGTGTGGACATCAAACAAAAATTAGGAACTGAAAATTGAAGAATTAAAAGTACAGTTACATGCTATTAAGTCAACACTGCTAAAGATTAATGAGCAAGTAATCTCATGTGAAAGAGCAATTCAGACAGACTCGCAAAATAGCAACAATGTCAGATGTTCAGCCCAAAAAAACAGTAAAGTTTAGACATTGGCCAGCGGATAAGCCAACCCCCACCCCCTTTTTTCAGGCCTTTATTTTTTCCTAAATTATTCAGTTTATATGCGAGTATATACTGTGATAATGAAATAATCTGTCTCATAATCGGTATCGGCAAAAAGTTACATCGGTTCAGCTTTAATGCAGATGACACAACATTGTCAGACATCCCAACACAAAGCTTGAACTTGAAAGTCCACAAACTGGAAAACTGGTGCACATGCAATGACATGGTGGTAATTACTGGTAAAACTAAAATATTACTCATCTCAACATGGAAAAAAAAGGACAAATCTAGATAACGATGAACTACCGGTATGTCTGACATGGAAGGAGAAAAATTTGCAAATGGTCTGTCATGATAGACTACTTGATGTTCTGGTAGATAATAAGCTATCATAAAAAGCTATAATAAAGTATGGCAAGTTTACGGCTTCTCAGTAGGATAAGACATTTTCTCCCTGAAAGGCACAGAAAACTATTTTATAACAGTTACATACAACCCTATTTAGACTGCTGTAATACAGTATGGGATAATTCAGGTGATAAAAACATAGCAAAAGCTGGCACATCTTCAAGAAAGAGCATTTGGGCTAATATCAAACTAGAAAGAAAGCAAGGACAATTTAGCTGGCAAGTTAAAAATATTACCTATTAAAGACCGAATCTGTTTAACAAAAGCCAAATTAATGTACAGGATATCCAATAATAGCGCTCCTGAATATTTACAATCCCTATTCCAGTATAGACTACATGGTAATACACCCCACATGTGATCAATGTCTACCAAACAGTATAAAATTCCCAAAACAAAATAAGGAATTATTTTTAAAAAGTTCCCAATACTCTGGAACTTTGCTCTAGAATAGCATTCCAGTTGAGATTAGAAATACCCACTCTATTTCCATCTTCTACGTACATTCCTTTGTCTGAAGGCCTCAAGGTAGATTAGTTCGTAGCTAATTATGTTACCCTCTTTAAATAAAGTCATTATTATTATTATTATTATTATTATTATTATTATCAACATACAATCACATGTCTATTAAGTAACTGCTTCTTAAAGGTAAATCATGTGCAAGCATTTTCACATGTTACTCTCTTTCAACCCATACTGTCATATATTTGTTAACAGATTTATAAACATTATTTGATTCAAATCCTAGGGTCAATAGCAGTACATGTAATACAATGGTTAATTCCAATCCTAGGGTCAAATAGCAGTACAGTACTTCGTTTTAAGGACATCCGCATTACGGCGTTCCGCTCATAAGGCATCGTTTTTTTTAATTTCTTGTCACTTTGGAGACTAAAACAAAATATTCACGTGGCACTCAAAATTTGATGGTACGCTATTGATTGTGGGGCCAATTCAAGCCCCTATGTCTACCAAATTGATGAGTGAGTTGTATATAATAAAGTATGGCAAAATCTCTGACAACACGAATGACCTTTATCAGTAATATAAATAAACACAAGGAATGCAAATGTGACCACAATCCTACGCTCCATTCGACTTTTTCTCACGAGTCTTTTGTCGCTTCAGAATCGCAAGAACACTGAAAAACTACACATATGCATTCAAAGACAGTGACATAATAATGTTATTAGTCTGATGGGCTAGTAAGTTTTGTTTATCAGAAGTCAGCGTTTGTTTACTCAATACCCTAATAAATTTGTGACTTTATCATATATTCTGGAAAATCAACGCAGTGACCATTGTAAACAGTCATAAAATATTAGCATGAGAAGATGAAGTCAATTTCTGCCTCAAAAATGTGTTTCTATTTCAAGCAGCCATCTGATTTTGTTCATTTCGCTTAAGAGCGCCAATCATGGTCCCATCCTTAACTAACAATGGAAGTTTGGTCATTTATATCCTAATTAATCTGACAGCGAATTAAATGAAAAATAACCTGGTTTCACACTTTATTTACGTGACCACAGTAACAAACTACAAAACTACAAGACATGGCATCAGCTATTCAAAGAAATTAGTTAGAATGCTTGTTTGTTTCCCTTTTTCTTTTGCTAGCTAGCCAAACGAGCCAACAGTCACAAACAGGTAACTGCATAATTTACGTTTACATCGAAATAATTATAAGAATTTGATCAATTTATTATGACCACATTACTGACACATCATTTCCATGCAACTACATTTTCTATGACAATAAAAAAAAATATTTTAAATATTTTTCCCATACAAGATTGAACAAATAATTGAATACACGTGGAGATATCCAAGCAGAATGCCATACATTTGTTGGAAATTAAAATCTCTTAGCATGGGCATCTAAGATTTGAAAAATTTCCCGCTTATTATTAATTTCAACAATACATTGAGGTCCAATTAATTAATTAAAAACACATACTAAACTTACACTATTAATCATGAGACTGTAATTGGAGCAGTTGAATACAACACGCCGAGTCAGATGGCATTGTATGATGGGAACACACATTTTCCATTATCTTTTGATGTTAATATTTTATAACAGCGTTTATAATAGCCACTGCTTTGAAATGTGTTTCTTGCTCATAAAGGACACTGCCATTCTTTTTCTTACTTTAAAAAATTCGCGTCAGATATACTGTAACATCTCGTATTTCAAAAAGAGGTACAATTCCCACCTTATAAGACGCAAAATGTGGCATTTTATAGAAGGTGTTCAGCCTAAGGAAAAAAGCAAAAGTTGAATGAAAATGACATAAAAGAGAGGGATAATTCTTATGATAAGGAAAAGCATAATCAGACATTTCAGAAGACATGGACAGACTGAATTATGATGAGGAATAAGTCACAAGAACTTTATGTGGTGTAACTGGTGAATAGAATTTGCAAAAACAAACACAGAGAAAACATCCAGTTTTGTTGCGGGTTGATCGAACTTTAAAATTAAATCAGAGATGAAAATGGTGAATAATGATTGGAGATCTTGTTTGAGACCTTGGGTTCTGTCCAATCTACTCATTATCATGTTCCATACAAATAACATTCCAACATATGATCCATCATGAGCTAATAAATCTGTGGAATGTTTCAGAGAGATGAGTAAGGATAACAGAACAAACCCCATATGGACCCAGATTGCAGGTGAAGGACGATATTTATAAAAGAAAATTGTTGTTAATCTCAATAAAAGTGTGTGACATAGTTTTGTGGACAGGACTAGTAATGTTTGGCAGGACTAGTCAATTTCCCAGTACTCTAGTCCTTCTGGCTACAAAGAAATTTGTGTTAAATTCAAGCCCTATGAATCATGATGCATCCACCTGGTGAGCAGCTGTTACCTTTTGTACAATTTATCCTTGACTGGGCACTGGTCAATAAATGGCTTGGAGAGATCATTCTGTGCATCAACAAAGGCTTTTGTCTCCTCACCATCTGGGTCTTCCAGCCAGCGGTAAGGGTCAGCTATCTACAACAGACATCTTGAAATAACTATACCTATTATACAAAGTATACACATACAACTGGCTTAGTTCAGTGCCTTTTACACAGTAAAACCCTGGAGGTTTCTGCTGATGTGTAAATGGTTTAATGCTGTTTCAATAACATTTATATCTTTCAGTGGTTTGTGTTACACTATACACATTTACCGATGTAACTTTTTGCCGATACCGATTATGAGACCGATTATTTCATTATCACGTTTTGTATGCAAAGTGTCTTAAACATTTGATTTTACTGCATTTAAAAGTTTACATGTAGTTTAAATAGTTTCTTTAAGTGACATTAAGTCAAACATATGATTGATTGACAAATCATTAAGACTGTTTTCCCCTTTGTTATAATACACTAGTGAGGGTCCATGGTTGACCACCAAGCTATGTACCAAACCCAGCCTACCAAGTTATATACCAAACCCAGCCTACCAAGTTATATACCAAACCCAGCCTACCAAGTTATGTACCAAACACTCCCTTTCGAGTTAAATACCAAACACTGCCTTTCAAGGTATGTAACAAACATTGCCTTTCAAGTAATGTACCAAACCATGCCTTTCAAATTATGTAACAAATACTCCCCCATTGCCTACCATGTTATCTACTAAACCCTGACTACTAAGTTATATACCAAAACCCTATCTACTAAGTTAGGTACCAAACACTGCCTACCATGTTAGCTACTAAACCCTGGCTAACAAGTTACCGTATATACTCGCGTATAAGCCCGTTCGCGTATAAGCCGCCCCCCCAAACTGAATTGGTAAAAGTGGTATAAAGTGCATGACCCGCGTATAAGCCGACTCATAATTTTTATACAAACGTTACATCACAAGATGCACAAAGTGAGTTCTGAATATGTTTATTTAGGTAAATTACACTATTAAATAAAATAAAAGTAAGAAATCTAGTTGAAATAGAAACAATTCTGAAGTGTTAAGTCTTAATGGAAATTTAATTAATCCTCATTCTAAAATCATGAATTATAAAAGTTCGATCACTTTTAGAATCCTTCAAAATCGGTCTCTGTATCAGACTCGACAAACAGTTCACGAAACTCGGCTTCTGTTACGGGCGCGCTTTCATCATATACGTCCCCCCCCCCTCCCCGTACTTGCGTCTCGTTCACAACAAATTCGCGTGCTGCAGCACAGTTGTTATTTGCTTCTGCATATTCAATAACTTCAAGTTTGAATGCAGCATCATAAGCAGAACGCTTTATTTTACTTCCAACACTATTCATTTTATCCGATTGAATTGAATATAAACTTCTAGAGAGATTAAACTGAAATAATTTCTTTCAGTAGTAGTATATTATTTATATACCTTATCCTGTAATTATTTATATGTGTGGTTGGTTTTCAATTTGTATTTGATAATTATTTATTATTGTTATTTGTGTTCTATTTTTTAAACTACGGGTAGTGTGATTCGATTGATCAAACTATGATTGGTTTCAGCGTGGACATTATTCAAGTATTGTGACAGTTTATAACATTGAGCAGAAACCATGTCCACTACCTATATCTCATTAAACAATACATCTGAGAGTTGGCATTTATTAGTTAAGTCATTGGCATTGTGCAACAAAACAAACGTATTATCCCCGAGGCATTTACCACAGATTAAGCATATGGTAGCTATTGTACAACAATCTTCCGCTAATAAACCACTTTGCTTTACAAACAACTAAACAATAGTTGTATATAAACTGTGGCTCCCGATTACTTCTAAAACACCTGTCAAAGAAATCCAACAAATTATATTGTTTTACAATTATTCACGCTGACTCATATATTGCACTGTTATTTACAGTTCCTAAGCGTGCAACAAACCCTTATGGAGCCTCTCGCTATTGTTTCTTGAAGACTGTCATACATGTATTTCTACTCTCGATCAAAATGTTTGTCGTATATACCTTCAGTATCGTATTTCTTTTATTTCTTTTTACGTAGATTCTTTTCATATGTACACTGAAATAGGCTAGCGTGCATTTCTACGAAACCGTAGAGTTTAATTATTACTGATTAGCTGAGGATTAAATACTTGACCAGAGATTATTATTATGGCGGTTCTTTTGGAAAATACACGTATTTCCGTAGTTCAAAAAACACGTATGGCTGTATACCTTCAGTATCGTAATTCTTTTATTTTTTTACGTAGATTCTTTTCATATGTACACTGAAATAGGCTAGCGTGCATTTCTACGAAACCGTAGAGTTTAATTATTACTGATTAGCTGAGGGTTAAATACTTGACCAGAGATTATTAATATGGCGGTTCTTTTGGAAAATACACGTATTTCCGTAGTTCAAAAAACACGTATGGCTGTATACCTTCAGTATCGTAATTCTTTTATTTTTTTACGTAGATTCTTTTCATATGTACACTGAAATAGGCTAGCGTGCATTTCTACGAAACCGTAGAGTTTAATTATTACAATAATAACACGTATGGCTGTATTTTCTGGTGGATGGACATCTGTCAAATATACGTCAAGTACATTAAAACATGTTTTTCATTCATTATCCTACCACTTATGTTAGAAAAAAATATTTGTTTTACTTCACGACAGGACAAATCTTATCAGCAATGTGGCATCATTAGGCATGTGATCTCATATTCGGCGATCGACGGAAACAATAAATATTGGAAATCGAGGGGAAAAAGCATTATAAATTTCAGATTTGGAACTTGACCCGCAGATAAGCCGACCCCCCTTCTTCCAGGCCATATTTTTGTCCTAAATTTCTCGGCTTATACGCGAGTATATACGGTATGTACCAAACCATGGGAACCATGTTATGTAACAAGCCCAGCCTACCAAGTTATGTAACAAGCCCAGCCTACCAAGTTAGCTACTATGGCTAACATGTTGTGTATCAAACCATGCCAACCAAGTTATTTAACAAATCTTGTCAACCAAGCTATTAACAAAAATTGCCTACCAAGTTATGTACCAAACCCTACCTACCAAGTGATGTATCTAAACCTGTGATTTCAAAATTAAACACAAAATTAAACTTGCCCTTGGAAAATCTCAGCTTTTACAAATATAAACTCCTAGAACAATTATAAACAAAATAAATAAGTGGAAATGCAATATAAAATATTTTCAAGAAATTTTATTCTATTTATCTGGACTGTTCATTTATTTTTTATCTTTTTTTGGGCACATTTAAACCATACGCTAATAATTAAAGTTAGAAAAAAATGTATATGTATATGTAAATAAAACAAGTATAAATCTTTATAATACATGTATCTAAATGACCAATTCTTAGAATGTGTACATATACACAGACATAAATAGATAGATACAAACTGGTAGGGGAATAGCTAAATTTTAAATTATTTATAAGGGAGATAATTACATGTATGTAAAAGACATTTAACTGAAAAATTAAATAACCAGTAACAACATACATGTAGTAGTCATTAATCCAGAACGACTTGAACTTTCTTGCAATTTTCATATCGTCATACTGACTATTTTTCTTTTAAACATTCAAAGTTTCCTTTCTTGCCATGACAAGAAAGCAGACTAATCTCATACATTACAGCAATGTTTGTCATGAATTATTTATATTCATAACTGAAGGATTTTTTACCACTATCTTAACAATAATTATCTAGTAAATGAATGACATGCAACAAAATATTTTACAAGCTTGCATTTTACACTGAAAACACAAGAATATTGAACTTTTTGCCAACTACTAAACTACTGCTCTACTGTAATTATATTGTATGAAACAGATTAGAAACATGTCTTGTGGGTACTAAATGTTTAATACATCTACTTTAAATTGAATCCTCCTGATAATCTATAGACAAGTTCCTTTTATTTCCAGTAACAGCTGTCAAATAAATTTCACGAGTTATGTTATTAAAAACTGTTAGACTGAGTCAGGACCTTTTAAAATCAATATATCGCTGATATTATGATTAAAATTTACCTGATAAGTTAAAACAAATATATTTATTACTTATTTGCCAAAATTTGTCTTAACTAGTAAATATTCACATTGTCATTCCTGAGTAATACAATGCTAAATTTATCTTGTCAATGACTATATGCTTTGAAATGACTTATGACAGATGAAGGAAACTGGACAGTTATGTAAAAGAATAAAATACATATTTAAAAACTAAATAAAGGTGCTGATAGCCAGAGTACATGGTATAAAACTTGCAGAACATTAGAAATGAGCCCTGACCAGTTTTTCCCTCCTCTCAATCAAGGACATTATATTGAGAACTGTGCAATGTACAAAGGCTTCATAAAACACAAAAGATTACTATTTTTTTTAGATATACATCATATTGGTTTATTTCTTGCTAAACCAAACAGTTGTTTTCAACCTGTTTAATCTCTGATGCCACCAGTCATGTCAGAAAAATAAAGGTGGAGAACTTAATTTATAGGTAAATCACAATATGCATTTTGAGTTGTTGCAAATGAACATTAATAATATCAACAGGTACTGCAACTTGATGACATTGGTGATTAACACTTTTTTAAAATAATGGCAACATCATGACACAGTAATTTCACACTTTCATATGTAAAAATCCAACATTATTTCATCCAAATGTATTTGTGGTTGAAAGGTCAACTGTCCATATAATATTTAGCATATATGGCATTTTTTTAATTAACATATTCAGTGAAGATATACAAACTTTTTCAAAACACAGAAAAACCTAAACAAACATCAAATGCTCACCTAGGATTAGAGTTTAAATACTTTAAACTATTGTTTTACAAAAATGTTTGTAAATAATTATACTAATAATGCAATAATAATAATAATAATAATAATAATTTATTTATTTATAGATGGTGACTCATTTGTCAATAATTTTTCTCTACTGAGGCCCAATAAATCTATAAAAGCTGCAATCTTTAAGTTACACATGACAGCAAGAACCGTAACTCTTCCCAACACGGGTCTGAGTAAAAATGAAAATATTGGTAACAATATAACAATGATTGGGTTTAAAAACACACGAAAACCAATCATATTGTGGTAAGGAATACAATTATACAAACGTAATGTCGGTCAATTCATCACAAAAGTTTAGTATATCTTATATTGTGTAATGTATTTTCGAGGTTAGAATCGACGTATGTGACAGAGATATATTATCTATGTTATGCCATCTACTCTGGGTATATATTTTCCATAAACTCTATTACTTGTATTCAATTTATATATTTATATACACTACTGTAGAATACGAGGGAAAAGTTGATATATTTGGGGGGGGGGGGGGTGAAATTACATTCGTAATGATTCTTTACCTTTTGACCATGGTAATCATCACACACATCTTCGTCACGTCTTACTTTTGGATACGAGAACTTTCCCATGTTTATCAATAATTTTGTTCCTGGCTGTAAGAAAGATGCCGGCAATGTTCTACTATTTGCACCGTGGTTTTGTTAACAGAATTGGGCTTCAGCTTGGAATTAGCAATTTCTTCAGAAATCTAGCGCAACAACTTGGACTTCCAAATTGATGCGCTCTTTCTTGAGAAATCGCATGGTCCCATTTGAAACCAAATATCTTAACAAAATAAAGTATTTATCTGATTTTATGGCATAACTTTTTATATATAAATATTTTTAGTTAAAATATATGTTTACAAAACTTAAAATAGTTAATAAAATGATTTAAATTTTGATTGGTTTGTTATTATATTTTTACTTATTTAGTTATATCTAACCATTCATATTGTTTTGGTTTTTATAATTGTAACAAGTGTGATTTCATGATGATGGAAAATACTGAATCAAAATACTTTGTTTAAGAATGTTGTACAGAACTGTTTGTAAGATAGATTGTCGCGGAGGAGATTCTCAGACTTTAATACTAACAGACTTTTTAAAAGTCGGAAACATCGAACATTGCTTTAGCCCAATGTGCTAAGATTTCGCGGAAATTAACAAATCGTTGCACGATTTCCTTAGGAGATGTGTTCAATGAAAATTATAATTGCAATGCATTAGAGATCTAAAGGGATTGTAAATATCCCTCATAAATTATATTTCACAGTCATGGAGAGATTATTCCATATTGATGCACTATTTTAAATGAAAGATATTCAAGAGAGTTGTTGCAGAAAAGGAACATATTATTAGGTGTTGTTTAAATTCCCTACAGAGTTATATTTCACTGTTAACTGTAATATTGCAAGTTGTTACATTGCTATATTCATTCCCTATTTTGGAATTTAGTTTAAAGATACTAAAGTTCTCAAAAGGAACTATCGTGAAAAAATAATATTAGGAAGATAATAAATATCTTAAGGGACTATTATTATAATCTTATAGCTTATATTTGACAGTTATGGAGGTTATTCTAAGTTAATGCACAATGCATGCACGCCTTGTTTTGAAATTGATTGACGTAACGGCTATTGTAAAGAAAGGAAAGGTCTTCAAGTGATTCGTGGCATAAATGAATATTTAGATGATATTACAAAATTGATATTTTTATGGCATCACAAATGAATATGTAGATGATATCACAAATGAATATGTAGATGATATCACAAATGAATATGTAGATGATATTACAAATGTGAATGGATTGTTAATAATGCTCCTATTGATTTTATTTCACAGCCCTGAGGATAACGTTTCATTGTGATAGCTGTATTGGAGTAGTGGTAACAAATGGACAGACGGACGGACGGACCATCTCATAAGCTGTATTTGTCTATGATTAGTAGAGGTAATAAAAACGCATGTAGACATAGAAAGCTGTAAATGGAGAGTGCTGTAAGGATCCCCATACATCGTGTCTGCATACTGATGACATCATTGGGAAAGATAAGAGGTAAGTGTTGGGACTGGTCAGCCTGGTGTCAAGATAATGTGACTAGGTGGGACATCATGGTACATGTCTGCGGCATGATGCCCCAGTGCTAGACATCACAATAAACTGCCTTCACTGCCGACATCGTAGAATTATAACTGAAATTTTTTTAAAGTTACGTTAAAAAATCCTAACCAAGCAAACAAACAAAAACCAATATCATTCCTATGCAATGTCTAGCAAGATACAGAAAGATAAGTTTTCAGAGGCAAATAATATTAACATATTTATCGCTGTCTGTGTTACAATGGTACAATGGAATCGTGCGAAGAGAGTTATCTTCTCGAGATCCTCTACAAGACGCTAGGCGAAGGTAATAAGCAATAACGCGCATAAAAATACACAGATTTAAATCTTTTTTAAAAAAAAAATATTATATTAGAACTTGATTTCATCAGGGCAAAACTTTCACGAGGCTTGGGACTAATACGTTTCATATTATCAAATGCTATTTTTTTTACGTGTATTATAGGTACATGTCAATACACTTCATTCTGGCAGAACGTATTATTTGAACTGTACCTTCAATAGTCGTTCGTGCCATTGGCGAGGTGATTTTTTCCAAAAAGAGGGTCAGAAAAGAATTTTAGCTTTAGTGAAAAGGCAGCTTTTCTCATAAAGGAAAAGTCTTTAAAACAGAAACTGTTCAGTAACGGTCTTAGCAAACACATGGTTCCCATTGATTTGCGTACAAGGTCCCCTGAAAGCACGACTGTTGGAAATAAACTGTTCAACAAGTTACATATGATACTGATCTTAAAATTTTCTTCCATCACTTTAAAACTAATTTCTCTTTATAGATGTCTTTTAAAAAAAAAATATTTTACTAATGCACAGCCTATGTTTGAGCGGGTCAAATCGGTCCATTCGGCCTAGGGATAGCTTTAAATACACGTATGAAATGGCCTAATGTATTAAAATCTTATTTAAATCTTCTTGTTGCAAGTGCCCCTTCTTAAAGAAGAAAACAAATATAATGAAAACAATAGACATTTTGATGAACTTGACAATCTTCATGAAAATATTGCGTGTTCATAGATTAGTAATACTCTTCGTAACGGTTGTACCATTATTCACGATTACCGTTATTTTCGTGAAAATTTTTTCAACAATGAGGACAGCACTTTTTCATTATGTTATTTTGTAAATAAGCGACCTTTTCGCGAAGACTTCAGGTACTTTTTCCTGCAGAAAGTAATTTTGCAATTAATCTTTCACAATTTGCATGAGAAAACTGTTGTTTTCGCAAAGTAATACATCTTCATGTGTCTAATTGTCTTTAGGTGTCATTAAATTTGACAGAAATATCGATGAGTTGTAAATGTCTCTAAATTGCCAAAGAAGTCGTATGATAATAGCTGTTTTGTACATGTTTACTGATCTAGATTAAGACATACCAGCAATGACTTTGTCCTCATTTCACGAGCACATGCAGAGGCGTGAAATTTTCAACAGGTACTCTTGCTAGAGGAAAGTTATTTGGGGAAGAAGACTTCAGTCTAGACTAGTAATCAACAAAGCCGCCATTATCATAACATTCGATCACTCGATTACTAAGCCATATGAATGATAAGTATGTAACCTACAATACGTCCACTGGCACATACAAACATTACGTGATTTTTACTGCTTGTGAATCCACTAATATCCGGTTCCAGTACCTGTGCTCGGGGGTACCGCTGGGTTTCCATTTTTGCCAACACAGTGTCAAACCCAGTAATCGTTTTGTCCTCAATAGTCATCAAATACAGCTTGGTTGTTGTACTAAAACTGTTTTGCTCCGACACGAGAAGTTATGAATAGACACGTATTCACGAGATTATTCTACCATCTTCCACATATATACAGGTTACTATTGCTGTAGCTCCAACAATTAGTGTGCCTACGGTAGTCGTGATTCCAACCAATTCAAAGCTAAAGATAACTGGAATTTGCATCTGCTATGACACGCATAAACATTTGTATTTTTAGGAGTAGCGCAGTTATTTTGGTTATGTCGTCTTGCAGTTGTTCGTCCGCTTCAATTATGTCTTTGAGTCAATAGCTCTGAGAGTATGTCGTCTGTCTTCTATTACAATTGTCATCTAGAAGACTAATTGCTGAACAGGTTGGTCTTCTTCAGGTCCAATAGATGTATGCACTTTTAACCACGCACTTTTCATCCTTTGTACAGCCGTCATACATTCAAAGAGGGGAAAAAGAATCTTTAGGGAGAACATTTTAGTCTCAGGAAATTGTGAGTTCCAGGAGGTTTGGTATTCATTCAGAAGCATACCGATTGCGACTGCACATTTTGTCGCAAACGATCGTTTTCGTCGAAAACCTGTTACCTTGATAAGTGCGTCAACAGACGATATCTTTAGTTTCTTAGCTGAGCCAAGTTTGGTTTAATATGTTCACTGAGAAATATAACAAGGGTGGATAAAGAAGTGAATCTCATTTTAGCTTTTAAAAAAAATAATTGACTGATTATATGCCAAACCGTTACGTGTCTTTCATTTTATGGCGTTTTCACGTGCTAATGGAATGACTCCAAGCTTACCCTAACTTGAGCTGGTAGCAGTACATCAGGATAACTACAAGTGATTCAATCATTAGATTATATATGATTGTACATAATGATATGGGGACACCATTTTGAAGCAGATGTTCATCGACAAGTGGAGTAAAATTAGTATCAATGTATGTATCCGCTGTCGGCTGATCCAACACCCTTTCGTCAGAATCAGCAACTTCATTGCCTCGATCAGAATCCATCATATTACATTTTATGGTAAATCTATTCTTCGATGTAAACACAAAAGACGATTAAGTACCCGGTCGGCCAGATGCCGAGTCCTTAGAACTGAATTTTATCTCCGGTGATTAACGATGTTCATAATGTATGTGAACAATTTTTAAACAAGTGACCATTTTGTTTATATTTGATATTAATGATAAACAACAAAGACACTGCATGACACTTATCAATATTCTTATTTTGTCACACACACTTTTTAGTTCCAGTTATGTAAAACAAATATAATCACGACTCACAGGTGTTTAAAATGTGATACTCACCAAAATTACTGTCAAGAGAATGGAAAATAAGTTGGCCATTTGCTAGATTAGGACGCCAGTTTCTTCTCTAATAGTTCTTGAATTCTGCTCCATGAAATTACTAAGCGAGGACTACAATCTTTATATCCACACATTATTTTATCGCTGTATATACTGTATCATCATAGTCTTTGATGAAAGCAACCACTACAACCGAGTCTCAGATCTCCAGGTTCTCTTTTTGTTTTAGCAAGTTTAATTAGTGATGGCTCCCGGCGACTCCATAACACCATCGTAAAAATCCACTTTGGATGATCCTAGTTTAGATTTCCAGTTCGATCTTTAAAATTCACAAGTGTACGAGGATCAATGTAAACAACAACCTAGCTAGTAATCTCTAAAATTCATTATAGTATGGGTTTGGTACGTAAAATTGTGGCAAAGAACGTCTCAAAGTCACGTTCACTCAACCATATTCTGACATCAATGATGCATTATTGCTTAGCTTCAATATTACCATGCTAATCGATGTTAGGAACATTACCGTCTCATGCCCGTAATTTTTTCAAAACTGCAATTGTAAAGCCAGTGTTGAAGAAGATATTTGTTCCTCACAATTTAAAGGACTACCGCCCTGTTCTGTACCAAAATGTATCTCATCTGAATTCAACTAGTCTTTATATAGCAAGGAATAGCCTGTATATCGCCCTGACTTTCCTCGAAAGAACACATAAGCAAACTACGACATTCTCTCTGCTTTGGGGGGCCCCGAGTGGCCGAGTGGTCTAAAGCAATGTCCGTTACGGATCACTGCCATTTCACCTCTGTTTGCGTGAGTTCGAGTCTAAGATTCGGTTAATGTAGTTATGTGAGAAAGTTTGCCAGTAGCTTCTCGTGGGTCGGTGTTTTTTTGGGGGGGGGCTCCGGGTTCTTCTTCTATCATTAATACTGGCCGCCATGCACAGCCTATATTGTGCTGGAAAATGGCGTTAAACCATAAAATACAAACAAACTATCTTCTTTGGATTGTGGTAAAGATTATATTCCGAGTCCTACTTGACAACTGTTTTATGGCGTGCACTGCACGTTGTTTTTGTCCGGTCGCAGCAGAGGGAGCAAGGTATCCGGCTCTCGAGGCGCTTGGTGTAGGTCAGGTGCATCCATACACCAGGTGTTGGTCAGGTGCATTCATACTCCAGGTGTTGGTCAGGTGCATTCATATTCCAGGGTATCTTGTGTTTTAAATGTCGTCTTGCACAGTTTAGAAAAGAATCTCTGTGATTTGTGTGAAGTGTTAGAGTCAAGAGTTAGAGTTTGTTTTCTAGTTTAACAACCATATTAATTTAATGATGCCACATTGTGCGTCTCTGGCCCTGATTGTCTTGGGCTTTTTGAAACCACCTTATATGGTGTAAGTTTGGGTCTTGTGTATCTATTTATTTTTGTGTTGAGGCCTTGTGTTGCAGTTCCTGGTTGTCTTAGGGGTTGGACTACCTTATATGTCTTAATTCGTGGTCGTATTCCATAGGTTGTTCTTTTCCTTGCAGCCTTGTGCCGCGGGACATGATGGTCATTGGGGTTAGACCACTTATATGTCTTAATTTGGGATCATATCTCCTAGGTCTAGTGTTTGCCTTGCAGCTTTGAACTTCTGGTCCTGATGGTCGTTGGGATTAAACCACCTTACATGGTTTTAATTTGGGAGTCTTGTTCTCTGTGAAGAGATTAACGTGCTTTCTTGTGTCGCTGAATCTGATAGTCTTGGACTTACAAACTACCTTATATGTGCTAATTTGTGGTCCTTGTGTGTTATATGGTCGGCCCTGGTGGTCTGTGTTGGGACCACTTAGCTTTCTAGTTTGGGTTAGGTTATTTCTTTTATAGGGCTGTCAACTAGGTTTTTTAGACGAAATAAAGAGATTTTAGAGACAGTACCGAGTCCGGTTGTTGTCTAAGTACGGTGTTATTTAGAGTTCTTATGCTGCCGCCTTTGTTGCTTCATATCTAACCAATCATACCCTGTTTATTTAGAGCTTTTTGTTCTTGCAAAAGTTATTATCCTATCCCTTGTGGTCTTATTCTATAAATTTTTAAAGTTATCCATAGTGTGGTACTGATTAGGAATGAAATCCTCACTCATGTGATATCAATATTGTTGTCTATTTTTGTTAAATTTATGATTTTATATTGTGTTAGATTTTTAGATATTCCTTGTAATCCTATCATATTTAACCATACTTGACACTTTTTATCAACGAACCCATGTGAGGTGCAACGCCCTTCAATAAATCAATGTGAAAGGCAGTGTCTGCACAATGTTCATTTTATATTTTTAGTGTGTGAGTGTTTGGAGCTATTCATTGTTGTCCTCAGTGGCGTCGCTAGGGGGGTGCGGACCACACCGGGTGACACCATTTCAGAGGGGTGACACCAAAATGAAAAATTGCAAATTTTACAGAGCACACACTGATCGGTCTAGTCGGATTTCATAAGCAGATAACTGATCACAGTGGTGTCACAGTGGGGGATGCGGATCTCACCGGGTGAAGCCATCAGAGGGGGTGACACCAAAATGACTGTCTATACAGTTTTTGTGTGGTATGTTACAGAAGGAGGTCCATGGGGGTAACACCATGAGTTTCTGCACCGGGTGACACCAACCCTAGTGACGCCACTGGTTGTCCTACTACATTTTATACCGTACTTAATGTTAAGGGTTGAGTATGCACGGATTAATACTATTTAGTTATATTTTGTTATATAGCCTTGTTTTTTTTGGGGGGGGGGGTAAATATGTTATTATATTTTTGTAGGTGGTTTTTAGGTTAGGATTAGTTTTATTCATTATTTCTGGGTATGTATCTGGGGTTCCACTATTTTGGTTGAATTTTAAATTCTTCCCTTTATTTCTTTGTTTTGTGATACACGGCAGTGGTAGCAATTAGGGTTGTGTGGAAAGGGGCTTATATATTTCCTCAAAGCTGCTGGCCAGTTTTGTTTCGCCTGTGAATATTCTATTGTTTTGTTTAAATTTACTTTCATTTTGAGGTTTCCTGCTTCTATTTATTTCATTGGTATTATTGAATAGTCTCCTGCCTGTTTTTTTGTAATTCCAGTTTTCTTACCATTTTGTTTATTTTTCAATACTGTCGTTAAGCTATATAGTTCACTAACGCTGTATTTTAGTTGTATGTAATTAGGTTAATCGAGTTTTAGCTGTCAGATCCGCTAAATCGTTTACTAGAATGTTGATGTGGGAATCCACATGAATTATATTTGTTGTTTATTGTTGTTAGGTCTTTTTGTTATAGAGTTGAATTAGCACGCTCGGGAAAATATTCTCTAGATTTGGTGTTATTGTTATGAATTGAGGAGAGGACGCTGAGCGAGTCTCTTATTATTACTGCCATGTTTTATTTCCTCAATCCGTTAAAAGGTGCCTATATGATGACCAAGAATTATGTTGTGTAGATGGAGCAGTAATCTGGTAATCTATGCCTTATTTTGATGTTTAATTCTGGAATGACAAATACAGCTGCTGTCTTGGGTGGGTCGGTTATTTTAGACCAATCTGTATAAATATTTAACAAAAAATGTATAATTGGTTTAATTTCGTTTTATTACAGTGATGTTTAGTTAATGTTCCTGTACATTTTTATTTTCATATTTGGTCAGTGTGGTGTTGATTGTAGGCCATATGGTGTCCCATGGTTCATCATCATAATGGTCAGTTGTTTCGGATTGGAAGTTGTCAATGAGGAGTTGTCCCTTTAGTTCATTTTTCCTGCTGTGTTAGTGTGGTTAAGTTTGGTACGGAATTGTTTCTTACACTTTTCTATAGCTTTACGAGTGGGGAGTGTATTGGGATGCGTTGTTACTGTTAGTCTGGCTGCATATTTAAGAATTAAGTCTTGCCTAAGATGGAGCGGCGGTTCTCCTGTTAGTATTCGGAGTTCCCCTAATTATGTTGATGGTAGTGTGCCAGTGCTTAGTATTAGGGCCTGTCTCTGAATTCTGTTATCTGCCCCGTTTTCTGTATTGTACAGGTGTGTGCGTAGTTCCCATACTTTCAAAAGGGCCATGACTCTCCTCGAATGGGCTGATAAGCAAAAGTTACTCAAAGTGTGCATGATAGCCAATACATGTGGTGGAGAATAAAGCGATGGTTAAATTTCAAGTGACAAGTGACTGTACGTTAAGTTTTTTGTTTTCAGTCGGGGTGGGGTGGGGGGTGAGGTCGGTTCGTAAACTCTTGGCAGCCTTCACTCCTACCCCACCCTCCTTAATTTCCCCGGTCCGGTCCTGATATTAGGCGCCTTTACTAAGTCCACACTATTATTACGTTAACAATTACATAAAAAAATCTTACTTCATGAGAAAAGTGGAATTTTCACAAGGTAATTTTCTTTATAAATTACTTGCCTCAAATGTCTTTGTAAAAAAAAGTATACATGTATGATGTGTGTGATTCTTTACACCAAAAATGTAAGGATATTCAAGTAAATATATGTAAATATTATTTAGTGAAAGTCGGAAAACTCGTCAGAACATGCTAGTTTATGAATTTTTTTTTATCTTATGGGTACACGATATTTGCATGAAAAGGCTTTCTTGAAAATACTGCATTAAAAGTTAAACACATATTCGTTCATATGACATTGATTTCAACATTCAAGCACATGTGAGTGTGATATACTGGAATAATAATTTGACCTGTGGTTAGGATACCGCCTTATATGCTCCGCTGTAACCTTTGTGCAAGTAAACATTTTTGTGGAGAAAGATGAAAAACCAGTCAACATATAAATTTTCAATGATATAAGGAACGAAGTCCAGTATATCATTAACAATGCACAATTACGGAAATTTACTGATGTAAATTAAAAATAAAAACTAATATCATGGCTATAATTAGTAAAATGGGCTTTTATTTCAATTTCCCATATTATCAATATATCAAATTATAATGCATTCACCGTAAGTTGAAAAACAATATTTTCTATTTATAGCAACCAATACAAAACAAATCTTATTCATGTGACGTAAACACAGCCAGCTGTACTGTATGTGTTAAGGATCAGTGTGTTTACGTTTTCAATAACAAAGAGGAAACTGGAGACGTTTTCCTGTAATTCATTCTTCTAAGGAAGGTCACCTGTCCTTCTGGTACATCTCACATACAAATGTAAGTCCAATATAGATGTAAACGCATTTAGTAATGTTTCTAAAATAATATATAACCATCAAAATCAAAATTATGTTCATTGTGAGCCGTTGTCGTAGTGCTATAAATAGTTGTGACAGCCATTATAATATAAGTACTAAAAATCTGAAACATGAAACATGTTAAACATGTTTATCTAACATCCGTCATCGTCTTTTTAAGGTAAGGTGGGAAAAAAAACTTGTGATAGCAAAATACGTGCAGGTCAGTCTGGAAGGTTGTTGGGTATGTCCGGATCGCTGTTAATAGCCTATTAACAACCTCCTATTAAATAGGAGTAGGCCACAGGGCAGTCTAGAAGACTGTTATACGAATTTGATACTGGTCAGGCTAGAAGGCTGTTGTACGTGTTGGACACTGGTCAGTTTTAAAGGGTGTTATACGAGTTAGACACAGGTAACTCGAAGAAGGCTGTAGTATAAGTTAGAGGTCAGTCTAAAAGGCAGTTTTATGAGTTAGACACAAGTTACTCTAGAATGTTGTTAAACCTGCTGGACACAGGTCAGTTTAAAAATGTGTTATATGAGTTAAACATAGGTTAGTCTAGACGGTTGATATATGAGTTATACATTGGTCACTATATAATACTGTTTTAGGACTTTGAAAGGTTAATCTAGAATGCTGTTATATGATTTTCACTAAGGTCACTCTTCAATACAGTTATAAAATTTGAGTTAGTTGTACATCAGTCTGGAAGGCTACTATTTGCAGCGTTGGGCCAAGGGCAAGGTGAACGAGGCAACTGTTTTGGGCCCTGCTTTCGGAAAATAAACACAAAGCAATTTTTCCCTAGTCATCACTTGCTTACTTGGCATTGCACATCCTAGGGCAGGGACTGACTATATGCGTTAAACACAGGTCAGAATTCTGTTACTTGAGTTAGACATAGGTCATTCAATAAGGCTCTTATATGTGTTGGACATCGGTCAGTATAGAAGACTTTGAGTTGAACACAGATCAGTATAGAAGGCTGTAATTCAAGTTTTACACATGCCATTCGAGATGGATTTTATGTGCTGGGCACAAATCAGTCTAGAGTTGGACACGGGTCAGTCTAGCAGACTATTATAAAAATTGGACACAAACAAAATATTGTTCAATATTTGTTAAATATATATCAAGAGCCATATTGTCATGATGTTGTCCAAACTGATGATGAAAATTGTGTACATTTTCACATCACATTTTTTTTTTATTGTTGACCAATTAGTGGTACATGTAGTAGGATATAATACAGATAACTTTTGCACTAGATCTCAAAGAAGAAAGAAATCTTCACAATTGTTTGGTTACCTGCACTTATTACCTATATGAAATGTTACTTCTTAATGAAATTATCAGATCACATTAATATTGATGATAAACTTTTTCTACATTATTAATTGTCTTTGGCTTATTGTACAGGTAAGATTGTTTCAGTCTACTTTTTGAAATATTTGAATGGTTAATATATACACCAGTGATTTTTATATATTGATACTCCTATTGATACATGAGGAACAAGTACTTATCCATGGAAGTGTTAGTGGATGCCTCGAACTGATTTACCTACAAGTATGTTTGGATGCCTCTGCATCATCCACATGGAAGTATGTTTAGGTGATTATTCTTCATAGACCTGACGACAATATTCTACAGTCCAACCTTGTATCAAACGAACTTGCTTCAGATCACCTCTGCATTTTATGCCATCTGGATGTATCAGTTCCTAACCCTCCACCTTTATTTGCTACCCAGAGAAACTTCCATATGATAAATAGAACCAAACTAATGCATAGTGTCAATTCTAAAGTGTTCTTCATGGTATAATAGTGTTAGGGATCAGACTGGGGATGCTTTGGCTTTCCACCAGACTCACTATTCATAAACAAATGTATGATGCTGCTAAGAAGAACGTCACAAACATAGTCCATTTAGCCAAATTATCTCACTACAGTACTAAGATCATAGAGAGTTCCAGTTGCAAAGCGCTCTTCAAGATTAATAACAAACTAATGGCACAGAATAAATGTACACCACTTCCAACTGCCTTCTCTCCAGGTGACCTTCCAGACATGTTTTAAAATTTCTTCCGTGACAAGGTACAAACCATTAGAGAAATGTTTGACAACACAAGTTCAGTTGACTTGTCATCACCATACAGTTACGATACAGAATTTCTATACACTCAGCCACTCTCAAAAGTCAAAGATAATCATCCATTGTCTCACCAGTTATAAGCTAATGTCACCCAAATATACAAATCTAGCCACCCAAGGAATAGAGAGATGCATTTCTGATGTGAAATGATGGATAACGTGTAAAAATCTGCAGATGAATAATGATAAAACTGATGCCATTCTGATCATAACAAAAAGACTATCTCATTCACATCCTTTACCTCAGACAATAAATATCAACAACACCAACATTAAATTCACAGTCAGTACGAAACCTAGGTGAAAGACTTTGCTCTCACATTGCACCAACATGTCATGAACATATGCAAGGCTGCATATCGTGAGCTGAGGCGTATCAACTCCATTCGCAAATATCTTTCAGCTGATGCCACTAAAACACTTGAGTGTTCATTAGTACTTTTAAGACTCAACTGTTGTAACTCAATTCTGTCTGGTTCATCTCAATATCTACTCCAGAAACTTCAAACAGTTCAAAACACAGCTGCTCGAATCATCCTTAGAGTACCACGATCAGAGCACACCTCCCTGCTGCACTGTACTGTACACTAGCTATTCATTCAATCCAGAATCAAACACAAAATGTGTTCTCTGTGCTACGTTTCACTGATGGACTCCAGTCCAACTTACTTATCTGGCCTCACCCATCTGTACATACCAGCAAGATTCTTATGCTCCTTTTCTGACGATCAAATACTCATTATTCCCACAATGAAAATGAAGTCATACGGACTACATTCTTTTGCATACTAGGGCCCAGCAAATTGGAACCAAATGCCCATTGAAATTAGACACAAAGACAAAGTGATCCCTTTCAAGAGTGCTATTAAAACTCACATTTTTTGACTAAGAATAAACATAAAGACCTAATAATAATTCCTACCTTAAATTTTTCAGCATTTTTTTATGTTTTCTAATTTCATGGTGTTTTTTGTTTTTTTTGTAGTTGTATCATTATAGATGTTGTAAATTGTTTAGAGCTCAAAGATTAGGCACTATAGAAAGTCCTAATTATTATTATAATAGTAAATATCAGCAGTTTAGATTTGATTTTCATTGTACACCTTTGGGGAACACCCCTATTAAATATTGCAGGCACTGAGGTAAATTACTATTAATAGTAACATAGTTAAGCTCTGGTCGTAATCTGCTATATAAAGTAAATGGGATGCAGTCCCCACCCACCAAAATGGAAGCTGTGCTTGTTATGACTATAAATCAGATACAGGCTCAGATGTTGATTTAAGCAACACTGATTTTTATAAATTATCAGATTTGGATGACTTGGCATGTAGATGTAGACAATGAACCATTATAGTTGAAAAATCTCTGCTATAATTGATATCACTGACTTGATGCTGTAGATGTAGACAATGAACCGTTATAATTTAAAAATCTTTGTTATTATTGATATCACTGACTTGATGCTGTAGATGTAGACATTGAACCATTATAGTTTAAAAATATCTATTATAATTGATATCACTGACTTGATGCTGTAGATGTAGACAATGAACCATTATAGTTTAAAAATCTGCTATAATTTATGTCATTGACTTGGCATTTAGATGTAGACAATGAACCATTATAGTTGAAAAATCTGTTATAATTGATATCACTGACTTGATGCTGTAGATTTTAAACCATATGTTAGTTATTCCATGAAAAATAATTATATAACTTTAAAGATCAGATTTTGTATAAAAAAATGTAAAATTGTTAAAATTTACTTAAGATGTACAATAATACTATAAATTTAACACCCATATTTCATCATGCATGTAACAGGTATTCTATTTATAGCATATGGGAAAGTGTATGACTTGTGGACATGTATATTAACAGGTAAATGGCTATTCAAGTGACTTTTAATATTCAGCAGTGAGGAGTAATAATTATTTGCCATTTTTATCTTTTATTCATTTGGTATGGTGGTAGAAGGCAGACATGTTTATTTATGTTAGTTACAAAGAAACAATATTGACAACGTCCACTCATCTTCTATGAATTAGTGAGCATTAAGGTGAATAACTCACAGCTCCTCACCAATTCAATACTGAATATTTGCAGTTCATTACCTTTAAATTTTCAGAACGTTTAACCAAGATAAAGCCAGTATTGTACTGATGTGCCTCTGAACCCTTTCTGTTCTATATGAAGCTCTTCTAACTTCCAGCTAGTACATCAAACAAGCAGACCATTCATACATAACAGTTACTGACCAAAGGTCAGTTATTAAAATGAGTCAGGCTGTGAAATGCCCAACCATTATGGCTTATTGTGAGATACATCTGACTTCTCTTTTTAAGTAAGATGAACCAATCTTTTTTGAAAGGCCTTTTTACCGGGATATTTCCAACAAGTTTGCATGGGCATTAAGCCATACATTGCTAATCTTGATCAGAGGTCAGTTGTATTTTATTTATTTTATTTTTTATGGTTTAATGTCATTTTTAAGCACAATATAGGCTATACATGGTGGCCAGTATTATTGGTTGAGGAAGAAACTAGAAAACCCCTGGAAAGAACCACCGACCCACGAGAAGCTACTGGCAAGCTTTCTCACATAACTACATTAGCAGAATTTTAGACTCGAACCCACGCAGACAGAGGTGAGATGGCAGTGATCCTTAACGGAGAGCGCTTTAGACCACTCGGCCACTCGGGGCCCCAGGTCAGTTGTAATGATAATTCTGACTGCAAACTAGCCATCCTTTCTGTCCTTGATGGCCAAGATTAGTCCATTCATTTTCAGTGACCTGTCCACAATTTATGGCTTATTCTTTGGGCAGATCATGGACAATACCTTTGATTTTCTCTGTCTTTGCCTCTGTCACTGACATTGTTATAAAAATAGAATTTTATAGGTTTTTGTATGGCTGAGTTCCTATAGGTATGAGACTCGATGTTGAACTTTGCTGATGCTGCTGTTTACATGATTCCCAATGGTCATAGCTTTGACCAGCAGGTCAGTGACCATTGAGTCATTTAATTGTTATTAAGATACATTACAGCAATTCATAGCTAAGAACCAGTAACTCTCTGTTGATAACTAGAAGATGATGATTCACCACCTGCCCTTGTTGTACCCCTTGAGAGGCAAGATTTCCGGACAGAGTTCATGTTCTCAAATGTTATGCATTGAATGCAAATCATCAGAGCCATTGAGTGAGGAGAAGCAATGCATCATTTTCCATGCTTAGCATATCATGAGGTCACATGATCATGAGGTCATGTGTTCACATATGATCATGAGGTCATGTGGTCACATATGATCATGAGATCGCATACAATCAAACATGTCTTTTATCACCTTCTGAGATGTGGTCAAGACTGTTGGCTGGCATGCATGACTGGATTTCCCGTACATTTGTATTTGTGGTAAATGAATTTGGTAAGTTCATTGGATTTATTTCCAGACACACCTAATCTTATGAAAGCCAGCACAACAAAGTGACTCATAGTCATGTTTTAAGCATTTCCTGGATTAAACTGAAATTTTCTTTACCTCATGATGAAATGTTTCATATATGTCCTTATTCTATGTTGAGGGCTTTTTAGTTATGCAATATTCTTAAATTGTGCTGATTCTTGTTAGGAGTTTGTTTTTATTTTTCACATGAGGACCAGTACAATAATCCTCAGATGGGTGAAAATGGTTGAGGCTAGATAAGGCAGTGACAACTTCCTCCAGAGGATAGGCAATATGATTGATTTTTAAAGCCACGTCCTAAGATGTAAATATAATGGGTAAAACCAAGACACGGTCCTGATCTGGCCCATGGGTCATATTTTTCTCACCCTTGGGTTAGATGCTGTAGCATTTAAATGTTTGTTAGATTCTGTTAATAAAATTGGGTAATGTATAAAATGGAGAATGTTTCTCTGATTATACTTGAAAAGTGACATTATTATTATTGAGGGACTCACCCCCTTCTCCAAAATTGTTTGCTTCCTTATTGATGTATTTTTTTTAGCTTCAATTACAGAGCATTATGGGTAGCCACCAAGATCTAACAAGGCAATTGAATCTAGGAAGAGTTACTTCATATCAGTGAACAAAATTCTAAACCACGCCCAGGGTCTCTCTAGTTCAATATAGGGTCCCTCCTGCCCAACGGGTTCGTAAAAAAATCTTATTTACCTGAGAAAACGTTGATTGCACTAATGAAATGCAGAACTGTATTTTCAATATGTTAACATACTTGCCTTAGCACGGTACTTTTTGATTAAAATAGATCTCGAGTCTTATGTAAAGATTTTAACCATTGTGTACTCCCAAACCCACATGGAATTGTTTTGAAAAGCACAAATTTCAATAATCTTTGCAGATAGCAAAATAAAATACTGCCATTTTTGGTATATGACCAATACATGTAGCATATATAAATGGTAAACAATTATTTATGATCGGAACTGACTTAAAACTATCCTCAGGGCAGTTTAAATAGTGGCAATTAAATTGGTCTGTTTTAATCCACCAGACTTGTAGTACTTATTTGGCTGACAGTTGCCAGTGAGATGTATGTGAAGATTGCAGTGTGCGAGTCCATTGTGTCGGTTTGCATAGGTAAATATCACAAAGTAGAACAACTAATACATGTATAAGTAAATCAAAAAGATGCCAGACGAATGCAGGAGAACAAAATTTATTACATTTTGCCCAGAATGAGAATGTTGAAGACATTTGTATTAATAATTACTGTAAACAGTGGCAACATTTTGTTGAAGTTGGATTTTAATCCATATGTACCATTCAGATTCGATTATTTCATTTGTCAAAATAGTGTTAAATAGTGATTAAATTTTTAAGATAATTTTGATTGCAATTAACTATCGGCAAAAATAAATTTAAGAACTAAGTGTTTGATGGAAGGGAGCATTTAGTTCATTGCATATAGTGCAAACAACATATCAACATGCATCATTCGTGTGTGTTGTTGGTTTAACGCCATTTTTTTCAGCACTCGATAGGCTATATATGGTGGCCAGTATAATTGGTGGAGGAAGAACCCGGGAAAACCCCCTGAAAGAACCACTGACCCAAGGGAAGCCACTGGCAAGCTTTCTCACATAACTACATTAGTCGAATCTTGGACTCAAACCCACGCAGACAGAGATGAGATGGCAGTGATCCGTAACGGAAAGCTCGTTAAACCACTCTGGGCGCCATTCCTGTGTGTACAATGTCATTGAAAACTGTAGCACCACCACATTTAACATTTTGAAAAACTGAATTGAAAATTCAAATCAGTCCTCTTAGTTTTGTTAATATACTATTAATTGACCTAATTTTATTAGTATGACATTTGACCTAATTTTGTTATTATGTTATTATTTAACCTAATTTTGTTAATATACTATTAATTGACCTAATTTTGTTATTATGCTATATTTTGACCTAATTTGTTAATCTATTAATTGATCTAATTTTGTTAATATACTATTAATTGACCTATGCTTTTCAGGTTGATTTTAGCCTTGAAATAAATTGGTTGAAAGTTAATAAGCACATGCTCGTGTTAATTTGTGCTGCTGGTAAAGTTTTATTGCTCCATATTACCTTAAAGCCTCCATTAAACTTCAATATCATTTGCCCCCTTTCCCAATCAAATGGTCAGCTCAAATTTAGTATATATGTGGCGCTTACCAGTTTCGTATTTGCATAGGGTTTGAATTTTTAAAGAAAAAGAATTTCATTGGGTGTCCTCGCTGGTTATACTGGCTATTTAAAAAGGACCTTATATATCTTAGGTTTAATTTAAAAAATGTTTAATTTGATTTATTTTATTATAGTATTGATGGGTTATAAAGTATACAGCTTTGCCTTACTTTCAAATAAGTACCTCTCAAAAAACTGTTTTCACTACATGGACTTCATAGGTAAATTGTTTTAAAAAAAAGGAGAGATAACTTTTTTTTACATTATACATGTTTGGTAAATCATTCACTGCACTCTCAAAAGCTGTTATTGTTTAGTCTGGTAAAATTATTTTCCCTATTCTAATAATTCAGGCTAATCTTTTTAGCTCAAGGAAGCAATCATTTTATTTAGCTGTGTGCTTAGATCATTTACAATTCCCACAAGTAAAAATATCAAATGAAATTTCAGCCATAGTACTTGAAAGTCAGTATGAGGTATATCAACATTCTGTTCATTGTGCATGTTGCAAATTTAAACAACTTCACCTTACACCCACCACTTTCTGAGAAGTTCATAAAATCAGTAGAGTGCCCCCATATTCATTTTTCTATTATTTATGTTGTAAAAATGTTTTTGCTGCCAGGTTTTAATTTTTTCTATTTTATGTTTATTGCAGATCTGAGTATTGCAGTAATGATTTCTTATGGAGCAAAAAATAGAGATGTCAAGCCAGATATTAAAAGAAACAAAAACAAATAATGTCTTAATAGGAGTCCTAATCTTTCATTTTTGATTACTACCACAGTTTGTTGTTTCATTGAAAAGTTGATGATTTCAGTGTCTATAGTAAATCAGGCATTATAATGTTGAATGAACTTCAGATTGTAAACTGTATGCCATATGTACCAAAAAAATTCTCTCTTCATGCTTGCTGTTAGCTAAAGGTATTGGGCATGTTATAAGAAATCCGTTATTCAGCATCTACACAGATTTTTAACTGAGAAGTTTAATTATATCCTACAGTATCATCAATTTTGCAAGTGTTCAGCATCCATACATATATAAGTACAAGATGGCTGCCAAATCAGTCGTATATCGAGATGAAGAAGAGGTGTTTGAGGGGTTTGATATCAGCGATTTGTTTGACAAGGTATCAAGTGACCATGAACTGTCTCCTTATGAAGACGATGATAACGATGATAATGAAAGCAGTTTTAATGATGTCATTTTATCCGACTCAGATAGTCAGACAGATCAGTTTGAAACATTGTCCATTGCGTTATTTGATGAACCTACAGATCCAAATGCTTCTCCTGTACCAGAGAAACCAAATTTTCCGTGTTCCTCTCCAATTTTAATGGAGTGTGCAATTTGTTTAGATGAAAAGATGTTAAGAAAACGTCTTTGCTGTATGTTGCCAGTATGTGATCATTGTATGCAGCTGTATTTAGAAGAGCAAGTCTCAAGACGGAATATCAAAATTGAATGCATTAATACTAAATGCATTTCTTATATTCATCGAGATGAAATTCTGGAGCGATTATCCCTTAAACAGAAGGAGAAATATTATATGTTTTTAGTTGATGCTAACAACGATCCATGTGTGAAAACCTGCCCTAGATGCAACCATGTCCAGCATATAGAGAAATCAATACTCTCTAGTCATAAAGATAAATTTGGTCTTTCAGTCACGTGCCCAGTTTGTGACTTGCAGTGGTGTTTTGTATGTCATGCACCATGGCATTTGCCTTTGCCCTGTTCAGAGTTCCAGAATGGAGACAAGTTATTGAAGGACTGGGCCAAGGAATTCCGCTTTGGAAAATATAATGCCAGGAAATGTCCCAAATGCAAGGTTTGTTGCAAGAAAAATTTGTTCTTTAAAATACATTTTTGCAAATTACCAGTGTTTTTCAAACTTTTCTTAATTGAATTATCAGTAGTTTATTTATGTAGCATATGTATGTTAATTAGCAATTGATTAGCAGTATATTTATGCAGTATATGTGTCAATTAGCAATTTGATTAGCAGTATATTTATGCAGTATATGTGTCAATTAGCTGTTTGATTAGCAGTATATTTATGCAGTATATGTGTCAATTAGCTGTTTGATTAGTGGTATACTCATGCAGTACATGTGTCAATTAGCTGTTTGATTAGTTTTATACTCATGCAGAACATGTGTCAATTAGTTGTTGAGCTCATTAGCAAAACACTAATTGTCAATTAATAATCCATTAATTGTCAGCTAATAATCCATTAATTATGGCTATACAAAAATTAGACAGTCTGATGCTATGGAATATATTCATTATTCTGTCATGCAAGTGCCTGATGGTAAATGTTTATTTCCAGACAAGTGCAATTTTCATCAGCAATATTTACACGATGTCATTTTTTGGGTAGTGTATTTTTCAGTATTCGGTATCAGCAGTTTCCCTCTTCATTGCATTGTCAGACCTCTCTGGTTGTCTAGTGGTTAGAGCAGCCATCTCAGATGTGGGATGTCATGTGTTCGATTCCAGGCCGAGTCATACCAAAGACTTACAAAAATGGTACTAACAGCTGCCTCGCTTGGCGCTCAGCATTAAGAGGTTAGTGTTAGGATTGGTCTGCCTGCTGTCAGGATAATGTGACTGGGTGGGACATCATGCTACATGTCTGCGGCATGATTTCCCAGTGCTAGACATCACTATAAACTGATAAACTGTCACACCGCAGATATCATAGTGATATGACTGAAAAATTGTTAAAGCTACATTAAAAATCCTAACCACACACATTGTACTGACCAGAGATATAACTCCTATCAAGTGCCAGTATGACATGTTTAAATGTACCTTTCCAAACAATGGTGAATATTAGTTGTTCCAATGAAAATTTATTTTCTTAAATCATGATTGAAAAAACAATTTCACCTAATTACAGATGTTCAGCTGATAATTATTGATGGTGTGTCTAGTCTTGGGTATACTAGATTGGTGGTAAATTTTGATCCTTAGAAAATTCTATGATCTCTTCTTTACAGTTTATTCCATTCTTCCCAATTCGGCAACGTTATCAAGATTATTTTTGTATCAGAGCTTGTATAGAAGTAATAATTATGACTTTTTGTGTGAAATCAACATACAATACATGGAGTATTAATACTCACTAATTTTCTTCATCAGGTATACATTGAGAGGAATGGAGGATGTGATCACATGAGGTGTAACCAGTGTTATTCTACATTCTGCTACAGATGTGGTGGGCGTTACTACAGTCTTAAATATTTTGGGAGTCACACAAGTCGCTTTAGTCCCTTCGGCTGCAAGTACAAGCTGTATCCAGATAAGCCTGTCAAACGGCGACTGATCCGAGGGTCTGTGTTGGGTAAGTGGATGTAGTGGGTAAGTGGATATGTTGGGTAAGATGTGGTGGGTAAGTGGATGTAGTGGGTAAGTGGGTACATGTATGTGGTGGGTAAGTGGATATAGTGGGTACATGGGTGTGGTCGGTAAGTGGATATGTTGGGTAAGATGTAGTTGGTAAGTGGATGTAGTGGGTAAGTGGATATGTTGGGTAAGATGTAGTGGGTAAGTTGATGTAGTGGGTAAGTGGGTACATGTATGTGGTGGGTAAGTGGATATAGTGGGTACATGGGTGTGGTGGGTAAGTGGATATGTTGGGTAAGATGTAGTGGGTAAGTGGATGTAATGGCAGTTTTTAGACCACCAGCTAGAAGGCACAGATAATCTTTGATATTGCCCTGCATGCATCATACATTGTCCATCCATATTTGCTGTTCTTGGGTGTTGCATTGGATCAATGGTCGGCATGCCAGACTCAAGATTGAAAGGGTGTGGGTTTGAATCCTATCAGCCAGTGTAAACTACCGAGGCATGTATTTTGGCAAGAGACTTTACTCCAATCGCTTCAGCACTAAATAGCCTACTTGTGCTGCTATGCGGTAAAACACTAATCCATACCAGAACTTGGTCGGCAAATCACAGCTGACTTTTTGCGGAAGCATGCTTTTAGTAAAGCCTTTCAAATTTGTGCAAATTATGTCAAACTATCTTCAAATATGGCCTCCCTTACTAAAACTAAAAATGATTCTTTTAAATAACCTTTCAAACACTACTGAGTAATGACATTATAATTTGACCAAGTTAACATCTGTATGTAAAGACCTTTAAGACTTGCCAATCTGTCATCAAATATGGCTACCATTACAAACATTTGGCTAATACTTCGTTTACTAACACTTAATATCTCCTAAATTACAGAATGTGAATAAATCGGACAGAATGGATTGTCAATTTTCTACTAGTAATTCTTCACAACACAAAATGGCCCACCTTTAATACAAATAACTTGCCTTTTAAAAAAATAATATTTTTTTAATATTTTTTTTGAGGGGGTTCAATTACCACTCAACATATTTTCTCTAGATTTTACAGAAAGGCATTCTTTGGTGCCAATGGACTGTCCAAGATGGTCACTGCAACCAAAAGCATATGAAAATCCTTTGCATGACTTTTATTTTTAAAAACATGATGAACAGAATTGAACCAAACTGGGCGGAAAGCATTCTAGAACAGAGGTCTTTCTGTACAATGCAATCTGGATGTCAAGGCAGACTTCTAGAAGATCTTTTTACTTGATGTATAGTCAACTGATGTGGTCTTAAACAAAAGATTTCTTGTAATGCAATGTCTCCATGATTCCAAGTAATAATGTTGCCAGTCTAAAAATCAATATGGATACCACAGCAACCATATTTATGTTTTTGTTGTCATGACAACCATTGTGGAAATCACTGTTCCTGTTTTATGGTTGGTGATACTGACAGGGTTTCTATTTATGGTAGGTAAAAGATTTGTTATGATGTCTAGTTCTTGCTGATCTGCCATCCAATATGGCTATAGTAATTGGCAAAACTTGGCAATCTTGTTCTTAAGGTAAAGCTTTCATAGCTAAACAGAAGAAATGGATGCTCTTGGATACATGGAAATTTCTTTTCAGACAGTAGAACAACAGTACCATTGAAGGCCTTACGTGTGCATATGGTTTTTAAAACAAAAGAGTAAATTTATTGTTCAGTGAACATATAACTTAAATTTATTATATGAATAATGCAAAGTTTGATAAGCTAGAATGGTCCCACATTGCAGATTGATATGGCAATTGATGTATAAATAAATTTAGTACACACGACCGATAGAAAAATTGTGAACATTTTCCGATAAGTAACCCTGTTACATGTTTATTCTTGGTACACATGTCCGATAAAGAACCCTATACAACTGGATTGTTGGGAAATATGTAGTATGTAACCATGAATACTCAAACTCACCTATACGCAAGAGTTGGAATAATACCCTAACGATTCTTTTCATGATTGCTCAAGCATATTGCAGAAACTATATTCAAGCAACTAAGCTTGGTAAGATATTAGGTGCCATTTGAAGTACTCTTGGTTTGTTTGTTTTTATGGTTTAACGCCATTTTTCAGCACAATATAGGCTATACATGGCTGCCAGTATTAATGGTGGAGGAAGAACCCGGAAAGAACCACCGACCCACAAGAAGCTAATGGCAAGCTTTCTCACATAACTACATTAGCCGAATCTTAGACTCGAACCCACACAGACAGAGGTGAGATGGCAGTGATCCGTAACGGACAGCACTTTAGTCCACTCGGCCACTCTGGGCCCCGAAGTATTCTTGGTAAGATATGTGCCATTTGAAGTACTCTTGGTAAGATATGTGCCGTTTGAAGTACTCTTGGTAAGATATTATGTGTCATTTGAAGTACTCTTGGTAAGATATGTACCGTTTGAAGTACTCTTGGTAAGATATGTGCCATTTGAAGTACTCTTGGTAAGATATTATGTGCCATTTGAAGTACTCTTGGTAAGAAATGTACCATTTGAAGTACTCTTGGTAAGAAATGTACTGTTTGAAGTACTTTTGGTAGGATATGTGCCGTTTGAAGTACTCTTGCTTAGATAGTATGTGCCATTTGAAGTACTCTTGGTAAGATATGTGCCATTTGAAGTACTCTTGGTTAGATAGTATATGCTGTTTGAAGTACTCTTGGTAAGATAGTATGTGTCATTTGAAGTACTCTTGGTTAGATAGTATGTGCCATTTTAAGTACTTTTGGTTAGATAGTATGTGCTGTTTGAAGTACTCTTGGTAAGATATGTGCCATTTGAAGTACTCTTGGTTAGATAGTATGTGTCATTTGAAGTACTCTTGGTAAGATATTATGTGCCATTTGAAGTACTCTTGGTTAGATAGTATGTGCTTTTTGAAGTACTATTAGTAAGATATGTGCCGTTTGAAGTACTCTTGTTTTACTCTTGACCATTAACTCACACGCACTGGTGGGAGAGAGAACATAATGATTTCATTCTTGAAAATGGTTACCACATAATTATAAAATTTATTACACCTAGCATTTTGTGGATGAGTATGTCAGAGTATTGCATTCTTTCTTTTTTTTCTTCTCCTTTTTTCTTTTTCAAAGAATGTAATTCCACTTGGTAATTTAGGAGATGATGGGGTAATGCCTGGATAGATGGACGATATCACAGCACCCAAGTGGTCTTTAAAACAAACATGGGATAATAATAAAATTTCAGACACAATCTAATATGTACATTTTTTGTTTGTGACATTACTGAGTGATTTATTGGTGTACAGTCTGGATACTTAAAATAAACCCAGTATAATAGTCATGTTCATTTTCCTTAAATCTTTTTTTTCCGAAAACTTAAAGTACCACCATTCGGGTGGCTTAAGTGATTAGTGTATCTGCCTCATCTGGGTTTGATCCCTGGCCAAGTCATACCAAAGACTTAATAAAAATGGTATTGGCAGCTGGCTTGCTTGCTGCTTAACATTAGGAGGTAAGTGTTAGGACTGGTCAGCCTGGTGTCAGGATAATTTGACTGGGTGGGACATCATGCTACATGTCTCCTGCATGAGGCACTAATTCTAGATATCACTAGAAACTGCCACTGCAGACATTATAAATATACGACTGAAAATTATTTAAAGCTGTGTTAAACATCGAAATCACAAACACTTACACGTAAACTTTAGTACCATATAGTCTATATAACTGTATATATGTTGACGGTATGCCCCATAAGTTAAAGACTTTGTAACAAGTTTATTTTTTTGGGGGGTGGTGGAGAAAATTTATCCTATAAATCCTATCAAATGCTGTGTAATGTCTATTAATGATAATAACTTGTGTATCTAATAATATGGCACTTTTTGTAATTAGCTCATTTGGCCATGTGCAATATACCTTTTTATAATTAGCTCATTTGGCCATGTGCAGTATACCTTTTTATAATTAGCTCATTTGGCCATGTGCAATATACCCTTTTGTAATTACCTCATTTGGCCATGTGCAATATTCATTTTTATAATTACCTCATTTGGCCATGTGCAATATACCCTTTTGTAATTACCTCATTTGGCCATGTGCAATATACCTTTTTGTAATTACCTCATTTGGCCATGTGCAATATTCATTTTTATAATTAGCTCATTTGGCCATGTGCAATATACCCTTTTGTAATTACCTCATTTGGCCATGTGCAATATACCTTTTTATAATTAGCTCATTTGGCCATGTGCAATATACCCTTTTGTAATTACCTCATTTGGCCATGTGCAATATACATTTTTATAATTACCTCATTTGGCCATGTGCAATATATCCTTTTGTAATTACCTCATTTGGCCATGTGCAATATACCTTTTTGTAATTACCTCATTTGGCCATGTGCAATATTCATTTTTATAATTAGCTCATTTGGCCATGTGCAATATACTCTTTTGTAATTACCTCATTTGGCCATGTGCAATATTCATTTTTATAATTAGCTCATTTGGCCATGTGCAATATACCCTTTTGTAATTACCTCATTTGGCCATGTGCAATATACATTTTTATAATTAGCTCATTTGGCCATGTGCAATATACTCTTTTGTAATTACCTCATTTGGCCATGTGCAATATACCCTTTTGTAATTACCTCATTTGGCCATGTGCAATATACCTTTTTGTAATTACCTCATTTGGCCATGTGCAATATACATTTTTATAATTAGCTCATTTGGCCATGTGCAATATACCCTTTTGTAATTACCTCATTTGGCCATGTGCAATATACATTTTTATAATTAGCTCATTTGGCCATGTGCAATATACTCTTTTGTAATTACCTCATTTGGTCATGTGCAATATACCCTTTTGTAATTACCTCATTTGGCCATGTGCAATATACCTTTTTGTAATTACCTCATTTGGCCATGTGCAATATACCCTTTTGTAATTACCTCATTTGGCCATGTGCAATATACATTTTTATAATTAGCTCATTTGGCCATGTGCAATATACATATACATCGTACACTTCATGTAGTAAAAACAAGAATTTTTTAATAGAAACAATATTTGAATTTTCCATCTTTGTATTTCTCTGTAGGGGGAAAAATTCTTGCAGCTGTTGGATTACTAGGTCTTGGAATTGCAGCTGGAGTCATTTTACTTGGCGCTAGTGTAATCATCCTTCCTATCTATGGTGGTGTAAAATATCACAGGAGACGACAGATGAGGAAGCTGATGAAGGAACGGCTTGAACGACGTAGGGAGCTGGAACGACAGATGAATAGTGAGATGGGTAATAAATGTTTTATCCATGGTGGACAAATTCTTTGACAAACTTTTAAAAGAAAGTGGAAAATTTTGTTGGGCAAGACTATTTTTGTTGTTGTCATTGTTGTCCTGTTGTCATTTTCAGACGAAAAAGTATTAAGGAAACAAATCCAACCATTTCTGCAGTACGACAGAAATGTCATATGTGGGCAAGGTAAATAATTCAAGGACTTGGAGGTGGCTGAGTGGTCTAAAGTGCTCTTCATTATGGATCACTACCATCTCACCTATGTCTGTAAGCTTTGAGTCTCAGATTTGACCAATGTGGGTATGTGAGAAAGCTTGCCAGTAGCTTCTCGTGGGTCAGTGGTTCTTTCTGGGGGTTTTCCTCAGGTTCTTCCTCCATGAGTAATACTGACCACCATATATAGCCTATCGTGTGTTTAAATGGTGTTAAACCCCAAAACAGCAACAAGGACTTGGACCTTATTTCATGACTTATGTACCAAACTCTAAAATGTCCAAACTTGGTTCAGTAAAAATTGTTTTTGTTGCTGTTGTTATAGGGTTTAATGCCATTTTTCAGTACAAGATAGGCTATACATGGTGGCAAGTATTAATGGTGGAGGAAGAACTTGGAAAGAACTACCAACCCATGAGAAGCTACAGGTAAGCTTTCACACATATCCACATCTGACACTCAAACCCATGCAGACAGAGGTGAGATGGCAGTAATCTGTAACAGAGATCGTTTTAGACCATTCTGCCACTTGGGGCCACCAATAAAATTGTTGACAATAGGTTATGTTTTAGCATATTTGAGAGATGCAGTCTCTATGAAATACTTGTAATGTGCTTCTATTTGTGATCTATTTTAAAAAATGTGACCGCTCTGATAGCCTGAGCATCCACATTGGATGCAGGAGGTTATGGGTTTGATCCTCGGCCGAGTCATACCAAAGACTTACAACAATGGTACTAACAGCTGCCTCGCTTGGTGCTCAGCATTAAGAAGTTAGTGTTAGGACTGGTCTGCCAGGTGTCAGGATAATGTGATTGGGTGGGACATCATGCTACAGGTCTGCAGCATGATGCCCCACTGCTAGCCATCACTATAAACTGCAGACATTGTAGTGATATTAAAAATCAAAATCATACACATTTCATTTTTGTTATTTTTACAATAATGTTGACTGTAATTAGTTCTATCTTAGGACAAGGAAAATAATTGTTTTTTCCTATGATACAGCTGGCCTTGTTTCATGGCTGTAGACATACAATTTGCCTGTATCACCTGAAAATTTATTCTGCACCCTAAAAAGCAGTATTAAAATATAGAAAATCTGCACAAGATGCAGACATAAGAATATTCACTTGATATTGATCATATGGTATCATTATATTATGTTACGAGCTGTTGAAATGCTGGTACATGAAGTCTGCCATATAGAAGTATCTGGGACATGAAGTTTGCCATATCAAAGTAGCTGGGACATGAAGTCTGTGGTATTGAAATGCTGGGACATGCAGTCTGCCATATTGAAATGCTATATATAACATAATATAGAAGTATCTGGGACATGAAGATTGCCATATCGAAGTATCTTGGACATGAAGTTTGCCATATCGAAGTAGCTGGGACATGCAGTCTGCCATATTGAAATGCTGGGACATGAAGTCTGCTATATATGACATAATATTGAACTAGCTGGGACATGAAGTCTGCCATATTGAAGTTGCTTGGACATGAAGTCTGCCATATTGAAATGCTGGGGCATGCCATATTGAAATGCTAGGACATGAAGTCTGCCATATTGATGCAGATTTGAAGAAGAATTAAGCAGTGAATGATCATATTATATCATAAGATAATAAGCAAGTCTATGAATGATCATATTATATCATAAGATAATAAACAAGTCTATGAATGATCATATTATATCATAAGATAATAAACAAGTCTATTAATGATCATATTATATCATAAGATAATAAACAAGTCTATTAATGATCATATTATATCATAAGATAATAAACAAGTCTATTAATGATCATATTATATCATAAGATAATAAACAAGTCTATTAATGATCATATTATATCATAAGATAATAAACAAGTCTATTAATGATCATATTATATCATAAGATAATAAACAAGTCTATGAATGATCATATTATATCATAAGATAATAAACAAGTCTATTAATGATCATATTATATCATAAGATAATAAACAAGTCTATGAATGATCATATTATATCATAAGATAATAAACAAGTCTATTAATGATCATATTATATCATAAGATAATAAACAAGTCTATTAATGATCATATTATATCATAAGATAATAAACAAGTCTATTAATGATCATATTATATCATAAGATAATAAACAAGTCTATTAATGATCATATTATATCATAAGATAATAAACAAGTCTATGAATGATCATATTATATCATAAGATAATAAACAAGTCTATTAATGATCATATTATATCATAAGATAATAAACAAGTCTATTAATGATCATATTATATCATAAGATAATAAACAAGTCTATTAATGATCATATTATATCATAAGATAATAAACAAGTCTATGAATGATCATATTATATCATAAGATAATAAACAAGTCTATTAATGATCATATTATATCATAAGATAATAAGCAAGTCTATGAATGATCATATTATATCATAAGATAATAAGCAAGTCTATCAATGATCATATTATATCATAAGATAATAAACAAGTCTATGAATGATCATATTATATCATAAGATAATAAACAAGTCTATTAATGATCATATTATATCATAAGATAATAAACAAGTCTATTAATGATCATATTATATCATAAGATAATAAACAAGTCTATTAATGATCATATTATATCATAAGATAATAAACAAGTCTATTAATGATCATATTATATCATAAGATAATAAGCAAGTCTATTAATGATCATATTATATCATAAGATAATAAACAAGTCTATGAATGATCATATTATATCATAAGATAATAAACAAGTCTCAGTATGGAGCAGTGGACCTTTATCTATAACATTACCACATTATATCCAGAATTGCATTATAATGAACTATAATGTAGGGTTAGATTAAGGATAGCTGTATATACAATTTTATTTTCTGGCCTATAAGTCGAAAGTGGAGTATTAGTTGAATTCGCCAATTCAAATTATTTTCCATCCTTTGTCTATGGAAAGTCGATTGGGATTATAAGACGAGGCCAGGTCAATATCTTGGCTTCATATTTTACACTAGTATTTGTATCGTATGATATTCCATATTACCGGCAATCGTGAAATTGCATTACCGATGCTAACAAGTTTGTGATTTTACTTCTAAACAAATCACTGCTATATTCTGTTATCAATCAACATAGCTGAATTTTATTATAATTAAAAGCACATCCATGTTGTAGTTCATTTAAATTTTATTAATTGTAGTTACGAACATTATATAAACTTTCAATGACACAATCCATATTTAAGTCGATTCGGAGTATAAGATGAAGCCACGACTTTTAAGTAAAAAAGTATTGACTTATAGGCCGGAAAATATGGTAATGCTTTTACTATGCAGTTACGAATTATTATTTGGGTAAATTTCATGAAGTTAAGGCATGGAATTTAACCAGCAGCTGTGCGAAGTTTGATGGCATAAAAACATAAGTAATAAAATATGGAGTTGTGACCAGAAAGAGTAATTAATAAGTATTCAGGCTTATTGTGGATATTGTGTCAAGCTTTTTCCTAAATGAGGTGGTTATCCTTGTTCAGGTATGCTGTGGATATTATGTTAGGTTTTAACCAAAAGAGGGGTACATACTTATTCAAACATGTTTTGGGTATTGTGACGAGTTTCGACCACAGAGAGGGATGTGTACATATGCAGTCATGTTGTGGCTATTTGATTGAGTTTTGACCAAAATCTGAGGTCTGGACTTACTTATTCAGGCATGATGTGGATGTTGTATTGAGTTTTGACCAAAATGTGAGGTCCGGACTAGCTTATTCAGGCATGTTGTGGATGTTGTATTGAGTTTTGACCAAAATGTGAGGTGTGAACTAGCTTATTCAGGCATGTTGTGGATGTTATATTGAGTTTTGACCAAAATGTGAGGTGTGAACTAGCTTATTCAGGCATGTTGTGGATGTTATATTGAGTTTTGACCAAAATCTGAGGTGTGGACTTGCTTATTCAGGCATGTTGTGGATGTTATATTGAGTTTTGACCAAAATGTGAGGTCCGGACTTACTTATTCAGGCATGTTGTGGATGTTGTATTGAGTTTTGACCAAAATGTGAGGTGTGAACTAGCTTATTCAGGCATGTTGTGGATGTTATATTGAGTTTTGACCAAAATGTGTAATGTGGACTTACTTATTCAGTCATATTGTGGATGTTGTATTGAATCGTGCTTACACACTCTTGGTTAAGGTGAAACGTTCGGTCCAACAGAATCAAATTTTACTAGTATAAAAGAGTACTGCATAGTGTAAAAGAGTACTGCATAGTGTAAAAGAGTACTGCATAGTGTAAAAGAGTACTGCATATGACTTTAAATCGCCCCATAACAGTTTAATATTTAACCAACCAGGACTAAGCTACATCAGAATCCCGTTATGGTCTTTATTTTCCAGCAAGTTTCAAATGCAGTTCTTATTATGGCTCTGTGGTTAGTAGAAAAGAGTGAGAACATATCAGCTTTGTAAAATTCAAGAAATATTTCTTTCCGAGAAAAATCGTAAAGAAAAAATGTTCTATGTATTAATTGTGTACCGAATTTTAAAAATATAATTCAGTTCATCTTGATTTTGTAAAATGTAAAGTCCAGAATACAATTAACCATAGCATATAATGAAAGAAAAATCAATTTAAGAAAAACAAGCAATGCAAATTAAACATACATAATAATCAGAGAAGTTTCATAAGATGGTCATTGTGTACAATTCATTCTAATTGGTGCTATGATATCTTGAAAGATTAGTATTTCACTGAATGGGTACATTTTAAGAAAGTATATTGTTTGCTTTTAATTTCACTTATTCCTCCCTTTTTTATTACAACAGGTTTCTACCTAAGTTATTTTGCCCCCAAACCTCGGGATGATATCAACCGAGGAGTGATCCTTTCTGGAAGGCTGGATATTAGACCACCTGAGCCTGTGAAAGCTGATGATTCCACAAGTATCCATGTATTTGACACTGAGGAGGAACAGGGGTTTAGAAATGTACAACCGCTAAAGGTCAAGGTCAATGGAAAGTGCAAGGACACTGAAGGTTGTATTACAGTGACCTCTGCAGAAGTGGAACAAGGTGAGGGACCGGAAATTATTCTTCATGTGAAAACATCTTATTCACAAAATAAAAATCCACTAGATTTACCTGATAAAGATGATACAACAAGTATTACGGAAGAAGAGGAACCCAGAGGATCCCAGCTGTCGGACACTGATAGAGACTCTTGCAAAGATAGTGATAATTCTGAAGAGTCTGAAGAAGAAACTTCAAAAATAGACAGCACTTTGGAGAAAAATTCTCCTAATCCAGGCTGTTTTATGAATCTGTTTGGTAAGAAGTTAAATTCTCTCCAGTATAAGAAATCCATAGATAAAGGAATTGTGATGTCTAAGGGAGATCACTCTGACAAGCAGAATCCCATTGACATTCCAGTAGAATTTTTAGAATGCCCTGATATTGTTACAAGTGCTTTAGAAGCAGAATTTAAACACAGCCAAGATGGTCGACTTTACCAGCAGGACCTTGTTATAGATTGTAAAGAAGAAAAAAAGGATGAGAATGATGGAGAAAGTGGTGGGGAGACTGATCTCCCTTGTGTCTTTAGCAACACAGGTGATCCTTATTCAGGTTTAGTAGCTACAGAGACCTGCTCCACATCACTGTAGTGTTAGAGATTTGTAAACACATTTAATGAGGATACCATATTTATCACAGCCACCTGAAAACAGCATAGATCCAGATCGGCTAGTGCATTATGGGTACTTGTGGTATCTGCTAGTGTATAATGGGTACTTGTGATATCTGCATAAAATCATCAGCATATATCAGTTGAACCTAATATTTATTGTCATTGCACGTTCCAAATTCCAAACTTTTAATTATGTTTTCCAGCTTTACAGTAGCAGTTTTTGATTTCTTAGTACACCTTACTGAAAACTGGTCAAACTTACAGTGAAGAAAATCAACTGCCTTACTGAGATGTACTCATCAGGGTTGGCAGGTTGTCATAATATCATAGCTGATCAGGGTTGGCAGGTTGTCATAATATCATAGCTGATCAGGGTTGGCAGGTTGGCATAATATCATAGCTGATCAGGGTTGGCTCTGTTACAGTTGGGTCTGTGATAGGTATCAATAAATGTGTTGGTTTTTGATATTATGGTTGGGTTTCCTAATATGAGAAATACTGCTGTACAATTCTAATAAGACTACTTTGTTGCTTAGTGTGTGATTGAATGCAGTGCAGTTGAAAATGTTTATTACCTTTGGGGGTAAGTATTTTTCAATATATATTTGAAGTTACCATGGTAAGTTTTTCATGTTTTGGATCATATTAATAGAGTATTCTTACTTGGTATGTTACTTAGTAAATTCAAGACTGTAGTTTTCTTTCTTTTTACATTATATTCATAATGTGATGCCACTTAAACAGTCTTCACAGAATGTCGGAGTGCAATTGTCTTAGATAAATCACAGGACAGGTGACTTGTTAATCAGAATATTCTCCTATAGAAAACATTTTGCATTTCTTAGAAAGCATCATTTGGATTTTTTAATTTTAATGTCTTGTAATTTAGGGTGGGTTAAGTAATTTGCAAGACAGCAATGTAGATTAGGCCCACTTGTACATATCCATGTGTAACATAGAGGTATATTAAGACTACTTTTTTATGTGACCAAACATTATTTAAGATCTTAGCTTTTTTCTGAGGTTAGCGATGGGCATTGAATGGACATGCAAATAAATACCATTACGAACACATGTACCAATATGTTTATTATTTTGCTATACATGCCATAGTTATTCTTATTGAAATGACCTGCCATATGACCAAGTGCATTTATCGTGTCTCTGAACCATGTGATATGGCTCCATTCACCAACAATTGTTTTTTGGTATTCTAATTTGATTTCAATCATATTTGGAACATTGGTTTATACTATCAAAATTTTGGACAAGTCTAATAATGGGGAAGATCTGTGTCTAACATTGAGTTCATGAATCTGATTGGTTAAGTTTTTTTTATAACTCTTTATACTGTATTTCTAATCAGAACTTGATCAAACCTGGAATGCATGTTTTTGATGAAATGGTCTCAAATGAGCTCAGAAATTACCAAGCTCATTGCTAACATGTGAGTTGATCATACCTCTGATTGACTGAGTTATTCCTGTAAATTCCTGTCCATCAGATCACTCAGGTGGCATAGTGGTTTGAGTGCCTGCCTTGGATGCGGGAGGTAACGGGTTAAATCCCTGGCCAAGTCATACCAAAGACTTACAAAATAGAACTAACAGCTGCCTTGCTTGGTGCTCAGCATTAAGAGGTTATTGTTAGGACTGGTCAGTCTGGTGTAAGGATAATGTGACTGGGTGGGACATGATGCTACCTGTCTGTGACATGATGCCTCGGTGCGAGGCATCACTATAAACTGCCACACTAGTAATACGACTGAATTTTTAAACAAATCTATGTTAAAAATCCAAATAACACGCACTCTTGTAAATTTCTTTTTTTTCACTTCAAACATTTTTCTTTGACACTATGTAATGAATTTATGCGATTGTAATTGTTCTATTGCAAAAAGTAAGAATTGCTAACAGCAGCTTCTTGCCATTACTTCTACCAGTGAGCATTTTTGTGACCTTGAAAATAGTATTATCTTATCTCATTAGGAAGGTGCACCCTGCCATATTGGATGGTGAAGGGAGAGCACTGAGTCTGAATTTCAGTGTTGTAATCATGTGTATGCCCTAAAGTTTCATTACTGTCATTTCGTTTCTCCGTGTGATTAATGACACATTTATAGCTTTTTGTTTTTGATCTTTTTTTGAATACTGAACTATATTTCTTGTAATAACATTTTTGAAAGTGTACCTTACATTTTGTCTGCTTTTTTAATATTTTTTGTGTATTACATAGATTATAATCAAATGAGGGGGAGTATCCTGCTTTGCTTTAAGTATAGGGTTTACCGATGAAACGCTGGGATAGCCTGCCCTGTAAATTTGACGAAAACTGAGGACTGCATTTGTAAACAAAAAAGTACAGAATGGTGTATCATAAAATAAAATAAAAATTCTTTCTTTTTGAGTGCTGAGCCGATTGGAGTAAAGTGCCTTGTCTAAGGTCACATCATGGTAGTTATCTCCAGCTGATCTGATGTTAGGATTTAAACCCATGCTCTTTTAATCACATGTAAGTCAATCTAATCACAGTGGTTCCTGATTTATCTTGAAGCTTGTATTAGCTTATTACAGTTGGAAGCACAATATATCTGATTCACCTAATATATATTTATACTACAATTTCAGATTTTTAATTGCTTTAATGCATTTTGTATTTTAGCAGTAAAGTTTATATGCATACATGCACACACAAAGAATAATCAATTTTGTACGTCTTTCCACTAGAAATAGTTTTGCTGGGTAATGATAAACATTTTGTCGACATCTTGAAAGCAAATTAACATATAGGTGTATGCATATACAAGGAACAGACTTTTTACAAGATAACAAACATTTGCATATTTTCAAATTCATGTAGATCCATTTTGGTTGGATTCAATTTTATTTGGTCTGGTATAATTTAGTTTCATTTGGTCTGGTTTGGTTAAGTGTTTTATGGTAAAGCAGCACAAAAGGTTTTAATGTGTTGAATAAGTCTGAGTTAAGTGCCTTACAGAGGAACGCACCAATTCTGGACTTAGCGAATTTATTATAAACATTTTTTACAGTGAGAAAGCCTTATTCTAAATTGACAAAATTATGTAAAATCAAAATTATGAATGGAACATACTTTTGAACAAGAGTTTCCTATGTAAAGACTGTTGGGACAAAAGTAATAAGCACTAATTTTGTAGACTGGTACACAGATAGCAGTTTCTCCATCTAAAAAATCGTGTGCATAACAAGAAACCAGTCAGATTGTAATTGGATAGAAAATGCAGGAAATGTATGAGGACTAATGGTAATTATTATTAAGGTCAAAATATGTAAGTATTTGGTGGAATGGATTCATCATTTATTTTCATTGGACCTCCCATTGTTTGTGAATGTGTCATTGTAAGAATAGGCTCATGATAAGATCCAATATGATCACATTAAATATTATTACTGTTAACAGTATGATCATGTCAAAGTTTGTTATTACTGTTAACAGTATGATCATGTCAAAGTTTGTTATTACTGTTAACAGTAGGATTATGTCAAAGTTTTTGTTAACAGTATGATCATGTCAAAGTTTGTTACCATTACAAGTATGACCATGGCAAAGTGTGTTACTATCAACATTATGATCATGTCAAAGTTTGTTATTGTTAACAGTATGATCATGTCAATGTTTATTATTGTTAACAGTATGATCATGTCAAAGTTAATGTTGACAGTATGATCATGTTAAAGTTTATCACTGTTAATAGTATGATCATGTCAGAGTTACTGTTAATAGTATGATCATGTCAAGTTTATTACTGTTAATAGTATGATCATGTCAGAGTGACTGTTAATAGTATGATCATGTTAAAGTTTATCACTGTTAGTAGTATGATCATGGAAAAGTTACTCTTAATAGTATGATCATGGAAAAGTTACTCTTAATAGTATGATCATGGCAAGTTTATTACTGTTAACAATATGATCATGGCAAAATTTGCAAGTGTTAATGATACGATGATGACAAAGTTTGTTATTGTTAACAGTATGATCATGGCAATGTTTGCTTTTGTTAACAGTATGATCATGTCAAAGTTCATTACCATTAACAAGTATGACTATGGCAAAGTGTGTTACCGTAAACAGTATGATCATGTCAAAGTTTGTTTCCACTAACAGTATGATCATGTCAAAGTTTGTTATTCTTAACACTATGATCATGTCAAAGTTACTATTAACAGTATGATCATGTCAGAGTTTGTTATTGTTCACAGTATGATCATGTCAAAGTTACTATTAACAGTATGATCATGTCAATGTTTGTTATTCTTAACAGTATGATCATGTCAAATTGTGTTATTCTGAACAGTATGATCATTTCAACGTTTGTTATTGTTGACAGTATGATCATGTCAAAGTTACTACCTACAGTATGATCATGTCAAAGTTAATGTTAACAGTATGATCATGTCAAAGTTTATTATTGTTAACAGTATGATCATATCAAAGGTTTTTACTGTTAACAGTATAAACATAAAGTGTGTTGCTGTTAACAGTATGATCATATCAGAGTTATAGTTAACAGGATGATCATGTCAATGTTTGATTTTGTTAAAAGTATGATCATGTCAAATTTTGTTACCATTACAAGTATGACCATGGCAAAATGTGTTACTGTTAATAGTATGATCATGTCAAAGGTTTTTACTGTTAACTGTATGATCATGTCAAAGGTTTTTACTGTTATCAGTATGATCATGTCAAAGGTTTTTACTGTTAACAGTATAATCATATCAAAGTTTTTTACCATTACAAGTATGACCATAGCAAAGTGTGTTACTGTTAACAGTATGACCATGGCAAAGTGTGTTACTGTTAACAGTATGACCATGGCAAAGTGTGTTACTGTTAACAGTATGATCATGGCAAAGTTTGTTACTGTTAACAGTATGACCTTGGCAAAGTGTGTTACTGTTAACAGTATGACCATGGTAAAGTGTGTTACTGTTAACAGTATGACCTTGGCAAAGTGTGTTACTGTTAACAGTATGATCATGTCAAAGTTTATTATTGTTAACAGTATAATCATATCAAAGTTTATTATTGTTAACAGTATAATCATATAAAAAATTAATTACTGTTAACAATAAAAGTATTTCAAAGTTTTGTACTGTTAACATCATGATAATGTAAAAGTTTGTTACTGTTAGCAAATGCGTTGTGTGTTATTTATACCTAGATTCTTGAAAGTTGTGCTTAGATTTTTTTTAAGTATGTTCCAAGGATAGGACTTAAACCTGCATTCTTCTATTTACAACTTTAACATGCTTACAACTGAGCCAGCGTGCTTCATCTTGCTGATGGTGTAATTGTAATTTCTGTCATGTGTCATGACTCGTGTTATGAATTGGGATATTGAAAGTTGTGTGATGTGTCTCGATCCATCCTGTGGATGGTACATAGGAATTAGTGTATGCATCAAGATCCTTTGGAATTTTGCAATATATGTCTTGATCCATGCAGTTGATGGTTTACTGGAATTTGTGATATGTTTCATGATTCATCTTGTAGATGGGGCATTGGAATTTGTGGTATGAGTCATGACCCATCCTGTAGATGGTACTTTTGAATTTTTTATGTATTAAAGTTTTCTGAGAGTTTGGCAGTGTTAGTTATCAATCACTTCAAACACATCTCTAGTTAACATTTTTGTGTTGCAGGTGAAAAGTGAAAGTAAAAATGTACCGTAAGAAAAAAATATTTCCTGAAATTATGTACATTATTTCAGCTAAAGAAGCAAGCCCATTCTGTTAGATGGGAACTCGTCTTTGTAGAGAGAGTTTGTGAATATGAATTACCAAAACATTTCGATTATGATTTTAGTTTTCCATGTTGTAAATGATTTGTCTGTTTAATAGATTAACATAACATCCAAGACATGGAGAAAAAGAGCTATTTAAATGTATCTTACACAGTAGTTATCTGCTGTGTGTTACTAGTTGTTACCTCATTAATGTGTAATTCAGTGAGTGTATCACTAAAGTATGCAACCATTGGTTCACCTCGCGAGATTATGCAGCTAGTGGTTCAGGTCAATAGAGAGATGCTACCAGTTGGTCAGATCCTTTATATTTACAGCAAATGGTTCAGGTCATAAGACTACAGCCAGTGCCTCGGGTCATAAGACTACAGCCAGTAGATCAGGTAAATAGATGCAATCAGTTTGTCAGATCCTGTGTGTATGCAGCCAGTGACTCAGGTCATGAGACTATACAGCTTGTGACTCAGGTCATGAGACTGTACAGCCAGTGACTCACATGAGACTGTACAACCAGTGGCTCAGGTCATAAGAATAGCTGTAGAGACTCAGGTCATGAGACAAAAGAGACAGTGACTCATGCCATGAGACTACAGCCAGTGGTTCAGATCATGAGAGACTGTACAGCAGTTACTCAAGTCACGAGACTATGGAGCCAGTGGTTCAGATCCTGTGAGTATATAACCAATCATTCAGATCATTTATTGTACCCATTAATTCAGCAGAAAAGACATCAGTATGTTGGAATGTAATAATGATTGGAGACAAGGTCTCTCTAATTAGATACATATATGCTCTCAGTGTTGCAGTTTCATTACAGTCCCCAGCCTGACCCACCCACCCCTCCCTTTCCTCATGCTGGTATCCTGATGGATAATTATTTTACAGGGATAGTGTGATACTGTCCATCCCATTCTATGTACAGACAAGATATACATGGGGCCAGGAGTGGTCTAAAGCACTCTCCGTTATGGATCACTTCCATCTCACCTCTGTCTGCGTGGGTTCGAGTCTAAGATTCGGCTAATGTAGATATGTGAGAAAGCTTACCAGTAGCTTCTCATGGGTCAGTGGTTCATTCCTGGGATTTTCCTAGGTTCTTTCTCCACCATTAATACTGGCCACTATTAATAGCCTATTGTGTGCTGAAAATTGGTGTGAAATCCTACAACAACAACAACAACAACAACAAGATTTACAGATGTGTACACATACAGGTGTACAGAGAGACATACAGATGTACATGCAAAAAAACAGACAGACAGATGTAATATCCTTGTACACCTTCGCCATTTTTAAAAAAAAAATATATTTATTCTGGCTATATCAATAATTTTGGCAAATGAAATTTTGTATGGATCTGTTTAGAGGCAAATTTTAAATATTAAGTTTAGAGAGAAAAAAAATGCTTTAATATTTCTCAGTAAGAAAACTAACTTCAGGTTTGTTTCCTACATCTTTTGTTCCTGCAGACATCATGAATTTTATTTTAAGATAGTTCAAATACAAGATGCATTTATTTAATTTGCTTACTAACTATTAACTTGGTTTTTAACACATGCTGACTGGTTGAATGTTAAAGTTAGTTACATAGATAAATAAAGCTTAAAGTCAATGTGTATGTGTACATACATATCCATTCGCATGCATGTATGCATGTCTGTGTGTGCATTTTGTTGCTATGTCAATCAGCACAATCAGGGCTATATACTGCCAAATAAGTTGAAATATTCCTAAATGGGCAAAAAATCCTAAACTCCTTAAAAAGACATGTTTTAATAGTGACTACCAATACACAAAAAGTCCTAGACTTTGTCAGTTGCAGAACACATCCAAAGGTAACAAAGATTGCCTCAATTAGGAGACTCTTAAAAGATGCTGATGAGTGCATTTGGCCTATTCTACACAGTTTAGCTGCAGAGAGATTGATAAAGCTGTGGAGAGTTTGATAATGCTGCAGTGTATTACGTCATGTATTTAGCATTTAATTAGAAACATAACGGAATGTTGTTCTCTTTGGATAAACTGACTCTTTATGCTTGTGTAATATTATTTGTAGCATTTTAAAAAGGGTATTTTATTTTTTATTTTTTATTTTTTATTTTTGCTTGTTTAACGTAACAGAAATGTATTTTCAATAAACCATTATGTCATCATGTTGTATTTTGTATACTTTAATACCGGATGTAGATCTGGTATGGGTAACCAGTTGTATGCCCATATATGGTGTGTTATTTTTTATGTTTGAATGTACTGTGTTGTGTTGTAGTGGTAGAGTGTACAGTGTTGTTTTTATGTTGAAATATACTGTGCTGTGTTGTGGGGGTGGAGTTACTGTGTTGTTTTTATGTTGGAATATACTGTGTTGTATTGTGGTAGAGTGTACAGTGTTGTTTTATGTTGGAGTGTACTGTGTTGAGATAGATTATTATGTTAATATATTGGAGTGAATTATGTTGGGCTTTTTATATTGGAGTGTACTGTGTTGTGTTATGTTACTCCATATTATATATGAAATATACTGTGTTGTGTTGTGTTGGTAGAGTGTACTGTGTTGTTTTATGTTGGAGTGTACTTTGTTGTGGTGTTGTGTTATAGTTTACTGTATTATGTTATTATTTTGGAATGAATTATGTTGGTTTGGAGTGTATTGTGTTGTGCTATGTTAGAGTATATGTCAGAGTAGTCTGTGATGTGTTGGAAGATACTGTGTTTTGTTGTTATTTTCAAGTATACTGTATTGTGCTAAAATGTTATAGTGTTCTGTATTGTATTGCTAAGTTGGAGTCTACTGTGTTGTTTTTGATGGTGGTGGTATGTGGTGTTTTATTGTTATGTTGGAGTATACTATTTTGTGTTGGTATGTTAGAGTGCACTATGTTTTGTTGTTATGTGCAGTGTGTTCTGTGTTGTTTTTAATGGTGGAGTATGCTGTGTTGTTGTGTTATGTGCAGTGTGTACTGTGCTGTTTTTAATGGTGGAGTATGCTGTGTTGTGTTGTTATGTTGGAGTGTACTGTATTGTGTTTTGTTGGAGTGTACTATGTTATGTTGTAGTTTACTGTGCTCTTTTTGTTGTGGAATATACTGTGTCGTGTTATTATGATAGTCTAGAGTATATTGCATTGTGTAATGTGAGTGTGTTATTATGATAGTCTAGAGTATATTGCATTGTGTAATGTTAGTGTGTTATTATGATAGTCTAGAGTATATTGCATTGTGTAATGTTAGTGTGTACTGTGTTGAGTCGTTATGTTGGAGTATACATTGTTGGTATAATGTTAGTATTTTGTGTTGTCATCACCTTAGGTTCTGAATTTCGGTGTGTTTGTCTGGTTTTTGTTTGTCCAAATGACAAACAGCTTGTAATGTACACATACACTGGTGAGTATAATACCATCTTGTAAAAAGCTTGTATAATATATCTGACTCAGAAGCCAACAACTTATGTATGGATGTATCTTGGTGTGTACAACATCATCTGACAAAAAGTAGGCCACGGTGACCTACGTTTTGTGAATAATTTACTTGGTTAGGTTTTGCGTTCGAGTTAATTTCTAAAGAATTATTGATCATGTGCAACTATTTGTGTCAATGAGAATGGTGATGCAAACGACATGTTGCCAAAATTGGGTCACTGTGATCGACATTTCACACTTAAGCAACTTTATGCTACATTTTTCATTCAGGAGAATTCTCTGTGATTTTCAAACACACATTAATTCAACGTGGTATACATTTCCTTCAAAATCACAAACTTGTACATAGCCAGGACCACATATAAACTGTTACATCAGAGGGAGCACTTGTTAGTGATGTATCTTCGAAAAATTATTAAAGGGATGAAGTTTGACTCTGAGAAGATGGAGAGGGTTAAAAATTTGATTAGGCTTTTTTAAAAATTTGTGCTGGGAATAATTGACAAGGAATAGTCTTTTTTTTTTATCCTAAGTTGTTTTCTTTTCTTTATCAATTATGTTTATTTTCAGGATAATTAATCTTGAAATATAACTAATAAGCAGTAGTTCAGATTGTTTCAATATCCGTTAAAGACGTTGTTTATAAACCATTGTTTTTGCATTAGAATTTGGTTTCATTCTAGTCTTGTTCTTGATTCAGAAGGTTCTGTTCATTTCTTTAGATAAATAACATCAGAACTTGCACTGTTTTCATTTTTATAAAATTACTATACAAGTTAAATATTCGTGCTCTGATTTAAGTGCAAATAAACATTAAATATCTGCTGTTTTAGCAAACCTCTGTGTATTGGGAATATTAAGTTTACTAATAACTTTGAATCTCACTTCTCATAAAACCCTTTTACAATTTGTAAGCATTTAGTTCACGCACAGCGTATGCATTAACTGAGTTCCCCTGTTAACTTTGTTCACAAATGCTTTAAAGTTAGTTCCCTTGCTAACCTGGATCACGCATGCCTTGAACTTAATTCCCTTGGTAACATTTATCACATTTGCACAAAATTCGGTTTCTTGTTAACTTTGATCACATTTGCTTTAAAGTTAGTTTGCTTGCTCACCTTGTTTAAATTAGGTTAAACTTTGTTAACGTTGATCACATTTTCTTTAAAGTTAGTTTTGCAGTCGAAAGTTCCAAGCAGTGCTAATTGAGCCAATCTAAACACTAACTTAGCAAATCACATCAATAATTGAGCCAGTCCCAAGACTGAGTCAGTCCCAATGCTAATTGAACCAGTCACAATAATTGTACCAATCAGAGCACAATTAACACAATTAATTAGCAATAATCAGATTTGATTGCATCCAAACTAATTCTAAACAAATCATTATTATATTTCTTATATTTTCATATAGATTTGCTAGCCAGTGAAGACTGTTGCTTACATTCAATGACGCTTAATGAAACGGAATCGCTGATCTTTGTCACCTCGTAGCAATAAATACGTTGTGAATGAAGATTTTTTTTTCTTCAAGGTAGTGTTCGTTTTGGGTACATTCTTACTTCCAGAGAAACGGAATGTGTATACATTTTGGCCTGAAAATGTGACACTTTTTCCGTATTTAAAATGGAATATTTAACAACACTTTCAAAATACAGGTGGTCTTCACATCTGTTATTATTCTTTTAGTATTAATAACTTATTAGTTTAAAATATTAGTCTCATGTTTGAGGAGTAGAACAAATGATTCTTTGTCATTGGTTCTGTTTCTTTCTCAGGGGTTTAATGCTATGTTCCAACACATGGCAGTCAGTATATTTTAAAGAGTACAAAATAAAAGCAAACCCTAGGGAAGCTACATACAAGCCTTCTCACATACCCACGTTGATTGTACCGAGGCGGCTTTATTGCGAACATACATATGTGATACGTACGAGTGATCGGCAAAAGTAAGCGCCTTAGTCAACTAGGCCACCCGACGCCCCTTCATTACGTTCTTTAAATTGTAACCCATGCCATCGCATGTAAATAATTAAATCACGTGTACTCCGGAACAGGCCACACTGGAGCAAATGTATTGATATTTCTAACACACACACACATGTGTGTGTGTGTGTGTGTGTGTGTAGATGTTGTCATCTTTTTAAGATATTGTTGCTCAAATTGAGTGTCTTTTATTTTTTCGTTTGCCGAGACGTGATCACAAGTGACAAATATTATCTGGGTTATGTATGAAGAAGAATTAAAGCAAAAGCAGAGAATCACGTGTTTATATAGGTTAGCCGCATTATATTGTATCATGACAACAAGGGACCAGGTGTTATTCGTCAAGGTTTGGAAAGGCTTCTTTGCAATATTAATTGAAGCCATTTCGTGCAACATTACCTATACAGCTTTGATTTAGCTGTTACAATGAAGCGATAAGCTATTGTATTACTCCAATTATCGGCACATATTAAAAAGCACACACACACACACACACACATATATATATATATATATATATATATATATATATATATATATATATATATATATATATATATATATATATATATATATATGCTCTCAATAAATGTCATCCGTTCTTTCTTAATATGAGTGTTTCCTAGCACCAGACCCAGGAGAAGGCGCTAACATTGTATGTTAAGGCCGTGGTGTATATGCGCGGATATATAAGTCGTGTTGTGTATGCACGGATATAAATGCCGTGGTGTGTATAAAGACTGATGTTTAATAGGTACACAGACAGATAGATAGATAGATAGATAAATAGATAGATAGATAGATAGATAGATAGATAGATAGATAGATAGATAGATAGATAAGCGGTATACCGGTATAAAGTGCACAGGTATAGAAGCCGTGATGGCTATATAGACAGTGATGTGTACAAGGTGTTGGATATAAAGGCCGTGATGTGTACCAGGCGAACGGGTATACATGCCATCATGTGTATAATGTGATTGAACATATATGCCGTAATGTGTACAGCGTGAATGGGCATATATGCAGTGATGTATACAATATGACTGCCGTAATGTGTACAAGGTAAATGGGTATATATGCCGTGATGTGTACAATATGATATGTCGTAATGTGTACAAGATGAATGGGCATATATGCCGTCATGTGTACAAGGTGAATGGGCATATATGCAGTGATGTGTACAATATGATATGCCGTAATGTGTATAAGGTAATGGGCATATATGCAGTGATGTGTACATTATGATAGGGTGTGATGAGTACAAGATGAATGGGCATATAGGCCGTGATGTATGCAAGATAAATGAGCATATATGCCGTGATGTATATAATGCGAATATATATAATATAGCCTGTGAAGATGTGTACAAGAGGCAGGGATAAATAAATTGTTATAACCTTGACCGTGTTCCGCGTTATTCACATCTAATTCAAGAAATGTATCATTAGCATTTTTTTAAAAATCTTTTTTTGATATGCATTTTTCTCGTATTGGACAAGCGTAGAGTTTTGTAAACAGACAAGATTCTTGTACACAGGGAAAATAATTTTGTTATGTTTCTTATATTTAAAACTTTCTTTTAACTCGTATTTACTTATTAATCTATATGGGGTTTAGAAAATGCCATGTTTTAACACATGGCTACTTTGACAATAATAAAAAACAGCCATTGTTTATAAGTATACTAATTGCTGTTACTCACAAAACCCTTAAAGTTTTTTTGTTTTAAAAATGACTTGAATTCGTGTTTATAGTGAATCATTTCAGTAATCTAGATGCAATAATTTACCTTTTCAACGAGCTATGAGATTTATGAGTAAAATATGGACAAGTTAAGAGACATTTAATGTACATATTACATCTCGTCAGACATTGTTTAAATATGCAGCATTACTAAAAGTAAACACATTAACATATATTTATATCGGTATTTAATTTCCCCTTTCTCGTGAGTGATTACGTTAGTCAAGTTTTTTAATCTATCGTTTTCCTGTTCTTTTGTATGTAGCTAATCAGGATACATATACCTTTTATTGATAAGGATAGCCTATCACGCAATTCACTGCATTTATAGTTTGTTTTTCAAACTCTGACGGAAATATAGATCCTGTCAATTTAATTCAGCTATTATGCCTTGCGATAATTTAACCATTACATTGTGCCTTTCATAACAAATTTGCTACTGGGAATTAGTAAATGCTTTGTACATCGGGGAGTTCCCAGTTAAAAATACAATAGCTTTGAATATATGGCCTCATATAAAGATCAATTTACAAGACACGGCAAGCTAATGATATGTTCAATCATATACGGGTGGGGGAGTTATTAAAAAAAATATTTCATATTTAAGTCGCATGCCAGTCTCTCTCTCTCTCTCTCTCTCTCTCTCTCTCTCTCTCTCTCTCTCTCTCTCTCTCTCTCTCTCTCTCTCTCTCTCTCAGAATGATGGTCTGTCAGTCGAGTTCACAATACAATTATGCACCAGGTTGCACTGTATTTATCTAATGTATGAATTTGTTTAAACATATGTTGTTGTCCCAATAAGATACAACAGTATGAGACACAATTTTTAACACTTCTATTATCCATCTCCCTTCGCGATAATATACTGTATTTTAATATTATACCAGTAACTGATAATTAAAAATGATCAGAGAGAGAGAGAGAGAGAGAGAGAGAGAGAGAGAGAGAGAGAGAGAGAGTTTATGGACAAAATGGCAGCGTTCACAACTCGAATAAGTTAATGAATCGTCCAGTATGCATACATGCTGTATAATTGTATAGCTTTTATTTTCATTACTTTTTTCTCCAATAATAAAATCTAATATATCACCTGGATATGGTACTGAGAGTAACTTTCTGTGCAATTTAGTCCCTGACTGACGAGTCCTCAGACAGAACACGACTAAATTAAAGGTGGTTTCTATATAGTTACAAGAATAAAGAGGGGAGTCAACAAGCTGAAGGTAGTAAAGTTAGCTTACATCAAAGGTCTCAAACACGGGGCACGCCAATCCGTATCACGTGGCCTGTGGCGTAGCGAGGATATTTGACGCCCAGGTCAAAACACCCAAATTTGCGGCGCCCAGGGCAAAACTCCCAAATTTGCGCCCCCGACTGACCCTGTTGCGCAGTTATGTTGATGCTTTGGGCCGATTTGTGCCCCATTTGGCGCCTCTAGCCACCGACGCCAGGGGGGAATGCCCCCCCCCCCCCCCGGTCGCTACACCACTGCCTGTGGCCCGCCAAATATGATTGGCGTCACAAGGTCTCACGAAGGATACAGTTGGTGAAAATGCCCTCATTTGTCCCTCAGGGGCCAATGATTTACATGATTTAATACTCTAGTATGGATAATATCTGACGTTTGATGACTGGACTTTATTTATCAGTTGTATGTATTTATTCCAGTCGATTTATCACCATGATTGAATTTAGATTTTCATGCACAGTTCACTTTCCTCATGGTTAGTCATTATTCATAATTGAGAATCAATACACGGTGTGTCAGGTGGGAGAAATGTAACAGTTGTGGACGGAATACACAGATATGAGAGTTCCAATAATTTGGTTGTAAATATACCGTTTGCAGCATAAGTATCTTTTGGTGTTAGTAAAAGGACTGTACAGTTAGTTCCTGTTACCAGAGCGTCGAATTCGTTGTGATAGCTTTGCTAGAAATCCAGACACGAATCTTATAGGCCGCTTGGAGAATCGACTTGCTATGGTCATTAAACTCTGTATCAATTGTCAGTGTAAAATAGTTATAACGCTACTTGGATTGGTCGGATCAAGCAAGGTTTTGGTAGTAGAAATACATTTTTGGCTACCGTTTGTTATTACATTTCGTATATTATATCTTGACATAACATCGCGTAAGTTTAAACCGATATAGCTTCTCAGGAAATCAACGTTATAGTCGTCTATAAGAATAATATCCAAACATGTAACTAATAATAACAACAAACAGGAGAAATTCAAGATCACCCTCTCCAACAAGTTCCAGGTTCTAGAAGAGCTGCTTGAAGAAGAGACCATAGAAGATAGATGGAAAAGAGTGAAAGAGGCACTCACATCAACATGCCAAGAAGTACTGGGCCCCAAAACATACACGCACAAAGAATGGATTTCAACAGAGACGCTGAGGAAGATTCAAGAAAGAAGAGAGAAGAAGACTGCCATAAACAACAGTAGGACAAGAACAGCAGAAGCAAAAGCAAACGACGAGTACGCGGAAGCTAACAGAAGCGTCAAGCGCAGCATCAAGAAAGATAAGAAGAGCTACGTAGAGATGCTGGCAACAGAAGCAGAAGAAGCAGCTCACCATGGCAACACCAGAGACCTGTATGCCACCATCAAGAAACTTTCAGGAAAGTTTGCCAAGCCAGAAAGACCAGTCAAGGACAGGAATGGAAGAGCGATCCCAGACGAGGAAGGACAGAAGAACAGATGGGTTGAGCATTTCCAGGAACTGCTAAATAGACCAGCGCCTGCAAACCCACCAGACGTACCGCCAGCGGAAAGTGACCTGCCAATAGAGTGCGGTGCGCCGACCAAAGAGGAGATTCGCAGCGCCATCAAGCAATTGAAGAGCGGCAAGTCTGCAGGACCCGACAGCATTCCGGCAGAGGCGCTGAAGGCGGACGTGGAAACCAGTGTGGAGCTCCTCTACCCGCTCTTCGGCACGATATGGGAAGACGAAGAAGTACCAGCAGACTGGAGAGAAGGCTACCTCGTCAAACTACCTAAGAAAGGTGACCTCAGTGACTGCTCCAACTACAGGGGGATTACGCTGTTGTCCATCCCGGGGAAGGTGTTTAACCGCATCTTACTGAACAGGATGAAAGAGGCAGTTGACCCGCATCTCCGTGACCAACAAGCTGGCTTCCGAAAGGAAAGGTCATGCACGGACCAGATAGCGACACTGCGCATCATCTTGGAACAGTCTCTGGAGTGGAATTCGCCACTCTACGTGAATTTTCTCGACTATGAGAAAGCGTTCGACAGCGTTGACAGGCAGACCCTCTGGAAACTACTAAGGCACTATGGAGTCCCGGAAAAGATCACCAACATCATCAGGAAGTCCTACGAAAGAATGACTTGTAGGATCATCCACGGCAGGCAATTCACTGATGCCTTTGCAGTAAACACAGGGGTGAGACAAGGATGCCTTCTATCACCATTCCTCTTCCTGCTGGCCATCGACTGGGTCATGAAGACATCGACAGACCAAAAAAGAAACGGCATCCAGTGGACGCTGTGGAAACACCTGGACGACCTAGATTTCGCTGATGACCTGGCTCTCCTCTCGCATACCCAACAACAGATGCAGGAAAAGACTAGCATTGTTGCGGACAACTCAGCCAGCCTGGGCCTCCACATCAACAGAGGAAAGAGCAAGGTTTTCAAGACAAATGCATCCAGCAATACACCCATCACAGTGGAAGGCGATGCGCTGGAGGAGGTGGATAGCTTCACCTACCTTGGCAGCATCCTGGACAAGCAGGGAGGAACGGATGCAGACGTTAAGACACGCATCGGCAAAGCAAGGGCAGCTTTCCATCAGCTGAAGAACATATGGATATCAAGGCAGCTTAACATCACCACCAAGATCAGGGTCTTCAACACCATCGTGAAGCCGATATTGCTGTACGGAGCAGAGACCTGGAGAACCACCGCTACCACCATGAAGAAAATCCAGGTCTTCATCAACACCTGCCTCAGGAAGATCCTAAAGATCCGCTGGCCAGAAAGAATCAACAACGACGAACTGTGGCAGAGAACGAAGCAACAGCCCGTTGAGGATGACATAATTCATAGACGCTGGCGATGGATTGGCCACACCCTCCGCAAACCTGCTCCCAACATCACCAGGCAAGCCCTCACATGGAACCCTCAAGGAAAGAGGAAGAGAGGAAGACCCAGAAACACCTGGCGCCGTGATTTGGATGCAGACGCAAAGAAGATGGGCAAGACGTGGGGACAGCTGGAGAGACTCGCCCAGAACCGAGACGCCTGGAGGGAGCTGGTTGGCGGCCTATGTCCCAAACGGGGCCACAGGCGGAGATGAGAGATGAGATGATGTAACTAATGATATCAACTAAGATTTCAGAACTTTCTAAGAAATTTGTATGAGAGTAAATTGATCTATACCATGGCTACATTACGTGAGGGTAACGTAATTTTCATCCGCATAAGTTCATTGTCATGACAGCTTAAGTTCGAGTTATTTCGACCATTGATAATTAGTTTATCAGGAGTATATAACAGAATGCGGCCTCCATGACAGTTTCTGTATTTCGTCTAAAACTTTCTTTAAAAATGTATCTCTTCCTGACACAATGCATAGTTACTGTATTATTGGAGCTGTACCTCATCTAGACACAAAATACAATATATTATTAGATACAAAATATACAGTTTATAATTAATGGATTCTTATATACAGAAAATACAGTATAGTATTACTGGACTTGTTCCTCGTGTGGACACAAAATACTGTACCGATAGGTCAGATGCCCTTGATAGATACTCCATTTAAAATAGTGGCCGTTGAAATTGTAGGACCTATATTACCGCATACATAAGTATGATCGGAGGGAGGGACATTGACGGAGGGAAAGAAGGTATAGATCGGAAAAACCGATACATCTTGATGCTGGTAAATTACGCTGCTAGATACCCCAAAGCCATAGCTTTGCCATCGATAGAAACCGAACGTGTAACCGAAGCGCTCGTGGACAGGGTCTGAGTGCCCAAAGAGGTTTTTCTTACGGAATGTGGGGCGCAATTCACCCCGGATATCATGGCAGAAGTTAGTAGGTTGTTGTCCTTAAACAGTTGCACACAACACCCTACCACCCTATGTACGATGGATTGGTAGGGAAATTCAACGGGATGTTGAAGCAAATGTTGCGACGGATGTGTGCGGAAAGACCCAAGAATTGGGATGGGTTCTCACGAAAGCATAGGCTTCTCTCCGTTTGAACTATCGTAGGACAGTTCGTGGTCCCATGCATATTCTACGCGAACTGTGGTCAGATGAGGCTGCGACGGAAGAAGACCACTTACCAATACGTGGTGGATTTGCGCGAACAGTTACATGTTGAATAGCGCAAGACGAACTCGCGTAATCTAGTCGTAGGTACGTGAAGGACTACAACCGAGGAACGCCGAGTAAAAAGTTTGATGTAGGCAATCAAGTGTTGGTACTTCTCCCAACGTGTAAAAACAAGCTGTTGGTCAAATGCAAAGGGCCATACGAAGTCAAACAGGTGAAAGGTGCGATGGACTACATTATCGACGTAGAATGTAATTCCAAGATATTTCACGCCAATATGCTTAAACTCTACGTAAAGAGACATAGACAAGCAATTGGCAAAGATGTCTCGAAAGTAGTATGTGTAGCGATGATAGATGATAGGTTGTGTGACGAATCGTAATTCGTCTCCTTACAGAAATGCCCATTGAATACCCCATTGACGGAGGAAAAGAAGGTATAGCCCTGATGAATGTATGCCCGGATTTATCCGAGGGTCAGCGTACGCAGATCATGGAGGTTTTGTCCCAATACCCAGACGTGTTTACGGACAAACCAGGTCAAACTGGATTAATTCAACACGAGACCAAGTTGAACGCCTCAGAGCCGATTAGGATTAAAGGATATCCAATACCCTTTAATGCGCGGGAGACAAGCAACGAAGAAGTGACGAAAATGTTAGACCAGGAAGTGTTCAAACCTTCCAGTTTCCCGTACTCTTCCCCCGTTGTGATAGTCCAAAAGAATGACGGGGCGAACTGTTTAGCATTGAGTGTCGGCAATTGAACAAAATCACCGGAATCAATGCCAGACATGGAAAATTAATTTTCGAAGTTGGCAGGTCATTTTCAAATTAGACCTTGCAAATGGATATCGACAGATACCAATCTCTTAAAAAGCCCGCGAGTTAACGGCATTTGTGACTCCCAAAGATCTATATCAATTTAAAAGTATGCCTTTCCGTTTAGTCAACGCCGGTGTGTGGTGCGTTCGTCTCATGCGCAAACTGTTAAACGGTACGGATTTAAGAAACGTTCATTTTCCGAAATGTGCATATTTTGTCTGTAATGCCCCTTTAATTTACAGTCACGTGGATGTATCCGAAATGTTGATATTTTGTCTGTCATACCTCTTTAATTTACAGCCACGAGTCTGTATCCGTAATGTGGACATTTTATGTCATACCCATTAATTTACAACCACGTGGTTGTATCCGAAAGTCATACCCCTTTAAATGTGGATATTTTATGCCAACCCTATAATTTACAGCCACGTGTTTGTATCCGTAATGTGGACATTTTATGCCAACCCTATAATTTACAGCCACGTGGTTGTATCCGAAATGTGGATATTTTGTATGTCAAATCCATCTAACTTTAGGTACTATGTTTATTTAACTTCGTTCACAACATTAGGTCCTATCAGATTCAAAAATATAGATGTTTCGCTTTGGTATGACCTTTAAATCTAAATATAACGCGGAAATATGTTTTCTGTGTATTGAAAATGCTTTGGTCGAAAAGGTGCTTTAGTATCATCGTCTGTTAATGCAGCAGCTGGGAATTTGATAAAATCAGCATGGACCGCTTATATTGTGTATTGCGAATAAACAAACACAGATATGTGTACAGCGTGTGCAAAACCAGTTTCACTATAGATTGTCTTTAATTACCACAGCATGCATTTGATCAGATGCTGCAAAAAGTCCCCCACCCCCATTGCCCTTCTACATAATAAAGTGTTTTAACTGTCGATAGTATCTTGATTGCATTATAAATACTGCTGATGGATGGATGGATGGATGGATGAAATTTATAGATAGATAATCACTCAGATATATATATATATATATATATATATATATATATATATATATATATATATATATATATATATATATATATATATATATATATATATATATATACATATACACACAAAGTAGGGCGAGCATCATTAGATGAAGTGTGTGTGTGTGTGTGTGTGTGTGAGATTAAGATTTTTAGCGTAGCTTTAACAGTTGGTTCAGTTATATCGCTACGATAGATATCTGCAGTGTGTCAGTTTATAGTGATGTCTATCACTGAGGCATCCTGCTGCAAATATGTAGCATGATGTCCCCGCCCAGTTCCATTATCCTGACTCCAGGCCGATCAGTACTAACAATAACAGCGAGGCAGCTGTTAGTGCCAATTTTGTAAATCTTTGAAATGACTCGGCTTGGGTTCGAAGCCACGACCTCCCATTGCTGAGGCAGACGCTCTATCCAATAGTCCACCCGGGCTACCTAATAAAAAAAAATATCAGATCTTGAAAATGGTATTTCTCTTTGTTCAGCTTTTCTCTGACGGTACAGACCGGTTAAACTAACGAATATTACCATCGCATGGGAAGAAACTGGTTACGGAACCCGTGAAGTTTGACAATGTATGTCTGACACGTAACACTATATACCCTTATTCACAATTGTGTTTGGGCATGGAATTGAAGTAATTGATCGTAAAGGAATACCATTATAAACATTGTACTGTCTTAAGGTGTGTAAGCCTACCTCGTAAACTGCTAGGATTAGTCATGACGACACTCTCGCACCCAGCAATAATGCATACAAACGGACAGATGGACGAACGGGTTGCATCTTAACGTCTGATGGGAATCGCTGGCATTGAACTAGATACTTGATTTCGATAACATTGAAAGGGAGAAATCTATCTATCTATCTATCTATCTATCTATCTATCTATCTATCTATCTGTCTGTCTGTCTGTCTGTCTGTCTGTCTGTCCGTCCGTCCGTCCATTCATCCATCCTCTCTCTCTCTCTCTCTCTCTCTCTCTCTCTCTCTCTCTCTCGTTCAAAAGAGGAAGCTACAAATTACTATATGCTAACGCAGACGATTATTCTGAAATTGTTTGTACATTGAAATCATACACAGTACCATGGGACCATGGGAGAGTCTTACTCTATTATAAACACCTATTGTAGAACAATTTGATTGACTTACAATACAATACCAATTCATACTGGGCACGTGGTACATACTTTTGTAACACTATATTTAATGCATTATCATTAATCATAATCTACATCAAACTCTAAACACGCCATTATTCAATGAAAACTATAAACTGAACCTAGAATGTAATATATTACTGGGCTTAAAGCCAGTTGTGAACAAGAGTCATTGTGTTCAACGCCGCAGTACGAATTTATGAAAGCAAGCGCATATACAAAGTCCATAAATTGGTTCGATTATTCCCGAATGACTCTCAGAGAATGTGTTGCCGTTAAGGACATACCTGTGTATCTCGCAAATACAAGGAAACAATACATGGTATATGGGCTGGGTACTGTGTCGCCTGATTCATTAGACGATGAGTAAACAGGCTTTTGTTTGGAGTGTATCCTAAAAACTTAAGAAATATCTGACATTGTGCATGTTGAAGTTATTTACTTGTGATAGTCTATACACAAACTTATTTAAAGCCTCGATTCATGGAATTAAATGAATTCTTGTTCTAAAAGTTTAAATGTATGTCTGGATTGTAAAGAAACGTTTCCAATTGTTAGTTCAAATGATGCTCAGGAAATGGATTTGGATTATCTTTTTCGAAGCAAGCGATTTCTTATAAATCCTGAACAAGAAAGTACCAGAACATAAAACGTTTTGTGTTAATTTGTTTTTGTTTTTGGGTGAAGGCTATTTTTAAAGCCTTATTGTACAGAAACCTATCGTGACATCCAAAATGTCTCAACCAATCGGTTGGTCAAATTCCCGGTTAAGCCAGCAGCACTACAAGACTGCATTCCCGATATTTTCTGACACTCGTGAGTACCTAAACGTACACAAAAACACTACCAGGCGACTGCTACCAAGGGAAGCGGTAAATGCCACGCCCAAAAATGTGGCTCTTGCCCGAAATATTTTGCATAGGCAGCGCGTGGAGATTCGTTTATATTCTGGGAGTCGGTTATCACATAAAGATCAAGTGACCTTCAATATGTCCAAAACTCGACATCAACCCAGCCATTTACAGCTATTTTATAGGCAAGGGACATGCGCAGATGAAGTAAAGCAGCTATCTGAAGACCAAAGTACTGATGCTCAAAGCCTGCATCAGGAATATCAGTTCAACACTGAACAATCTTTGCGTGTCATCCGTGCGGACAGACATTTAAAGGACATGTTACCACCCATCAAAATTGCAATCCCTCCTTATACGGTGGCGTCACATTATACGTCAGATGACGTGAATAGGATTTTTAATCGTCTATCAACGTACGACCCTGAAAAAATTCCGGATTCAAATGGTTACTCGATTAAACTACCGACGCCCATCGTTTATAAGAAGAAATACACGGACGAAGACATAGAAGCAATCATCAAACGTCTGACAATCAACGACCACATGAAAGGTTTGGTAGACTCGCATGGCACCGCCCCGGCATGCGTCGCGTCAGTGCCAAGACAGACCTTGGGTAAAGTTAAAAGGTGTTCTGCAGAAGAGGTACAGAAAATCGTCGAAAGATTGTGCATGTTTGACATTTCCCAATGTCCACCCGAATCAAAACTTACAACTAGGTCTGCACCATGAGCTTTAAGTTAATGGTGTTGGAGTCAGTTGGTGAAATGAAACGATAATATTTCAAGAAATGCAACAATTTTCTGCTTTTTGGTATTGGATTTCCCGACGTTTGATTAAACGATTGTGTTTTAATGTTGCAGTGTATGATGATAAATTGTAGAAATTCCATTGAATTATTAACGACGATGCTGTGATATCTAAGTACATGTGATAGTGACACATGTAAGTGTTCCATTATTTGTATTACTTGAATGAAAATGTAATTTTTCCAATATCCACCCATCCCGTCCTGTCCAAGCAAACAGTTTTGTTCCTGCTCAGTAATTTTGTTGAGGCAACGCGTTCTTCAATTCCACTAATGCAGGGGCGTCCGTGTTTCCATGAATATATTTCTTGCTTTTGCTTGTGACGCCATTACGGTGCATTGATCATCGAACCTTATAGTAGAAATAATTAGCTTCGAATAGCATATACTGGAAAATACGTAAAATGTTTTCTGCTTTAATGGGGAAATCAGATATTAAGAAATACTGGCATTGATAATTGCAAACCTGGAAGTTCAATGAAATTTGTTGTCGTTCAAGCAGTGCATATGATTTAGAGTGTATATACACATTAGGTATATACACATTAGGTATACACACATTAGGTATATACACATTAGGGCAATATAATATCGTCACCAGACATGAATGTGTGTTCAGGGTTGAAAGATGCATCATATTTAATCGTTTGCTTGAAAGATAGATGCTAGAAACACACACACACACACACACACACACACACATATATATATATATATGCAAGAACATGTTATATATATATATATATATATATATATATATATATATATATATATATATATATATATATATATATATATATATATATATATATATATATATATATATATATATATATATATATATATATAACATGTTCTTGCAATCCGGCCATGTTGATCTATCGATGAAGTAATTACAATTTTCTTTTCGAACTAAGAACTATATTAAAAGAAAGCTGTATGTTAAAATGTATCATTGTAATTTGAGTAGGAAATAGTCACTACTAAAACTCAACATATACTTATGTATGTATGTATGTATGTATGTATGTATGTATGTATGTATGTATGTATGTATGTATGTATGTATGTATGTATGTATGTATGTATGTATGTATGTATGTATGTATGTATGTGTGTGTGTGTGTGTGTGTGTGTGTGTGTGTGTGTGTGTGTGTGTGTGTGTGTGTGTGTGTAGATATGTAGGTAGGTATGTAGGTTGGTAGGTTAGTTTCTCGTAAAAGTTTGAAATGTAAATTTTGAATCTTCATTCATAAACAATAATTCTTTGTTTGCCATGTTTTGTTTTCGGGAATAATACGGTATACAAAAGAAAATTTCGTAGACAAATAAAAAACATCAAAATATCATTACAGATTTAATTTCGTTTCCTTCTCCTTCTGTCAAACAATTAGTGTGATAGTCTACGTTTCTCTTCGTCTCACATCAAGTCAGCGTAATATATATATATATATATATATATATATATATATATATATATATAGAGAGAGAGAGAGAGAGAGAGAGAGAGAGAGAGCTCAGGCTCCCTGGGGTAAGAATCACCTGGGCCTCTCCTAGTTCGTGTTCAACAAAATTGTTTCTTTTAAAATTCAAAAAGTGTTGTTGGGATGTTTCCCCCACTCCTCTTGTTAGCCCTGGCACTGAAACCAGCCGAAAGGTGTACTACCTTGATGTAGGGGGTACAAGCCAGTAAAAAAGTAATACTTCTGTATCGGAGGCAGAGCAAAAGGAAACCCAAAAATGGCGACCCGAATAGCTGTGGCTCTTTAAAAATCAAACCAGAACCGTAATCCAAGAAACCTAAAATGTCTTAAAAATTCTGTTTAATTTTAAAAAATCAATATCCACACAACATTTAAAAAAGAATACAGATACAGAATCCTTTTAAAAAAAATTCGCGGCCAAAGGGGGCATTTCAAAGATCAGTAGCTTAGCTATTGAACTGATAGGCGTTCACACGAATAACGGTTAAACTGCCCTAACTGTGATACCCATTAACGTACCTACGTTATAATAGGCTGATTATCGATTTATCTAGCTAAAAGGTGAGGTCATATGAAGGTGAGATTAGTCTTTGTTAACTGTAACGGTGTGTAGGCTTGCATAGAAACTTCAGCTTATTAATTCAATAATTAATGCAATAGTCAATTATTTTTTTCCGTCGCTACTCTCAAAGCCGATCGTGTCGGAGACGGGTAGCGTTTTGTACAACTACACTATTATGTAAGTGTACATGTGTGTTTTCACCAGTTTTCTCAGGCTTGAACTTGTACACTTGTTTTGCATATGTATTATTAAATTGTATATCTTGGTGCAGAAGAAACACAAATCGGTGCTGTGCTTTGACAGTATGCTTAATGACTGTACTCAAAACTATATTGTTTTTTTTTTCTATTCCATGTTATATCTTGTTTTTTGAATACACTATATATAATATTGTACACTATACTATATATTACTGTTGTATTGAATATTACAGGTTGTGTTATATTAAATATTCTATGAGGAGTTAGGTACAAATGTTTGTTTTCTTGTATCTTAGAAACACTATTAACTATTGAAAAAAAAGTAGTCCAGATAATCAACGATTTATTTTGTTTATTCAGTGTAGACGTCTTTACTCCTTTTTAGCGCGGTCCCTTTCACAAGGCGGTTGTTGCAACATCAGCAGTTTCAAAATAAGCCGGCAACGTACAGGGCACACTTATCGGCCGATTAGTTGCACGTTGACAAATACGTGTACCCTTCACAGACCTACGTTGTTTGGAGCTAAAAGCGCGTTATAAGCCAGTAGAGATGTTAAACACAACGAAATCATAATTAATGTTATTACCATACATAGATGCAGAGTTTAATGAACACGAAAGAAACAGTTGTAACTCATTTAATTAAAGGATATTACGCAAAGTGCAACTCCTGAAGGCAATATGTTCAATTTTAATCAATTTTGATTTTCCTTCAACTAATTCAGCTGACGTTTTGCAAACCTTTCGTGTGAAGTATAGCTGAGCATTTACTATAACAGTAGTGCGTCCATCCGCCGTCTATCAAATGCTATTTTAAACTTTAAACATGAAAAACAAAACAAACACACACACCTAAGCAACAAAGGAACAAATTTCAGCCAGGTCTGGAATAGACAATTGTGGTATACAAGTCTTTAATTTTTAAATTTTACAAATGATTCCATTCCAAAATCAGATATGGCCGTCGTTACCAAAATTATTAAATTGCAGTGGTAGCTTAAAACGATCACTTCTAATAGAAAGAGTTTGTCAGAATTCTATACAAGTTATGATAATTTCTGTCTTTAACGCATGTCAAGCTCATATTAATAACACAATAGTGAAAATGTATTCAAGTTATTATATAACACTTTTTTATGTTATGAAAAGTTTTTTTTATTAAAGATTTTGTTATGAAAAGATTTTGTTATACAAGTTTGTGGTGAGCTTATCATCACCTTCTTCTCATTTCTTGCTATAAGAAGGAATTACCCTTAAGTTAAGGAATGTCGATGTCCATGGAGAGAGAGAGAGAGAGAGAGAGAGAGAGAGAGAGAGAGAGAGAGTGTGTGTGTTCAGGCTCTCTTCAAAGAAGTGTCGCCACGATGATGAGAAAAACTACATATGTAATGAGAGAGAAAGAGTCCGTTTCTGGCTCAGAGTGAAAAGCACTTTATTTCAATACCTACTACACATAAATTAGTTTCAATAACTACTACATATACATTCCAGGAATACATATATAAGCTTTATATTCAAAATACATGAAACACGTATGAAATTATACTTTCCTTTAGATCTTATCACTTCATTCATTAACCGCTTCGGTGGCCTAGTGGTTAGAACGTTCGCCGCGGAAGCGGGAGGTCGTGGGTTCAATCCCAGGACGAGTCATACCAAAGACTCACAAAAATGGTACTAACAGCTGCCTCGCTTGACGCTCAGCATTAGGAGGTTAGTGTTAGGACTGGTCGGCCTGGTGTCAGGATAATGTGACTGGGTGGGACATCATGCTACATGTCTGCGGCATGATGCCTCAGTGCTAGACATCACTATAAAAACTGCCTCACAGCAGACATCGTAGCGCTATGACTGAAAAATTGTTAAAGCTACGTTAAAAATCCTAATCAAACAAACTTCATTCATTTCTATAATTTCTGCATTTTAGAATACAATACAAATAGTTAAATCTCAAACACTTTCATGAGAGCTAAAGAGTATAAAATGTAGTAGCTGCGATTAATTCACAATCATTTCGAATGAATGTATTTTACTCGTTTTAAATATAATACTGATTTAGAATATTTTACTAAATATTTATCTCTGTTACTTAAAGAATACTTTACCTCAACATTGAATCTAAACATGAAGTTGGAAGCGAATCCATCTTTTACAATACATTTACCATAAATATAAATGAATCTGAATTCTTTAATACAATATATTATAAAATAAAATAATTCAGTAAAAACATGTTGCAAACATACGAACTCTGCCGTTACAATCTCTATACAAACATAAACGGTATTTACCTGTAATGAGAGAGAAAGAGTCTGTTTCTGGCTCAGAGTGAAAAGCACTGATTGGGCGCGTGTCGCATGTTTGAATACACGATTCGGACGCAAGCACGTGACCATTTATGGTAGTGCAACACATATCGATGTTCAATTTACTCCGGCCAGAATCAAAGACCCTCATCCCTACTACAGGACGTTCATGTCTGTTTGCGTCATTCAACCGAAAGTTAGATGCGTCAACAGCTCATTCGCTGAATTAAAATCACTCTCCAAAATTGGAAGTCTATGAGTGTCTGAAAAATCTGGCGTAACAGTAACCCACACACATCTAATTAAACTCAATCTCCAAATTGAAATTCTAGAAGAGCATCTAATAATAACGATAACTTCCTAATTTCATATTTACATCTCAGTCTCGTTACATAACGATAAATTCATAAATTCATATTTACATTGCAGTTTCGTCACATGAACGATAAAATCATGACATACTTGCCTTTGCTTTGGTAACTCGTTATATGAACGATATAACCAACATTACAGGCATTTACATCTGTCTCGTTATACGAGCTATATATATTTGTAAATTCATACGTGTACTTGTGTATTTTGATCTGGTGATCTGACGTATTTCACGTCAGTTTCAAATACCTTTCGTTGAAATCATCCTTTGGGTTTTTGTCATTGAGTTACTTGTTATTGATAGTTCCATGTTAGGAACATTATAATTGTTCTTATCTTTTGTTTATAATGGTGTCAGAATTGATTATATTTAAATTGCGTTTATAAATACACATCTTATTAACGCAGTTGCTTTCTGTGTCTGCGCTAATCCAGTCCCAACCCAGCATCATTCTGTGATACTCGCAAGTAGAATGAGACAATAGAACCTCAGATGAAATTTTTTTTGCTGGTTTTACACGATACTGTATTCAATAAACAGGTTGAATCCACCTCTGTGTTACTCTACTGATGCGGTATGGCAATCGTGTTAGACGACAATTAGCTACCAGAACGTTCTTACCTCTTTTCAATTCACGAGTTTTGTCTCTTGTCATAATTTCATATTTCACCAGCTATGTGTTGTCCGACGTCATCATTTTTCTATTCGGGTAGAGGCTTTGGGTAGGCCCTTGTCAGATCTTTGATTTATTTTTAATCTTAAAGTATACAGCAATGCTGTTTTCTTCAAGAAATGACACTGGTGTCAGAGTGGTCTGGGGCGCTCGCTTTTACAGATCAGCATATCACCTTTCTGTGTGAGTTCGAGTCTCAGGTTCGGACAACATGAGTACGTGAGAATGCTTGCCAGTAGTTTTCCGTGGGCTGTGTGGTGTTTTCTGGGATTTTCACGTGTTCCTCCACCACATATATTGGCCGTCATGTATAGCCTATCATGTGCTGAAAATTGGCGTTAAACTCTATACAACACAATTTTCAACTACATGTTAAGAAAGGTTACCACGACTCAGTGTAAATAATATTAATAATATAGACTGTCAAAATATTACTTTTTAATCTATTCCTTTCAGTTGTGCCCCGTCTTAATCAATAGCTATATTTGATTATAGTGGCATTGTGCAAAGGCAAACTATTCATTACTTTAAGGGAGGTAACTAAGACGTCCATATACTATTACATTTGTGTTAAGTAATGCTTCTCACACCTTACATCAAACTGTAGAATGTTGTTAGATTTATAACGCATACAGTGACAAACATGTATTGTACATTTTGGAACAATGAAAAAGAAATGATTTATACGATAACACGATGCAAATGCATGAAGATCAATGTTAAATTTGCTACGGACAAAATCACACATCTATGGGTATTGGTGATGCTTACTGATGAATACAGTATATAGGGGTTAGGTCTTGAGTGTTTCATGCAGATTTAAAAATAATATCTGGTAGTAGGTTTTATGACATATATATACAACCTTGTAGAAACAACGGAGTAGTAATAACTTTATTGATGTAATTCTTGTTATAATCGTCGACATTTGAGGTGGTTTCAATATAGGCATAGCGTCATTGGGAATAATATCAGTAAGAGTTGTTGTTGTTGTTATTGTTTTTATGACTGTGGAGGTTTTGAGAGGAGAAGGAAGGAAGAAAAAGGGGAGAAAACTGATTTGTATCGGATGGACAGACGGAGAGAAGGAAAAACATACACGAGTACTGGGGTTACAGAGGTCAAATAAATAACTGAAAGATATGCATTTTAACCTTGGAATTATGTGGTGCTAACTGAGCGCTTATTCATTATTCACCTTATCCTATTTTCTTTACATTTTCTGCCTGGATTTGATTGTACAAACCACATGAAAGAGGTATACATATAGCAAAAGAAACATAATTTTCGGGTCATATAATCTATTCACGACCTAGCTCGTTCCTGTATGCTTACAGTATTATCTGCTGTGTTTGGGTTTTTTGTTTATAGCAACGTGTGAAGTTGCAAAGGCAGCGTAAAAGAAATGCATGGTGTAAATTAAGAAATGTTGTATTTTAAGGGATTTATATAAACTTTTCAAGTATCAATCTTCTTGATTTAATTATTAAATTATAGAAATACACCTTTGTATTGTATTTGTTTATATATATTATCTAGTCAACGTATTGTGCAGGTATCGATCTAACTAAACTCATATACGTGTTTACAATTACTGGAATTCCTATCTAGTTACTGTATAAAGTGATATTGGAATTACAGTATTGTCGAAGTAATTTGTTTTACGGTAATGATACGCATCACAGCATATCTGAGTTTAGAAAAACTTGAATGTAGGAAAGTGACTGATAAGCACTCTGGTGCATGCATTGGTTGAGATAATGCCATTAACTACCTGCAATGGCTTCAACAAACACCGCATACATTCCAACATTAACTACCTGCAATGGCTTCAACAAACACCGCATACATTCCAACATTAACTACCTGTAATGGCTTCAACAAACACCGCATACATTCCAACATTAACTACCTGTAATGGCTTCAACAAACACCGCATACATTCCAACATTAACTACCTGCAATGGCTTCAACAAACACCGCATACATTCCAACATTAACTACCTGCAATGGCTTCAACAAACACCGCATACATTCCAACATTAACTACCTGCAATGGCGTCAACAAACACCGCATACATTCCAACATTAACTACCTGTAATGGCTTCAACAAACACCGCATACATTCCAACATTAACTACCTGCAATGGCTTCAACAAACACTGCATACATTCCAACATTAACTACCTGTAATGGCTTCAACAAACACCGCATACATTCCAACATTAACTACCTGCAATGGCTTCAACAAACACCGCATACATTCCAACATTAACTACCTGCAATGGCTTCAACAAACACCGCATACATTCCAACATTAACTACCTGCAATGGCGTCAACAAACACCGCATACATTCCAACATTAACTACCTGTAATGGCTTCAACAAACACCGCATACATTCCAACATTAACTACCTGCAATGGCTTCAACAAACACCGCATACATTCCAACATTAACTACCTGTAATGGCTTCAATAAACACCGCATACATTCCAACATTAACTACCTGCAATGGCTTCAACAAATCACATGAAAGGGGTGCATACATTCCAACATTTGATACTCATAAAAAGGCCATGCAGTTTGCATCAAGGAGACACATAAGGTAACTTTGGTAAGGTATTTGTGACCCGGTCTCCCTAAACACAGTTTCTGTTTTCATTTAAGAGACTCCAAAGCTTCAGTTGAGCGGGAGGATGAAAGGTACTGTTCTTGCAAATACGCTGAAAAACCCCAGTCTACCAGGTGATGCAATTGCTGCTGACATCTTGTTCCGGTACCATGCCGAGAAAGGAATACTATTAAGAACAACTGGGAACGGAGACTGTCTTTTCAATGCCGTCTCAATCATTTTGTGCAGTAATGAATCCAAGTCCAATGAACTGCGATACAAGACAACTTTAATGATGGTGCTTGAAGAGTCGGCGATTTTAGGGCATCCAAATAGATCAAGTATTCATTTATTATCGCCGATTCTTCGAATGCAGCATTAAATTGCGCTCAGATTGGGATATTTTCCTCGGCGTGGACTATAATTGCCCTTGCCATGGTTACAAAGCGTCAGTTACGTAAGTGTTTATCCAGCTGTAAACTGGGCCCTAAATGCGACCTTTAACCATGCAGCAGAAGGATCGACGATTTCAATGATGTGGAGCAATGTAACCAATCCAGCTAACTTTCTTTTAGTAAAAAAATAGAAAAACATGAACCACTAACCATTTCGTGGCATTGGTTGAAAATAACGTCAATGACACACCTATCAATAACCATACCATCAGTGAACCATCAATCAGTAACCCGACCATCAGTCCCACGACCATCAGTGAACCTCCAACCGTCAGTAAACCCCCAAGCAACAACCTTACTATCAATACTGAAACTGACAGTGAACCATTAACCGTCAGAGAACCACCAATCATTAAGCCGACCATCAATTAACATCCAGTCAGTAACCCAACCGTCCCTGAAAGTAAATTCACAGCCTCAACTAGTATCCTAGCCATCAATGACTATCCCAGCAAATACACACCTGAACATGACGTTAGCATGGAAACTTCCACACCTACGCGTCAATAAGATGACGGTGACTGGCCGACTCCGAAAAGTCGTTACTCCTCGTGGTCATTCAAGAATAATGATTCCACATACGCAAATTGTTCGAACATATATACCAGCCTAGTTGACAAAGATGTCACTTATGACCTCGCACTGGAATCATTAAAGCCAAACAAGGTCTGTAGGAAAAATGTTTCTGTAACAAACCATGAATCAGCATCAATAGCTGGGGATTCTGGTAAGGTTACTCTTGCTGGGTCTCACAGTGGGATTTTGAAGAATGAGAAGTTTATGAACATAACGGAAACATTGAGAATTTTGAACCTAAATGAATATCATATTCACTACCACGTGTATCGGAGGCATACAAAGATGGCATAACAAACGTGTTCTTCATAGCTGACAATACACTAAATGAGGAGAGAACGAAAACGGGTAAGAGGAGAGAGTTTTGGGACGACTGTGGTACGTGGGTGAAAGGTACTTCTCTCATAAATTACTTTGTTACAGTAAACGAGAAACTCGTCAGCCTTATAAAAAGAGCTGACAAAATTGCACTGAAAAACAATTAAACGGTGTGCGCGTCTACTGCCCACTTGAACCACAACCAGATACTTCTGTCATGTTGGTTGTGCATGGGGCATATAGCAAGCACAAGAACTCACTAACATACAAGCAACGTGTAACTTGGATAGGAAATGTGCCACACTCTATGACACTATCTAAATTTGTTTCGATTATGGAGTATGTTGGTGTATTTCCCGGGAGGACTATTCATGAAAATACATTAAGACCAGAAGTACACGAATAATACATAAGAACTACACAACGCGTAAAAGTTGTGGCTGCAAGTATGGTAAAACATGACTCCGCAAAAATGAGTACGACAAAAAAACCAAGGGGAAGATGTTTATGACATTCCCAGAAATATCAAGGTTGTCCAAAACATTAACAGACAAAAAAGATTAGAACGTCAACCCGCCAAAGACATTTACAACAGAAATCTGGTCGACCACATTCTTAATGTAGAAAGTAAAGTTTATTCTCAGCACCATTTCATTAGAGTTGTCCGACACGTTGATTCTGGCGACTCCATCATACTGTACACTGACAAACAGATACAGGATATTAAATGATTCTGTTGTACGATGGATGGAACGGTAATTAGGTGTGGACAAATCATTTAATCTTGGAGAAATGTGCTTAACATCAACAGTTCTCAAAAACCGAGCACTTTTACGAACCAATACCGGAGAGTCTCCTATTTTTTTCGGCCCCTCTTTTCTACATGGTAAATCTAACTTTGAAACTTGCAATGCTTTCTTCTCACAAATTGCCAGTCATTTCACAGATGAAGAAATAGAAAACATGGTTGTCGGCTCTGATGACAAAACTGCGATTCGTAAAAGTTAAAAGCGGTCATTCCCTGGAGCGACACAGATTGTTTGTACACTTCACTTGAAGGAAAATGTCAATGGTTATTTAAAAATAGGGTCGGCGTCAACGTGCATGATAGAAAATCAATTTTAAACATCCTTTTCGGTGACGAAGGAATTGGACAAGCTGATAATTCAGTAGTATTAGAAGAAAGAATAAAACATGCAACAGATGTCAATTCGGAAAAAGTGTCGGGTTTCCAGCTATACTTCCAGAAACGAATGCTACCAATACTGAAAGACCATGTTAACTATCCTGCGAGGGTAACAAATGTTGACGCCACTGGACAAATAATAATGCAGAGTCTGCGAATAATATTGTTAGGATTGAATTTTTAGTAAAATTAGTAAGACTGATATTTTCTTTGAATTGTATTAAAGTAATGTTTTGTTTATTTATATTTAAGTAGTTTCTAAAATATATTAAAGGTAATTTCACTTGTTTTTGAAGCACAACTATATAGAATAGAAATGGTTGCTGAGCAAGTGGAAAAAAGGCAATGTATATAGCCATACTGCATAAGACTGATAAAAATAACTAAAAGCTTGCCAATGTACAGTATTGTGTGGAAGCACATAATACATGCGTTTGCCGACTTAGCTACAGTTGTAGGTTCCATCAGTAAAAATATGTTTCGTAACCTAGTAATTGGCGTAAGTCCAATTCGATTAATAAAAGTGGAGTAACTCTTCTCAAAAGATCTTCTAAATGATATAAGACAAAATGGCTTCCAACTAACGGATATCCATATTTGGTGTAACGTCGTCAAACGAATATAAATAAACCACAAAAAAAGTCTTATGACGTAAAACCAATTAGTTACTACCTGCTGAAACTGGTCCTTACCGGTTGAAGAGTTAGTATTTTTCTGTCTGATACGTGGAGGGTATGACCTTGTCTAACCCTGAATCTGGCCGTGTTTGTATAAATACAGATGCGCGAATCAGGTCAGATTCAGTTTTCCGTATCAGCAGAAAAAGATTCTGATTTCTTCATTCCAGGTAAGCAACTGTATATGTCGTAACTTCTTTTAGAAATAAGTATTTTTAATGATTGAGATTTTAATTGTAAAATTGTTTGTTTGCAACATTGCTACTCAATTCTTTTATTTATAATATATTGCAATAGAATGTTTAAATGTTTTGAAGAATTTATATTTAATTGTAAAAGTTGAATTGCTACCAATTTCATGTTTAGATTTAATGTTGAAATAAAGTATTCTTTAAGAAAGAAAGAGTAATATCTAGCAACATATTCTAAATCAATATCCTATTTTAAAATGAGTAAAGTGCATTAATTGTTATTACATTTAATACGTTTACTATCTTGAAATCGATTGAGAATTAACTATTGTATAATATTCTAAGGTGCAGAAGTTCTATGAATAAAATGAAGTTGGAAAGCTTAATGATGAAAATGTAATATGTATTTCATGAATTTTTATTATAAGTTTTTAGATGTGTAATATATATGTGTGTTGATTATTTAAATAAAGTTTTCCGTATCAGCAGAAAAAGATTCTGATTTCTTCATTCCAGACGTAGCTGGTAGCTGGCGGATATAATTCCAGGTGTAGTGTAGCTGGTTTAACATTGTGACGGCACGCTTTTAAGAGAGCTTTCTCTTCCTTCTTCTCTCTCTCTCTCTCGCCATGGATATTGACGCTCCCTAACTTACGAGTAATTCCTTCTCATACCAAGAAATGAGAAGAAGGTTATGAAAAGCTAATCACAACCCGCATAACAGAAAACTTTCATAACAATATCATGAATATTGGAACCAACTGGAAGCAAAAAAATATATCCGATCTGATAGACATACTAAAGTCGATTGTCAGTTTCCAGTATAAAGACGCCTAAAGATCATTGATTGGAAGAGGCAATTTCTAGCTGGCATCCAATTATATGTATCACATAGTTTCTATTGACATTTGGTGTCAAGAAACAGAAACGGAACGACAAGAAATATTTAGAAAGTTGATCAAAGACAAGGGTATAAATAAGTTAACAGTAAGGGCGACAAATGGTAAAAGCACTATACCAAAAACACCTTCAGGAGGGGAAAAAACCTCACCAGAGAAAAAGGATGAGAGCTGAGCGGAGTCAGATTAGTTCAAAATAAAAAATGTGGACAGTCTAAGCAAAGAATATATATATATATATATATATATATATATATATATATATATATATATATATATATATATATATATATATATATATATATATATAGAGAGAGAGAGAGAGAGAGAGAGAGAGAGAGAGAAGTTTTGGCATTATTTTAATTAAAGCGTATTATGTGCACTAATACAACAATATCACAACAACATTTTGTTATTTATGATTTATGTATTTAAGTCCCTACAATAAAAATTATAATATTTAATGTAAATTACTATAATTTCTTTCGCAATATTCTATTTTTCTCCCCATTACTGTCCATTACAGCCCATTTCTGTCCATTACTGTGTTTAGGTAGACCCTTTGTGACCTAGCTCGAATCAGACAGGTAATGTAAATTGTACATAACCTAGTAGGTTCGTATACGCTTCTGAAATACTTTACCCGGATTGGCTTGTTTGTTTATAGCAACGAGATTCGCCGGGGAAGGACAGGATACACCAGGCAGCAACATGATTTAATCCAGTGAAAAAGTAGATGGTGTATAATTCAGGAAGGTTGTATTGTGAGGAATTTTTGCAAATTATGCAAGTACCAGTCTATATATACTTATACAAACACGCAAGTTACATATTTACATTACCTGTGTTCACATTGGGGGTAGGGGATTACAGCCTTATCAATATATTAAGCATATATAGGTCAAGCTAAAGAGATACGTATTCATATTGCCTGTGTTCACGATAAGAAAGTATTATCAGGTAAATCTATTTTGCAGATAACATTTTAACAAAAGAAATAATCCTATATAATGTCAATGTTCATGGGGATTAATTTCTAATTAGTTTATTTTCCATTATCAATTCAATTAAACTAATACATAATCATATTCCCGACATCAACGTATTCTGCAGGTATCGATTTACCTAAACTCGTATACGTGTTTACAATTACGGGAATTACTATCTGGTCACTGTATAATGTGTTATTGGAATTACAGTACTGTCGAAGTAATTATTGTTACGGTAATGACACGCATCACGCATACAAAGCATATCTGAGTTCAGAAAAACTTGAGTGTGGGAAAGTGTCTGATAAGCACTCTGGTGCATGCATTTGTTGAGATGAAACCAATATTGTTATGGAATTTAATTCATTTGGGAAGGGGGAATAATGAGACACTGGTTAAGGGACTCCTCTGTAAATACCAGTCTGATAATAAAGCCTTTAGGTGTTCGTTCATTCAACCACGTACACGGAAGTATGCTCTTTTCATCGTCCATAATCAACTACGTCCTAATCTCAATGGAATATGTTATTCACCAAGATTAACCAGGTCCTGTTCATAAATGAACCCTCTAGATTTATTGTCAAACCGGAAGAAGGACGACGGACGACAGACGTACGGCCATACCTGGACCTTAGTTGACTTCTATTAGATAAACTAAGACCAATGTGTGAATACTCTTTCCCACTTTGTTTGCAAAGCAATATTTATTATAAAGTGTTTATAAGTGTACATGCACCATGCATATATTCTAGACTTATTTTGGATGCTGTCGATTTGAAGTTTATTGTTACTATATAGAACAAGACATGTTATACATGGCGGCTTGTATAAAGGGTGAAGGAAAAAGCTTGGTAAAATCTTTCGATCCACGTAAAGTTACTGGCAGTTTTCTCACATATCCATATTAGCCAGCCCGACACATACGCAGACAGATGCGAGATATTGGCTAATGGCTACTCGTGAACTCGAGACCCACTATAAGTTTGGTATTCTGTAACAGTAAATATTATTTTTTGCCAAAGACGTTAGTCTTTTATACACAAGCTCATATCTCGTCGAAATTTTTTAAATTTAACAGTAGCTATTCCTTGATTTTGACTAAACGTTTGCTGTCTATGTTTTGCAGACCGGGCCTAACTAGCATGGTCACTGTATTTGGTTAACAACTCACATCACCTAGAGTCAATACATCTGTATCGACATTCCATTGAAAATACACGATGGCCACTGTAAGATCGCAAGATGTTATTTGCAAAATAGTCAAAGATGGGATTCTGGAACTAGAAACGGAAGGTATGTAATAGATAAGTCATATATAAAAACCTTGATGATAATAACACATCGATAAATATACATGGTGTTCCAAAATATACTAAACACAGTAGGTGCAAAATACATAGAGACGACGATGATGATGACGATGATGATCATTCGGTGGCAATGGCCATATTTTGAGCCGCGTATTACGATTTTGTTGATGAATAACTTGATGATGAAAATTCCACTTATTTAATAGGATCCCAACCATTATTTCGATACCCACACGTAAATCTAAAATTCCAATTATTTGTTCTTATCAAAATGTTCAGTCCATCCTATGAATAAAGAGTCTATGTATTTTTCACCTGACAACCCCATGACCTTGGCCTTGGCGTGTACTGACAATAAATCACAGTAAAGCAGTAACATGTTACTAGACGAAAATCACACCTTTGATACATGAAGCACACTCAGTTTAGAACTTTAGATCACGTTTGGTGCATACCGTGGGGTCTTTGGAAATAAATGGAAGATTTGTCAAAATGCTTTAGTTGAATAAGCCACGATTTTTTTTTCTTGCAGCGATGGAAAACAGGCCTTTATATGTTATAAGGTCGAGCGCTTACTATTTAGAATATACCGATGACGTCATAATAAAGCCAAAACATACAGTGGACACCTATCGTACATATACATTATGTTTCGAACGCAACGAAATCGTAACCTTTCCTTATTCAAAACGGTCACGGATACTGTAACTAATGTAAACAAAATGGCCGATTTGACAAATGGTATCTAATTTTGTATGTACTGATTTAAATCAACCATTATATTTTATTGCAAAAAAATAATAAGAGAGATTTTAAATGTACTATTGTACAGTTGAATGTTTTAACTGTTTTACTAAGGGAATGTGTTTCAAAAGGCAAGCAGCTCTGCAACACTTGATACAAGCAATGGCGTTTTGGATGGAAAAAAATGGTTATGTGATAATTATCTAATGATAATAGCTTGCCAGCACATTGAAAGTGCCAGAGGCGTAGCTGGGCATTGGGGGGGGGGAGGGGCAGGAAGGTACATATGTCCCCGGGCGCCATACTGGTGGGGGCGCCAAAATTGGCTTTGAAATAGGTTGTAACGGGTAATGGTGATTTTATTGATGAAAATAATGGGTTTCAGAGTTGAGGGGGGGGGGGAATGAATATTGTCCCCGGGCGCCAAAGACTCTAGCTACGCCTCTGGAAAGTGCCATGTGTATACTGTTATGCCTCTAAGGACACAACATCGCTTGCCTAATAATCATTTTGCTGTATGCTACCAACCACCTGCAAATCTGCAAGCAATAAGCATATGCAATGACTTATATATACTACGAGACACGCATAATTCTCAAAAATAACTTGAAGCCATAAAGTCGTGGGATAAAAAACAATGGAGGCAATATACGTTGTGTTGCTGTTATGTAGATAATATTCCAAAGTTACCATGACAGTACTTTTACAAAATGATATTTAAGTGTATTGTTCATTTTGCCTTTGCTAGACATAGCTTAAAAACAGACTGATAATACTTTGCACGAATTATTGTGATATGGATTTCAAAAAGAATGTTTACTCGTTTTATTTCTTAAATAATTTGCAAAATTTGACTTATAAATAAATGAACAATTTAAATAATGAAAAATTAGGAAAAATATCAGTGTTTAACTTTCTTTTATTGATTGTAAGCAGACATTGGACCAACTTAATGAGATACAAGTAGCACCAAAAGATAGACAAGCATGGCACATGAAATACAGACCCTAGTGATGGTGCAGTTATATTATCCGTGATGGGGGAAGGATAATGCAGTGTAAAAGTGCTATATTTAAACATAGTTTTATTCCTGTGAAGGGGTTGTTGTTGCATACTAAAGTGTAACAGTGCTAAATTCAAACAGTCACATTTATATTACCTGTAAAGGGAAAACATTCTACAGTGCGACAGAACTCTGTTTAAACAGTCACAGAGGTATGAGAAGTCATCCAATGTTTTGATTTTAGGAACGTAGACATAGGAACAGTCGTATTCCATGGGGGGTGGGGGTGCGAGTAGCCGTGTGGTCTAAAGCGCTCTCTGTTACGGATCAGTGCCATCTCACATCTGTCTGTTTAGGTTCGAGTCTAAGATTCGGCTAGTGTAGTTATGGGAGAAAGCTTGCGATTAGCTTCTCGTGGGTCTTTGGTTCTTTCTGGGGGTTTTCCCGGGTTCTTCCTCTACCAATAATACTGGCCATTAACAATAACCTCTGAGAAAACTTTGTACGTGTGAGAAAAGAATGTACGTAAGCTACTCTTTTGTCTGGAGACTATGTAAATGAGTGAAAGCACAGAACAGTTTTTCTTTTGTAACTCAGATTACCCCACACATTTAATCGCATTATATCTGATAGTTCGTGGGTAAGACACGTTACTCAAGTTGCCTGAGGATTAAATAACCACTATAGGTAACTGTATATGAAATGATCATGACATACCCGAACTCCAATCCCCATCCTCTCTTTAACTATTTCATGAATTTAGGTTTCAAAAACAAGCGGCTGACGTATAGACGAGGATCAATCAAAATACATCCAATGGTTTGGTTTACTTGTATCTTATGTGCCTTATAGCTATCAAACAACACATCAACCCAAACCATTGTATTTAGCAATATATGCCTTATAGCTATAAAACAACACATCAACCCAAACCATTGTATTTAGCAATATATGTCTTATAGCTATAAAACAACACATCAACCCAAACCATTGTATTTATCAATATATGCCTTATAGCTATAAAACAACACATCAACCCAAACCATTGTATTTAGCAATATATGCCTTATAGCTATAAAACAACACATCAACCCAAACCATTGTATTTATCAATATGTGCCTTATAGCTATAAAACAACACATCAACCCAAGCCATGTATTTAGCAATATATGTCTTATAGCTATAAAACAACACATCAACCCAAACCATTGTATTTATCAATATGTGCCTTATAGCTATAAAACAACACATCAACCAAAACCATGTATTTAGCAATATGTGCCTGATAGCTATAAAACAACACATCAACCCAAACCATATATTTAGCAATATGTACCGATGGTTTTGTAAGCAGAAAGTGCACTGACCTTTAATTCGCTTCAAAATATCATTTTCCTGAGAATAACAAATAAGCCAAATATAATAATGAAGAATGAGAGGAACATTGCTATTCAGGCACATTTTGATATTTAAACAATGGAAAGCATCATTCATGACGTCTGCTCACAAGACATATCTTAAAACACTTTCCAACTGCATAATAAATACCGTCTCAGTCAATAGAAAAATGCCCTCTCCCTTCCAGAAAATAAAAGGATACGACTAACCGTAACATCAACAACAACATATTTACGAAAAACAACTAGAAATATCGTCCACATCATCATCACAACAACAACATTACGAAAATAATGGAACTAACGATCATTGTACAAGAAAAACAACAGGAAATATCGTCTACATCATCATCACAACAGCAACATTACGAAAATAATGGAACTAACGATCATCGTACAAGACCTTGATAACAGCCATGATGATGATAGTAATCATTGAGTAGGAATGACCATATGTCAGGCCGCTTGTTACGATTATGTTCATAAATAACTTGATCATGATTTAAATGGTGTTGTTGATGCCATTTATTTGAAAGGATCCTAGCCAATATTTCAATAACCAGACGTACATTCTATTTGAAAAAATGTTTTTGTTAAAGTGTACAATCTAACCTATGAATAAACAGTCACTGTTAAGTTACACCCGACAACCTCGTGACCTTGGCATTGATGTGTACTAAGAATAACAGTCACAGTAAAATGCTAGACAAAATCACACCTTTGATAAATGCTGCACACTCAGTTTAGAACTATAAATCGCGTATGGTGAATACCGTGGTGTTCTTTGAAATAATGGAAGATTTGTCAAACTACGTTAGTTGAATAAGTAATGAATTCTTTTCTTGCGGCGATATAACACAGGTCTTTAGATGTTATAAGGTCGAACGCTAATACGTCACTATATACCGATGACGTCATACAGAAGCCAAAACACAGAATGGTCCCCTGTCGTATATTTACATTATGGTACGAACGCAACGAAATCGTGACCTTACTTAATTCACAACGGTCACTGATACTGTAACTAATGTAAACAAAATGGCCGATGTGTGCAATGCTATGCAATGTTCTATGTACTGATTTAAATGAAATATTTTTTTTATTGGAAAAATAATAACTCTAAATGTATTATTGCACAGTTCAATATTTTAACTGCTTACTAAGGGAATGTGTTAGAAAAAGCATGCAGCTCTGGAACACTTGATACAAGAAATGGCGTTGGGGATGGAAATAGAATGATTGTGATAATTATCTAATGACAATAGCTTGCTAACACATTGGAAGTGCCACCGTTATACTGTTCTGTCTTAAAAGACAAAAAATCTTGTACCTAATAATCCTTTGCTGTATGCTACAACCCATCTGCAAGCTATAAACATATGCAATGACTGTTACGAAGAGACTAAAAAATCGCTTTAACCCACAAAATCGAGAGAAATAAGAATAGGTGGTTTGCATGTTTTGTTACTGTTATGTACAGTAGATAATACTCCAAAGTTTCCCTGACATAATTCATTTACAAAATGATATTTAAGTGTAATAATCCATATTGCCTTTGCTAGATCTAGCTTTGCAAACAAACTGATAAAAATTTGCATGAATCATTGTGATGAAGGTTTACTCATTTTTATTTCTGAAATAATTTGCAAAATTTAACTTACAAATAAATGGAAACTTTAAAATAATGACAAATCAGGAAAACAGCTCCTAGTGTTAAAATGGTTTTAATTTTTTGTAATCAGACAGTGGATCACCTTAATGAGATACAGCTAGCACCAAAAGATAGACAAGCATGGAACATGAAATGTAGACCCTGGTGATGGTGCAGTTATATTATCCGTGATGAGGGAAGGATAATACAGTGTAAAAGTGCTATATTTAAACATAGTTTTATTCCTGTGAAGGGGTTGTGGTTGCATCCTACTGTGTAACAGTGCTGTATTCAAACAGTCACATGTATATTACCTGTTAAAAGTGGGGTGGTGTTGCATACTAAAGTATAACAGTGCTATATTCAAACAGTCACATTTATATTACCTGTTAAAAGTGGGGTGGTGGTGCATACTAAAGTGTAACAGTGCTCTATTCAAACAGTCACATTTATATTACCTGTGAAAAAGGGGTAGGGGTGCACACTAAAGTGTAACAGTGCTATATTCAAACAGTCACATTTATATTATCTGTGAAAAAGGGGTGGGGTGCTTACTACAGTGTAACAAGACTCTATTCAAACAGTCAGTTATATTCCCTTTTAAGGGGAAAACATATTACAGTTTAACAGAACTCTGTTCAAACAGTCACAGAGGTATGAGAAGTCATCCAATGCTTGATTTTAGGAAATGTAGACATAGGTACAGTCGTATTTCGGGGGGGGGGGAGGGAGCTGAGTGGTCTAAAGACCTCTGTTATGGATCACTGCCATCTCACCTCTGTCTGTTTGGGTTTGAGTCTAAGATTCGGCTAATGTAGTATGCGAGAAAACTTGTGATTAGCTTCTCGTGGGTCTTTGGTTCTTTCAGATGTTTTCCCGGGTTCATCCTCCACAAATAATACTGGCCGCTATGTATAGCCTATTGTGTGCTGAAAAATGGTGTTAAACCCTACAACAACAACATATTTCATGGGAAGGTGGAGCACATTACAATGAATGATCACTCTACACAAACCTTGGAAAATCACATGGGAAATAAAAAGTCAATACAAGGTTAAATATAAAAAGTTTTTGGGTAAAAAAAATTACGTTATGAAGTTTTGTTTCGAAAAATGGGACACGTATATAATGATATGAATTCCTTTAGCATACTCTTCTTTACATGTTTTGTGTCAAATGATTCCAGATCCCAAATATTTTCAAATGTGTAACCAATAAAAACTTACCAAAATGAGCATGAAAGTCTAATCAGGTTATTTCAATATATTAATAATATGCCTATAAATACAAGGTCCTCAATGTCTATGTATTAAATTGGAACACAAGTTCTCAATTATAATTACTTTTAACAAGCATGTTACATATTTCCTGAAATCGGAAAGTGATGATTGTAATTATAGTATGTTAAGCAAATTTCTTTGTTTTGGGGTTGGGAAAAACCTTTTATTGAATAGTCTAAGAATAAAATTAAAACAATTAATGTAGAAAAGTAGCATGCTCCTATATGTATATTAAAGCTGGCAATGCAATTGTATTTAGCGTATGTTATCTGGAACTGTACGATACTTTTAGAACATTATGGATTGGGAGGTCTTTAGAAAGTGCTATTCTGTGCTAAAATATGTGGAAATTGAATCCAATACAGTAGACACATATTTTTAAATTTCCTTCAATGTGATGTTGTTGCGGTGAATTTAATGTCAGAAAAATGAAACTTCTTCAAGTGCTTTCATTCATGCAAGACTGGAAAGCTCCTATGGAATACAATATAACAAACTCACAGTACAATATTGGCAAGGGATGTAAGAAGGCACTATTTAACAGAGGTGCTCATACAATTATCAGAGAATTGCACAAGGCATGAACATATTGCCACAGCTGTGCTCAGCCTAGTCACTAAATTGTTAGGGGCATTTAGAACATGCAAAAATGTCCAATGGTTATTGAAATCAAAACCCATCTTTGCAGTAAACAAATCCAAAATAAATGACAAATGTGACAATGTTAGAACATAAGCTGTTGCCCACTTCAAAATGTTCATCTGATAAAAGCATTCTATGCTAAATTTGTATCGAAAGTATTGTCAACCTCTTCTAAAACTATAGCTACCAAAACAGAGTATATGGTTTACTTCTACTAAATTTATATCTACCATAAATAGAGAGTATGGTTTACTTCTACTAAATTTATATTTACCTTAAATAGAGAGTATGGTTTACTTCTACTAAATTCATATCTACCATAAATAGAGAGTATGGTTTACTTCTATTAAATTTATATCTACCATAAATAGAGAGTATGGTTACTTCTACTAAATTTATATCTATCATAAATAGAGAGTATGGTTTACTTCCACTAAATCTATTTCTACTGTAAATATAAAAGTATGGCTTGCTTAAATGCATAATATTTTGCCTTTTTGACTATTTCAATATGAAGAAATATATGAGCCAAAAATAATCTTTTCTTTAGATGGTAGTTTTGAGATTCAAGAGTCATATTTTTGGTCAAAGAACCCATTTTTTGATTTCTCAAGATACAACAAAGCTGTCAAACAGACCTTATTTTTAAAATGACCAAAACTAAATTTGAAGGCACTCAAGGCCTTTTAACTAAATGAGGGCCATATGCAGCACTATTACCTGTCCTTAAAATATGCAAATATCACTATGATTGGTTTTAGTCCTTGTATCTAGCAGAGTTGTCTATCAGCCAAGTACAAAGCATATATCTTCCACATATTCATATTCTAGATAGATTGATTCCACAAAGCAAGATCGAATAACTTTGTAAATAAATATATGCTCTTAAGCGCTGAGGGGGGGGGGGGGTCCTTCTTACAACAAAATATTCACCTTTTTGCTTTGCTTCTTTTAATTTCTGTATCCGTTCTTAAAGTTTTCTATTTTGTCTGAGGCTTTCATTTCTTCCATGTGATCTATGATTTGCTCTCCATGTACCTCTAAAACATAAATCTCTACTTTCTCTTTAGCTCTCTTATGGTTTCATACTAAAACTGCATGCTCTACCTCGATAATTCATTTTTATCCAATCATCACTATTGGAAGTTACTGTATCAAACTCTAGTTCAACTTTTATATCAGCAAACAGATTCGGGAATTCTCGGTCTATCCTATGATATTTAAAAATTTTGATTTCTTAATCTCAACACGCACATCTCTCTTTCTCTCTCTCTCTCTCTCTCATAACTACGTCCAAAATTGATTGCTTAATCCCCATTGGTGACCTCCGAAGTCTCGCTATCGGTTGACTCACATGCCATGCAAGGATATTTAGTATTAGTATTATGAGCATATTTACTAACTATCCATACCCAAGTCGTACACAGCTGGCTATTATTCTACTATCTCTGCTTGACATTGCTAAAGTGGATATTCGCATGTATTATTTTGTACACCCACACGATCTCCTTCGATCAGCTGATGAGAATAGGGCGAAACATCCATACGATTTTCACTAGCCAACAGTAAAATGTATAATAGTATAACCCGTATCAATAATTATCTTGCAAATCTGCTAGATTTAGCGTGTCTGTACTCTTCTCGACTGCATTTATCGTCACGTTCAAAACAAAGACACTGGATGTCAACTAAAATTTGGTTACCCCAACTGGGAACCTTCGAACAAACAGGAAGTCATTAGTTTGGTTCTTGGTTATTGATTTTGTAGCTCAAAAGGTCTCGAGGTTACAACTGAACGCTGATTTGTATTAATACGCCAAGACTCTGTATTGTATTCCGAATGAGTGTTAGAAACTTGTAAACATCGCGTCATCGGCATTTGATGTTCGATTCAGTAGCAGACGACATAAAGTGGAGAGTGCAGAAGTGCAGAAGTGGAGAGTGCAGAAGTTTACATGGAGAAAGGATTTTCATTGAAATAATCAGGGTAGTGCATACATGCAATTTTTAATAGCAGATGCAAACTATTGGACGATGATATATCTGTATTGTTTATACTTAAAAAAAAAAAGATATGTATAAGGTACAGTAAGCATGATTGTTTCCGTTAGTAAAATGAAAAACTCTGCAACATTCACTCCCCTTCTAATTTATACATAGTAGAAATTGTGTATATATTTTAGAAGGAGAGGAATATTTTCAGTAACTGTCTTTTTACTGAGAGAAATGAGTGCTCGTACTGAATAATGATCGTGTAGACTTTAATGTCTATCTCTGTCTCCCGAGTCCATCCCCGTATTTGCTGCACCGTGCAGTGTAACTTTTTAAATCATTTATATTTTCAAAAGGAAATTTTTATTCGTGGAATTAGAAAAACAAATTTACATTTAAAATCTTACCATGTGCGTCATCTGATTTCATTATTTCTAATTTAATTATGTGTCTAATTATTGTTTACTTAAATTATGTGTCTGACTATTTTTACTTGAATTATGTGTCTGATTATTTTTACCTTATTGTGTCTGATTATTTTTTTTATATATAAAATTCAAGTAAAAAATATTCAGACACAATAAGGTAAAAATAGTCAGACACGTAATTCAAGTAAAAATAATCAGACACGTAAGTTGAATTATTGTCACCTTGCAAGTATGTCAGAAGTAGGTAGTTAGTTATAGGGAGCGAAAATCGATTGCTTTCAATGAATGACTCACGAGCTTGATTCAAGGGCATAAAACAAACCCCAAGGCCTATATTGTTTGCATATATAAATGTCTTTTCATTAACTGTAATCGTATATATGGTTATATGCCTGGGATCTCAATAATTTCAAGTTATTAGGTATGGTCCAAAAACTTCATTGGAGTTGGGGTGGTTCCTGTCTTAATAATAAGTTGTATACATTAATAAATTTGTCTTTTCGTGCTAGCAATTGTGTACATGGGTATAAATTGATAATTTCAAAAGTTTCAAAATTGCTATACAGGGGTAGGGATGGAATGCCTTTTAAGTGCCAGTTATATGTGTAAATTTGTCTTTACCTGTCAAGAAAGTTTGTGTTACGGTTGTTAGTTGGTGATCTCAATAATTTTTATGATGTGACCCAGGGGATACGTTTTTTGTAGGGTGGGGATAGACATCAGGTTAATTTTAGTTTAATTTTTTTTAAACGTATTACTAGTAGTTTGCAGTAACAGTAAGAGTTGCAAAAAAATTACAAATTGGCATCTATACTATACAAGAAAAAAATATTATTTTAAAAGTATTTTTATATTATTTTTATTAGTTGTAGTTACAATCACATATGGTAATTAATAGGAGTTACTTGAAACATACGTAAAATCGCATATACCCCTTTAGTCCTACTTTAATCTGAATAATTTTTATCGTTTTTTACTCGAACGTATTTTTTATAGTTCGTTCTACATATCATATCTAAATTCCTATCTTTAACTCTGTAAATATTCAGGTCATCGTCATTCAATGTAACCACAAAAAAATGTAATTCGTTTTAAAAGCTTCATGTGACACGAATTAGGGATTTTTTTATAAGGAACTATAATAGCAATAATAATTAAATAAAATAAAACTATTACGATAATGGTGGTGGTCTGTAAACGTACGACTGTAGAATATTGTTTTTAAGTCAGAAATAGATACAAAGATGTATTTACGTTTGTTTTGCATTGTTTACTAAAAGTATATATGTCTGTATTTTATGACACTATGTCATTATTTCAGGTCAGAAATAGATTTATAGATGTGTATAAGTTTATTATGCATTGTTTACTAAAAGTATATATGTCTATATTTTATGACACTATGTCATGGTTTTAGGTCAGAAATAGATTTATAGATGTGTATAAGTTTATTATGCATTGTTTACTAAAAGTATATATGTCTGTATTTTGTGTATTCCGTATCCTAATATAAGTCATTTTTTATCCACAGCCGGCTATGAACCCCGCTATTTTGGGATTTTAAAGATGGAACACATGTTGGTAACCGTAGACAGGAATGCGAGTAATCTTCAGGTTTACAATGGTCATGACGGTAAACTGATTACATCACACAGACTGAAGTCCCTTCCCATTGATGTCTGTCTTATTAGCAAGAATGAAGTCGCTGTGTGTCTGGGTAACGGTACGGTTGTAATCCTGTCATTGAAATCGATAGATGACGTAAAACTCGTCAAAACTTTACAGACAGGATTTGATTTTTGTCATTCATTGGCAAAATTTAATTCAGACAAACTCATTGTCAGCGGTAGGAAGAAAGACTTGATGTTGTGTTGGGGAATTTTATCGATTAGAGATGGACGTATGGACTCAACTCACGACATCTGTAAAGGGCATTGGACTCGCATGGCCGTCAAAGATAACAACTTGTACATCTCGTGTCTGACTTCAGACTCCATTAATAATGGAATTTATGTTTACGATATTCTGAAACCAAAAACAAAAAAGTTTCTGTATCAACACCAGGAATTAAAAGATCCGTGGTCAATAATGGCTGACAGGGATTATGTGTACGTGTGTGACAGGTACTCTAACAGAATGCATCAGCTGACAGACAGCGGTCAGCTAGTGACCATACACAGAGTGTCATCAAGTCTGTCTGGAATATTCTATGATGACCAGCAACGATTACTTTACACCACAAGCTGGGAAAGTAATGTGATAACTGTTTACAAAATGGAGTCTTTACATCAACAAGGTAATTCTATTTTATTTTACATTTTCCACAACGAAAACTTCATTTATTTACATTTCCCAATTCACATTTTTGTATCAAAATATGATTATGAATTTTGTAGTCATAACTTTATTGTAAGACAAACATGTATAACAGATTTAAAATAAAATAAAAGTGGAATAAATATTATTTTATTATTTTGGAAGTTTAAAAAAATCTATTTCGTAGTGCATGGTCATATGTATCGATTTATAATATAAATAAAATATTTTTGTTATTTTAAATATTACTAGAAATGCTATTATAGTCATTTCTATTCAATAATGATTGTTTAGTTGTCTGCTTGTTGGTTCTGACTACATAATTTTCATATAAAAATATTAAATCTATATGGACTATCAAAATGGCTGCTTATATGCAAAACTCGCCATCATCATCAGTTCGGGGCAATGCATATTTTTTCCCAGAAGGTGGCGCTTTCATTGATCAATCTTTGCACACGTCATTGCACGCGACATGCACGCGACCGGATCTCGTTCAGCGTCTAAAATTCCCACGTATTTTGTGTTGAGATCATTCATGTTGATGGAGTGGTTCTGTGATGAATATTCAAGGTGAATTTATCAATGAAAAAACTCAAATACAAGATACCTGGACAATTAAGTTTAAAAAAAAAATTAAATACCATTTTGGATATTCTATGGTATGTTATATAATGCGCGCTATATTTACTACGATCTATCTGTTCACGTTTTCGTTGAAGGATGCAATGATATTGCAAACCGAAACAGACGAGGTTGAAAATGGAGGTATGGCTTAGATAAATTAATATGGCGAAAGATTACAGAAATAATATTGTAAAGTAATATTGTAAAATAACGGCCGACATTTTTATTAAAAATTAAAAGTTGGATGTGGAAGTAATCACAGGTGAAGAAAAAGAGCTTGAGGTGAAGAAAAACATAATAATCTAAAGAAAAAAACCCCAGTGAGAATGGAATTATTTAAATCTGCAACATCAGTTTGAAATTAATAATGTCTAGATTACCTATTCTTTGTTCAATTGTTGTATTCGTATAGGTTATTCAAATATAAGATAAAAGATTTGTATATGGTGTAGACAATTTTGTACAAGATTAATCCATGTAGGAACATTTTAGTACTTGCACACAAAGCAGGGGTACTGTCACAAGGATTTATATTGCTTACAATTTGCCCATAAATTCTACATGCACTGTATAATATTATGACCTAAGTTAATAGTAATATATATTGTGTGATTCATATGTAAGCTATAAGCAACAATTAAGTCCTTGTGGGTATCTGTATAGAACTAATTTCAATAATTTTAAACAAACTGTACATCAGTTTGGAACAGAGTTCAGAATGGTTGGAGGCCAGACATACTTTTAAAGTTTTATATAACAATTGACTTCCCCCAAGATATTTTTTTTCTAGCACATTATATACCCAGATCTAGCTTAACAGACTTGATATCTCCATACTTTATCTGGGATATTGCAGTTGCAGTCAGTAGTCTGGATGTCTGTCCATCCTTCTACGACAAATCTAGTCATAATTAATTATTCACAATACTTGATGAATTTAAATGAATCTTTTTACATTTGAAGGGGTAGATACCTGGTTGATTTCAGGAAAGGTTTAACCCTGAGACTGACTACTGAATAACCCTGAGACTGACTACTGAATAACCCTGAGAGTGACTACTGGATAATTTCATTTTATGGGGATTGCCTAGAAAATAATCCCCCACACCCTCAAACACTCCAAATGTAATTTTTTTTAAAATTTCTTTTTGACCTTTTGGTAGGAAATCTATTGAAAATTCATTGAAGAAAAAAATTCTATTAATTTTTTTAAAAATTGAACTGCAGAGGACTTTCTTTGATTTCAGTGTTCCAAATGTGAGATGGTGTGATAATCATAATGTAAATTTGTTTGCCAGGAAAGCATGCAACTTGTATTGCTTCCCACCACACACACCTCTTTTTGATAGGGATGTATACCATGTGTTCCAATGTGTCATCTATTCACAGAGCACATACAAGAAATAAATATCTATTTTATAAGTATACTAGCCATTGTTGGAAATTATTCCCTGGAAGTAGCAGTTTATACTTTTATAATTGTTAACACTGGAGAGCATGTTAGTTTAAGTAATTTCAGTATGCACTTATTGAACTGGGCCATAAAATGCATTACTTATTCTGATAATTTACAATAAACAAATAGAAGAGGCATGTATAACCTCAAATTTGGCAGACCAGGAATATTTTATTGGTGCCTGTCCACTGTGTCCAGTAATTAGATGACTAAAACCACATTAAACCAGGAATTCCAAACTTGGACAGAAAGAGGAACCTTTAGGTTTGGCTTCTTCACTTTTGTAATTTCTACGTTTGATTTTTAAAGATAATATAATCCTAACTATTATTAAAAGAAAACATTATATTATGGGAATTAAATAATTAATGCTAAACTTTAAAGTGATTAAACTTAAAATTATTTTAAGAAATTTTAATTCTCTCATTCTGGCGTGGGTCATAGATGTAATTTGTGATGTAAAAGATACAGCTTGGCTTGCTTGCTCGTTTTATCATTTTCACTTCCTAGACATAAAAAAGTATATACTATATAGCCTTCTCTGACAAGATTCTGTATATTTTTTTTATCAACTATTGCCTTAGATGGTACCGGATTTTCATAATTACCAGATGTAAATTAATTGTAGTACAGGAAAGTAGTACATGTATTAAGGTATGCCAACATGTCTCAGCATTGCACATGTTGCAAATGTAAATAACTTCACCATAAAACCTGCCCATCTTTCAAAAACACATAGTAAGTGTAGAGCGGAATCTTATTAGTACTTGTTGAGTCGGCTATATAACAGTAGATCTCCGTTTTAATCGTATTTGATATTTAAAAGTTGTGGTTTAATTTTCATTTGCGCAATTGGACATGAATAAATTGTGTATGATGAGTTTTATTGGCAAAAGATTTGTTAATGTTGCAGACATGGATAACAATGATATAGCTTGAACACTCTGGTTTAGCTCTCATAAGTCTTAGGTCCATATTTTTCTTGTACAATCTGCATCATTGTTGATAATATACATGTATATCTACATAACTAATCCATTATATGAACAGGTAGGTGTTCCAATAGATATTTTGAAAATGGATGACAGATCTACCCAACTTTTTGTGGTCCATATTTTTCTTGTAAAATCTGCATCATTGTTGATAATATACATGTATATCTACATAACTAATCCAATATATTAACAGGTATTCCAATAGAAATTTTTAAAATGGATGACAGATCCATCCAACTTTTTGTAGTCCATATTTTTCTTGTAAAATCTGCATCATTGTTGATAATATACATGTATATCTACATAACTAATCCATTATATGGACAGGTATTCCAATAGAAATTTTGGAAATGGATGACAGATCGATCCAACTTTTTGAAAAGGCTCTAAAAGATGGAATGGAAACTGTGCACCGTATACGTATTATGGTTGTCGGACACATGGGTGTAGGCAAGACGACCCTAGTCAAGCGTCTTCTTGGAGAGGAGGTAAACATTTCCGAGAGACATAGTACAGAGGGCATTGATGTATATGTCAACTGCTGTGATGTTTCTTTGTCAACCCATGAATGGACAAGGCGAACAAAAGGTATGTGGTCATACATACTCATTAATGATCTACCTCTCCGAATTTATGCAAATTCCACAAGGTGAAATGTGTCACATTAAACTGTTTTGTGTTCATCCATCTTTATTTCACTACTTTACAATAGCAATGTTTTCCACTATCTAATGTTACCAAATTTTGTAAGTAGTTTGCATTCTGGGCAAGGAACAGACCTAATTTATCATATCTGATTTAGAAGGTTTAAAATCAGGGTCAAGGTCACAGGGCTAACAGAATGACACTTTACATACAGCAATGAAATAAGTAACTGTTCCTCATCATTCACTACTTTCACATATACACAGCAAGGTGGAGTTTTTAAGTCTTGATATTTAACTTATACTACAAGTATTTGGTATGTTAGCACATTGCGTATGTTGTTGTATTTAATTATTGTACTTTTAATATTTGCTTTTTCCTCCTTCATGTACTTGCACAAATCTATATACTGTTTGCATCCTTTATGCACCTTTTGGCTTTTAGTCACCCTCTGTTGTATGCTAACCTGCTTTGTAACATATCTCCATGGTGAGTGGTATTTGTACTAACACCATATAAGCCATTAACCAGGCAGCCTTGGTAGAATTGTCTGGGGGTTCAGGTTAGAAGGATTGTTTGTGCTTATTTTTGTGTCCATATACGTGTTCATATTTCGGTTATCATTCTTAGCCATGGCTATACAAAATCAGTTAATAGTCGACTAGCCCAAGGCTGGTAAATTTTCTATTAATTTTCATAATTTAACTAGTCTAATGGCTGGTTAATCTTGTTATGTGTTAAATTGCTTTGTGGCAAGGATTTAGTAAGAATGAACAGGACGAGAAAATTTATGTATCTATTAGTAATTCTGTCTGCAAAGAAATTTGTTAAATCCTCAGCCTGTGGCTAACCTAAAGACCAAACAATATTTTAAGATTATATTGTAATTATTATTATTATTATTAGTATTAAAATAGAGCTCAGAGATTATATCTGCCATCAGATCTAGAACATCCTTCCTCAACCAGGTTACAACGTTTATAGTACTGTACACCAATAAATTAAAAATGGAGGAAAGCAATAAATGGATGAGGACATTTGTTTGAATACGAAAATACACTAAGTAAAGAAATATGTTTAGTAGGGGTGTGCTCTTTCTCTAACTAGCAAAGCAATTTAGTATTCAGCTGGCATATAAGAGTTTGACAACACAAATTTCTTGGAGATGGAACGACTGTTTAAGGAAATATTGGATTCACTGTCTTGTCATACCATATCCAAAAGGTCTAAATCCAAATTTTTTTTTTTTTTTGGGGGGGAGGGGGCATCATGTCGTGATGTATGCATCATCTATATACCACGTCTTTACCAGGAAACCATGTTAAAAAGATTACTTTTTTCATTGTTTTGATCTTTTGTTTTTAAATGAAGTTGCCAAATTCCATTTTTTATGGGGTGTCCTGGGTGGGCATCCATTCTATCCTTTGTAACTTTGATGTGAAATATATTTTCAAAGTGCCCAAGTGTGGTTTCTAGTGGGATTTCCAAGGGTAAATCTGATATATGTAGTTCTTCTGTTTTCTTCTTGATTTTTCTCATAATGGTTGCTGATTCTTTAATTATAGTTGTATTATAGTTTCATTTTTTACAGGTTTCAATATACATGTATATTCTCTAGAGCTGTACCGATGTCACTTTTTGCCGATTATGCCGATACCGCGTATAGCCGATTATCAAAATTGCCGATACCGATTATCAGACCAATTATTTGATTATCATATTATGTACTCGGGTATAAGCTGACAAATTTAGAAAACAATAAAGGCCTGGAATGGGGGGGGGATTTTTTTTTTTGGCAAACAGGAAAGTTTCTCGGCACAATAAATATGTTCTAATCACTATGTAAATTGAGGCAATACTTTTGAGTTTATTGCTGACTTTCTATGAGCAAAGGTCGTCGGCTTGCTTTGACGACAACAAATACTCGTTATTGCTGCAGCAACATCAGATAATTGTAAAACATTGATATAGAATTGTTTTATTTGTTTAGTATATATCGGTGCTTCAAAGGTACAGTAAAACCTGTTATGACTTATGAGAGACCGCCCCTTCTGCCAGATGGTGGCTTGGTGAAACACTAACAAAAGAAATAAAAAATAATTTTGAAAAATCCGGAAATGATTCTCACTTACTAGTATTAAAGACAATGAGTTCATTCACCCTCCAGGCATTACGGATTAACTGAAAGACAGACGACGTACTCAAACCTACACTGAAACCCTTTCAAACAATTTCTCACTGAGACATAAGGACTATCGGTGTTTTGTGAGTTTTCATAAAGATAAAGAAAAAACACAAACCTCAAAATTGACTGTGTATATATATATCCATCATTACTCCCTTTGATGTTAATCTTACTGGCTATTCACCTGACTTTGGCACTACAATGGCGGTTAGCGACATGTACTTTTTTAGTCTGGTTTACTGCAGTTTACAAATGTTACCGGACGCTGGAGTTGAAAATTTCGCACAACTGGCAGCAAGATAAATTCTTTTTAAATACTTTATTAGAGCAATCTCTTTGGTACAAAAGATTAATGGATGGTTTGATGTGTTTATCTCGATATATGGTTATTCGACTATACAGTAGTGTTAGTTAATGAGCAACTTGCTTGCATACTGCAATTATCCCGAGCTCTAGTGTTACAAAGGATTAAGTTACAGTCAGTCAAAACGCGACTGTATATACAACTTTTATCAGGAAAAATTGGTTATTTAAAAAAATTATTTGCATCGGCACCGATTATTTTTGCCAATACCCGATTATACTGATTGTGCTAATAATCGGCCCGATTACGCGTACGGGCGATTAATCGGTACAGCTCTAATATTCTCTGTCTCCTTTCATATTTAACCCTTCTACTAATTTGGTGAAGGTTCTGTTTCTTGCATCTAATGCAATCATTGCCGATGACATTGTAGGTCATATTTCTGTTAACATTGCAAGCAGACAATTCACTATGTCCCTTTTTATAACAACATTGTAAAACTGGTCCTCACTTATCTCTATTCTTTTAGTGCTGTAGTACTTTTTAAGATCTGAAAATTGCCAATTTCGCACCATTATCCTTCTGTATGTGCAGCACGTTTGTCACAAGTTGCTCTTTGTCCAAAGCAGTATTTCAGTATTATATATGTATTGTCTTTCTGTTCTGTCTTTGCATATTTGCACAGATTTCTTTACTGCTTTCAAACTTTGTAGTCCTGTACATGTATGACTTTGAAGAGGACAAATATGCAAAACTGAAATTCGCTCAAACTTTTTATATAATTTGCTATATGTATATGGCTCATTTTCTGAAAATTTGTACCTTTCATTTTTAATCGTTACAAAAATATTTATTTTTAAAAAACCAATCGTTTCTCTTTATCCGTCTTAAATAAAACAACATACTCCTGCCCTTACAAATAGCAGTTGCAACGTCATTTGAGACGTACACACTGGCATTGTGTTGATCATGAATTATTGAGAACTCACATAGGGAGAAGCATTCTAAGTACTAATTCTGAGATGTCGCCACATGGTTGTTAAGGCTTTATTTATTGTTATCTTTCTTCAACTTAAATAACTTATTAAATGTATAAAATTTGTAACTTTTCAACTTTTCCATTTGATCAAGTCGATTTATCTTCAAATCATTATATACATTTTAATTGGAAAAAATAGAGCGGGTGTAAGCATGATGTGATGTCTGCAGTTTTATATATGAAAAGGCTCCAACCTAATAATGAATGATACTTGAACTCTATAAAAAGCATAATTGACGCATACTCAGGAAATGTGGTCACTACTGAGTTCAACATTGTTTATTTTATTTCTTCTTATTTATTAGTGTTTGTAATTTTATTATTTCTCAATAAAACAAACTATTTAAAGTTGAACGAGAAGTTTTAAAAACATTTAACTTCTAAATTGTGAATGCAAAATAATCAGGTTTACATTATTTTATAATATATAACAACAAGTCAGATAATATTACCATAAATACATATTTTAACTGCTAGACGTACTTGGGACAAAATGAGAAAGTCAGTTTCAGCATCATATTTAAAGGTCACGTTTAAATCCTAGAGAAAACTGAATAATATTTCACATGGTCCGAATCAGCAAGTTTAAAGAATCAGCCAGATATCTGGGCCGAATCAGTAAGCAATTTGTATCGAATCAGCCTGGTCTGAGTTTGAGAGTAATTACCACATTAATGAATAATGTTAGCATAATATTTGTATCAATCAAGAAAGTAAACAGCAACATTTGTTTAAATTTTTATATCGTAATGTTCCGGTATGCATTTTAAGAAATGTAATGAGATTATATGAACACAGACTTTCAGTTATAAGTGAGTTACTTTTTTATTATGACATTACACAAACAAGATGAATGCAGCATATAATCTAAAAAAATGTATTCAATAATGCACAAACATTTAGTTCTTCATTTTTGAACATATCTCACATGTAAAATATTCTAGTTGTTTTTCTTTTGTTTTTCCTGTCTGACTTTGTTTCAGTTTCCCTTCTGAAACGTTCTGGAGTTGGATAGGTATGGTGTTTGCTTCCTTGTACAGGAGAGCCAATACCTGATAATAAGATGATACATCATTTGTGTATTCAAATAATGCGGTAACCACCACATGGCAACCTCTTTGTTATAACAGTATAGTTCTAAGGCACACATTTCTATCTTATAAATAATTTATTTAATTCATAGCTTAACATTAAATAGGTTTTCTGGGTGACAAGTTTTGGGATGACTTTTGCAACTATTTGGGGCAACGTCTCCAGATAAATTTCTGACTAGTTCTCCCAGGGTGAGTTTTCAAAGGGGCAAGGTTTATTTAAACATTCATTAAAATATAAATTCTAAATGTATTTCACATTTTCTTATCTTGTTTTTTATTTGTTTGGTCCCACATAGCGAGTACCCCCATAGTAAATGCATGTTGTTTATGTTTTGTAAAAATTCAAAAATAGTTTTGATATGGGGTTTAGTAGTATAATACACTTACGTATTCTAGTGTAACATTAGCTCTACAACCCAAGCTGATCTATTATATGAATAGTCTAAGCCTTGCCAGGTGTTTGCTATGTTAAATTGCATGCTATCCATGTATTTCTGTTTGGACTGGTTAGACAGTCAAATCATAATACGGAATAATCTATGTAAAAAAAACATTACTAGTGTCTACTAGGGAGGTCAAGCTAGCTTGTGGTGATGGCATGTGGCTCCTCTGTCCAACCACTTCTACCACAATGCCATTCTATCTTTCCCATGCTGTTTTTCCTTATCTAATTATCCTATAGTGCTTGCAATAAGTGTAAAAGAAAACTGAAAATAAAACACGAAACAAGTAGAAATAAAAAAACTAAGGAGCATTTTGTTGCAGGTGTGTATGTACTGCATAATTTACTAGCTCATATATTTAGTAATATGTGATTGTACTCCCATGTTCATGTTTTAAAAATGTTCTTTTTAAAGTGGCCTTCCCTTTGGGGAGATATGTTTGCCTTGTAGCATTGGTATCACCATTACTTGCTCCTTACTCGGTAGTCACACACAAGCACACATACAATTATTCATACACAAATGTACTAGTAGCACCTTGAAACCTTGAAAGAAATTCATCTAATTTCTATCCGATGATGATCTCCACTTCTGCCAATTGGTAACTTCTTTAAATCAATTGAACTACATCTTCCAGCTCTCTGTTACAATAAATGTTGGTAATTTGGGGCTTGCTGCTTTGACAACTTGCACTAGATCATAAGATGTGTAGACCAATTCACTATCTGATAACAAACTTCCCATCTGAATATTTCTTCGGACAGGTCCGGACATTTTAGTCCTTGTCTATGAGGATTGACTTGTCTCTCTCGATTCAGAGAGATTATTGTCATCACCTTTTCCAATATTCTCAACAGTTCTGTGATTTCATTTTCTACAAGCTGTTTTGCATCTTATCTGCAATGCCCATAGGTGTTTTCAAATTTGGATAGTTCCTTTTTTTCCATTTATTTCATATTTTTAGCTAAGTCCACATCCAGTGTAGGTTGTTCCAATATACTATTAGGAATGGCCTTAGCAAATTTGTGACCCGATTTGGATCATTTGGCAAATCATTCTGGATTTATGCACCGTGTCCCCTGTGGTCACTGCATTTGGAATTAAACTTTTCAAAAAGTTAAGTTAACATTTTCTTCCATCGTTAAATATTGATGCACAGTGTCCTAGTGAGATTTCTTTATCTCTAGCCCAAGTATAACACTAGTCTCATTAATACAGACAGATAATGGTGCACTCAGATTTGGTCAACCACTATGATACCTCATAACATCTGTTGTAGCAGGCATCATAGTGATCCATTGTAGCTTGGGAAGTAGGACTGTTACTAATGTCAACTGAACACTGAGCAAAATGGTTGTTTATTAAATGATATTGCATCCGCAATCATTGTACTCATTTACCATTAACATTTTTTAACAAAACCAAAATCTAATGTAAAACAATTTTATTAGATATTTATGATTTTATTGTTGTGTTTTTTTGTGTGTGATGTTTTAGGGTTTAGAAATTTACATGTATTTATTCATTTGTATTGAAAAATGTTTACCTTTTGGTGAGATATTTTAATGGGCTAAGAATTTCTCTCCTGTTATTATCAAAATAATGAGAATGTGGTATATTTTATTTAACTTGTGAGTTTATGTCAGTGAGTCTCTGAAATATTCTGGAAATTCTGGAGTTTCATAAGTGAAGAGTGCAGTATTCCTTATCCTAAACGTTTGTTGGGAGGATTTAAATTTTGGGTTATATTGTGTTATATTTTCTGCTCAGATGATTGAGTCCTGCTAGGGTTAAAGTTGACTTGAATCAAGATTTACTTTAATAAGTAAGTGTGACAGACACTGGCTATGGTTCAATTTTTAATGACCTTTACAATTCATAATCAATGTTTATCAGTGTTTTTTAAGGTAAATGTTGAATTTTATTTTACGGAAAGTTATTGTTAAAACTTGTGATATCATATTTGGTTACTTAAGTCACCATGACTTACATTTCAAGTTTTTAAATCATGATTTTAATGTTATTTCCATCATGATATTTAATGTTATTTTCATCATTGTGTTTAATATTATGTTCATTATTATTCATGTTATTTCCATCATGATATGTAATGCCATTTTCATCATTATATTTCATGTTATACCCATCACTATATTTCATATACATATATTAGGTCAGAGGGTGAGGTGATTTAGAATGAAAGGGATTGCAAATGCCTTTATATATTTCCTGTTTACGAAATTCAAAAACATATCATTGTCACATGCACTTGACTTGTGCTATGGATAAATAAAGTACCTACTTACCCTAATTTTAAAACAGTGTTATAGAAAACACATATTTTTTGCACCTTAATTTAGACTGCCAGGAAATTGCAGCAATCGGTTACTTTAGTTTGAAGCGACAGTGGCTGATGTGGTTTTGGGGGTTTTGATCTCTATGTAGAGAGTGCCATTGATCTGTTGTACAATATGGCAACCACAGTAAATATCTTGAAATGGTTCTAAGGTAGCACTCTTCTGTTTTGTAATTAATATTGGGTTGGAATTTTAATGAAGAACATATCCATGGTTTTCCTCATTGGTTGTACTGTCTTGTATACAACTTGGCCATAATTCAGATGTGCCCCATTGTCTAAGACTTAGCTCCATCTGGTCATTTTCACTTCCTGGACTCCACTGGTAAATTGTAAGAATAGATCAGACAACTGCTAATAGTGTACTTTAGATTAATTCAGGCCGATTTTTTTAGTCATAGGGAGCAGTAATTTTAGTAAAAAAAATACTAGACCAACAAATTGTTCTCCACCTTTTCTTTTATTTTTGACTGGTGGCAGTCATAAAAAAGGTGGAAAACAATTTGTTGGTCTACTAATAGACATGAATATGAAACATCTTGAGAAGATTTCAGCACAGGATATGTTTTTCGTTTCTTCTAAATAGTACAGGTTTGTGGATTTCACTATATACACACTGACAGACTCTTGTCCAACATACTGTACATACCTGGCCTCACCCATGTGTGCACACAAGCAAGATACGTATGCTCCTATTCTTACAATCATATACTCATTATTACCACTATGAAAACAAAGTCATATGGAAAGCGTTCTTTTACATACCAGGGCCCAATTCACTAGGGACTAACCGTAAATCGCCTCGGACATTCGCTTCCGCTGAATATCCGGTTTTTTAGTACTATTTGGAACTTGGAAGTATTCGCCTCCTCAAATAATATGCACACAAATGGTTACAAGTAAAAAAAATTCAATAAGTATAGAACTTAAAAAAGAATTCTTAATACATAATAATTTTAGTTAATAATAAAATGTTTCATCTTATTGGCAATATATAGGGTATACGGAACACGAAATGTTTAAGCATTGCATACGATAATGAAACGAACGGTACTCTCCGGAGTCGCACCAACTACTCGGTTCGTGCCCGGATCCGGCAAATAGTACATCCAATTACTTGGATTCGGTATTCGGCGAAAATTGTCTACTCGGTTAGGCCCTACAATTCACTTTTTTAAATGCAAGAACAAATGTAAAGACTTAATAATGTTTCCTACTTTAAATATTTTAAGCATTTTTTGTTTAGAAATTGTGAATACTGGACTTCTTTTTTATATTTTCATATCAGACCAACTATTTTATTGTGTCCTCGCCCCAATTTACTCCAGATTGGAAACTTATCCTGCCTTTTTGCAAAGGTTTAAGTGATAAAAGTGATGTGTTAGTGAGTTAAATGAATCTTCGAAAGGTGGTCAAAATCTTTGTCAGTGATCATTGATTCAAATACATTACTAGTTAGGCATTTGTATGTGTGAATTGGGCAGAAGACTGGAATTCACCAATACCAATTCAATGTATACATATTTCATGAATTGATAGTACATGTACAAATTAATTGCCAAATATAACAAATCTTACATTACAATTATATTAAGTAAATATTGATGCATTGAATTGATGCCTCTGCCATGGAGGTATTGTCAAGACATTTGGTGGTGAGTAGCATGGTGTTTACTCCTCAACTGCAGCACTTGATCTTGTAGTGACTCTGGAGGAGCATAGTTGCATCATAACATTTAGTGGGGAAAAAATTCATATGTACTGTATTATACTTTCTAATTTCTTTATAACTTGATACTCTAATGTAAAGCAGAATTTACCGTATTCAGTGTTCCTAATGTTTTCAGATTCAGAACAGGATTATAAACTGCAGCGCCTTGTCAAGGTCCTAAGTGAGAATTACCAAACAGGGGGAAGGGAATTTGATTCGGAACTTGATGCAAGCTGTAATCAAAGGGAGACAACTGATGGCAATCCTTTGAGCCATGTTGCTGATGATAACAAGAATACAGAAGTACCATATCGCCATTCTCAACAGCAGAACATTGGCAAAAATCTTTCATCTACAGCTAGTCTACAAAATGAATCGTCTTCCACTGTAGTTCAGGGAAGTCTCACTCAGTCTGTAACAAGCACAATACCTGGATCAGAGCTTGGAGAAAATGTTGCCACTGAAAATTACAAGACGGATCCATTAAGGGAAATGTTAAAATTGTTGCAACAAAATCCCAATAAAGCAAAACAAGATATAATCAAACATGCGCATTTAACAATATTGGACTTTGCAGGGCAGTATGCCTTTTACACGACACACCAAATGTTTCTAACAAGACGGGCCATATATCTCTTGGTTTCGGATGCCAGTAAAGAAGTCGATGATCTTGTAGAAGACGATTTCTACTTTGACAGGGAGGGCAGATTGAAATGCAAAGTTCATGGTGAGTTCTGTGCTGTTTCTACCTAAGTACACCAAAACAAGCGTCTATGAGTAACAGGTTTTCTCTCAAACTAATCATTCTTAAAAATAATTTTATCATAATTTTTTAAGGTAAAATTACACCCAACAACAGTGTTTTATTATACTCAACTGTTTTAAAAATTTAATTAACAGCAAGTTGCCTTACTATTAAAGAAATATGTAACACCTGATGAAAATGCATTACGAGTGAAGTTGGTGGAGGAAGTTGTTTTTGGTCAATTCTACAATTCAGAAATTGAAGGATAAGAATAAAAGTTGTTGCAAGGACCGTTTGGTCTTATTTGGAATTGAGGCTTCACATATTTTATTTTTAATTAGGTAAAAACAACATTACCGGTATGTCAGGGACTGAAATTGGGTATTTGTTTATGAAATTAGCTTGCCAATAATCACATGTACTTCATTCTGTCATTGTTTACATAATCAATGATGTTTTGTATTTTGACTTTTTCAGAAATAGTTCAGGTCTGGATGAATTCCATACATTCCTGTGCACTACCTGACAAGGATAACTTGAATTCTGCAAATTCCCATACGTCGTCTTATAAAGTCCTCCCACCACCAGTGATTTTAGTGGGGACACACATTGATAAAATTCCACAGGTATGTCGATAACATCTGGAAGTTGTAATATTTTACAAATTATTACCTTCTGTCAATAGTAGGATTCTCTGTGAATGCATGAAGTTGCAGTAATATGAGTGTCAAGAACAGTACAGCTATTTCTTTGCTTTGAATCCTGATTTACACAAGCCTTACTTGATTTGAACTATGCAAGTTTTTGAAGTTGCCTAATAGTGGAATAAATATTCATCCATTTTTAATAGCATCAGTATCATAAATATTGTCAGGTATGCATTCCAAAGTTGTTTTCTTTAAGTATACATTATAGCATGCTTACAGACCGTAACACATTAAGCCCTGAATGATTTTGCTGTTTTCGCATGAAGTGCGTGTAGGAAATACAATTTGGGGTCTATTTCTGAATATATCCTAATACATTGACTTCCATGCAAGTTTCCATTAGCCTAATAGATAGTTATGTTAAAACATTGTTTTCTATTGAATATTTTGCTCACGCATGAGCAGAAAAAAGTTGGATTTTTAATTATTTTTTTTTTTGTATGGAGACCACTCTTTATTAAAAATGCCCACCTATAGCTTGACCTGCCTTAGATCTGAGGCAGATTTTAAATCAGATCTTGAGATAGATGCTCTGAATATAAAAGTTCCCAGATTTCTGATATCGTTGACTATGCTGACAGTTTGAATGTTTTAGTGAAATTGTACAGACGTGGCCAAACCCAAACGTACTAATCAATGGATTTAATTTAAGCAGAATTCATAAGGGACATTCTCTGATTACATTATACAAGGAACACAATGATAAAGTCATATTTATCTTTGAGTATATCACACAAAGGGCACAATCTCTGTCTTAAAGGAGTACGGTATGATCTATTCCATCTATGAGGCTTTAGTCTAGAATGCATGATTGTGAGCAAAAAAGTCTCAATGTGTAAAAATTCCTCATCATATTTACAAGTTGTACCTGTTGTTTTCTTTCTCATTCAAGTCACTCCACATGCTAAAATTATTCTCCCCTTTCTCAGAGTGCGGGTAATATTTCCTGTTTTCAGTTTTTATGATAGACCCAGCATTGGGGGATCTTTTCTTCATGGTCAGTGAAAGGGCCACGATGTTAAATTACATGTTAATCTTACCTTTCCACACTGTTATTTTAGAGCCATTGGACACGAATGTTTGAAACTTTGTGTCACTGTTTTCATTTTACCATAAACAAAATGTGCAAGTGTGAAATTGGTTGTTAGGCATGATGCAATTCATTCATACATTTTGTTGCTATGCTAATTTTGGTGTACCATTTCACATTATAAAGTTAAAAGCCAGTATCAGTAATACATTATCAGCTGTTTAGTATATTTCTGGAATGCAAAGTCTGCCATCCCAGCTAATATTTTCTCCTCCAACTAGAAATTGATTGAAAATTTTAAAAAATAAAACAAAATAAGATTCCAGTCTGATTTGTTAGTCATATCTAGCATATGGAATATTATTTTTCCATGGACTTTTGAACTACTTGTGTGTTTATGATTCATCAGAGACTTTCACCTCACTTGTTGCTGATGAGTATTTTAATGGCTAGTCATAGTTTCTTTATTGTCTTTTCCCCTCAGTCTTTGCATTATTTGAATAGTTTTAATTTCGTGTGTTTTTCTACCGATTTTCAAGCATTTGGTTCATGCCTTGAAAGGCTGTGTTTTTGTTCTTACCCTCCTTATTATTGACATTAGAGTACATATCATTAACCCTTTTCAGTGTTCAGTGGATTTGTTTTGTATTTTCTTATTGACTGATGAACTAGGTTACCTAGTGTGGGTTAGTGTGGTGAGATAAGAAATATCATATGACACTCACCTCTCCTGTTTATCATGTAATGCAATTCACACATGGACAGATTTCGGATCTGTTACCTTTAATCAAGTGACCTGTGGAACTTTGCAGAAAGTCTTGACACTTGGCTCTCTTTCTCATTAATAATGCAGGATGACCACTTGTTTCCTTAAAGGGGTCTGGATCAAATCATTTTTATTAGAGAAGTTGATTCCCTCAATTAATGAGAGCCCGGACTGGTTTATAGGCTTGTAAATTGTTAAATTACCCATGATTCCTGATGCCTGATCCAATGCTACAAGTTGCACTGAAGGATAGATACCTTTCCCTTTCATAAGCCTGGGGTACATAGAGTGCCAGTGACCAAAGCAATACATTCTTTCCTGACTACAGGGACAAGCAGCAATCTTGTTAGGATAAATTAGATAGATTCACTTGTCAGATCTTTTTCTCTAAACTGGTTGTTGACTGGTGACAAGTGGACAGTCATGGCTGAATTGCTTGGGGTACAAGCACTAGTCACTTGTCATTGCAAGGCAGATTGATTAACCAGTCTCTAATTTGTGATTGTCAGTTTGGGGAATGTATTGATACTTCAATCAATTTAATTGTGCTGATATGTACAATGAGAAAAGTCAGTGACTGAAAAAAACTCAGATGTACATGTTGTCATTGTAAGAGTAAATCTGAAAAACATGACCCAATAGGTTGGCAGCAAGTTAAAGTGATTGACTAACTGCAGTGTAGTGAGAACTAACTGATATATATTTATATGTATATATATTGACTGAATTCAGAGGCAAAATACATAGCAATGTACTTGTGTATAAGAGTAGATCAAATGAACAACTTTAGCTTTCATTATTGTGTTTATTTTGAAGTGTAGCCAAAAAAGTAGTGCACGTGAACTCAAAATCCAGATATGTTGAGAGTTAGACAAAATGCTGTTTGCATATTTGGATAAGGATTTTGGAGCCAAGATTATTAACCAGTGCTAGAAGTTGCTAGAACTGAAAGTTCATGTGGAATACTAGGTGTGATGCCTAACTTAGTTTTTGGAAAAAGACCTTTCCTTGGCCTACCATAATTCACTCTCACTCTAACGGACAAACAAGTGTTATATGTCAATGGTGTGAAGACCTTAGAAAATTAAACTCAGTGGCAACCACTGGTTCTTTTCGTCTGGAAATTTAGACACTTCTTGTATCCTCAATAAGGTTCTACTAGGTGACTGCAATGTTCTTTAGTGGGACTCGTGAGTTTCCTAAAACAGGAGTCCTTGACTACTAGTATTAAAATAAAGTGAGACCTATGTGACCATGATTCATTATCCCTTAGATGATAACTAATAGGTTTCGTATAACCTGCACCACTAGTTATGGGGCAATTAAAACGTCGGTTTGATACCTGCGTGCCTTGTTCTTTTTCGTTCTCTATAAAGTGACACTGGGATGGATAGTCTTGTATTTCCATAGGCATGGATTCAGAATAATGAAATCTTTTCCATTCAAGCAAGATCTAATTAGTTATTCCCTAACCTTTAAGGTAGTCAAGTGGTCGAAGGTACTAGCCTTAACGGATCGCTGACATATTTTTTATCCATGTTAGTTCGAGTCTCAGGTCGATCAACATAGGTATGCGAGAACGCTTGCTAGCAGATTCACACAGTGAAAGCTTCTTAGCTGGTTTGCTTTCACTAAATATACTAAAAGCCATGAATAGCAAATCACATGAAAAAACATGATGTGAAATCAACAAGAACCCAAACAATACATTACTTTAGAGTCCAGTCCTCTTTTTTACATGTCAGGTTCTGGAGGAGGAGAAAACCTGGAAAATTGTAGAGGCAGTAAACACTTGTGGCCAAAGCCTTCTGGGCTTGAGAGCAATAGGGCTAATGTCTGGAGAGGCTTATTGAGGTCATATCATGTTCAGATCTTATGCTGCTTCCATGCCTTGCAATGGTTTGGGAGCTGGCAGGAATGGTTCTTCTAAGCTTAGTGGCTGCCATGCAGCAGAAGGTAATAGGTGTCCCCTTATGTATGCTTTGGCACTGTTTTCACCTCTAGTTATTGTGTGCATTCCCTTGCTTTGCTGGTTTATCCTTACCATGTACAATTCTACCTTCTTCAGTTTCTTAATGGAATAATCATTGTCTCTAGTGGTGCTTAAGCACTATCTGGAAGCTGTACCTAAAGAGTCCAGTTATGTGCTCTCGATGTCAATGATACATTCAGTGGATCTTTGCAGATATGTAGCCTTAGACATGTCCAAGGTCTTGCTGGATTACATCAAGAACCCGTTGAGTGCATGGATGATGCATTGGTTGTGCTTAAAGGAGAGTAACTAGTTTTATTTCTGGAAACAATCTCGATTATCACAGATTCCCATTTGTTTTTACCAATGTAAACATGTATAACTTTATATCTGATTTTACCCAAGAGTATCTGAGTGGTCTAAAGCGCTCTCTGTTATGGATCACTGCCATCTCACAGCTGTCTGCGTGGGTTCGAGTCTCCGATTCGGCCAGTGTCGGTATGTGAGAAAGCTTGCCAGTAGCTTCTCATGGGTCTGTGGTTTTTTCCTGGATTTTCCTAGATTCTTCCTCCACCAATAATACTGGCTGCCATGTATAGCCTATCTTGTGCTGAAAAATGGCATTAAATCAAACAACAACACATCCATTTTCTGAAACAGTAATTAAAGAGTCAGACAGAACACGTTTTGGACAGTTTTCTGCAGGACATGGGTGTACCTTATGGCACCATGTTGTCATTTTATTCAACATCAAAATCAACAGCATACTGAAATGCATTGATTTATTAACTGAAGCCTATTGTATTGTATTAAAATATATGCATGCTATTGAATGAGAAAAGCAGGAACATAAACAATAGGGAGAAAAAAACCAGTCCACATTTCTGAAGTTAGGAACTAACTGCATTCATTTTGTACCAGTTATATCATTTTCATGTTCACCCAAACCATCTTGATAGATCTCTTATTTCTGTTGTTGAACAACATATATTTTAGTGGTTATTTTCAACTGTAAGCTATTTTCTTCCATATAGTAAATTCTTAGGGACAAATGCCACAAAGCCCTGGATTTAAAATGGATCATAGTAAATACTGATTGGGGACTAAGACTGCTTGTCTCTTGTCACCTGTCATGCAGGTCATTAGTAAGGTCAAAACTTGGTCATACCATGATTATGTAACACACATTTTGCAAATCTTACCTGAGAGTGCACCTCAGCTGCGGTAATTAGCAGGTTTGAACCCTGGCCGAGTCATATCAGTGACTCATAAAACTGGTACTACCAGCTGCCTTGTTTGGAGTTCAGCATTAAGAGATTAGTATTATGACTGGATGGCCTGTTACAGTGTTATAAAATCGGACATCCTGATGCCCGGGACCCCACCATTTTAGTTAAAATTGAGGTGCCCGTCAGACTTGTCAAAACAAAATAGTTTGCTTCAGGAAACTTTGATCGAGCTGATGAAATGAGTAAATGTACTTTGATATACATGCCCATGCATGCTGCAGTCTAAATCAGATTACCACTGTCCTATGTGAAATTTGAATCTGTGCTAAAAATATGACGTTGTGCTCTCAAACCGCATCACATGGTCATGTTTCTGGAAAATACTTTTTGTTCAGTAATCTTTAAAAAAACACAGAAGCAAAACTCCAATAAAAATAACCCCAACAACAATAAAAAAAACTGTTGAGACTATGCCCTTTACATGTAATATGTATACATAGCATTACTGAAAAATTATTAAAGCTATGTTAAAAATCTAAAACACACACATACCTAGAGAATGCTCGAGTCGATACACAGTCAGGGACTCCGTATCAACTTCCTTTCTGAAAGCCTCAAAATTAATACATTAATAAAACTTTCCTTTATCTTAGATGAATTTTATTACCTCTTCAGAAAAGGTAAATGTTAGGAATTTTGAAATAAAGATTATTTCCAAATAACCACCATGGTTATTAAGATCTCCAAAAATACTTTTTACTCTTTGTTAATTCAAAAATCCTCAATGAATCCTCCACTTTTTGAGAGTAAATGAAATGAACTCAGAGTATTTTATCACAGCCATATATCCATGTATAAAGAGAACTCAAAAGATGGAAACAAAGTTGGATCTGCCATTGCAACACATCATGGCACCATCTTGATCTGTTTACTGGATAACTGCAGAAATAACAGTAGTATTCAAAGCTTTGAATTAATTGAAATGTCATAAACAAACAAATTATATCAAATCTTGGGATTCCCTTTCATTGTTGAAAACTGCAGAATATTAAAATGTTCAAACTTTAATATCCCAAGTATTATGGAAACATGATGTTCTTGTTCAATATAGGAAAATTATTCTGTACTGTTCGCTGCCTAGTTAGTATGACATAAAGGGTATTTAAAGAGCAGATAAGGAAATACTGCCACTGCTGCCCTACGATCAACCATTTCTAACTGAAAGAATTTCATATAATGACGTAAAGTATTTTATAAATCTGTATGTTTGTCATGCTTTGCAAAACATGTTGAATTGGTAACTCCACAAACTTTATAATGGCAAAACACTATATGAGAGAGACATCCCTCATATAGAACAAATCAGAGATGAGATGGTATTCTGCTGATCATATATCCAGAACACATGCCTGACTCGTGTATAAATCATGAAGTGTGAACATCAGCCAATGTGTGTACTATGCTCCTAATATCCACATACAGTGGAGCACATAGTGTTTGAGCCATTACTTCGGTGATGGGGGTAATGGTCATGCACACAAGATCTTTACTGGTCCATATCAGGTAATATATCAATGACTGGTGTTTCATATATCTGATTTAATTTATATTTGATTCATTTTAATTGTCTTTTTGTTAGTTTTAATTTTTTTCTTATTCCATTGGCATTGCATGCTATTGTAATGTAATTTTCTTTACTGAAGATGATAATTTTCAGAACTGCAGTTCAGTTTTATGAAAACCTAAAATTAGGAACTCTGCATGCAAGTTGACCTAGTTCCTCACCTTTAAACCTGATTTGATGTAAACAATTTTTTTTTAATTCCTTCTTAGTCTGAGATTTCATATAGAGTCAAATCGAGACTACTAGATTATATGACTTTAAGATGTAAACATGACGACGTGACCCTTGATTCCACAGTTCAGGGATTTCCAAAACTGAGTCTTAGATTAGTATAAAACCTTTCTCTATAGAGAAGTTGGTCAGTTTGGGCTTTTAAACACTTGATGACAGGTTGTTTTCTTCTGTTGTCAGTGACAGTTTTGAGTATTTGAGTTTTATTTTAAAAAAATTTCTTCTGATTATTTTGATTTTAAGAGATTAATTCGTTTCCTTTGAGTATTTGTTACTGTTCATACATAATTCTTGGACAAAGACATTTATTGAAAATTTATTCAGAATTCAAACACTTGAGTGTAATTTCTTGTTATTCTACAAGGAAATGTAGACACAGCAGTGCTATACGGATACAGCATCACTTTCCATATTGGGATTTCATTGTGACTCAAACTCAGATGCATTAGGACATTTTATTACTAAGACTTTTGATTTTTAATTCTGGGATTATTCTTGGATTATTTTGGGATTTGATTACTGAAACGTAAGTTCTAATTTTTATTTTTACCTTGTTTTTTCTAGGGAAATAAATTATTTGTTACATTTTACAAAGCTGGTTGTTTTTCATTTTTCTTAGCTACTGTTTAATTGATCCTAAACACCTAACATCGGTTGATGCACTGTATCCCTGAGATCCTCTTTCTCTTTGACCTCCCCCAATGTTAGTCAGCTGTGACACATCTTGCTTTAATCCCCAATTAGAGACATCCAATCTCATCCCTTCTTAGAACTTTGTGTGCATAGAGATTATTTTCTTCATCAGGCAGAGAAGGGAGGGTTCATCCATAACCAGACAGGATCCAACATATTTTACCCCTCATAGTGGGTCTTGTCACCAAATCTTTGTTTCCTGGGAGTTCTGAACATGGTGGTAGAATTGGTTCCACTAAAGAGACTTCACAAATACACCATATCCAGTTGATGCTTTAGCACACTGAAGACTGTACAAGGACCCACCTATCAGCTTTGATGCACTCTAGTGACTGATTTTTGCCACCACCTGTGTTGATTTTTAGAGCAGAATCATTTTGTTTCTGGACTCATGACTCACACTTTTGGACCACACTCCTTTCTGTACACTTTGCTTAAATATTTCTGATGCCAAATGTTGTCAGTCATCAAAGGATTCTCCCTCTTTTAGTTCATTGGAATTGTTTTCACAATTTATCATGCATTGTCATCTTCTAGTTATTACAAGAAATAAAATCTTTACAAAGACAGGTTGTCATGTGATTGTCTGGTTATAGTCTCATTCATGTTCAGTTTCAGTTTGTAAATTATGAGAAACAAGCTACTATACCATTTTAAGTTGTATTTATAATTATTAGTTAAAATTTATTTTTTTAATAAAGAATTACAGTTACAGCAAATCTTGTTAAGGATTAACATTCAAGAATTTATTGGTATGTTGGAACAAATGTTAATGTACTACATTTATATTTATAAATTAACCACTTTCGTGAAGTTTCCATCAGGTAACTGGCTAATATTGAATATAGGATGATTTTGTATGACTATTAATTAAGCCTTAATCTTTAGTACGAATTAATGTATTACCTCTTTGTATGGATTTAATTTATATTCATGGTATAACAAATGTTCATGTGTTTAGAAATAAACCAACATTCATAATATGTATGTCCATGTATAGCAGACCTGCCAACCCTACTGAAAAAATCGGTCCCATCTCCCGATTTTTAAGATAAAATCCCGAATTTTCCAGCAAAGAAAAAATTCCGTATTTTTTTTTTTTTTTTTTTTTTTTTAAACAAAAATTTTTTTTTCCGTTTCCCTGTTTCTGTATCTGGCTTTTCTGTGTCAGGTATGTACCTTAGTACTTTACCTTGTCCGGTTTCATTTCCGGTTTTCATCAGCTTCATGTGCGGATTTTGAGCTTCTCCTGGATATTTATTATTACCTGGAACTGAGTGATTTTAAGAATTTTCAATTTCTGCATAACGATGAAGTCAGGAAAATCTTGAAGTATTACCCAACTAGATGGCTTTCTCTTGGAAAGTGCATTTAATCGTCTTCTAGAGTTGTGGATGCCACCACAGGAGTCGGACGTTTTATCAATAAAGTACGGCGAAATGTCTAACAAAATGAAATACCCATATCAATAATATATATATTATTATCACCTGTGATGCCACTTAGTGATTTTATTGAGATGACGTACCCTTGCATATTGCCAGTTTTTAAGCGGGATTCAGAACGGTTTTGACAGACCCAGCAAAGCACTACAGCATGACAAGCCCTTAATTCGCAAGACCGGATACATTTTACTCTCTATCTACAGAGAATTCCTTTCAATTGTTATTAAACCAAAGTACATTGTTGGCAAAACAGACATCACAGCAATTGATGTAAAAGATGAAATTTTTTACATTCGTTCTCAAGACTTGTACTTGGGTGAGACAAGCAGCAAACGTCTAGAGAAGATGAATTCTGAAGCACAGTTACAGACAAGAATGCACTGTAGGGCATTTCTAATCAAACCACTGTCATACATGAAGAAAAAAATTTCCTTCATACATGAAGGAAAAATTTCCATTAAAGGATGACTTGCTCATTCATGCAAGCATTGCAGATGTGGCTAAACAATCTGTTGCCTAATTTAAGGACCTGGCCTTTTACTCCAGTCAAAGGGAAGGAATCAACACTGATGATCTGCATAGAGTTTAGTCTTTACCAAACTACAATTTAGACGCAGAATCGAACATGGAAACAGAACATCATCAGTGGGTTTCTCTCAGGTAAAAAAAGGATGCATCTGGCCAATTGTTGTTTCCAATCATTGGGAGAGTAATGCATGCTATGAATACTTTCAATACCACACAGCAACAGCAATGCTGAGAGAGCATTCGTAATGCTAAAGAAAATAATAGAACTAATTAAAGAGCCAACCTGTCAGCATCAACACTGTATGCTATCTAAGGACAAATAAATTATGAACGTATTCAAGTTTGCAACATACAATGGACTGAAATAACAAAACTAGACATCTTTAGCATGATATATACACCTTATTCTTGTAATTCCTGATTTTTAACAGTGATTTTCCTGATTTTGATTTCTTCATTTTTATCTGGTCTGATTTAGACATCAACCAACATTCATGAAAGTTATGATCATGTATTTAGACATCAACCAACATCATAAAATTTATGTTCATGTATTTAGACATCAAACAACATTCATGAGATAATGTCCATATATTTACAAATCAACCAACAGTCATGAGTTTTATATCCATGTATTTAGACATCAACCAACATTCATGAGATTTCTATCAGGTAATTGCTAATATCAGCTGGACATACAGTTTGTGTTATTTTGCATATGTTGTAATTTTTCAATACAGCATAAGTCTGCATATAGAAATTGTCAACTAATGAGTAATGTGTGGTAGTTGAGAGATAACAACTTGGGCCTCTTCTTGTTACAGCTATTATTTTTGTCTTTTGATCATTATCGAAATGTACATACAGTATGAAGAAATCACTTTCTTCCATCATTTCAGTAATTGTCATTTGCTTTTGAATCCTGTCAAGATTAGATATACACAAGTATTTGTGGCCCCGAGTGGTCTAAAGCGCTTTCCATTACGGATCACTGCCATCGCACCTCAGTCTGTGTGAGTTCAAGTCTCAGATTCTGCACGTCTCAGTATGTGAGAAAGCTTGCCAGTAGCTTCTCATCGATCATTGGTTCTTTCTGGGGTTTTCACAGGTTCTTGCTCCATCATTAATACTGGCTGCCATGCATAGCCTATCTTCTTCTGAAAAATGGCGTTAAACCCTACCACTATACAACAGAAGTATTTAATGACTTTTTCTTTACCATGATTTAGATAGAATTATTGCTTTATCCGATTTTTAGCTGGATGTAGTATATGACAGAATTCCATGATTTTATAATAACTACTCTCAAATGTTTTAGTGGCTGAATGTAAATGTTTAGACATTTTATTTGAGTATGAAATATTATGTACCTTAGGGTGTGAGTGGGATGTCATAAAGTTGGAGTATATTTATATGGACAAATTGCATACTATTCTACTATCTCCATTTTATTTTCAGAACTTGCCAACAATGGTTGGTGATTATGGAAGTCAGAGTCTCATGCCTGGTTTTTCAGGTAGTAGCAACCCTGGTCCAAGAAGCCCTGTCCAGGATGATGTACAGGCTAAAAGGGTAAGTTGGTCTTCACTTTTATATTTGTATCTTAGCAATAATCTATTGATGGGTCACTGTATGCTGTTCATACATAAGAAAGCTTATTCACCTGTCTAGGAATTTTTTTCTTCTTTTCATGCCAGCTCATTTAAATTCTACATTATAATGCCCTTATCTCCAACAACATGCCTTTTCTCTTTTGCAGAATGTCTATTTCCATTTTTCATGAATAGATTATCTTTCCATAGATGATTATTGCCTCTGTTGTCAGTTTTTTCTTTATTCATATGACATGCTAATGTCATTCATCTGAGTTGTTGACCGCTTGGTATTGTCTGTTTTCTTGAATCCAAAAGGCATGATAAATATTGTTATTTATTCCAGTTTCTGACACTTTGATATTGCCTGTTTTTTTTTTAATGGCATTTGTTTCTTCTTTAGAGTAGCTGACATCTTGGTATTTTCAGTTTTCTTCACGATAAAGGGCTTGCTAATTATTGTCATTCACCAACAAAACTTGAACTAACTCGACATAGCAATGCATTCAATAAGAGCCATTTCGATAAGGGTTGTTACTTCCCTTGAATTATTAAGTCCCCTAATTTACCCATGATGCAATGCTCTTCCGGCGAGCAAATGTATATGCTGCGATGGAAGCCAACAAAGATGTCAACAAAACCGGTGACCTTGAAAACCTTAGTGTAAAGTGCCTAAAGAAATATTTATGGGATAGAGGTACCCACCTTTCAGGAAATAAAGCCGAGCTACTGAAAAGGGCTAAAGGAGTTTCAGATTTTAGATATGAAGACGTTGAGAAAAATAAATGTACAAGACCGAATGAATGAGGAGTTTCGAACATTGAAAAATTCAAGACACTGTTTGGGGAGATATTATTTGATCCGAACCAGCTTCGTGATAATTGGACATGTAATGTTGAAGACATACCATATGTTAGTGAAAATGACTTGTATAATTATCTGGTGCTTAACAGTAGGCGTACATTTGACATCGAAAGTATGAAGGCCAAAAGACAGCTGAAGGCTAGAGTCTTTTATGAAGACCGCCATGTACAAAGTACTAAATTCCATCCCCTATTAGAAGACTGCACAGATATATTTGTTAAGTGCAAAGTTGTTCCTTCCCTACCGACAGAAAATGAGAAGCCTAACTATGATGTTTGGATTTGTTTATCCAAGGAAACCTGGAGCGTTTATTCTGATGGTTGTACATGTAGTGCTGGGTAAGAGTGTTTCCTTTTTTTTTTAAACAAAAATAATAAATATTAATACGTAAAAAACTATTCTTTATTTTGCACACTCTCTGCAGCATCCATTCAAATTAAAGCTGCTTTTATATTAACATTCTTTTACTCCATCGGATTTTAAGTCTAATGTTCCCGTACCGTTGCAGTTTGTATATATTTAATGCTTATTTTGGGGCTTTGAGTCCATTTTCAAGTGAATGAATGTTAAATTAAAGTGAACCGGCCATGAAGGGTCATTATTCACTGTTTTATCTTTCAAAAGAAAGTTATTTAAATTTTCCCGTGGGGTAAGGAATGGTGCCACATCGCGTGTATGCACACATAGTGTGCTATTTAATTTGATCGTCATGTCGCGCCCCTATTGAGGGACTGTCGACATGAATGTAGCACCTGGGTAAGTGGAATGGATCAAACAAGCATTCAACCCTATCAACCAATCTGAAGGGATGTACTATAGGTGCAATGGCACCAAATAATGACTGGTGAAAAATGGCACTAGCAGCACTATTGTATGCCTTGGTTGACATATCTTCCAGAAAGAAAGACGGCTTTAATTCACCAACTTATGATGCTTGAAAGTGGAAGACGCCAAGAGCAAGGAAACTGAGCCCAAAGAAATCCCAGGACCTTACTTTTAAGAAATTAAAGTTTTCAACAGAATGCACATTAGAATGAAAGTCACAAGCGAAGTCCAGCGTTAATGTCAGTCCTGGAATGCCTATTGAGCCAGTGGATGTGATGGAATTTAGTAACAGGCTCAAATTGATTAACCCTTATGCAGCCTTTTTACATAGTACAGGTGACTATGTTAAAGCACCCATCCCAGAAAATGAAATACCCAAATTACACCACATTGATCTTATTTATTATGACAAGGCCAATATGCAGAGTGATGAATGCAAGAATTATTGTAAGGACTACTTTGCATCACTTCATTGTGAAAAGGAAGAATGTGAAAGAATTCAAGACATTACTAAAGGACAGGTAAACAAGAAAAACTGGTTGGTAGCACGTATTGGCAGAATAACAGGCTCAAGATTTGGACGTGTTTGTAAATTGAAAAAGAGTACTTCGCTTAATTATACTGTAAGGAAAGTCATGGAATATATTTGTTTGACAGTGACAGTATAAGATAGGGTAGAAGACGTGAGCTAGCAGCAAAACGACTATACCAGATTAAATCGAAGGTCATCCACATTGACATTATTGTAATAGAAAGTGGATTATGGGTGAATGAGGAATTTCCCCATCTAGGTAGTAGATGGTTTGGTGACCTGCAAACACTGTGAGGAATCATTAGGGTTGATTGAAGTGAAATAAATGTCCATATAAATTTAGAGACATGACACCAATGGAAGCAGCAAAAGACCCATCTTTTTGTTGCGAGGTGATTGGTGCTGAACTTAAGCTTAAACAATGTCATGATTATTATTATCAAGTTCAAGGTCAGATGGGAGTTTGTGATCAAAAATGGTGTGATACCCTTAGGGTATATCATGTGGAAAGAATTTTCTCTGATGAAAGATTTTGGATCCTAATGCTTGAAAAACTGAATTCAATTTATTTAAAGGCAATTATACCAGAGCTCTTCTCTGAACGTATCAAGCGTGGCATGTCATTATATAATCAATAGGGATGGGAATCGATCAGAAATTCATAATCGATAATCGGTTCCCCTTAACCAACTGATCATTGATTATAATCGGTTACTAAGAGCAAATTTAAATTTTTGTTAAACAATTATATCTTTGATCAAGAATTCAGTATGTTTATAAATGTACATGTAAATCTTTTAAATTAATGCCTTGTATACTTTAACCTTGTATACTTTAACCTAACAATAATATTACATTGTGTTATATTTGCTCTACAACTTTGTTAAATGAACATAACTTTTTTTATGGCTGATCAGGCAAGTGTAACTGAAATATTGCTACATTCATCCAAAATTCTTTCATTCATATGTGATGTGTCTATAATATAAAGTATAGAAGGACACGTTTTTCTTGTTTGTCATTGTATATAAATACTACAATTTAACAACTTGACCATGTAATAATGATATGTTCTTAATTATGAATCATAAGGTTTTATATTTGTATTTGTGAAGGGAATTAATAAATTTCAGGTCAACTTTAGTGGCTGGGAGTTTTCTAACCTTTGTGCTTTGAATACACCTAAAAAGTAGTCTCCCTTTACACACAATCGATTATGGAGTTCACAATCGATTATCTGCTCAACCAACTGATGATCGATTATAATCGATAATCGGAACAACACTAATAATCAATATGTATAATGCGCATTAGTCCACTTTTACACCAAATTACATTATCAAGGACTGTATAATTCCTTTTTTACCAGTATATACGTGCATCACTCAGCTGTATCTGTCAAATGAACTATGACCATTTACAAGGTCCATTGACATGTAGACATTCAAACATTGTGTCCAAAAATATGCCTTGTTCAGGTCATTCTGAATACAAACTTTTCGTGTGTGTCAGTGTTGTTAATATAGTTTTATTATACTTATGTACATAGTTGAGGAGTTGGGGTTAGAATTAATGTTTTAGAGAAAGCACTTGTCAAATACAATTTTTAGGAAATATTGGGCCAAGTTCATGTGTGTTTGTGTTTGAGAGAGAGAGAGAGAGAGAGAGAGAGAGAGAGAGCTCTTGAGAAAATTTGTATCTGTGTGAAACACCAAACACGTGTGCAAGAACATAATTAATTGCGTAACAAGTGCATGTGTGTTTGTCACTGTCACAGCAATTTAAATATGTTTATCTTGTGATATGTTAACTCTGAATTTAACTTCAGTTTCTATATATAATAGAAACATAATGTTGTTGGGTCATATCATGTGCATTCAATAAAAAAGGATAGAAACTGATTTTTGTGCTTGTTTTCATTTAATTGTTCTCTCAATACACAAATGCTACATAGCAATGATAACTGAGAAGATGTTGACTGATCATGCATTGTACATATAAAGGTATAATGTTACTGTGATACTTATAGGACCACTGATTGTACACTTACTTCTTATGAGTAGAATATGTAATTTATGTTCATTCTTTAAAGAAAGATTTTGCATGGGCCAATGTGGCTGATAGATTCCAAGTCTTTATTTGAAGTAAACATCATGCTATATAGCATACAAGAAAAATATAATAGATTTTGACAATATAGATTTTGATTATTATGGATGTTCAGATTTAATCATAATATATACATGTAGGTAAACAAAATCAAAATGGTTACCATGGTGTTATTTACACTCAAATATAAAGAAAATGTGTTAAACCAAAAATCCAATTGTGACCTCTTGCTCACATAGCCAGAACATTGTTGTATAGTTAATCAATCATTTAAATCAATCATGTGTTCATTATCATGAACTAGTGGTTGTTGGAGATTTGCCAATGCCACACAAATTTTCCAACTGTTGCTAGCCTGCTGTGCTAGAGTGATAGGCATGACACCCTGCAGAATGCGAAAGTTCTTGACCTTCTCAATAGCTCTTTCTACATCTATTCTTAAATTTGCTATTCTTCTTGTTTCTTTAACCTGATGTCTATTAAATCTCTGAAACTTCAGTGCTGGAATGATCAACTGGATTTCTCTTTGAGTAGTCAGGTCAGATATAAGGAAACTTTTATCAGCCATAATTGCATCTCCTAGTTCACACTTTTCCTATATCCCACTAGCCTAGGTGTAAGCTGTTTATCACTGATATTTCCAGCCCACAAATCTGATACAAATGTTATTAGACCAGAAGGTAGGTCATATGTGATTTGTAGTTTGAATACATCAGTCACTTGTTTGCAAGTGATTGAGGTGTTCTGTGTATATTTCTGTACAGTCAATTATTACTCTGCAAGAAGAATACTTTTTTGAATTTGTGAGGCATATACTTATTAACAAGTGCACGCGATTGCAAGGAAATCAAAAAGCACAATTTCTCACTCAAATATGATATGCAACTGTTTGTAATGTGACTTCACATAGTCTTTGAAATATGAAATCTTCCTGCCAAGTCTTCCAACAAAAGACAAAGCCGTAACCACATCAAAACTAAAATAAATTCATTCATTGGTCTTAAAAATCTGGGGTGATCCTGATTTTTGCCATCTACTTTTCGTTGTGATGTACTCCAGCATCATTCATTGTATCAAATAAAAGACTTTTTCCTGAATGTCTGTAGATGAGTCCAGCTGTATAACCTTACAAAATGTCTCAGTCTGACACGAACAGTAATTATCATCTGTCTGTATACCAACAGTAGTGACTAAAGTCTCTGAAACTGTTTGAACTCCATTTTCATTACAATCTACAGTTAATGGATATATATGGGTGTCGTTCTGTTAGAATCTACACATCTTATTCTCCAACTGCTCCATAGTAGTAACTGAAAATCAGTTATACCTGTTCTGCGCAACAAGTTGTCTTCAGTGTTGTTTGGTCTTCACTTTTTTCAAAATCACTCACAGCATCATCATTGAGATCCATTGAATTAGGCTGTTATGCAGCTGACTTATCTGAGGAGCCCTGAAAAGATATGTGAAATTTAACAATATTGGTCATATATCATTTGACATTACCGTATTTTCCCGCATATATCCCGCATGTTATACCAGATTTTACAAACCCCGCAAGGGGGGGGGGGGGGTTATATCACAATTTTTTTACACATAATAATATTTCAATATATTGTTTGAAAAACAACTACATAACTTATATATTGTTCTAGTTTTGTTTTGCTAGGGTTGGATATTATGGCTACTACGATGACTTTACAACAACTTACGGTATCGGGACCAAATCAACATTTCGGGAGAAAAACTTAAAATTTCGTATCCGTCACGTTTTCATAATCAATATTTTCTGTTTTCAATTGAAATAACTACCTAATTTTACATATTTTGAATTAATTAATATTTTAATGATAAAAATTAAAAACACGTGTTTTGTTGTTTATCTTGTTGACTTGTCTCGAAAAGACCGCTTCCGATGATTGAAAACAAAGACGTAATAAATAGCAAAGATGAAGACAAAAAAATCAAACTTTATTTTCTTTGGTTGATATTATTTTACTATAAGCTATGGGTCCACCGACCTTGTTGCTGGAATGTCGAAACACATCGGTACTTTGTCCATATTAATAATGGCAGAATGGGGAAGGTCAAGCTCCTGAATTTCCTTGGCGACGAATTCACGAAAATCATCCATCTTCTTCTCTCAATTCTCGGGTAGACGTTGGCCGACGGTCGTTCGTGTTCTGACTGACAATTGGTTCCTCTTCATAAATTTATATACCCAATTCACTCCTCCTTTGAAATCATCAATGTGCTTCTCTGCCGCCATGAGATTGGCCTTCAGTTTGATGGCAACTGTCGAGACTGGTCGGTTGTTGTCCCGCTGGGCCACGATCCACTGCTTCAGGTCAGCTTCAAGATGAGGCCATTTTGCTTTAGGTCCGCGACGAGCACGTTTTCGTGGATTCATCTTCTCCAACATTCCTTTTTCTTTTCTCCAACCTCGGATTACACTCTCATCAATATCAAATTTTCTGCCTGTGGCTCTATTGCCATGCACTTCAGCATACGCAATGGCAGTTAGCTTGAAGTCGACTGTGTAAGACTTTCGTTTCGGCATTTTTTAAATTAAACAGAAAGAAATTATTTAAACTCGAATCTACACTTCACAAGAATACAAGATTATTTAGAAATGTCCGTGTTTATGTAGCCTGTAGTTGAGGCACAGCTCCTATAGACAGCCTATGCGCACAAGCACTGTGTACCGAGCCTGAATAGTTACTGGTAAATGACGTCATGCGAGCTACATTCGAAATTGACAATTGTGGCATTCAGCCTCAGAACCTCACACCATCGCATATCCGGCTCACAAGTACCTGACTTCAAAATTTAAATCTGCCGACTGCCAGCCGGAATATAGTGGAGGCAGGGTGACTACCTTGAACTGATGCAGAGGGATGATTATGGACCGGGGCCAACTGACTTGATAGCGTAAATACAAATTTGCATGTTGGGCGGGTGAGTGAAAATTTATTAGTTGTAGTATCGTTCGTCATCCACGTGTGAGCATCGACGAATTCGGTCCTTCTAAAAACAGTAATGGTAGACAATGTGAACATACACATAAAAGTTCATCAATCTATGGTTGCGGGTTATACAAATGTACAGGTTATGCCAACGATTTCTTACACAAAACCCCAAAACCCGCGGGCTATATGAGGGTGCGGATTATCTGCGTGTGCAGGATATATGCGGGAAAATACGGTATTTAAGTTTTCAATAACTTAACTTATAATTTCAGGGCAAACCAGTATGTGCTTTAACCTTGTGCAAATATAACCTAATATAAACTCCTGGTTCCTGAAGAAAGACAACCACTTAATCACATATGATTCCAGAGGGGCTAAAACACAAGTGGACTACATCCTACTGAAAAGGAGGGATCTTAAACGAGTAAAGAATATCAAGGTCATCCCAGGAGAGGAATGTGCAACACAGCACAGGCTTCTAGTATGTGATTTCCTGGTAATGATATGCCCTGAAGCACGCCGCAAGTTTCAACCCAAAGTCAGAACCTGGAAGCTGAAGGACCAGGAAGTGCAAAAGAAATTTCAAGAGGCCTTTGTTGAAACCATAAGGGATTATCAGGCAGCTGGCGTAGAGGAATGCTGGCATCAGTTCAAAGAGGGTCTGCTGAGTAGTGCTAAGTGTTTGTGGCCATACAAAGAAGAGCATATGGAGGAAAGAGACTTGGTGGTGGGATGAAGAAGTCAACATCGCAATACAGAGAAAGAGGAGATGCTACAAGGTCTGGAAGAAGGGTGGCAGCAGAGAGGAGTACACACAGGCAAAAAGTGCTGCTAAAAAACTTGTTTTCTTAGCCAAGCAAGCTGCCGCTACAGCCAAGTTCAGCCACATTGACCCTAAAGGTAGTGATATATTCAAGGTTGCAAAGCAGATGAGGAGGGAAAATCAGGATGTTCTAGGTGAAAAATGCATAATAGATGATGAGGGTCAGCTTTCTTTAGACGATAAAGCCAAACATAGGGCCTGGCAACAACTCTACGAATCATTGCTCAATATTGAATTTTCTTGGAACCCTGACCACCTAAGTAAAGAACAACCGGTGCAAGGCCCACCAATAGAAATCAGCCCAGACATTATAGAAAAGACGTTAAAGAAAATGAAAAATGGTAAGGCAGCAGGACCTTCTGATATTGTGGCAGAAATGATGAAAGCAGCGGGAAATGAAGGCAGTCAGATCATGTCAGACCTAGCAAATACCATCATAAGAGAAGAGCGTGTGCCAGAGAGCTGGGGAGAGAGCTATATCATCAACTGCTATAAGGGCAAAGGTGACGCCCGGCTTAAAGGCAACTACAGAGGCCTGAAACTTTTGGAGCAAGCAATGAAGGTTATTGAGCGAGTGGCAGACAGTATCATCAGATAGCAAGTTGTCATCAATGAAATGCAATTTGGATTCATATCTGGAAGGGGCACAACTGATGGATATTCATCTTGTGTCAGATGCAGGAGAAGTATGTTGGTGCAGACAGAAGACTCTAGATGGCATTTGTGGACTTGGAGAAAGCTTTCGACAGGGTTCCCAGGGATGTGCTATGGTGGGCAATGCGGAAACTTCGAGTAGAGGAATGGCTCATCCGACTGGTAAAATGCATGTACACTAATGCCAGGAGCAGAGTACGGGTGAATGACACATACAGTGATGAATTCAGTGTAAAAGTCCATCAAGGATCGGTCCTCAGCCCCCTGTTATTCATCATTGTCCTTGAAGCCCTCTCCAGAGAGTTCTGGACAGGATGCCCATGGGAGTTATTGTATGCAGATGATCTGGCCATCATACCAGAGACTATGTAACTATTACTGGAGAAGCTGAAAATGTGGAAAAGTGGTATGGAAGCCAAAGGATTGAGAGTGAATCTGTCAAAGACAAAAGTGATGGTCAGTGGCTCAGAATTACAACCATTGAAAGATTCCGGTCAGTACCCATGTGCTGTGTGCAGGAATGGTGTCAGGTCCAATGCCATACAATGCAGCCTATGTGCCCTATGGGTGCACAAAAAGTTTTGTGACTTGTGTGGAAAACTGGTACCAGACCCCAATTACAAGTGTAAGAGGTGTCTTGGGGCAGGCACGCCCACTTGAGGGCCGACCTTACAATGAGGTGAAAGTGGATGATTACACTCTGGAGGTAGTAGACTCCTTCTGCTACCTGGGTGATATGTTGAGTGCTGGAAGTGGATGTGAACTCAGTTCAACCATAAGGGTAAAGTCAGCATGGGGTAAGTTTCGTGAACTATTACCTGTACTAACATCAAGAGTTGTTCCCCTCACCACCAGGGGAAAGGTGTATAGCAGCTGTGTTAGGAGCGTGATGCTATATGGCAGTGAGTGTTGGGCACTCACCCAGTCCTCACTCGCCCGTCTACAATGCAATGACAGAGCCATGATCAGATGGATTTGTAAGGTCAAGCCAGACCAGACCCAGCATATCAGGTCAGATACCCTACTGGAAAAGCTGCACCTACCAAACGATTGAGGAACTCCTAAGGGCCAACCGGTTATGCTGGTTCGGCCATGTAGAGAGAAGCAATGCTTGGATTAACAGGTGTAGAAATGTGGAAGTGGAAAGCCAAAGGAAAGCTGGCTGACCCAAAAAAACTTGGAAGCAAACAATCAATCATGACCGCAAGACATGGAAGATGACCAAAATCGATCCTCAAAACCGTGATGCATGGAGACTGGGCTTGCTGACTGCCAGAAAACGTCGGACCCCTGACCATGTGAACTAAGATGATAAAATTGGAGAGAGAGAGAGAGAGAGAGAGAGAGAGAGAGAGAGAGAGAGAGAGAGAGAGAGAGAGAGAGAGAGAGAGAGAGAGAGAGAGAGAGAGAGAGAGAGAGAGAGAGAGAGAGAGAGAGAGAGAGAGAGAGAGAGAGAGAGAGAGAGAGAGAGAGAGAGAGAGAGAGAGAGAGAGAGTTTATTTATTAACATGTGACATTAGATTTAACATTCTTAATTCAAGCATGCATTTGAGATACAAGATGCACAATCTTACTACATATTGGACAAAACTGATAATTTGCTGGGGTTTTTAAAATATATCATTATCTCTCCAAATTAAATGTAACAGATACCTTTCTTTTTAATAAGCACAAGAAAGCTTTTAAATTTATAAAAGCAGTTTTCCAATGGAATTATTCTTTAAAAAATTCAGATTCAATTACCTCGGAAAATTCAAATATCTTTCTTTTCGACTTCTTGTTGAAATCGATGGAATGTTGTGTTCTTGGGTAAATTTTCTATCTAAAAAATGGGATGAACACAGGTAGTCATGTCTGTTGTAAGCAAATTGTGGCATCAAAAATTTAATACGCCTTATTCATGCTTTTCCCAACCTTTTGTCTGCAGGAAACTTTTGAAGAATTATAGCTTTGTTGCCAACAGATTTTCCCCGATAATTGGAACAGACACTGCAATAATGTTTCTTCCTAGTTGCTTTTGCACGCTAGTTGATGCATCCTTAACGGGAGTATTGCTCGCCAGAAATTTGAATTGTAAATTCACGAACACGGTTTTCAATGTACCAAAGAGCTCTGCAAGTGAGCCTTTTTCAGGGGTGGTTACAACCCTTGTCGAACTGGCCCATTAACAATTTGATAGTGTTTGATACATTTTGGTAGTAGTAAATTCATAATTTAAGTAGTTATTGGTGGTAATAAAGAGATAATTTAAATAGTTATTAATAGTAGTAAATTTTTAATTTACGTAGTTATTGGTGGTAGTAAATTGATAATTTAAGTAATTATTGGTAGTAGTAAATTGATAATTTAAGTAGTTATTGGTAGTAGTAAATTGATAATGTAAGGAGTTATTTGTAGTAGTAAATTGATAATTTAAGTAGTTATTGTTAGTAGTAAATTGATAATTTAATAGTTATTAGTGGTAGTACATTGATAATTTAAGGAGTTATTGGTAATAGTAAATTGATAATTTAAGTAGTTATTGGTAGTAGTAAATTGATAAATTAAGTTGTTATTGGTAGCAGTAAATTGATAATTTAAGTAGTTATTGGTAATAGTAAATTGATAAATTAAGTTGTTATTGATAGTAGTACATTGATAATTTAAGTAGTTATTGATAGTAGTAAATTGATAATTTTAGTAGTTAGTGGTAGTTCTACATTGATTATTTAAATAGTTAGTAATGTTAGTAAATTGATAATTTAAGTGGTTATTGCATTGATTATTTAAATAGTTAGTAATGTTAGTAAATTGATAATTTAAGTGGTTATTGGTAGTAGTATTTTAACATTTGTACCTTGTGTATGTAACCAATAATATAATCCTCCATTTCCTTTCAAAATAGTAGTGCAACTTGTGTCTTGGCAAATAAAAGACAGAAAGCTTTAGGTCCTATCAACATTAATGACTTTATTAACTAAGTTATATAGGCATTTCCAGACTTCACAAATCAACTTACATTCTTAATGATTAAACAAAAATCACAGTAGTAAAAATGGAATAATTTATGTAATAGCACGGTAATAATAATAATAATAGTTATAATTAATTCATTAATAAAAAAAATAATATTAAATATAGTAATAAGATTAATAATAATAATAAAAGTTACAACTTAAGGAAGAGCAGTTATAACAATTAACTTGTTTGATTAGTTTATACATGTTGCATAGTGCTGTTCTTTTTTAATAAAAATACCAAGCCTTTTTTTCACGTCTTTTGGCAAAGGCAAAGGTACTTTTCTCATGATAAGTATACAAGACAACTTTGGTTTAATCCAAATTTGTGTACATAATTTTGACCTTTTCTTATAATATTGAATGAAATAGATTCAGTGTGTTTTATCAGATATCAATATTTAATTTACATAATTATCAATTATCAATAATCATGGTGCAAACCACCAACTTGCAAATTAACTCAGGATACAAACATTTGATTTTAGCTCACAATTCTATTTTTTGTATTGCCTTAGAATCCATAAATGACATTGCTTATTTAAATCTTAAATTTTACTAGAATGTGATTAAAGGCCTCCTCCTTTTACTTTACTTTTATCAATTTCTGTTTTTTTTTTCTTTAAATGCTCAAAATATCTGACTGTGTACTTACTTGCAACATCTTAGTCTTACACACAAAAACTTATAGTTATTACACAATTATGCTTTTTAATTCATTTTGTGATATATGAGGAAAAAGAAAACAGTGTTAACATATCATGTTATTTGTATGGAATCCAGATGTCATGACGATTTTTGCTGACCAATACTGTGCTAGTTAAAAGTTGACTTTTATCATCTTGATAATTGTAAAAAGTTATAATAACCAGTAATATTTGTTATTGTTTTGGGAGTATAATGATATTTATAAGGATAGGTATATATTATATCATGATATAAAGATATACAAACATATATTATCTTTTTCTGCCATGATTTTGGTAGTTAATGTTTTATCTGATTTGTAATTGTATATAGTATACAGCAGAATTTTGGGAATGCATGATAACCACTCAGTGACTTATGTTTGTCTTGATGGATGTTAAAGCTGGCACATTATAAAGTCATCTTCAGAATGTTTGGCTTTTGTACAATTGTTGTATTATCATTATATTCAAAAAGAGTGATTACACACTTTTGACTATAGAATCTTGTGTATCTTATGGTATGAGGGGGGAGGTATATTTTGTTGCATACCATTCCACAAGCTTGTTTTTTGTGTCCATAACATGCAATATGGAAGCATGCATAAAAAAAGACGAAGTAAAAATTTGAATGAAATTGAGAAATTACTTTATGTTATGTGTTAACAATAACTAGTGAATGTTTATTTATCAATAATAATAATAATAATAATAATAATAATAATGACATTGAATAGAGCATAAATTTAAAAAGCTCAGAGTGCTTTTCAACATATATAATGATATGACTACCAAAAAAGCACCATCAAATTTAGAAAACATCAAAATATACTGAATATATTTAAGATTGGAAACATCATTGGAAAGATGGGTATATTTTATATGAACAGTTGCTTACCAATAGCTCATTTTTATTTTCAGAAAAGGCCGAGCATGTCTCTCATGATTGTTTCTTCTGATGGTAACAACCCTGATCCAAGTAAACGCCTCAAGTATGATGTACAAGTGAAGTTGATGGTTACTTTAATTTTGGATATTAGCCATATTCTGTGGATTGGCCTTGGGACGGTCCAATTGTCGATACATATGTATGCATCCGTGCATGACAACTTGTTCAATGTTCAATGCTGTGTCTTGACTTTTGTTACCTGTGCTATGTTTAGCAAAAGGTTTCTGACAAATTTTGGTATGTGTCAATTGGTATTTTAATGACATTCATGTAGTTTAGTGCTGGAATATAAAGCTGAAAATTGAAAAGGAGATCTGTGTCAATTTTAGTGCAGTGAGACCCACTTATCTAAACCTTGGTTATCTTAAGAACCTGTGTATGTAGCGCATTTTGATCTGGTAAAAAAAAACTTTATTATGATATTTGTTCCCTGTTATTTCCCTGTTATAGTCGATACCCTCAATATGACTGCAAGTATTGCAGTCTGATGTAAGATGTGAACCCGGTCAATTCGATGAAGTGCATATTTCATGTTCATTTCTTAGAAATGTTACAAAACATGATCAGCATTCCCTTTAGTACAGGTAACTTGTACCGGCAAGGATGGAATAAGTTGGTACAAGAACAAATTGTACCAATGCTCATGATTAAAATTGAAGAGCAAATCCATTTTAGTAATACTATTACATTATCGAAAGGGCAAACTTATAGGATACACAAAATACTGTTGACTAGCAACTGCCTTTGTGTTTAAAACACACACACACACAAGAAATAGGAAAACAGTTCCTACCCTTCAAAACTTCTATCATGCAACAAATTTAAAGGCTGCTAAAAAAGAAGTTGAATTACAAGTTTGAAAGAAATTAGGGAATGTAACATCCACTGTGCTCACGCTAACAACTGATGATTGTTTTTGTGTCAATACACTTAGAGCTTGTATAACAGAGAACAAGATGAAATTTTATCTGGGAAACGTTCTATCAAGGATTTGATATCTTAAATATCTGTCTGGCAAAGTATTCTATTATATGTTATGCATAATATCAATACAGGTACATTAAAGTTGAGGCAACCAGACTACAGGTCCTTGCCTAAGGACACACCATGATTGTTGTTGTTGTTGTTGCTTTGGGATTTATTGTCATTACTCGGTGCTGGAGGATGAACATATCAAACTCCTTTAAAGACCCACAGCCTCATGGGAAGCAACTAACAGTTATATATCCACATCGACCAAGCCTCAGACGTGGACCCACACAGGCAGTGGTGAAAGAGCTGTATGTGGTATAGTTGAGGGCTTTAAACCACTCAGTCATTTGGGGCTACCTGACCATGGTAACTGATCTTGACTTGTCTCATCAACAGTGCCACATCAACTCATATCAACATTGATTGGTTGATTATACAAGCAGCATGGCCTGTATCGTATTTTCAACTTCTCAGTGTAATATTGTTTCTTGCATCTACTAAAATTAGTTGAATAACCAAACTCTAATTTTGGGATCCTCAGTTTATTAAGCTATTCTACTTAATTTCTACCTGAACTATTTAAAAATTATAAGCGGCTTGTTGATAAACGTAAGGAAATAATTTATATGCAATGATTTAATATATTAAATTAAATAGTAATTTTATGATAAGATTTAACTCTTTGCAAAAAACAACTGCCTCCTTTATTTGAAATTTGTTATGATTTTATTTACTAAAAGTTGAAATACTGATGAATTGTAATGCCATCTTTGCCATCTGGTTCATATATTGTATAAAATCAATCAAGGCGGCTGGAATTCTGTATAATTACTACATAATTCTCTTGAAAATCATTCAAGACAATAGCAGTATTTGATCAAGAACTACCTTATTTATACAGTAACTTAACAAATGTTCATGAAATAATAATTGCCTCATGCAGAACACAATTTCAGAGTTGAGAAATTAACAGAACAAAAATTTTCTAAAAACTTCTGAAACATGGTTGCGGAAGTTGAGATGGCCAGTAAGTGAATTATATTAATCCACTCCGATGGTCTAGTGGTTAGAGCGTCCATCGTTGGAGCAGCTTTTCATGGGTTCTATCCCTGGCAGTGTCATACCAAAGACTTACAAATATGGTACTAACAGCTGTCTTGTTTGGCACCTTGCATTTGGATGTTAGTGTTAGGACTGTTGTCAGGATAATGTGAATGGGTGGGACATAATAATCCATGTCTGAGGCATGATGCCCCAGTGCTAGGCATCACTACAAACTGCCTCAATGCTGAAATCATATGACTGAAAAATGGTTAAAGCTACGTTTAAAACTCCTAATCAACAAAAAAAGAAAGAATTGTATTGATGTCACTGCAATGAAGTCAAACAATTGATTAGATGGAATAGTAACAGTCATGAATACAGTTGCTGATCACTGGCTGAAAATAATATAACATAGTAATCAATGTGCTAATTAGGAGACACACAATATTTCTTTCTTTAAAAATATTGCTCAATCATAATATCTTAGAAGAACTAATACTACATCACAAATATAGTATTTCCTGGTTGAAACATTTTACCTAAAAGTCTATAAGTTATCTGCCCACATAGGAGAAGTTAGAATGACTTCCTCTTGGTTCAGGCCTGGTGCCAAATCCTGTGGATGCTTCAGTCACTACTTAAGCTTTTGCAAAGCCAAATGCTCTTTTAAGACAGAGTTATCTCACATGCCAATATCAGTATTCTGTAAGTTTTCTACTTTAAAGCAAGTTGGAAGAGATTTTTGTTCAAATGGAATTATTCTTCTTCTTAATATCATGGCTTTGCCTATTCATACACATAGACATCCTTGAACACGTCATTTGTCATTCCCTCACACTGCTATTGGTGTATTTAAATATATCCAGCTTTGGTGTGATAAGAAAAACTCATTCACTATTTCTGACAATTTTCCACTATCATTGGATACATGCATGTAGATTTTCTGTACTAATCCTATTGTCAGTTAATAGTTGTTGTACTGATTGAAAATGCTGAAATATCCTTTGAGGGATGATGATACCTATGCAACTATGATTTCAGTAAAAGCATCATGAGCCATCATGTTCAGAGACAGATCCAGCTCCTCCTTCACACTCAAAGTTAAATAAACATTTGTTGGCCATAACAAAAGCTTGTTTATCAATGTGTTGGACACCAAATCACTTGGTGGGTAGTGAGATAGTTACTATCTCGAATATCAGATTTACAAACCAGCTATTGGGTTCCAATATCCCATACCTTATGATCTTGACATTCTCATGCCAACCATTATCGTCTAATCTCCTCTTTAATGGTCAGGTTGAGGAAATATTAATACAAGCCACAAAGTAGACCAAGACCATTGCACCCCCCCATCTCATATACAGTGGGGGGGGGGGGAATGTCAGGAAAATTAACAAAATTTGACATGGAACCTCAAGACACAATCCTCAAGGAAGCAGCCCTACTGAATCTACAACTGATGAAAAGTTCTCCTCTCCCAAACAAAAGTAAATAGAAAGCATAAAACTGGTGATCATTTGTGTCAGCGATATATACTCTGATCTAAATAATGACATTGTTTTCATGGCATCTTGTCACTGATCCAGATACTATGAAGGCTCCATTTCTTCTATGTGAAGTGGTGACATGATTTGTGATAATGACCTATAGATCCTCATCACACTTCCTCCTTTTTCTAGCTTTCGCTATGGTATAAAGTCCCAGGATTCAGAATCACCACTCTTCAGTGCAAAAAAAATAATCAAAAACCTTTTCTAGTAAATGGTGGTATAATTTGTCCACAATTTAAATTCACAAGACTTTTATTTGAAGCTGTTCCTGGTTCTTTGGGCTAATGGCACTATTCACCCCATCATCAACCTAAGAAAACAGTTTTCTGTACCCCTTGCTTTAGGATCGAAACACAACAACAGGTTCTAACTTAAATCCAGGAGGGAGACTACACAGTTTGAATTACAAGATATATCCTAATTTCAATGTGTTCTAGGACGTTTCTGTGATTCTCCTACAATAGCATGTTTACCACTTCAAAGCATTCTTATTTCGACTCGTCATTAGTCCTTTAGCTTACATTGATGAATCAGGTAAAGGTGACTTTCTGTGCTACTTCCAATGCAGAATGAAATTCTACATAAACATACACTTGTATCTGGGTTTGATCCCTGGTATAGTCATATCAAAGAATTATAAAAATGTTACTAACAGCTGCCTCGCTTGGCACTCAGCATTAAAAGGTTAGTTCTAGGACTGGTCAGCTTTTGTGTCAGGATAATGTGACTGGGTGGGACACAATGATACATTCTGTTTCATGATGCCTCAATGCAAGATATCACTATAAACTGCCACACTGCATATTTCATAGTGATATGACTGAAACATTGTTAAAACTATGTTACAAGATCCAAATCACACACACACACACACTTATATCTGGTTATTATATCTCTTGTTAATCTCATTATCAGTCATGGTTTTCTTGTTAACATGAAAACATGTGACCTAATACCATCACCACATTTAGATCACCTATTGAATGAGTTCAACATTTGGGTAAACAGTATATGACTCCCTCAGGAATGATTGTTGTAAATCAATATAAAGGTGTGTTTCCTTGCACATATAGGACAGTCTCTCTAGTTAAGAATTTCTTCATCTGCTGTGTTTGCTGAATGTGGCAGCAGACCTCCTAGTTCTAGATCTTCGTTTTATGCATCCAATACAAATGATCATGTTGTCTCAGTGGAAGCTGATACTTTGCACCTTGGACCATCTTCTCATAATTTTAACAAGTACAGTATTCCATTTCAGCATATAGGCAACCTCACATGACATATGCCGGGTATATCTTTGCATAGTACAACACAATACATCATGGTAATGGATGTCAGCACAGACGCCAATTGATTGTGTCTCTCAAGGTCATCATTTACCTATAAACATTATTGAGATAAAAGTCATTTTGAGTACATTTCATTGATTGCTAGATGAGCTATACTGGAAGTACGTTCCTTTTCTTTCTTACAATGCCACATAGGTGATTTATCTCAATGTCAAGGTATAACCAAGTCTTGTTTGGGACTATCTAAATTACAGTCTTCACTGACAAACCCACATTCAGGTTTGTTTTATTCCTGGCTAATCAGCAAGCAGAATGGTCTCTTTAGTCTCTAGAGTTTTTGGAATGTCAAACTCACCCAACTTTTGTATCACCAGTCACATGCATTATTAGCCCAGTGGAGTAGTGAATCAGTGTAACAAGATGGCCCTCCATTTGAAAAGTGCACGAAGGCGGAAGATATTCACACTGCTGTGCACACAATAACAATTTGCACTACTGCAGGCCTCAATACCTCAAATACTGGTAACTGCTGCATTATCATTGAGAATCTGTAATCAAGGATGTATGCATACAGATTAATATATGTTTGATCCATGAGCACTTGTATATTTTTTGATTATTTAGATGTTTGTATCATGGTATTTGCATGTGTTTACTATAGGAACTGAATTAGTACAATCAATCCTTCTGTTGCATTAGTAACTGATGCATTCACAGACTTAATGCCTATCCTTATCACGGGGAGATCACTCTAACCGATTTATTGTATGGCAGACAAGTTGTAGCTTTTTAGTCAAGGGACCAGGCGCCAGTATTTGTGTACAAATTTTATACTGTAATCAATGACCTAGTATAAAACAAATCATAAAAAATGAAATACACAAGTGAGGTCAAAAAGGTCTGTTTGTTTTAGATACCTGTATTAAAACAAAGCATAAGAATAGTATTCGCAATACAAGAGAACTCGATGGTAATTTATAGCAGAAGACGTTTTATCATTTCTGAAGGTCATTTATGTCACCATGTGATGCTCACGGTACAAACACAAGCCCTTTTCCTAGATGACAATAATGTAAAAATGTGTGTTTTAAACGGGCTGATGCAATTGAAAATATTTGTCAACCAAGCTTTTTTTTAAAAATATTCTACTTGCTTCAATCCCATGTGTGTACTGCTATCGGAGGCTAGCTCTTCTTACTAATCCACTATTGATATTTCACTATCAACATTCTGCACATTAACTATGGAAGGTGTACATGCCTGACATCAATATCAAGAACAACACAAACCTGGAACATCTAGTTCACAAAAGAGTCACACTATAGTCAAACGTTGTATACATATTACCTCTTTAGACATTATCTAATAAAATGGTATAAAGGAAAACGTTTTGTGCAAAGTTCTAAAAATGGTAATATGCTTTTAGAGAGTGTCTACTTGGCAGCAAAAAGCAATGCATTGTTTACATTGTGAGTTGTGACTGACTGCATTTATTAAAAGATTTCAAATTGTTTGCAACATATGATCCTTTTGAACTTTGCTTACCACCATAGCATCATTAATGTCAAGAAGAGGTTTGGAACTTATACACTTTAGTATGGAATGAGAGAAATGCTATGTTAGTTGTCAGTGACAGAAGTAAAATGTTTCTATAAACTCTTCTAGCAAACTTAAAGAAATCAAACATTAACGTCAATAATGTGCTTTATAAGTACTATTAGACTTATATAAAATAAGCAGTTCCTCAACTTTTCATTATCATTCTGTTGATGCCAATAGTAGTATAGACCTAATTACAATAGAAACAACTGATATTGATGTACTTTTAACACTGAGTGAAAACAATAATATCAGATGCATGGAACTGCCACTTAATTTCAAACTTTTCCACCCTATTCAATTGAACTTAGAAATTTCAAGATATATGCATAACATTGAAACATTTACTATTATCATCCAAGTATGGGATAAGAATCTCTTATGTCAACTTTACAGTGACGTCATGAAGGTAGAAACTATGTCAGTATGCTAAAACTTTCATTCTTCTCAATATACCATAAGCATCACTATGTCTAAGACCATTCCACTGGTATCATTCAACATTCACAACAGTATGTTTATATATGATTCTTCTAACGGCCATCTATTCCTGTCGAGTTATATTACTTTTAAGAATGCATGTTGACATGATATGCAATTGATTATGTGTCTGTATATTGACATGTGGATAATATTCACTAAAATAGGGATGCAAGCCTTGACAGCTACAAAAAGAACAAGACAATACATTATGGTCACCATTTTTTCTCATATTTAGTAAGTTAACCCCAACATATGCTACTGTGTCATGATATAAACAGTTCTCACATTTCTCACATTGCGGTAAAAAGTACAGTTACCTCCCTCAGTATTAGGTTGGGGGGGGGGCATACCCTACAAAAGGTTGTGCAGCTCTTATTTTGTTAAAATAACGGTTTCTAGAATTTTAACGATACATCTGTTAATTTGTCAAAAAAACATTTATTCAGAAATGTAAAATGTCCAGGGGGTGAACCTTGTGTGCATGTTTTATTTTGTTAAAATAACGGTTTAACGAAGCAGCTGCTATTTTGTCAATCCCCTAATTAATATTATACATATTAATAAATGGCAAATATCGAAGAAGCGCAAATTAACTGTATATGCGATCTAATCCTATTCGATATCGTGTTACAGGGAATGATAAATTTATCATTATAAATCCATGATGGGTTGCCTGAGCACCACTAAAGAAATTTTTAATTTGTTATAGTCGTAATCCCCAGAGCACCATGTTTGCCAGATATTTCGGAGTGTACGAGTGTCAGCTCCGTTAAACACCGCTAGCACGTTACAGTTATCTCGGATTACTTTTGGAATTTGAGTGTATCGTTGAGTGACATAGATCACGTCGATGTTCTTATGTCTGCAGCGGGAAAATATCCTCGCGGGATTTTTTGGTTTGTCCAACATGATGTCGTCATACATGACAAGATTGTTAATATCCCCAGAAATATCCTCCACGTAAGGTGCTTCACTTCGTCGAAATCTGTGATAAACTTCATGATATTTTCTCCGGTGATCTCCAAGGCTTTTTCGCTCTAATATTTTAACACCTGATAGCAATGCTGATCGTCAACGCTCGGTGCCACCAAATATAATTTATCCCAAGCCATCCATTTCATAATAAAATTGAGTATTAGCTGTGTTTTACCACTTCCTTATGGTCCAATAATTATCATTCTGACGGAGTTAAGTAGCATCAGATGATGTTTGACTCATTGTTGTTTCTTTAGCGCGGAAAAATCTGTAATATCCATTAGATATAACTAACTAATATTATGAATTTATATTGTGTGAAATGTAAGGCTAACACTCCAACGATTAATCCAATGCCTATCACAACGAAACATAACAGAACACCAATCACCGGAAAATGTGAGCGGTGCGGTATAAAAAAATCAGATTTATTATTAAAAAAAAGAGGCGGTAATATCACCTCTGGGCTAACAAAACTCCCAGGGATGCCATGGGCAAAGTATCCAGGAGAAAATCACCTTCCCGGATATAATTATTGTGGACCCAGGAAACGATTCGATATCAGATTGGATGATCGGGATAATCCTCGTCCGGGTGAATATCCAGTAAACGCCATCGATGAGGCCTTTTGTGTTCATGATATCGCGTATGGAAATAAAGATCTTAAACGTCATCTCACGGATGTAAAATTGATCCACGCATTGAATTCTATAACTGATATAACCTTCAAGGAAAAGTTAGTGTCCAGGATAATAAAAGCTGCCATGAAGGGTAAATTAGTCGCGGGTTTAGGTATTTGATATGGAAGCGATTTATTATTCTCCGACCGGATACTATATGGGAAAATCCGCCATTGATAAACTTGCCAGCGCTGCAGAAGTAAAATGTGAAAAGAGCAGCTGATTGACTAGCCAAACAAACTATATGGCAAATTTATCTACCGCGTCCAAAGAAAATTCAATACGCGTCATTCGATGTTAAGATTCCAAATGAGGTTCATCAGGTTGATATATTATTTCTTCCGCATGATACAGATAAAAAAACGTGTTTACAACTACGCGTTAGTGGTCGTTGATGTCTCGAGTAGGTACAAAGAGGCAGAGCCGTTATCAAGAAAGAATCTTCGGAATTTACCTCCGCGTTTAAAAAGATTTTTCATTGAGGTTCTCTATGATGGCCAAATCTTCAGGTTGATCCTGGTAAGGAATTTCAAGGTGAATTATCGTCAACGATGAAACAACACACTAAGATACGACGAGGACATACCGCGATCCATCGTGATCAAGCAATCGTTGAGCGGTTTAACAGACCTCTGTGATAAATTATGTCACTATCAGTACGCGAAAGAATTCATCGATGATAAACGATCTTGCGAATGGGTAAAACGATTATCGGAAGTAATCGCATCGATCAACAATGAAGTCACTAACACGTTAAATATGAAATCGGCTATCGCGATAACAAAAAAATATATAAAAGTATCAAAAAAAGAATCTTCATCGCAAATCCTGCTAAGCAATGTCATGGTGAGATATTTATATGAACCTGATGAACTTGAATCTGGTGCTACAGGATCAACTGATCCGGTATGGAGTGTCAACACGCATACAATATTTTCCACGTAAACATTTAAAAATAAAGCAACGTGCTACAAACTCGATCCAACCGCGCCACAACGGATTTTTAATTGTGAACAGTTACAAGTAATCCTGGATGATACTCAATTACCACTTACTAATCTCCGATGATAGCAATTTTCCGAAGTTGATTTATTCTTCGTACTTGTGACACCGCGAGGTATACCAGATTTGACCACTCGATGAAGTCATCAACGATCCGCATAATTGTATCTTCGATGGTTAATCCTTGTGATGAATGAATCATCATCGCGTATCCTAACACCCACAGAGATTTATTAGCGCATAACGCGTCTTCAACTACTCTAATATCAACGTGTACAATATTGTTTAATGCGATTTCTTGTCGTTGTGTTTTTCCTGGAATATCAACCTCTATATTTTGTTGTCAAGTATCTTTAGACCGGTAACATAACGGAACTGGTTGCATCGGAAATGTTTCTTTGTGAGTTTTAAATAATACTACCTGAAGACGATCTCGTATTTTTTTTTCTGCTGGCGACAACTATATCTGCTTGTTTCCATGTGTCCAAAAAATCGTCAATGGAGATTTCAGGAATTATTTTACGTGTTATTTCACATTGTATATAATCCGGTTCTAGCCTTATCGCGAAATTCAGCGATGTCAATTCATCATCACGTGAACGATGATCTGTGTTGATCTCTTTTACTAATAATCTACGTTACTTTATAGCCATTTCTGAGGTGATTCTCCGATAAATGGCGGTGGTTGACCATGATCTCCGCACATGATCACAGCGGTATTTTTCATTAGCAACCATGTTAAAAACGTTTTTAGCAACTCCGACGATACAGTATCAATTTCATCCTAAATAATTATCCGATGAATAAGTTTCGTTGCCATGCGATCGGGAGTCCAATCAGTTCCGTTATATCTAAAGAAGATATGATATGTACACGCGTTCACTCCTCGGGATTTCATCTCGTAGGGCAAGACGATGAGTTGGAGTCAACACGATCATATCAGAGTTCTTTCCAAATAAATTGAATATCACTGTCTTTCCACATCTTCCTGGACCGTTTAGATAGACGGTTTTATGTCTGGATATCGGATCGTACACAGAAGGCGACGACGATACATTATCATTAGTATCCTCGCGATAATTATCTTCGATTGGATCATCAAGTTCTTTATTGTAATTGTATCTTTGCTTGCGCTTTATTCTCCAAGTACCCCAATGTTCCTCAGCGTTAGTGTAGTCGTCAATGCGTTCTCGTTGTTTTACATCGAACTAAAACGAGTCCATGGTAACTCTAACCGCGATATCAGAGACTTTATTTAACATCGAGAACACGAGAGGGTGAACAGACCAAATTTTTATGCGTCAACGATACTTCCTTCTATTAAATATTTACTAGGAAGTCTCAATTTGTCAAATAAACCTTTCTAATAAATATTAACTAAAAAGACGCCAAATATATGGCGTTCACCCTCTCTGCTTTTTATGCGTCAACGATGTTTCCTTCTATTAAATATTTATTAGAAAGATCGATTTGGTAAATTAAAGGCTTCCTTGTAAGGGTCTATTTGGTAAAAAAAAAGACGCCGACATCTTCGACATGTTCACCCTCGTTGCTGCGTTGCGCTAACCGAAACATCTTAGATACGATGATGAATTAGCGATATATTTTTTATATAAAATGTCAAACATCGGAGAGGCACAAATAACTAGATTAACTCGAGAACGGTTGGCTGCGATTAAGAAATTTCTCCCGGTGAGAGATTCTTTCAGAGATAATCTTCAAGCGCGTCAACAAGCAAAAGAAGATTTTACCACTGACACTAAAGAATTATTTAAGCCTATAACTGCGGCAACTGGTGAAGTTGTAACCGCGGTAAAAGAATTAAAACCAGAGGTTAAACCTCCAAAAAAACGCGATGATAAAGTTCAAGAATTACGAGATAAATTTACCGAGGATACTCTAGCATATATCGATAAAACTGATATAAATGATTTAGTAGATTTTGCTGGGCAGGGGTATTACACTAAAGAAAGATATTTGAAACCTGGACAATCTGGTTATATTAAAAACGTATATGATATGGCTAAAGCGGTTTTATAAAATTAAATATCAACTACCACGAACTAATAATGATGATACAAATTATCAGGACTATGTATTTTCTGTTGCAAAGGAATATGGTAAATTTCAAAAAGAAAAACAGGAAATGATATCTGAACAACAACGACTAAAAACCGAAAAAAAACAAGAACGAGAACGATTAAAACAAACACGAGCAGAAGAACGAGCACGTGTACAATCAACTCCAAAAAAACGAGGACGACCACGAAAACAACCAGAACCTGTTATTGAAGAACCTCTGGAAGAACCTGAAAAAGAAAAATCCGGCGAGGGAAATCATGGTGGAAATTCAATACCGTGTTCAAGAAGTGTCCTCGATGATATATCACGGTTAGAAGTTCTTATTGGGGGAAAAAGAGCTGGAAATAATTCCCGGGAAATAATTAATGAAGCGACTGAAATCTGTCAACGGTTATTTCAAGGACGTGTAATGGATATTGGTCTATATCGAAGTTTCATCGATGAACTTACCGGTGATTATTACAGCGACTGAAAATCTTTTGGATTTTTCGATCACTGATTAGATATATACCATTTAAATAAAATGATAGTACATCGTAGTATGAACAGAGCAAGACCTGTTTACGTTGTAAACTCAAGATTGCCGGTTTACAAACTCACTTTTGGAAATGGACTTGGTGATATTGTCACTGGATTATTTACTAGAATTGCTCCAAAGTTGTTACCGGTTGGTAAAGAAATAGCGTCAAAAGCTATTGGGGTTTTCGGTGATAGAGCTGGTAAGGTTATCGGTGATAGCGCATTTGATATGTTGGGCGATGCAAAAGAAAAACTTATGTTGTTGGCGAGAGGTAAAATGAAAAATGGAATTTCACAAATAAAGTTTCAACTACAGTCTACGGAACAAATGCCAACTAAAATAGGTAACTCGATTAATAAACTTGCAACGGCGAGGTTAAGAGTAATTGCTGGTTCTGGGTTGGCGCGGTTAAACATTTAGATCAACTACGTTAATATAAAATGTTCCAAGATGAGATTGATGATGCTTTTAAGGTAAATGATCCCGTATCAAGGAATAATTCTATACACGATTATCAGTATTTTTCATATCAAGCACAGGATCCAAATACAAGGTCACAAATTGATCTTAGATTCGATGACACATCTAAATACTTTTTACCATGTGAAGCATTCATCGAAATAGAAGGACAACTGCGGAAAGGTGACAATACACCGTATGCAGCCGGTGATAATCTTAAAAATATCCCGATTGGGTTTGTCAACAATGGTATAATGGCGTTATTTAGCAACGCTCGGTATTCGATTGGTACTGCTAAAATATAATCCATCGATAACGATGTTGATATTGCAACAACAATTATAGGTTTAGCTAGATACTCTGATGATTTTATTAAATCTGCGGGTCATTCAATGATGTTTGCAAAGGATACTACCAATAGCGCTGAACATCGTCAGTATATTAAAATACGGACAGCAAGAAATACTGCAGCAGACCCACAACCCGATACCCCTGAACATCGAGCAAGACCAGGTGACGCCTTTGATATTATTGCAGACGATAATCCTAATTACAACGCAGGATTTGCAGCACGAAAAAAGAACATTGACTCCGAGGGTAGATTTTCATGTACGATTCCGTTGTCGCATATATTTGGATTTTGCCGAGATGTTCGGCGAGTGATATTTGGTGCTAGTCATATTGTAACACTTACACGAAGATCAACTGATGAATATGCTCTTTGGCGTGGTCCTGCTTCTGTAACAGATAGTCGTGTACAATTAACAAAATTAGCGTTGTGGATGCCAGTTATGACTCCATCGTTGACTGTTGAGACTCAGTTGTTGTCGTTTATGGATCACGGAGGAAAATCGTTGATGAGTTGGGGTGAGGTTACAACAGCTACTACGTCTAGTCCAGGTCCTGGAGTTTTTACTTGGCAACTTGCGTTGACGAAAAATATTTCCGCGCCAAGACATGTTTTTGTTGTATTACAACACCAAAATAGAACTCAAAAGACAGCTGCAGATGACAGTCTACAATTACGATCTCATATGATATTTGATCGTTTTAATGTCAATGAAGTATCATTGCGGATAAGTAACCAACAAGAACCCGTGGAAAATCTTATCATCGATTACGAACATAATCAAATAGGAAGAGTTTATCATCGATTGTGGTCGTTTATGGGTCGTGATCAAAACATCAATACTGGACTTCAAATATCACAGGTGGATTTTAAAGAATTATATCCGATTTATTACTTTTCGCTGCAACATCTTGATTTTTCTAAACACTCAACCGTTGATGTAAAATTTCAAGCTCGTGTTGGTCCTGCCCCTGACGGATTTAGAGCAGTTGCTGTTCTTGTCAGTGATAAATCTATGATGCTTGAAGGTGGTGGTGGAAGAATGAGAGTCATTGATGCACCAGTGGAAAACATGTAATTGGAAATCTTGAAAAATTCTTCGTTAAATTGCTTTGCAATTTCCCTATGAAAATCCATAGGATTTTAAAGACATGTAATTGAATCAATCTGTGTTATATAAAAATGTCGTATAACACTATTAATGTTACATTGACACCTGGTCAGATAAAGAATCTTCAATCGAGTTCAGCTAAAAAATGTGGAACTACGATTACGCTAAAACATAATCAAATGACCGGTGGATCAAATAAACTATCGTTGACGAAAACTCAGGTTAATCATTTCAATAGCGCTTTTAAAGAAAAAAAGGGAGTTCAGATTACACTATCTGCAGCTGCAATAGCAAATATGATAAAAATTGGAGGATTTTTTCCCGTTGTTGGCTGCAATTCCAGGATTGATTGCATCAGCGGCTCCGGCACTTCTTGGAGCGTTAGGAACTGGTGCAGCTGGAGCACTTGCTTCTGGTGTTGTCAATAAGATAATGGGTAAAGGTCTAAAGGGGAAATCCACGAGAAAAAAAAAGGGAAAGGGATTCAGACTACCAGGAAGTCGATTCACTCGATATTACAAAACCAGTTAGTGGAAAAATCCAAAGGATTTTCACCAATTTCACCAATGTCAAATTTTGATTTACTCGACGCAGTAAAAAAAACTCCCAATAAAACATTTCAGAGGTGTATTCATGAAAGATCAATTACCAGCAAAACCACAAATACCAGAAACTGGAATAATTAATCTTGATGATAACACTGGACCTGGAACTCATTGGGTTTGTTACGCAATATATCCAACATCAATTATTTATTTTGACTCATATGGATTACCACCTCTGATTGAATTTGTTAAATACGTGTCCAAATTACAAAGTAATTCAATTTCGCAATCAATTCCAATTTGGTATTCAACGTTACCAACGCAGACATTAACAGATCCTCCGATATGTGGACAAGAAACCCTTAACGCGTTAATGGTTATCTCGGCAAATCCTAAATTACCTCATAAAGCCATCCACGAGTATACAATAATGAATCATTGATGATTTTAACAACGAAAAACGTGTATATATAACATGGCAGATATATTTGGAAGATCAGTACCACGTGTTTCTGAATCGGTTACTATCTTACAGGTAAAAAAAATAACAAAGCTATCTCCGCGATAGCAAACTTAGATGAATTAAAAAAAATATATGATCAAATAAGCGCTAACACACAATTACAAAAAACCATCGATGATATTAAAGTCACTGCTGGTGACTCCGTCAGCGATATAAAAAAAACTACGTGACGATTATAACGATCATATAACCAAGTTTAATCAGCTCCAACAGAATATCATTGATGCCATTGAAACTCCACTCAATAATTTCTTTGGTGTTCCGCGTGCATACCCTGATTTACATATCGCACAAGTAAAAGCAACCGTTGATAATTTACCAAAATTACGAACTGATTTTGATTCTCATGTTGATCAATTTACTACGCTACGAAAGAATTTTAGAAAAGCTGATGACGCCGTTGATAAGTTTTTCGGAAAGAATGCAAAACCAGAGAATATTAAAACAACTCTTGAAAATATTATTACAAAACTAGAAGAAATAACCGCAATTAATACCCGGTTAGGTGTTATTCGCGAAGAGAGATCAATTTCAGATTTAATCGCGATTAATAAGAAATCCATCGATGATCTTAGCGCGACCACCAATAACATCGTATTGGATGGAACAAGGATGATATCAGTGCTCGAAAAGGTAAAAATCCCTCATGATAAAACTATCAACGTAGTATACACGATTCAACATGGATCATATACGTGGACATCTACAAATAATATTTTACACGTAACTGCAGCCGTAAAGGGTATTTATCGATTAACGTTAGTGACACCAACGCTATTTACGATATCCTCATCAAGTTCATCTGGAGTCAATAATACGATATCAACAATTATCGACAAGGATACGATTGAACAATTCACGATTACATCCACTGATAATAATCTAGCTAGGGTTTCAATGACATGGTATGTTGAATTTGTAGCTGATTTAAGTAAACAGTTAAACTAAATTGAAAAGATTTCAATAACTATTTCATCAAAGAATTGTTGACGTCGTTAATAGATAAAATGTCAACGATGTCATTGGCACCAACAGCATTTGAATATCGTTATAACACAGTCAAAGAATTTCAAGACAAACTTGAAGCGTTAATTACCGAGTATAGCAATAAAAAGAAAAAATACCAGCGTAGAATCACCTTGTTAGATGTAACTGTTTACTCGGTATCAGGTGTAATTGCCGGCGCTGGAATAATATTATCGACGATGACAATGACAGCTCCAGTTGTTGTACCAATTTGTATTTCCGCGGCTGCAACAATCACTGGAATATTTACCACGATAACAAAAAAAATTTCATCTTGTTCTCAACAAAAATTACACGATTACGCTGTTAAACTTATTACTGCGTCAAACGCTTATTCGCAATTATCAATGTTGATCTCGTCAGCGATTGATGATTAAATAATATCAGACGATGAGTTCTCGAAGATGGTCAAGTTGTATGATTCAACGATTTCAAAATTGGAAAACAATAACAATAACAATGACAACATCATCGCAAGAAATCCTTCAACGAATAGCATCAAATACTACCACGACAAAAACAAAGTTGATCTTGGTGGTAACGAAAACACCAGAATTCAGCGTTGAATTTAATCCTCCGTTGGCAGTATCTGCAATCGCGCTAACGCAATTAAGATGCTACTACAGTTGGCCCAATGTCAGATCAGCACCATTCAATGGTAAACCCCCCAATAACAGTTTTACATTCACGTATAGAAAAACTAAACCGGATGGAACAAAAACAGAACCAATCACCAACACAATACATCTACCAACTGGCGTATACGATATCGAAGATATCAATGACGCAATCATAGAATCAATTCAGGCAATAACAGGACAAAATATCATCGAAGTCAAAGATGAACCTGATAAATACACAATTGAGATAAAAGGACATGAGCCGCTGTTGTCAACGGTCATCGAAGTAAATTCACCTGACTACGCCGTAGATATATACAACAGCTCAATTAGAACTCTTTTAGGGTATCCTGAGTTTATTCCAGGTACCGTCGACATAAAAGATTTACCACGTGAACCATTGAAATCCGATTATGTTTCGACGAAGGAAAATTATCATGAATATGACCTTCAAGGTGAACTTACTCATCGCCCATTCACATATTTAAAATATCGCCTACACACATTTAATGCAGGGGGGCAACCTTACGGTGAATCGTTTTATACGGGTCAGTTTAATACTATGAATAATGAATTTAATCGATTTCTAGGTTATTTAATAACCGCAATAAGTGAAATTCCACCACGTCGTGATGATGTCATCAAATACATGGAAGTGTGTAATAGAATTATCACTGATATGGAACTTCTCCATTCAAATTTAATTCAAGCTATTCTAAATGAGAAGTTTACTACTCTTACAAAAATAGAATTTGCAGCAAAACATAAAATCCGTGTCGAAGACATTCCCACGTTTAAATTTCCAGGATATAACGCACCACAAATACGTCAAAAACTCAGTGACACCATTGACGAATTCTTCCCACGGATTCACCAAGCATGGCAGGATAGTCTTCCCGCGGTTCATTATCAATTGCCAGAACCTAGCAAATCTGACTTTTTCACTGATGATTTACCAACGACAGATCCTAAATTCAACTACAACTTCGATATCAGTTTTCTACGACCTCAAGATATTTACAGCAAATACTCTTACAACGTCTACGATAGAACAGAAACTGATACACTTAGCAAATACGAATACAACGAGCACGGTAAAATAATATGGAGATTTGCTCTTGGTGATCAAGGTGTATTTGTAATCACAGAGAAATCTCTTACTGCGATCTTCAACTCAATGACACAAATGTTTCAAATGAAATTGGGACAATTGAGAGAACATCTACAACGATCTCTGTTGCTAGATTTAACAACTCAGCGTGATACAATCAAACAACAACAACAACAATTAAATCAAATTATCGCTGATATGAACTTTCTCAATGATAGATTACTCTCGTTTGTATACGAGGATAAATCGCCAAACAAAGAAAAGTTCCGAAGAGTGTTTTCACGCACCAATGACAATTTACCATTCATGAAATTCCCGGGGTATAATGTACCAACGTTAGCAGCATCATTGAAAAAACTCATCAATGATTTCTTTCCTCAGATTCACGCGTTATGGTTTAAGATAAATCCCCCCAAGGAAATTTTAACATCAACGAATTCAGTGTACCGCAATAACAAACACAGATCTCCCGGCAACGTTGATATATCGTCGGTGATTGCAATACACGTTATCTGTGATGGTATCTTAGGAAGTTTCGCAGTTGATACTTCAAAATCAAACAGCGCCACCCAAAGATATATCATGTACACGTTCTCCCACGACGTTTCACCAGGAAGTCTTATAGTGAAAAATCCACCTAATTTGACTTATCTTGAACCCATTAATCCATTTCTATCCAGGATGAATTTTTCAATAACCGACCAAGAATTTAACCTAATTGACCTTCGCGGGGAAACACTACAAATAACGCTAGATGTGAAATCGTAAAATTGCTTTGCAATTCAAGAAAGGACTTTAAAATCGTAAATGGAAAATTCTTCAATTAAAAAATGGAAATGGAAATTGCAAAGCAATTTCACTTTTAGAATTTCAAAAACAGTTTTAATAATGTATCAACACGTGCTAGTATCTATACATGATAAAGAACTCCTTGAACAAGCTATCACAGAGGTATTCGGGGGTAACACAACAAGTGAATTCTACGTGGATATAGTCATAGATAACCTAGGTCAGGAAAAGTTTTTATTGACTGATTATCAAATGATAAATCTTCAGCAAAAAGTTATAACCGTGGTACGATTAACACGTGACCAACTAATGCAATACGCCCATTCATGTTTATCCGTGGAAAATCTAAAACAAATCTTGAAAATTATTTAGGTGAAATTGCAAAGCAATTTCCAATCGAAGATTTTCACTTGCAATTTCACGAGAAAAAAAGAAGAAAAATTACGTCAACCTACATGAACTTTTATACTTCCTTGTTGTCAAACAGGTATCACACAATACAATTTTACTTCCTTGTTGTCAAACAGGTATCACACAATACAATTATACTTGTTATTGTCCGACACAGGTTTACAAACTTGTTCTAGTATTTATACATGTGCGCGGTTTCACATTACCTGTGTATGGGTTATACAAACAAAGGAGGCTCTCTACGCGTGGGAATCGGCCTGTTCGATTAACGCCTTTATTTGTTTCACCTTACAATTGATAAGTTTCCTTTGTTCATAGTCAGAACTTAATTGTTGTCGTATATCCTCTACGATCTTACATAATGGTACAAAAACACTAATGTCTTCGGTATTAACTAAACTTTCACGGATAAGTTTTTGTATGCGCTTAATAAAATAATACTGCTTAGCGAGTATATATTTTCCATTTTGCTGTGCAAATTCAATATCGTCAAAATCGGTCATGATTTGATCACAATCTAACCCAGAACATAGTTCAATATTTTGAGTTTTGAGTTTGTTGATTTCCGAAATAATACATTTGATATTTTCAGAATTCATTATATAAAAATATGTTTGTTGAATTGCTTGCAATTGATGAGTGTAAATTCACAAAATGAATTCTGGACACGCTAAGGTGTTGTGGTCATCTTAGCATATCCAGAAGCTTAATGCGATGATTATGGTTATATATACAATGAATGAAGACGGCACATTACATCCCCTTGATCTAGTTTGGAGGCGGTTGTATTATTACATATACAACGGCACATTACAACCCCTTGATCTAGTTTGGAGGCGTTTGTATTATTACATATACGAAACACAGACATCACAACAAACGATTATAGGTGATTATGATTATATACAGATGCAATGATTATGGTATAATACAATGAATTGATTCAATGACAATGAATGACGACAGCACAACAAACGATTATAGGTGATCAATGAATTATAATGGTATGTACAATGACAATGGATGACAGGGTGGGTCTACATTCATACGTGATCATTACAACCTATATAAAACCTAGGTTGTATGAATACCAAAAGATATCCATACACTGGGAGTGTATGGGCCGTAATGATCACATGTATGATTTTCGAACGCTAAAACCCCAATAGTATAAGGCGGTTTTAACGTATATAAACCACTGTTACATGACTAACACACAGAGCGGTGTGGTGATTTTTATTTCTTGTTGTGTTTAATAGCGATCACTGAAAACGTTGAATTAACACATAATACTTGAAAAGCACACTAAAAAAAATATTTAAATACGACGTGTATATAAAACAGTTCTGTTAATACTTGAAAAAACGAAAATTGATTATGTGTTATTGAGATTCATAACAATTATAACAGCCAATCAAAACCTACTTCCTCGTTCACCAACGGTAACTGTGTCATTGATGATTTGTCGCACGCGTTATACCTAAGGGAGTTATTCTCCTTGTGAAATTGCAAAGCAATTTCCAATGCGTGATTACATATTATACATAGGAAAACTGAATGCTGTTTTTAAAACGCTTTGAAAAAGCGGTCTTGGTTATTCCCTCTGATACTTTTTGAACTGAGGAGGAACAAATATCGAAATACCTACCGGCTGATGTCATAGATTGAAATACTATCTCCGTGTTATTTTCAGTATTAATTGACTTTACAGGTCTCTTCCCAATTGATTTACAGGTACCAGTTCTTCCTCGTTTAATATTTTCGTGTTGTGTAACGGCTTCTAAATTATTTAAAGAATTATTAGTCTTAATGCGATTAATATGATCAATAACAAAACCATCCTTGATCAATCCGTTAAATACTTCATAGACGAAACGGTGATTATGATACATTTTCCCTCCAGCAGAAAACATCAAATACCCTTGATTAGTCATAACACCAACATAATTCTTGAGTCTACAGTGTCTAACAACACCATCACGAGAGGCTTCATAGTTGGTAATCACTGGATGTCTTTGAAATTCTTGGCTCATTTATATACAATAAACTTTATTTGTCTAAATCATTAATTGGCTGAATTATAACACTGAGAAATCTGTCTACGTAGTCCTGAGCAGTTTTTATGATTTTGCCGTTGGCAACGTCGCTGACGTCATTGATGTTGTCGTTGATTTTGCCGTTGGCAACGTCAGGAGTTTTTATTTTTTTTTGATCATAATAACGCTTCAACTCTCTATAACGCTTACCACCGCAACTAATGCATAACTGCGATTTGCCTCTAACACCTACCCTACAATATAGGCACGGAAGAGGACCTTTTGAACCTTTTCTCACACTTTGCATATGATACCCACAGAATTCATTTCTGCATGATTTGTTACACGGGGTCGTTGATCCAATCATAAGCCATTTGCAATGACTCATTATATAAAAAACTTTTCATTTAAATACTTGTTTTAATTATAATATGAAGGAATTCAAGAGATTAACGAAATTTAATCTCGATAGACTCTCTGATACACCAAAACGTCTAAAAGACGATAGTATGAAAGAGTTCAAGAGATTAACGAAAATTAATCCTGGGTTTAATCGGAATACTAAATTCGATCTCGATAGAATCTCTGATATGAAGGAGTTCGAGAGATTATCAAAAATTAATCCTGGGTTTAATCGGAATACTAAATTCGATCTCGATAGAATCTCTGATATGAAGGAGTTCGAGAGGTTATCAAAAATTAATCCTGGGTTTAATCCGGATGCTAGGTTTAATCTCGATAAATTCTCTGATAAACCAAAAAGTCTAATAGATGACAAAACCATATTGAGTAAAATCAGCGACTGTTTTAATGAGTTTAAGCGCGATGGAGCATCTCATGCGTGGTCGACATTTTGAATTACTGATGAAGATGTCAATGTACCCGTAATCGATGCTACTATGAACGATGCAAGAGCAGCTGAGTTACTTTCACACCTTTTCGAGCCAACGGGGAAATCCAAACGTGTAGCATCCAAAGGTGTAGCATCCAAAGGATTTTCATTGCAAAGCAATTCCCAACAAAGCAATTCCCAACAACAGTACTTTTTCAGAATAAAATTCGTTATCGAAGATGATGGAAAATGGATTATCAAAGATAAATTTGAACCAATCCTCAAGGATAAAAAAATTGTAATTGTTAGTCGAGATTCTAAACCAGGAATGTTAATTGGAATTGACAAACCATACTACGCGAACCGTTACCCTGTAACAGTAGTTGTTTACGGAATATATCCGCTAAATGATAAGCCAAGTATTACAAAACTAGCACCTATGAAAACGGCGTCACCGTTGACTTCGTCAAGGCTCAATTGTGTAGCAACACGGGTAATGGAACACTTCACAAATGCATCCCGGGGAAACAAATTAACTGAACAACGACGAAAAAAAATAACCTAATGGGTACTGACAGTGAAACAGCGCGGGGCAATGATTTCCGATATAGCTAAATTAGAAGCATCATTAAAATTTCCAATATCGGTAGCGACGATAACCGGAGAAGTATTATACGAACCGAAATATCAATCGCGAGGAGCTCCAATTGAAATTATTGATCATAACAAACACGCGTGGACACCTGCAGTAAACGTATTTCCACGAGAACGAATAGTAAGATATATCCCCGAGGAATTTTCGGGGGAACTTTGTAAGGATGTGTTCCACGAAGAAAAGTTATTTGATGCTATTCATGAGTTGTGTAAAGATGATCCTGTGTCAGTGTGGCTACTTCGCAGCGCTGAAGATTCAGGATTTGATCAATTTGTAAGACCGAATGGAGAATTATATCGCACTGAAGAGTTACACTCGAAGATGAAAAAAACCGCTGTAAAAAACTCAGGTGAAAATGCTAAAGATCTTTCCAATGAAAAACTACTCACGAATAGTTTTACGATTCCATCAGTTGTAGCTCATTTTGCAAAGAACTCATGGCGTCCAACAAAAAGTGATTTTCTCGAAGATGTCAAATCTAGCTGTCTTGAATTAGGTCATGGAGGACTGTGGAATACAAAATACCACCGCGAGGGTATGATTTCAATTGATATAGCTGCGTGTTATCCAGGGAGTTTTCTAGGATATGGAGAAGCCGCTAAGTACTTTAAACGATTTGGACACCCCACACATGAAATAACTCGTGTTTCGGTTAATGGCCCATTGCCTGATTTGGACTTAACTGGATTCGCTTGTGTGGTATCATTTGAATTAGCGTCAGGATTACATCCATGTAGTTATGTTCGGATTGGTAGACATATGGCTGAAAAACACTGGATGCCAATAGTGTTACTACGATATATGATTGATAGTGGTATGCTGATATCATTGATTGTCGGTGATGCAATTATATGCTATCGAGCTCAGAAAGAAGTTTGGCTACCAAAACCAGATTTAGATGAAATAATACGCGAACAACGAAAACAGTTTCCCGATGGAAATTCTTCGAATTTCAATGAACAACAAATTATGGATTTGTCTAGGAAGTTATTTGAAATTGAAAATGGACAAGCAAAAGATTTTGGACGAAGAATAATCGGTAAATTTACTCAAGGTGGAAGAAACAACAATGCAAAATACTCTTCGCGGTTGATCATAGACAGCGCTGAATACGATTTTATCATAGCGGATTTAATAAAACATGGAAAACTTGTAACTCGTAAAGATGCCTTTCTATCCAATGGAACTAAGTTGGGTACAGTTGTTACCTACTGTGATGGATATAGTTGTCAGTATACACATTTAAGAAGTTCTATGCTAGCTTATGCTTCTATTAATCTATTTTCGATGATAAATATATTTCCTAATACCGCGGTTAGAGTAGCTACTGATTCGATGTATATCCACAACAAATACAAATCAGATGTAGCTAAATTCACAGATACGGAGGCAAATTGGGGATGTTGGAGATTTAAAAAGGAGACACTATACGAATATTGTGAATCGGCAGATGTTACCAACGACGATAAATACTTGAAAAGCAACCAGTGTTCAGAATTTTCAAATGCACCACCGATATCAGATCCAATTACGCGATATAAAATTGTTTATATAAACGGATTAGGAGGATCAGAAAAGACAACACGAGTAATTAATTTATTCAATAAGAAAAGAAAACCAATTGAAAAATCCGTTGAAAAACCAATTGAAAAACTTACAGATGATCAAAAACAAATACGAGAAACCATACAACAAATTCTACACGGGCAGTCTCCAGAAATCATACGACAAATCTTAGGGGAAAATTCTACGGAAACCCCTATGGAAACCCCTAAGGAAACCCCTATGGAAACCCCTAAGGAAAAGTCTACAAATTTCACAAATATGATTGTGCTAACACCAACTCATAAACTTGCCAGAGAATTAAAAAAGTGTGGGGTAAAAGCTTGTACTTATCACAGCTTCTTTCGATGGAGCGGTGATAAATGGACCTCTGAAAGAATGGGAAATAAATACATTCCACCGGTGATATTATGGGATGAAATTTGTACGGTACCGTTGAAGGTACTAAAAATGTTTCTTGAATGGCTGTCAACGAAAAATACAAAAATTATTATGTGCGGTGATCATGGTCTACCGCCACCATTTTTCGGTGAATCCCCTCATGAATGGCTAAACAAATACGTTGATTATTACACAGAGATGAACGATGAACTTAGAGCGTTAGATGAATTATTAAAGAAGTTGAAACAACAAATCAGATTACAACCGGATAGAATCCAATGTGAAATAATGCGTGAAACAATTTCAGAAACTCCCATGAATGATTTTGGGAAACATGGAAACCAGACGATTTGATAATAGCAAGTAGAAAAATAGTCAGAGACAAACTTCAGATGAAATTATTTGAATTGCATAAATGTAAATTTGCAACACTTCCAGTACCGCTCTGTTATAGACCCAAGGATACACGGCGACAAAATATCGACGTTGACATTCCTGGACAACAACAAAAGCAGAAGTTAGTGTTAAATGATATTGTGCTGGTTGATATCAGCGTCGTCGAAGATGCATTGCGTGCTGATAAATCCCCGTGGAAGTTAGGTTACGCAGCGACAATACACTCTTCACAGGGATTAACTGTCACAGACACATTTGTTTGGATAGTAGACAATCGCATTGAGTGGTCAAATTTAGTTTATCTTGCAGTGTCTCGAGTACGAAGAATAAACCAACTTCGAAGAATTGTTGTTGACGAAGTCAGTGACGATAATGACACTACAATCAGCGCCGATGATATCATCCGGGACATAATCAGAAAAAAACTCTCTGGTTATAAACAACAGGATAAAAAAAATAATAGAAAATTTGACATTGATGCTGAATTAATAATTGCTCTGAAGCAACAACAGAATAATCACTGCGCGAGTTGCAATTGTATAATGCGTTGGAGTTGGTCGAAGAAAGATCCTCGCCAATTTACCGTAGACAGAAAGAATAGCAGCGTTATGCTGACATGTCTTGAGTGCAACAGACGAAGAGGTGCCGGCACATTGGGTGCTAGTTAAGACCACGCGGCGGTAATTGAGTATCCTCGGGTATCACTTGTAGTTGTTGTCGAATAAATCCTCGCTGAGGAGCAGTTGAATCTAGTTTATAGATTGCTGGTCTAGAAACGCTAGCGTTTCCACCCGTAGATCGTGTTATACCGGATATCTTATGCGTAGTGACGCTCCAAATAGGATCAGTAGCTCTTTTTTTACCACCCTCAAGCTCTCCTGGTTCGTATAAGTACCTTACAGTTACATTACTACCAAGAATTTGTTCTTTTGAAAAATCTTTTTGTGGTTGTACGGGTATATACTTCTTTTTAATAGCGTTGACAGGTTTCATGTTAATTGTTCGAGTAATCTCGTTATTGATTGCGGTAACTACACCTGGTAATCTCTTAACCCATTCACGAGATCGTTCATGTTGGATAAATTCCTTCGCGTACTGATATCCAAATAACCGCTCAGCAAGAGTCCGATTAAATCGTTCAACAATTGCCTGATCTCGATGTAACGCAGTGTGCCCTCGTCTGATGGCGACATTATGATGTTTCATCGTTGTTAAAACAGCACCTTGAAATTCCTTGCCAGGATCAACTTGTAACAGATTTGGCCAGCGTAGTGGACCTCGTCGATAAATCTTTTCAAATGCAGAAGCCACTTCAGTTGATGATTTTGTCCATAGCGGCTCTGCTTGTTTGTATCGACTCGCAATATCAACTACGGTTAACGCGTAATTGTAACCGCGATCATGCAGCAGAAATAGTATATCAGCTTAATGAACTTCATTAGGAACTGTCACATCAAAATGCGAGTAGTTAATTTGTTTAGGCGGTGGTAGATAAATTTGCCATATCGCCTGTTTGGATAACCAATCAGCCGCTGTAGTATTTTTTACTTTTGCAGCGCTAGCGAGTTTACTAATTGCTGCCTTACCTCTCCAGTATCCTCTCGGAGAATAGTAAAAAGATTCCATGTTGTTATTAATTACCCGCACCAAATATTAATTTACCTTTCATGGCGGATTTTATCAACGTCGATGCTAATTTTTCTTTGAACGATTTATCTGGAATAGCATTCAACGCGTGAATCAACGCCACATCCGCGAGATGACGTTGTTGTAGATCGTCGTTACGGTAAGCTATATCATGTACACGACACGCTTCATCGATAGCGTTTATAGGATTTTCTCCCTGACGTGGACGATTTTTATCATCAAGTCTTATATCTAATCGTGTTCCTGGTCCACAATAATTATACCCCGGAAGGTGATTTTCACCTGGATATTTTGACCATGGTAACCCTGGGAGTTTAGCTAAATTTGCGGCAATATCACCTCCTTTTTTTAAGGGATTTTCCTTCAAAGGATTTTTCACAAATCGTTTTTTTTTTGTACCGCATATTTCACACTTGCCTGTGACCGCACTTCTGTTATTGCTCGTGGTAACAGTCGTTGGGTCAATTGTCGGTGTACGCGCTCTACATTTCACACAATATAGATTCATAATATATTTATGTTATATCAACAAATGGAAGTGATCGATTTCTCCGCGTTGAAGAAACAACAACCAGTAAAACATCACCCGATGCTACCAAACTCGATTAGAATGATAATTATTGGACCTTCCGGAAGTGGTAAAACCCAGTTGCTGTTAACGATGATAATGAAGTATTTAACCTGGGATAAATTGTATTTGATTGAGCCCAGCGTAGATGATCAACGTTGTTATCAGGTGTTAAAAGATTATAACGAAACCGCTTCAGAAGCTTACGGTGGAAATGTAATTGAATTTATCACAGATATTGATGAAGCACCATCAGTTGAAGACTAAGATGGATTCGTTAATAATCTTGTCGTGTATGTCGATGTTATGTTGGACCGTCAAAAAAATCCCGCTAGAATATTTTCTCGAGGACGCCACAAAAACTCTGACGTGATATATGTAACTCAGCGTTATACACAAATACCCAAAGTGATCAGAGACAACTGCAATTTGTTATGCGTGTTTAACGGAGTTGACATTCATACGCTACGAAATATTTGGCAAACGTGGTGTTCTAAAATGAATTATAATCAATTTCAAAATTTTTTCAGTGGCGCTGAAGCTACCCCACACGGATTTGTAACGATAAGTATACACGATCCTCGAACACGATATCGCGTTGGATTAGATCGTATCTATAGCTAACTAACCTAATTGAATTTATCATGTAATTGAAAAAAAAATCATAAAAAAAATAATTGTTTTTTCACATAACAAATACTACAGATTTTTCAATTTCATACAACGTAATTAATCACTCACTGCGTAGAAAAATTTTCTTCAATGTATTAAAATTTCAACGATTCATCGTAACCGCGAATAAAATTATTAATTGCGTTTTCTCTGTTAAATATATCGCTGATTTTTTTTAACATCGTTGTTAACAGCGTTGACACTGTTTTAAACTCGTTTAGCGCTTCAGGATTAGAATCTTTCAACGTGAAAAGAATTTTATTTCGTTCTCGGAGCAATATTTTTACGATACGATATTGTGATTTATACGTGGAAATTTTTTTTGCTCGTGCCGATAATAATTTTTCATATTCCGGTTGAAGATAATCAGTTGTAAATGTTTCATTGCGGTGATATTGTTTTAATCGATCGAGTTCGTTTGCGAGTTGTTCAACGTTGTCGTGGAAAAAATCTTCGTTGGCGAAATGCATTATTGTTATAATATATATTTTTTTTAAGTTTAATTCAAATTTCAATTTCAATGTCACCCACCGACATATTCGATGTCATCGTGGATAGTAATTTTAATAGTTGTTATCACAAAATAAGGCTTCATTGTTGACGCGCTTGAAGATTATCTCTGAAAGAATCTTTCACCGGGATAAATTTCTTAATCGCAGCCAACCGTTCTCGTGTTAATATAGTTATTTGTGCCTCTCCGATGTTTGACATTTTATATAAATCGATTGAAGATTTTCAATTGCTAATTCATCATCGTATCTAAGCTGTTTCGGTTAGCAAAAATCGAAGATTTTCAACGCAGCAACGAGGGTGAACATGTCGAAGATGTCGGCGTCTTTTTTTTTTACCAAATAGACCCTTACAAGGAAGCCTTTAATTTACCAAATCGATCTTTCTAATAAATATTTAATAGAAGGAAACATCGTTGACGCATAAAAAGTTAGCGTATAGCAGCAGAGAGGGTGAACGCCATATATTTGGCGTCTTTTTAGTTAATATTTATTAGAAAGGTTTATTTGACAAATTGAGACTTCCTAGTAAATATTAAATATAGGGAGCATCGTTGACGCATAAAAATTTGGTCTGTTCACCCTCTCTGCTGCTAAGCATAACCGAGAATCGACGATCGCATAATGGGTAAACTGCGGTGATTCTCCTTCGTAATATTTGACAATGATTCAGAGTTTTTCCTTGTTGGATAAATAAGTTGTTGATCTCTATATAAACGTTCCCTTGGTTGTCGTATCCGCGATGATAAAATAAAATTATAACCAGGACGTTCTTCTTTTATAAAATCTTCTGATGCACCTTGGGTAAACTTCCCGATTATTATCCTTCCAATATCTTTATCTTTATCCTCTAAACATTATTATTTTTCTCGGATCATGTTCTTTCGGAATCGGTAACCAAATATCTTTCTGTGCCCAGTATGAAATTATCACCTTGGATATAGTCAACAACGTTAATATCTTTTTATCTAATGAAAACCTTAATAGTAGTATCGGGGCCAATTTTTTTTACGTGAAGATGCTTCCACATCCAGAGATAAAATACCGGGTGAAGATCATTCACGAGTTTAAACGATGTCACCTGGGCGAATCCGGTTAAATCAAATATAGGTAAAGTCCCGTTAATCGCTATTCTCGTCATTTCATGTGTGGGATGACCAAATCGCGTAAAATATTCGTTACATTCTCCCCGTCCAAGAAAACTCCCTGGGTAACATGATATAAATAACCGCGCATATAATATTTTGTGACTCGTATTTTGTGTTCCATAATCCACTGTGAGAGGTTTCTACGCAACTAGCTTTTACATCTCGAAAAGATCAGCTCGGAGCGGTTTCCAAGAGTTTTTCTTTCTTGCGAAATGAGCCGCGACGTCTGGTATCGTAAAAGAATTTTTGGTAATTTCATCTGGATTTCCATCGATGTATCTCAACGCGAGATTATTCATCTATGTTTGAAGAGCTTCTGTTCGGTATAAATCCCCATCAGGTTTAATAAATTGATCATACATTCCCGTTTCATCATTAAACAATCATATACCAACAGGGTCGGTTTTACTCATTTCGTTGATAGTGTTGAATATATCTCCGTGATAGTATTTTACCATTCGTGACATAAAAAATATCGTCACGGAAATGCTACACGCGTGGCCGTTATGATCGATGATTTCAATGGGAGCACTGTTATTTTTATATTTTTATAGTTTGCTTCGTGTAAAACATATCCGGTGCACGTTTTCACGGTATTCGGAAATCGTAAGACGCGCTCCAGCGTGATAACGTCGTTTACGGACGCACCTGCGGATTGAACTGATTCCGCCCGCATTAATATTTTTGATTTTCTCAACTCTGTTAAACTGTTTGCTCGTTTGATATTATTAAAGTGTCTTATGACCCGTTCCGCAACGCAGTTTATTTTTAAAGTTTCATCGGGAATTCTTTTTTAAAGTTTCATCGGGAATTCTTTTTTTTCAAATCCGTATCGTTTATCGTGTATAATCTGTAAACTAGCCCCGTCAACAGGAACGCACGATTATAATATCTGTCAGCACGACCGGTTTTCCCGTCAAGGTTAATACGCGATCACGATGATTATACACCCGCCAGGCACCGGGAGTTTCTTTTATTGTAAATTTTACTATATTTGACTTGAATCCAATATTTTGTGTTTTCAAAATGTATTTCTTATAGTATCTCTTTGACACGAGAATCAATCATTCTATATTCCATATTAGGAGTTAGAAACGTCGAAAATACGTATTTGGCACTGTCAATTTTAAATTCATACTTGGAACATCGAATACTATTTCGAATCGCTGGTAACTTCGCGGGAAATTTTATTTTGTCATCGAAGTTAAAACGCTTCTCCCGTTGAGTGTTTATCTTAATCTCGGTAATCATAAACATAGCGTTTGCTCTCTCTGTCTCTCTGTCTCTCTCTCTGTCTCTCTCTCTCTCTCTCTCTCTCTCTCTCTCTCTCTGTCTCTCTCTCTCTCTCTCTCTCTCTCTCTCTCTCTCTCTCTCTCTATATATATATATATATATATATATATATTATATCAGTCCTGCGGGGATCATGTGTATCTTAATCTCGGTAATCATAAACATAGCGTTTGCTCTCTCTCTCTCTCTCTTTCTCTCTCTCTCTCTCTCTCTCTCTCTCTCTCTCTCTCTCTCTCTCTCTCTATATATATATATATATATATATATATATATATATATATATATATATATATATATATATATATATATTGTCCTGCGGGGATTATATGCGAAATATCTGACGAGGAAGCTCTGGCCCGCAACCCTGTATCAACTGCAATATTGGAGTACAAGAAAAAACAAAATTATGTGTTCGTTATGGAGTCAAAAAATTTACGGCGCTGAAATGGTACTACGAGCGTCATAATAAACCATCATTGTTACAGTCTCCGGTTGATTATCTTAATAGAAAAATACCTAAAGATTTAGATAAATAAAAACTCTTATAAAATAATAATGAATCGTACGTTAGTTACGAGACATCACGAGATGGAATCGTCCGACATCGACAACAAAAGTTTCCACTTGGATATATTAGTAATACCGGGTATACAAGAATTACCGTGTATGATCAAAATAAAAAATTATCATAAACATATATTTCTCGTCGAATGCTTCATCAAGGAAATCGGTAACGGTTTCGTCATTGATGATATTAATCGAGATAAACTCGATAACCGCGTAGACAATTTACGACTTGTTACTCAAGATGAAAATTGTCTTAACAAAGCAACGAAAAAAAAATCTCAACAACGAAGAGACGTAATAGCGTTCATGGATAGCTCCATTAAAAAATTTCTGTCGATATCAACCGCAGCTAAATAATACGATATTTGCAGCGAATCCATAAAACGAGCTGCCGAAGGTACTATTTTGACCGTTTACTCGAAAAGATTCGATAACAGGGTTTCATTTACCTTCGCGTGATTTTTTAAAATTCTGAAAATTGCAATATATATATATATATATATATATATATATATATATATATATATATATATATATATATATATATATATATATATATTGACGATTGACAAATTTATCGCGTTGTTTTCCCATGACAATAACGACGACGAAGAATATTGGAGTTGTCTTTACAATAAAATATAATTTCAGGAGGTTTTCGACGACGGAGAAATTTACGATTATTACCTCGCCGATCACGAATTTGACTCCGACGATGATTATTTCTTCGGTACACAATCCAACGCAACTTTCAAATATTACTTTTACGGGAACAGTCATAACATTTACGCTCGTGAACATTTTATAAAACCTTCAACGCGCTGAAGCAATTAAGTATCAACGACGTAAAAAAATTGAATGGAAAATCGCCGATTTTCAACGATGAAATCGCTAGTGATGAAAAATCGAAAATTCTAAAGAAATTAAAGAAAAAAGAAAATATATATGAACAACGAATCTATCGCTGAATTGAAAAACGAACTCGATCGTATACGACCGTATCATCACAGTAATATATTTACCAGCGATAACCTCAACGCGGAATATTGAAAGATAATTTCAGCGCGACAACTAAACTTTTCCACGTATAAGTAAGAGTATTGCGTAGTAAAATTTCTTCTCCGGGAACGAAGTCGTATCATTTATGAAAATATCCACATGGAGGATTTTCCCGAACAAGAATTTATTGCAGTGTCAGCGATGTTAACAAAGATATTAAGGGCCGTCGGTGAAGTGTTCAACGAGGAGCTTCTAATAGAGTCCACCGTGAAAGAATTCGAAAAGAAATATTTGAAATCGCAGATTTCCTCCGAAGGACTTTCATCGTAGAAAATTTATCGGCGATTTTTTTTCTATTGATGTATCTATAACATCGAATTTAACATGACGGAACGCTTTATCTGATTCCGCGCTATCCTACATTTTTTTGTCTTTGCGCAGAGATTTTTATTATATTCAGTGATATCATTATAATATTTCATTATCCGTTCATTATTTTCTAGTTGCATTCCAATTTTAACTTCGTAAACATCGCCATTTTTTTTCCCTCGTATTTCTTTGTGAGGTCTTCTACGACACCTCTAAGTTGACTCCGTTCCGTTTTTAACTTCGCGATCTTCTCTCACAGTTTAGAATGTTCCTCGCGAAGTTCTCGTTGTTGTTCGCGCTGATGTTTTATCGCAGTGCGATACTCCTCAGCGGATCCATTAGGTATAGCTGACATCGGCTCCTTTGACCATATTTTATGCAACCGCAATAATCCGATTTTATATCCGTGAGACACTTCACGAGGACGTTTAACTCCTCGCAACGATAATATTTTTCCGTCGTCGGCGGTAAGCTAAGTCGGTGCTCTCATATATAAAAATTGAAGATTATCATGCAGAAAAAACTTTAATCGAAATTAAACTCGGAAATTATAATTGGAAATCACAGGAATGAAACATTATACTCGGAAATTATACTCGGAATCCATACACAGATAGGGAGTTTGCTGGGTTTTTTTTTATTTTTGAAATCTTTGATTTTATATTTCTGAGCAACGGTCATACATGAACGGACATAGTTCATGATCTGATCGCGACTACAACTAATTATCGCTATAGGATCATGCTGAAGCTGTCTTAATTGATGATCCGTCAGTAGAACATCCTCGTCACCGAATCTGTCTACGTAGAATTTGAAGTTACCTACGATGGTTTCCGAGAACGATTTTCTAATATCGTCCTCGAGTTTATCCTTGTCGTAGTCGAATACCTGCGCATGAGTATTCATATTATAAATGTTATAATTCGATTTGAAAAATCATTGTTGAAAGTCTATGACGAAATTCCGAAGGATTTTACGACTTCACATCGAGAGTAATTTGTAATTGTTCCCCTGATAGATCAGTCAAGTTAAAATCGTGATTAACTAATCTAAAATTCATTCTTGATATCGAAGAATTAATGTTGTCAAATGTATTAAATTGGTTGGGGTTTCTACGATTAAACTTCCCCTGGAAACACTCAGAAAACGTGTATAGGATGTAATCTTGATCTGCTTCACTCGTCGATGATATAGCATCGCTATAACTACCTATCACGGCATCGTAAATAAGATGTAATGCGATGATTCCTTTTATATCGATGTTATTTGTTGATACATTTCTACATGTTCCATCATGAGCATTATCCCATCGTTGAATATCTACGATCGGTTTTGATATTTCCCAACGGTGATGTATCCAAGGGAAGAATTCGTTGATGAGATCATCAATCGGTTTTTTCAAGGTTGTATATCTGGAAAATTTATAATTGGATTATTGATCCTCGGTGATTGATCGTTTTTTCCAAGAAATCTATCTTTGTTTAGTTTTATTATATCAAGTAAAGCATCACTGAGAAAATCTGTATCAGATGTGATCTTTAATCCGTCGAATTACTTCATCGCGGTCAGGTGTCGCGTTGCCCAACGTAGATGCTTGAAAATATTATCGTAGTTGTAATTTCGTTTTAGATAATTTATCAGCGTTGTTAAAAATATCTTGGATGGTGCGTTGTGTAAGAAACCAACCACCTTCCACGGGAGATTGCCAGATTATAAAACCAGCTATGTTATAATGATAATCTTCTCGGTCATAGACGATATACTCGTATGGAATATTATTAAGATGCGTTTTTAAAAAATTAACAGTGTGATGATTGTAATCTAAATTAATTTCCGGTTCAGGAGTTTTATATGTGATCCAATCAGATTTTTTTTGGTTCATCTATGATCGGGGTTGTCTTTTCCCAGCTTTCAAGTATCCGTGAAAAATATTTGTCAATGAGATCATTGAGAGATTTTTTTCAATTCGGGAACATTATACTCGGGAAATTTATAATTAGGTAATGTGTGTTCGGTCAATGATAACATCGTTAAAAAATTTTGTTTGATTGGACCGGTATCATCAGCGATTATTTTAAGTAATATCACATTGATATCATCCATATCGAGTATAATTTTGATTTAACACTTCAACGCGTTGAATAATTTTATGGAGTGAAGATGTGTCACTGATATACTCGTGAAAATATTGTCGTAGTTGTTGTAAATTTGTTTGAAATGCTTGTTTGATCTTATTAAAAATAACGCGTAAATTAATTGCTCTGATATAAAACCCTCCTTGATCCGCTGCAAGGTAAAAAAAACATACTATGTTACCATATGTTTGTTCTTCATAGCTGTCCGGGTTATCATAAACGTTATACAAGTATGGTAATATCGGGTTAGTTTTTAAAAGACAAATCTCATTACTTATTTAAATCAACACCATGAGCGGATCTAACATCTGTAATAAAATCAGATCTTTTTGGTTCCCGTAAACACGGATGACCACCCGTCGGTGATTTTTCGGGCCATCCTAATGTAGTTCTGATTGAGCTGTTAATTATATCAACGGCGTAATCAGGTGAATTTATATTGATGGCGGATGACAGCAAGTGTTCATGAGAAGTTATCTCAATGGGAGAAACATCATCCTTGTCAAATTTTGTTCTGGTGATGAATGCTATTCTATGTGGAATTTCATTGTTGATATCTCCGATTTCATAACCTCCCTTTCGAAGATACATTGTTTGACAATCAGGGGTTCCTTCTGGTTTAATTTTCTACGCGAATACAAAACCATTATTAAGTTGTTTATCCCCAAAATGTTCAGATATGATATTAGACCAGCTAATTTATACTCGAAGGTGAGTTAACGAGATTTCTTTTGCCGAGATCGGAGTTGGAAATTCAATTGTAAATTTTGATTTATTTGACAACATCGATATGAACATTGTTTTTTGATTGGAGTGGTATTTTCCACTATTAGTTGAAGTAATTACTTTGTCATTATCTGTTACGTGTTTTTCTAATTTTGACATGGCGGAATCATAAATATTCAATAACGCGGAGAACACACTATTGGATATCGTTGTGGCATCGAGTGACGACGATATCATCGCGGATAATTGCGAGTACTTAATGATGTAATCGTGGAGTTTACTCTGACTACACGATATTTTTTTGTTATTATGGAAATCGTTCCTGCGATAGTTGTCACCACCACTATACAAATCGGAATAGCGACCGGAGTGATCATTACCACCGAAGAAGAAAGAATTATCCCAGTCCCGGTAACTACACCTGAAATCGAATACACAGTTACATCAACAGCAGTAATTCTTCGTTGATACTATTTTATTTTCATCTGATATTCCTCGTAGAGTAAGTTGAGTTTAGTTTGTAGTTGTAACACCTGGTTGTATCGGTATTGCTGAGTTGTTTCCATTATTAAACAACGACGAATTCAATTTAGTTATTTACTCAAATCTACTATGAGTTCGACGTACCAGGATATTGACGTCCGAGCAACTAAGGGTTGATTTTCATCAGGGATATGTGCTTTCGTGAATCATGTAGATATATCCTTAGTGAAGATCACTGATATGATATTGAAAACCGTATGTTCCTCCCATCCCTGCTCCCGATAAGATATTAAATTTGTATGGAGATATTAATGTTAGTCTATAAATTCCATCGATAGTTACTGTGATATCTAGCATGTTATTCTTTGGTGTGCAAACGAGCATTCCAATTTGTATCTTATATACCAACATTTTCTCGCTCGTTAGGAATATTTATTTTATTGAGTTTATTATTCACTGTTTGAAAATCACCTTCGATAGCCTCTTAAATTATCTTGATATCATCGATGGATATTTTTATACCAGGAAGTTTTATATCGATGGGACCACCAAAGAACCTATTAACGATATTTCTTCGAAAATTTAGAAATTGTTTTACATGATCCTCATGCATTGATTGAAGTGTTGTTAGTTCATTGATTTCGGTTTTTATCTGTGAGAGCTTCGGTGTGGTAACCGGTGGAATCTCAAAGAAATTGTAAACAGGAAGTTGAATATCTGTAACGGATTTCTGTAAACCCGCAAATTGATTTATATGTGTCGTGTCCATCTTTGAGGGTTTTTAACGATTTCGTCGATGATATAAAATTATCACCGAGCGCCGTTAATCTGTCTGTGATTGCTTTCGGTATAAGATTTTTTACTCGTTCGATCGAAACTACTTTTTTGGGGTTTTGGTATATGCGGTAATGATCTTCCCCAAATATCTACCGTATTATAATATTGATATCTCTTTAAAAAGCTGGTATGATCATGTACAGCTTTATGAGGTAGATTAGGAGATATTGAAATAGCCGTTAATACTTAAAGAAATTCTCGTCTACATATCGGAGGATGAGTTAAGGTCTGCGTGGTTAATGTTGAATATCAAACTGGTAGTTTCAACTGTGATACGTATTTGATAAATTACTGTGGCGGTGCTAACCCATACAAGTCAAAACAGATAATTGATTTAGGTTGTATCGGCTAAGCTACTCAGTGTGTTCCAATTCCGGTGTTATTATCGAGATTAATTATACCCATTTCTGGTTGTTTAGGTAATTGATCTCTCATGAAAACACCTCTGAAATATTTCACAGGGAGTTTTATCACCGGGGTTATTAAATCAAAATTTGACATTGGAAGCAAAGATTCCCGTGTTATTGTTTGGTTGTATATCTGGTGAATCGGCTGCCCAGTAATCTGAAGCCTTTTCATGTTTTGATATCCCTGCCCGGTTCTTCGACAAGTAAGTAACACCTTTGCAATCACAGGAGTCATCAACAATAGATGGTCTTTTTTTATTCCTGTTGGATTGCAGACAGTAAATTATTATTGAATATTTTCTTTTTCATATGATGAAAGTTATTTTTTTCAAATACTTGCTGCAATTTTATTTAAAATTTTGTGTTGAAAGGTATTGAAAACTGGCAAACAAACACTCATCCAAGTTGTAGTACCTTTCCAGTTTTTCAACATTAACAAGAATTGTTAGACTAGTGCTGAATTAAACATTGATTATTATATTTATTTGACATATTGAATGAATTCCCATTGTTTAATTGATTCTTTGTATGAGGTATTGACTCAGATTGCACATTCACCTAGTATTGGTATTAGCAGCAAAGATTAATGGATTGTAGTGATGGGGATTGGATTTAATTTCACAACTGGTCATTTTCGCTTGATCCATAACCAGTTTATATTTTGTTTATCCACATTATGTCATTGTATGCTTTGTTTGTGAAAAATAAAATACATGTAGTTTTAAGTCTGAAACAGATGGAATGATGCAAAATCTGAATTTCACCATGATTAATCTCAGCATTTCTAATAATTTTCAAGTTTAGCAAAATAGACAGATGACAACACATTTATCAGAAACATTGGGGGGGGGGTTAAATAAATTTGCTGCTGATTTATATTGATCAGACCTTGAAAACTTTTTTCTTCAAATTCCACAGTATTGTTTGAAAGAGTTATGGTTGATTATATCCAGTTATGATATTAATATTCTGCACGATTTAAAATAAATATACATTTTGTTGTTTGCAATGAAGACACTAAACGAGTTTGATTTCTTACAGAGTTTAGTTCTGCTAGAAACCTTTACAAAGGTTTGTTTAGTGTGAGCTACATTTAGTATGCCTCAGATGAAATCCATATTTCTACATCCAGTTAGAAAGGTATAAACTCTTAATGTGCAAATTTCCTAATGTTTACTTACCTCCAGAGAAAATTAATACAAGCAAATTCCTTTGTTTAATTACCTCCAGAGAAAATTATTACAAGAAGTCTTTTGTTTAATTATCTCCAGAAAAAATTATCACAAGCAGAATATTTTGTTTAATTATCTCCAGATAAATTTTCATGAGCAGAGTCCTTTGTTTAATTACCTCCATAGAAAAGTATCAAAGCAGAGTTGGATTTCTTTGCTTTACTTCATTCCCTTGTAATCTTTGACCTTTTATCTGAGATTGATGTTCATAGATTTGGTTACATAAAAGATTCTTTGAACTGATTCAATGTAACTATATTATCAGTATGTTGAAACAAACTTCAATGAATTGAATTTGAAAATCAACAAATATTCATAACTTTTATGTCTGCAAGCACCTATATGTGGACTCTCATGAGAGTTGAATTTGATAATGTTTGCATTAGCTTATTGGCATATGAGTGGTGATTGTCCTAGAGGGATACATTTGAACACAAACTCATTAATGCCATGGAATTATGTGTGTGCATAGGTGGTCAGCAATGCCATTCAAGAGGTGAGCCACTAGTGAGATATGATGAAAACCATTGCACTGAGTGTTTTGTAAGATTATATTCTAGTAATTTATGTCATATAGCTTTATTGGTATCAAATACTTTACTTAAATCTAAGATTAAAACTTTATTTAATTTCCCATTATTGGTATTCTTTAAGTCATCAAGTCAATGTGCACTGTCTCACTTTCAAGAAATTATTGAAATTACCCGGTATATGTAATTGTATCATTAATGACTTCATAGTCAAAAGTAAAAATGTTAATTTGACTATTTAACAGTTTCATCAAAATGATCACCTTGAATGACCTAATTATTTCTGATACAGCAAGTTTGTAATTTAATAATTTATTTTACCTTTTAGCTATATTTTACCTTTAATCTATTTAATCTATTTTACCTATTTTACCTTTTTCCCAATTATATCTCCAATGTGACCACCATGTTACTCATCTGATAAATCTTGTTATGGCAGTTTGTCTTTTTGGAGTAAGACTTAGTATGATATAGTATATGAATATATGAGTCATATATGAATTAATGGCAGCAATCTGACATCTAGTATGGTTACCATTGTAGCTCCCTTAAAGATTTGTTTATTTGCATGTATGTAAGTATGTATGTATGTATGTAAGTATGTATGTATGTATGTATGTATGTATGTATGTATGTATGTATGTATGTATGGTTTTACCAAATTTGGTATGACTGAGTTTTTCTAATGAAAAGAAAAGACTGTTTTAATACTCAGCAGTTCAAAGGAAGCTATGAACATAAGAAATGATCTCGTCTTGGATATCAGGAAATTGGTTTGTACCCAATTGAACATCTTGTAGTATCTATTGAGTGCCATTAATTCAACATGTATAACAGGAATATATACCAAAGTATTATTGCCTAATGCTTTCCTGTTTGTGCTGCCATGGAGGAAAATAAATATGTGTATGTCTAGACAGTACATGTATTACAAATTACTGAAACTTCAGCAAGTCTTGAGAATCAGTCTGTGTTCTTAGCACTCTCATCCTGAACACATTTAGGTGTGATACAACTGTATGGAACAAAGATGAGACTAAATCAATCTAATTCAGATGAATAATTAAAGCGTGTAACGACAAAAACAGTTTAATATGGTGATATATTAGTGTTTAACATGTTTAAAAAATGAGTGATTGAGATATATTTGTTAGTATCTAAGGGAGACAACCAAACGGTCCGAAAGTAATGATTATGTTTATCATTAGACAATACTTGCAAAAAAATAATAAAATGGCATTACACCAATCAAGAGTTTTTCATTGAAATGTGCAGTATATAAATAATGCTACCCTTCATTTTTATTAATGAGACTGGTTGTCCATTACTTAATTTAAATTGTCTTTACTTTTCTAGAATCATCAGCGTGAACGTGGGCAGATATACTTAAAGAAAATCCGCTCTTCCTTAAGAAATAAACCTACTAGAGTTCACTTGGTTGATGAGGAATTTGCCATTGACAACACAATAATTCTTGACAGCAAATTGGAGGAGTTGAAGAAGAAAATTGTTGAGGTGGCTTCACAGCAGCCATACTGGGGACAGCAGATACCCACTCGGTGGTTTCTTCTGGAACAGCAGCTGATGAGGCTCAGGGATTCTGGTGTGAAGGTAGTCATTTAAATGCATGATTAACATCAATATGTGCCGTTTTTATAAAACCTTTCCATTACACAGCACTTCGGATTTGACCTTTTTTTGATTTGCATTAATGCTCATGACAAGTGAATTTTGATAATTTGTATCCCATGAAATGTATGTGGCAAACTGCTTTAAAGGTTTAGCTCTCTGTCAATTTATTAAATTTAATAAACAAAAAGTTTGAATGTTGAAAAGTGAATTTTGTTAGAGAGAACGTGTGTAGCCTTAACTTTACCAGAACTGATCAGCTTTGTTGTAACCAACAAGAACAAAACAAATTGCAAGTTTCATTGGACAAATGACAACAATTCTTTCCACTATACATGAATTGAAAAGTGTTTTGAAAGGTCAAAGCCCACCATTGTACACTGATACATTAAAATGTCCAGCAATAGTTTTGAGTGGACATTATCACTATGAAAAATTGCAATTGTTTTAAGATTTAGAGAATTAAAAGTATTTTCCAAGTACCCTTGCCAGAAATTACTTTTCATAGGTTTCTTAATACTATGAAATTGTCAGATAACAGATCTCACAATGTTCCAATCCCATTAATCATTCATTGTTTGAGTGTGTGTGTGTGTGTGTGTGTGTGTGTGTGTGTGTGTGAGTGAGTGTGTGTGTGTTATTCCTGCCATTATTCAAATGCATAACTTGAAAATTTAACTTTGCATTCATTTTATGTTTCCATTTTAATTTCTTGGTTATTATAGACTAATTCCTGTCGCCTAACATACAATTAAATTAATTAATTTAAAAAAATTAATTAAATTATTTTTACACATCGTCAATGTCCAGATGAACATGACCTTGTTCCAATGTCAGTATTAACATATGATTCAATCTCATCTCTATTTGCATGGGTTTGATTCTCAGGACCTTTGTTTGCATAATTTCCCGTCTCACGTTCAGCCAATGTGGGTATGTGGGAAAGGTTGCCAGTAGCTTCTCGAGGGCCGGAATTTCTTTCCAGGGTTTTCCCGGGTTCATCTTCCACCATTTATACTGCTACCATGTATAGCCTATCTTTTGCTGAAAAATGGCTTTAAACCTTAAAACAACAACGTCATGATCGCTTATCTCCCTTAGCATAGTAAGATCAGGTTTTGCACATATTGTGTATGGGAGAAATTGGGTTGGGGATAAACATGTAACTTAATAATGGTGCAAAAGATGTATTGTGGTACCCTGTTTGCATGTCATCTATTATAGTACCTGATTTGCATGTCAGTCTTCAGTCATGACATTGTCACTTTACTGTATTATTTCAGTGTCACATATTTGTATACTGTCGTTCACGTGTCTCTTTCCTGTATCTGTCATTAACCTGTCAGTTTTCTGTCATTGTATCATTTACATTTAGAAATATATCTCATTAGTACTAGCATATACATGATAAGTTTGAGGCATCCTATATAATTTGTAACTGTTCATAAATAACAATTATTAGATTTGGACTGTCTTTAAAGTTATTAATGTATGCAGGCTAAAATTACACTGTAATGGGGTGATAAAACAAAGCCATAAGCTCACATGCATATTGGGAAGGTCGTCATTGTAATACTTAACACACGCTTTTGTTGATGGATACCTGACTCTAGCATACACATGCTGTTTCTGACCTATGCCTCACAGTGTAGATGATAGTATACATGTGCTTTTGTTTGTGGATGCCTGACGCTAGTCTGTAGTATACACATGCTGTTTGTGACCTATGCCTCACAGTGTAGACGATAGTATACATGTGCTTTTGTTTGTGGATGCCTGACGCTAGTCTGTAGTATACACATGCTGTTTGTGATCTATGCCTGACAGTGTATACAGTAGTATAAACATGCTGTTTGTGATCTTTGCCTGACAGTGTAGACTATGACTAAGGTGATCTACACAAGCCACTTGGATGCAAGATGTATGATGCATGACCAATGCGATCTAGACAAGCCACTTGGATATTGGCAGGAAAATTAGTATAAATTACGTCATATATATGCAAATATTAATGAATGCAGGATTTATGACACATGACTGAAGTGACCAAACCAAGCCATAAGGTAAACTTTAATATTAGCAAGGTCAAGTTATGGTATTTATATCTTCTTGAATGATTTTGTCAAATTAAAATATCTATACCTACTTAAAAATATTGACTGCTCTGGTGGCTTAGTGGTTAGAATGTCCACCCCAGATGAAGGGTTTTGTGGGTTGAAACCCTGGCTGAGTCATACGGTCTCATACTAAAAAATTTTTTAAAAAAAAACTGTACTAACAGCTGCCTCACTTTGCATTCAGCATTAAGAAATGAGTGTTATTACTTCTTTAGATATCGACTGCTCTTGTGGCTTAGTGGTTAGTGTCCACCCCAAATGTAGGATGTTGTGGGTTCAAACACTGGCTGAGTCATACCAAAGACTTATAAAAAAACTGTACTTGCAGCTGCCTCAATTTGCACACATCATTAATATATTGGTATTATTACTGGTCGGTCTGGTGTCAAGATAATTTGAATGGGTGAGACATCATGCTACATGTCTGCTGCATAATGTCCAGTGCTAGACATTACTTTACACTGCAGACAATATAGTAATATGACTGGAAAATTGTTAAAGCTATGTTAAAAATCTAGATCATTCACACACTTATCCATATGAAATCTGAACACATATATCTTGCTTTATGGTGATTATAAAAAATGACAGTTCAAAACATATTATATTTATAAAGTAATGAGATTAATGTCATTGTTAACTTGTAATTGCAGGTGGTTCCCCGCTCTACAGTGGAAACGTTAAACAAGGAAGGAGCTGTTCGAATAGAAAAAAGTGAAGAACTTGATGTGTTTCTTAGATATCTTCATGATACCGGAACAGTCATCTACTTCAGGTAATACTATAGGGCAGGGGTAAGTGTACTGTGTGCTATTATCTACTTCATGTGAGATTGTAAGGCAGATTTGCAGTAGTACTTGGTGGACTTTAGTATCTAGAAGCTATCAGTTGAAACTGAATCATAATTTTATAAAAGTACATGAAGATTTTCTTTTTTCTCATTTGTTTATCAAATGGAACATTTTCTTTGCACAGATTCATTGAATTGCTCAAGAATTAATGCAGAATAAAACGGTTGGCAGTAATGATGGTTCTTATCATTATATATATATATATATATATATATATATATATATATATATATATATATATATATATATATATATATATATATATATATATATATATATATATATATAACTGTGTGTGCGTCTGTAAGTTTTCCTTATTGTCTAGTTTTTTAAGAACATAAAACAGAAATTAAATTGTAAATAAAATTAGCTCTATTAACTTTGCGTCGACTTAAACCAAAAATCTTAATTTAAATAAAACAGGAGTCATTATTTACATACAAGGCTTTTTGAAATATTGTTTTTTTTCAGCAAAATTGAAGAATTGAGAGATAATATTCTGTTAGACCCAAATTGGATGATTGATGCCTTGAAGCTCCTCATCAATGCTCAGCCTAATCTACCCAATAAACCAGCTGACAATACCACTGAATCAAATAGCCCTGCTGACAATAACACTGAATCAAATAGCCCTGCTGACAATAACACTGAATCAAATAGCCCTGCTGACAATAACACTGAATCAAATAGCCCTGCTGACAATGACACTGAATCAAATAGCCCTGCTGACAATGACACTGAATCAAATAGCCCTGCTGCCAGTGCTGCTCACAGTGATATCACACAGAAATGGTCTGACTTCAAAGAGAAAGGAATCCTTACTGTAGAACTTGTTGGTCTGTACATTTTGTTCTGTTACCATTTCATAAAATACATATCATTTTGAAGTAATTGAGAGATACTTTAAGCATTTTGTAAGATTGTTAATAGTGTTCATTGTTTTCATTGTTTTCTTTATTACATCCTGAATATCTCAGATGTACACTAAGGAAAATTGGAAAATTGGAAACATTTTAACAAAAGTAACACAACCATATTTAAATTTGAGTATTGTTACCTACTTCACATTCATGTGTGCCATGTATTTTATGATATATTGAACCATATTTCACCAACACAATGCAGATAGATGTCAACAACATGACAAAAGTGACTAATGTATTTACTTTTGTTTCCCATGCCTTATTGTATTGAACCCCTCATCACCCATGTTAAGGCTATTTGATATATGGATACATCTCAATGAAAGCAACCCATTCACCTCTTGGGTTTTGTGACATTAAAGCAAAGTTGGATGATTTTTGTAATTTAGCTCGATGTTAATTACACCCATATCCACTATTTGATATCAGTAAATGAACATGGTATATCTATGCATTTCATAAATATCTCCCAATGAAAGCAAATTTGATACATAAATATTACATCATTGTGACCCAACTTTTATGATTGAAAATGTATCAGCCATGTTTTGGACTGGATATTGATATGAGAGTTTCATTCTTGTACATTATATTGTTATGCTTGTTAGCTAGCTAGGATAGTGAAACAATCTGATTAAAAGCTTGAATCAAAAAGGTTTTGCTATCCAATGGCAGTTTGTTCGTTGCTAGGTCTTCTGTGCAATAGAATTGGATTATAATTGCCACACTGTTATTGACTCATCTGATGATTTTTGTCCATGCTTCATGAGCTGCCAGATACTCCCTCACTATGTGGAATACAGCGTTTCTTTCTACTTCGAATATCATTAACTTTTGTGATTCCATTGAATTAAATAGTGTGTACATGCACTATTAGTACAGGACATATTTCATTCTTCTGTTATTGAAACATATATTGTCACTATATGCAATGTGGTCCAAGATTTACAGCAATAATGTTTTATTTCTATTTCTACAACAACCGCGTTGAATGTCTTTCTAGCATGGATGAATAGGATTGTCAAGTTGTGAACATTTTCCTATATTGCTTTATGATTATGCAAATATTATCAAAGAAACATTAAGTCATATTTTCATTTCTATTAGTTACAGATGTAATCAATTTTAAAATTCTAAAAATGGTGGGTATTAGTCAGTTGACTGGATTGGTTATTACTCTGGACTCAAACAATACTCCTGAATTTTGCTACGGTCATACTAGAGCAACATGTGTAGTATACATGTCATCATGAAAGGTATAACTTGCGACATGTGTATATATATATATATATATATATATATATATATATATATATATATATATATATATATATATATATATATATATATATATATACATATCTATTGGACAGGCTTAAAATCTAATCTCAATAATGAATTACACCAAAATCACCAGTCTTTTTTTATCAAGACACCATCACTTAGCAGGTATACATCTTTAGTGAAATTTATATTAATTACTTCATTGATGGTCGATAAAATTTTATATCAATAACCTGTCATCAGCAGCAGCTAAAGAAAATGAAAATGCAATCATAACCCATTTCCTGAAGTCAAACTGGAAATGAAGCTTATTTGGAGAGTTTCATCTGTTAAAGTCTTGTTAAAGTTTTGTTTGCAGATATTAATGCAATGATTATATTACACACACACACACACACATTTATAATTGTATGTTATACATTGCTGATTTTAATTGTTTGTTGAATATAAATATATTGTCAATGAAATTAAATATTTAGATATAACATGTACAGCTCAAAATCTTTGGAAATAACTCTGGCTCTGATGTTTTGATGTAAATATTTTAAAAAGTATTAAATTATTAAAACATTTCCCATTGAATCTAAAGTCTGTTTCTTTATATTTACAGATGCTATCTGGACAAAGGAGAATCATCCAGAACTACATGAACACAAAGAACACATCTTGAGGATAATGGAACAGCTAAACATTCTTGCCAAACCGCTATCATTTAATGAGATGGGAGAGATGCCAAAGGTACGTTAATATGAAAGTTCCATGTTTTATCCTCCTTTTGCATGAGTTGCAGATTTCAGATTTTATCTTTACCTTGTACTACTACATATTACTTTACTTTAATCTCACATCAGCAAAATAACACACTACATAATGCCATTTAAAAGATAATGTCTTCAACTGCAATTTCAATTATTTCTGAGAAGTTAAGGAACGAAAACCTGTGCAAATAATACTAAATATTTACTTTTATGGCATTATGTAGTGTGGATATTGCTGATGTGATATTTAACCCAGTCAAACATACATACATACATACATACATACATACATACATACATACATACATACATAAGAATGCTTGCTAGTAGCTTCTTGTGAGTCGGTATTGGAAAATGAACTATAGTAAAACCTGTCTTGAAAGAGCACTGCTTTGAGAGACCTCTTTTTCAGTGTACAAATTTATTGATTATATAGTAGTGTGACTTGTTTTGAGATATCACCTGCGTTGAGAGACCATACATTTTTGGCAAAAGAGGTGGTTTTTCATGATGAGTTCTGCTATATTATGAATTCAAAACATGTTAATTTGATGTATTCCTGTATTTCATTGATTGTTGTATTATTTAGCATGTAGGGATTTCATGCTTCATAGCCTTTTATATCGCCTCTACTGCCTGGTATAAGGATATATTTGTATTCCTAACACTTTTTGATGGTAAGCACTTCTGGTATTTTGTGCCCTTAAAGGCCAGGAAAGATAAATAAAGGGACATAACTCAAATTCATATCAGAGTAGTAAGTATTTGGAGTGCCTTCAAGTTTTGTTTTGTTGTCTTCAGGTTTATATGTATCACTTCATTATAAATAGAATCAATTAACATGAAAATGCTGATCAAATGTTTTTTCCTAACTATTTTTGTCAAAACATAAAGTATTAGGTTTATGAATAAAAGAACCATATTATAACCACCTCACGCTTTATTTTAATTTCTTGGATCCAGTATATAGCGGATATTTTAATTTCTTATTTTAATGCCGGAGATATTTAATATTTTATGAGTGGCAATGTAACAAGTGAAAATAGTAATATTTTTGGTACAGAAGTTTCTCCAGAATTGAAGTTTAAAATAAGTATACCCACTCTTAGGCACAAGACACTAACCACCGCCTCCTTAATATAAATTTGTCTCAATTTCACAGCTTACTCTTCAAATATACATGAGTTAAGAAATTGGTAGATTACATCGATGTCAACCAACAATCGAAGGTTAATTTCCATGTCTGAATTTTTGGACAGTTTCTATTCATTTGTTCTAGCTCATAAAGTATTTATATTGTTGTTGCAGGTACAACTTTTATAGGCACATAAAAGCAATCACAGTATGGCATGATATGAATATTTTAATATATGATTCAAGATTGGTTACTGGAAAACCCTAAATACACTGAAAAAAAACCCACCAAATTCACACCGAAAAACACATGTATTTACATGTGCTCTCTTAATATATCGGTTTTGACTCGCACATTATTTTTGTTTTTGTTTCAATACAAATATAAAGCAAAAAAGAAATGATTTATTATATTTTTATACGAATATTTACTTTTTTCCTATTTATATCACAATTCGTGTAATGATGTCACTTGGTTGTACTTGATTCGACAGACCTAATATAAGGTGAATTTGCTCACATATATTGGTTATGATGATATGACAGTTGATTGTAAGGGTGTTAAAAAAGTCTATTTTTGGAAACATGTTCCGAATTAAGCGACTTACCAAAAAAGATTGTTTCTTAACTTGAATACGAAATGAGATCAAAAGGAGAACAATAAATGTATATGCAGTGCAGTCAATCATTACATGAATTAAGCGACATGAAACAAAATGAATTAAGCCTGCTTAGAATGCTGGCTGATTCGGACCGTGGCTGATTCGGACCATAGCTGATTCGGCCCAAATTACGGGCTGATTCGGTCCAAATTACGGGCTGATTCGGACCAGATGACGGGCTGATTCGGACCATGTGAATTATTATAAGAAAAACCATGTAACACACACATTATTTAGTTTGGTAGTTATTACTGTTTTTGCAGACATACTAAGAGCATATACAAGTTAATATTCGGCTTTTAAATTTACGTAAGACAGTTGCTAGCAAATTTCTAACCGAAATCAGAACAAACTCCATATTAAAGCATTTCGATTTGTTCAACCAAAATAAAGAATATATATATATATATATATATATATATATATATATATATATATATATATATATATGCAATAAACTGACAACGAACAGTGCAAAATTAGTATCTAACTAGCCTTAGCGCTTTCGACTCTTAATGGCAAATACAAAACACAATCAAGACAAACAAATAAAACAGAAAAATGGTTATGTTTGCAAAGTTTTACATGGCTATTTCTACTGGAATTAAACATTTAAGTTTATATTATTTCAACTAGTTAATTTCAACTTCTTGTTGATACTGGAAAATATTTTTTTGGATCTAAAAATCGATGAGCCATTATGACATCTGTTGTTTTATGTAAATTTATGTTTTATATAGTGTTATTAGTATATAGCAAAATAGACAATATAAATAAATTCATCATACATTTTTCAAAGGCATCACCCTACCATATTGTAAACTCAGATCAATATGTATGAATAAATATGTTGCTGCGATTTTTGTCCCCAACAATATGCATACAATTTAATGATAGATTCCTTAAATGGAAGTTAATGATTCCTTAAATGCATATTTGAACTGCATAATAATGTGAAATATCGTGTCTTAAACAAATGTAAGTGACACATTTAAATCTCAGACGAAACCTATTGATATTTCACATGGTCCGAATCAGCCAAAAATCTGGTCCGAATCAGGCAGAAATCTGGTCCGAATCAGCCCGTAATTTGGACCGAATCAGCTTGGTCCGAATCAGCCTTGGTCCGAATCAGCCTGTCAGTTCCGGATATTACATTCATTCGGGAACGATTGGTCATCATACTATCAACCTCCGGAATGATCCAATAAAGTACGACCAATTGACGTGTGCATAACTTGGAAAAAGGAAATAATTTGTATCAAAATATAATAAATCATATTTTATTTTGCTTTATATTATTATACAAATTAAAACAAAAATAATGTTTGAGCGAAAATCGATATATAAAGAGAGAACATGTAAATGCATTTGTATTTTGGTGTATTTTGTTGTTTTTTTTCAGTGTATTTCGGTGTTTCTAGTAACCCTCTCAAGATATATTTTTCACATGTAAAAATATAGGAATGAAAAAAATACACAAATTATTTTTCCAATATTTCTATATACTTAAGATATAGAGCCCTAAACAATAAGTAACTTTGGACTTGTAAAGCAGAACGACTTGTGCACTTTGAAAGAACATAACTTTGCCAATTTTACAGATATCTGGCTGTATTTGGTATCAAAATAAAGGTGAGAAGTACACTGGTATGAATCATTCAACAAAATATGCATATATATTATAACTTGTGAAATTCAGGTGCAAACAGGTAGCACAACAGGTAAAATGCACAAGCAATTATATAATTACCACATTACATGAATGATAATTTGAAACATTTCGTCTAAATCAACGATTTCAAAGTATTTCAAAGCTTTTGTGGAGCCATCTAACTCTTCAGTGAGTCCAACTCTCTCAGAAAAAAAAAAATCACATTGTCTCTTCATGAACAAAAACATGTGGAGTTCACATTTCGTCTGGTTCAAAACCTTTAAAGTCCAATTCATTGTCATCAATGTCACCCAAAATAACATATGTTTTCTCTCATTTTGAATCAACCGTGTTAGGTCATAACAGCTTAATATTTTGATAATTCATAATCTGACACTTCATTCTCATCTTGCTTCGAACACGGCCATTTTGAATAGACATTCACCAGTGGAAAACACACTTAGAATGTGCTTACTTGCCTTGAGATTTCTAGTTGAATTCAAGTATAACTCGTGAGAAAATCCAAGGATAATATCTACATTACAATAAGAAACTTCTTAGAGATGTTCTGAAATGTATGTAGTCTGGTAGTATGACTTTAAAAAAAAGCACACGTCATCAGTAAAGCAGTCCATAAGGTGTACAGAGTTACTTCTGCTAGATCGGAAAACTGGTTTGCATTGATGAAAGGTTTAAGTATGTATTACAATATATAGCATTATTTCTAGACAATCTGTGTATTCAATAATTTGATTCTATTATATAGCATTACCTGAACCTTCTTGATAATACGTGCACTCAATATGTTCATTCTGAATTTACAGTATTACATGAAACCTAGACATTCTGTGTAATGAGTAATTAATTTTGTATAATATAGCATTACATGAAACCTCTAGAAACTTTTGTACTGAATAATTTGCTCTGTATAATATAGCATTACATGAAACCTATAGAAATTTCTGTACTTAATCCTTTGTTCTTTTTAGTATAGCATTACATGAAACATCTAGAAACTTCTATACTGAATAATTTTTTCAGTTTAATATAGCATTAGACATTCTGTGTAATGTTTCATGTAAATTTTATAACATAGCATTACAAGAAACATCTAGACAATCTGTGGACTCGATAATTTGTTCTGTATAATATAGCATTAAATACAACCTGTACTGAATCATTTGTTCTGTTTAATATAGCATTACATGAAACCTCTATAAATTTTTGTACTGAATAATTTGTTCTGTATAATATAGACAACTGTACTCAATAATTTGATATTATATATATATATATATATATATATATATATATATATATATATATATATATATATATATATATATATATATATATATATATATATATATATATATATATATATATAGCTTTACCTGAACTCTCTATACAGTCTGTGTGTACTACTCAGTAATTTGATTTTTTAAAGTAATTAAGCTCGGCAAGAATTTCATTCATAATAAGAAATGCATATTTATGGATTTAATTAATTATCATGTTCACATATTTTAGTAAAGTAACGAATACATCAAAATGACTTAAATCAGTAATGTTATAAGAAAAGTGCCAAAATAAATGACATACAGTAACACTTTCATTGAAGTACCAAAATATTGAAGAAATCAGATTTGTTGAAACTTCTTTCCAGGCATCAAATTTAACACAAATCCATCTGTCATGAAATGTTTTCGAATTAAAATATGCTGATATATTGTAAAATGTGGTACGAGATGTATTAGATATACAAATGAAGCTCATCGTTAAATTTGATTTTCATGAACAAAACTAGAAAAAATATATAGGATTTATCCAAGGATTCATTGGCTGAAAATAGCTGACCAAACTTTGTATAAATCATCCTGAAACTAAAGGTCTTTCTCAATATGTATGTATATTTTATACTTTCAGGTGGAAGACTACTTCCTTACACCTTGCATGCTTCGTCAAGGATCTCCAAAAGAAGTTATCTCCCCTAAAAAAGATCCCCGCATGGTGAGAACACCAGACATGCGCTGCATATTTACAGGGAGGTATTTGCCACCTCCCATCTTTCACAGGCTTCTTGCTGCCTGTGTAGCTCGCTGGCCAGTTGCAAAGAAGAAAGAGACATCAGAAAATCTAATTTTTTGTGGTTGCGGTGTCTTTGACTTGGACCTTTTCCACAGATTAACAGTCTACATTAAAAACCATGCTGTATTTGCAAGAATAACAAGGATGGTGATTGATGAAGTCAAGAGCCCCGATACAAAGCTGTGCAGCAGAGTTAGAAGGTTCATTACACTGAATCTCTCCAAGATTACCTCCTACCTGGGTCCGAACTTGCAGTATGAGTTGCTAGCAGCATATCAGACATGGCTTGCAGATGAAGTGAGTTGCTTATGGAGGGGAAAATAATTTATTTTTTCCTTCTCCATGGATATTGTTCTTTGTAACATTGTCTAGTTTGGTATATAAGATACTTGATCAGGAGATAAGGTCCCTATATCCCATCAGATAACATTGTAGAAGAATGGTTTCGAAGTGAAATGGCAAAACTATATATATAGTAATAGCATATATACCACAGTATACGGGGAATGTGTACTGTCTAAAATATATTCATGTAGTTATTCAGATTGAATCTGATGATGTATCATGTTATATCCTAAAAGATCTTTTACTTACCATGCTTTGACGATCTATACACACTTAAGCAGTTATTAGGTTGGAAAATTGTAAAATGTTTATTTGTGCTTACATACCATTACTATGAGAGAAAAATCTTACAGTATTAAAACCTATTGCTTATATTTTATAGGAGCGAAGAAAACATAGAATAGTTTTTTTTTTTATTAAAAAATTAGATGGAAGGAAGGAATACACACACAATATCAAACGATTGTCTATATTATGACTTCCAAGATGGCTTGGGGACTGTCATAAAATAATAAATTAGACAATCAAGGTCAATTTGAAAACATTTTACCATCAATGGCCTTAAATTATATCAAGTACATTCAATGCAAATTTGCTTTGTAAAAATACATACTCATATGAGCTTTAATACATGCACTATCACAATTAACAAATCGCAATTGCCTATGCTTCATTTGTCAAATCTAGAGTAAATGCCAGTACAGTTGATAATTAGAATTATCAGAAAGGTGTCAAATTTAGACCTATAGCAAGCAAAACAAACTATATAATATCACCTAACTGGTTTTCCAATCTGGAGAATTTCTCTTCAGACTTATCATTCATTATTGCTATCTGCGAAAATATTTTGCTCATTCTATCAGCATCGTCATCAGTTCTTTGTAAGGCGTTATCATTGAACGGAGCTTTCGGACTTTGTGATATACAATCACTGCGAATGGAGTTTAAACACTGGGATGATCTTGTTTCATAATTATGTTACAATGCCCATGCTTTCATGTCACTGTAATTATTTTCTCCTTCAATGAAATGGAATATAACATAAATATCTTCCGATAACTTATCCTCCACAAGAGCAAAATTTGTTAGAGGTAAACGTTCTACTAATCAATCATATCTCTTCCTTTTTGCTAGATCAAAGAGAGGTTGCCTAGAATCCCTGAGACCTTTAACATCAAGTGTTGATTTCAATCTTTTTTTGAAGGCACTTATATTAAGAGTTCCAAATTTGGTTTTGATTTGCATGTATATGCCTTCATTAATTTCGTCTACATCTGAATCATGTTCTGCTTGCGATGCTTGTGAAACAAATAGAGCATCATCATTGGTATCTTCTTTTGTATCAGCATCAGTGACACTTTCAATGTTTCTCACATTTCTCTTTGGTTTCCCCATATCATCCATCTCCGATAAGTTTAATTCCGGCCTTGAATTGGTGTTGTCCTCATTTTCATTACCTAACATCTCTTGAGCAACATCAAAACTATATTGAGAATTTCTCTCAATGTCCACATCATCAATAATATCCTGCTCAGAGAACATTTTTGTTCTTTTCTAATGAAAATCTCCTAAAACATTAAAGTATTTATAAATGTATTTATTTTGTTTTTATTTATTGTAGGTAGTATATTTTCATTTCAGCCATAATGTCAATGTTTATTTAGCTTTCTCGTGCAATATAGATTCTTAAAGATCTCACACTCTTTAGATGAACATGAGCTAGCAGTTATCAAGAGAGCCTATACCAAGTCATGTGCTTAGCCCAGATTAGCTCTGACTTGCACTCACTAAACCCATTGTGCATTGAGGCTTAAACAAACCAAACAAAATATGGAACTGACCAATAAGTGAGCAATAATTGAGTTATAAGTGTCCGTACTCCTGTTACAAATGGGTTACATGAATATACGACTAAGAAATATTTAAAAACACAAAATTAACACTTGAAAGAAAACTTGCAAAATAGTAATTACACCACACCACAACTGATCACTTCATGAATATATCCACAACATGTGTCAATGAATACAATCACATTTTACCATCCAATTTGATGAAAAACTGGGAGCTCCAAACACACATGACTGACCCTACCACCACCATGCCTATGCTTCATTTGTCAAATTTGGAGTAAATGCTAGTACAGTTGATAATTAGAATTGCCAGAAATGTGACAAATTTAGACCTATAGCAAGCGAAACAAACTATATATATATATATATATATATATATATATATATATATATATATATATATATATGTATATGTATATATATATATATATATATATATATATATATATATATATATATATATATATATATACAGATAGAGAGAGAGAGAGAGAGATTCCACGAAATTTTTGTAGTTGCGTGAATTCTGTTTCCGTCATAATAGAGATAAACACATTTTATTTAAAAAGTCGAAGTTGTACCACATAATAAGGAGCATTAGCTGTAAACAATCACATAAAACAAATGTGCAAACATTAAATGGAATGTTTCGTTTAATACTGACATGACCCTTATAGACTGTCTTTTTATCTTGGATCAAGTTGTCCAATTTAAAGGTCTCAAAAACAGATAATAACTCGTCTAGTATGCTGATTTTGGCTTTGTTCGTTATAGCACAGCAGAAAAAGTAGGTTATTTAGTGCCAAGGAAACACCATGTTAGCCGACCTAGGCTGGTCTTGTTACCATGTTAGCCTACTTAGACTGGTCTGATTACCATGTTAACCGACCTAGTTGGTCTAATTAAAGGATTTAAAGCAGCAGTCCAATGCAAAATAAGTATTGACCATTTACACTAAAGTATATGGTACTGGCCAATTCAAAGACAGAAAAATAGTTATGTGGTGTGAAAAGATAAATAAGAGTCTCCAATGTATAAGCAAGGACATTTAAAAGTATACACAGGATTAAATGATGCAATGCACTTCCTAAGTTAATTTCCTAGTCCATGATTGTTAGAAAGAAATGTATGCTTCCTGCCACTCGACATCAAATCTTGATTGGTATGGATTATAAAATTCTTACCCAATTGTTTATATTGGTATCATTCTTTTAAATTGATTTCACACAATCTTGTTTCTAAATATCTACTGTAGACTAATGGATCAGAGGCACTTATATAATAAATACAAAAACATCAACACATAGAATGTGTGATGCACTTCACATTATTGCTTCATCAGACAGAGAGAGAGAAATTAGATATAATTTAATATTTTATATGCACCGCCTTCTGTGTTATTTTTACTGTATGTTCAATCATTAATTATGTATCAGTATATTTAGTCTTAGATGGCATATTATCAGTATGTTTAGTCACCGATGACATGGGTCTTGAAATAATATTGACCTTTCTCTTTCTTTAGGTACATGATCCTGATGCACCCATCACACGTGAGCACATGAATCATGCCCGCCTCTGTGTTGTTCTGGTAACGGTTTGTGGAAATGCAATGAGGGACATCCTCAGTACCCAAGTTCCTTCTCCACACACAGACATCCACCAGGCAATCCTGGCCAATAAAGTCAAGCTGACCAGTAGACAGGGAAGACCCCTTCTAAACTTGGATCAAATACAGCTGGTTTTCCCTGATCCACAGGGGAAGACAACAGGAAAGATGGGTCAGTTTGATCTATCCTTACTTTATATTCTGATCAGAAATATCAGCACAGTTCCTGCTCCAGTAACAGGTTGGGGATATGAGCCACAAGATCAACCGAGGGACAACTCGCTAGGAGCTAGTGTGGAGCGAATTCGTTCCTATAGGAACCATATTATTGGTCATTCCATGGATGGAAAGATGAGCCAACAGGACTTTGATGATTATTGGAACAAAATTGATGCTGTGCTTGATGACATTGAACTTAAACTTGGTAAACAGATATACAGGTCACAGTTAGAGAAACAAAAGACACAGGTCATCTCTGTCTATCAAGCCTGCTAGCTACAAAAGAAGATTATGAAGCATAATTAAGAGACACAAAAAAGAACAGTGCATACCTAATTTGAGGGAATAGTATTCAATACAACTTATGGCATACACTTTTATAAGGAAAGAACATGTAGCAACCATCTTAATCAAACTGAGGAAAGCTTATGACACCACATGGAAGTGCACCAGAACGAATGACCTTTTCTGCCAAGGCCAAAAGGACTACCTTCCTAACTTTATTGCCATGTTTTTGAAAGACAGTTATTTCAGGGTTTAAATAGACAACACCATTTGTTGAAGCTGTCCTCATGACAGATAGATGCACCTCAAGAAAGCATGTTGTCACAATAAATAGCCTGGATAAATGTCAGTCACCCTATTCAACATCAAAATCCAGGAGCTATCCTTGTATCAGTGACCATTTTAACATGCTAGAAGGCAAAATCTATAATGTGTAGTGCCATCTATAAATAAACTGGGTCGTGATTGACGAAAGGAAATGGATTCTAATTTTGAACATCTAACACTGAATGTACTTCTGCTGACTATATTGAATTCAAAATGACACAGATATCTGTATTGATGATTGGTTGCTTTATTCGAGATGTTGGGAAACAAACTTTGTGAGCATAGTTGGGGTCCAGCATCATGTGTAATCCATTGTCAAGAGTGACTACCGTATTAGAGCATATTTTGGGTCCAGCATCATGAACAATCCATTGCCAGGAGCAACTAATTGATGTGATCGTAGTTTGTGAACCATCATGCATAATCTTTTGCTAGGAGTGACTACGGGATGTGATAATAGTTTGGGTCCAACATCATGCTTTGTTGTCAAGAGTGACTACTAGATCTGATCTTGGGTCCAGCATCAGGAATAATCCATTACCAAGAGTGACTACTGGATGTGATCGTAGTTTGGGTCTAGCATGATGCATAATCCATTGCCAAGAGTGACTACTAGATGTGATCATAATTTGGTTCCAGCATCAGGAATAATCCATTGCCAAAAGTGACTACTGGATATAATCATAGTTGGGGTCCAGCATCATGCATAATCCATTGTGAAGTGTAACTACTGGATGTGATCATAGTTTGTGTTCAGCATCATACGTAAGACATTGCCTAAAGCGACTAATGGATGTAATCTTAATTTGGGCCCAGCATCATGCATAATCATAAGCGAAGAGACATCTCTGTGTGAGGACTTAATTTCGGCCCATCATCATGTATTCAGTCAAAATGACTTTTGCCATAATTAGGGCTAGAGTAATGCATACTCCCATGTTGAAAGTTGCTAAAGTATTTGATCATTTTTAGCATTTTAGACCATAATTATAACACATCATTGTGCATAATACAATACCAAGTGACACTACTGTGAGACCGTTATTAGATCCATGCATTGAGCATAATTCTATACATGTATATTACTGTCTGTTGCCATAATTAGGATCAAACATTGAGCGAAATCTCATACCAAGAGGCACTACTTGTATGAACTATATGATCTAGAATTACAATGTGTGAGCCCTATTGGGATAATTGAATAACACATTACATAGTCCTGTGACTTGTCATTTTTGGATGTGTAAGTGGTGAGCAAAAACACAAAAGCAGTTATAGCATTGTCTGTTGAGATTATTCCTGTTATGTTTTGGAAATGGTGAATTAGAGTGGTGCTTTCTCTAAGAAAATCTATAACATTTCTTTCAGAATAGTAATATCCATTGAACTGACTATTTTATTAGCTGTTAATTTCTTCAGTATTTTTTAATTGCCAATGTTCTAAATTCTCTGAAAATATTTGTGCCCTTTCTGCAGTGGCACAACATTGATTCTGCAATGCAACCGTTTGTAAACAATATCTCATATAGAAATTGCCTTTAGTTTTACATCTTACACAGACATGTATGATGTTCACAATGCAGATAGAACAATGATAGTTTTCAAGGAACTTTCAGCTAGAAAAAATTATGTAGATGCATTCAGTGACCCTTGTATTAAACAATAGAGATTAATGACCATCCTGAACATCAACAGAAGAAATGAATTTGAATTAGTTTGATTCATTACATTTGCTTTATTGTACAGATTTATATACCAGACAAACTTATGTTATGGCCATACATCCATAATCCAGTGTCGGGTATCCATTGTCTCTTGTCAGTTAACTCAAGATTGTTGTTGTTACACGTCCTAAAATTCATTCTTTTGATGTCTAGTTTCAAAATAAATACAATGCTTTATAAATGGATGGCAATAGCTATATGGGTTTTTCATTGAAAGACGCAAAGTATGGGGTCTTAAGTTAACTATAATACATATATTAAATCTAGTTGGTTCTTAATTAAAGTGGTACAAATCATAAAGGTATATTTTTGAAGATATTAACTCCACCATAAGAAGTGATTGTTTTCAATATTCAGTTGTTTGTTTTAGCAATGTACAGTCTGCACATTGCCCTTGCCACAGTACAGAAACTACTCTTCTAAAAGTATTGAATGACATTCTCTATGCTTTGGATAGTGGAAAGATTACAGTCCTCACTCTCCTGGATTTATCTGCAGCATGTGAAACAATAGACTATGATATATTACTTCACCGTCTCCAGCATGTATTTAGCAGTCAGAATATAGCCTTACAGTGGTTGAAGTCCTACTTAGTGAACAGGACACAAATTATAACTGCAAATGGAATACACTTTTCATGCCCTTGCACTTAGTCAATTGGAAACAACTCTGGAACAGTACCTTTACACTTCCATTTCTGATTCTGATTTTAATTCAGAAAATGGGGGCACATATTGGAATAAATCATGATTGCCCATTTACTATAAAGCAAACTAAAATGTGAGTTTGATACAAATTATTTACTCTTTTACTATTTATAGCACAATTCATGTAATGATGTCATTCGGTAATACTTGATCTGAAAACCCTGCTATATGTAAGAGTTATTAATATTGTGTTTGTAACAAGCCACAATATATATTGATAGACAAAGACAACTCAGGTAAGCATTTTTACATATAAAAAGATGTATTATTCATTATTTGCCAGAATTTAACATTTACGTTTAATTACACGCATAATGTATTAGGTTTCAATGTGTATGCAGTGCAGTCAATTAGAACATTAATTAAATGACTTGAAACAAATTGAATCAGTCATCATCATACCACCTCCATTCCAGAACGATTAATCTGTCCAATCAAATACACTTATGACGATATGACATGTGTTCATGTGCTATAACTAGGAAAAATTAAATAATTCGTATCCGTATCACACAAGTCATTTGTTTTTGCTTTATTTTATTTTTCAAACAAGAAACAAAAACGTTCTGTATGATAACCGATATATACAGGGAGAACAAGTAAATACATGTGTATTTCCGTTTTTAGGGTATTTCTGTGTTTCTAGTAACCATGATTGCCGCACTAAGATGGGTCAAGATATGATTCAGTTGGGGCCCCAAGTGGTTTAAAGCGCTTACCGTTACGAATCGCTGACAAATCACCGCTGTCTGCGTATGTTCGAGTCTCGGGCGCGCCTAATGTGGGAATGTGAGAAATCTTGCCCGTAGCTTCTCGTGGGTCGGTGGTTCTTTCCGGGTTTTCCTGGGTTCTTCTTCCACCAATAATACTGGAGGCCATGTATAGCCTATCGGGTGCTGAAAATGGCGTTAAACCATACAAGAATTTAACAATGATTCAGCAATATTTTCAACTTGTATCATAGATCAGTTCTTTGAGATAGGCAATGCTATTGGATCCGGAACATGCTGGCGATATGTATCTGGAGCACATGCAATCCAGATATCATAGTTTTTCTATAAATACAAGCAGGGAAACAGGAAACAAGAACAACCCCAAAGCCTTATCATCCTGGTCAAAAGGAGTTATCCAGTCAGCATACTCTGATTTCTCACAGGAACAAGTATGTTTGCTGATGATATCATCATACACAATAAAATCTATTTATTCGAGTTTTGCCTTGAAATGCAATGTAACATTAAATAAGTGATGGAATGGGGCAGTTGTTGACTGTATCCTCATTTTATTTTAGGGACATAGTTGAATCTAGTTGGTAATGTGGTTGATACCCAGACACCAGACCTTGCCAATCCTGACGCAATTGCTTTCTTGATTCAGACCTTTTAATTAATATGTTGCTATATTCATCCAATAAAAGCCTTTTTTGGTAATAATTATCAATTGCACGAGTCCACAGGGAAATTCATTGCACATACATATACACATATTCATTTGTCTCATCCATTTGCCTGTAACGTAGGTGATATTTGTGAGTTTTCTCAGACATCTGCTTGTCAAGGGGGTATTATTTGAGTTATCTCAGACATTTGCTTTCAAAAGATGTGATATTTGAGAGTTGTCTCAGCCATTTTCCTGTAAAGTAGGTGCTTTTAGTAATGCCTCGTAATATACCATTATATTTGTTTACTGTGAAAAAATGTCTAGTGATTTTGTGTCATACTGGCATTTTTTTTAGTTTAATAGTATAATGGTTTGATTTTTAGCCAGTGTTACTTGTATTTGTATATATTATTACATCACTGACTGGTATTTATGAGTTTTTGTGGAAATATTTGCTTTTTATGCAATTGTGGACTTGTGTTATAACTATGTGGAATGATGGCTATTTCACATGATTGTAGACATGCATTATATCTATGTGGAATGATAGCTATTTAATGTCATTGTATACATGGGTTATACATTATGTGAAATAATGATTATTTCATGTCATTGTAGACATGCATTATATCTATGTGAAATGATGCTTATTTCATGTCATTGTAGACAAGCAAAGGGCTACAACATAAGGTAAAATAAGAACTGTTAATTTGGTGAAATATTGGTAATGTAATGACATGTAAGATGCACATTATTCCAATGTGGTATGATGATTAACTTGTGGACACTACAGCTTATTTTATATATTATTCATGTAATTGTTGACATATGACCTATGTGGAGTGATGGTTCCCATTGGTGACCTACTGCTTATTTTATGTATCCTTCTTTCCTGTGTTCTTTCTGTCAATTGCAGTTTATTCGTCAGATCTTTACCAATTGGTTTGACTTGCGCATCATCTAAACTTTGATGATGTCTTGCACTTTAGATAAGGATACTGTATTAATTAGATGACTCAGAAATTATATATCAATTTAGATGCTCTGAGGTAGAATAATGATGTCATTGCTACTAAATTATTAACATTTTGTTTAGAGCAATACAATGATTTTTTCGTGATCTATGGTTAACACTGGAAGACTTGCACTTCAGGTGTGAAGGAAATCAGTTTAGCTTTGAGTCAAAAAACGAAACTTTGTGACGTTGATGCAAGTGTAAGAAGAAAAATAGTTCTTTTTCTCCATCAAGATCAGTTCTAAATCACATACTTTAACAATTTGAGTGGATGGCTTTCAGTTGAGTTAAGAGGAAGGGTTATCAATGTTGGAATTTAAATATCACTCTGTAAGTAATGCTGATTAATACAAAACACTGTCATCATCATTTGTGTTAAAATCATTATTGCAGTGTATTAGTCCTTTGTATATTATGACAGAAGATGAAATTATATTGCTACATTAATACTGCCAATTATGTTTTGGCATCATCATTAATTCATTATTATTATTATTATTATTATTATTATTATTATTGAATGTTAACATATCAAATTAATGTAGTTTTATAACAAGATTTTCTGACATTTTCTCATTACAGAAGGGTATTTGATAAATTAAATTCCATATTTATAGTTACACCAGTTCTTTCTGCCTTAGAATTCAGTCACTCATTTAAAATGTCTCTTGGTGGAGTATGGATACATGATGACAACTATGATTAGGTTATTCTAGCATGCTTTTAACAATATAAAATAAACAAGAACCAATAAATTATTCCATAGTTGAGAAAGAATATTTATTTCTGATAATAGCTTGCAACATGTTCAAGTGTATATTAGTACCGTTCCTTCTCCAGTAATTGTATGCCATCACCACAACCCCTTTATATTAATACCATTGATAGCAAATATTATAGCTTGTTAAAACAGAGATTGATATTACAAGAATACGATGTTGACTTAACGATAATATTGTAAACTTGTTGACATCTAAGGTAATTTGGAAGTCCTGAAAGTGAACATCCTTGTCCTTTAGTCTTGATATAATTCTGTACTCCTCTATCAGTTTTGTTGAAACTGTTTTAGTTGTGATATGAGTTTAGAGAAATAATAATTTAAACCATTCTTTGCAATGAATAAAGTGTGAATAAAATTAGCTGGAATGACCATTATACGATCATCATGAATTCATTCAAAAACATTTTGTATATTATTCTGCTACATCAGGACTATTGGTGATATTGGTACATCAGTATATTCAAGACTTTTATGTGATTAGAAATTGGAACATTCATTTTTTTATGACATTGAGGATTATTGGGATTTCATTTACAATATTGTGTGTTCATCTTACAAATCCCACTGTAAAACTGAGAATTAAATAACTTTACTAAAAATGTTGGTCTTCTGTCATTTTTACTTGGTTTAAGACCATCCATCCATGCATGGATGCATACATACATAAATACATACTATATAATGTCTCCTATGATACTAGAGGGCCTTTTGTTTATATTGAAAACTCCGTAGCAGTGTTTCATTCCAACGGTATCGTATTGTGTAATATACTATTGAGTCGGCCGTTTTCAGTTGTATATTGCTGGGGAAATTATAACAATATCTTAACAAATTAATGTGCATATGATTGTTCGAATAAGACTATGTATCAACAGTGCGGGTTTTAGATGGTATTATTGTGGCCTGTTACCAGACCTTAATTCTATCTTTAAACTCACGAACAGTATTATATTTTTGCTATAGCCATGATTTGATACAAACCTAGCCTTTAAATGTCATATTATATAGATAATATTATAGCCAGATAGAACCTGTATAGTGCTGGGAAAAATTATATTAATATCTTAAAAATTGAGTACAAATTGGATGTATACATTTTATAATCAGTGCAGAATTTAGTAGGTAGGTCTATGCTTTGTTAGCAGGCCATAATCCTACCTGTAAAACACAAGGACAATATTATACGCTTCCTATAGCCGTGATTTCTTACAAATATTGTGCTCCGAGTATCATATATAGCTTATATTGTAGCTAATAAGTAAAAAATAAATTACTGAAGGAAGTATATAATTATACACAGAGGTATTTATAATACATAAGAACAAAAAGCATATATAAACATGACATTATCGGTCTATACCCCGTACTGTTAGTACATAATCTTATTCCAATGCTCCAATTTGCATTAATTTTTAAGCTGTTATTATAATTTTTCCCAGCAATATACAACTGAAAATGGCCGTCTCAATGGAATATTACACAATACGATACCGTTTGACCTATCGACTTATTATGTTTAATGATGACACCGTAACTAGATATGTATATAAATTCTGCGCGTCAGATTCCTTATCGTCATCGCAGCACACCTCTCCAAACTGAAACTAGCATCATCTTAAGAAACAGTGGCTCTAATTCTAGCCAAGCAAACCGGGATCTCATGAGTGAGGAAGACAATATGTGTGTGTGTGTGTGTGCGTGTGTGTGTGTGTGCGTGTGTGTGTTTAATCGGTTCAATATAATATGATATTAGAAGCATTAAATTTATAACAATTGACAGCTATTGTAAGTGTATGACATTGTCTTTGAGTTTAAATGGTAGAACCATGGCATACTAGCATGTGCTAATCCTACCTAATAAAAATACTGAATACATAAATACATTCAATATAGCATAGTGCGTACATGCCCACAATATAGAATACATAGAATATAACGTACACAAGGGTCATCTTCAAGTGCAACCATTTGCCATTTTAGGCTGAGCAAGACTCAGCTAGCAGCTATATCAACAGGGATTTCGCACTGTTCGTTCGTCCGTAAGACGATGAAAACCGTCCGTTGAAATGGCATTTCGCTTGAAGCGCGATCAAGAGGCAACATTTTCCCCGTGTCCAAATGCCTTGCTCGATCAGCAATTGCAAGATAGCAGTAGATTGGGCTTGAAGAGACGCGTGTAATAGTATTTGTTTAGGTCGTTGGTCTTGTGCGTTCGTTTGTAATCTTAAGAAAAGCCAATTTTATGACCACCCCTCCAATGTTAAACTGAACATGTGCATTATTTTTTTTCTCACGAACCTATGCACCTATTGTCAAGTGTCATATGCCAAACGATTGGGCTTAATGAGACACGTCAGTCAGTGTATATGGTGTTATATTACGTATATCCGTTCATCAGTGCGCTCCAGAAAATCACTTTCGGCCGAATGCGACTGGATATTTATATTCTCGTTTAATATGGTCCCTGTGTCATAGTCTGTCAAACTTATATGATCCATACCTGATATGTTGACTCACTCACTGTCATAGTCTGTCCAAAGTTATCTTGACTAACTCCATTCATCGCAGTCCATTAGATCATATATAACCATTTTTTCTTCTAACTATTTTCTTTAGTAATTAACATAAACTTTCAGAAAAGTTTACACAATTATCTCTTAGGAATCTGATCGAATATTCAGAACCAGAATTGTGTCCATTGTAAAGTATGTCTAATGAAATCCGTACAGATTATCACAGCTGCAAAAACTCGTCTTCTCGCTGTGAATGTGAAAACAAATGACAACGGTAACCTGGGACGTCGCCTCTTGCAACGTCATGACGTTGGATGTTTACGACGTAAGTATTCGCGAATAAAAACCGCAAAGACGGAACTCCAGACTAGAACGTTGTTTCGCTACCATCTGGGTCATACCAAATCGAACAAATCAATGCTGAATTTCAGCGTAGAATAAAATCTATTACTGGAAGAGAATCAAAAATCGCTATAACGGTTCACGAGCCGACATTATCATCTGCCATTGAGATAAACTCACCCGGGTATGTAGTATATATCTATCAGAATTCGATAAGAACAATACTAGGGAGGCCTGAAATAACACCTCCACCTGAACCACAAAAATGTGATTATGTCACGGATAAACAATCATACCACGAAATTACCATATCATATCGAGAACACCTCAGCGATATAAAACAGTCATCGTTGCCGGGTAGTTATTTTAATTTTGTTGATCGGGATTCCGCTTTTTGGAGATTTAAGTTTGGACAGACTCCAGAATCAATCACATACATAAATGTATATCATAACAGAATTATCGAATACTTTAGAGAGATCATTCAAGAACACAGTCAACAACTACAACGACTACAACAGACATTCAATGAGGCTAATCGAAATGAAATCATTAAACGAATTGAAATATTAAATCAACTTGCATCGGACATGGAATATATCAACCAGCGAGTAATTCAAGTAATAATTAATCACCGCGATGACAGCATTAATCACTCTAAACGAAATTTTCTAACCGATTACAATATAACAGAAACCGATCTACCGAATTTTAAATTTCCTGGGTATAACGCGCACGAACTAAACAAATCCGTTAATGATCTTATCAATGAATCATTTAATACGATAGTCACAGCATGTAGACAAGAAAACAAGAATCCAACTATTCTCAAACATAATAACGACCCAGACGTTGGTGGTAGACATATCGCTCCTCAAAATGTGAATATATCCTCGGTGATTGCATTGAATTTAGTATGTGATGTTATAGAGGGAAGTTATCAAATAAATCTCGAGCGATCAAATCAAGCTCAGCAGGGATATATTTTATATTAATTTGCACCAGCAGCTCCTCCAGGGTTTCTAATCATTGAGGATCCAACTAATCCAGTCTATATGCAGTGTCATAATAATTCATTAACGATAATTAATTTCAGACTCACTGATCGGTCCTATAATGTAATTGATTTACGAGGCGAGGTTATACAAATTAGTCTGTTTGTGAAATCGTAGCGACTTCATCGTGAAAATTGTTTATAATTTCAAGACTTGTTAACCCATAGCAGCAGACGGGGGGGGGGGGGGGGGAGGAGGGCGCGACAACAAATCTGCACCTATGTTGCTAAGATTTTTTTTTTCGTTTTCGTAAGAGGCTTTTGCTTAACAAATATTTGCCTAAAAACTTTGTCCGATTCGCCCCCTCTGCTGCTGGTTTTGTTCAAGTCTACTCCAACTCCCTTACCCAACAAAAAGCAAACAATGTGCTTTTAAACGTTAGGTACGTGCCCTAATGGGTCAGGAAATGCCCATGAGATTACGGTTAGTGGTATACCTGAATACATGTTTCATTCCCTTCTAAATGTACATTTGGTTCAATTATGTGTATATTTATGTTATAGTGTGGGTCTAAGGTCCCGGATTGAGAATACATCCAGGAGCTATAGTCATTACATATCTTCTGATACACAGTTTATATGTTTATATTGTTTGTGTAGGTATGATGTCCACGTCCAGAAGTCACAAATGTCATAATCCATCGTCAGTAAAATTTTACACCTGTTGTAAATTCACGTCATGACTTTTTCTGGTAAAAGACGTATATATTGTATACCTGAAAACTAAATAACCTGCAAATAAGACATTCAGATGTCCCGCAACGTCAAAGTGTATTTCTGTATAGTCCTGTAGATTTCTAAGTATTTTCATTGTAAGGGGTAACATTCAAAGTGTATTTCTATACAGTCCTGTAGATCTCTAAGTATTCTCATAGTAAGGGGTAACGTCACATTAGGTACATATTAGTAATGGTCATTTTTTATCTTCGAATCGTGAGAGGATAAAAAGTATTTTTGATTTGTATCTGTTGCATGGAATCAATCGAAACAAATGTTCACACGGGTCGATATCCTTTCTTAAAAGCGACCTTGTCTATGAATGAAACCATGTTTATTACATCGCTGACCTTGTCATTGTTTAATGGTCCAGTTCAGTGCATATTAAACGTGATCTCCTAGAGCTTTAAATGTTTCAATTTTCATGATATCGTGTCATTTATCGAATGATAGAGCCGATAATATGTAATGTTACGTAGTACTTTACACATGTATGTGTGGTGTCAGGTTGTTATGCCGCCACTGCTATATGTTTATTATCTAAATTACTATAAAAGTCCCACATCGGATCGAATTTGTAGGAAGTAAAATTAGTAATAGAGAGAGGTAAATCTCCGAGCCCCCAGTTAAATTATTGAGTACACAAAGAGGTGAAATTCAGATAAATAACAATTTAATACAATTCAATAGTCAAGATATAATGGTTTCCCACTCTTCCTCCCCTCGACCAAGTGAGAGCCCATTGCATTATTTGAGTTATAGTGCGAGATAGCTTTCCCACTTGTCTTTGTTTTCTACTAATTTCTATCTATCCTATCCTGCCAATGTATTCACTCCTTCCTAAATCCCTCCTAACTCCTTTTCCTCCTTCACTGCTTAATCTCCAATTACTCCTCCTCAACTCCTTTTCAGACTAACCTTCAATTCACAGACGATATCTCCACTACTTTGCATTATGTCTCCTTTCTAGAGACTCGGGAATAAACTATACCTGAAGTCTGCCCACTAAAGGCTTCCATTGCGAAGCTTTGTATTTCTTAGAACCTCCTAATTTTCATTACCAAATTACGAGTGGCTTCCCAAGAGTATTACTGTATAACTTTCCACCACAATGTTTTGGACAATTACTAAGTTCTTTTCTCGAAGATACTAAAATAAATTCGGATTGAAATGGTGACCAAACACAATTCCGATTGGATGTTGATTGTCCTCTATTCTATTCAACCAAGTAGACAATGCCCCCGTACGGTCTGTCAATGTGGCAATATTTACAACGTCTATAAGGTCCTTTGGTATCGAACAACGTCCACGTGCGAGTTTCTACTATCATCAAAGCTGGTATATTTGAATACCTTGTCAATTGATTGAATCTCAAACCTAGTCTATAGTGAAATTATGTGAATATCTTACAGTGCATACTATTATTTGAAACGAGGTTTCTTGAATCTGTATATCAGAGAGATATAATATTTTTGATAAATATTCAAAGTGTGAATGTTTATATAGAGTGATTGGATCAATTGTATGTTGAGAGCGTGTGAGAATCGTTGTATTTTTACATCATGTTGATTTCTTTACTAATTAAGTTCATAAATTGCCATCTTTCAAACATCGCGTTTGAGTTATTCATTTAATCCAAAATCACTCGGTTTCAATTCTGCGACAAATACCTAGGTGCTACTCTCGACAGTACTCTGACATTGCATGAACATGTCATGAACATATGCAATGCTGCATATCTTGAACTGAGACGAATCAGTTCCATTCGCAAATATCTTTCAGTTGATGCCACTAAAACACTTGTGTGATCATTAGTACTTTCAGGACTGAACTATTGCAACTCAATTATGTTTGGTTCGTCTCAATATCTAGATCAGAAACTACAAAAAGTTAAAAACACAGCTGCTCGGATCGTCTTTAGAGTACCTCATCAGAGTACACCTCCACTGCTCGGTACCCTGCACTGGCTATCAATTCGATACAGAATCAAACACAAAATTTGTTATGTGCATTGTTTCACTGACATACTCCAGTCCAACATATCTATCCGGTCTCACCCATGTGTATACACCAGAAAGATACTTGCGCTCCTCTTCAGACAATCTTATACTCATTGATTCCACTATACAAACGAAGTCATATGGATAACGTTCGTTCGCGGCGATGGGAAACGAATTGCCCATTGAAATTAGTCACTAAGACCCAGTGGTCCCGTTTAATAATGCTCTTAAAATTCACCTTTTTCGACATCAGAAACAAACTTAAGAAACTTAATAATATTTGGTATCTTTTATTTTATCAGCATGTGTTTATATTTTCTAATTTCATGGGTTTTGCTATTTATTTTTTTTAGTGAGGTCATACCTTTATAGATGTTGTAAAGCGCTTCTAGTTTCTAAAGATTATGCGCTATATACTGTCCGTATTATTATTATTATTATTATTATTATTATTATTATTATTATTATTATTATTATTATTATATACAATTGATGTTCTGAAAGAACGTTGAAGGTAGCAGAAACGCTGCAAGTGATTGAGATAAGAGTAAATGATTAGTCGCACAAAGTTCGTCAAACTATGAACGATGTCTAAAATCTTTGCTAAAATCCGTCTAAATTTTTTCTCGAAGGCGTTCAATACTTCATGTGACTGAAATTGCATGCTTTTCCAAGTGAGGTATGTTGTATTGGTTACTAAACACTATGAATACCTGGATGTGTTTAAAAGAATATATTAATATTTTATATAAAATTTTACCAATCAATGCATGCTTACTGGAATTGATTTTAACTACATAAAATTCTGATTGTGTAAAGTTAACTCTTTTACTTGGCCGTTATCTAGTGTTTTTTGTATATAAATTTCAAGATCACAATATACGGAACATGTTATTTCTACTGATACACATGGAGTGTCTCGACCGTGTTTTCTACTGATGCACATGTAGTGTCTCGACTTTGTTTTCTACTGATACACATGGAGTGTCTCGACGTTGTTTTTCCTGATACACATGGAGTGTCTCGACTGTGTTTTTTACTGATACACATGGAGTGTCTCGACGTTGTTTTCTTTCAAGCAATATATTTATCAAGTTGTCCACAAATATCCATTTCGTATACTCAGATGTTAGATCGATAGAAATTTCACATAACTTTGACAATATGTCCGTCGTACGTCGTACTGCCATAACAATTATTATTTTATCCATCTTTCAAACCACCAACCTTTTCGTAATAAATGTTGTTACAGTATATATCCTGACACAAAGGGCAAATTTGTGCAAATCTGACGATCGGCGGTCAGATATATAGATTGCACCAAAAATATTTAAACCCTTTAAACCTTGTTTTCAAATTCGGCTCAACTAAATTTGAGTAATTAATTTATATAAAAAATGCGAATCACCTTAACAAGTGACCTGTTAAAAATTTGGAAAGCCCTTTGTCCTAAAAAATAGAAGGCACAATCTTTCAAACTGCGTCCAAAATCGCCTAATAGAAGTATACTAAAACTCTGCGTATATGATACAGAGACTTTTGAAGTTTTTATAAATGTCGACGAGATGCCATTTAAAACGACCAACGTTACTCAAATATAGAACCACTTAAAGGCTTTTCCTCAAAACTTTATTGACATAGTATGACAAATTTTACTGAGAGCAGTAAGACAATGATGGTTTTAATTTTTATACAACTTTTGCTCATATGCCACCACTTTATCACTTACACGTCCCCAACTCTGTAGCAGTTGTGCAATATATGACCTACTATTTAATTTGTGATATTATTGAATTTTTTAAAATGAATATGCATGGGAAGACTTTGTTTCTAAATGAGAACTTGAAATTTGTGTGCCTGGCTTAGAATCTTTACTAAAACCACTATTTTAAGGACTTTTCGATTTGGAATTCAAGTATTTTATTTGATATGTCATTTAACAAATTTGCTTACATATTTTCTTCATATCTTGGGTACATTTTAATATGTCTACAGTTTTATATATACCCAGTAGTGTGCTTTCGTATTGTGAACCATATGCATAGATACATACCTTTACCATGGTTATAATTGTCCCACATTACGCTAAGATATTTTGCTTATTATAATTATTAATTATTTGTCAATCTGACCGCCCACTGGTCAACCAATACATGGGGAAGCGTAGGCCATGTTAATCTATAAAGCCGCACATTACCACAGTCAGTTAATTATCGCACGGGTTTATCCAGAACGATATAATAAAAAAGCGGAGAATTTTCCTAGGCGTAAGCGTCGAACTTCGACCTCGAGCTTCGAGCCCTCGAAAATGCTCCAAAATTTTCGAACCTCGAGCTCGAGCCAAGGCTCGTCCCAAATTCGAGTTTATTGTAAATATAAAGAAGCTCAAACCGTTTTTTCTTCTATTTTTAATAGCAATGGTTTTTCAAATGTCTAACAGCGGCCTAAATTAAGCTGTTTCGGCATCTTTTGTGTAAACTCCGAAGATTCATTCTATGAAATTTTATAACCATAATATTGAAGAATAGTACATATGTCCGGCCATTTTTTTTTAACTCCATAACCCTGCTATGGACACATACCTCTAGTATGGAAAAATGGTAGGTATGTCCCCATTTATTTACTTAAAGGAATATATAGTTCATGGGTTATATTATCTAGTTATTAATCTTTCAAGGTCACGTCTTGTTATGTTGGGAAGCTTGGAAGTGGTACCTATATAGAATCATTTAATTTTTACTATATACCCTTAGTATGAAATAGTGGTACTTATGACCCACCATTTATTTACTCTTATAACCCTACTATTGAAGAATGGTACCTATGTCCGGCCATTTTTAAAAAAAAATCTATATAACTATATAGTTATTAGTATTTCAAGGTCACGTCTTGTTATGTTGGAAAGCTTTTCAAATATTCTATTTTAAATTCATACCATCATGGTACTGACTTCTAATTATTTTCTTTAAAGTTCTCTATCGGTATCAGTTTACGCACTCTTCTAGTAGTTTTCAATTCCACCGAAACATCCCTGAGAAACAAAGACACTGGACAATGCGCGAATTGTATTGCGTGTATTATCCGATATCGTCGATTTTAAGAACGTTATCATGCAAAAAGTAGGGACGGACAAATATTGTCGTATTTGCTGTGCCAGCAACTATATGTTGAAGACTAATCAGTAATCTTCTCGCGATATAGCATAAGTTATAGTCAAGGAACGCGCTCCGAAAACATTTTGTCGTCTCTCATATCAATAGACTTCATTTAGTGTAGGACAGAAATGTTCCCTTGAAACAGCTATCAACACATATAGCAGTTGCAACAATTGTGCAACATTGATATTGTATTGTGTGTGTTACTGCTTCCAAAGTACGTTTGGTTTCTGTGTTCCTCCCCGAAAGGATAATTATTTTGTGACGAAATATGTTCTCACTATAGCCAGTCACGGCATTGGGAGAACGAAGACAATTGCAACATCTCGTCTGGGAGAGAACGTTAAATTGCAGGGCATAAATTAGTTAAGTTACCTTCCACTCGCTATGCAAGGTTCCGACATTTCAATCAATCTGGATCAGTACAAAATATGCATACGAATTCAATGCTTAGTTCCACGTGGCAATCTGCCACATTTGCTCACAAACATAAGATTACGATTGATTAGTTTTTTTTATTATACTGCATTTGAAAGTATTTTGATTTGAAAAATTAGGCATACAAATTATCTGACACTTTTTGTTTTGTATGTGTATCTTTTATATACTTATTTTAACTTTATGAATGGATTAAACTTTAATAAATGAATCATTTGTATTTATTAGACTTGAAAACATGAACAACATCGAGCTATGACCCTCTATTTATTTAAATTTTGTTCATGCTGACTTCAAATCAAACCGATCTCCTACAAATTAATGATTTTATAACATACAAATTGTTATAACATTAAAATTGTAAGATAAAAAGGGTCACACTAATAAGCAAACAATGGTAAAATGGATGTGATACAATTTTAATTAACTGAGTTATCAAATATGCAACGAAAGTTTTATTTTAATTTTTATTATAATATTAAAGATATGCTATTAATTCTGACCAACAATAAGTAGGACTATCTTTGCGACAACAGACAGATGTTGATGTTTTGTCCACTTCTAGCAAAATATCATCTTTATATTTGTCAGGATGTTTCTAATGCTACTGGATCTGCAATTTTTACGACAGATTTTGATCCCAATCAACAGTAACTAACCTGCGAATATTATCGTTCTAACTAGGAACTATCTATAACCTTTTGGTTCCTTTGTCTTTCTGTGTCTTGCTCTATTAGCCTCTGCTTTATTTCACAATAAAATTCATTACAAGTATTTGCGTGAATTTAATATATGTCAAATTGTAGGCTGACAGTTGACCGCCTTTATAATTTACATTTGAAAAGTCTGATTTGACTATATAGTATATAATATATAGTCCAATCTAAATGTTATTGTTGCCTTTATAATTAATATTTGAAAAGTCTGATTTGACTTTATAGTATATAATATATAGTCCAATCTAAATGTTATTGTTGCCTTTATAATTAATATTTGAAAAGTCTGATTTGACTTTATAGTATAAAATATATAGTCCAATCTAAATGTTATTGTTGCCTTTATAATTAATATTTGAAATGTCTGATTTGACTTTATAGTATATAATATATAGTCCAATCTAAACATTAGTGTTGCCATAAGATCACGAATATTGCCTGATACGTATGAGAACGCTTCAGAATAATTTTAAAACTCGTTCTTAAATTTAAAGGACTTTTGCAAAACAGCGCATTTACTGACTCATTGACCAGACATTTGCCAAAGTAATTGCTATGACACGTAATATAGTGGATTTTTCTTGCTATAATGGTCATGATACAATTTAGGAAAAATGAAGATTGATCTCCATCATATAGCCATGCAACTCTGTTCCATACTATTCTACAGATATTTTGAAATGTAGCATTCTGCGAGACTACGTTTGCACGTGTTTTTATGTGATATCACGTTACTCTTACAACACAGTTTAAAGGTAGACCTGAATGCTATATACTACTTTTGACAATCTTTTTTTAATCGACATTTCAAGTACATTGTGAAGAGAGTACATGCATTCATTCACTGGATTAGAAGATATGACCCTTTTAATATCACCAAAATGCGACTTCTACTGAAACAACCGAGCAACTTTATGTAAACAACCCCATACGCACGCGCGAGCTTGTGACGTCACAAGAGGAACCTGCATTTGGCTAGCAGCACGGTTACTCGTTGTGTCAGTGAGAGCGAACATGAACAAGAATTGGAATGTTCTTCCTTTTCGTTTGATTAAGGTCACTGACAGCCAACAACAAATTCCAAAATTTAAGTCCATTTTTTGTACACCACCAACCAGCTTAAATAAGGTTAAAAGAAATGGCAAAATAAATGAAGAAAAAAAACCCCCAAAACAAACACCAAACCACTCAGGAAGAAACGAAACAAACCAACGAACCGGACAAACAACAACAACAACAACAATGAATATTTATATATACCCAGTCATAGATCTATTTATTTTAAACATCTTAAATTACAAAAAAATGGAGAAAAACCCCTCAGCATAAATATATCTTCAATAAATTAAATGGATTAGATATTACAAAAGCAAACCAAATCATCAAAATAGCAGATAAATATAATTTTGTATGCCTTCAAGAACTACACCAAAACAAAATAATACGAAACTAATAGAGGACAAATTAAATGCTCTCTATCTAACAGATATAAACGAAAAAGATAGATACTCAGAAGTTGGGATTATCATCCACAACAAATGGGTAAACTCAAATTGGAATATAAAAACCACCCAAAGAATTAAAATGGAGACTTTTACATTTAAAATGTAATGACCAGCACATCATAAATGCATATGCACCATCTACCAACAGTTTTAAACTAGAATTATACAACAACCTAACCAAATACCTTCAACCCTACAGCACCGAAAATCTTTAATGATAGGTGATTTTAACATTACTGACGAACGTGACAAAACAAACAATAAACGTTACGGACAGAAGATTTCAAAATCACATGAATGCATTTGTCAAAACCAACAATCTCATCGACAATTATAGACATAAATACCCAACGAAACTAGAATACACACACACACACACACACACACACACACACACACAAGTATGGGGAATCTAGAATTGACTTGGAAATTCTTTGGCAAACATTGGACAAAAAGAATTTAGAAAAACAAATTCAAGAAATAACAGATATAGAACCAAATAGAGGAGAAACCACAGTACCTGATATTGACTGGGAGAATATATGGAGCCAATGCATAGAAATTAAGGACCCAACAAAATATGGTAGCATATACCACTATTTACACAATGCATGGGGGACACAAGAAACTGCCTACCGCAAAAATATAATACACTACTTACCCAAATGCCTGATATGCAAGTCCGCACAAGACAGCAAATAAAATACTAGAATGCAATCATTTAGACAAAGTTCCATAGATGATACAAACTTTTTTTACGTTTTTTTTTTTTTGTTTTGCAATTTTATATTTGGTAATTTCATTATTTTATATCATCGGCCATACAGGCAGTCATCTGTCATAATCTAGATAACAAATATCGATCAATAATGAATCTGTGATGCTACCCTACGATACTAAACGTAAACATGCTACAACATAGTGCTGATATCTGAAACTTTAAAACTGGTATGTAGCGCGTAAATAAGTAAAATATTGATTTTTGTGTTGCCTAAAACTACTCTAACGTTTTAATTTTTTTCCTTTTTATTTTTCGTGAGAAACAAATGCGTTTTTTTTTAAACGTTTTGTATTTTAGTTTTAAGAAATTTAATATCTATGAGACAAACCAAGGGAAAAATTAATAACTCAAATAAAGAAATATCGTTGGGGCTATTTAACCCAGAAAATTTGCTTTACACAGCCCAGATAAATGACAAAATATTCTGCGGTGAAGTATCAGGTTGCTCCCACGCGAACTAGACGCGGAATACACACAACAGATCTTCCTTCTTTATTAATGAAGTTTATTTTAGTTACGGTAATATATCCACTGCTGCAGCTTCAAAGGAAAAATATCAACTCAATAACCAAAGAAAACTAATATGACCGATAAAAGTAGAATGGCGGGGCGCAGTGATGAGAAAGTCAATATTTGACATCTAAATAGAACTCACTTGCCTATCTCCTTCTCACAGCAAACAACAAGATGAAATATTTTTAATAACCATACTAATTAATACAATTGGTGGAAATCTCCACTTACAATATATATTCTGTTAATAACTTTAACAGAGGAATATATGTTAGAAATTTCTAAAACATACGACAAAATCACTGGCTTTATTGAAGAGACGCTTCACGCTTGACAACGATACAACAATGGCTCCTTGCAATGTCAGGTTCCTCTTGTGACGTCACACGTCCTAAGATCACGGAAACTGCCGAAGTTGTACTTGATTTACGGAGAATATTCATGAATTGTACATTTAAAATAAATATATCGATATCCGTTGATCGCATAGGGTAGAAATTTTCAGATATTACATAAATCATGATATTTAATAATTTAGAGTTAAGTGATATGGGGGTCTCAGGTCTACCTTTAAGTTAGATACCAATTGTTTTTTTTATAGACCTCAATGCTAATATTTGGAGAGATAAATATGATTTTTATCCTAATTTAGCGTGCATCTCATACTGTTATAAAGAACACTGTTAGATTGTCAATTTGACGATGACAAAACCAGGTATTCCATTGCATTTAAGAGAGATAACTCTGCTGGAACTAGACAGGGTATGAAATATCTAGTCACAACATACATATTTTCAGTCATGTGTATTACATTTTCAAAAAATCATACAAAATATGATCTATATAGGAATTAGCATAAATTCACATGTTGTCAAGAGGTTAAACTTTTTTTAAGCCTAACAGAAAATACAGCTTTTACATAATCCACCAATCATAGTTAGTGTTGTTGTTTATTTCTGATTGCAATGTTCCCTACACTTTAAGCTCCTTCCACTTGGACATGCGCAATTGGTACCGTTATACCTACGTCTGAATACGGTACAGGATGAATTGCAGACTGGTCCTGGAATGTTTATTCACTTCCAATTGACGAGGTTAGATAGTGGTGATTCAGTTTAAGTAAAGCAGTCGAAAAGCATGGGGACATGCATGTCTGGCTTTTGACATACATACATACATACATACATACATACATACATACATACATACATACATACATACATACATACATACATACATAGTTACGAATATTTAATTGTGTCCTTAACTTTTGTCCATGATTGATAGTGGTAAATAACATGCTGGCATATATTTTGAGTTCAGACCATTCTAGGGTTAGACATGTGTAAAATTTTATTTGAAGTTTCCAGTGGAATAACCCACATCATGAATAGGTGAAGCATGTAAAAAAAATGATTGGACAAACATATATGTAAGTCCTATCTAAGACAGATTTTTCATCAAATTGTCATTTAAGTTGGCATTTGTATTCAGATATGATTCGAGATGAATTATTTATTTGAGCTTGTTCTTTGGAATTACAAAGTGTTTATCGATTGTTGATTAAGAATTAGTTTTGGAACTCATTATGGCCATATTTAATTACATAGTAGATTGTATCATTGTGGTACGTCAGAACATCCCTGACTACTGTAAGTGTTTCAGAGCTGTCAGTTTGCATTGTAGATACATGCTTTTGTTATTGACTTTACTAAAAGAATCCGTTTCGTTGCAATCAATTATATAATTTAGGACCTACAATCTTCACACAATTGACATTTGTCCAATGAAAAAAATTAATTTAACTGTATGTTAAACCTTTCTTACATGATAGCATTGCAAATTTAATTAATTGCGCGAGACCCCTATGTATGTTCGAAAGTAACAAACATCCTTCAGGATAGTCTTGACTTAGGCGTAGGCTCTCATATTCTCTAATTCCTAAGTGTTTTTTTTATTACTGTACATTAATGTTATGTCCAGCTTACAGTGTTATTATTATTCAGTCATAACTGAAGTCATTTGACTAACTTCAATGTGATATTGACATTGTTGTAGTTGTACTTTTAATTAGATGACAAGGTGCTAAGTAAAGGTCAATTCATAACATGGTCCTTGTTTCACTCATAAGTAAATAGTGAAGAGGTTCTAAGCAAGGTTAGTATAACTATTATCTTTGATATTTAATACCACATACATTTCCAACCGATTCAAAGTAATACAAATAGTCCCATTTTACACAATGCGTATTACATTTTTATTGAAATACCCATCTGCATATTTTGTTACGGCATTCAGGTAAAATGGCTTTCTAAAACTCTTCCTAACATAATATTTCACTATTTGTGTTAAAATACTTTTATTACATTATAATATTTGATTACCCTCTAAGTAATGCTATATCTTATTCCCAATTGTTACGGCTATTGGATTTAAATTATTTATTTTGTCAAATCCAAATTTGTCATTTTAGCTTTAAAAGTCATTAATTGGGAAATGAAATTTTCTAGAAAGTTCAGGCTGACTATCCTTTAACTGTAAACAAGTTTTTGACCTTGGCTTGTTGACCTAATTCCTGACTCTGCTTTAGACATTTTCAACAAGCTTCTAAAACTATTGGTTAAATCCAAGGACATCTTTTCATTTTTAGTTCTTGGGGGTGGGAAGTGAATGATTTTCTTCTGAATCATGCTTTAAGTACGTGACTTGGTGAAGGTAGCATCTTTCGTTGACCTTCTATGAATTTCCAGAATCACATGATTCCTTTTTGTTTACGAGGGAATTACATATATATAGCTGTGTTTTTGAAGCTAACATGAGTAGAATCTGGGGCTTTTAAAGTTAATTATTGTGTTTTCTGTTTGAGTTATAATTACCTTATACTGGAAATTGTGTTATTTCGTCGTAGCAAGAAGAATTATTTGGAAAAGGACATGTGTTTATGATATTCATTTGGATGATTATAAAATAAGAACTGCATCACGTGACATCGTCAGCCATTTTGGATTACATCGTTAAGATTCGAACCTGGAACTATTAGAACATTTATTTATCAGGACTCTTGCAATTCCATTAGTGGATTATTTTTGTGAATTCTATATTGGATTAATTTTGGATTTGATTCTCTAAAACCGTAAGTTTATTTATTTTACGAAAATAATTGTACTTAATAACTTCATTGTTCAAGTTATATAAGCTTGTTAGTTTTCACTCTTTCTGTGTTGCTGCTTATTCGAGCCTAAGCACCTAACACCAATTCAGAATGATTGACACAATAATGATGTACAAAAAACTATGCTCAATTTTTACCTTTCTTTCTTTAATCAAAGTCAAGTCAAAATATATGTAGTTCTACATCAAACACTTGGAAGAAACATAAATGACGGCAATGTAACTTTAAGCAAAACGAAATAATTTATTCTATTCATTAAAACGTCAAGGCCAGAGGATGCATAATAAAATATATTTGGTTCAAAAATATGATGATGAGTAAAAAGAAAGAAACCTATTGAATTCGGTATCAAAATATAAAAAGGCTGATATGAAAAAGAACAATGTTCGCATACTAGTGTTAGTGTTAAGGATTGTACTTCCACGTAATATAGTAAGTGGATGCCCAATCAAATGTAACATGTCAGTGGACTTTATCGAGGGATCCTGTTGTTATCAAGCAAGTTTCTTGACTAAACTGTGTGGATGGCCTCACTTAGTGCAACATGAAAATCCATTAAGCTTTGGAGTCTTGATGCCCGGACCATGTTAAATCTAATAAAAGAAATAATAGCTGCTTCATAGAAACGTCAATTTAAATCTTCATACATTGATAGGTCAATGTCATTGTGACGTGGAACAACACAGAAAGTGAACCGACATTTTGTTCAAACGGCATTTGCTAAAAATAATTACGCTTCCTACAAAAATGAATATAACAAGGTCAATAACGCCAGAACTGAAGCCTCTAACGCACAGAAAGTTTATCGTATTGGGTTAATTGTCTTTATTACTTTATATTTGTAGTTTGATTCCCTAAATGTTGTACGCGCGTTTTATTTACCCATATGATGTTTCAGTGAGGTCGCACCCTCTCTGCTGCTATAATTGAATCGTTATTAGAGATCAATAATATGGCACCAGTTATGGCATGTTATACAGCTAGATTAGCTCGAGAGCGACTAGTAGACTTGTTTATTTTGATTCGCATGGACTGGCACCACCAATGGAGTCTCTAAAATATGTCGACACAGTGAAAAGTATTGCGTTTCAAACTCTAATCTGGTATTCCACATTAACAACACAGATAATAGCTGATCCGTCAATATGCCGCAATAAAGCAATTGCTGTACTCAACGCTGTACCAAAATCAACCAAACCACCTCATAAAGTCGTCTATACACGTAACTGATATCGCTTTAAACAGATCCTAAACATATAATGGGATATATTTACGGAAGATCATAATATTCGTGGTCGAGTACAAAAATTTGGTGATACTATGACTGATTCTCTAAAAAATACTAACCATGGAGAACCAGAATCAAACGATGACGTTGCAACAAAGAAATATGTACACGATAAAAACCTCACAATGACGGATTCGTTAACAACAATCAGTACTGGAATCACCTTATTTAGAACTTATGTGTCTAATCATCTACAATTGTTAATTAATTTGTACAGCAAAATTTATAAACACATTATTGAATTATTTGAAACCTCGATTGTTTCTGTTCCATCGGGCGGTGATCAAATTGGACAAAAAATAAATAATGAATTTAAAAGCACACTTAAATGCATACCAGGACAGAATCTAAGACAGCAATAACAGTCCAATAAACAACATTATCAGCTGCGATATAAATAAGCTCGCTAAACTGTCGCTGATAGTTATTCTTCATCAATCAGATTAATGTTAGGGTGGCCTGAATTTCCACATAAATATAAAGGACAACCAGAACCAAAACGACATGAATTTAATACAGAGGAAAAGTTGATTATAAATATCGCAATATATCGAAAAAACTTTCCATGTGATAGAATGAGTGCTTATCGTCTTTAAACTTATTGTGGCGAGTTAAAATACACGGACATTTAAAAAATATATTCCGATCGTATCAATTTTAAGATCAATCAATCAGTCAATACAATACGAAATCTGTTTTCCTCCTTATCAAAACATGACATCAATGGTACAAAACTGTAGATCTTTAAAATAATACATCCAAATCAAAGAGGATCAGATTTCAATTATGTTAATGATATTTTCGTGGAAGAAGTATAAACACACGTTATTTCTTTCGCCGTCCTAGAGAACCATTTCTCAATCATTACACAATAACATAAAAAATATGAAGGACCAGGCGATTTTATATACATTGTACCAAAATTTAACAATTTAACAATGAAGAACTAGAAATAATCTTTGGTGAATTTTCCATAAATTGTTTGAGTCAGGGAGAAAAATAGCACCACCTCCAATCCAACTATTCTCAAACAAATCAATGACCCATTCGATGGATGTTGTCATATTAAATTATGTATTCAGGTTCAGAAGGAATTTATATTTCCTTAAGTTTTAGTTTTTATATAAATGTTTGACTTGCATTCATTTCAAAAACGCACTTTCAGTCTGACTGAGAAAGAGAAATTCTCCCCTGTTAATGTCCTGAAATTCACGTGATGATTCTTTAGACGATAAGTAAATAGGCTTTTGTTTGGAGTGTATCCTAAATACATAAGAAATATTTAACATTGTGCATGTTGAAATTATTTACTTGTGATAGTCTATACACAAACTTATTGAAAGCCTCGATTCATGGAATTAAATGAATTCTTGTTCTAAAATTATAAATGCATGCCTGGATTGTAGAGAAACGTTTCCAATTATTAATTAAAATGATGCTCAGGAAATGGATTTGGACTATTTTGTTCCAAAACAAGCAATTTCTTATAAATCCTGAAGAAATTCTTACCATAATATAAAACTTTTTGTGTTAAGTTTTTCATGTTGTTTTTAAGGTGAAGGAAATTTATAAAGCGTTATTTTTAGAGAAATCTATCGTCACCGCCAAAATGTCTCAACCGATCGGTTGGTCAAACGCCCGGGTAAGCCAGCAGCACTACATGACTGCCTTCCCGATAATTTCTGACGTACAGAGAATCACTACCAGGCACTGCTACCAAGGGAAGCGGTAAATCCAATGCCGAAAAATGTGGCTCTTGCCAGAAATATTTTGCATAGACAGCGCGTGGAGATTCGTTTATATTCTGGGAGTCGGTTATCACATAAGGATCAAGGAACCTTCAATATTTCCAAAACTCAACATCAACTCAGCCATTCACAGCTATTATATAGGCAAGGGACATGCGAAGATGATGAAAAGCAGCTTTATGTAGTGTTACGTACGTAGGCTCGAATAAGCAGTAACACAGAAAGAGTGAAAACTAACAAGCTTGTAAAACTTTAACAAACAATTTATTGAGTACAAATATTTTCATAAAAGAAAACAAATACACTTACAGTTTTAGAGAATCAAGTCCAAAAATTAATCCAAAAGAATTCACAATATAGTGCAATCGCTAAAGTCCTGATAGCAAAATGTCCTAATAGTTCCCGGTTCGAATCTTGACGATGTAATCCAAACTGGCTGACGATATCACGTGATGCAGTTCTGATTTCATTAAAGTCAAAAATGCACAAGTTTTTCCAGATAAATAATAAAATATTTTTTTATTGATCCAAAACAAATTGAAATGATTTCCAATACAAAATAATGACACAATAAATTCCTCTTGTTCCCAAACGAATTAAAATAATTTCCAATATAACTCAAACACAATTAATAATTTAAAGCCCAGAGATTCTACTGGCTTTTCGCTTACAGTACAATAATTTAAATGCCCGTTTTTCGTAAACAAGAGGGATCACGTGATTTTCCAGAAGGTCATAGAAAGAGCCCATGCTCGCAAAATCACGTATACAGCATGATCTAGAAAAATCAACTAATCATTTTTAAAGTAAAGCTCTAATGTCCTTGGAATTAACCAATCAATTTAGAAGCTTGTTGACACTCTCTGAAGCAAGGTCAGAAAATGAGGCCAACACTTGTTGTTTATCAGCAAAGCGAAGGTCATAGAGATTTTCTAGAATAATCTCCCAATTAATGAATTTTAAACACAAAATGACAAATGTGGATCCGACATTTCAAAATAAATGATTTGAATCAAATATACGTAACAGTAGACCAAAGTACTGATGCTCAAAGTCAGTATCAGGAATATCAGTTCAACGCTGAACCATCTTTGAGTATCATCAGCGCCGACAGACATTTAAAAGACACGTTACCACCAATTAAAATTGCAATCTCGACTTAAACTGTGGCCTCACGTTACACGCCAGATGACTTTAATAGGATTTGTAATTGTCTATTAACGTACGACCCTGAAAAATTCCGGATTCAAATGGTTACTCGATTAAACTACCGACGCCCATCGTGTATCAGAAGAAATACACGGACGAAGACATAGAAGCAATCATCAAACGTCTGACAATCAGCAACCATATGAAAGGTTTGGCAGACTCGCATGGCACCGCCCCGGCATGCGTCGCGTCAGTGCCAAAACAGACTTTGGCTAAAATTAAAAGGTACAGAAGAGGTACAGAAATCGTCGAAAGATTGTGCATGTTTGACATTTCCCAATGTCCACCCGAATCAAAAATTTCAACAAGGTCTGCTCCATGAGCTATATATTATTTGTCTAAGAGTATGGTAGAGAAATAAAACAATAATGCTTCAGGAAATGCAATACTTTTCTGCTTCTTTTGTATTGGATTTCCCAACGTTTGATTAAACGATTGGGTTTTAATTTTGCAGTGTATGATCATAAATTGTAGAAATTCCATTGAATTATCAACGACGATGCTGTGATATCTACGTACATGTGATAGTGACACATGTAAGTGCTACATTGTTTGTATTACTTGAATCAAAATGTAACTTTTCCAATATCCATCCCGCCCTGTCCAAGCAGGGCAGTTTTAACAGTTTTGTTCCTGCTCAGTAATTTTTTTGAGGCAACGCGTTCTTCAATTCCACTAATGCAGGGGCGTCCGTGTTTTCTTGCTTTTGCTTGTGACGCCATTACGGTGCATTGATCATCGAACCCTAAAGTAGAATGAAATACTGGCATTGATAATTGCAAACCTGGAAGTCCAATGAAATTTATTGTCGTTCAAGCAGTGCATATGATTTATAGGGTATATACACATTAGAACAATATAAAATCATCTCCAGACATGAGTGTGTGTTCAGGGTTGAAAGATGCATCATATTACATCGTTTTCTTGAAAGACAGATGCTAGAAAAACATATATATATATATATATATATATATATATATATATATATATATATATATATATATATATATATATATATATATATATATATATATATATATATATATATATATATATATATATATATGTAACACATTTTCTTGCAATCCGGCCATGTTGATGTATCGATGAAGTAATTACAATTTTCTTTTCGAACTAAGAACTAAATTAAAAGAAAGTTGTATGTTATATATATCATTGTAATTTGTGTAGAAAATAGTCACTCCTAAAACTCAACATATACTTATGTATGTATGTATGTATGTATGTATGTATGTATGTATGTATGTATGTATGTATGTATGTATGTATGTATGTATGTATGTATGTATGTAGGTAGGTAGGTAGGTAGGTAGGTAGGTAGGTAGGTAGGTTGGTAGATTAGTTTCTCGTAAAGGTTTGAAATGTAAATTTTGAATCTTCATTCATAAACAATAATTCTTTGTTTGCAATGTTTTGTTTTCAGGAATAATACGGTATACAAAAGAAAATTTCTTAGACAAATAGAAAAACACCAAATATCATTACAGATTTAATTTCTTTTCCTTCTCCTTCTGTCAAACAATTAGTGTGATAGTCTACGTTTGTCTTCGTCTCACATTAAGTCAGCGTAATATATATACCGGTATATATATATATATATATATATATATATATATATATATATATATATATATATATATATATATATATATATATATATATATATATATATATAAAACACAAAATATTTTAGCACCACTAAAGTTTCGTATGATCAGTTTTAATGACTTATTTGCAGTATATTATATTGGCAATAAAACTAATGAATACACAATTATTTTTTCCGCTGCTAATTATTGTTTTCAATGTGAAAAACTATTTATCGGTATCAATGCACAACGTTGCCTATTTTGGTATGTATGTAGGTATGTAGGTAGGTAGGTAGGTAGCTATGTATGTATGTATGTATGTATGTATGTATGTATGTATGTATGTATGTATGTATGTATGTATGTATGTAGGTAGGTAGGTAGGTAGGTAGGTAGGTAGGTAGGTAGGTATGTAGGTAGGTGATTATAACTTTGTACATTATATACAACATATCTTAATACATCATATAATGCGTGCAGGCGAAGGAATAGGGCAATCCATACCAGATGGGAGTGGAGGAGAAGCGATAATGACATATCTGGATTATTAGAAGTTTAGTGAGCATTGTGGATTTATATCGAGGAAATTGGTGTTTGTATCAAACAGATAACTTCTAAACGTGAAGAAATTTTAAATTTGTTTTTTTTACATCATTACCTGACATTGTCTAACATAACATGACAGAAGGCCATAAAAGTGTCACAGGAAACAAAAAGGCAAGGAACAAGGACGTAGAGAGAGAGAGATCAGGGGCCCTGGGGTAAGAATCACCCGGGCCTCTCCTAGTTCGTGTTCAACAAAATTGTTTCTTTAAAAATTAAAAAACTGTTGTTGGGATGTTTCCCCACTTCTCTTGTTAGCCCTGGCACGGAAACCAGCCGAAAGGTGTACCACCTGGATGTAGGGAGTACAAGCCAGTAAAAAAAAAATAATACTTCTGTATCGGAGGCAGAACAAAAGGGAACCCAAAAATGGCGACTCGAATAGCTGTGGTTCTTTAAAAAGCAAACCAGAACCGTAATCCGAGAAACCTAAAATGTCGTTTTCTTAAAAATACTGTTTAATTTTGAAAAAAAAATATCCACACAACATTTAAAAAAGAATACAGATACAGAATCCTTTTTAAAAATTCGCAGCCAAAGGGGGCATCTCAAAGATCAGAAGCTTAGCTATTGAACTGATAGGCGTTCACACGAATAACGGTAAAACTGCTCTAACTGTGATACCCATTAACGTACCTACGTTATAATAGGCTGTTAATCGATTTATCTAGCAAAAAAGGTGAGGTCATATGAAGGTGAGATTAGTCTTTATTAACTGTAACGGTGTGTAGGCTTGCATAGAAACTTCAGCTTATTGATTCAATAATTAATGCAATAGTCAATTATTTTTTTTTCCGTCGCTACTCTCAAAGCCGATTGTGTCGGAGACGGGTAGCGTTTGTACAACTACACTCAGGCTTGAACTTGTAAACTTGTTTTGCATATGTATTATTAAAATGTATATCTTCGTGCAGAAGAAACACAAATCGGTGCTGTGCTTTCACAATATGCTTAATGACTGTACTCATAACTATATTGTTTTTTCTAATCCATGTTATATCTTGTCTTATTGAATACACTATATATAATACTGTACACTATACTATATTTTACTGTTGTATTGAATATTACATGTTGTGTTATATTAAATATTCTATGAGGAGTTAGGTACAAATGTTTGTTTTTTTGTATCTTAGAAACATTTTTAACTATTGAAGTAAAAGAAGTCCAGATAATCAACGATTTCTTTTGTTTATTCAGTGTAGACATCTTTGCTCCTTTTTAGCGCGGTCCCTTTTACAAGGCGGTTGGTCTAACATCAGCAGTCTCAAAATAAGCCGGCAGCTAAGAGTCTGGGATTCTGAGATGCTTCTTCTGCGTATTATTTATATCGTACAGGGCACACTTATTGGACGACAAATACGTGTACCCTTCACAGACCTACGTTGTTTGGAGCTAAAAGCGCGTTATAAGCCGGTAGAGATGTTAAACACAACGAAATCACAATTAATGTTACTACCATACTTAGATGCAGAGTTTAATGCGCACAAAATAAACAGTTGTAACTCATTTAATTAAAGGATATTACGCAAAGTGCAACTCCTGAAGGCAATATGTTCAATTTTAATCAGTTTTGATTTTCCTTCAACTAATTCAGCTGACGTTTTGCAAACCTTCGTGTAAAGTATAGCTGAGCATGTCCCATAACAGTAGTGCGTCCATCCGCTGTCTATCAAATGATATTGTAAACTTTAAAAATGAAAAGCAAAACAAACACACACACACACACACAAATAACAAAGGAACAATGTTCAGCCACGTCTGGAAGAGACGATTGTGGCATAAAAGTCTTTAATGTTTAAATTTTTCAAATTATTCCAATCCAAAATCAAATATGTCCGTCGTTACCAAAATTATTAAATTGTATTGATGGTTTAAAACGATCATTTGTAATAGAAAGAGTTTTTCAGAATTCGATAAAAGTTATGTGAATTTCAGCCTTTAATGCATTTCAAGCTTGTATTATTAACACAATAATGAAAATGTATTCAAGTTATTCTTTAACACTTCTTTAAATAATTTAACCAACTTTAACAGAAAGCATAAGCGATCTCAGCCCTGACAAGGCCCCTTGTCTGGATAACTCTTCACGTTCTTTAATTTCTTTTGTACTAACAGCTGCCTCGCTTGACGCAATTCGAATGTTACAGTTATGATAGACCACTTTGGTGGCCTAGTGGTTAGAGCGTCCGCCGCGGAGGTGGGAGGTCGTGGGTTCGATCCCCGGCAGAGTAATATCAAAGACGTACAAAAATGGAACTAACAGCTGCCTTGCTCGGCGCTCAGCATTAAGAGGTTAGTGTTAGGACTCGTCGGCCTGGTATCAGGATAACGTGACTGGGTGGAATATCATGATACGCGTCTGCAGCATGATGCCGCAGTGATAGACATCACTATAAACTGCAGACATCGTGGCGATATGACTAAACAATTGTTAAAGCAACGATAAAAATTATAATCAATCAAACAAACAAACGAACGATCCTCAATTTGTCGATTCAAGACATACATTCATGTAGTTTTTCGTTATGTATGGTCAAAAACTGATTTGTTTAAAGAAAAAGTAATTAAACTTTATGTGCCTTCAATCAAACTAGAATCTGAATCATACAAGTTTCAAAATTGTCTTATCAAAGCTCTTTAACTAGCTTTCAATGACTTAAATTTAACTGACTCGACCTATTTGAATTATATTAACTGACTCGACCTATTTTTGAATTATATTTAACTGACTCGCCCTATTTGACTTGAATTTAACTGACTCGACCTCTTTGACTTAGATTTAACTGACTCGACCTATTTGAATTATATTTAAAGGAGACTAGAAATGAAATTTTTTATTTTATAAATGTAATTCTTTATAAATTCTAATTCGAATATAATGTTTATAAAAAAAAATATCGTCTGCGGATATTGATTATATTGCGAAGAAGATACCATGATTCCGTAAATTGCCGAGTATTTCCGAGTTTTAATGAGACGACATATCACGTGGTCTCGTGACGTCATACTAGCCAGTCCTCGTATGCAAACAGCAAAAATGGCAAGCGAGACAGACAGGAGGATACCAGATTTGGGTTGCACATTCAAACGTTGAATCTGCTTCTGAGATATGTTCATAACTATATATGTTGAAGTATGTTTTAACAATGTTTTTAAGACATATCAGCAGAAAAGAACAGCAGTAAGAAGGTGCTCATATTTCATATTTTGAAATATATAAAAAACCAAAACAATGTAATTTGAAAATAAATACTGATGAAATGTGTGCTGTGCAAAAATGTGAAAATGATTAAGTGATGGTGTCCAATGCAAACAAAATGTTTGTTGCCACAATGCAATAAATTAATTTAACTAAGATGAGGTTCAATCGTACTATATGTGAATAGCATATTCATTACCTACCCATAACACACACACACACACACACACACACACACACACACACACACAGACACACATGCGGACTGATATATTGTAAAGTATACATCTATGAGAGATAATACTGAATTTTGGGCTAAGAGACTTGATCGGGAACAGACTTGTGTGTGAAACAATATCCATTACCACCCGGGCAGGTGTAAAAGGTCATTGAGAACGGTTTTCATCGGAAGTAATTTTTCACACACACACACACACACACACACACACAACAACAACAACAACAACAACAACACCTCACAAATAAATCTGCGAGAAGGAAATCATACGTAATTAATTTAAACATAAAGAAACTCCCTTTCTATGATTCAAATACAGTGCATTGTACATGCAGGCTACAGTTAGCTTATTGAAAAATCTGTAGGTATATACATGCCTCGATCAAATAGATTATGTACTGTACTGGTCAGTGCTGAACGAAATGTGTTAAGCACAGGCCCCGGGCTGATGACTTCAATAAACTTACTAGCCCTGACTGAAATTCCACAAACCCGAACAATTCATATCTGTTAACTTTCAAGCCGGGAGAAGAAAGAAAGAAAAAAAAAAGAAGAAAATTTTTAAAATTTTTTATCAAGTGTGCAATCCACAGATGCCATATTCTATTTTATCACTTGTGAATATTGCAGTGAAGAAATAATTAATATCACACGACAGTTTTTGTCTTCAGTAAATAGATTAAGATTAAACATTATTCACTTAAATTTCAGATTTTGTAACTACTACAGAAGTACTTCTTGTAAAAAAAATTGTCACCAATTAGTTTAAAACCCATGAATGATCACTGCAAACAAAATCTCCATTTCCGCGAAACTCGGCCAGTTAACATCTGACATTCTTCTACCATATATGTAAAGTTTCATTACCATGATTAAATTAAAAGAAGGAATAAAATAAAATATACGACGCAATAAATGTGCCCCTAAAAAACTAATTAAGAATAAATATTTCATTCAGTAAACATTGTTACATATCTTAACACTTAAACTAAAGGAAATAAAGTGGAATATAAAATGTGGGAAAGCAATGGCCACATACATGTACGGTAACGTTTGACTGCAGATTTAAACTCTTAAAATGAAGTATTTGGCTTCGAAGTTACAACAAAACTGGGCATCGTTTATTTGCCAATGAATTTCTGGTGCTTACATACACACTCTGTAGCACATGGTTTCTTTGAATAATATCAGAGGGCCAGTCCTTTTCACAAGATAAGTGCAATGATAAGGAATAATTGTTAATTTGATAAACTGCCATTATGTCAATAGTCGCCTTCACCAATTTCTATTGTCAGCCAGTTAATGTGAAACTTTGATTTTATATCGGATCTCTTTTCTTTTAATCACTGCTATTTAAACTGCCTAAGGGATAGTTTTATATCAATTCCAATCATTACAGATTACCGTTTATACATTTTACGTGTAATAGGCATATACTGAAAGGTTGATTTTTTAAATTAATTTTTTAACTTTTTAAGATTACTTAAAATTGTTTTTCTCGAAACACGACCGTGTCAAGGGTTAATAATAATAATAATAATAATAATAATAATAATAATAATAATGATAATGATGATGATAACTTTGTATAGCGCCTAATCTTTCAAAGCTCTAAGCGCTTTACACCATCAATAATGATATGACTACACTACAGAACAACAAATGACAAAAACAATGAAATTGGAAAACAAAAAACATGCTGAAAATATATAAGATACAAAACACGATTAGGTCGCTAAGTTTGTCCCTGAAGTCGAAACAGGTGAGTCTTGAGTGCACTCTTAAAAGGGACCACTGTGTCTTTGTGTCTAATTTCAATGGGCAATTCGTTTCACGTCGCCGGGCCCTGGTATGCAAACGAACGTTGTCCATATGACTTTGTTTTCACCTTGGGAACAATGAGTATACGATTATCAGAAGAAGAGCGTAATGATCTAGCTGGTGTATACACATGGGTGAGGCTGGATAGGTATATTGGACTGGAGCCTGTCATTGAAATATAGCACAGAGAACAAATATTGTGTTTGATTCTGTATCGAATTGATAGCCAGTGTAGGGTACAATAATAATCTTATTATTTTTTTTTAAGCAAAGATTCCATTTGATTAAAGTCAGATCTGAATTTCACATAGGACAGTGGTGACTTTATTTAGATTGTGATCTTGAAAAAAAAAATTTACTCAGCACGATCAGGTGTCGGGCTGTCATATTATTATTCGCACTTACTCGGCCTTCTGCTTATTTTCGTAACTCGTACGTTTGACACGTCTTTACCAGGATTAAAATATACAATGGTATGTCTGGAACAGTTTCAATTTTTAGTCTAGGCTTAACATTCGCGTATCCTAGAGCTTCTATTTTTCAGGATCCCTCTGGGAACATTCCTTTGAGAAATGTAATGAGCACAGAGTGCTGTATGGTGCTGCATTGAGATCGACTCGCTTGTAATAATGTATCCATACTTTCTTTATGCCTTTATCATTTGGAAAAGAGAAAAAAAAATGTTGTCCACAGCCTTTTCTTAATGTGCTATTTACACCCGTTAGCAATACAAAATCGCCATTCGGGATGCTGGAGTCGCTACTACGATGTCATATCACGAGAGTAACACGGAAATTCAGCTCTTTGAACATTTGCCAATATTTAAATACTGGGACTGCGGCCGCATATAATACTTCAGAATAAGGTTTTCTTCAGGAGTGTTGTTATTAATATTCTATATTTCCATTGGTTTCTGGTCCCCTTTTAAACTGACTCGCCCTATTTGACTTAAATTTAACTGATTCGCCCTATTTGACTTGTATTGAATTCCAAATTTGACTTAGATTTAACTGATTCGCTCTATTTGACTTGAATTTAACTGACTCGACCAATTTGACTTAAATTTAACTGACTCCCCCTATCTTACTTAAATTTAACTGACTCGCCCTATTCGACTTAAATTTAACTGACTCGCCCTATCTTACTTAAATTGAACTGATTCGCCCTATTTGACTTTAACTAACTCGCCCTATCTTATTTAAATTTAACTGACTCGCCCTGTCTGACATAAATTTAACTGACTCGCCGTATTTGACTTATATTGTACTGAATTCCCAATTTGACTTAGATTTAACTGAATTTGATCTAATTTAAATGTTATGATTGACTTAAATTTAATTGAAATGTCCTATTTAAGTTCAATTTAGTTCAATTTCCCTGACTAAATTTAGGTTTAGAACTTAAGCTAGAGTTTCATGCTTGACGTGTTTTACAATTGGTAGTTTCGAAACGCCAAGAAATATGCTGTACTGGTTTTAGGTTATAAATCATGCCAGTTGTTACTGCTTTTTGCATATAAATGCAAATACACCTACATGATATTATACCCGAATGTTCATCTGTTAAACAACACAAAACAAAATAAAATAAACCTATCGAAATGTAACAACGTATTGCTGACCTCGAGGTTGACCAATAAAACAAAGAACTTTCCAATTTGAAAGTGACACACAGTATTTATATTCAAAGCCATATCGTTATTTGCAGGAGCACTCCATAAGAACACTGGCAACATGTTAGGTCAAAAAATATATGCTGAGAAGGAACTCTAAAGGTCACCTAACGGCTGGGGAGATCTGATTTTATTTAGATTCATAAAGAACTTTAACTGTTTAGTTTTATTATTTGAAACTTGGGTGAAATATTAATAAACCTGTCTTATTGTTAGAGATTTGACAATGTATGCTTTAAGAATATGATTCTTTTCTGCAAAAGTGATCTATCACAATTTACAGAGGGACTGATTTTTAGTTTATTGCGCTAATCAAATATTGATATTCATATAAAATGAAGGACCTTCAGCAGATTATATATATATATATATATATATATATATATATATATATATATATATATATATATATATATATATATATATATATATATATATATATATATATATTTATATTTATATATGCCTTACCGCATTTGTACATACCGAATCAAATTTTATTAGATGTGGTACGGGAGATAACTCTGGGTTACTCGTTCTTCCTTCCCTTCTTGATTATTATTCTAAAATTATTCCCGATGAAGTATGTATGTAAGTATGTATGTATGTATGTATGTATGTATGTATGTATGTATGTATGTATGTATGTATGTATGTATGTATGTATGTATGTATGTATGTATGTATGTATGTATGTATGTATGTATGTATGTATGTATGTATGTATGTATGTATGTATGTATGTATGTATGTATGTATGTGTGTGTGTGTGTGTGGGGGGGGATGGTATTTTAGGGTCAAAAGTGTTTACATGGTTCAATGCTTTTTTATAGTGGGTTAAACTTGTCCATGGGGACAAAAGCCTTTATATGAATAATGAGATCGATAATGGTAAAGGGTTTTAAGTTTTAGTTGTTGGCAACAACATATATATAAACATATACACAAGCATATACATAGACATAGGCATATACATAGACATTGGCAGATTCATATAGATAAACATAGACAGATACGTATGCATCTCTGCATGCAACATTTTTGCAGACTGGGTCCTGAGGAAATATGTTCTTCTTGTAGCTAGGAGTAAAACTAATGCATGTGCTCTTTCCATCACGTTTAGGTCAACACGAGAATGATGGTAGGAATTAAACGAAAAAGAGCAATCTGTCGCTTGTAGAACGGCGATACTTCATTTAAAATAAAAATTGTAACTTTTCAACTCCACATTTGTAACATTCCAAGTATAGTACTAGTCAGAAATAAACGGGGATGTGAACATTTTATTTTGACAAATATGGAAATCATTTTGACATGTTGAGATATACATATTATAATGGTCCAAGAACACAGCAGGCAATGAGCTGTAAGTTTTATCCGTTTTCCATTAAAATTTGTACGAATCATTCCGTACCCATGTTTCGGGTCCTAGTCAAATTATGTATTTGATCAAGTTGGCTGGTTTCGTACATAAAATGGTGTGAAATTGCTGATTTTCAGCAAGTGTCATTCTAAATTAAATTTTAATGTCTGTAAGTAGGATGAATGGGTTCAACGAGTGCAGTCTTGGAAGATAAGTATGTGAAGGAATGAGCTGAAATTTGTCATCATTAAATAATGAATATATAGAAATCTGTAAATAATGAGAAACTGAATGAAGAAAATAACATAATTCAATTAAAATACCTTAGCTGGTTTAAGATGTTTATTAGGGTGATAATTGACAACGCTTTACTTCAACAGTTTTGAGTTGCCTCCCTTGTACTACTCTATGGCCTCAGGCGGGGAGAATGTTAAAAAAGGATAATTCAAAGAAAACATCATATAATTATTGCAATCTGATAGAAAAACTAGTAGAAATGTTTTTTTTTTCTCTGGATTAGTTTAATTTTGTGACCGAGTGCTTGGCATAGAGTATACGAATATGGGAAGCAGATTAATATATCCGGTGAAAGAAAAAATATCACAGATTGATATGTCATAGGTCATTAACAAAATCTGTATATCCCGATTATTCCAATGGTGATCTGAAGTACGTAGCTGACAATAACACAGCAGGGATCCAGGCAGCTGAATGCGTGCACCACTGGAAAAGATATCACAAATTCAGTTTTTCCACTAAGATGACGTTATCTCTCGTGAAGACTGGAAATGTAAAGCAGTTGGAATCAGATCTTAATTATTTCCGGTTTAGTACCCACGAATGTAATCCCAGACAATGTTTAGAGCACATTTTCCATCTTTCGTTTTGGTGGAGGTACAAGAGTTAACTTTAAGCATTCTTGGTGTTATTATAATTGTCTCTGATTATTTTCAGACTTTGATTCTTATAGTTTATTGGTATGTGTGTATTTAGGTTACATTACTGAGTGCATTGATGATCACCTGGCATATGTGACGCAGTGTGCTTTGTTTATAGTCAAACCTCTAAGTCTTCAAAGCTGGTGGGATCTCCCTCCTCCACCTGATGTTACAAATTGTTGTGTAGGTGTGGAATCGAAAACTTAGTAAACCATTTTGTCGTGTGTAAACACATTGCTACTCTCTCTCTCTCTCTCTCTCTCTCTCTCTCTCTCTCTCTCTCTCTCTCTCTCTCTCTCTCTCTCTCTCATGGAACCGCTTACCGAGAACATTTGTTCTGGCGATGTTAGAGCAAAACCAAATACAATTTGAGGCAGTAAATTAATAGCGGAGTGTGATGTATCAAGGACGAAACTGTATTATGAATTCAAAGGAAGATGAATTAAGCAATGCGATCGAGGACACACGTTTATGCAAATATTCTGCATAATCCATGCAAAATAAGAACGCACACTATTTGACAAAATCACAAAGACCATGGACATTGGTACATTATGACCAAAGAAGACATATTTGCATATATATTCGTCTTAACAATCAATACGACTGTTCAAGTGGACTTGTGCTTTAGAGCATCCGCCTCGGATGCGGGAGGTTGCGGGTTCAAACCAATGCCGAGTCATAGCAAAGACAAAAATGATACATTATTAAGATGTTAGTGTTATGACTAGTCGGGCTGGTATCAAAACAACTTGACTGTGCGTTACTTCATGCTACATGTCCGCAGCATGATACCCCAGTGCACGACATCACTATAAACTGTCACACTGCCGGCATCGTAGCGATATGACTGAAAGATTGTTAAAGCTACGTTAAAATCAAATCCAAATCACGAACTAGTATTAAGCAATTGTAACCCTTACAATTGCTTAGGTTTCGTCTACAATTGTTAATTAGGGCATTGCATTATTTTAAATATATATATATATATATATATATATATATATATATATATATATATATATATATATATATATATATATATATATATATATATATATATATATATATATATATATATATATATATATATATATATATATATATTAAAATAAAAACAGTCAATAACAACACTATATATATATATATATATATATATATATATATATATATATATATATATATATATCTTGCCATATATATTTAGTGTTGTTATTGACTGATTTTATTTTAATATTTCAAATATTACACAAATTACACAAAGGAATAAACACGAAGGGACTCGGCAGATACCGTTTATGTCGCCATTGTGCCAAATGTGATGTAGTTGTATGGCGAAATGTGCCTTGAAACCATACACTGACTGGCCTAAGGTGGCATAGTAAAAACAGAACCCTGTTTTAGGGGATAGATGCATAGTTTATACGGCATGAGCGGTACGGAAAGTTGATGAAGAGAACCATGCAGATGTGCCGGTTGATATTTATATATATATATATATATATATATATATATATATATATATATATATATATATATATATATATATATATATATATATATATATATATATATATATATATATATATTTGTCAAGTTGTGAGAGCTGTAGTCTTGCATTGATTAGCGAAACATTTATGTATAGAACGGACAAGTCGGGCTCTTTAATTTACAACTGAAGTTGTATAGAAACCTTGGGAAATTTGAAGTAAACTCCTGAGTTTCACACCGCTCGGTCAAGCAAATATCCCTGGCTTGTAACAATACCATTTAGCTGGATTTGAACATTTATGACAGGACACTCGTCTTATCGGCAATGACTATTCGCTTTTTGACAAAATAGAATAATAATTCTCTCTCTCTCTCTCTCTCTCTCTCTCTCTCTCTCTCTCTCTCTCTCTCTCTCTCTCTCTCTCTCGTCATTTCATTTTCACGGTTCACATTCCAAGTCAGTCGTGTCGGTTTGTTTACCCCCGCGTCGCCTTCATTTTAAAATATACCGAAATAAGTCTAAATGAGTAAGAGTATTACAGTCTAATACGTGAATAAATATGTTATTTAAGTTATCGATACAAGCTAGTCCATCAGAATATCCTGAACGTTTTGCCTATTCTTGAAAACCTTTTTAAATTTGGGAAAACATTTTAAATTGATGCCTTGTGTTTACATTTTGTGTGTTATTTTAGTAAGATTTTGTTTACAACAGAGCTATTGATACAAACATAATTCATATTGTGATAAGTAAAATCATCAAATCACCAACCGAAGCAAGTATGTACATTTAAAAGAGCAGTGAATGCATTCAATAGTTTATGACTGCATGCCCGTGAAATTGCAGATCCTAAGACCGCGATAATGAAAAGCATATTTCCATAATTAAATGGTTCATTTTGGGACTAATCTTCTTGATGATAAATGTTTGTCATCTATATAATATATTTACCTATCTATATATTTACCGAAGGTCTGTGCGTGTAACTTCCAAATTCGGTTAGTGATAATTTAATCTCAACCTTAGCGGGAAGTTTAACATGTTCCCTACTGTTTGTATACTAAGTAGGCAAATGATGAAATAAGGGCGGATATAGCTCACTTAATAATCGTACAACAAATTTTGCATATCAATGATGTCTTTTCAATATCTTTACTTGTGTAATATCTCGCCGCAAACAGACATTTTAAACTCCACCAGTCGGTGGAATAATTAGGCGATTTTGGTACAACTGTTCAATGAATGCATGCGTATTTCTAATAGCAGCTGAATGTACTTCTTTCGTACATATCATAGATTTATTTGATGGGATGTTATGTGCTAGCGCTTTTCTTCATATAATGTAGCTAAGTAGTTGGTATTTGATACTTGAGTCTAAAGGGAGATAATACGTTTTTGCAACATGCAATTTGATGGCGGACGAGGACATGTATTCGGTCGTGTGTATCTCCAGCTTTTGAAGAAAGATACACTCCAAAATCTCCAACAAGCACAAGCGTGTAAACGGGAACCTTCCTACAAATCGTGATTGTACGTTATTCTAGGCTAAAATAGTTGGTAGAACCAAGATTTTACCATTTTTCCAATTGAGGAAGTCCTCGTTGGGAGGTGTGTTCTTGGTACGTTGGTATAGGTTGGGTCGGGAATCCGGGCACTTTCTCACATCCGGGCATTTTCAGTGCATGGTTACGACCGCCGAGGTGAAAACAACCGCCATTGTTCTAGTTACTTGAGTAATGTGTGCCGTGTGGGGAACATTTGCACATTTTAAGATATGCCTAAGATTTGCAGTGTTGTGTTTGCACAAACCATCATATGTAAAAGAAAAATTTAAATAATTAAAAACTCTTCCTAAATTACCAAATACGTCTTTTCTCTCTCGCCAATAACTACATAAATATACAAGTGTCTATTATAGGTTTAAAATAAACAAATGAGCTACAAATTCTACCTTTAACTGCTCAGCTTTTAAGTCGTTATATTATAAATCATATTGAACCATGCTTATTTCCTTGACACTCCATCGTTCATATTTGCCATTATAATGCAAACTCCAAACTAAATATGTCAAACGAGCCAACTATATGTGCCCACCCTGAATTGTTCTTCTAAATGATTGACTACTCTGATTGTGTGCCATTTCTTTAATCTCTTTAATCATGAGAACGACCAGGATACTGCAGTAATTAGCAGGTTTTAAAGGTAAATTCACATACACATAAAAACGGAAATTTAAAAACCGAAACTGTCCTTTTTTTAAACAGTCATATGTTGACTACTTTTAGACGTGGATGGGGTATTGGAATGATAAATTAAGTAATGATAGCATATTAAATTACAATCAGTTAATTTCAAAAATCTACTGTATATTCAAAATTAATCTACATTAATTTATTCTCACTGAAGGTCGAAACACTGGCAAGATATAGTAATATCATCATTTATTAATGATTAGAATTAAATATTCTATCTATCTATCTATCTATCTATCTATCTATCTATCTATCTATCTATCTATCTATCTATCTGTCTGTCTGAATGTCCGTCCGTCCATCGATCTATCCGACGAACCAACAAACCAACTACTTTAAAAATGAACAGCACGCAAAACTTAAAAGATTTTTTTAGTGCTAAGATATTTTGTAAAAGATAGCATTGGACACGCAATTTTCGCTGAAGCAAGAAAAGGGGATTCTCTAATTATCGCCATGAAAGTTTAACAACATAATACGCTAATTCAAACTTTTATACAGAAATATTTTGGCGCATGTTAAATTCCAGTCTACAGGCAAGCAGAAAAACAAACTGATTTGGCAAATTTGTCAGGGTCGAAAAGCAGATTCTTGAGAGTTTTGAGAATCTAAGGTGATGGAGTCGAGTTTAAAAAATAATCTACATTCATTTTGTATTGAAATTAGAAGAAAAAAATTTCCATCCTTCTTTGCGTTTTTCTATGTACGTTTTACATGTTTATGTAAAGGTAACAAAAATAAAGAAATATTTTTTTATGTGTAAAGACAGGAAATATGGGAGTATTTACATGGTCATTCGTAAAGCATTTCAACAGGAACGCAAGCGTTAACGTTTGGGTACTTGAGTGAGTTTACCCCCTATTCTAGTGGAGGAGTAGGGGTAGGCCTAGCAAAAAGAGAGGTTGATGGTAAAGTTTAGTGAATTCTGGATACGGATAAATATTCTTCTCTTTTTTTTCCTTCTAAATCGATTGTCATTAAAATTCTCAAACAAGCAAAAGGAGAAATACCGAAACAAATCCCTCAAAAGAACACCGTTTTTCTCTTGGTAAGACAAAGCCGACGTAAAATATCATTTTCGAAACTATGTATAGAGTCTTTGGAATATAACATCTACCGAAAGAACTTACAGCTTTTCTTTAAAGATATGACCTGCTAACTCGTAGTATTCTACGAATTTATAATCAGGACCTTGACGGTTAACATCTTATCACAGTAATAAAATCTGGTCAACGATGTTGATCATGTATTGTACTCTACCATATAAAATATAAATCAAATTGTGTAGCTTTTTCGCACTTGTTGGGGTGAAGGAGTATTGATAAGCGGACAGATGATGAATGTAGTCTGCACTATATGGTGGTATCATTTCCCGAGTTAGATTTCCTTCCTGCCTTATCAACCAAAAATATATTACGTCTAAAAAATATTCGACAAACACACATATATGGTTTCAAATCCTGCATGTACAGAAAACCATGTAACATTTCTGAACAGAAAACAGAAATAAGAAACAAATTATAGGTAAACAAAAACGGTTTGAAATATCGAACATAACTAACGCTACTGCACTGTTACTAAGCGATTGTTTTCAAATCCGCAATATGGCGGAAAGTAGGTCGCTAAGCTCGTGACGTCATGCCGACCCACGTTACTCCAAACACACACGCGAGCGCGCGAGCCCTAGGGCATAATCAACCTATAAGTTGGTCCGTATCATCATTTAAGTAGGGCCGAACCCATCACAGTCCGATTACGCTACCTTTTTGCCATTCTTACACCATCACGCCCCTCTAATCAACATGAACTCGACTTGTTGAGTTTGTAAACGTAGGTCATAACAGGCGTCTGACGTTTTATCAATAAAGCACGATGAAATATCTGATAAAAACGAAATCACCTGATCGGTACTGTGTTAATTGATAAGGGGATTTTGTGTTGTCAGATATTTCATCGTACTTCACTGATAATTGTTCAGACTCCTGTGGTCATACTAGGATTGTCGATTTATATTATATACATAATGCCCTCAAATTCTCAAGTTGCTTTAGTCAGTAAACAGCGGATACTAACTGACTGCACATTTTACCTTCCTCTAATTTTAATCCGCAGTTCTGTTTGAAGCTCGCTGTACATTGACCTGAGATAAGCATATCGACCAGTCTAGCTTGACTCTCGCCTTAGTGACACACAATGGAGTAGGGTTATGTAGCTCACATCCGCGATAGGAACCAAAATGTCTCTGCTCAGAACGAGTAGGGTTATGTAGCTCACATCCGCGATAGGAACCAAAATGTCTCTGCTCAGAACCACTCAACATCTGCGCCATACATAAAACGCGCATCGAAGCAATATTGAGTCCGGTACTTATGACATTTTTCCTGATTATTATTATTATTATTATTATTATTATTGTTGTTGTTGTTGTTGTTCATTACCACATTAAAGATATAATCATTGCACAACTATTGATATAGCATAACTATTGGCAGCTTGTTATTGATGTTGACCCCTTAATCATATTTAAAGTTATCATATTTAACATTTAAGAAAATACCCGTTACTTCTTTATTGGTTTTCCTAACGAAATTGAAATTCTTCAGATAAACTTACATCGGCTCAACTGCAATTAGGTCACATTCTGGGAAGCACTGGCAGAAAATCTACTAATTACCTGAATGAGAAGTGAATATATATTTTAGTTTATACTGACGGCAACCTTGCAGATTTATGTTTTCATTTTGCATTATTTAAATTAACAATATATTCCATCTTCTTGCTTTTCACAATATAGCAGAATATCATCATCATCAACAACAACAACACACAATATGGCAGTAATTTATTACTTCATGTTGTGTCTTCATGTATATTTTATTTTATCGGTTATTCTCCATATAAATCCTTCATAAGACAGGTGGCTAGGTTGGCATATATATATATATATATATATATATATATATATATATATATATATATATATATATATATATATATATATATATATATATATATATATATATATATAAGATAATTTATGTCTCATATGATCCAATATTGTAATGCTTTCGTTTCCTAATTTTGATATCTATATGCGTTCTGCAGTTTAACAAAATTAGTTTTTAGTAAAGTGCTTAAAATTATATCTCTGAGAAAAGTGATATTTAGCAAAATCAGCAAATTACATGAAGGTTCTAATTGATCCATTTTGCCATTGTAACATCCGTGCCTAGAACCAAGATTTCCTGTTGAAAGATAATTATATAAAAAAAAATAGACTTACGATACTTAAACATAGTCAAGTACAGATGACAAAATTAATCAGATCTGTATTACTGCATATAAATTCACGTTCTCATCAAAATCATGCACCAATAACATGTAGAATACGGACATTTGCTTCATCGATGATAACATCCTCGCTGGGAACCAAACCAACTTCATACATAAAATACCATAATCTAGGTTACATCTTTAATAGCATATTTGAAATTTCGTGTGCTGCGTAAATCACCATATTTTATACTGTTCCTGACTTTCATGTTATTTTACTTAAATCATAGATTAATGCACTTGAGCAATACAGTACCGTATCAATGTTTGCATCCGTGCTCAGAAGCAATGCTAATATTTCTCTTTGTGAAAGCCTGGGTCATATATATTTCGTTTCATACATATCTGCACACATAACATTATCTCCATGTATATCATGTCACATTTTTTCATCTTTAGATATTGCAATTTATCGACTTTATTCTTAATACCATGCTCACAAGACCGTGATAAAAAAGATTACTTTATATTACATGAATCCGTGCACAAAGAAATATTGTTATTTAACTTTAATTGAAGAGACAGAGGTAACATATTTATTATCTTTTTCATTGTTCTAGTTCTTCTACGAATCTACGTCGTACTAATGTCAATAAAGGGAAATTACTCTTGAATTGGTTCCCAGCGTGGATGTTTGGCAGTGGTTCTAGCTGTGGACTTCCGGTTCTTATTGCGGATGTGCACTGCAATACACTGTTGACACAATGAACAAGTTAACAGTCGGGGAGAGTACGGTTGCTCGTTTCCGTTGACAAGAGTTAAATTGAATCAGGAAAGTTAACTTATTGTAAGGTAATTTTTGTTTTGTTTTACAATGGCGTCCGCTAAAATTGATAATGACGACGGCCCAGCTTGCCCAATTTGTTTGGGAGAATTCAACAAACCAAGACAGCTACCATGTGCCCATTCATTTTGCCAGAGCTGTCTACAGTCTTATATATCAACCAAGATGGAGAATAACAGTACATTGAAGCAAATTGAGTGTCCTCTGTGTAAACAAGTCGCATGTCCCTCCGGGAATGATCAACCAACATGTCAATGGGCGTCTCTATTTCCAGCTAACACATTACTACAATCGATCTTGCCAAAGACATCGAATGAAAATCACATATGTGATGCTTGTAACACTGAGGGTGTTTCTGTCCTGGCAAAAGGTTTTTGTGCAGTATGTAAGGAAGCATTGTGCAATGAATGCCTGAAAGTTCATAGGAAACAGAAAGTGTCAAAGAATCACACTGTTATTACAATGGACGAATTAATAAGCAATCCACAAAATGTATTGAAATTAGCAGACGGTTTTACTTGTTCTGAACATGGTGGAGAAGGTATAAAATTCTACTGCAGTGATCACAAGGTTGCCTGCTGTGGCACGTGCTCCTTTCTCAGGCATAAAACATGTGCAAAGGTGGTAGATTTGAGGGAAGACAATCCAAATGTTCTTAAACAATGTAATGTTGGCAAGGTTCTTAGGGATCTAAAGAACGTGGAATCCCATCTGAAGAAGTTTTATGGAATGACAGAATCAAATATTAAAAATCTTGAGTCCCAAGTTAATGGATTGACAGATAAAATAGCAGAGGTGAGACGAAATATCAATGCAGCTTTGGATGACCTAGAGACACGTGTCAAGGAAGAAGCAAACCGCCTGTATAAAGAAGAGACAGTCATAAAACAAGAGAAAAGTCATCATTGCATGTCACTGATGCATGCTGTGAAAAATTCTTATGCTATCCTCGAAACAGTCAGAAGGTATGGCAATGAAGCACAAACGTTTCTAATGACAGAGAAGATGACATCACAATTGTCCTTCTATTACACTCAGATCAGAGGCAAATTCGATAACATCAACACAGTCAAGTTGCAACTGGAGTTTGCTCCTTTGGTGGAGTCTATTTTGTCGTATTCCTGGTATGATATTGGAAAACTTGTGACAATAAAAAGCTCAAGTAGTCTTTCTTTACTGAGTTTCCCCTGCAAAGTCTGTCATGTTGAGAGAGCCGATGTAATTAATGTTAAAGTCCCTGGTGATACTAAGCCGTATTATACTGGTATCACACTTCTCTCTGGAAATCGAATTATGCTGGCTGATTGGAATGAAAGAAAGTGTATCCTACTAAGTTCCTCCTATCAATTCATCTCCAGCATCACACTGTCACATGAGCCATGGGACATAAGTGTGGTGGATAATGAGGAAGTAGCAGTATCACTGCTGAATGAAAATAAAATCCAGATAATGTCAATTCGTGATGATGGCATCAGTCCAGTCAGAACAATAACAACCAAACATGCATGCTGTGGAATTGCTTATGCTTGGCACAATACTATTGTTATAACTGGAAAGTGTGATACAGACAAGTATTACTGGAGTATGATCAACATGAATGGAGACATGAAGTCTTTTCATCAATTTCACTGTACAGGTTCTGGTTTTAACCATGTAGCCCTTGACAAAGATAAAACGAGAGTGTACGTCACTTTACCAGGTAAAAATTCTCTTCTCGGTTTTGATATCAATGGAAAGAGGCAGTTTATATATAGTCCAGACAATCTACACTGGCCTAGTGGTGTTTGTGTAGACTGGGAGGACAATATATATGTTCTTGGATACGATTCTCACAACATTCATCAGCTGTCTCCTGATGGATCTGTGCTACAGGTTATACAATATGGAGTGCCACTGAATCCAAGGGGAATTTACTTTGATAAAAACAAATATTTGTTTTACCTTACAAATTACTCTGAAGCAGACAATCTATATGTTTACAACTGTACATAAACCAGAACAAGAGATAAAAAGGACAAAATCAAGATAATTTGCAGTGTCTATGAAATCAAAATTATATATATATATATATATATATATATATATATATATATATATATATATATATATATATATATGTGTGTACTTACGTACCACTTTTTTGAGGCACAGTGATTTTCTATTATTAATGCTCAACAGAACAAGAGATAGAAAGGACAAAATCAAAATATTTTACAATGTCTAGGGAAACAAAATTATATATGTATCAACAAAGAGCACCTCCTTTACGACCACAAATGTCAAGAAAGTATTCAACTTGTATGGATCACACCAAAACTAATATTTTTAGGATGACCTGTACAGTACTTATGTACCACTTCTTGGGGGGAGAGGGATTTCCTGGAATAATCTCTTAGGAAAGGTTTATCTGTATATGCAGATATAGAAAGAAAGATAGCTATCACTTTGAATGCAATATAATTCGCTTTTTTTAAACTTTATTATTGCTAAGGTGTTGCTGAATGCAAGTATTTATGATATATATTAAGAAAAATCAGTTTGTTTGATACTTGTTATAAGGACTATCTATTAAGAAAAATCAGTTTCTTTGATACTTGTTATAAGGACTACGGTATCTATTAAAATCAGTTTGTTTGATACTTGTTATAAGGACGATCTATTAAGAAAAATCTGTTTGATACCTGTTATAAGGACTATCTATTAAGAAAAATCTGTTTGATACCTGTTATAAGGACGATCTATTAAGAAAAATCTGTTTGATACCTGTTATAAGGACGATCTATTAAGAAAAATCTGTTTGATACTTGTTATAAGGACGATCTATTAAGAAAAATCTGTTTGATACCTGTTATAAGGACGATCTATTAAGAAAAATCAGTTTGTTTGATACTTGTTATAAGGACGATCTATTAAGAAAAATCAGTTTGTTTGATACTTGTTATAAGGACGATCTATTAAAATCAGTTTGTTTGATACTTGTTATAAGGACTATCTATTAAGAAAAATCTGTTTGATACCTGTTATAAGGACTATCTATTAAGAAAAATCAGTTTGTTTGATACCTGTTATAAGGACTATCTATTAAGAAAAATCAGTTTGTTTGATACTTGTTATAAGGACGATCTATTAAGAAAAATCAGTTTGTTTGATACTTGTTATAAGGACTATCTATTAAGAAAAATCAGTTTGTTTGATACTTGTTATAAGGACTATCTATTAAGAAAAATCTGTTTGATACCTGTTATAAGGACTATCTATTAAGAAAAATCAGTTTGTTTGATACCTGTTATAAGGACAATCTATTAAGAAAAATCAGTTTGTTTGATACTCGTTATAAGGACTATCTATTAAGAAAAATCTGTTTGTTTGATACTTGTTATAAGGACTATCTATTAAGAAAAATCAGTTTGTTTGATACTTGTTATAAGGACTATCTATTAAAAAAAATATGTTTGATACCTGTTATAAGGACTATCTATTAAGAAAAATCAGTTTGTTTGATACCTGTTATAAGGACTATCTATTAAAATCAGTTTGTTTGATACTTGTTATAAGGACGATCTATTAAGAAAAATCTGTTTGATACCTGTTATAAGGACTATCTATTAAGAAAAATCTGTTTGATACCTGTTATAAGGACGATCTATTAAGAAAAATCTGTTTGATACTTGTTATAAGGACGATCTATTAAGAAAAATCTGTTTGATACCTGTTATAAGGACGATCTATTAAGAAAAATCAGTTTGTTTGATACTTGTTATAAGGACGATCTATTAAGAAAAATCAGTTTGTTTGATACTTGTTATAAGGACGATCTATTAAAATCAGTTTGTTTGATACTTGTTATAAGGACTATCTATTAAGAAAAATCTGTTTGATACCTGTTATAAGGACTATCTATTAAGAAAAATCAGTTTGTTTGATACCTGTTATAAGGACTATCTATTAAGAAAAATCAGTTTGTTTGATACTTGTTATAAGGACGATCTATTAAGAAAAATCAGTTTGTTTGATACTTGTTATAAGGACTATCTATTAAGAAAAATCAGTTTGTTTGATACTTGTTATAAGGACTATCTATTAAGAAAAATCTGTTTGATACCTGTTATAAGGACTATCTATTCAGAAAAATCAGTTTGTTTGATACCTGTTATAAGGACAATCTATTAAGAAAAATCAGTTTGTTTGATACTCGTTATAAGGACTATCTATTAAGAAAAATCTGTTTGTTTGATACTTGTTATAAGGACTATCTATTAAGAAAAATCAGTTTGTTTGATACTTGTTATAAGGACTATCTATTAAAAAAAATCTGTTTGATACCTGTTATAAGGACTATCTATTAAGAAAAATCAGTTTGTTTGATACCTGTTATAAGGACTATCTATTAAAATCAGTTTGTTTGATACTTGTTATAAGGACGATCTATTAAGAAAAATCAGTTTGTCTGATACTCGTTATAAGGACTATCTATTAGGAAAAATCAGTTTGTTTGATACTTGTCATAAGGACTATCTATTAAAATCAGTTTGTTTGATACTCGTTATAAGGACTATCTATTAAAATCAGTTTGTTTGATACTTGTTATAAGGACTATCTATTAAGAAAAATCAGTTTGTTTGATACCTGTTATAAGGACTATCTATTAAGAAAAATCTGTTTGATACCTGTTATAAGGACAATCTATTAAGAAAAATCAGTTTGTTTGATACTCGTTATAAGGACTATCTATTAAGAAAAATCTGTTTGTTTGATACTTGTTTGTTTGTTTGATTAGGATTTTTAACGTAGCTTTAACAATTTTTCAGTCATATCGCTACGATGTCTGCAGTGAGGCAGTTTATAGTGATGTCTAGCACTGAGACATCATGCCGCAGACATGTAGCATGATGTCTCACCCAGTCACATTATCCTGACACCAGGCCGACCAGTCCTAACACTAACCTCTTTATGCTGAGCGTCAAGCGAGGCAGCTGTTAGTACCATTTTTGTAAGTCTTTGGTATGACTCGGCCGGGGATCGAACCGACGACCTCCCGCTTCCGGGGCGGACGCTCTAACCACTAGGCCACCGGAGCGGTCATTGTTTGATACTTGTTATAAGGACTATCTATTAAGAAAAATCTGTTTGATACCTGTTATAAGGACTATCTATTAAGAAAAATCAGTTTGTTTGATACCTGTTATAAGGACTATCTATTAAAATCAGTTTGTTTGATACTTGTTATAAGGACGATCTATTAAGAAAAATCAGTTTGTTTGATACTCGTTATAAGGACTATCTTTTAAGAAAAATCAGTTTGTTCGATACTTGTTATAAGGACTATCTATTAAAATCAGTTTGTTTGATACTCGTTATAAGGACTATCTATTAAAATCAGTTTGTTTGATACTTGTTATAAGGACTATCTATTAAGAAAAATCAGTTTGTTTGATACCTGTTATAAGGACTATCTATTAAAATCAGTTTGTTTGATACTTGTTATAAGGACTATCTATTAAGAAATATCTGTTTGATACCTTTTATAAGGACTATCTATTAAGAAAAATCAGTTTGTTTGATACTTGTTATAAGGACTATCTATTAAGAAAAAACAGGTTGTTTGATACTCGTTATAAGGACTATCTATCAAAATCAGTTTGTTTGATACTTGTTATAAGGACTATCTATTAAGAAAAAACAGGTTGTTTGATACTCGTTATAAGGACTATCTATTAAGAAAAATCAGTTTGTTTGATACTTGTTATAAAGACTTTTATGACTATTATACCATAAAAGACAATAGTAATTCACCCAGGACCTAAACATTTGAGTAATTTGACTCCTCTTCCCAATATATTCTCAAACGCCAACGGTAAATCTGGCATAATGTCCGATGTCATTCCATAGAACTTTACATAGAAATTTACTGACAAAAACCCATGGTAAATCTGGCATAATGTCAGATGTCTTTCCATTGAACTATACATACAAATTTACAGACATTGTGAGCTTGTATATACAGTTCTTAAGATGTTTGATATTTTAATATAAACTCCGCTACAATATCTGATATCAATTTATTTATGGCAGATATATACTTTCCCAGACACAACACCTTCGATAACCATCTATAATAAGACAAATTGCCTGTGACTACTGACTGAAATCTGGATAATTATGTTAATATTTAAACACTAAAATATATATAATTAAAAATGGAAAAATGTGTGTATGCTATATCTTTGAGACTATTGTCGATATTTGCTGCTGGCTAACCAATGAAACAATTCTCTTTCATCCATTACAAGCAAGCTCCAAGCTTGTGATATTTCTGGTATAAATTTAGATCACGTTCCATAAAACGTTATAAAAGAACATTGTGAGCTTGAATCTTCCATTATTAAGACATTCTATCGTCAAATGTAAATGTTTTCACAATATTGGATATAAATTTATTTACAACAACAACAGACTCTGATAGTCAAAATGGCAATCTATCTACAATTTAAACATTTGTTACCTGTGATTAATAAGCAATACTTGGATAATCTACTTGTTTAAACACTGAAATAATTTTAAATAAAACAGCATGACTGATAAGTGCAGATAAAGTATGTATGTTTTACCCTGAAACTTGTGAGTATTATCAACATCATTTGTTGCACTAAGCAAATACACTTGTTACAATGAGGATATGACATTTGATTTATTAGTTTTTATAATGCAATCTATGGACTTGAGACAAGTGAAAAGTTGAACTAAATAAATTTGGTTGCATGAATGGTGTGTGTGTGTGATTCAGATTTTTTTTAGCCTTAATAATTTTTCAGTCATCACTACGTTTTTTGCACTGTGGCAGTTTATAGTTATGTCTAGTACTAAAGCATCATGCCACAGATATGTGGCATCATATCCAACCCAGTCACATTATCCTGACACCAGGCCAACCAGTCCTAAAATTATTCTCTTAATGCTGAGCGCCTAGTGTGGCAGCTGCAAAGTACCATTTAAAAAAAAAAAAAAAGTCTATGTTGTGACTCTCACATCTAAGGGGATGCTCTACCACTTAGGACACTTAACACTTAGTCTGCATGACTGGTTGTGAAGAGAGAATGCATGAAAGTGACCAGATCAGATAAATGCGACTAAAAATACAAAATGTGAATAAACTGGTTGAAAATAAAGAATTGTATCTGTTCAATTTTGTTCTATCCCTATATTTGAAATGTTACAAAGCTTGAACACCACTGACGAAAAAGTAGTACCTGCATCATACCATGCAGGTGAGAAGAACTGAAGTCTAATAACATTTGTATTCAAATTACATGCATAAATTCATTCATGTGGATGTGATGTTTGATATACATGTATCGGGCTTTCATAATGCAAACTGTGGACTCGATACCATTATAAAATCAAAAAATTTAATTAGGTTGCATGAATGGCTGGAGAAAGAGTTGGATGGATAGAAAGTGACGAAATGTGAATCCAAATACAAAACGTGAATCCAAATACAAATTGTGAATAAAGAACTGTATCTATATACTTATTTATCTACCCCCACATGCTTGAATATATAGATCTTTTAATTTTCAAGCTCTGCCACCTCCTCATACTGTATTATATGATACCTTCATTAGCACTATAACTGTTTCATAAACATATATCCATACACTTTAACATAACATGTAGGATAGTCACTTATCAAATACATCATATTATTTTATATGACAAATCATACACCTTAACATTTGATAATAAACAGCATGGAGAATAGTTTATCTTGTAGTGTTTGTTTGTTTTTTGTTTCAGGGTTTAACTCCAGTTTTCAGCACACGATAGGCTATACATAGCGGCCAGTATTAATGGTGGAGGAAGAACTCTGGAAACCCCCAGGAAAGAAACACCGACGCACGAGAAGTTACTGGCAAGCATTCTCTCATAACTACATTAGCCCATTCTTAGACTTAAACCCACGCAGACAGAGGTGAGAGGTGATATGGCAGTGATCTGTAACGGAAAGCGGTTTAGACCACTCTGCTACTTGAGGACCCATCTTGTAGTGTATTAATAGCAATCCACAAAAGACACCAATACACAAAGAGCATTGCCAACACACAAGCTTCAATAACTTCATACTGTTTATATCCCCATTAAAATGGACAGTGTACATTCAACTCACCCTCAAAGATACAATGACTGCCTCAATGGTATTTTCTTGCAGGGGAACAGGCTCCATCCGTTCAATAACCATTTCAGTAATTTTCCTTTAAACATTTCTTCCTTTTGTAATAAAGCATATTTTGTTTGTCATAAGTTTTTTTTTATTTCTTGTCACATAACAGATTTGGCTGCATATGTATGACTCATATGATATTGTGTCACGGGCATTCACACCTTCACAGTTTCAGCAAGAGAAAATTCTAGAAAACTTGAAATAAAACATTCAGACCAAATTTAAGACACAGTTTCTTAAGTTATGGGATTATCAGCTTATTGTGCTAGTGGTATGCATCAGTTTCCTTAATCCATGATACAAGTCAATTTCTTCATAATGTGATAGGAGGCAGTTTCCTCACAGAAGTGATGTGTCAATTTCCTCAATAATGATAGAATCAAACTCAATCATGTGTGCCAAGATAATCCATTAAAACCTAAATCCAACTGCTAAAAAGACAGAATCCATATTAGTTGTTTAAGAGAGATCGTGATAAACTACAAGCTTCTTCAGGACCAGTTACCTGGGAAATACCTGGCAAACTTATTGATTGCAAAACTGCTTATATTAGAGAAAACTAACGATCATTCTAAAGGACAAAGAAAGGATGCATTAATCCAAAACTGTTTTCTTAGTTTTTTCAAACATATATCCCAGAGTTATGTAAATAATTCATAGGATGCATGACAGACAGAAAACATAAGAGTGCAAATTATTTATGGAACACCAGTACTTTTAATGGCTATTATATAAAACATGAAAAGGTGAATTAAGTTCTTTCAACTGTTATTACTTCCTTATCTCATTAAATGAAGGTAATTTGCATGCACTAGTTTGCTGTGGTGTTCTATACATTATATTAATATTGCTGCATTACTTCTTCAGGTATGCACAGATGCCTTCTCTCATTTTATCGGGGGCAGTTTTATTGTAACCTTTCTTGATGTTTAAAAACAAACATTATCTGACAATTCTCAACTATAAATTGTTTTATTAATGATTGGAAGAAGTCCATGTTTATAGCACATGATATTTAGCCAACAAACAAACATAAGTGTGTAGCACAGAGTTCATACAGAATGGACATTTCATTAAAAAGGAACTTTTATTGAGAAACTTGTTAAACTATCCATTACGATGGTGTCTGATAATGTGGCTGATGCATCCTTCTAAATACTTTCAAACATGGAAGCAAGCTCCAAATCGCTCCTGACCTGTGTCAAAAATTGATTCATCTTGGGATTTTTATCTGCAAAAAACAATTCATTGTAAAATGTATATAATACAAAGCTAAATTAAATGTCAATCCTGAATTCAGGTAAATATGGAAACAATTTGAAACTTTGAATGTTTTAAATACCTTTGCATAAATAAGCATATTTCATCTTAACTTACCTAGTTCTGATAGAATAGAACAAATGGATGCAGTTTGTACTCTTAAGTAATACACAGATAGGGACTTACTATACAACTTTATGGGTATGTTGCAATACAAGAAAAATAGGCTAAAAGACCTTACAAATTACAAAAACAGGCTACATTAATTAAATGCAACATAAGTTGATTCAAAGTCAAATCAAGATTTTTTAACTGAGTGACAAATTGACCTAACATTACGCCATCTTTTTAACACTGCTACAGCAAGAAAACATGCATTGAAAAAGTACTTAACACCTACCCCAAATGTACCATTTTGGATGATTTACATGAAACCCTTTTTTTAAATGTTACTTTAATTGGGCACAAAAAGTATTAGAAAAACCTCTTTAATCCCAACATTTCCCATTTTAATGCCATGAATCCCCAAAAATATGAGCAAAATACCGTTACTGCATGCCATTCAAAGCATTCATGTTTACATTATTAATACACTTCTTTTATGATGTTGAATGTTATTTCATTAAGAAAACACCAATCAAAAGTATAATAAATGAGAATCTAAACACTTTCCTTCATGCAACTTGTTTGAAACTGAATAAAATTTGAAAAAATTCACATTGCATTTTCATTTATATTTCCACTGTGAGTTACAACTGATTAGTAATTCAATGGCACTGAAGCACAATAAATTTTGAGATGGAAAGGGAAGTAACTGTTACAAGGAGTTTCATTTTTGTTGTTCAACTCAGACCCATCAGTCCGGACTAATTTACAGTTTTGCACTGGATTGTTAATTCACATCTTAAGATGGAATTATGCATACACAGTGAAAAACTTTAAACTGATATCATGTCATGGCTGAAGTGATCAGTACACACCTGCATCTGGGACAGTTAGGAGAGATACCACAACTCTCATTACTGACTGTTTCAACTCGTCCTATTTTTCAAATGCCTGTTTGACGGAGTTGGCCTTCACCTTTGTGGTACATGCTGCTCTAAATGGCTCCACCAATCTGTCAAGCCCTGCAAAAATAAGATATAGTTGGTCGATTGATCCAGACATAAAACTAATACTGTATCCACACGTTACAAGACATTTTTAAAGAAGGCATACATTATTCTATTCAGCCTTGTTCACAATGACACTATTAGATTATGCATCTGTCATTACTGGTGAAGGGTAGGAGAGCAGTGACTGTTTTCTGAGATCGAATAGTTTGTTACTTCCTTACATGTGACAGGAATTTTGACCTGATGGCCTATTGAGTCAAATGAAAACTAACCCCAAATTCTTTTTTCAGTTTGGAGTTTGTTCAGAGGTAGATATGTATCCCATGATTATAACTGATTCTTACTTTCATCCAAAGGATAAAAGCGTCATCTCAAATTATGAAAGGAGATATATTGGAATATATACATGTGCATGATCTCGCATACTGACAAGGATATGAGGAACAGCACCGACCCTATATTTTTCTGTGACCAAGACATCCAATACAAGATATTATCTCAGCCTTTGTGGAATTCGCTGTTTAAGATGAACAAGTACCAGATTCATCTTGTCATAAAAAAGTGCCAGAGATTAAAACATTAACAATGTTTAAAGATTCTAACAGTTATCTGATTAAAACTGTATTGATTAGATGATTTAACTGTCTCATATACACATACATACAAATATTTAGCACACCTTGAGACATACATACAAATTTTAGTACACCTGGACATAAACAAAAAAATGTTTATCACACCTGGACACAACTACTTATAAATGTTTCGGAAATGAGCTTAGGGCACAGATGCCAACTCGCAATAATGAAAATCTGTTAATCAAGAACCAAAAATGCTTTAACTTGCACCAAAATATGCAATGCTCAAGAAAAAAACATTATGTGATTTTCCTATTCAGAATCAGATTTTACACTGGGTGTTATCACTTTACTCTTTGATAAGCAAGAAGGAAAACAAACTTTGAAATGGTCACTTTTTTAGCTGGTCTGGTAATTGTCTTGCACTAAATATTTTTCTATTTATTTCTATAAAGAAAAATGACAATTATGGTTCAAAGTCATTCTGCCTTCATAGCAACATTAACGTGTGATAATTCTTCCAACAAAGTAACAAGTCATTCTGCCTTCATAGCAACATTAACGTGTGATAATTCTTCCAACAAAGTAACAAGTCATTCTGCTTTCATAACAACTTTAATGTGTATAAATTCTTATAAAACTAAGTAACAAGTCATTCTGCCTTCATAACAACATTAATGTGTGATTATTCTTCCAAAGAAGTAACAAGTCATTCTGCCCTTATAACAACATTAATGTGTGATAATTCTTCCAACAAAGTAACAAGTCATTTTGACTTCATAACAACATTAATGTGAGATAATTCTACCAACAAAGTAACAAGTAATTCTGCCCTCATAACACAATTAATGTGTGATAATTCTTCCAACAAAGTAACAAGTCATTCTGCCCTAATAAAAACATTAATGTGTGATAATTCTGCCAACAATGTAACAAGTCATTCTGCCCTCATAACATCATTAATGTGCGATAATTCTTCCAACAAAGTAAAGAGTCATTCTGCCTTTATAACAACATTAATGTGAGATAATTCTTCCAACAGAGTAGCAAGTCATTCTGCCCTCATAACAACATTAATGTGAGATAATTCTTCCAATAAAGTAACAAGTTGTTCTGACTTCATAAAAACATTCATGTGTGATAATTCTTCCAAACGAAGTAACAAGTCATTCTGCCTTTATAACAACATTAATGTGTGATAATTCTTCCAACAAAGTAACAAGTCATTCTGCCTTCATAACAACTTTAATGTGTAATAATTCTTCCAAACGAAATAACAAGTCATTCTGCCTTCATAACAACATTAATGTGATAATTCTTCCAAAGAAGTAACAAGTCATTCTGCCCTCATAAAAACATCAATGTGTGATAATTCTTCCAACAAAGTAACAAGTCATTCTGCCCTCATAACAACATTAACGTGTGATAATTCTTCCAACAAAGTAACAAGTCATTCTGCTTTCATAACAACTTTAATGTGTATAAATTCTTATAAAACGAAGTAAAAAGTCATTCTGCCTTCATAACATTAATGTGTGATTATTCTTCAAAAGAAGTAACAAGTCATTCTGCCCTTATAACAACATTAATGTGTGATTATTCTTCCAACAAAGTAACAAGTCATTCTTGATTTCATAACAACATTAATGTGAGATAATTCTACCAACAAAGTAACAAGTGATTCTGCCCTCATAACACCATTAATGCGTGATAATTCTTCCAACAAAGTAACAAATCATTCTGCCCTAATAAAAACATTAATGTGTGATAATTCTGCCAACAATGTAACAAGTCATTCTGCCCTCATAACATCATTAATGTGCGATAATTCTTCCAACAAAGTAAAGAGTCATTCTGCCTTTATAACAACATTAATGTGAGATAATTCTTCCAACAGAGTAGCAAGTCATTCTGCCCTCATAACAACATTAATGTGAGATAATTCTTCCAATAAAGTAACAAGTCGTTCTGACTTTATAAGAACATTCATGTGTGATAATTCTTCCAAACGAAGTAACAAGTCATTCTGCCTTTATAACAACATTAAGGTCTGATAATTCTTCCAACAAAGTAACAAGTCATTCTGCCTTCATAACAACATTAAAGTGTGATAATTATTCCAATGAAGTAACAAGTCATTCTGCCCTCACAACAAAATTAATGTGATAATTATTCCAACAAAGATGATGTTTAATGTTTGCAGTCATGTTGGTTTGAAATTTGCTGTGATAACCTGATTTGTATATGCACGTCATATTGTCCACTGTGAATGTTAAGGTCCATGGCACACTCCACAATATGCAAATTAATCATATTTGCGATTTTTTCAAACATGGTCAATTCTTTGTTTCGGAACTTTTGAAAGGCTAATTTTGACCGCATCTGAACACAGGCTGTTTATTCCTGTATCTACAATATTAGCATGAGTGCTCAATGTGAAGATAACCAATCCCGACTGGTTAACACAGACTGGATAAATATTGATGAAACATAAATCATCATAAAACATGAACTGTTTCTCATAGCAGGAGCAATATACATGTACTTGCAATGTAGTCAAATCCTCTGTGTAAAATATTCAAATACAATGCTTATCGAGAAGACCCTACCCAAAGCTATTTCTTACCATTCTTAAGTCTGACTTGATTGATAATGTGCTCATAAAGGGGCAATTTGTTTTTGTTTAAACCAACTTGTTGACACGTTATCATTTTCCTGTGAATAGCCCCATCCTCTTGGTAGCCTCAATACAATGGGATCATACTGACCAAAATCTGGGACAATTTAAGTACATTTACTTAAAACATGAAAATAACTATGCATACATGTGCTAATGCCAGCATTGAATAATAATAATAATAATAATACAAATATAAACATGTAAAAACATAAAATATGATTCTACATTGAAAAAAATTAGCTTTGAAAATGATGCAAAATTACAGAAAAGCAGGCAGTATTTTTCTGGGTTCTAGCACTGTCCAATTTTCTAAAGATTTCGTCCATTTAAGACATTGATTAAGAAAAGAATAAATGCTAGGAGCCTGCCTTATGTCGCTGGGAATGTTGTTCCATACTACTGGACCAGTATATCGAAAACTTTTTTTTAAAACAATTCCTTCTTTGGCCTTGGTATAATGTAATGTTTTCTTCTTATGGACCTTAAATTTGGAGTACACTGTACCATCAGCATCTCTTTGATGAAAGATATTGCTTAGATAGACAGGAATGACTTTTCTGGATACTTTATACATCAATTTGGCTTTTCTAAGAAATATTCTTTCATGCATTGTTAAAACCTTTATATTATTCATTGCATTCTGAAAATTGTCTATACATTGATCTAGAATAATGTTTTTTTCATATCAGGATGTGACTGATGCAATGTGCATGTGTGTTTCGCACTGGTTTTGTCTTCATGTACTCAAAATTTCCATTCTTTTCTCAAAGTGTAAACGCTACTCACTGACGACAGGTCACCACTTACTGACGAATTTAATCTGTATCGTTTTTTCAGACCCCTCACCACTTATCTCGACATTCGCCTATGTCAACAAAATTTCCTTGGCCCTGAGGATGTCAACATAAATTGGTAGGAATGTATGACCAGTGGGAATGATATGATCACTTACTCTGGAGCACTGCACTTGGACATAGGTGAGCAAGATTAACTAACATCAGTTAGGTCAACATCTTGATATCATAGTGATCTTTCAGACCATCCTCCATATGATTCAGAAACTCAAAAATATCCAGTCTGTCCAAGCAGGAATCCATTAATGTGCACATGCATTCAAAGGCTGCCTGAAAGTGCATCAGTTGGTAAATTTAGAAAGCATGTATCAATGTGTATAGAGTCCCATGGCACTTCAGCAAAGTCAAGGCTATAATGTGCTGATTAACAAAAGTAAGATTCTTATATTCTAGTGATAAAATTTACAAAAATTCTTACAAATAAAATACTTCCACATAAATAGAAAATACTTACTCCTCAAGGAAAGAATAAGTAATCAAATTGTTAGATGTCTTTAAATGGTAATTAAAAGAAATGAAAACAGAAAGAGGAAAAAAATAAAAGTTCTAAAAAATATTGGGCTACAATTTTTATATAAATACATTCTTCTACAATAATAAAAGCTTTTCTACTCAAATATATTTCTTCAATAAATCTGAACTGATTATAATGTCTAAGGATAGTGGTTCCCAAAGTGGGAAGTGGGATTACCTAGAGGGCGCTAATGCTGAAGAAAAAGAAACGCTTTTTAAAGGATAACATTAAAGGTGTTAAGGATAACCCATGGGGCGGTGAAAAGTTTGGGAGCCACTGCCTTAAGATAACTACCTAGTAAATCCAGTCCTCCAAAGATAAAATATTTTAGCTATGGAATATAATTTCTATCTGGCTAATAGGGTTATTCCAATTATTGATTTTAATCAATCACAAATTGGTTGAACAAACAATTAAGATAATCGATTGTTAAACCACATTATCAATTATGTGTGAAGGGAGGCTACTTCCTTTTAGTTGTATGCAAAACACAAACATTCGTAAAACGCCTTGTAAATGTTAAACCAAATGGGGCTTGAAATCCACTAAAGTTGGTCTGAATTATTTATACCATTCACAATATACAAATATAAACATTACCATAGTCCAAATGATCAAACTGTCATAATCAGGAACATATGATTACATTATTAAGCTGTCAACTTGTAGAGTTAATAAATATCAATAAATTATGATGGTTTGTTTTGGTTTAAACCATGTCCTTGTGTAATATAAATTATAGATATATCACATATGAATGAAAAGATTTTGGGGGATTGCAACATTATTTCAGTTATATAAGACCTATCAGCCACAGCAAGCTGTTTTCATTTGCAAAGATGTAGAACAAAGATAACACAAATGAAAAAAAATGCAATATGTGTATCAGGTTAAAGAATAAATGACATGTACAGTTAATATCATTTTGAACTCTTGAGCAAAGATACAAAAATGTACATGTACTCTTAGTACCTGATTATGACTGATTATCAGTTGGTTAAGAGGAACCGATTATTGATTAGGAAATTCTGATCAATTCCAATCACTACTGGATACAGATGAGGTAACCAGACAGGCTCATCTCACAATGATACAGTTATTAGTGTCAACTCCTGTGTACCTCATTTAATACTGGAGTGGAATACATGTTCTTATTGTTGTTGTTGTTGCTGTGTTTAACACTATTTTTTTTGCATACTATAGGCGATAAACGGCGGTCAGTATTAATGGTGGAGGAAGAACCCGTTTAAACCCCCATAAAGAACCACCGACCCACGAAAAGGTACTGGCAGACTTTCTCACATATTCACATTGGCCAGATCTGAGACTCAAAGCCATGTAGACAGAGGTGAAATGGCAGTGATCCATACAGGAGAGAGCTTTAGACCACTCAGTTACTTGGCGTCCACATGTTCTTTTGCTATGTTGTAACTATGAGCAGATTGGGAGGGCATAGCCATATAATAATCTGAAAAAGTTTATCGAGGAAAATATTTGCTAAAAACAATGTCTTTCTTCAAACAACATTACCAAATCAAAATACATTAACTGAGCAGGTATGAGGTGTAGGGGGATACACCCCATACAGAACATTACCAGTCTTCAAAAATATGTGGAATTCTAAATTAGGAACCTGGCTGGAGCATAGATTCCATATGCTAAGATGTGGCTATAGAAAATGGGAAAATTTCCCCTACCCTAAATCCAGTGAAAATCATCATGCCAATTCTCCATATTCAGAATAGATTATGTAGCTTAAGTAAGATGACAGAATTACCCATGCTAAGATATCTTCTATTCTCTCTTTAAGAGATTAGAATAGATTAGATTCTCCCCCGTTTCACCAGCTCAATTCTTCTACGACTTAAAAGCTCTCACTAAGTCCTGTGGACACCTCGAGTTCAACGGGCCTTACAAGAATTATGTTACACTACAAAAGACTTGACTTCCCATGAATGGAGGCCATATATTGGTAATTAAAGCAGGGGCTATCAGAAGTGACAGAAATCCATTTAGGTGGAACTTTTATTCAGTTGATGCCAGTATGAATAAGAAACAGATCAAAATATGAGAGCTGAACCAATGAAGCTCGTGAGATCAGTTTGAAATGTGGCTTATTCAGTAAGGTTAGCATGCATGAAATTCCAGTTTGGGTACATAGCCATCATCTTTCATATCTGAAACCACAATTACACAAAAGGCCTGAGAGGTCTTTGCTTTATACCCTCTCTTCTGTGATGATCCAGAAGAAATGCTTGCTGTCACAATTTCTTCTGCAGATTAGGAAATGTCACTATGTACCTGTAGTCTCCACTCAGATTTATGAAATCATTTGTAAAAAATAAATTTACCCTGAGATGAGCATTCAGAATGTGGCACTCAAATTCCTATGTTTTTAGTAGCACCTTTGGATTCAGAGGCAATGAAAGTTAAGTGTATGTGACGAAATAGTGAGACAAATACTGGGAGTTTTTTTTTTTGTTGCAAAGGTCAATGCAGGAGGTGTATGCATGTCTGCAAACCTAGAGGTGAAGCCAACATTCCGTTTGCATTTTTGAATCTTTTGAGCCTACATGTACATTTGTTCTGCCTGGAGTATGATAAATGTATGTCTCATTAAACAGTACAAGGAGAGTTAGAGAAATGTATTCACAGAAGATTCACTCTAAAAATATTTATATAGGTTCAACAATAAATGGATAGGTGTACATGCAGAAAGATAAACAGATAGATATGACTGACACAATAAGCAGATGCAATCTAACATAACTGCCTCTGCAGATTAGAAACTTGAATTATTTCCATTTGTCTCCACTGAGATTTATGAAATCATTTATTTGTAATTTTGTATTCACCGTGAGAGAGCATTCAGAACGCGGTACTCAAATTCCTATCCTATTAGTAGCGTTTTTTTAATCAGAGGCAATGCAAGTTAAGTGTATGTGTCGAACAATATTAGTTTGTGGAAGAAGCAACTACTGTCCTAGCCATGAATTACAGGAATAGTGAGACAAATATTGGGATGTTTACAAAGGTCAGTGAGCAGGTGTATGTATGACTGCAAACCTAGCGGTGAAGCCATCATTCTGTTTACATTTTTGATTCTTCTGAGCCTACAGATATATTCTTGTTCTGATAGATAAACATATAGATATGATTGACACAAATAGCAGATGCAATCTAACATACATAAAAACATGATGGTGATAGATAAATACCAGCGCCGGATTAAGCACTGTGGAGGCCCATAGGCAGTCAAACTTTTGGGGCCCCAGACCCACGGTCACGGTCTCATGGGGGCCCCTAATGGGGCCCATAAAAGTCGCGGGGTCCATAGGCAGTTGCCTACTCTGCCTAACGGGTAATCCGGGACTGATAAATACACTAAAAATTAAACAGCAAGATATACCTGGACAGATTGATTTGTAAATATACAGAATTTCAAAAGCAGATAAAAATAACAATTGAAAACCATTCTTTTAAAAACATGATGGTGAGAGATAAATAGGTTACAAAATAAACAGCAAGATATACCTGGAAAGATTGATTTATTAATATACAGAATTTCAAATGTGGATCAAAATAAAAATAGACAACCAATCTTTAAAAAACTTAGATTGTACCAACTTTTCTGATATCAAGACCATCATTTAAATTGTGCCAAAATGAAACCATTTCATCTTCTCAAATCAGTTCTTTCTGAAATAAGAATAATTATTCAAGGTGAGAAAAAAATATCTTTGCAACTGATGCATGTTTAAAATGTTTTTATTCCACATTTTATTTCCAAGGTATATTGTAAACAATTTAAGTGAATTTATCTAAACTGCTGAAGTACAAAACTTTATCACAAAATGTGATCATATTTGTAGAAGACTCAAGTATTGAGTCTGATATCACCTTGAACGCCAATATCTCTGGCAACATGTGTGTATTTGTGTGATATTGATATGATGTCTGCAGAGTGGCAGTTTATAGTGATGCCAATAACTTGGGCATCATGTCACAGACATGTAGCATGATGTTCCACCCAATCACATTATCCTGACACCAGGCCAACCAGTCCTAACACAAGCCTCTTAATACTGAGTGCCAAACCAGGCAGCTGTTAATGCTATTTTTATATTGGTATGACTCGACCAGGGATCAAACCTATGACCTTCCACATCTGAGGCAGATACTCTAACCACCAGGCCAGGCCACAAGAATGGTCGGTAACTTGAGAAAAATGATGGTAAGACAAATAGGAGAAATGAAAAGACTGACTTCTTATCTTTCTATAATACAGTTCACACTTACCTGTTGATCTTTTATTTTTTATTTTATTTAATTTTTTTAATATTTGCATATCTTCATGCAATTTCTGGAAAAATTTGGGATGTGTCATGAATAACACAGTACATAAGGTGGCATTCAAAAAAGGGGAAGTAACTAATAAGAGGTTAACAAACAAAACTAACAAAACAAGTAAATAATCTAAATTGCTCACTGGCATATCACAATCTTAATTTCTACAGCATGATGAGGACATCAACTTACCCTGACTTTGGTTTCATTGTAAAGATGAGGAAGAACAGTGTCCAGTAAATCTCGTATCAGTGATGGTTTGTTGTGACCTGCCGAGTTGAACGTAACCAAGGCAACTCTTCGTACATTGATATCTGGATCTTGTAATGTTTTCAAGAAATCTCCTATGCCACTTTTTAACAGGGAATCTATGCCTTGAGGCTGAAGGAAGGAACTCAAAGTTATGTTCGAAAAACATGTAACGTCCCAATAATGTAATTGCTGCAATGACATTAACTGACTGTTCTGAGAACAAAATTTAAAGTCTTGGAATACAAACAATAAAAGAGAGAATACTGTTGTAAAGGTCTGAAATCCTAAGGTGATCTACATATATTTAATCTGTCTACTGGTTTTCACTGTATTATTTAAATGGGTTGACACTAAAAGTCCAACAATTTCAAAAACAGGCTAAATATTTATATTTTGTATTGTCTTGAAAATCTAACTAGGCTATTTCATACAAATAGTCCTACCAGATTACTAGGTCATGCAGGTATAAATGCAAATATTTTTGCAATTTACAAAGTCATTTTACTCATATAAATGCAAATATTCACACTACCAAATTACAAGGTTATCCACATATAAATAAATAAAATCCTACCAAATTACTAGGCCAACTATATATAAATATACATATTCCCACTAAATTTTGATTGTTTAACTCATGTGGCTAACAAAGTGGGTGATGAAATAATTTGTCTAATAGCTAACAATTAAATATTTGTGAATGTGTAAAGAAGCTTAAATATTGTTAAAACAGACCTCAAATCTAATCTAATCATCAATAGCTAATACAAACAAGCCTGAAGTTTGTTTTGTTTTTATGGTTTAACGCCATTTTGAAGCACAATATAGGCTATGCATGGCGGCCAGTATTAATGGTGGAGGAAGAACCTGGAAAACCCCCGGAAAGAACCACCGATCCAAAAGAAGGTACTGGCAAGCTTCTCACAAGCTTGAAGTAAAAACATTGCAAATATGAGTAAATATTGAATATAAGCTGCAAAAATCTAAAAATAGATTCAAAACATCTACTTAAGATACAGTGAGAAAATATTCATATCTCTAATTAAAATAGCTTTTAATGTTACTGTATTAAAATTAATTTCAGAAGAACTTTAAGATGTATGAACATATGAAAGGTCAGAAGAAAAAAACATGATCCCTTTTTCTCTCAAAAAGTGAGCAAAAAACAACTGAAACAAAAAATAACCAAAGCTATGAGTATTAACGCAATTTTATTTATAGGTCATTACATTAAGCTTCTTCACACTTTCACAAATGTTAGATGTTAGCTATTAGACAAATGATTTCATTAGTGCTGTCAACGGGTACTCGGGTACCCGACCGTAGTGAAAAACCTGGGTATTGAATCGTAAACACGTGTACCCATAAAAAAAATATCGCCACACTCGCCAACACTATCAAAAAATCATATATCATCAGCAGTACGCTTGTCTCAGTTACAGCTCCAGGCTATATTTAGGAGTAGGCCCGCCCGCTATGCATCAGCGGCCCACTACTAAATCGTTACACACGAAACCACTTCAAACAGGTGTGACAGCTATGGCTTTAATTAGAAACCAGATCCCTGCTTAATATGTCTTGACCCTGTACAACCGTACGATTCACCCACTATTGAATCGCCACCCAGCTTCTCCGAATACCTAGGGTTGTCTCAATACTTTTATCGGTCACTTGACCTTCACGGATCCACCACAGTTATACATACAGACAGCATACAGCATCTACTAGAACCATCGGTCCCAAATACCTAGATGCTACCCCGGACGTTTACACCTCTAGACAGCTCCGACACTCGGACATTTAGACTTCTAGATTTCCGGATATTTACACATCACGACAGATGTAGACGGACAGACAATCCAACAGACAGACAGTCAGATACCTCAATTTGATCACACAATTAAACAGCATAATCACGGCACAATCAATCACATTCAGCTACAATTCAGAGAAATTCAGAGACGTTCAGCTACAATTTCAGAGACATTCAGAGACGTTCAGCTACAAATCAGAGACATTCAGAGACGTTCCGCTACAAATCAGAGACGTTCCGCTACAAATCAGCTACAATAAAGAAACCAAACTAATAATAGTTGTTTCTAAAACATCTAAACTTAGATTACGCTATTGCATTTAAAGTCTAATAGTGACTAGTAATTCCAAATATTCCACGTTTTAAATATGCATTGTAATAAAGGCATCATTACATAAAATGATAAACTGAATAAAATTCACAATAAAACGAAATATAAATTTAACACTCACCCCTTTGGCTGGAGAAAGAATGACGAGCTATCTCTCCTTTGATAAGATACTTTTGGACTCGTAATGTTTCTAGAAATATTATGCCTTATATATCCCCAAATAGGTGAGCAGAATTCACGGCAAAATTCCCGTGCACCCCGTGATTCTAATGTTCCTGACTTCAAGTGATTCGTAGTCAGGCACATGCAAATCGTTACACGTCGCCTACCTTGAAAAAAAAACACTTATTCATCCCAGGTAACGCATGTACGACGAAACAAAAAAAATGGTGAAATTAGTTTGTAATTCAAGAAGAAATAAATTCAATTTTCGCCTAATTCTGTGACAGCGCATACGTTGCAATTGGCAATTAGCGCTGGTTTAAAATTGAAATCCATAGCCAGAATGCTTGGTACATCCAGGAGATTATCCGCACATTTCAAACGCAGTACAGTTGCAGCTCAGGCTTTGTGTGAAAAACAGAAAGCTGTTCAAAAAAATGACACCACTACAGTTTCAGAAGTTATAATAGATTGTTCTACAAGGTGGAATTCGACTCTGGATATGTTGGAACGCCTCGTCAAATTACAGTCTGCAGCATCGCTTCTACATATGAAATGACGGACGAAAACTGGTCATTGGCTGAAGCTCTCATACCAATACTAAAACCTTTCAAGCAAGTTACTGTCATGTCATCTGGACAAAAGTACCCATCTATCTCGTCCGTGTATGTGCACTTGTACATAATAATGAAAAACATTTCCAATTTAAAACCAGATGACGCAGCTGCAATTAAAGAATGTAGGAAAGCAATCACAAATGAACTTCAAACCCGCTATTATCCTACTGGATACAGCGTGCTCAATGCAGCTAAGGCTGCATTTGTCGATCCGCGTTATAAACTTTTAAAGTTTTTTAAAGAAGCACCACGACAGGAGACGTACGCTGCTGTCAGATGGCAGTAGTAATCCCGGATCCACTAACTGTGTCGCAAACTAATGATACCATCACTGACAAAATGGATGAACCAGAATCGAAGAGACAGAGACTGGAAAATGTAGCAGAAAATAATATATTTGATGATCTCGCTTCTTTGTGTGCCGCAGATGACAACGCTTCATCAGTAGACGAATTGTCAGCATATCTGTCGGAGACGCCACTTAATGTTAATGGTGACATTCTTCAGTATTGGAGAGACAATACACCACGTTATCCCAGGCTGGCTGCCCTTGCACAAAAGTATCTCTGTATTCCTGCGATGTCGGTTCCATCAGAAAGTGCATTTTCGACGGCTGGACACGTTATAAACAGAAAACATGCATCGCTATCACCAGATACGGTCGATATGTTAGTTTTTTTTAACAGAAACTGGAAAATGTGTTGCGAACAATGATCATGTACTTGTTGACTATGACAGACTGGCATTATTGAGATTTGCTAAATTCTTTTTGAGTTTTTCTCATCAAAATAAAAACATTTACAAACATTATATTATCTAGTTTGAATTGTTACTAATGTGTAGTGAATACAGTTTGTGGTCTTCTCTCTCTCTCACTCTCTCACTCACACACACACACACAAAGATGGTTTTAATGCATTACTCTTGACATGTGGTAAAGCTGCTTTACATGCATGCATGGGTAATTCAAATCTGCGGTCAAAAGACGATGAATAAATGTGGTCTGTTCTAACAAGGTCTTATACTTTAAAAAAAGGCGAGTGTTCTAAAGGATTTAACGAGGCTGATCACAGTGATCATTAAAAGTTGGATTATACCTACCATCTGTGTACAAAGGTCATTCTCAATAAATATATTAATTAATAGCGTGCGGTCAGATCATTCGCAGCTACATCGGTGCGGACGCATCAGACCAAGTAGTGCATTACACGGTTAGCCTCTATCGCCAGACAAAATATTAAAGAAATGGGGATAACAATTAGTTGGTCTACAGTTGTACATGTCATTCATGTTCTAACGGGTACCCGTTAAATTTCGCAACGGGTACCCGGGTTGGTTTTTCATGATTTTTGACAGCGCTAGATTTCATCACCAACTTTACATTACATAAGGCTGTGGAACTATTATACCATAAAGACTGTACATAGGGCTGTACAAAACTATATAGCCTACAATACAAACTGTATATAGAGCTAAGTAAAATTATAACATATAATACAGACCGTACATAGGGCTGTGCAAACATTTTATCAGCCCATAAAAACTGTACACAGGACTCTGCAAAAATTTCCTCTTAGAGGAAACTGCAAATTCATAGTCACATTCAAAACATGGGATCTAAGGATTTTACTATATTTAATGATAAGACATTTTGTAAGACGGAATAATCTTAACCAAGTATACCATTCCAAATTCGGGATATCAACCCATATATGTATTAAACATTTTCTAATACAAGTGATATTGGGCAAAATGCAAAATTCAATGAGAAAACTTAAAAGGTTTCTTTTTGTCTTCTAAAACCACAGATATGTTTACAAATTTCATATAGTTTTTCAGCATCTTTAATTTAAAAATGATGAAATTTTTGCTTTTTTTTCCATCAGAATCCAAAGGTAAAGCAATTGTGATAAATAAGAAATGTGTTTATCAGTCTGATTTGGTTAGGAATTGTATGGTATAGTAAAACATAAACTTTATTTAGTACAGAGGCAATTCAAGTAAAATGTCTCAACACACACAAGGTTAACTGATGGCAGGATTAAAACCAGTACACCAATGCTGTCCATCCTTTTTGACACCATGGGCCACTGAAAATGTTTCTTAAGTGGAGGGCAGCAGAAGAAAACTTAAAATAACAACTGTAAAAAGTATTCACAATTGTCCAGTTGGTTAAGAAGATATGCTATAAAGGTAGACCGTATACATCTTTTACATAAATGCCAAAAAATTGCTCAAGCTCTGGTGGTCCATTTAAAATCAGCCTAGTATGCTTAAGAAACAAATACGCATCCTGGGAGTCTAAACACTTACTTAATGAAAAATTGGATGGATGAATGGATGAATTACATGGCTGGCCAAAAAAGTTCAGAACTAGATGGCTTAATTCTGAGAGAGAGAGAGAGAGAGAGAGAGAGAGAGAGAGAGAGAGAGAGAGAGAGAGAGAGAGAGAGAGAGAATGGTGGTTATTACAACATTCTCCCAGGGAAACAAAATGAAGATATATATTCAGTCTAAGATTCTGATAAAGTCTAACCACCTTAAAAGAAGGTATCAAAAGTCTAACCTCTTTAAGAGAATGTAACAAAAGTTACTGTCTCTATGGGTGACTTCCATTTCTTGCAAGAACAAAGGGCAGGAATATTTCACGTTACCACAGCTAACGTTTCCTAAAATAATACATTTTAAACGTTAACATTTATAATCGGTGCTTGCAGAGATTTGTAAGAGAGAATAATGATCTAACCAGTGACATACTTGTCATAATATTACTTATTATATATACAATGTGAAAAGTTTTTCATAGTTTTGTTAAATTCTTTATTTTAGCAGATGAAAAATATAGCCTTAGATCCCACCATTATTGAATTTCTCATAGCAAGAAAATTAAGCATTTTGTAAGATTAAGCAATAAATGGAAATTGCATTAACATTTAGTCTTGGAAATAATTATCTGGTGATGATATCAGATTTTATGCCCTTATTTGCTTTTGTATGAGTTATGTCCCTTGTATTACCTGGTAGTATTACAACTTACGTGCTGTATCATTCAAATTCATTTTGTAGCCACACAGGGCAAAATAATTTACAAAATGTCACAAATGTTGCTTACTGCAACAGACAAGTTCATGCAAAAAATAAATTTATATCAAATCACTGATATTTTTTTTATGATAAGCCAATGAATGAAACGACTTGTGAAAAGTGTGGATTGGGTAATATGCTCCAATATAATATAATCTTATACTATTCAATTTAGAAACACATTTTGAATATAATACAAGAGAATATAATATAACCTAATAATATTCAATTTAGAAGCACATTGCAATGCAATACAAGAGAATATTTTCTTTTCCTGCATCATTAGCAGATATATGCACGATTTTGATTTTAAGGTAGCTTTAAAAAAATTCAATCATATCGCTATGCTGTCTGCAGTGTGGCTGTATATAGCGATCTCTAGCACTGGGGCATCATACTGTAGACGTGTAGCATGATGTCCCACCCAGTCACATTACCCTGACACCAGTTTTAATACAAACCTCTTAATGTCAAGCAAGGAAGCTCTTAATACCATTTTTGTAAGCCTTTGGTACAACTCGGCAGAAGATCGAACCCATGACTTCCCGCATACAAGTCAGACGCTCTAACCACTAGGCCAAAGGAGTGGTCAAATACCGGATATATTTCATCTTGCTATACAGAGAAATATTATTACTTGTGTCTTTGCCACTCGCTAAGATTTCTCTTTTGTTTTCTTCTCCAAACAATGAAATATATCTAGTATTAATGGATGAATAGAAATTTTCTTCTTTAAAATATTATATGTATTATACACAAATTAAAAGTATAGTAAAAGCTATTAATAAAGAGCACTCAAGGAAAATGAAAGCATATATCTTTATGGACAGGTGCTCTTTACATAAGCAAATATTTCAAATGCGTTCTGAAATTTTATTCTTGATCCACCCTGTGTTGTCAAATGCGATCTTCAATTAGATAAATATTTCACTGCTTCCCTCCAAACAAACTGTAAGTGGAGAAGGAGCCCATACCCCAAACAATCAGTCTTGTAATTCAGTTAAAATTTGTGGCATTATTTACATACAGTAAATATATATCTATACACACTTTAGGACAAATGCATTCCCATGTGTCATAACTATCTGTTCACGATTTTCAAATTAACAAATTGGTACAAACATCGAAGTAAGAAATAATAATACTGACCTAAAGCATAGGAGGCAGCTGCCTTCACTTCCTCATTCTGCGAGACAAAATATTCCATAATGACTTTCTGTATCTTATTGTGACTGCTTACATCCCTGTTGAAGGACAGTAATATTGTTGATATATATGGCATAAGAGACAAAAATGGATGAATCAATGACATCCAATAACATTGAAAATATTATTTGGGTGAAAAATTGACAAATTGTAAGATATTTATTTCAAAAATACAAACATGTTCTACCTTAAGTTCTACAAACCATATTTAAAAATAATAAATAAATTACCAACAAATGATCTGTTTATCTGGAAACGTGAGACCATGTCATGCCTGCTTTTCATTTATCGAAGTAAAACCTTATAAGACATACATATCATGCATATGGATATAAGACAAAGTCAATATTCTACATAGGTCTGGTAATAAATAATACCATCATCAGCAAATAAGTTTTAAAGTTAAAACTGTGCCTTGCCTGACCAACATACATTATATGCATAATCACAAACAAAATGCAGTGATTAATCTTCAATTTCATCCCAATGAGTCACAGGACTCGCATCTATTCAAATAATGAGTCCCGCTCAAATGTAATGAGTACAATGTTCTGCAAACACATTGAGATACATTGAAAACGATTACATATTTAATGAACAGTCTCTTGTCGTATGTCTCTGATGCATATGTTATATGTTTTGATTGACTAAAAAGGCATACATGTTGTAAACTTTCGCGCTAATATTTTGAATCGGAAACTGTTATGATTAGAATGGTATTAATTTGACAACTTAAAATGTTTGTGGTGTTTTGAATATTCATTTTCAAATTAAATGAAATTTAAAATACAAGAAATTTTGGTAAAGATGCATCTTTCACTGTGCACATTTTTCTATCGTTTTCGCAACATATAACAGCAAAACAGAATCATGTTCTGAATTAAATTTATGTCAAATTATCGCAAAATAACTAATTATGCAATTTTCTATCATTTTGTCTGTATACATTTATTTGTAACAAATACATTCAATACGAGAATATCTCTTGTTTTGCTTGAGAATTAAGTTTTTGAGACCAAGCGTACAGCTCTACTATACTCCTTTCTTTCTCCGGTTTTTCCTAACCATTATAACTTCGGAAAACATTTATCTTGTTCACAAAATGTTCCAAATTTTATTATAAAACATTATATAAGAAATGTCAAAGTATATGTTACAAATAAATACTTGTCATTTGTATTTTAAAATTGGGCCGAATTGTCTTTGGTTGGGCCGAATTGTCTTATTTTCGGTCCAAGTTGGGCCAAATTGTCTATAAGCCGTTTTTAACCACTTCGGCTTAAACTGTTGAATTTTTGGTAATTTATGTATTACGCTGGAGGCTCAGTACACGTTTACATCCTGAACATCAGATGACGAAACCAAATGCTGCGGATCAGTGGAATTTTAATCATTAAACAAAATATCCAATGTCCTTTGCTTAGGGTAAATTTTCATCATCTTCTTTGGCGACATTTTAACTGGAAACATGAGGGGAACTGATGACATCCCATAATAGTATACTGTTAAGGAGTGAGTACCACATGACCGGTGCAGAGATAATATATGCCTTGTGAAAAGAAAGTCCTGTTAAACAAAATTCACAGTAAGCACGATGTTAGTCCTTTAAAATTTCTTGCGTCCAAAGGAATGCACATATGAACAACTAACGAGTCCCAGCCATTTTTTTGGCGTGCTGGACGCGGGACGCAGGGGTAGATTAATCACTGAAAATGTCATTCTGAAACACTTTGTCTCATCTCTCTTATATACTATTGCTAATGCCTCTGTTAATGGGTTGTTTTCACAGACGTCACGATTAAGTACGCAAATACCCACAATTCAACGCGCGTGCACCTTCTACCGCCATTTTGAGCCCCTAACAAACCGTTGTCAACATTAGTCATTATGTATATTCAAGAATAACAATCTGATTTAACTATCGATAAGGATATTTACTTGTTCGACACAATACATAGATTATACCTGAAGTTATGTGCACTATAGAAAAATAAACAAAAAAAACTGGAAGTTCCCTTGCTTATATCGAAAGACAGAATAGTAAAGTAGAACCGTAATCGTATATATTATTGATATCTAAGAAATGCACTTTTTGTTGTTGTTTACAAACAGACAACATTGACGTTTTTAAAAAGTCATTCGTATCATATCCCTAAGCTTGTCATCTTGAAAGAGTATTTCTAGATAATGATTTTGTGGATACAATATCAGTCACGAATTAAAATTTCATAGCATGTATTTTATGCTAGAACTTTTATATACAAATAGTTTTCGCAACAACATGTGTTTGTGCCATAGAATATTTGAGAAACCATTCTAATTAGTATATTCAAATATTGTATTTGTGGAGGGGATGGTGGATGTAGGCTTATACTAGATGAAAGCGATAACCGGTCAAAGAAGTTTCATCTTTAGTGTATTCAAACGAATCACGTGTCTGACGGAACATAACGTTGTTTCGAATGCCAAAACGATGTTTTCCTCAAATGCTTTTAGAAATATGAAATTGTATATAAACAATTGGCTTTTAAACTTTAACGATAATCATATGCTTGATTTAAGCCCGTGAAAATCGAAAATCATTACATGTTTCTACTTGGTTGTATATCAATTTGTTTATGCGTTTGTTTATTGATCGATCTATTTGTTTAGGAAAGAATAACAAATATGGTTGAAATATAAATATTTTATTTGAAGAAACACGTAAAAAGAGTCACGCGATTCGATCTCGCGAGGTTGATATGCACAATAGAATGTGATGTATTCTTATATTCTTACTCACAAAATGAAACGTGCCGGTTATGTGGGATAGGGACTCAAAATGGCGGATATGGAAGTACACACGTTTTGTGACGTCACGTGAAAACAACGGATACTCATCATTGCTGCCCAATAGTGACACATATCCCTGTCAATGCTAATGCAAGCAAGAGAGCATGAATAAACAGCAAAGTAAAATATAATAGACATGGTATTAATAAAATAGATGAGGTGATAAAATTCCAGAGTAAACTAAAAAAGGGATTTAGTCTGACAATCAAACCATTTTCTCATGTGATACATGATAAATTTTGCACATGAATAATCAAACTGGATCCATGGTCATTCCCCCACCCCAAATACTAATATTGCAATAATAAAAAACCTCATAAGGATATAGTACTTTACTGTGAATTCAAGATCAGTTGTATGGTCATATGAAAATGGACATTTTGGGGGTTTTAAATTAAGGGCTGGCTCTACAACAAGATTTGATCATGGCTGGCTCTACAAGCTACCATCATGGCTGGCTGTAGCTAAAAAACGTTACCATCATGACAAGCTATACCATGAGTTTCCACCATTGCTGGCTCTAAACCATGCTACCATCAAGACTGGCTATACAGCAAACTACCATCACGGCTGGCTCTAACAAGAGTTTCCACTTTGGCAGCCTCAATAACAAGATAACATCAAGACTGGCTCTACGATGAGCTCCCATCATAGCTGGCTCTACAACAAGCTTCCACCATGGCAGCCTCTATAACAAGCTACCAATAACAAGCTACCATGATGGCTGTCTCTACCAAGAGCTTCCACCATGGCAGCCTCTATAACAAGCTACCATGAAGACTGTACGATGAGCTTCTATCATGGATGGATCTACAATGAGCTACCATCATGGCTGGCTCTACAACAAGCTACCATCAAGACTGGCTCTATAACAAGCTACCATCAAGACTCGCTCTACAACAAGCTACATGTACCATCATGGCTGGCTCTACAACAAGCTACCATCATGGCTGGCTCTAGAACAAGCAACCAACATAGCAGGCTCTACAACACGTTTTCTATCATGGTTTGCTCTACAACAAATTACCATAATGGCAGGCTCCACAACAAGTTAGTACCATCAAGACTGGCTATACAGCAAGCTACCATGATGCCTGTCTCTACCAAGAACTTCCACCATGGCAGCCTCTAAAACAAGTTACCATCACAACTGGTTCTATGATGAGCTTTTTATCATGGCTGGATCTACAATCAGCTACCATCTTGGCTGGCTCTATAACAAGCTACCATCATGGCAGGCTCTATAATGAGCTACCATTTTAGCTGGCTACCAACATAGCAGGCTCTACAACAAGCTACCATCATCGCTACCTCTACCACATGCTACCATCATCACTGGCTCTACAATGAGCTATCATCATGGCTGGCTCTACAACAAACTATTATCATCGCTAGCTCTACAACAAGTAACATCATGGCATGTTCAGTAGAATTGAAATACAGCAACTTCAATTGATCAAACATCATTCAAATACATGACATCAGTTGAATTACTTGCTTAGTCCCTAGTTAACAAATTTCATGTTTCTTAACATAACTTTATAAGTGATGCAATGCTTCAAGTTAATCAAAATTATAGCAAATACATTACAAAAAAAATTAAAACGGCACAATACAAACATTAACTTATTTTAAGAAATCTTACCTACAAAATATAAAAAAAACTTACCAGTATTTCCCAATTTCTCCAAGGGTCAGTAATGAGAATAATCTGATAGAATCAGTTGACTTTTGATTCTGCAAAAAACACAAAAAAACATAAATAACTAGCAGTCACCTTCATTTACATTCTTTCATAAAATTAGAAAGTAGTGATTAGCAGAATTACTCATCTTATAATGTACCCATTGAAACAGGTCTTACAAATATGTATTGTTCACTGACCTCAGATGTTACACATTTTCATTTAAAAACTTCATAAGGTTTCACTGTGTTACTCCTAAATCATGCAGCAATAAATAAAATCATCTGAAGTATTTTCCTACTGTTTTCCATACTCTAAATATTAGGATAAAAAAAATGAAAAACAAGATCCTCTTGAGTGGATAAATGTTCTAATGGCCATAAACAATTTCCAGGTATGATCATTTATTCATTTTAATGGAGAATGCTAAATGTAACATAGTCTTCAATGACAACTAGATATCTATTAGATGTTGTCTTAGCTATACTGGATGTCAGAGAGTCATAATTTTCATTTGGAACCAATCAGTCATCCATGAAGTTTTATGATAAAACTCCCATGCCAATATGACGATCCACTGATGGGGAATAGTGTCAACAAGATTTATAAGACAGCTACCGTAGTGTTGCACAACTTGTGCCATTTTCAGTTAAGGCCAACTCTGTATCATAAAAAGTCTCATTTTCAGAACCCCATGTTGATTCAGCCATCTATTTTGAATAAGAAGAGATAAAAATTTAAAGATAGCCACCATGGTGGCCCATATTAGGCCTGACTTGTATCATTTTCCATTTGAGAAAAACAAGACTCCACAATAACTTTTCTGAAGAAAAGACTATGTCCAAATGACTGTCCATTTAAGAGTAACAATAAAAACATGTTTAAGATGTCCACTTGTGGTCATATAGAACATCGGATCATCACTCTCTTAACTTATGACCAACAAGTCAACTTAAGAAATCTTCTGGTGATAGCTCCATGAAGACATGACCTTCATTACTGAAATAGTAATGATAAGATTTTCAAGACAGCAAAAACAATCATCCTGTCAGAAGAAGCAGGCAGATTGCTTTCAAGACTGCTACTGTGACAACCATAATGGATGTGTTAGTGGCTGCATTTAGTTTGCAAATCACTAGATATCATGTCTTCTAGCAAAAACTCTGTGTCAAATATGACTTTTCATTCAACAGGAATAGTGACAGCAAGAAATTCAAGATGGCTGATTTGAGTCCATACTGGAAAACAGGGTCAGCACCATTATCAAGCCTTTAAGTAAAAACACCATAATGATATGACCATCCATTCAGGAGATGTTACAATGGTAATGTTTTCAAGATGGCCACTGTGCTGGCAATATTGGTAGTCAGACTGGATAAATTTTCATTTACGACCAACTGGAGATTGTAATAAATTTTCATATGAAAGACACATGCCATTATGACTTTCCTTTCAGAAGGTGTAGTGATTACAAGACTTTCAAAGTGATTGTTTTGGCAGTTGTATTGGATGACAAATCTGTACTATTTTTAATCAGGATCTACTAGACCATACAAAATGGCCACTATGAATGTGTGTATGTAGTTTTTCTACTGTATTTATTGCAAACTATGAATATCTCTGTGTAAAATCCACTTCCTTTCTATGCTTATAATATTATTGTTTGTAGTGACTCTGATATCAAATAAAATCTTCCAAGTATACAAATGGACTTTCTCTGTTAACCTCTGAAAACTAAGGTATATTCATCAACTACATCAGTTTTCTCCTTTACTTTTCATTAAATCACTGACAACGCGATTGCCAAATATAAATTGCTTCCGTGATCATCATCGGACTCATTGACATCACTCAATATCCGATTGACAATAAAAACCTCCTTGAGCTTTCTCATTTAGCTTACCTTGACATCATTGACAAATTGGTTGACTACATTATTAGCCTCACCAGGACTCACCACTGTGAGGGCTGCTACACATCTGCTATAGAATGGAATGCCTACAGAAAGAAAAAAGATAATTTAGATAAAACCAAAGAAACTTATATATGCAATTTGAAATTGAAACATCTTCAGAATTAAAAAAAGGATGCATTATATTATAGGTATTTGCAGTACATGCTAGTGTACCCTCCTGTCTTATTGGGAAAGTATGTGCCTTATCCAGAGAGCAAGGCGTCGATAGGCAATATGTCTATACACACTGCCACACAAAAAAGAAAGAAATAAACTGTGAGCTGTGTAATCCCGCATTATGACGAGAGTTCTACTTGTATGGTTGAATAAATGAAATATATCAAAACTTTGTTTATTATTTTTTGTTCTTTTCTGTATTTTATATTTTATATATAAATAAATTTGCTGTGATATAACATGTGCTTTCAACTCTACAGTTGAATTCTGAAACAATTACCTTACTCAGGTATGTGCTCCTCATCACCAATGGGTCTATTAGCCAGTATAAATTCAGATAAGAAAACTTCTAACATCTGAGCTGTGACAAATTCCCAGGAACCCTTCATGCTGAGTAATTCAGTCAGATACCGATTCCAGCTTACACTGCAATTCCTCATAATGTTTACACACATGGACTTTAACTGCGTCTCCATTGGATGACAGTTGTTACACAAACACCTAAAAGTAAAAATATATTTATCTATATGCTAAAAAAAAAATTACACTAATTTTCAGCTTTAAAAAGGGTTTTAAATATTGCTTCTAAAATAACATGCTAAAAAAAAGAAGTGTAAGAAAATAATACTTTTTAAATGAGACACAATTCATGATTTTTAAGTGGAAACAAATGGATCAAAATGTTTCTTTTTTCCGTTGTTAAAATTGGAGGAGTGCTTCAGAGGGAGCTCATGATTTTTGCAAAATGCTAAAATGTCTACTGAAAGATAATATGGAGATTATATTTTTGATTTGGGATTGTTTTAAAAACGTAGCTTTAACAATTTTTCGATCATATTGCTACATTGTCTGCAATGTGGGAGTTTATAGTGATGTCTAGCACTGTAGCATCATGCCGCAGACACGTAGCATGATGTCCCATCCAGTCACATTATCCTGACACCAGGCTGACCAGTTCTAACACTAACCTCTTAATGCTGAATGCCAAGCAAGGTAGCTGTTAGTACCAATTTTGTAAGTCTTTGGTAAGACTCTGCCGGGGCTCAAACCCACAACCTCCCACTTCCAAACTGAACACTCTAACCACTAGGCCACCTGAGCGGTGAAGCACAATTTACAATGATCCAGGTAAAAATTTATCACTAAACGAAGAGCGTCACTTTAGGGGAAAAGGGGGACTTTTTTAAAATACCAATAAGATTAAAAGTATTTGATCCTAATGATGAAATGTAGCATGTGAGAAGATAACATGTAAGAAAAATATTTTTTGTTTTAAAAAATTGTTTCAATAAAGAATTTTTTTGCTTAGAAGATCTTGAAGGGCAGGGAAGGATTGGGAACAGAGCTGCAATTTTATTTAGCTTGAGCATAGAATTCTTACCATGAAAGTATGACAACAAAGCTAGTCTAAGAAATATTCAAGTCCAAAGATTACTGTGCTAGTGTAATATTAACTTTTTCTCTAGAAAATGTGAAAAATGAGACAGTACAATAAACTGTGGTAATCTATATATTACTATCAAATTAAGGAGTTTTTAACACGCATATGTATCAATGTATGTATTGATTTTTTTATACTAAAAATCTGATCTGTGCTAATGGGTTCAATACATATGAAATAAAGAGTGTCGGTCAATGTATAATGGACTGGGTATGTTATGATGTTACAGCTTGGGCTGTAATTCATTGTAACAAGCTGTAGTGGGCAGTGGTGGTTGAGATCGAGTCGTACACGATTTGTTTACATTGTGGGACAAACAGTTGCGGTGTGGAAAACAAATAATTGTTTAAATTTCTCAATTTCATCTCTTGTAATCAAACGTATGGAAATAAAAGAATAAGTAAATGTCAATAAATAATTTTTAAAAGAAACGGTGAAAGTAGCCTACCACTCAACATTCCCAACTGTTTAATTCATCTTTCACGTGCTGCTCGTTACCACAGAAGTCTGACGTTGTATCAATACAATATGGCAAAATCTCTAAAAACATTAATTATCGGTTATATAAATGAACACAAGGAGTGCGATGCAACGACGACCACAACCTGTCACCCCATTAGACTTTTTTCATGCATCTTTTATTGCTTCAGTTTGATATAGGACATGAAAATTGAAATGCCAGTTTTTGCAAGTAAATCAAATAATTTTGTAATTGAGATGCATCCAAGAATAAAAATTAAATCTAAAATGTCTCTGAGATGCAGACTGCCATGATTTGAGGACATGAAATGAATGAGGGGTGGACAATTCTCAAAATGCATTTTTTGTCAATTTTCAGAAAAACATGGTCCCACTTAATTTCATAAAAATTAACAAAGTCTATAACTCTTGATAGTGCCTCAAAACATATTTATAGCTTCAGTTTTAATTAGGACAAACAATGAAAGCTATAGTAAGTCACATGTCTCGTTAGCCTGCTGAGGAATGTGTTACCCTTTTCCCAACCGCATATTTATTTTCATGAAAGGGAACACAACTGTTGGACATTCAATGTTGGACATTCACTGTTTCATGTTTGTATAAATGATTTCAACATAATATAGCTACGGTATGCTTAATAAATACCAAACTTCAGAAATGAAACATATTTGTAAGGGGGCCATAATAAAGAGGAGATAACTCAGTTGACCTTTTCCTATAACCAACATTTGGCCTCACATCAAAATTAGTATTTCCAGTTCAGTACCCATTTTAGAACCATTTATTCCTCCAACTTTGGCAGTGATAGAAGAGTTATACTTATGCATTTTTGGTAGGGATTTAAAGGTAATTGTCTATTTTTGAGAATATGAGCTCAGAGTAGTTGTCTGTGTGTATTTTGGCGACAGTGCATTAACTATTAAGGCCTTGGTGATGATCCAGAAGTTAAGTCTGTGTTCTGTTTACATGCTGCTCTGTTTACAAACGTGCCAGTGAACCTTTCCATTTTGAATAGAGTTTTCTAGGACTAAATTCATAAGGTATAATCTTGCCGTGACACCGTCATTTGAATAAATTGAATTGATTCATTTCAAAAGAAGAAACACAAACAAAATTTTGCTTATCTGAATGAAATCAAGACATATATGTGAAATAACCTGTATTAATTAAATCAAGTTTTGCACACTACCGACCGACAATGGGGTTAATGTGCTGAATATTTGAGGGATGAAACTTTGCCTACGCACCGGTCATTGCAGATGGAATCACATCACAATTAATACTTCCAGTTCAGTACCCACGAATGTAGTTCCAGTCTATTTTTAGAACATTTTTACTTGTCTCATTTTGGTGGTGATAGAAGAGTTATATTGATGCATATTTGGTAGGGATTTAAAGGTAATTGTTTATTCTTGAGAATATGAGCAGAGAGAGTAGTTGTCAGTGTGTAATTTGGCGACAGTGCACATGGAGTAATAAGGCCTTGGTAATGATCCGGAAGTGAAATATGTGGTCTGTGTACATGCTGTTATGTTTACAGTGCAGCAGCTCAAAAAAATGCCGGTCAACCCTTGACAAGAATTTCACTGTGAAGTCATCTTTGGGGGTATTTTAGATTTTCATATGATTTGTATTGATTGTCACACTGTGGAAAGGTCAGTGCTGAGAAATATATGTAGAGAACATATAGTAAAATTAATTGTGGTGTATGGCCTGTACAGGCAGTTATTATTAAACTTTAAATTGCTATAAAATTTTTATTATTAATGATCATCACATGAAATTTGAAGGTGTTATATATATTAACATTTAAAATAGAAAAATGACATTAGAATTTAAAAATTGATTTTATTTTTTAAAATTTTAATAATGTTTTTTTTTAAAAATTAAAAAATTAAAATTTGCCCCTTAAAATGCACATAGATAATATTTTTGGAAATTATATCAAATGATATCAGCATGTTTATACTCCTACACCATATACAAACTTCAATGATGGATATTTGTCAAATTTTGTCAGAGAAAATATCTTTGTAAGTCAAAATGAGTCATACATTTAAAATGTATGAGAGACAGATTCTATTTTGTATTGATCATTCAAACTATTTATTAGGGGTCCAATCAGTTCATTTATGTGTTTATGATGGGGTGACTTCCTGAGTAACACATATCTGCTTATATAGCCTTTAGTAATTGTTAACAAATATAGTTACAGGGTGTTTAGTGAGAGGACAGCGATGCAAATTTTATACTAGAACCTACTCAAGTTCTCTACTAAATCAGTTTAAACTTTCTGAGAATGAAATGCAGGCTGAAGGGATAAAATATACTTTCCACATGTATATTTACCCTTGGATGTAAGAAAACAGCAAAATGATGTAAGTTGAACACAAAATGCATTCAATTTTATTGTTCAATTTGGTTAAGATATTGATTAGTGAAGTGCGGCATTGTGGCCTGTATGATGTTATGTGAATTCTAATGATCCATCTTAATTTATGCATTGTTAATTACTAATAATATTTGTTAACTGACACTCTAAATATTGCATAAGATATATTCAAACAGATATTTTGAGTTTAACTGTGTACAACTGATCTTAGCATGGTTACATATCCCACATGAACATATTCACATATTTTAGAATGTTTGGGATCCAAAGTTCACATTCAGTATATCATATAGGCTGACATTGTACCTGCAGTGAATCTGTAAGACACATTTCTGGCTGTGTGCACTAAATGTATCCCAAAATGTTATTTTCTTCATTAATATGCCCATGTATGGTAACATATTTCAATTCAGTACTTGGATAGAGTGCGGTATTGTAATATCAGCTGATATCTGATTCTATTGAACCATTGAGGTTAATAATTGGTATCAAACACCCTTAAAAATACACTTTAAATGTTCAAACAGATCATTGGAATTATTTTTGCACATTTGATCATAACAATTACATTGTATATGTCCCACATATGCAAATTTCCATTCTTGTTTACAAGTTTTGGGGATCAGAATTTCACATTTAGTTTATGATATAGGATGTATTGGTACCTGTAGTTGATATGTGTGGCCACATTTGGCTGTATTCTCTTGCAATATCCAGAATTATTATTTCCCTCATGAATAAGATTGCTTATAGTAATATATTCTTTATTACTACATTGTCGCTTTACTTTCCTGTATACTGGCATGTACTAATGTTTCCACCAATGATCAAACCTCACCGTCCCCGCATTTCCTTAAAGTTTGTAATGCATAGTCTACCTGATTAGTTATTTAACCTGTAAATGACCAGATATGCTTATAGAAACTTCATATACTTTTAGGATGAATTTATTACTTTAATACATGACTATTACTTCACATTTCTGAGTGTCACTCTGTCAAGTTTAATATTTATTTCCTATGCTTGCAACCTGAATGTTATTTGGAAATCACTATATCTAACACATTTTAACTTCATTTGCACACATCTTACTGTTTTCTAAATATAAGTGAAACATTTTATATCTTTTCAGGTCTAGGCTGGTATCTGGAACAAAGTGTTAGTGGTGGATCAGCTTGGAAGCTCTCCAGTAGTCTGGTGGTGATAGCAAGGTTTCATAAGGACATGTGCAGTGTACTGCCATAAGTGATCATGATATCACCATACTAATATACAGCACGTCAAGGACATGGCTTAGATCTTCATGAGAGAGATTAGCACCATTGTTCAGTAAGGTAAAGCCTGCCTAAAAACTGTAGTTTCCTATCTTATTGTCGCTTTTTGTAGTTATCGACACTGAAATGTAATGCAATTTTCTTATAAAACATGGAAGTGGTCCCATCAGATGTTTAAATCTGAGTGCACTATTAGTTATACAAATAACTGCCTAAATACCTAACACAATAAATATGGAACATAGCACCTGTTGTTGCTTCTTTAGTGTGTACACCTATATGCACCTTGACAGGCATATTGCGGTTTGTTGCCAAAATCACTATGAGTCATGCTACTTCACTACCCCTGGGAAAAATGTTCTCAGTTACACAGACCCAAACCACCATTTATTTTAAAGACCATTGATTGATCAACTTTTCTGTCTAAACTTTGACAAAATCTGTTTTCAAACTTTTATGAAAATTTAATTTTTCAATAAAATTTAGTTTATAAATTTAAATGTTTATTTAAATTTCCATTACAATTTTATTTGATCAAAATGTATAAACTTTAAACATATTTTCAGACAGGCCTTATCTTGTAGTACAATTAGGTTTTTACAGCATTGAAAAAGTCCTATAATTAAGGAAGATATAGCAAATTTAGTTTTGGTTTCTCAAGAGCACATTTATCAGCATGTGCACCCTGTGGAACACCAGCCCTACACACTTTCCAGCAGGTGTCACATGTCTTGTATGCAAGGAAATTCAAAAAGACTTCATGTATAAAGTTCAAATAGGTGTGGCATTCAAATATAAAAGTTTTACTAAAATTTGCCCCAACAAGTTGGGCCTGTCAGGAATCACATCACAATTAATACTTCCAGTTCAGTACCCACGAATGTAGTTCCAGTCTATTTTTAGAACATTTTTACCTGTCTCATTTTGGTGGTGATAGAAGAGTTATATTGATGCATATTTGGTAGGGATTTAAAGGTAATTGTTTATTCTTGAGAATATGAGCAGAGAGAGCAGTTGTCAGTGTGTAATTTGGCGACAGTGCACATGGAGTAATAAGGCCTTGGTAATGATCCGGAAGTGAAATATGTGGTCTGTGTACATGCTGTTATGTTTACAGTGCAGCAGCTCAAAAAAATGCCGGTCAACCCTTGACAAGAATTTCACTGTGAAGTCATCTTTGGGGGTATTTTAGATTTTCATATGATTTGTATTGATTGTCACACTGTGGAAAGGTCAGTGCTGAGAAATATATGTAGAGAACATATAGTAAAATTAATTGTGGTGTATGGCCAGATACGGCTGAAACCACAGGAGTCTGACGTTTTATCAATAAAGTACGGCGAAATGTCTGACAATATGAATTACCTTTATTAATATATATATATATATATATATATATATATATATATATATATATATATATATATATATATATATATATATATATATATATATATATATAAACACAAGGAATTCAAGCGTGACCACAACCCTTCGCTCGATTCGATGTTTCCTCAAGAGTCTTTTATCGCTTCAGAATCGCAAGAAGACTAAAAAACTAAACATATCCATTCAAAAGACTGCTACTTACCAATGTATGACTCTTAAATGATCATGTCCTAAATCCAATCGGCGAATTAACCTTTATTTTCACCAGTACGGTCACAATTCCAAGCTGGCCAACACTATCTGACGAAAGTAGCTCATTCTACCAGGTTACCAGGTTTTACCCTGCAGTAAATATGCTTAATGATAAAAGTACTTTCTCAAGATAAAATGTTTATCTTGCTTTTTATTTCAGATTCTATGACATTTTATAACTTTTTTTAAATTTCCAGAACATAAATATGTACTCAAAATTCTGATAGTAGAAATAACGGTTGATGACGTCATCACACTTCAACTATTTACGACTGTTGCTGGACCCGGTAACTTTAAAAATACAGATTCTGCGCCGTGTTCGGTACAATTATCTAAAGTACAAATAAATGGAGCACATACAGCTCATTTCTCTGTCACAAGATCAGTAAGACAGGGTTGTCCAATCTCAATGTTATTATATATAATAGGGATAGAAACTTTAAACAGAACAATTCAAGATGATAATACAATTTCGGGTATTAAGATACCCAACTTTCCAAAAGAGATAAAAACCTTTTTACATGCTGATGATATGACAAATTTTATTACAACTGACACTTCTTATAATAACTTGATAAGACAATATACGAATTTTGGCCAGGCTTCTGGCTCAGAACTCAATAAAGATAAAACTGAAATCCTTTTGATAGGAAATTGGAAATATAGGAAATATCTTTCACTTCCCAATGAAAAAATTAAAACCAGTGTTAAAGTACTGGGAGTTTTTCTAGGCAAAAACAACAGGATGTTTAATATAAGACAAATATTAGAAAAAATTCAAAAGCATAAGAATATTTGGAATTCCAGAGATTTTTTCCTTATGGAAAGAGTACATATAGCCAAAACATACCTATTTAATTCTATATGGCATGAGTTTAACATAATTGATTTTGGAATATTTTATTTTCAGAAAATAGAAAGATCAATTTATCAATATATTTGGAAAACTGTTCATAAATTACGCAAAACATCAATACAATCTGATAAAATTAAAGGAGGGTTAAACATTCCAAACCTCAAAATCAAACAAGACTCAAACTATTTAAGTAGACTTAACTCTTTAGAACTTCCTGTAAAATTTCCATGGCAAGGAATCTACACTTATTGGTTTGGTTTATCCTTGCCTCATAAAAAAGAAATCTATAGAAATAATAAAATAATGAAAACATTGAACCCTCCTAACATTATGTGTAGACAAATTAAAACAATAAGAGAATATAAAAATCAAAATATAGTATGGCAATACAAAAAACCTACAGAAATGTATAACATTATAAAAAATGGAAAACTACCAAAACATAGAATTGAAACTTTGATTCCAGGATTAAATTGGGAAATTATATGGAAAAAATGGTCCAAAATAGGACAACCATATAAAACAAATTTGATATTTCAATATATCCATGATATCTGGTGGACTGGAGAATTGGCCTACAAAAGAAAAATTATAAAAAAGTTACCAAAATGTCCCTTATGCACCAAATACACAGATAGTAAAAATCATTTAATCTTAAATTGTAAAACCTTTGACTTAAAAAGGGAAGCAATTAAAGAAAAAATTAAGAATAAAATGCAATTTTTTAATAATAACATGTTATTATACACTGATGGAATTGAGAACAAAGAATTGTACAATGAAATTATAATCTTTTTATCTGATATAATTTCAACTAGAAACAAGCAAACTTGGATATTAAACGAGACACCCTAAAATATTAATATGCTATTGAATACTAACCAAATTGTAGATAAAGATCTATATAATGAGATTATAAAATATTTAATTGGTATAATTTCAACGAGGAATAAACAGACTTGGGTACTAGTATAATGTAAAATCCTTTATTTGTTCTTCTATCACTCTACACACTTTAGAAACCTAGCTCCTCTCTCATAAAATGTACTAATTACATGTATCCATATCTGTTCTTCTCTCACTCCTAACAAACTTTAGAAATCTAGCTCTCCCACGTAAAAGTGCACTCACCAGAAACTACACTACCTTTTATCATATTCAAATTACTTTTCTAATCTACCAAGCTCAACTTTTACTATGTTTACAGTTTCCAATCCTGCTAACGGTGAAATCTTTAACAGGAATACAGGTCACTGATATGAACATTTTCCCACGTCTGAGGCAACTACGTGATGTCTTCACACAGACTCTTATCTCCTAATTGACAACCAACTCAAATCCATTTCCTACGCCTGAGGCAACTACGTGATGTCTTCACACACAGACTCTTATCTCCTAATTGACAACCAACTCAAATCCTTCAGCACCTAACAATTAAGCGACTTGAAACAATCATTTGACCAAATTGCCCATATGATAATTGCCTTATTAAAATAGTGTTTTAAATAAAACTAATCACTTTGATACATATACATTAAAGAATCAAATATTCTTTGTAACTCTTGAAGAACTAAACAAGTTAGTTTGATAAAAACATCTGTCTCACGGTCCAACACTAGACCACGTGACCATTTAGGAATTCCATCCACCAATTAGTACAATCTGTAAATGTTGGGCTTGGTATATATATATATATATATATATATATATATATATATATATATATATATATATATATATATATATATATATATGTATATATGTGTGTGTATGTATATATATATGTGTATATATATATATGTGTGTATATAAATGTACATGTATATCTGTGTGTGTGTGTATGTATGTATATATATATATATATATATATATATATATATATATATATATATATATATATATATATATATATATACAATCTACAATATATTATGTAATATTACACTAATACAAAAGAGCCTTTAGTAAATCCTTTGAAGAATACAACAAAGAATTTTTACTAACATCTGAAACTTCCTAATTATACAAGACATTATTCAAGCCACTCTTGCTTTGTTTTTACTATATAATATCACTTATTTTGTAAAAACATAAAGAAAGCGAATGGAAAATTATTATTCCTTAGTGCTAAGGCACTTAAATATTCAAAATTTTCCAAAAAGAGACTAAGGCCTTATGAATAACTTACCATAATATAATAGTTTACTCAAAACTATATCAAAATTATTTTCAAGATTTCATGTTTACGACTGGAACGATTTTGACCACCCGAAGACTAAAGATAAATTATATCACTTCTAGACATTCTTTTTAAAAAAATGCCGCAGCATTCAAAGGAATAAATAGAAAACATAAACACATAAACTATCTAAATAAAAAAAATTTGCACTATTTGAAAGCATTTTTGATTTAATGGGCTTTTTCAAAATTTTCAAATCACACTAAATACTATAAGGTCTAAGGGAAATAACTCTTATATAAAAAAATTTGACCTAGCTAATGCTGTCCAACATGACATCATGCAAACATACAATCTAAAAACACAATTTTGCACACACAATGGACAAACTTGACTTTGGCAAAGTCAACTGGGAATAATTTCATATAATATAATAAAATAGTTAAAACAGGAGTGGAAATTGGCCCTGGAATTTTAATAATTCTAAGGGAAAAAGAGTACTATCCTAAGTTTAAGGAACAAGACTGTAAAGAAATCTTTAAGCTCTGTGGCACTAGGAGAGAAATTGAGAGTATTATCAGTCGAACTTCCTTTTTGGGTAATGTAACTACTATAAATTTGATAAACAAAGCAAAGATCAACCGTCGCCAATTATTTAAATAAAATAAAATTAAAGACACGAAAACATACACTATTTTACATACATGGGGTGGACAGGGCTCCACAGCACTATATATATACATTTCAGAAATGACGGTGTTCCTCTTCCGACTCAAACCAGCTGTATGTGCTGGGAAGAGACACGAGGATCAACACCCCCCACAATTGTTACACACTAACAGATATTTACTGCAAAAATATTAACTTTTACTTGCACGGGCAGCTTTGTGCTATAAACATGTATTCGGATATTTATTATGTTGGGTTCCAATTCTTTTACATTAAAAAATTCCAAATTTATCTCAAAATATGTCGTAATAGTAGACCACTGTTCTGGAACCGAAGCGGCCAAAGAAAACGGGCCAAAAAGGGTTATGCCCCCTGACAGTCCTATATCGACAAAGTTTAGAATAGCAAGTAGGACTAAATCGCAAGGAGACCGAAAAACTGCACATTTACATGCAAAAGACAGTGACGTACCAACGCATAACTCTCAGACAACCGTGTCATTAATCCAATCCAGCAAATTAACATTTAATTTTTTTTCACCACTGCGGTCAAAAGAACACTACATATAAAATTATTAGACATAAGTTATGGAACGCCAGAGCTGTAGTAAACTTGAATCGTTTCTACCCTGCAGTAAATATGCGTTAGAGTCTAATAATCGTACCGAACACGGCGCAAAATCTTTGTTATCTTTTATTACTAGGGATATTCATGATGCGGTATCAATACATTAGTTCAATTTGCTCAGAATAATAAATGCATCATGAATATGCTATTTACGGTAACTTATTACTGCTATTTCGAAAAGTTGTAAATAAAATGCTCTCTCTTCATATACATACATACATACATACATACATACATACATACATACATACATACATACATACATACATACATACATACATACATACATACATACATACATACATACATACATACATAAAAAATCACAATGCCTAAGACAAACTAACTGGTGGTGAAAGGGTTTTGAACCTTTGGATAGCAAATCACCCATTAATATCCTCACAATACCGCCATTCATAATATTATGACACTACTGCCATTCATAATATCATGACACTACTGCCATTCATAATATCATGACACTACTGCCATTCATAATATCCTGACACTACTGCCATTCATAATATTATGACACTACTGCCATTCATAATATCCTGACACTACTGCCATTCATAATATTATGACACTACTGCCATTCATAATATCCTGACACTACTGCCATTCATAATATTATGACACTACTGCCATTCATAATATCCTGACACTACTGCCATTCATAATATTATGACACTACTGCCATTCATAATATCCTGACACTACCGCCATTCATAATATTATGACACTACTGCCATTCATAATATCATGACACTACTGCCATTCATAATATTATGACACTACTGACATTCAAAATATCATGACACTACTGCCATTCATAATATCCTGACACTACCGCCATTCATAATATTATGACACTACCGCCATTCGTAATATCCTGACACTACCGCCATTCATATTATGACACTACTGCCATTCATAATATCATGACACTACTGCCATTCATAATATCATGACGCTACCGCCAGCAAGTCGAATTGTTTGGGCCTTCAAGGCGACAGTTAATAAAATATCAGTCCATGAATCAAATGAACAAGAATGATGCATTTTTATATTCCTTATGCATTTCGTTTTAAAATTGATCGTGGTGAGGTAGAAAACAAACGGAATTGTGTGGGAGTCCTTTATATATTATACTTGAACATTCGGAGGTTTGTAATGTGTGCACGTTAAACGACTGTACGAACATTTGTATATTTATTTGATTTAATTCCACCTTTATCATATGGAATCGTGTATATTAATCCAATTTGCCTGCACTTTCATCGTTTAGTATTGTGCCTATTTGTCAGATTTGCCTGCACCTTCGTCGTGTAGTATCGTTATCGTGTCTAGTTATCAGATTTGCCTGCACATTCATCGTGTAGTATCGTGCATATTTATCTGATTTAACTGCACGTGCATCGTGTAGTATCGTGCATATTTATTTGATTTCACTTCGTCGTATAGTATGGTAAATCGTTACTATGGTTGACCACAAAATACGCTGTACTTTCGAGTGTTAAACTTTCAGTGCACCTTCACTTATGTATTTCTTGTCTGCATGTTCTGCCACGGTATTCGCCAGCGTTTCGTTAACGCACACTGTATGTCTGTTTGTATACAGATAATGAACTCATATCCCATTCTCTGTAGAAAACACTTTCTATTGGAAGTCATAAGAAATATTGTGTCGTTTACATAGCCATTAAAATACTACGGTTTAAATTTCTCCACTTAATAAAATGTTAAATTCTTACTTTGTGATTTTCTTTACATTTATATTATTATTATGAATTGTGATTAGATATATTCAGTCATTAAATTGAATCGTATATATGCGCATTAGCAACTGAGAGCCGCTATAGCCAATTTATACTTATGTTGACGATTTCTGTTTTCGCTGTCTATTCTCGTATGACATCTTTGTAATACAACAACCTCAGACATTACTGTCACTTTGGAAAAAAGCACCTTATGCAGTAAGCTGGAGCAAATGTATGACAGACTTTTATACGCATACTTTGCACATTCCTTCCAGTTGCAAAATGTTGTAAAACAAAACATCCATACATTGATTAATCAGCAATCATCGAGATCTACGGAAATACGTCAGAGTAGTGAAGATATAAATTTGACATCGGATTTGACATTTCGAGCATTTGTCTTGTACGATCGATTTATATATTTGCCTGCAGTGGCTGATGTTTAACATATCACCAACTTTTATACCTGGGCGCCTTGTGTAATATTTAGTTTATCATTCATTCATAGGATAATGTGTTGCTGTTCTGGGTTTAACGTCTTTAACAGCTTAACAGATGCTTTTCGTGACGGCCAGTATGATTAGTATAATAATCTTAAGACAATGACGACTTTAGTAATTTAAATTCTTGCAAATTCGAGTTACTATGATTAATATAAATAAGGGAGGCTTCATGTACCGCAATTATTTCCAGGAAAAGCAGAGTTGTGTCGCTTGAACGTTTTGCGATTATTATTTGAAGTCGATGTGGGTATCTAGAGAAAAGGCATGATCACCCGATAAACCCACAACTGTTCATCAATTTAATAAAGATTGATATTTGAAGAGAAATATATGTATTAAGTGATGACACATACATTCATAGAATGAAATAGTTGTACTACAAGAAATGAAATAGTTTCATCCAAGGACCACGCCATTGTTATTATTAAAAACGTGGGAAGTGAAGTGATAATTGTGTATGTGTGTGCGTGTGTGTGTTAAGTGATGACAAATACATTCCTAGAATTAAATAGTTTTACTACAAGAAAAGAAATATTCTCATCCAATGAACACACGATTTATATTAGCGAAAACGTGTGAAGTGATTTGATAATAGACCCTTTCGATGACCACACAAATACTATTAGTAAAATCGTTATACGAGAAACGAAAACACAGACTCGTCTAATGATCACATACAGAAGTTAGAAAGAAAGAGGTGGCGAGAAAACGTCACCAATGATGTCATCCAATCCAAAAGAAACTGAAAAAGTTCTTTTCTTCTATTTTTAGTAGCAATGGTTTTTAGGGTGTGTCGGAATCTTTTATGTAAACTCCGAAGATTCATTCTATGATATTTTTTGTCCTATTTGTATAATCTGATGGAGCTAATTTTGAGAAGAATTTATTCGATGTGGTTTTAATCAGTGTAACGTATTTGACGGCAGATCGGCAATTTGCACAATTTATAAATAGTGTCAGTTTGCTTTGGTCATTAGATTTAGTAAAGGTAAATGATTAACTTAGGAGGAAAAACATCCAAAATTTAGCGATTTGAAATAGCACACTCCTACACCGGAAATAAAATAGTTTCAGCAAAGATTAGTAGAGAAACCTTTCTTAACATGACGTCATTTTTGCAACTCTATTTATTATTATGTCAACCGCTAATAAAGTCTTTAATTCCAGCTTACTTCTTGATATTAGTTCTAAATAAAAGACTACAATATTTGATTACTTTACAGTCTTGAGATGTTTTTGTTCTTGCATTTCACTCCTGTTTTTATTTACATCATGAGTTTTATTAATTATTTATTTTACTTATCTAAGTGGCACTGTCTAAAACAAACAAAACTATAACTTACCATGAAACACACATCCATGCAACAACTAATATTCATTCTAAGGGATTTTATCAGACTATTTTGAAACGAATGAATTCACAGACGTTTTGACAATGGGTGAAAAACTTAAAATCATGAATAAATTAAATATTTATAGCGCATGGAACTCGTATAATATATATTTGTAATGTGCAAATCTTCAATGTTTATGACCCAGGAAGAAATACTAAATTCAACCATCAATTAGCACTAAAAAAGTTAACCAAAAATGCATTAAATACGAACTTACAATCATTTGCGGCGATTTCAACGCCCACAATGAGCTTGACGGATGGAAGGGGTAAATGGGTGGAGACATGGGCCACTGAATCCACCCTAACTATACTCAATAATGGTACCAAAACCAGACTCAATCCGGTTGACGGCTCCCAATCCGCCAATGATCTCACCCTGTGCACACCCAGATTGGCACAGGTGGCGGAGTTGGGAGTGGATCAATCCGACCCCATGGGGCGCGACCACTTCCCCATAATCACAACCCTGCAAATGTCCGTACAATTCGAATCAAATAACCAAATCCCCAGGTGGAATTATACTAAAACTGATTGGGAATATTTTCAAGAACTACTTATTAATACAAATATACAAGATATAGAATCAGATGACATAGATATCTACTATGATAACATAATTAAGATTATAACTCAGGCAGCCACCAGCAGTATACCCAAAACTAGCGGCAAAACAAGAAAGCCATATGTACCGTGGTGGAATGAGGACATTAAATTAACTAAACAGGTAAAAATTAGAGCTTTAAATAAATTTAAAAGAACGAATAAAACTACTCACTTCTTATAGTATAAAAATCAGGATAACAAGCCCAAATACTTAATTAAGCAGTCAAAAGAAAAAACTTGGCAAAAATACTACAGTAGTATAAATTTTAGAACTAACCCCAAACAGGTGCGGGAAAAAATTAGTACTATCAGGGGGAAGCACACCAATAGCAGCCCCAAAATAAACAAAAATAGTAACAATAAGGAAAAAAGCTGACTCGCTAGCCCAACACTTTAAAAAAACATATGCAGTAATAACAACCACACCAAAGAATTTCAAAATCACAGGGCTAAAACTGAAATTACATTTAAGGAACTATTTAAAGACCTGGGACCCAAACTATCACATCTAAATACAGACATAACACTACATGAATGGGAACAGGCACTTAAAACCAGAAAGGAAACTTGGGGAAGACCAAATATGATATGTAATATACAAAAACCTACCAATTAAGTTGGTTAACTCAAAAATAAAAATGCTAAACAAAATATTGGACACATGAAGGCTATCTAAAAAATGGAAAACAGCGTCAGTAATACCCATACTCAAAACAAATAAAGATAGAAACTATATCAATTCGTACAGACCCATCTCTCTCTCTCTCTCTCTCTCTCTCTCTCTCTCTCTCTCTCTCTCTCTCTCTCTCTCTCTATTATTTGTGTGGTATTCATTGGTCTGGAAAAAGCATTCGACCTTGTATGGACCATAGACCTTATAGCCAAATTAAATCATGATGGCATTATGGGTCGTATGTTCAACGTCATATAACATTTCCTGACCGACCGCAAAATTATAACTAAGGTAGGGGCAACTTATTCTGAGGAACACACCCATGAAAATGGAACTCCACAAGGAAGCGTACTCAGCCCTACCCTCTTTAGTCTAATGATAAACAACATTGACACAAACTTGGCATCACCTAAAATTGGATTATCACAATTTGCTGATGATAGTGGACTATGGAGAGCAGGCAACCCTTCCAACCACAAACATATGGGAGTACTTCAAACCAGCTTAAATAACATTGGAAAATGGGCTGATAAATGGGGCTTCAAACTATCGCACCAAAAAAGCGGTAGCTGTACTTTTCACTCCACGTAAGAAATTTAAACAATATCCCAAATTAACAATACAAAATAAAGAATAACATTTGTAAAAGTAGCTACATTTCTGGGTATGTACTTTGATGAACACCTAACATGGGCGCATCATATAGATGAACTAGATGCAACCGGTACTTAAATCTATTAAGAAGCCTCAAAGATACTCAGTGGGGTGCCAACCAAGAAACTATTTTAACACTGTATAGGGCATTAATAAGATCTAAACTTGACTATGGGTGCCAAGTATACGCCACAGCACCAAAATGTCACTTAAACAGACTAAATTAAATACAGAGAAAAGCCCTACTCATTGGTACTGGCGCACTGCCATCAACCTCGACAGCCGAGCTACAGGTTTTCACAGGGGAACTGCCATTACATCTTAGAAGGCAGGAACTCATCTTAAAATATGCAACCTGACTGTCGCCCCATGAAAAAACGCACCCCACGTACCTGGCTATCAACAAATACAATACCCCTTATAGAAAAACTCTAAAAAAGCACAACCTTCATGGGAAAACTAGTTCATGAATTAAAAACTAAACTTCCAATAGACATATTCCAAGTAGAAAACAACATAACGTACTACAAAGAACCTTGGATTAATGTACGAACGAAAGTAAATATCTCCCTATCAGATGAGGAAACAATGAAAACCAACACAACTATTTAAAAACATTAGCATTCGAAATAATAAATAATCAATATCAAAATTTTACAAAAATTTACACGGATGGCTAAAAAATAACAAATCCTTTCAAAACAGCTGCAGCAATGGTCATACCAGAACATAATATTCAAATGGGCATACGTCTACCCGACCACTGCTCCATTTATACAGCTGTAGTTTGGGCCATCCTAGAAGCATTAAAGTGGATTGAGGAACATAAAAAATTAAGACTGTGATTATTAGCGACTCGCTAAGCGTCCTAACCTCTATCCAAAATAACAGTACAACATCTAGAGAAAATTTCTTAAAACAAATTAACCTAATACTCAAAACCCTAAAGTCAGATAAACTAGTAGTATAATGTATGTGGATTCCATCCCACATTGACATCAAAGGTAATGAGTTAGCAGACCAACTTGCTAAAAACAAACTCGACGAACCTAATTACATGCCACTTAAATATAGCCAAACTGAACTATATAGTTTAATTAACACAATGATTAATCAAAAATGGCAAACTGATTGGGACATAAATAAACAATGGAGAATATTACACAACATCATTAAGGAAGTTAGTAGAGTAATAAAACCACCCAGGTGCACAGGTAATGAACAATCTAAAATGAATAGAATAATAATAGGAAAAACCAAACTGACAAACAGCTTTGGAAAATACATAGGACCCTTCCCACATAATATTAATTGCCACAATTGTAACACCCCAGAAGATTTACGCCATATCTTCAACAATTGTGAAAAAAAAAAGGAAAGGGACAAAATTAGATCCAAACAACTAAACATAGCCGCACCAAGTACATACCCAGAAGTAATCCAATTAACTAACACCAATTCTAAAGGAAGATTCAAAAATATAATTGAACTGCTTAAAACAACAAGGTTAATTGGACAAATGTAGAAACATCACCTAAACACCTAAATAAATCGAAAATTATAAAATGTATAACAACCTATGGAGAAATATGTACCCGCACAATGGGGTCACATGGGTTCATTGACTAATCATTTGACGGGTTAATAAAACACCTAATTAACAAACTAATTCTAAAACTTATAACAACCTTAAGAAGTAAATTGTAGTCCCACAATGAGGTGACATGGGTTCATAAATATACTTCGAAATTGTGAGACATATTTTAACGGTCTTAAGTATAGGTTCTTTTTAACTATTTTTGAGCTTGACGAGATATGTTTTTATCACCAGTACAAGCCCATGATACTGTGCGACATATTCTAACGGTCTTCAGTATAGGTTATTTTATACTACTTTTGAGTTGAACGATATATTTTTGTATCACCAGGACAAGCTCATTATACTAAAGTAAAGGTATCAGATGTAGAAATGTAACCGTTGATAGGCTATGACTTATTTTAGTTGGACGAGATAAGCTTTTATCACCAGGAGAAGCTCATTATACGAGATTAAAGATATCAGGTGTAAAATTGTAACCATTGATATACTACGAGCCATGTTTGGTCAATCAAATTGAAATTCATAGTGAAATTGGCAGTGTATCAGTTTTGACTTGCGCGCGTAAATTAAGAACAATATGTCCGCTTCTGTGATCACAGACAGAATAAGGTTAAAAGCCTATACAAGATGAAGTCTTATGTACGATCTAAAGAAATAAGATTAATTCAAGATGTTGATTATATTTTAATGTATTGGTCAAGGGTAAATAAGGTTACTCACTAACCAAAAAACTTGTACGAATCTCTAATCTAGTGGTAGGTCTGACTGCAAAGCAGAATTTCCAATGTTAATAATTAACATGGGGTGAGATTTAGTACTGTGACTTATGTATTACAGAAGAGTATTGCTTGATATATTATTAACATGGGGGAGACTTCGGACTACAGCTTATGTAAGGGACAAGAGTATCTCTCGAGATAATAACATGGGGTGAGATTTAGGGCTACATATTATGTAAGGGATACGATAATCGCGCGAGATATTTACATGGGGTGAGATTTAGGACTACATCTTATGTAAAGGATAAGATTATCTCTCGAGATACTGACATGGGGTGAGATTTAGGACTACTCGTATGGAAGGGAGAAGAGTATTTCTCAAGATATTAACATGAGTTTAGATTTAGAACTAGAGTTTATCTAACGGAGAAAAGTATATCTGGACATATTATGATACCATTTACTCACCTGACTGACATGTTCGGATAATGAAGTCTGACTGGATTCTTCAAATAAGTACATAATTAGATAGTTGACCAATACATTGACGCTACATCATAATTAGGCAAGTGCAATACAATCAGTTTTGCCAGTCAAATATGTTTTATTTCATTAAAGTCAGATGGATACTGAAAAAGCTTATAGTTCGGCGGTCATTGATGAGAAAAAGGGATAACCTTTTCTGGTCTTAAGCTTTGATCTCCAAATAACATAAATAATGCTGAAGGTGTGCCGAGCTAGTTCGATTCCATTAGACTTCATGGCGAGAGTTCGCCTTTCTTACATGTAAGATACTATTAAGTCTGTATTAATAAGATTTTCTCTAAAATAGCATTGCCAGCTCTGAATGTTTACGATCGATGTATTTGGGAAGCATTCAATTCTAGCTCGACGTATTTGAAACATTTCGTATTATGTATTAAAAATTTAAATTATGTTAAGAATTTATATTTATCTCTTATCATAATATTGATTTCTTATAATGACGAATTGGGGGTGAGAGTCATTTATAACAAGTTTTGATAAAAAAAATCTTTTCATAATAACAGCTGAATCTGTCTCATAATGCAATGTTATTGTAGAGACTGAATCAACATTTAGGTCAAACAAAGTAACAAATGGTCATCATTACATTATTTCCATCATCATCATTTTCATCCTGATCATTATTGCACTAACACACTACTATCATTAATACGACTAGTACTACTCAATAACCGCTTCGGTGGACTAGTGGTTAGAACGTCCTCCGCGGTAGCGTGAAGTAGTGAATTCGATTCCCGGCCGAGTCATACCAAGTGTGACTGGGTGGGACATCACGCTACATGTCCGCGGCATGATGCCTCAGTGATAGGACATCACTATACACTGTCTCAATGCAGACTTCGTAGGGATATGACTGAAAAAGTGTTAAAGCTACGTTAAACATCCTTATCAAATAATGTACTACTCATGGATTGGTCCTTCAATCAAAAAAGCAAGGGCACACTCACCATTAGTAGTTGTGGCTACTTTTTGATAATGCCACAAAAGGAGAATTAAATTTTATAAAAGAAATAACGACAATAGTACAGTTGTGGATTGTTTGGTCTGAACAAAAATACGGGCAAAATGAGGATTTGATCTCGTATTTGTAGTAATTGCTTGATTGTCAAGTAGAGAGAAAGAAATAGCGGTGCAAGAACTTGGGTTCTTTAAAGCAGATAATTAAATTAAAAACGATGGATGCAATCATATGTGTTTTGCATTACTAAAGTCAAATAAACAAACTTAAATATATTTAAAAACACATGGAAGTTTTGGGATACTAAAGTCAAACAATCAAACTGAAAAACAACTTTGCAAACACGGGTATTTTAATTATTAAATAAATCAGTAAACTAACAGAAATAAGTGCAAAATTATAGTTTTGTAATGACATTTGGATCTTTGTTCAATTTCAACTCTAATTATAAATAATGGGCATTACCTCCCTTTGTTTGCTTGAACAAATCATACGGGGTGCATACATTCCAACATTTGATACTCATGAAAGGCCATGACGTTTGTATCAATGAGACGCATAAGGTAAGGTATTTTGGACCTAGCTCAAATCATACAGGTAATGTACATTGTAATAACCTAGCAGGTTCGTATAGGCTTCTGAAATACTTTACACGGATTGGCTTGTTTTGTTTATAGCAATGAAATTTGCTTGGGATGGACAGGACACAACAGACGGCAAAATGATTTAATCCAGTGAAAGTAGATGGTGTGTAATTCAGGAAGGTTGTATTCTGAGGAATTTTGCAAATTATGCAAGTATCAGTCTTTATATACTTATAGGTACACGCAAGTTACATATTTACATTACCTGTGTTCACATTGGGGGTAGGGGATTACGGTCTGATCAATATATTAAGCATGTATTGGTCTAGCTAAAGAGATAAGTATTCATATTGCCTGTGTTCACAATGTGGAAGTATTATCATGTCGATCTATTTCGCAGATAATATTCTAACAAAACAAATACTCATTTAAAAAAGCAAATTTTGATGGGAAGATGGGACTAATTTCTAGTTAGTTTAGTGTTCCATTATCAATCCAATTAGACGAATACATAATCACATTCCCGATGTCAACGTATTGTGCAGGTATCGATCTACCACAACTCGTGTACGTGTTTTCAATTACCGGAATTCCTATCTCGTCACTGTATAAAGTGATATTGGAATAACAGTACTGTCGAAGTAATTTGTTGTATGATAATGACACGCATGCAAATCATATCTGAATTCAGAAAAACATGAGTATATGACGGTGTTTGATAAGCACTCTGATAAGCATTCATTTATTGAGATGAAAACAATATTTGTATGATATTTAATTTGCTTGTAAATGAGGAATGATGAGACACTGGATTAGGGACTCATCCATAATTACATGTATGATAATAAAGCCTCTAGGTGTTCGTTCATTCAGCCGCGTACACGTAAGTATGCTCTTTTCATCGTCCATAATCAACTACATCCTGATCTCAATGGATTACATTATACATCAAGATTTATCGGGTCGTATTCATACATGAACCCTATAGATTTATTGACAAAACGCAAGAAGGATGACAGACATACGGCCATACCAAGGACCTTAGTTGACATCTACTAGATAAAATAAGACAAATGACAAATGTGTGAATACTCTTTCCCACATTGTTTGCAAAGCAATAGTACACAGTGTTTATAAGTACACATGCACGATGCATATATTCTAGACTTATTTTGGATGCTGTCAATTTGAAGTTCATTGTCACTATATAGAACAAGATAGGATATACATGGCGGCATGTATAATTGGAGGAAAAAGGTTGGTAAAATCTTTCGATCCACGGAAAGTTACTGGCAGTTTTCTCACATATCCATATTAACCAGCCCGAAACCTACGCGATACATGTGAGTGAACTATTGGTTAATGGCTACTCATCAGCTCGAGACCCCCTATTATATGGGTATTCTATAATAGTAAATATTAATTTATGCCTAAGTCGTTAGTCTTTTATACACAAACTGATATCTCTTCGATAATTATTTTAATTTAACGGTAGCTATTCCTTGATTTCGACTTGACGTGTGCTGTCTATATTTTGCAGACCGAGCCTAACTAACATCGTCACAGTATTTGGTTAACAACTCACGTGACCTAAAGTCAATACGTCGATATCGATATTCCGTTGAAACAACACAATAGCCTCTCTAAGATCGCTAGATGTTATTTGCAGAATAGTCAAAGATGAGATTCTGGAACTAAAAACGAAAGGTATGTAATAGATAAGTCATATATAAAAATGCTTGATGATAATTACTAAGACATCAATGAGTATACATGGTGTTACCATATACGTTGCGTGTGAGTATAATTTATGTTGACAACAGTGGTTCGATGGATGTACAGTGATAATTTTATTCAGCATAATGACAGTTACTATCTGATTAATGCTTAAACTGTTTTATATTTTCTTCTTAAATTGTGTCAAACGCCGTTTTATACAACTTGATACTAAGAAGGAAAAAAGCTGACTTCTCATCTACTAAGTCGGTGTGTTATCATCAATATTAGTTTCATGTCTTGCTTCTAATGACTATAAAGTTACAGTTTTAGTATGTCTTTTTAATATGATGCATTAGTTACAAAAATAAGATACATTTTAAATGATGATATTTTAAGAAAGGAGCAATTATGACAATGTCTACGTTGTCGATCAAGTCAAAGGCATATTTCCATTTGAACAAATACAATCTGCAGGAAAACGAGTACATTTGTTTCCAAATGTTTCGTTCATTTGTTTACCATCACCATAAATGCAAAATTAAACTAAACCAGACAGGTATTCATCTTATTCAGCTCTCAAAAGCAGAATACCGGGTGGTAGTCCCACACTGTCAATTTTCCATGCAATCCTGCAACGCGCAAATGGTTTTCTTTTGGTGTGACGTGATATACAATAGATTTATTGGCTGCTGTAACAGGTTCTCATGATGAATGATCAACCCTAATGGTTAGATATAGATAGCATGATCCATCCTAATGGTTAGACATAGGTAACATGATCCACCCTAATTGTTAGACATATTTAACATGATCCCCTCCTGGTGAGACACGGATGACATCATCCATGATAATAGTCGGATTTATTTAACATTGTCTACTCTAATGGTTAGCCTCTATGACGTATCTTTTAGATGCAACCTTTTATTTCACCACTAGATCCTGTAAATCATCACAAATTGAAATTAAATTGTTTGTACAAAATAACGTAAAACGCGAATGTGTTTTCATAATAATAGAAACAAATACACTCACATGTGTCTTCCAAATCCTACAAGATATGTTACATGAGGGACAAAAATACTTTTAAAAACTAGGTACAATTGTCTAATTAGATAGGAAAGAATTGCAAGACAGGCACATATTGATACCTACATTTGAAAGACATGACACGTTCAAAAATATAGACATAGTGTGCATACTATAATAAAATGATTATAGAAAACAACAACCCATGTATACTTTTGTTCATGAAGTACATAAGTACATGAAACAATCGTCCCATAGCTTCATGTACACAACGTTTTGAAAAGAGTTATTCAATGATATGTTTAATGTTTCACGATATGAAGTAATAAATAAAAACGTATCATTTGGTTCCTGTTTAAATGCACTGCCGGCATGTAACTATTTGACACGCAGTGTTGCTTTAGGTGATTTTCCCCCTCTATCCTGACTACGGCTTCCCAAACATTGAAAGCACTAATATTAGGCTCAAAATGTCCATCTCAACGAAGCCCAGTATTCATTCAACCCAAACTCTGTTCATGTTTTCCGTACTCACATAGAAGTCGTGCTGAAAAGACTGACATCTGATGTCTCTAATACTAAATGAAGACTCATATGTGCCGTGTCAGCATGGTTTTGTCTGATATTTTAAAAAAACAGTGATAACTATGATGTGCCTTGTTTAAAATAATGTGTTACTTAGAGGCGTACCAAGGGTAAATGGTGTCCGGGCGACGACTATGACCCATAAAACTTGTGTTGCACTAAGAGGTATGATGCCAATGGCCACCGTCCTCCCCCACCCTCGCCGTTAGCACTTTATTATTATTATTTCTTGTGTCTAAAATTTAGAAACATTAAAGTGCCTTGCTCTAAAGGACCGCTTTGTTTTATATTTATAAATGCGTTATTTTAAACAGAAGTGAGACTTACAGTGCGTTTTGTAATTAATGTAATACTCTCAAAATATGATAAGGCATTGTCTCTACAGATTTGTTAACGTGAGTTGATGGTAAAATACGAACCTAATTTATAAGGTGAATTTCAAAAGCTCTCGTTCAACCGATTAAGAGTTTGGCTAAACATTTAGGTTCTGCAATTACACTTCCAAAAATTGCATTGTTAAGCATACGGTGTCCGGGACATGTACTTTAAGACTTTGCGAGAGGCGACCGCCCTTCCCCATCAAAGGGTTAATACTTTAATTGGTGTTTGCAAAAATTAGTAAACATTGTGATTAAAGTGTCTTGCTCAAAAAGACTGTGTTGTCTGATATTTCTAAATGTGTTATTTTAAACAGAACTGAGACTTACAGTGCGCGCTGTTTTAAGTACTATGTTATCTGATCGGTTCCAAATGAAGTAAAACTTAGTGTATGCCTTGCTCTAAAGACCGTGTTTTCTGGTGTTTCTAAATATGAGAAAATTGTTTTGTGCCCTATTTAAAAGATTGTGTTGTCTAATCTTCAAACGACGATGAGTGCAGCCAACAGTGTTGTATAAAATATCTTCTTTGAATATGTCTTGTAAGACATTGATACATGTGTGCACCAACAGCTTTCGTTATAATACTAACAAAACAACGGTTATTAATTCCAACCAAAATCTCCCGTCTCCGTGCTAAGACTAAAATCACAAAGGTACTCATCCGTTAATTGCTTTCTGCCGATGATGCAGCCTTGAAATCCCACACGGAAATTGGACTCAAGCAGCTGGTATGCATCCTCTCCAACGCTTGCAAGGAATTTGGACTGACCATCAGCTTGAAGAAAACAAATGTCATGACGCAAGATGCAGACTCCCCCTCCCTCTGTCACCATTGATGGATACAACTTGGAAGTTGTCGAGAATTTCACATACCTCGGGTCCAACATCTCCAGCTCACTCTCAATTGATCATCTCTGGTGTGCCAACTCTTGCACTGAAGATACCAAGGAGTATGAGCCTTTCTGCCCTTGGCACTTCTGCAATAAGATACTCCATGTCTTCATACAATTTTTCTCATCTAGGCTGGTCATGTGCGGATATATAGGTCATGGTACTGTCATATTCACGCGCAACTCTCTTGACATTTGACGTTTTCTATAGTATAAAAAAGCATTTTTCCACAAGTGTGACTCTAAATATTGATAAAAAAACCTTAGACAAATAGAGAATAAGCACATAAAAGGACGCATATTTAAAGTTATGAAGTTGCTGAAAATATGCGCGTCTCCGCTAATGTATTAGCGAAATGCGAAATGTTGCGCGATTTTGAATTATTATAAACCTTTCATAATCAAGAATCCAAGCAGAAATAAATAGACTCTTGTACAAAGATGATTCCGCATTGGTTGATGATTAGACATACACCATTTAGATGTGAATTACCGACTACAAATTGCACTGTGTATCATGATTTAGTATGAAAAATATTGTAGCGGAAAAGATAATGTTCGACCCTTAGTACCAGAAAACCTTACTAGTTAAGGCTCTGTGTACAGTTGCTCAGGAAAACCTGGAGAAAAACATGTCAGTCAGGGAGATGGCAACGACATTATACATTTTTTCACATTCAGCTCACTTGTATATTGTAGTGAAATTACAACACCATATTTAATTTGCTATAGATAGGGGTATCTCAAACAGTAAATACAGTTTGAAACGTTGATATTCCATTTTGCTAGCTACTGACATTTTACAGTTGCAGTAAGGTATATCGGTATCTAATTTCTGTTTTTGACATGAAAAGGTACATATAACTAAATTTACGGCACGACGAAATTCGATATATTTTTGGGACCGCTGTATTGTTCCATGCCTAATTAATATGAAATCCACCCCACCACCATCCAACTCGAAACGTAGAAAGAACAAAACGGAATTGTGACACTTTATTAACTCCACAGAATGAAGTCACAATAGATTCATTAACTAGTTTACCGTATTGTGCAATCAAGAAGAAGGCTTGTAATATATATTATTATCAAGGTATGTATTTTACTCTGAATGACACATGAGATTGACGTAGACATCAGTTCTTTTAAAATGCAGGTTTCATGATTGACATTGATATATTGTTCTCTCTCAATAGCTCACCGGTATGTGTCGTCCAACATTGTCCTGATATCGATTAAGGCAGAGACTAAGGGGATGACAGTTTTATTGTGGTAATTCATATGTTTAAATGGTTCATGTGGCTCATTTTGAACAATAGTATGGCTTTCTCGAAAACTTCAATTGATTGCAAAATCAATGAGCCACGTCCTTATCATTCATTGTATGTGTTTAAGTTTACCTTGTTTAAAGACAAAATATCGAATCCTACTATATAACTTATCTAAGAAGTCCTCATACTGATCATCTGCCTTGAATATTACATTTGAAACACTTTGCATCTAGCAGTAGACTGGTATTCAGTTAAAAAAGCATGATGACAATTATCTGATATATATTCTGGATGGAAGCGCACACAATAATTCATACAGACGATAATTTGATAAAGGAATAAAATGAATGACTACTTTGCAGCGAACAAACTATCTTACATGGATATTATAATTGCATGCACGATAATTTGATAAAGGGTACTTTTAATGACAACTTTGCAGCGAACATGGATATTATAATTTCATGCACAGCCATTATAACCACCACCAACAACAACATTATAATAGTCACATATGAGCACCACGATACTGTCCGTAAAAGAATCAGTCACCAGCGCTATAATTGCCACGTAAACAAAGGCACACTTCCCATTACTAGTTGTGACAACTCTTTTATACTACGCCAGAGGTAACTTGAATTTAATAATAGAAACAGCGGTGGTGGATTGAGTGGTCCGAAGATGAGACAAAACAAGCAGAATGAGGAATTGAGATTGTATTTGTTGAATGTTCTGCATTATCAGAAAGAGAAAAAAAAATATCGGTGCAAGAGCATGGATTTATGAAGTCAAATAAATAAACTAAAAACGATAGATGCAAAACTTGAGAGTTTCGCATTACTAAAGTCAAACAAATAAACTTAAAGGTATTTATGCAAACATAGGAGTTTAGGAATACTAAAGTCAAATAAATAAACGGAAGAAAAATATTTCAAACACACGTGTTTTTAATTATAGAAATAAAATAGGTGAATAAACAGACATAAGGTGCAAAATTGTTGTTTTGTGACGACATTTTGACTCTTGTCCATTTTTCACGATAATTCTGATAATGCTGATTAACGACCGGCACATGCTCGAAGAAAACATATGAAAACACATACATACATTGCATACTCATCAAAAGTCTTGAAATAATCGTTTTCATCAAGGAGACATGTAATTTAATGTATTTGTGACTTATCTCAAATCAGACAGGAAATGAAACCTGTACGTAACATTGCACGTTCTTATACGCTTCTGAAAAAGCTTACACGGATTGGTTCGTTTATTTATAGCAATGAGATTTGCCGGGTTGGACAGGACACACCAGGCAGCAACCTGATTTTCCACAGTGAAGGCAAGGCGTATTAGTATATGGTGTGTAATTCAGGAAGGTTGTATTCTGAGGAAGTTTTGTAAATTATGCAAGTATCAGTCTCTATATACTTATACAAATAGCAATTTACATATTCACATTACCTGTATTCACATTGGGGCTAGAAGATTACAGCCTGCTCAATATGATGTGGATCAGATCACCTCTGCATTATATGTCATCTCGACGTATCAGTCTCTAACCCTCCACTTTTATTTGCTACTAAGAGAAACCCGCGTATGATAAATAGAACCAAATTAATGCATGACATCCATGAAAACCTAACAACATACATTATACAACAGAGCAAGTCGATAACTGCCTGCGTTCATTGTTTAAAAAGCATGCCCAAGCATTCAAATGCAAAGTATCAATAAAAAAATGTGTTCTCCAAATTATAGCAGTGTTAGGGACAAGCATAGAACTGCTAAAAGACCGCCGAAAAGCAGAGAGGCTTTGGCTTTCCAACAGACTCACTCTTCATAAACAAATATATGAAGCAGCTAAGAAGAAATTCACAAACAGAGTCCATTGAGCAAACTTATCTCAATACAGTACTATGATCACGGAGAGTTCCAGTTGCAAAGAGCTCTTCGAGATAACTAACAAACTAATGTAAAGGAACAAATGTACACCACTTCCAAATACTTTCTCTCCAGTACACCTTCCGGACCTGTATGATATAAAACTTTTTAGACAAAGTTGTGCTAACCCACCTTGAGTCTCATTTGAATTCAAACAGACTTTCTAGCAATGCGCAGTCTGCATATCGCCCATGCCACAGTAATGAAAGTATTTATAACATTTTGTCTGTGTTTTGGATAGTGGAAAGAGTACAGTTCTCACCTTCCTTGATTTGTCTGTATCACTTGACACAATAAACCATGATATATTACTTCACCGTCTCCAGCATGTATCAAGCATTCAGAATATAGCCTTACAGTGGTTCAAGTCCTACTTAGTCAACAGGATATAGCTGCAAATGGAATACAATCTAGCCCCACTTTATCTATATTTTGTTGTTCCACAGGGATCTGTTCTTGGACATGTTGTCTTCATTCTATACACCCAGCCGCTCTCAAGTGTCATAGATCATCACCCAGTGTCTCAACAATTGTACACTGATGACTCCCAAATATATAAGTGAGCCACCCAACTAAAGTTCATGCTACCATCCATGGAGAAGATAGCTGCATTTCTGATGTGATATCATGAATGACATGTAACAAGCTGCAGATGAATGACGATAAAACTGAGGCCATTCTGATCACACCAGAAAGACTTTCTCATTCAAATCTTTTTTCTTCAGACAATAAGTATCAGCAACACCAACATTAAATTCACACAGTCAGTACGAAACCTAGGCGTTACTCTAGACAGTATTATAACATTGCACCAATAGGTCATGACTGAATGAATGGTTGGTATTATAGTGAAACCGGCCATAAAGGTAATTTTTTCACTGGATTAAACCAAACATTTTTATGATGGTTGGTTTCCCGTGGGGAATGAAATGGTGTCACATCCCCACGAGTATTTAACGCACAAAGTGCGTTTGTTAATTTGGCTGTCATGTCATACCACTAAAAAGTGGCTAATAACATGAATGTCAGGACCTGGGTGAGTGGGAATTGACCCAACACACACTATACCCTATCAACCAATCCGAAGTACCGTACTAGGGGTACAATGGCACCAAATGGTGACGAGAGAAAGATAGTTTTCTCATATCGTCATTTTTGTTGGAGTCCGGTCGTTGAAAAAGAGGAAAAGATCCCTGAAAGCCAGCCGTTGTCGTATATGGATGTCGTTTACGCCCCGGAACGCCCTAGCCGTACTTATTTCAAATTCAGTCCAGTTATACAAATGGACAACCTAATACCAATATTGTGTAGGCCACCTGTGCAATTGTATCAAATAAATGATTCATAGAATTTTTCTCTAACATCCTAACTATAACAATTTTCTAGTACAATAGTGTACGTATCAAAAGTCCCTAACACATTTGTTAGCTAATATATCTATGCGACATATAAAAGTGTAGTCATTGTTTGGTAAATAGATTGTAAATTTTGAGCGGTGTTCAAAATTGATCAAGTCAGGTTTTGTAATAGAGATTGTTCAAAGAGGGTTACTCGTATCCAATTGAGAACCCTATTATTCAGGCAAATGAATGGCAATGTGAAAACTATTCACATCTGCACCGCAGGCCGTCTCTCTCGGAGTGCTGTAGGTTAGCGGTAACAGAGTATCTCCTGTTAAAGCCAGTTTTCCTTTTAGTTTCCCAGGTTTCAAGAACTTTTTCAGGTGTCGGTATTTTTAATCCACTGTTCCTCTCCATTTCTATCCCAGCCACTAGTGAAATCCATACTTTTGATGAACCTCGTGCTGGAACGTCCATTTTGATTTCCATGTGGCCGCCACCATTTTCTTTTGTTCTTGATTCCATGAAGAATAATTCTTCTAGCGAGTTGTTTAGTGGCGTAGCTCATTAGTGGTTTTCCGTACACTACTCCAGTTACATTGATGCTTGTATGGTTGCAGTTAATTATCTACAACCTAGTCGGCACCATTTATCTACTTTCCGCTCTCGCACACCGTAGCCCGCTGAAGACCGGTCCTACCTGCTCGGAGTCCACAGCCTGAATGTGAATGAATGAATGAATGAATGAATGACGTCATGATTATATGCAAAGCTGCATATCTTGAGCTGAGACGCATCAATTCCATTCACAAATATCTTTCAGTTGATGGCACTAAAACACTTGTGTATTCTTTAGTACTTTCAAGACTGTACTATTGTAACTCAATTATGTCTGTTCCGTCTCATAATCTACTCCAGAAATTTCAAAAAATTCAAAACAAAGCTGCTCGGATCATTTTTGGAGTACAATGATCAGAGAACACCTCACCACTACTCTGTACCCTACACTGGCTATCAATTCGATACAGAATCAAACACAAAATGTGTTTGCTGTGCTATGTTTCACTGACAGACGCCAGTCCAACAGACCAATCCTTCCCCACCCATGTGTATACAGCAGCTAGACACTTACGCTCCTCTTTTGACAATCATATATTCATTGTTCCCACAAAGACAAAGTAGTCCCTTTTAAGAGTCCTTTTAAAGTAACCTTTCTCGACCACATGATCAAAACTTAGAGACCTAATTATGTTTTGCATCTTATATGTTTACAGCATGTTTTGATGGTTTCCAATTTTATGTCTTTTTATTTGTTTTTCTGTAGTTTAGTCATATCATTATATATGGTGTGAAGTGCTTGGAGCTTCTAAAATTAGGCTCTATACATACTCATTATTATTACTATATTAAACATATATCAGTTTAGCTAAAGAGATACGTATTCATATTGCCTGTGTGCACAATGTGGAATTATTATCCGGTGGATTTATGTAACACATAACATTCTAACTATAGAAATAAGCATTCATATTGCCAAAGTTCATGGGAAGAGGTGGACTAATTTCTAGTTAGAATATAGTTCAATTATTAGTCCAATTAGATGAATACATAACCATATTCCCCTTGTTAAAAAGCAGGAATTCATAGCTAATTAACATATAAACTGCTACTTAAATGACATTAGTTTGGAAGGTATTTATTATCCGATACTGACAAAAATTAATCTCGGTTATTTTCTGATACCAGTTGAATATGTGTAAAGATTTAAGTGGCGTCTAGTCACATACTAAGGAAGATTTGCTTTAACCATTTTGCAACAATGCTTCAACTTTCAACTGAAGTCATATTTTGTCTCAATACATACAAATGATGTAAAACACCGTATGCTTTTATGTCCGTGCAATGAATAGACTTGTATATGTCAAAACGTATTCTCGGCGAATTATCCAAAGATAATCACTGTCACCATATGCCTGAAATCAAATGCAATGATATATAATAGTTTGCAATATGTAGGAAATGTCAATCTATATGATCTTGGTGGTTAAATTTATACTTCGATGTGTGCAATGAACTAATTTATAGCATTAGGTACGAAATGACCATATCATTGGTTACGAAAAGACCATACATTAGGTACGAAACTACTCCCATAGCACTAGATTCGAAACGACTCATTTGGGTATGAAACGACTCGATCACAGAACGACTTCAGTATTGAATTATCTGATTCGTTCGATTCTGTTGGTATTTGAGAAAACTTGCTAGAAGGCTTCCCTCAAGGAGTTGGTTCTTATCAGAGTTGTATCAGATTCTTCCTCCACCAGTTATACTGGTCGCCATGTATAGCCTAACTAGCCTGATAAATAGCGTCAAGCCCAAAACACCATTACCTTTAATTTTGTTCTATCGGGGTAGGGGTTTATCGCTAGAAAAATATATATGAAGAATGTAGATGCCGATGATGGAATCATTAAAACCTAATATGTCATAGATTGTTTTCTTCGAAAACATTAAGATAAATAAATTAAAAACATACGTCCATTCAGTTATACCGTTTCCATGAATTACTAAGAAAAGCAAGGTTCTGATGCACGAGCTAAAACGGTAGTAATTTGATACGAGTTCGATGTCTGTATACGAGGGTTAGTGACGTGAAATCTGAAAGTGTAAACTGTTTCAATTATTCGAAAGAAAACCGTCCCTAATTAATCTTGCAATTTTATCTTATGAATTGGTTTTATTTTATGCTTACGAATTGATCATATCCCTAAGGTGTTTTCTATTCTGTTTTACATTAAGTCTCTCACTATAATAGCTGTTATCATCATGGAGATGGATTACTTCCTATGCTGACACGTTAATTATATGCTTAACATTTTATATTAGTATGTTTATTTATATTCTTTTTTACCATTATACCTTGTTTTAGGATGTCATGCCCTCCATGTCCGTATGCGTCGTCTTATGGGTTTTGTTTAAATTACCCATGCTGTCAATCTTAGTTTTGTCTAGCTCTAACTTTTCTCTTAGCAAATGACATAGTTCATTATATAACATTCTGGTAAACATGCACAGATACTAATATGTAAAATATTGTGAAATGACCGTTGCAAGCTGGCTGTTAGCCCGACTCGAGATAAAATAGATGACGGCCCAATTATGGCAATAGAGGGCGTCGTGGTATGAGTGGCAACAAAAGGTGTCGTTATATACGAGGATCAGTTATAGTATGCATCATAAAACCACTGGAACTGAACTACCGATCCAGCAACTTAGTATCTACTGGTGTATGCTTTTGATAACGTCATCATCACGTTGCAAATTAGGTATCAAGTAAATTGAAGAAAAAAAACAACAAACATTTTGTAAAGATTTAACACAAGTCCTAAGTCTTCAATTGAAACATGTACTGAGCTATTAGCATCTCTGTCTGTCTGTCTGTCTGTCTGTCTGTCTGTCTGTCTGTCTCTCTCTCTCTCTCTCTCTCTCTCTCTCTCTGGTCTCTGTAACGTTTGTATATGTATACATATTTTAAGAAGATATACCCTTGGTACATCCCAGGCAGTGTTTAGTCCGCATGTCAACATTCATGATTAAAGAAATCAGAGACATTGGTGGATCCGAATCGTACGATTTTATTTTCAATACACCTATTCAAGAGACAGCCATAAAACTTGAGGTACTCACACTAACTCTATGCTATATCCAGATTTCTCGAAGAGGACATCCGTCATGTCACGCTGACAGCGTATTTTGCGAGCTACTTATAATACCGTTACATTGAGTTAGGTATAATAATATCAAAACGCATGTGTGGCGCGTGAATCGGTACATGTAATTTCCGCTATGTTGTCCTATTATGCCCGTCTTAAAATTCTGCGCTTCGTCAATTCTTTAAACATTGGATAACATATGGGGTAGTGGTGGTAGAAGATACAGTTTGTGTCAAGAACGAGCGATCATGCATTACTTAATAAAAGTGATATTCATAAAGTGTAAGAAACAATACCAAATTTTTCAACGAGAAATAAGATATGAGACATGTTTGTTTGAGTTCGAGTCTCAGGTTCGGACAGCATGAGTGTGTGAGAATGTTTTCCAGTTGTTTCCCCGTGGACTGTGTGATTCTTTATAGGATGTTCATGAGATACTCCACCAGATATACTGGCCGTCATGTATAGCCTATTATGTGCTGAAAATTAGCGTTAAAAGCTATGCAACAACACATTTTTCAACTGCATGGTTAGAAAGGTTACCGCGACTCAGTGTAAATAATATTAATAATATAGACTTTGTCAAAATATTACTTTTAATCGATTCCTTACGGTTGAGCCCCGTCCTAATCAATAGCTGTATTTGATTATGCTGGACTTGTGCAAAGGCAAACTATTTATTACTTCTAAAGGGCGTAACTAAGACGTCTACACACTTTTGCATGGGTAGATGGAGAGAAGAAAAGATATATACAATTACTGGGGATAGTGAGGTAAAAAATAACTGAAAGACATCTATTATGTGGTGCTAACTAGGACTTATTCATTGTTCCCTTTATCCTCTTTTCAATACATTATATGCCTGAAGTCGTTTGAACAAAAATAACTGCAAGAGAAACATAATTTGGTCGGGTCATATATCCTATTCACGACCTAGCGCGTTGCTGTATGTTTATAATATTCTCTGTTGTGTTTGGTTTGTTTATAGCTACGTGTGAATTTGCAAATGCAGCCTAGAATAAATACATGGTTTAAATTAAGAAAGCTTGGATTTTGAGGGATTGGTATAAACTTTTTAAGTCCCAGTCTTTTTTTTTATATAAGTATTAAATTGTTTAAATACACCTTTGGATTGTATTTTTTATAGATATTATCTAGTCAACGTATTGTGCAGGTATCGATCTAACTAAACTCATACGTGTTTACAATTACATGAATTCTATCTAGTCACTGTATAAAGTGCTATTGGAATTACAGTACTGTCGATGCAATTTGTTTTACGTTAATGACACACATGCACAGCATTTTTGAGTTGAGAGAAACTTAAGTGTAGGACAGTGTCTCATAAACCTCTGTTGCATTCATTTGTTGAGATAAAACTAATATTTTAGCGGAATTCAATTTGTTTTGGGAAAGGAGAAACAAGATAAGTTATGCACGAAGATTGATGGGGTAAATGAACCCTCTATATTTATTACAAACCACACTAATGACGACGGACGACAGACGTACGGCCATACTATAAACTGTCGTTGTTGTTGTAGGGTTTAATACCATTTTTCAGCACACAATTGACTATATATGATTTAACCCAGTGAAAGTATACGGCGTGTACCTCAGGAATAGTATATTCTGAGGAAGTTATGCAAATTATGCAAGTATCAGTCTTTATATAATGATAATAATGAGGACTTTGTATAGCGAAAAATCTTTCGAAGCTCCAAACGCTTTTCGCCATCAATAATGATATGACTACACTACAGAAAAACAAATGACAAAAATAATGAAATTGGAAAACATAAAATCGTGCTGAAAAGATACAAGATACAAAACATGATTAGGTCTCTAAGTTTGTTCCTGCAGTCGAAACAAGTGAGTTTTGAGATCACTCTGAAAAGGGACCACTGTGTCTTCGCGTCTAATTTCAATGGGGAATTCGTTCCACGTCGCCTGGCCCTGGAATGCAAACGAACGTTGTCCATATGACGTTGTTGTCACCGTGTGAACAATGAGTATAAGATTGTCAGAAGAAGACCGTAAGTATCTAGCTGGTGTATACACATGGGTGAGGCTGGATAGGTAGGTTGGACTGGAGTCTGTCATTGAAACATAGCACAGAGAACAAATTTTGTGTTTGATTCTGTATCGAATCGATTGCCAGTGTAGTGTACAGAGCAGTGGTGAGGTGTGCTCTGATCGAGGTACTATAAAGATGATCGTTGCACTTGTGTTTTGAACTTTTTGAAGTTTCTGGAGTAAATATTGTGACAAAAAAGACAGAATTGAGTTACAATAGTCCAATCTTGAAAAAGGTAATGAACACACAAGTGTTTTAGTGGCATCAACTGAAAGATATTTACAAATAGAACTGATGCGGCTCAGTTCAAGTGGTTTACATATCTGCCGGTATATTACCTGTGTTCATATTGGGGGTTGGTTATTACATTCTGATCAATATCTTAAGCATATATAGGTCTTGCTAGATAGATACGTATTCATATTGGCTGTGTTCACGATGTGGAAGTATTATCAGGTCGATCTATTTTGCAGATAACATTCTAACAAAAGAAATAATAATTTATGCTGCCAATGTTCATGGGTAGATGGGACTAATTTCTGATTAGTTTATTATTCCATTATCAATCCAATTAGATGAATACATAATGGTATTATTGATGTCAACGTATTGCGCAGGCATCAATTAAGCTAAACTCGTATACGTGTTTACATTTACGGGAATTCCTATCTAGTCACCGTATAAAGTGATATTGGAATAACAGTACTGTCGAAGTAATTTGTTTTACGGTAATGACACGCATGCAAAGCATATCTGAGTTCACAAAAACTTGAGTGTAGGACGGAGTCTGATAAGCACTCTGGTGCATTCATTTGTTGACATGAAAACAATATTTTTTATGGAATTTAATTCGTTTGGGAATGGGGAATAATGAGACACTGGGTAAGGGACTCCTCTATAAATACTTGTCTGATAATAAAGCCTTTAGGTGTAATTTCATTCAGCCACGTACACAGAAGTTTGCTCTTTTCATCGTCCATAATCAGCTACGTCCTAATCTCAATGGAATAAGTTATGCGCCAAGATTGATCTGGTCCTGTTCATCAATGAACCCTCTAGATTTATAGTCAAACCGCAAGAAGGACGACGGACGATTAACTTTCAGCCATACCAGGACCTTAGTTGACTTCTATTAGATAAACTAAGTTAAATATTTGAATACTCTTTCTCCCTTTTGTTTGCAAAACAATATTATAGTGTTTATAAGTGTATATGCACCATGCATATATTGTAGATTTATGTTCGATGCAGTCGATTTGAAGTTCATTGTTACTATATAGACCAAGATAGGTTATGCATGGCGGCCTGTGGACAGGGTGCAGGAAAAGCTTGGTAAAATATTTCGATCCAGGGAAAGTTACTGGCAATTTACTCAAATATCCATATTAGCCAGCCCGACACATACGCAGACAGATGTGAGATATTGGTTAATGGCTACTCGTGAACTCGAGACCCCCTATAAGTTTGATATTCTGTAATATTAAATAGTATTTTTTGCCAAAGACGTTAGTCTTTTATACACAAGCTTATATCTCTTCGACAATTTTTAATTTAACAGTAGCTATTCCTTTATTTCGACTGTCTATATTTTGCAGACCGGGCCTAACTAACATCGTCGCTGTATTTCTTTAATAACTCACTTCACCTAGAGTCAGTACTCCTGTATAGACATTCCATTGAAAAGACACGATGGCCACTGTAAGATCGCAGGATGCTATTTGCAGAATAGTCGAATATGGGATTCTGGAACTAGAAACGAAAGGTATGTAATAAATAAGTCATATATAAAAACCTGGATGATAATTACTATCACATCAATGAGTATACATGGTGTTCCAAAATATACTAAACATAGTAGGTGCAAATTACATAAAAACGATCATGATGATGATGATGATGATGACGATGATGATGATGATGACGATCATTCGGTGGCAATGACCATATATTGCGCCGCGTGTTCCGATTGTGTTGACAAATAACTTGATGATGATGAATCCGCTTATTTAAAAGGATCCCAACAATTATTTCGGTACCCACACATATGTCTAAAATTCCAATTATTTGTTCTTATTAAAACGTTCAGTCCAACCTACGAATAAACAGTCAATGTATATTTCACCTGACAACCCCATGAACATGACCATGGCTTGTACTGAAAATATGTGACAGTAAGCAGTAAGATGCTAGTAGACTATAAACACACCTTTGATAAATGCAGCACACTCAGTTTAGAACTTTAGTTCACATTTGTTTCATACCATATGACCTTTGGAAATAAATGGAAGAGTTGTCAAAGTGCGTTAGTTGATTAAGCCACGATTTGTTCTTCTTGCAGCGATGGAGCACAGGCTTTTAGATGTTATAAGGTTGAACGTATGCTTGTCAGAATATACCGATAACGTCATAATGAAACCAAAACATAGAATGGTCCCCTATCGTAGATATACATTATGTTACTAACGCAACAAAATCGTAACTTTTCCTTATTCATAACGGTCACGGATACTATAACTAATGTAAACAAAATTGCCGATGTGCCAAACGCTATATAATGTTGTATGTAATGATTTATATCAAAATAATTTTCATTGCAAAAATATTAAGAGAGACTTTAAATGTACTATTGCAAAGTTCAATGTTTTATCTGATTTACTAAGCGAATGTGTTTTAAAAGGCATGCAGTTCTGCAACACTTGATACAAGCAATGGTGTTAGGGATGGAAATAAAATGATTATGTGATAATTATCTAATGACAATAGCTCGAAGGACACAACATCGCTTGCTTAAAAAATCATTTTGCTGTATTCTACCACCCACATCTAAATCTGCAAGCAATAAGCATATGTAACGACTTATACTAACAAACATGTATAATTCTCAAAAATAACTTTAAGCCACATCATTGTTGAAAAAAAGAATAGAGGCTTTATACGCTGTGTTGCTGTTGTGTAGATAATATTCCAACGTTCCAGTGACAGTACTTTTACAAAATGATATATAAGTGTAACAGTCCATATTGCCTTTGCTAGATTTAGCTTTGCAACTAGACTGATAATAATTTGCATGAATTATTGTGATATGGATTTCGATGTACTTTAAATCATTTTATTTCTTAAATGATTTATTTATTTCTTAAATAATTTGCAAAAGTTGACTTACAAATAAATGGAAACTGTAAATAATGACAAATTAGGAAAAGTAGTTCCTTGTGTTTAACTTGTTTTTATTGATCGTAAGCAGACATTGGACCACCTTAATGACATACAACTAGCACCAAAAGATAGACAAGCATGGCACAAGAAATGTTGACCCTAGTGATGGTGCAGTTATGTTACCCGTCATGGGGGAAGGATAGTTCAGTGTAAAAGTGTTATCTTTAAAAATAATTTTATTCCTGTGAAGGGGTTGTGGTTGCATATTAAAGTGTAACAGTGCTATATTCAAACAGTAACATTTATATTACCTGTTACAAAATGGGGGGAACACAGTACAGTGCAACAGAACTCTGTTCAAAAAGTCACAGAAGTATGAGACGTCATCCAATGTTTGATTGTAAGAAACGTAGACATAGGTACAGTCGTATTCCATGGGGGTTGGGTTTGGGGCGAGTAGCTGTATGGTCTAAAGCACTCTCTGTTACGGATCACTGCCATCTCACATCTGTCTGTTTGTATTCGAGTCTAAGATTCGGCTAGTGTAGTTATGGAAAAAGCTTGCGATTAGCTTTTCGTGGGTCTTTGTTTTTTTCTGGGGGTTTTCCCGGGTTCTCATCCACGAAAAATACTGGTCATTAACAATAACCTCTGAGAAAACGTTGTACGTGTAAAAAAATAATGTACCTGACCTACTCTTTTGTCTGGAAACTATGTAAATGAGTGCAAGCACAGAACAGTTTTTCTTTGTAACTCAGATTACCCCACACATTTAATCGCATTATATCTGATAGTTCGTGGGAATGACACGTTAATGAAGTTGCCTGAGGATTAAATAACCACTATAGGTAACATTATATGGAATTTACATTAAATATATGAACTCCCATCCCATCCTCTCTTTAACTATTTCTTGAATTTCCGTTTCAATAACAAGCGGCTGAAGTATAGACAAGGATCGATCAAAATACATCCAATGGTTTGGTTTATTTGTATGTGATGTGCCTTATAGCTATAAAACAACACATCAACCAAAACCATGTATTTAACAATATGTGCCGATGGTTTTGTAAGCAGAAAGTTCACTGACCTTTAATTCACTTCAAAATATCATTTTCCAGAGAATAACGAATAAGCCTAATATAATAATGAAGAATGAGATGAACATTGCTTTACAGGCACATTTTGATATTTAAACAATGGAAAGCATGAATCATGCCGTCTGCTCACAAGACATATCTTAAAACACTTTCCAACTGCATAATAAATACAGTCTCAGTGAATAGAAAAAGCCCTCTCTCTTCCAGAAAATAAAATAATACGATTAACCGTAACATCAACAACAACATATTTAAGAAAAACAACTGGAAATATTGATCAAACCCTTAGACAAATAGAGAACAAGCACATAAAAGAATGCATATTTAAAGTTATGAAGTTGCTGAAAATATGCGCACCTCCGCTAATGTATTAGGGAAATGCGAAACCTTGCGCGATTTTGAATTATTATGAACCTTACACAATTAAGAATCCGAGCAAAAATAAATAAACTCTTATACAAAGATGATTCCGCTTTGGGTGATGATTAGACATACACTATTTAGATGTGAATTACCGAATAATAATTGCTCTGTGTATCATGAGTTAGTATGAAAAATATTGTAGCGAAAAAGATATTGTTCGACCCTTAGTAGCAGAAAACCTTACTAGTTAAGGCTCTGTATACAGTTGCTCAGGAAAAACTGGAGAAAAGCATATCAGTCAGGGAGATGGCAACGACATTATACTTTTTTCACATTCAGCTCACGTGTATATAGTGAATTTACAACACCATATTAAATTTGATATAGATAGGGGTATCTCAAACAGCAAATACAGTTTGAAACGTTGACCGTTCATTTTGCTAGCTACTGACATTTTAAAGTTGCATAATTTATAATTTATGCTTTTACATGAAAAGGGAAAAATACCTAAATTTACGGCACGACGTAATTCGATATATTTTTGGGACCGCTGTATTGTTCCATGCCTAATTAACATGAAATCCACCCCACCCCCATCCAACTCAAAACGTAGAAAGAACAAAACAGACTTGTGACACTTTATTAACTCCACAGAATGAAGTCACAATAGATTCATTAACTAGTTTACCGTCACAAAGCGATAATGTATTGTGCAATCAAGAAGAAGGCTTATAATATATATTATTATCAAGGTATGTATTTTACTCTGAATGACACATGAGATTGACGTAGACACCAGTTCTTTTAAAATGCAGGTTTCAAGGTTGACATTGATATATTGTTCTCTCTCAATAGTTCACCGGTATGTGTCGTCCAACATTGTCCTGATATCGATTAAGGCAGAGCCTAAGGAGAGGACAGTTCTTTTGTGGCAATTCATATGTTTAAATGGTTCATGCGGCTCATTTTGAACAATAGTATGACTTTTTCGAAAACTTCAATTAATTGCCAACAATGAGCCACGTCCTTATCATTCATTGTATGTGTTTAAGTTTACCTTGTTTAAAGACAAAATATCGAATCCTACTAGATAACTTATCTAAGAAGTCCTCATACTGATCATCTGCCTTGAATATTACATTTCAAACACTTTGAATCTACCTGTAGACTGGTATTCAGTTAAAAACGCATGATGACAATCATCTGATATATATATTATGGATGGAAGCGCACACAATAATTCATACAGACGATAAGTTGATAAAGGGATAAAATGAATGACTACTTTGCAGCGAACAAACCATCTTACATGGATATTATAATTTCATGCACAGCCATTATAACCACCACCAACAACAACATTATAATCGTCACATATGAGCACCACGATACTGTCCGTAAAAGAATCAGTCGCCCACGCTATAATTGCCACGTAAACAAAGGCACACTGCCCATTACTAGTTATGACAACGATAACTCTTTTATACTACGCCAGAGGTAACTTGAATTTAATAATAGAAACAGCGGTGGTGGATTGTTTGGTCCGAAGATGAGACAAAACAAGCAGAACGAGAAATTGAGATCGCCTTTGTTTAATGTTCTCCAAAAAAAAAATTATCAAAAAGAGAAGAAAAAAATATCGGTGCAAGAGCATGGATTTATGAAGTCAAATAAATAAACTATAAACGATAGATGCAAAACTTGAGAGTTTCGCATTACTAAAGTCAAACAAATAAACTTAAAGGTATTTATGCAAACATAGGAGTTTAGGAATACTAAAGTCAAATAAATAAACGGAAGTACAATATTTTAAACATACGTGATTTTAATTATAAAAATCAAAAAAGTGAACAAACATAAGTGCAAAATTGGAGTTTTGTGACGACATTTTGATTCTTGTTCATTTTTCACGATAATTCTGATAATACTGATTAACCACCGGCACCTGCTCTAACAAAACGTATGAACGGGATACATACATTGCATACTCATCAGAAGTCTTGAAATAATCGTTTTCATCAAGGAGACATGTAAGGTAACGTATTTGTGACTTATCTCAAATCAGACAGGCAATGTAACCTGTATGTAACATTGCACGTTCTTATACGCTTTTGAAATACCTTACACGGATTGGTTCGTTTATTTATAGCAATGAGATTTGCCGGGTTGGACAGGACACACCAGGTAGCAACATGATTTTGCACAGTGAAGGCAAGGCGTATTAGTATATGGTGTGTAATTCAGGAAGGTTGTATTCTGAGGAAGTTTTGCAAATTATGCAAGTATCAGTCTTTATATACTTATACAAATAGCAATTTACATATTCACATTACCTGTGTTCACATTGGGGGTAGGGGATTACGGTCTGATCAATATAATGTGCGTCAGATCACCTCTGCATTAAGAGAAACCCCCGTATGATAAATAGAACCAAATTAATGCATGACATCCAAGAAAACCTAACAACTTACATTCTATAACAGAGCAACTCGATAACTGCCTGCGTTTCATGGTTTGAAAAGCATGCCCAATCCTTCAAATGCAAAGTATCAATAAAAAAGTGTTCTCAATGGTATAGCAGTGTTAGGGACAAGCATAGAACTGCTAAAAGACCGCCGAAAAGTAGAGAAGCCTTGGCTTTCCACCAGACTCACTATTCATAAACAAATATATGAAGCCGCTAAGAAGAACGTCACAAACATAGTCCACTGATCACACTTATCTCGCTACAGTACTCAGATCACGAAGAGTTCCAGCTGCAAAGAACTCTTCGAGATAACTAACAAACTAATGTAAAGGAACAAAAGTACACCACTTCCAAATACCTTCTCTCCAGTACACCTTCCGGACATATTTCACAATTTCATCCGTGACAACGTACAAAGGATTTGGGATTCGCTTGACAACACAATCTCAATTGACTCATCACCATACAGTTATGATACAGAATTTCAGCAACAACCATTAGAAGAATTTGAACCTGTCTATATTGATTTAGTACTGACAATCGTGATGAAGAGTGCACCAACGTATTGTGAACTTATTCCAATTTCAACATCACTGCTGCTTGAGTGCTTAGACCCAATATTGTCTTCACTAACAGATGTTATTAGTATCCTCCTCTCATCGGGAGAATTCCCATCATGCTTCAGAACTGCCATAGTAAAGCCTCTGCTGAAGACACCAACACTTGGCCATAACGATTTAAGGAACTACCGCCAAGTTTATAATCTCCCATTCATATAACAATTCGTAGACAAAGTTGTTCTAACCCAACTAGTGTCTCATTTGAATTCAAACAGTCTTTCTAGCAATGTGCTGTCTACATATCGCCCATGCCACATTAAAGAAAGTATTTAGTGACATTCTGTCTGTGTTTTTGATAGTGGAAAGAGTACAGTTCTCACCTTCCTTGATTTGTCTGCATCATTTGACACAATAGACCATGATATATTACTTCACCGTCTCCAGCAGGTATTAAGCATTCATAATATAGCCTTACAGTGGTTCAAGTCCTACTTAGTCAACATGATATAGTTGAAAATGGAATACAATCCAGCCCCACTTTATCGTTCCTGTGGTGTTCCACAGGGGTCTGTTCTTGGACATGTTGTCTTCATTCTATACACCCAGCCGCTCTCAAGTGTCATAGATCATCACCCAGTGTCTCAACAATTTGCACTGATGACTCCCAAATATATAAGTGAGCCACCCAACTAAAGTTCATGCTACCATCCATGGAGTAGATAGATGCATTTCTGATGTGAAATCATGAATGACATGTAACAAGCCGCAGATTAATAACGATAAAACTGAGGCCATTCTGATCACACCAGAAAGACTTTCTCATTCAATTCTTTTACCTCAGACAATAAATATCAGCAACACCAACATTAAATTCACACAGTCAGTACGAAACCTAGGCGTTACTCTAGACAGTATTATCACATTGCACCAATACGTCATTTGCAAAGCTACATATATTGAGCTGAGACGCATCAGTTCCATTCACAAATATCTTTCAGTTGATGGCACTGAAACACTTGTGTATTTATTAGTATTTTCAAGACTGTACTATTGTAACTCAATTATGTCTGGTACGTCTCAAAATCTACTCCAGAAATTTAAAAAAAATTCAGAACAAAGCTGTTTGGATCATTTTTGGAGTACCATGATCAGAGAACACCTCACCACTGATCTATACCCTAAACTGTCTATCAATTCGATACAGAATCAAACACAAAATGTGTTTGTTGTGCTATGTTTCACTGACAGATGCCAGTCAAACAGACCAATCCGTCCCCATCCATGTGTATACAGCAGCTAGATAATTACGCTCCTCTTCTGACAATCATATACTTATTGTTCCCACTGCGAACACGAAGTCATATGAATAAAGTTATGTCGAATACCAGTGCCCGGTGATGTAGAATTAATTGCCATTTGAAGTTTAGACACAAAGACAAAGTAGTCCCTTTTAAGAGTGCTTTTAAAGTAACCTTTTTCGACCACATGATCAAAACTTAGAGACCTAATTATGTTTTGCATCTTATATGTTTACAGCATGTTTTGATGGTTTCCAATTTTATGTCTTTTTATTTGTTTTTCTGTAGTTTAGTCATATCATTATATATGGTGTGAAGTGCTTGGAGCTTCTAAAATTAGGCTCTATACATACTCATTATTATTACTATATTAAACATATATCAGTCTAGCTAAAGAGATACGTATTCATATTGCCTGTGTGCACAATGTGGAATTATTATCCGGTGGATTAATTTAACACATAACATTCTAACTATAGAAATAATCATTCATGTTGCCAATATTCAGGGGAAGAGGTGGACTAATTCCTTGTGAGAATATAGTTCAATTATTAGTCCAATTAGATGAATACATAATCATATTCCCCTTGTTAAAAAGCAGGAATTCATAGCTAATTAATATATAAACTGCTACTATAATGACATTATTTTGCAAGGTATTTATTATCCGATATTGACAAAAATTAATCTCGGTTATTTTCTGATACCAGTTGAATATGTGTAATAATTGAAGTGGCGTCTAGGCACATACTAAGGAATATTTGCTTTAACCATTTTGCAACAATGCTTCAACTTTCAACTGAAGTCATATTTTGTCTCAATACATACAAATGATGTAAAACGCCGTACGTTTTTATGTCAGTGCAATGAGTAAACTTGGATATGCCAAAACGTATTTTCGGGGAATTATCCAAAGATAATCACTGTCACCATATCACTGAAATCAAATGCATTCATATATAACAGTTTGAAATATGTAGGAAATGTCAATTTATATGGTCTTGGTGGTTTTATTTATACTTCGATGTGTGCAATGAACGAATATATAGCATTAGGTACGAAATGACCATATCATTGGTTACGAAAAGACCATACATTAGGTACGAAACTACTCCCATAGCACTAGATTTGAAACGACTTATTTGGGTATGAAACGACTCGATCACAGAACGACTTCAGTATTGAATTATCTGATTCGTTCGATTCTGTTGGTATTTGAGAAAACTTGCTAGAAGGCTTCCCTCAAGGAGTTGGTTCTTATCAGAGTTGTATCAGATTCTTCCTCCACCAGTTATACTGGTCGCCATGTATAGCCTAACTAGCCTGATAAATAGCGTCAAGCCCAAAAAACCATTACCTTTAATTTTGTTCTATCGGGGTAGGGGTTTATCACTAGAAAAATATATATGAAGAATGTAGATGCCGATGATGGAATCATAAAAACCTAATATGTCCTAGATTGTTTTCTTCGAAAACATTAAGATAAATAAATTAAAAACATACGTCCATTCAATTATACCGTTTCCATGAATTACTAAGGAAAGCCAGGTTCTGAAGTACGAGATAGAACGATAGTAATTCGATACGAGTTCGATGTTTGTATATGAGAGTTAATGACGTGAAATCTGAAAGTGTAAACTGTTTTGATTTCAGTTTTCAAAAGAAAACCGTTCCTAATTAAGATTGCAATTTTATCTTATGAACTGGTTTAATTTTATGCTTATGAATTGATCATATTCCTAAGGAATTTTCTACTCTGTTTTATATTAAGTCTCTCACTATAATAGCTGTTATCATCATGGAGATGGATTACTTCCTATGCTGACACTTTAATTATATGCTTAACATTTTATATTAGTATGTTTGTGTATATTCTTTTTTTCCAATATACCTTGTTTTAGGATGCACGTCTTTAAATTGTGTCTTTTCATATGCCAATATTATGCCTAGGTTTGTCAATTATCTTATTACAATACTGCAATGTCATGTCTTTCCTGTCCGTATGAGTCGTCTTATGGGTTGTGTTTAAATTACCCATGCTGTCAATCCTAGTTGTGTCTAGCTCTAACTTTTCTCTTAGCAAATGACATAGTTCATTATATAACTTTCTGGTAAAAACGCACAGATACTAATATGTAAAATATTGTGAAATGACCGTTGCAAGCTGGCTGTTAGCCCGACGCGAGATAAAATAGATGACGGCCCAATTATGGCAATATAGGGCGTCGTGGTATGAGTGGCAACAAAAGGTGTCGTTATATACGAGGATCAGTTATAGTATGCATCATATAACCACTGGAACTGAACTACCGATCCAGCAACTTGGTATCTACTGTTGTATGCTTTTGATAACGTCATCATCACGTTGCAAATTAGGTATCACGTAAATTGAAGAAAAAAACAACAAACATTTGTAAAGATTTAACACAAGTCCCAAGTCTTCAAGTGATACATGTATTGAGCTATTAGCATCTCTCTTTCTGTCTGTCTGTCTGTCTGTCTGTCTCTCACGTTTGAATATGTATACCTATTTTAAGAAGATATACCCTTGGTACATCATATGGTCCGCATGATAACGGTACTAGTCAATGACATCCCAGGCATTGTTTGGTCGGCATGTCAACATTCATGATTAAAGAAATCAGAGACATTCAATGGTCCCAATCGTACGATTTCATTTTCAATACACCTTTGCAACTCATGCAAGACAGCCATAAAACTTGAGGTACTCACACTAACTCTATGCTATATCCAGATTTCTCGAAGAGGACATCCGTCATGTCACGCTGACAGAGTATTTTGAGAGCTACTTATAATAACGTTACATTGAGTTAGGTATAATAATATCAAACTCATGTGTGGCGCGTGAATCGGTACATGTAATTTCCGCCATGTAGGCCTATTATGCGCGTCTTAAAATTCTGCGCTTCGTCAATTCTTTAAACATTGGATAACACCTAATCAATAGCTGTATTTGATTATGCTGGAATTGTGCAAAAGCAAACTATTCATTACTTCTAAAGGGCGCAACTAAGACGTCTACATACTTTTTCATGGGTAGATGGAGAGAAGAAAAGATACATAATGGGGATACTGAGGTAAACAAATAACTGAAAAAGATCTATTCTGTGGTGCTAACTAGGCCCTTATTAATTATTCAATTTATCCACTTTTCAGTACATTATCTGCCTGAATTTGTCATCGGGAATTTTAATCAATTTTGATTTTCCTTCAACTATTTCAGCTGACGTTTTGCAAATTTTCGTGTGAAGTATAGCTGAGTATTTACTATAACAGTAGTGCGTCCATCCGCCGTCTATCAAATGCTATTTTAAACTTTAAACATGAAAAACAAAACAAGCACACACACCTAAGCAACAAAGGAACAAATTTCAGCCAGGTCTGGAAAAGACAATTGTGGTATACAAGTCTTTAATTTTTAAATTTTACAAATGATTCCATTCCAAAATCAAATATGGCCGTCGTTTCCAAAATTATTAAATTGCAGTGGTAGTTTTGAAACGATCATGTCTAGTAGAAATAGTTTTTCAGAAGTCTATACAAGTTATGATAATTTCTGCCTTTAAGGCATTTCAGGCTTATATTAATAACACAATAATGAAAATGTATTCAAGTTATTCTATAACACTTCTTTATGTTATGAAAAAAATTCATATGAAAGCTTTTGCTATGAAAACCTTTTGTTATATGAGTTTGTGGTGAGCTTATCATAACCTTCTTCTCATTTCCTGCTATGAGAAGGAATTACCCTTAAGTTAAGGAATGTCGATGTCCATTTTGAGAGAGAGAGAGAGAGAGAGAGAGAGAGAGAGAGAGAGAGAGAGAGAGAGAGAGAGAGAGAGAGAGAGAGAGAGAGAGAGAGAGAGAGAGAGAAAGAAAGAGAGAGAAAGATTAAAAAGTTCAGGCTCTCATAAAAGAAATGTCGCCACGATGATGAGACACAGCTTCATCTGTAATGAGAGAGAAAGAGTACGTTTCTGGCTCAGAGTGAAAAGCACTTTATTTCAACACCTACTACACATACATTCCAGAAATACGTATATAAGCTTTATATTCAAAATACATGAAACACGTATGAAATTAAACTTTCCTTTAGATCTTATCACTTCATTCATTTGTAGAATTTCTGCATTTTAGAATACAATACAGATAGTTAAATATCAAATACTTTCATGAGAGCTAAAAAGTATAAAATGTAGTAGCTGCGATTAATTCACAATCATTTCGAATGAATGTATTTTACTCGTTTTAAATATAATACTGATTTAGAATATGTTACTAAATATTTATCTCTGTTACTTAAAGAATACTTTACCTCAACATTGAATCTAAACATGAAGTTGGAAGCGAATTAATCTTTTACAATAAATTTACCATAAATATAAATGAATATGAATTATTTAATACAATTAAACATTGCATTTCAATATATTATAAAATAATATAATTCAGTAAAAACATGTTGCAAACATACGAACCCTGCCGTTACAATCTCTATACAAACATAAACGGTATTTACCTGTAATGAGAGAGAAAGAGTCTGTTTCTGGCTCAGAGTGAAAAGCACTGATTGGGCGCGTGTCGCATGTTTTAATACACGATTCGGACGCAACCACGTGACCAATTATGGTAGTGCAACACATATTGTAACAGAATTGTTACCGAGTGAATGGTGGATTAAATGAACAACACAAAGACAATATGTGAAAGATAATGTAAATTTATGAAATAAATTATTAATGAAAAATAATGATATATCAACACAATAACTCATGCATTCAACCCACAATCACATTCCACAACCATTCACAATTAAAAAATAAATTAAATATTAATACAAAATAAACACAGATCCAAGGAATCTCCTGGACTAAACACAGATCCAAGGAACCTTTACTAAAGTTATATTAACGCAAGTATAAATTGCGATAACAAATACAAACATCAAACTATACTATCGCACGTATGGAGTGCGACAACTAGCACGAACATAAACATGTATTTAATCAAGTTGCTAACTTTTATTGAGATTCATGTAATCCCTTGAAATACTACTGTGATTCTAAGTAACTATGTGTAAATATAACAATGTATTCAATTGTACTACAATTGCAAAACACTTGTCTCGACCCTGTACAACCGTACGATTCACCAACTATTGAATCGCAACCCAGCTTCTCCGAATACCTAGGGTTGACTCAATAATTTTATCGGTCACTTGCCCTTCACGGATCCACTACAGTTTTACGTACAGACAGCATATAGCATCTACTAGAACCAAAGGTCCCAAATACTTAGATGCTACCCCGGATGTTTACACCTCTAGACAGCTCCGACACTCGGACATTAAGACTTCTAGATTTCCGGATATTTACACATCACGACAGATGTAGACGGACAGACAATCCAACAGACAGACAGTCAGATACCTCAATTTGATCGCGCAATTAAACAGCATAATCACGACACAATCAATCACATTCAGAGACCTTCAGAGACCTTCAGAGACGTTCAGCTACAATTCAGAGAAGTTCCGCTACACATCAGAGATGTTCCGCTACAAATCAGAGACGTTCCGCTACAAATCAGCTACAATAAAGAAACCAAACTAATAATAGTTGTTTCTTAAAAAATAAAAACTTAGATTACGCTATTGCATTTAAAGTCTAATAGTGACTAGTAATTCCAAATATTCCACGTTTTAAATCTGCATTGTAATAAAGGCATCATTACATGAAATGATAAACTGAATAAAATTCACAATAAAACGAAATATAAATTTAACACTCACCCCTTTGGCTGGAGAAGGAATGACGAACTATCTCTCCTGTGATAAGATACTTTTGGACCCGTAATCTTATCATAATTATTCTGCCTTATATAGGTGAGCAGAATTCAAGGCAAAATTCCCGTGCACCACGTGATTCTAATGTTCCTGACTTCAAGTGATTCGTAGTCAGGCACATGCAAATCGTTACTTGTTGCTTACCTTGAAAAAAACAACTTATTCACCCCAGGTAACGCGTGTACGACGAAACAAAAAAGAAATGGTGAAATTAGTTTGTAATTCAAGAAGAAATAAATTCAATTTTCGCCTAATTCTGTGACAATACCTCCCCCCTAAGAATAAAAATGTACACATTTTTAAAACTAACACAGAATGGAAGAAAAATAACTACTGATGATATCTTACAACATTTACACTGGTTATACTACAATCTGGATTTTAATACTGGGCAAATTCATACAAATTTCCCATCATACCCTACTCAAGTAGTCTGCTCCCCTTATTGCTTCTACACGGAAGAGATAAGATTGTAGTGTTAACGCCGAACGCATCAACCGAGCGTTAGCGTTAGCGACCTTGGCCTTGTTTAAATACAGTAGGGGTTGGTGATCAGTCTCGAGAACTAAACCTCTCCCAAATAGATATGCGTGATACTTCCCAATTCCCCATACTAAGGCCAAAAATTCCTTTTCTATAACGGAATAATTTTTCTCCCTGGGTAGCAATTTCCTACTCGAGTAAGCTACGGGTAACTTCACTGTCGTCTTGCTCTTGCAGTAAAACTGCCCCCAACCCAGTTTCAGAAGCATCTGTTCTTAAAATAAAGGGTTTGCTGACATCTGACAATTTTAATATAGGTGCACTAACAATTTTCTCTTTCAGAGCACAAAATGCTTTATCTTGTGGCGGTCCCCATTCAACTTTTTTTTTTGCCCCTTCTTGGTCAAATCAGACAGTGGGCTAGCAATGGCTGCAAAGTTCGGTATAAACTTTCTATAAAAACCTACTAGGCCTAGAAATGATCTTACCTGCGTTTTGTTGGTTGGGTTTGGTGCGTCTCTAATTGCTTCAACTTGCTTGGGGTGAGGTTTTAACTGACCCATACCACTGACCCTATGACCCAAACAATCTAAATCTGTATAACCAATACTGCATTAAGTGGGTCTCACTGTGAGGTTCGCTCTACAAAACTATCAACGTTTGCTAAACCTTTAAGCAACTTTCGCATCAAACGACAACAGGTGGCGCTGGCTCCAACTAACCCGAATGTCATCACTTTGAATTGATACAGTCCTTTCTGGGTCGCAACTGCTGTCAATGTTCGGGATTCTGGGACAATGGGAACCTGCCAATATCCCTTGGCCAGATGTAATTTGGAAATCCATCGGTTTCCCTACAACTTTGCAAATAGACCCCCCATATCTGGCATTGGTTCTGCATCGAACACAGTGATTTTATTCAACTGCCGAAAATCGATACAGAATCGGTTCGTCCCGTCCTTTTTCCTGACTAGCACTACTGGAGAAAAATATGGCGAGTTGGAGGGTTCAATCACCCCCAGATCCAACATTTTACCCACCTCTTCGTCCACAGCTTCACTTGCGTTGTATGGCACCGGATAGCCCTTGATTCGAATAGGGTCAGACGTATTCAGTTTAATTTTGAGGTCTAACAAATTTGTACAACCGGGTCTGTCGGAGAATACATTGGAGTGTTTAGCAAAGAGCGCATTGATTTGTTGACGCTGGTCTTTCGTCAACTCCTCACTCACATCGACTTTATCTATCCCTTCCCCCGCAACTCCCAAGGGACATTCAAGGGAACTCTCGATATTCGAAACTGCTTCATCATCGTCTACGACTGCCGTACAAACGACATTTAAGAACCCCTTTTCAACATTGTCGCTCTGTCTCTTGATATACAACTTAAGTATGTTAGCATGGAATGTCTTTAAATTACCGGCTATGTCAATTTTATAGTCCATGTCACCTTTTACCTCTTTAACTTCATAGGGACCTATCCACTGGACTAATAACTTACTTGAGCTCGTTGGAAGAAACAATAGAACCTGGTCTCCCACAAGAAATTTCCTATTTCGCGCTTTGCGGTTATAATATTTGGCATATCTGCGACCCGATTTAATTAATTCGTCACGTGCCATCTGGCATGTACTCTCAAGTTTATTTCGCAGATCTAAAACGTACTGGTAAGTTGTTTTTATTTCCTCGTTCGCGACATCACCAGTCCATAGTTCGCGTAGTATCCGAATCGGGCCTCGAACTGTTCTACCGTACAACAGTTCGAAGGGTGAAAATTCTAAACTTTCCTGCGGTACTTTACGGTACGCGAACAGAACAGCGTTCAAATAACGGTCCCAGTCTTGCGGACGATCCGCGCACATCTTTCGTAGCATGCTTTTCAGGGTACCATTAATCTTCTCTACCAGTCCATTGCACGTCGGATGGTATGGGGTAGTGTTTAGCTGTTTGATGGATAACAGCCTACGTATTTCACCCATGAGGTCAGAGGTGAATTGGGCACCACAATCAGTGAGGATTTCTTCTGGCACCCCTACCCTACTGAAGATATCAGCTAATGCTTCAGCTACCCTTTCCGTTTCAATAGTTGGTAACGCTACGGCTTCCGGGTATCTGGTCGCGTAGTCAACCAGAGTAAGAATATACCGATTCTTTCTTTCGGTAACTGGGCGTTTTGGTCCTACAATATCTACTGCCACTCTTTTAAACGGTGTATCTATTAATGGCATCTGTCCTAAGGGCACCCTTGTGACCCATCCCTTACCTACGGTTTTCTGACATACGTCGCACGACCTACATAACCGTGTGAAATCGCCATTAACACCGGGCCAGTAGAATTCAGCGACTACTCTGCTAGTGGTCTTAGCCTTACCTAGGTGTCCCGCCGTGCTCGACTCATGCGCCACCCTAAGTACTTGAGATCTATATCTCTGGGGTACAACCACTTGCCAATACTTCTTACCCTTCGGAGCGCTAAACTCCCTATGAATTAATTCGTTCTTGCGTACGAATCTTCAGCTACCAACACCCTTGCAGTGTTTAATCGCGCAGGACGCGGTTTTCTCAACAATTGTTTTGATGGATTCATCACGTTCTTGCTCTCGTTTGAACTCATCACTCGAAATTCCTGATATCGATTCAGGGACTATTAATTTATGAAACGCGGTTTTCTCTCGTCGTATTTGCGCTCGCGTTTCGATTGCCTGGGCCAAAGGTATTTTAAAATCGGCCATAGTTGGAAGACGGGAACCTTCAACATTACTGATCGTCAGATCGTAAATAGGGTTTTCCATACAAAGGGCATCAACAGTTCCAGTGAGGAAAGGTGTTTTTACCGTGATCCTTGCTACGGGAATGCGACCAATCGTCTGATCAAGTAACATACATGGGGACTCCCACCCGAGCATTTGGTTATCCTGCACGAGACTACGTTTGATCACTACGCCCGTGCAACCAGTGTCACGTAATACTACGACTTCTCGACCGTTGACTAACCCTCTCGCGGTTGGTACACGCGCTTCGGGAAATAGACACGTGCCAAGCGAATGAATACATGGTTCTACCTGTACGATATTATCAGATATACCTTTACTTTGCATAGCCACTGCTACCTTATGTACAAGTCCCTTTCTTTTAGGACAGTCTTTTTGAACATGACCCCATGCATTACACAAGTAGCATTTCTCTCGCCGTATTTGCGCTCGCGTTCACAAGCTCCCTAGGCATCGGTCTCGCAAACTGGTTTCCAGACTTAAAATCTGTTGAAACCACGTTTTCGCCTAATTATGTGACACATATCGATGTTCAATTTACTCCGGCCAGAATCGGAGACCCTCATCCCTACTACAGGGCGTTCATGTCTGTTGCGTCATTCAATCGAAAGTTAGATGCGTCAACCGCTCATTCGCTGAATTAAAATCACTCTCCAAAATTGGGAGTCTATGAGTGTCTGAAAATTCTGGCGTAACAGTAACCCACACACCTAATTAAAATTAATCTCCAAATTGAGATTCTAGAAGAGCATCTAATAATAACGATAACTTCCTAATTTCATATTTACATCTCAGTCTCGTTACATAACGATACATTCATAAGTTCATATTTACATTGTAGTTTCGTCATATGAACGATAAAATCATGACATACTTGCCTTTGCTTTGGTAACTCGTTATATGAACGATGTAACCAAACTTACAGGCATTTACATCTGTCTCGTTATACGAGCTATATATATTTGTAAATTTATACTTGTACTTGTATATTTCGATCTGGTGATCTGACGCATTTCACGTCAGTTTCAAATACCTTTCGTTGAAATCATCCTTTGGGTTTTTTGTAATTGAGTTACTTGTTATTGATAGTTCCATGTTAGGAACATTATAATTGTCCTTATCTTTTGTTTATAATGGTGTCAGAATTGATTATATTTAAATTGCGTCTATAAATAAACAAGTTATTAACGCAGTTGCTTTCGGTGTCAGCGCTAATCCAGTCCCAAAAAACCCGGATTCATTCTGTGACACTCGCAAATAGAATGAGACAACATAACCTCAGATGAAATCTCTTTGCTGGGTTTTACACGATACTGTATTCAATGAACAGGTTGAATCAAGCTCTGTGTTACTCTACTGGTGCGGTATGGCAATCGTGTTAGACGACAATTAGCTGCCAGAACGTTCTTACCTCTTTTCAATTCACGAGTTTTGTCTGTTGTCATAATTTCATATTTCACCAGCTATGTGTTGTCCGACGTCATCATGTTTAATTTCGGGTTGAGGCTTTGGGTAGGTCCAATGTCAGATCTTTAATTTATTGTTTCAAGTATACAGCAATGCTGTTTTTTTCCCCTGTGGGCTGTGAGGTTATTTCTGTGATTTTCACTTGTTCCTCCACCTCATATATTGGCCGTCATTTATAGCCTATCATGTGCTGAAAATTGGCGTTAAACTCTATACAACACATTTTTCAACTACAAGTTAAGAAAGGTTACCACAACTCATTGTAAATAATATTAATAATATAGACTGACAAAATATTACTTTTTAATCGATTCCTTTCAGTTGAGCCCAGTCTTATTCAATAGCTATATTTGATTATACTGGCCTTGTGCAAAGGCAAATTATTCATTACTTTAAGGGAGGTAACTAAGACGTCCATATACTATTACATTTGCGCAAAGCTTCTCACACCTTACATCAAACTGTAGAATGTTGTTCTATTTATAACGCACACAGTGACAAACATGTATTATCTGCTGTGTTTGGGTTGTTTGTTTATAGCAACGTGTGAATTTGCGAAGGCAGCCTAAAATAAATACATGGTTTAATACATTTTGGAACAATGAAAAAAATGATTTATGCGGAAAGACGATGTAAATGCAGAAAGAGCAATGTTAAATTTGCTACGGACAAAATCCCACATCTGTGGGTATTGGTGATGCTTACTATGAATACAGTATACATATATAGCGGTCAGGTCTAGAGTGTTTCATGCAGATTTCAAAATATTGTCTGGTAGTAGATTTTATGACATATATATATATATATATATATATATTATATATATATATATATATATATATATATATATATATATACAACCTTGTAGAAACAATGGAGTATAAATAACTTTATTCATGTAATTCTTGTTATAATCGTCTACATTTGAGGTGATTTCATTATAGGTATAGCATCATCGGGAATACTATCAGTAAGAGTTGTTCTTGTTGTTATTGTTGTTATGACTGTGGAGGTTTTGAGAGCAGAAGAAAGGAAGAAAAATGGGAGAAAACTTATTTCGACCCATACTATTTTTTTCGGATGGACAGACGGAGGGAAGGAAAAATACACACGAGTACTGGGGTTACAGAGGTCAAATAAATAACTGAAAGACATGCATTTTAACCTTGGAGTTATGTGGTGCTAACTGAGCGCTTATTCATTATTCACCTTATCCTATTTACTTTACATTATCTGCCTGGATTTGCTTGATCAAACCACATGAAATAGGTATACATATAGCAAGAGAAACATAAGTTTCGGGTCATATAATCTATTCACGACCTAGCTCGTTCCTGTATGCTTACAGTATTATCTGCTGTGTTTGGGTTGTTTGTTTATAGCAACGTGTGAATTTGCGAAGGCAGCCTAAAATAAATACATGGTTTAAATTAAGAAAGGTTGTATTTTGAGGGATTTATATAAACTTTACAAATATCAATCTTCTTGATTTAATTATTAAATTATAGAAATACACCTTTGTATTGTATATATATATATATATATATATATATATATATATATATATATATATATATATATATATATATATAATCTAGTCAATGTATTGTGCAGGTATCGATCTAACTAAACTCGTATACGTGTTTACAATTACTAGAATTCCTATCTAGTTACTGAAAAAGTGATATTGGAATTACAGTACTGTCGAAGTAATTTGTTTTACGGTAATGACACACATGCACAGCATTTTTGAGTTTAGAAAAACTTGAGTGTAGGACGGTGACTGATCAGCACTCTGGTGCATGCCTTGGTTGAGATAATGCCATTAACTACCTGCAATGGCTTCAACAAACCATATGAATGGGCTGCATACATTCCAACATTTAATAGTCATGAAAGGCCATGAAGTCTGCATCAAGGACACATAAGGTAAATTAGGTAAGGTATTTGTGACCCGGTCTCCCTAAACACAGTTACTGTGGAGGATTTGTTAAGTGATGAAAGGTACTGTTCTTGCAAATACGCTGAAAAACCCCAGTCTACAAGTTGATGCAATTGCTGCTGACATCTTGTTCCGGTACCATGCCGAAAAAGGAATGCCATTAAGAACAACTGGGGACGGAGACTGTCTTTTCAACGCCGTCTCAATCATTTTGTGCGGTAATGAAAACAAGTCCAATGAAATGAGCTGCAAGACAACTTTAATGATGGTGCTTGAAGAGTCGGCGATTTTAGGGCATCCAAATAAATCAAGTATTCAAAAAAGAATCGACAATTTCAATGATGTGGAGCAATGTAACCAAACCGCTAACTTTCTTTTACTAAAAGAAAAGAAAAACATGAACCCCTAACCATTTCGTGGCATTGGTTGAAAATAACGTCAATGACACACCTATTAATAACCATACCATCAGTGAACCATCAATCAGTAACCCGACCATCAGTCCCAGGACCGTCAGTGAACCTCCAACCGTCACTGAATCACCAAGCAACAACCTGACCATTAATACTGAAGCTGTCAGTGAACCATTAACCGTCAGAGAACCACCAATCATTAAGCCGACCGTTAATTAACATCCAGTCAGTAACCCAACCGTCCCTCAAAGTAAATTCACAGCCTCAACTAGTATCCTAGCCATCAATGACTCTCCCAGACAATACACACCTGAACGTGATCTTAGCATGGAAACATCCACACTTCAAGAATAATGATTCCACATACAAAAGTTGTTCGAACATATATAACAGCCTAGTTGACAAAAATGACACTTATGACCTCGCACTTTAATCATTAAAGCCAAACAAGGTCTGTAGGAAAAATGTTTATGTAACAAACAATGAATCAGCATCAATAGCTAGTTATTCTGGTAAGGTTACTTTTGCTGGGCCTCACAGTGGGATTTTGAAGAATGAGAAGTTTATGGATATAACAGAAACATTGAGAATGTTGAACCTTAATTAATATCATATTCACTACCACGTGTACCGGTGTCATTCACAGATGGCATAAAAAACGTGTTCTTCATAAATGACAATGCACTAAATGAGGAGAGAGCGAAAACGGGTAAGAGGAGACAGTTTGGGATGACTGTGGTACGTGGGTGAAAGGTACTTCTCCCATAAATTACTTTGTTACAGTAAACAAGAAACTCGACAGCCTGATGAAATGAGCGGTCAATATTGCACTGAAAAACAATTAAATGGTGTGCGCGTCTATTGCCCACTTGAACCACAACCAGATGCTTCTGAAATGTTGGTTGTGCATGGGGCATATAGCAAGCACAAGAACTCAGTAAAATACAAGCAACGTGTAACTTGGATAGGAAATATGCCACACTACTATGACACTATATAAATTTGTCTCGATCATGGAGTATGTTGGTGTATTTCTCGGGAGGACTATTCATGGAAAAACAGTAGGACCAGAAGTACACGAAGAATACATAAGAACTACGCAACGCGTAAAAGTTGTGGATGCAAGCATGGTAAAACATGACTCCACAAAAATGAGTACGACAAATAAACCAAGGAGAAAATGTTTATGACATTCCCAGAAATATCAAGGTTGTTCAAAACATTAACAGACAAAATAAACAAGAACGTCAACCGGCCAAAGACATTTAAAACAGAAATCTGGCCGACCACATTCTTAATGTAGAAAGTAAAGTTTATTCTCAGCACCATTTCATTAGAGTTGTCCGACACGTTGATTCTGGCGACTCCATCATACTGTACACTGACAAAATGGGGCCCCGAGTGGCCGAGTGGTCTAAAAAAGCGCTGTCCGTTACGAATCACTGCCATCTCACCTCTGTCTGCGTGGGTTCGAGTCTAAGATTCGGCTAATAATATAGTTATGTGAGAACGTGTGCCAGTAGCTTTTCGTGGGTCGGTGGTTCTTTCCAGGGGTTTTCCAGTTTCTTCCTCCACCATTAATACTGGCCGCCATGTATAGCCTATATTGTGCTTAAAAATGGCGTTAAACCATACAAATACAAAAAAAAACCAAAAAAACAAAACCACTGACAAACAGATACAAGATATTAAACGATTCTGTTGTACGATGGATGGAACGGTATTAGGTGTGGACAAAGCATTTAATCTGGGAGAAATGTACTTAACATCAACCGTTCTCAAAACCCTAGCACTTTTACGAACCGATACCGGAGAGTCTCCTATTTTTTTTTCTCAGCCCCTCTTTTCTACAATGTAAATCTGACTTTGAAACTTGCAATGCTTTCTTCTCACAAATTGCCAGTCATTTCACAGATGAAGAAATAGAGAACATGGTTATCGGCTCAGATGACGAAACTGTGATTCGTAAAAGTTTAAAGCGGTCATTCCCTGGAGCGACACAGATTGTTTGTAGACTTCACTTGAAGAAAAATGTCACTGGTTATTTATAAATAGGGTCGGCGTCAACGTGCATGATAGAAAATCAATTTTAAACATCGTTTTCGTTGACGAAGGAATTGCACAAGCCGATAATTCAGTAGTATTAGAAGACAGAATAAAACATGCAACATATGTCATTTCGGAAAAAGTGTCGGGTTTCCATCCATACTTCGAGAAACGAATGCTACCAATACTGAAAAACCATGTTAACTATCCTGCGAGGGTAAAACATGTTGACGCCACTGGATAAATACTAATGTAAAGTCTGAGAATAATATCATGAAGATTGGAACGAACTGAAAGGAAAAAAATATATCCGATCTGATAGACATACTACAGTCGATTGTCAGTTCCCAGTATAAAGACGCGGAAATATCATTGATTGGAAGAGGCAATTGTAAGCTGGCATACAATTATATGTATTACATAGTTTCTATTGACGTTTGGTGTCAAGAAAGAGAATCTGAACGACAAGAAATATTTAGAAAGTTTATCAACGACAAGGGTATAAATAAGTTAACAGTAAGGTCGACAAATGGTAAAAGCACTATACCAAAGACACCTTCATGAGGGAAAAAAAAACACACCAGAGAAAAAGGATGAGAGCTGAGCGGAGTCAGACTAGAACAAAATTAACAAAGTGGACAGTCTTAGCAAAGAATATATATATATATATATATATATATATATATATATATATATATATATATATATATATATATATATAGAGAGAGAGAGAGAGAGAGAGAGAGAGAGAGAGAGAAGTTTTGGCATTATTTTAATTAAAGTGTATATTATGTGCACTAATAAAACAATATCACAACAACATTTGTTATTTATGATTTATGTATTTAAGTCTCTACAATAAAAATTATAATATTTAATGTAAATTACTATAATTTCTTTCGCAATGTTCTATCTTTGTCCCCATTACTGTCCATTACAGCCCATTTATGTCCATTATTGTATTTAGGTAGACCCTTTGTGACCAAGCTCGAATCAAACAGGTAATGTAAATTGTACGTAACCTAGCAGGTTGGTATACGCTTCTGAAATACTTTACCCGGATTGGCTTGTTTGTTTATAGCAACGAGATTTGCCGGGGAAGGACAGGACACAACAGGCAGCAACCTGATTCAACCCAGTAAAAGTAAATGGTGTGTAATTCAGAAAAGTTGTATTCTGAGGAATTATTGCAAAGTATGCAAATATCAGTCCTTATATACTTATACAAACACGCAAGTTACATATTTACATTACCTGTCTTCACATTGGGGGTAGAGGATTACAGTATGATCAATATAGTAAGCATATATAGGTCAAGTTAAAGAGATACGTATTCATATTGCCTGTGTTCACGATAAGGAAGTATTATCAGGTCGATAGATTTTGCAGATAACATTCTACCATATTGTTAATGTTCATGGGAAGATGGGACTAATTTCTAATTAGTTTATTTTCCATTATCAATCCAATTAGACGAATACATAATGATATTCCCGACATCAACGTATTCTGCAGATATCGATTTACCTAAACTCGTATACGTGTTTACAATTACGGGAATTACTATCTAGTCACTGTATAAAGTGTTATTGGAAATCGAGTGCTGTCGAAGTAATTATTGTTACGGTAATGACACGCATCACGCATACAAAGCATATCTGAGTTCAGAAAAACTTGAGTGTAGGAAAGTGTCTGATAAGTACTCTGGTGCATGAATTTGTTGAGATGAAAGCAATATTGTTATAGAATTAAATTCGTTTGGGAAGGGGGAATATTGAGACACTGGTTAAGGGACTCATCCATAAATACCAGTCTGATAATAAAGCCTTTGGGTGTTCGTTCATTCAGCCACGTACACGGAAGTATGCTCTTTTCATCGTCCATAATCAACTACGTCCTAATCTCAATGGAATACGTTATTCACCAAGATTAACCAGGTCCTGTTCATAAATGAACCCTCTAGATTTATTAGATAAACTAAGGCCAATGTGTGAATACTCTGTCCCACTTTGTTTGCAAAGCAATATTTATTATACAGTGTTTATAAGTGTACATGCACCATGCATATATTCTAGACTTATTTTGGATGCTGTTGATTTGAAGTTTATTGTTACTATATAGAACAAGACATGTTATACATGGGGGCCTGTATAAACGGTGAAGGAAAAAGCTTGGTAAAATCGTTGGATCCACGGAAAGTTACTGGCAGTTTTCTCACATATCCATATTAGCCAGCCCGACACATACTCAGACAGATGTGAGATATTGGCTAATGGCTACTCGTCAACTCGAGACCCACTATAAGTTTGGTATTCTGTAACAGTAAATATTATTTTTTGCCAAAGACGTTAGTCTTTTATACACAAGCTGTTATCTCTTCGATAATTTTTAAATTTAACAGTAGCTATTTCTTGATTTCGACTGGACGTTTGCTGTCTATATTTTGCAGACCGGACCTAACTAGCATAGTCACTGTATTTGGTTAACAACTCACATCACCTAGAGTCAATACATCTGTATCGACATTCCATTGAAAATACACGATGGCCACTGTAAGATCGCAAGATGTTATTTGCAGAATTGTCAAGGATGGGATTCTGGAACTAGAAACGAAAGGTATGTAATATATAAGTCATATATAAAAACCTTGATGATAATTACTATACATGGTGTTCCAAATTATACTAAACACAGTAGGTGCAAAATACATAGAGACGACAATGATGATGACGATGATGATCATTCGGTGGCAATGACCATATTTTTAACCGCGTGTTACGATTTTGTTGATGAATAACTTGATGACGAAAAATTCACTTATTTAATAGGATCCCAACCATTATTTCGATACCCATACGTAAATCTAAAATTCCAATTATTTGTTCTTATCAAAATGTTCAGTCTAACCTATGAATAAACAGTCAATGTATATTTCACCTGACAACCCCATGACCTTGGCGTGTACTGAAAATAAATCACAGTAAAGCAGTAACATGCTACTAGACGAAAATCAAACGTTTAATAAATCCAATGGTTTGCTTTACTTGTATCTTATGTGCCTTATAGCTATAAAACAACACATCAACCCAAACCATATATTTATCAATATATGCCTTATAGCTATAAAACAATAAATAAACCCAAACCATTGTATTTAGCAGGATCCTAGCCAATATTATCAAGCAACACATCAACCCAAACCATTGTATTTATCAATATATGCCTTATAGCTATAAAACAATAAATAAACCCAAACCATTGTATTTAGCAATATATGCCTTAGAGCTATCAAACAACACATCAACCCAAACCATGTATTTATCAATATGTGCCTTATAGATATAAAACAACACATCAACCCAAACCATGTATTTAGCAATATATGCCTTATAGATATAAAACAACACATCAACCCAAACCATTGTATTTAGCAATATATGGCTTATAGCTATCAAACAACACATCAACCCAAACCATGTATTTAGCAATATGTGCCTTATAGCTATAAAACAACACATCAACCTAAACCATTGTATTTAGCAACATGTGCAGATGGTTTTGTAAACAGAAAGTGCACTGACCTGTATTTCGCTTCAAAATATCATTTTCCAGAGAATAACGAATAAGCCTAATATAATAAAGAATAATGAGAGGAATATTGCTTTTCACTCACATTTTGATATCGAAATAATGGAAAGCATGAATCATGCCGTCTGCTCACAAGACACATCTTAAAACAATTTCCAACTGCATAATAAATACCGTCTCAGTCAATAGAAAAATGCCCTCTCCCTTCCTGAAAATAAAAGGATACGACTAACCTAACATCAACAACAAAATATTAAGAAAAACAACTGGAAATATCGTCCACATCATCATCACAACAACAACATTACGAAAATAATGGAACTAACGATCACTGTACAAGACCTTGATAACAGCCATGATGATGATAGTAATCATTCAATAGCAATGACCATATGTCAGGCTGCTTGTTACGATTATGTTCATAAATAACTTGATCATGATGAAAATGGTGTTGATGATGCCACTTATTTAAAAGGATCCTAGCCAATATTTCAATAACCAGACGTACATTCTATTTTAAAAAAATGTTCTTGTTAAAATGTACAATCCAACTTATGAATAAACAGTCACTGTTAAGTTACACCCGACAACCTCGTGACCTTGGCATTGATGTGTACTAAGAATAACAGTCACAGTAAAATGCTAGACAAAATCACACTTTTGATAAATGCTGCACACTCAGTTTAGAACTATAAATCGCGTTTGGTGCATACCGTGGTATCTTTTGAAATAAATGGAAGATTTGTCAATCTACGTTAGTTGAATAAGTAATGAATTCTTTTCTTGCGGCGATATAACACAGGTCTTTATATGTTATAAGGTCGAACGCTAATACGTCACTATATACCGATGACGTCATACAGAAGCCAAAACACAGAATGGTCCCCTGTCGTATATTTACATTATGGTACGAACGCAACGAAATCGTGACCTTTCTTAATTCACAACGGTCACTGATACTGTAACTAATGTAAACAAAATGGCCGATGTGTGCAATGCTATGCAATGTTCTATGTACTGATTTAAATGAAATATATTTTTATTTGAAAAATAATAACTCTAAATGTATTATTGCACAGTTCAATATTTTAACTGCTTACTAAGGGAATGTGTTAGAAAAACAATGAAGCTCTGGAACACTTGATACAAGAAATGGCGTTGGGGATGGAAATAAAATGATTGTGATAATTATCTAATGACAATAGCTCGCTAACACATTGGAAGTGCCACCGTTATACTGTTCTGTCTTAAAAGACAACAAATCTTGTACCTAATAATCCTTTGCTGTATGCTACAACCCATCTGCAAGCAATAAACATATGCAATGACTGTTACGAAGAGACTAAAATATCGCTTTAACTCACAAAATCGAGAGAAATAAGAATAGGTGCTTTACACGTTTTGTTACTGTTATGTACAGTAGATAATATTCCAAAGTTTCCCTGACATAATTCATTTACAAAATGATATTTAAGTGTAATAATCCATATTGCCTTTGCTAGATCTATCTTTGCAAACAAACTGATAAAAATTTGCATGAATTATTGTGATGAAGGTTTACTCATTTTTATTTCTGAAATAATTTGCAAAATTTAACTTACAAATAAATGGAAACTTTAAAATAATGACAAATTAGGAAAAACAGCTCCTAGTGTTAAATTTGTTTTTATTTTTTGTAATCAGACAGTGGATCACTTTAATGAGATACAGGTAGCATCAAAAGATAGACAAGCATGGCACATGAAATGTAGACCCTAGTAATGGTGGAGTTATGGTATCCGTGATGGGGGAAGAGATAGTACAGTGTATCAGTGCTATATTTAAACATAGTTTTATTCCTGTGAAGGGGTTGTGGTTGCATCCTACTGTGTAACAGTAGTCTATTCAGTCACATTTATATTACCTGTTAAAAGTGAGGTGGTGGTGCATACTAAAGTGTAACAGTGCTCTATTCAAACAGTCACATTTATATTACCTGTGAAAAAGGGGTAGGGGTGCATACTAAAGTATAACAGTGCTATATTCAAACAGTCACATTTATATTACCTTTTAAAAGTGGGGTGGTGGTATATACTAAAGTGTAACAGTGCTCTATTCAAACAGTCACATTTATATTACCTGTGAAAAAGGGGTAGGGGTGCATACTAAGGTATAACAGTGCTATATTCAAACAGTCACATTTATATTACCTGTTTAAAGTGGGGTGGTGGTACATACTAAAGTGTAACAGTGCTCTATTCAAACAGTCACATTTATATTACCTTTTAAAAGTGGAGTGGTGGTGCATACTAAAGTGTAACAGTGCTCTATTCAAACAGTCACATTTATATTACCTGTGAAAAAGGGGTAGGGGTGCATACTAAAGTATAACAGTGCTATATTCAAACAGTCACATTTATATTACCTTTTAAAAGTGGGGTGGTGGTGCATACTAAAGTGTAACTGCTATATTCAAATAGTCACATTTATATTATCTGTGAAAAAGGGGTGGGGTGCTTACTACAGTGTAACAAGACTCTATTCAAACAGTCAGTTATATTCCCTGTTAAGGGGAAAAATATTACAGTTTAACAGAACTCTGTTCAAACAGTCACAGAGGTATGTGAAGTCATCCAATGCTTGATTTTAGGAAATGTAGACATAGATACAGTCGTATTTCGGGGGGGGGGGGGAGCCGAGTGGTCTAAAGACCTCTGCTATGGATCACTGCCATCTCTCCTCTGTATGTTTGGGTTTGAGTCTAAGATTCGGCTAATGTAGTATGCGAGAAAACTTGCGATTAGCTTCTCGTGGGTCTTTCAGAGGTTTTCCCGGGTTCTTCCTCCACCAAATAATACTGGCCGCCATGTATAGCCTATTGTGTGCTGAAAAATGGTGTTAAACCCTACAACAACAACATATTTCATGGGAAGGTGGAGCACATTCCAATGAATGATCACTCTACACAAACCTTGGAAAATCACATGTTAATTAAAAGTCAATACTAGGTTAAATTAATATAAAAGGTTTTTGGGTAAAAAAATTACGTTATGAAGATTTGTTTCGAAAAATGGGACACGTATATAATGGTATGAATTCCTTTAGAATACTCTTCTTTACATGTTTTGTGTCAAATGATTCCAGATCCCAAATATTTACAAATGTGTAACCAATAAAAACTTACCAAAATGAGCATGAAAATCTAATCAGGTTATTTCAATATATTAATAATATGCCTATAAATACAAGGTCCTCAATGTCTATGTATTAAATTGGAACACAAGTTCTCAATTATAATTACTTTTAACGAGTATGTTACATATTTCCTTAAATCAGAAGGTGATGATTGTAATTATAGTATGTTAAGCAAATTTGTCTTTGTTTATGGGGTTGGGAAAAACCTTTTATTGAATAGTCTAAGAATAAAATTAAAACAATTAATGTAGAAAAGTAGCATGCTCCTATATGTATATTAAAGCTGGCAATGCAATTGTATTTAGCGTATGTTATCTGGAACTGTACGATACTTTTAGAACATATGGATTGGGAGGAGGTCTTTGGAATGTGCTATTCTGTGCTAAAATATGTGGAAATTTAATCCAATACAATAGACACATATCTTTAAATTTCCTTCAATGTGATGTTGTTGTGGTGAATTTAATGTCAGAAAAATGAAACTTCTTTAAGTGCTTTTCATTCATGCAAGACTGGAGAGCTCCTATGGAATACAATCTAACAAATTCACAGTACAATATTGGCAAGGGTTGTAAGAAGGCATTATTTAACACTGGGGCTCATACAATTATCAGAGAATTGCACATGGCATGAACATATTGCCACAGTTGTGCTCAGCCTAGTCACTAAATTGTTAAGGGCATTTAAAACATGCAAAAATGTCTGATGGTTATCTAAATCAAAACCTATCTTTGCAGTAAACAAATCCAAAATTACAGACAAATGAAACAATTTTAGAACATAAGCTGTTGCCCACTTCAAAATGTTCATCTGATAAAATAATTCTATGCAAAATTGGTATCGAAAGTATTGTCAGCCTCTTCTAAAACAATATCTACCAAACATTAGAGTCTATAGTTTACTTCTACTAAATTTATATATACCATAAATGGAGAGTATGGCTTACTTCAACTAAATCTTTATCTATCACAAATAGAGAGCATGGCTTACTTTTCCTAAACCTTTATCTACCATAAATAGAGAGCATCGTTTGCTTCTACTAAATCTTTATCTACCATAAACAGAAAGTATGGTTTTTTACCTAACTGAGGGTCCTGCTCAACACTATTCCATCTCCTTAAAATATGCAAATATCACTATGATTGGTTTTAGTCCTTGTATCTAGCAGAGTAGCCTATCAGCCAAGTAGATAGCATATATCTTCAACATATGTTCTAGATAGGTTGATTCCACAAAGAAAGATCGAATAACTTTGTAAATAAATATATTCTCATAAGCGCTGACGAGGTCCTTCTTACAACAAAATATTCACCCTTTTGCTTTGCTCCTTTTCATTTCAGTAGCCTTTCTTAAAGTGTTTATATTTTGTCTGAGGCTTGCATTTCTTCTACATGATCTATGATTTGCTCTCCATGTGCCTCTAAAACATATTTTATCTCTAGCTCTCTTATGGATTCATACTAAAACTGCATGCTCTACGTCAATAATTCAATTTTATCCAGTCATCACTATTGGAAGTTACTGTGTCCAACTCTAGTTCAACTTCGATATCAGCAAACAGATTCGGGAATTCTCGGTCTATCCTATGATATTTTAAAATTTTGATTTCTTAATCTCACCTAGCACATCTCTCTCTCTCTCTCTCTCTCTCTCTCTCTCTCTCTCTCTCTCTCTCTCTCTCTCTCTCTCTCTCTCTCTCTCTCTCTCTCTCTAGTATTATGACCACATTTACTAACTATCCATGCAAAAGTCGTACACAACTGGCTATTATTGTACTATCTCTGCTTGACATTGCTAAGGTTTATATTCGCATGTATTATTTTGTACACCCACAGGATATCCTTCGATCAGCTGATGAGTATAGGGCGAAACACCCATACGATTGTCACTAGCCAACAGTAAAATGTATAATAGTATAACCCGTATCGATAATTATCTTGCAAATCTGCTAGAATTAGCGTGTCTGTACTTTTCTCGACTGCATTTATCATCACGTTCAATACAAAGACTGGATGTCAACTAAAATTTGGTTACCACAATTGGGCACCTTCAAACAAACAGGAAGTCATTAGTTTGGTTCTTGGTTATTGATTTTTTAGATCAAAAAAGGTCTCGAGGTTACAACTGAACGCGGATTTGTATTAATACGCCAAGACTCTGTATTGTTTTCCGAATGAGTGTTAGAAACTTGTAAGCATCACGTCATCGGCGTTCGATGTTCGATTCAGTACCAGACAACATAAACTGGAGAGTGCAGAAGTTTACATGGAGAAAGGATTTTCATTGAAATAATCAATGTAGTGCATACATGTAATTCTGAATAGTAGATGCAAATTATTGGACGATTGTATATCTGTATTGTTTATACTTTTAAAAAAAAAATAGATATATATATATAAGGTACAGTAAGCATGCCTGTTTCCGTTAGTAAAAAAAAAAATCTGCAACATTCACTCCCATTCTAATTTATGCACAGTATAAAATGTGTATAGATTTTAGAAGGAGAGGGATGTTTTCAGTTACTGTCTTTTTACTGAGAGACATGAGTGCTCGAACTGAATACTGATTGTGTAGACTTTATTGGCAATGTCTGTCTCCCGAGTCCATCCCCGTTTTTGCTTCCCCTGCAATGTAACATTTTGAATCATTTATATTTTCAAAAGGAAATTTTTATTCGTAGAATTAGAAAAACAAATTTACATTTAAAATCTTACCATGTGTGTCATCTGATTTTACTATTTCTACTTGAATTATGTGTGTAATTATTGTTTACTTAAATTATGTGTCTGGCTATTGTTACTTGAACTATGTGTCTGATTATTTTTTTTTACATAAAAGTCAAGTAAAAAATTAGTCAGACACAATAAGGTAAAAATAATCAGACAAATAATTCAAGTAAAAATAGTCAGACACATAAATTGAATTATTGTCACCTAGCAAGTATGTCAGAAGTAGGAAGGTAGTTATAGGGATCGAAAATCGATTTCTTTCAATGAATGACTCACGGGCTTGATCCAAGGGCATAAAACAAACCCCAGGGCCTATATTGTTTGCATATATTAATATCTTTTCATGAACTGTAATCGTATATATGGTTATATGGCTGGGATCTCAATAATTTCAAGTTATTAGGTATGATCCAAAATTTCATTGGAGTTGGGGTGGTTCCTGTCTTGATAATAAGCTGCATACATTAATTAATTTGTCTTTTTGTGCTAGCAATGGTGTTCATGGGTATAAATTGATAATCTCAAAAGTTTCAAAATTGCTGTTTAGTGATAGGGATGGAATGCCTTTTAAGTGCCAGTTATATGTGTAAATTTGTCTTTGCATGTCGAGTTGGTCTGTGTTATGGCTGTTAGTTGCTGATGTCAATAATTTGTATGATGTGACCCGGGGGATACGTTTTTGGGAGGGTGTGGATAGACATCAGGCTACCACTTCACGTATTTGTATAAATATTTGGTCCACAGATCACATATGGTGCGAGTTACTTGAAACTTATGTAGAATCACCGCTACTCCATTAGCCCAATTTTATTCTGAGCAATTTAGTTTTATTATTTTTTAATTGTATTACTAGTAGCTTGCAGTAACAGTAATAATTGCAAAAAAGTTACAATTTGGCATCTATACTATACAAGAAAAAATATTTTAAAAGTATTTCATATTATTTTTATTAGCTGTAGTTAGAATCACATATGGTAATTAATAGGAGTTACTTGAAACACACGTAAAATCTCATCTACCCCTTTAGTCCTACTTTAAGCTGAATAATGTTTATCATTTTTTACTCGAACGTATTGTTTATAGTTTGTTCTAACTTTACATATCATAACTACATTTTCCTATCATTAACTCGTTAAAATATTCAGGTCCTCGTCATTCAATGTAGCCAAGAAAATGTAACTGGCTTTTAAAGCTTCGTGTGACACGAATTAGGGAATTTTTTTTATAACGAACTATAATAGTAATAATAATAATAATAATACAATAAAACTATTACGATAATGGTGGTGGTCTGTAAATTTACGACTGTATAATATTGTTTTTAAGTCAGAAATAGATATATAGATGTATTTACGTTTCTTTGACATTGTTTACTAAAAGTATATATGTCTGTATTTTGTGTATTCCGTATCCTGATGTAAGTTATTTTTCTATCCATTAAAGTCCGTATACCCATCTGCAATGGCGTTGTGATGATTGACGGCACGTTGCTAGCCGTGGACTGGAATGCCAGTTTTCTTAGGATTTACAATGGTCATGACGGTAAACTGATTACATATCATTACATTAGGGTGTCCCGTCCCTATGATATCTGTCTTATTAGCAAGAGTGAATTTGCTGTGTGTTATTTAGACGGTGTTGTTAGAATCGTGTCATTGAAATCGATATTTGAGGGACAACTAAACGTTGTCAAAAGGATAAAAACAGGATTTGATATTTGTCTTTCATTGGCAAAATGGAATTCAGACAAACTCATTGTCAGCGGTAAAAAAGACGACATGTTGTGTTGGGGAATTATGTCCATTCTAGATTTTTGGCTTGGATTTATGGTCTCAACTCACGACATCTGTGAAGGGATATGGACTCACATGGCCATCAAAGGAAACACCGTGTACATCTCGTGTCGGACTGGTGAATCCACTACTAGAGGTGTTTATGCTTATGATATTTTGAATCCACAAACAAAAAAGTTTCTGTATCAACACCAGGAATTAGAAAGACCGTGGTCAATAATGGCTGACAGGGATTACGTGTACGTGTGTGACTACGACTCTAACAGAATTCATCAGCTGACAGACAGTGGTCAGCTAGTGACCGTACACACAGTGTCATCAAGACTGGATGGAATATTATATGATGACCAACATGGATTACTTTACACCATAAGCTGGGAAAGTAATGTGATAACTGTTTACAAAATGGAGTCTTTACATCAAACAGGTAATTCTATTTTATTTTACATTTTCCATAACGAAAACTTCATTTATTTACATTTCCTAATTAACATTTTTGCCCCAAAATATGATTTTTCAATATTGTAGTCATAACTTTATTGTAAGAGAAACATGTATAACAGATTTAAAATAAAATAAAAGTGGAACGAATGTTATTTTGTTATTCTTAGAGTCTGAAAATGTCCATTTCGTCGTGCATGGTCAGATTTATTGATTTATAAGATAAATAAAATATTTTTGTTATTTTAAAATTTATTAGAAATTGTATAAGTCATTTATATTTATTACTGATTGTTAAGTCGTCTCTGCATGTTGGTTGTCACTACATAATTTTCATATAAAAATATTAAATCTGTATGGGCTATCAAAATTGCTGCTTATCTGCAAACTCGCATCACCAGTTCGGGGCAATGCATATTATTTTCCCAGAAGGTGGCGCTTTCATTGATAAATCATTTTAGTCTGGTTCCCTGACCGTTCTCCACTCCGTTACTCTTCGTTATGACGGTCAGGTAACAGCCTCCGCCATGTTAAAATTGCGCAATGTGCATGGAATATAAACACGTATTTTGATCACCATGACTCACAACATGAAATATTATTGTATATTAAAGCTTTGAACAGTGTGTCTTATGTGGGGAAATGATGTACTACGATGAGTTCTACTTGTTTGTATTCTTTAAAATCTGTGTCAAGTCGTCGTAGAAATTTGTGCAGCGTTTTAATTTACAGATAACGCGTATGTGGGGTCGGGGGAAAACACCATCTTACTCGAACCTGTACATAACTAGGCGCGGCTTAGTCTTTTTATACTGATTTATTTTTGCAATAGTACAGTTCTACAGTTTCAAATAGGCCCAGGCCCTAAGACATCAGTGATTATTAAATTATCACCAGGGTTTTGATAAGTTAACATGTCCAGGACAAGTTTTGACAAATGCACGATCAATATGTTGGGTTGTTGTGCAGAATGAGGTTGAGCTTTGAAGTTATATCAAATGTTGCATGTTTATTTAGGATGTATGTCTGCAGACTGGTTTTCCCTTCCCCATTTTCCTGCAAATCTGCAAATTACTTGATGGAAATGTGACATTCTAAGTCATTTCATGTTCTGTCAAAATTGTTGTCTATGTCTTATCATTAAAATTATGTAGATCAGCATTCATAACTTACATGTTGATGTCATATAAGCAACTGTATACAATGCATGGGTATCTATATTGTCTTGTGTAGTAGAATTATACTGTACTCTTTTGTTCATTTTACACATTTAGTTAAAATATATTATATTTTATTTTATTACAAATAGGTGTTTTTGCACACTTGACAGTTAAAAATCATTTGCAATTATCAAAAATCAGAGATGAATGTATAACTTGTCTATGAAAGTCTGAAACATGTATTGAGGAAACAGATTACCATTTTCCATGTTCAGTAAACATGAAAGAATTTTGTTATTGATTTAGATATCATCTTGACCCTGATTTTAAATTTTAAATTTTCCCCCACTTATTCTTTTTTGCAATCTGATGATGAAAGTTCTGTACCTAAATTTAAAATTATTTGAATATAATTGATTGATATTTTGAAGGGCCATTAGTGAAACTCTTTTATACACTATTAATAATAATTAATGTTTGGATATAACTGCTAGTTTAAAAGTTTTAAAATGCACCATTACTATATTTAGCTAGAGAACATTCTTACACAAGATATTAACCAGTGTTATCTTGGGGTTCCCTAGTTGTATCTATTTGGCTCCATTTGCATTAAAATAAACACTCAGCTCAAATTGTACTTACTGTCCACGTTTATTGAATGTGAAATTTATAGCTGAAAAATCTATCAAATTAGTGTTGGCAATTTAGGTTTATTTTACTTTAAAAGAACATTTTTCATTTCAGATAATAACAGTAAAATGCTACAAAGTTGCATGCAGCATAAAATGGCGCTAGCAATGCTGAACAAGGCATATTACACAGAAATTCAGTTTGTAAAGCCTCAGCAGCTGAATTGTCTCAAGTCACTAGAAAAACATGACACTGTTGCTATACTACCAACAGGATATGGGAAGTCGCTCATATTTGACATACTGCCCTATTACTCACAGTATGTACTTGCCAAAACATGCATTGTCATTATAGTTGTGCCATTAAACTCAATTCTGCAACAGGAGATCCAGAAGTTGAAAGCTCAAGTTTTGCATATTAAAACTGGTATTGACTTTGAACAAACTAGTCATATCTCCTATTTTATTGGTCATCCTGAAGATGTCCTATATCATGTTGAAAAGCTGGGGACAATGTCAAAAAAATATGACATCACTTATCTTGTAGTTGATCAGGCCCACTGCAATTTAGAATTGGGGGAGGACTTTAGACCCGAGTTTAAGAGACTTTCTAATATAAGGCCTAGTATAAAAAACTGCCTAAGAGTCCTTGCAGTTACTGCAACAGCTAGTCAGACTGCACAGTGTGACATTTACAGAAGCCTTGGAATGACAAGGTGTACTATTTTAAGCACCACACCAGTTCTGAATGAAAATATTTCCATTAATATTTGGACTCGTATACCATCAACTGGGGGAAGGTACACTGAAGAAGGTGCTTATGACTATGTGTACAAGCCTTTACTTTTGGAGCTGCACAGAAATAAGCAAATATTTCCACTGACAATTGTATACTGCAAGTTACAATGGTGTGAATATGGCATTGAACTTGCCAGGAGACTCCTAGGATCATTATTCTGGATGGATTGGAAAAAATCTGATGAGACTGCATGTGTGGTACAGTTTCATTCCCAGCAACCTGAACATGTAAATACTTATCCCATGTTTAAAATCCACAAAATGATTTTATAATTCAATGAGAGATGCATGCTGAATTTTGTGTGCATCATAGTTGACTATCAATGAACTCTGTGGCAATTATAGCCAAGCATGTTATTGACTACTCTGTAAAATATGTTAGTAGTTGTAAAAAAATGTTCATCAGATGGCTTCATGTTATACACGCTGATATATTGCAAGTATGTCCTATATCAGTTTCTGTTTCATGCCACCATTGCAAATTCTGTTTAAATATTGGTAAATATATGAAGACTCAAGGGTAGTTCCTGTTAAAATGCCTAAAATTAATAATACAAAATATTTTTTAAAGAGGACAAGTTTTTAAAAATCTTGTGCATGTTTTAAAGATCTAAATTCATACAACATTGTTCAAGCTCTATCCATGATATTTTGTACCAAAATATGAACATCACAAGTTACTATAAATTACTACTATATTATACAGTATGCACTATGAAACTAATTTATATATTGATGCATACTAAAAACCTGCACTAAAAAAACAAAAATAAATATTTAATTACTCTTCTTTGTTTCTATATGATATTTTAATTACGAAATTTCAATGTTTCTGGTGGAAGTAAATCAGAAATCATATTTTTACTTTAACAATTTAAATATTTATTTGATTGTCATCAGTGAAATTAAACAAGGAAAATATATATATATATATATATATATATATATATTGTGTTCTTTTTTCTCCATAGGTTAATCAGGAAATCATTAAAAAATTATCCCAGGATGTGACTCCAGTGCGACTGGTGTTTGCAACTACAGACCTTGGCATGGGATGTGACCTAAGGCATGTGAAGAGAGTAATCCATGCAGGTCCTCCATCAAGTCTTGAAGGTATAATAGTGATTAAGACCCAAACATTTGTATTGTTAATTTATCACTTCAACTAATGTGACATAAGGCATAAGACAGAGGATTTGACTGTCAGTTCATGTGAAAATTCAACACGATAGCTTGGTATTATTTTTATTTTTTAAGGTTTAAAGGCAAAACTATCGTCTTCATGAAAAATAATTTGGGGAGGTACAGAACTATATGTTTAAAGCTAATAAGAGTACATGTATATTAAACATCTGATTATATAATACATGTTATATTCAAAGTTACCTTTCTTTATGTATTTGTCTTGTATCGATATTTAAATTAAAAAAGAGGTTCCTTACTTTAATAGTTACTGGATCAATTGTTTTCAATCATAGCTATTTCCAAACAAATTTAATATGATTTTTTTCCATTTCAACACAATTGTAACTCCTGTGCAAGCATGTGTAATCACACCATTTATTATTACTGGCATCCTTTCTTTGATGTTTGTTTCAAAGCCTACACACAGGAGATTGGCCGTGCAGGTAGAGATGGTTCCAGAACCCAAGCCATTTTGTACTATAATGCTACAGACTTGGCACAAAGACATATTGACAAGGCCATGAAAGACTTTTTTATGTCAAATAAGTGCAGAAGATTGTTTTTATCAGGGTACTTTGATGTGAATTTCCAGCCTGCTACTGTTCAGGAATGTTGTGACATATGTGCCAATTGTGAACAGTTTGAGAGACCCACCATCATTCCATCCCTGGAGCAAAGAAATAAAGTAGTGCAAGCAATTCAAGACTATATGACAGGAGATAGTACAAGTTGTTTTGATGAACACATCACATATTTAATTTCAGAAACTTTCGAGTTCTGCAATACTGCTCAAGAAATTGAATTGAACTTTCACCTACCACCATTAGTGGTGTCAGCAATCCAAAGTATAATTACACATGTACTGCAATAAGATGCATGTATGTATATATGCTCTCAACCCTTCTTAGCTTATAATCATGATTAATGAATAGAAACAATTTTTAAAAAAAGTAATAACAATTTTTACAATAATAACTTTTTAATATTTTATTCAGTTAATATGTACAATGCCAGTGTTATACATTGAATAGTCATTTTGACAGTAATAAGTATAAAATAAACAATACAGCCATTGGAGAAGAGTATTTTTATTTTAATTTTGTTTGGGTGTGTTTATGGTCACTTGTGCTAAAAACTGTTACCTTGACCTTTCAAATGAGCCACCAGTGTCAAATAATACACATCATTATTAAGTCCTAACTGAATAAATGTAAGACATACAACCTAATCTTCATGGAGTCACTACCGTTTACCACCATACATTTAATCTGGTTATTCAAACTTAAATGGAATTTTTGTTCTGACTGCCATCTTTTGCAGAAATAGAAATTGAGATTTGAATCAGAAGGACTATCAAAATGACTGTTTTGATATTCATAAGGGTTAACTTGGTTAATAATAATTTGCTTTACTGTTCAAACACCATGTAAACTCATTTGGACTTTTTCCGCACAATGTAATGTACGTTTTTATCGCTGTTCTCTTAGTTTAATGTGTTTCAGTTTATTGCTGTCTTTCACAATATAAGGTAAATAAATGTTTTATCCAATTGCCTCATAATGTAATGTAAATCGATTTTATTCTTGTTCCTCACAAAGTATTATAAATCATTGTTTGATCCATGTTCTCACTGTAATGTAATTCAATTTTATCATTGTTACTCAAAATGCAATGCAAAGCACGGTCTTATCTAAGTGACTCACAAATCAGTTTATACAAATACTTCATAATTGTGTGAAGAATAATAGCAATTTATTTTCCTGTCTCATAATCAAAGATAAATTTATGGTGCTGAATCCATGCTTCATAATCTTGTCGGGATAAGGATCCGTCTGTAATAGCAAGTGTCTTTTCAAATTTATGAAAAACTCTCCCTATCTGGGTTTTAAATGGACGAACATCTCTCAGATCTTTGATAATCATCATCTCTTCTTCAAATGCCTTTTTTCTTATGCAGCTGAGTTCGAACAATAACACCAGCATCATGGTCATACTGTTCTGCAACATGGAACATACCAGCTAGAGCTCTTGGTTTTCTTGAAATTGTTCCCATGATGTTGTTAGACCCAACATTTTTAACTAGTTTCTTGATTTTCCTGACAATATGTTCCATTTGAAGGTCCGCAGGAATATGTGAATCTATTTTTGCCCTCAGTGTTCACAAATAAACCATACAAAGACTTGTTGGCAGTATGCAGGCTATATGATGCTTGCTAGTGGGCAAGAAAAAGCAAAATTTCAAGTGCATATTTACTGTGTGAATTAACTGCCTTAAAAACTGTCATCATGTACTTGAGGGTATTTAGTAACCTTGACCGGTCAGGTATTTGGCAAACATCAAGGAAATGCATATACAGCAGTCCTAGCTGTAGTACATTATGAGCATAATGCTTAACTCTGTCATGCTGAGCCTCCGACAACACTGATATACTTTGCTTCTTTGGGATGAAGACTGTTGAGATTGATCCATTTGGTAGTAGAAGTCTTAGCGGAGTAACAATCATCTCTTCAGTATAAATTTGTATTATATTGGTAGCATCAGTGTTTCTACCCAAGACATATTCATCAATGAATTTGTCCATAGTATCATTGAACCAGGATTCCATTTCCACCATGCATGCTTCTACTGGTGGAATAATATTGGTCGGGATATCTGTCAAAGTCTCCAGGCCAAAATAATCACAGAGAGCCTCAACAATTTAACCTTTAATAAATGAAACTGTGAAGTCTTTGTCATGATCATAATGATTTTTAACATCGGCATTTACTGTTTTTATACTTAAACGAATTCTTTTTGCATTCATTGTACCTTTGTCAAAGGACTCTTCTCTGTACAAGCACGTAAACATTACAATCAAACAATTAATGGCAGTATGCCACATTTCAAAGTCACACCTACTACCTGAAGACGGTCAAAGACCTGGTTTAAAAAATATGACAGCATATATAACATTGATCATATGTGGTTGATGCATTATTTACTTGATTACTGCAAACTGCACAGATCCAGATCTGCTGTTGCATAATGTGCCAAAATATCTTGCTTTATGACATCTGTTATGAGTTATCTGTAGAAATAAAATATACTTTGATTGATATGTTCATTTTGCAAGGGCAAATGTGTTGTTTGCAGATGTAATAGACTTCCAAGTGAGTATATACAGAATAAAGATCAAATTGTCAATGTTTTTATTCCTTAACAATAAATTTGATGGTCATACAGATTCATGGAAGACAAAACATACATGTACTTCCAAAGGACTCTTTAATATAAAGCTATAATGTATGTTGAGAGTACAAGAACTAAATCTTTAACATTTTTCAAACAGTAAGTATAACTGTTTTATCTCTGTGAAAGGAGTAAATTAAGTTAGCATGTCCAGTATAAAGTATGCAGTCTTTTGATCTGTAATATGAATAAAAACTCAGTGTCAAAAATAATAGTTGCATTGCATCATGTCACTATTATCAATCATATATGATGAAAATATATTTGACATGCTAAATAAGATTCACTCAGTAATTCAAGGGTACATTTTTTAAAAATAAAGTAAGACGTCCAGTCATTTTGTATATTTTACCAAACATACTAATATTTATAAAGAAATGTCGTGTCTTCTCAACCTGTAATTGTTATTTCATCTGTAAAATAATGAAGTGTTTACAAAACCCTGCTGTTGTAAGGCAAACATCACTTTGTAATGATAAGCAAGAGTTTCCATCCAGTGACAACAAAATGGTGACACCTTTGTACAAAATTAGTATGCCAATGAAGTGTGGAAAAGTAGACCAGCACTATCCAAAAGCATAATACTCTTGTCAGACAGGGCAAAAGGAACGTCTGTGATATTGAAGAAAACTAAAGAGAAGAAAAAAAATCAACAGAACAATAAATACTATATATATGAAAATGTTATCACATGCAGTCATTTCAACATATCCTGACTTAAATGATATGGGGAAGCCATTTAGTACATACGCATGGAGGGGGGATAACTCAAATGCATACACTTGCATATGGGGTGGGTGGGGTGGTCTATTGACAATGTATGTATGAATACAGAACGGGAGTGGGAGTGAAACCTTGATTCTTTGATGCATACAGACATTCAACATTGGTCGACTATGTTAAACACATTAACATAATTAAACATTAACCATTTTTGTGTGGATTATATATAGGCCATTCTATAGACCTGTGTGTGTGTGTGTGTGTGTGTAATAAACAAAACGTATGCATGTGTACAGGAAGGGGATGAGTGGTCAAGCTTAGCCAGATCTTAGCGTACATACTAAATGCATTGCCCCATACCAAAGAAAACAAAGAAAACAGGTATAGAAATAATGATATCGTAATTTTACTGCAAAATATTCAAAACAGATGCTGTTTTAATATATTCTTAAATTACCAGATAATAAGAAAAATTTCAACACTAAAATGCCAATGTTCTTAAAGCCACTACTTACATTTTTCATAATACATAAGCAAGTCCCACTTTGAGCTTAAATATTTCTCTTGGAATTTGTAAATTATTTATAGAATATAAACATCCTGATTATGTGATTAATTGTATTAAGCAGATAATTGTCAAAGTACTATAATAAAAAGATCACACAGATATTGCAAATTTCGACAAAGAAAAACAAAGGAACTGTGGTCCAATAAGTATTCAAATTTTATTTTTTTCTGATTTTCTCTGACATGAAAAACTCAATAGTACTATTTGTTACATATTTACAGTTACAAGCATTACTAATAACAAAAACAATAATCAAGATTAAATGAAAAATTGAAGATAAAGTTATTCAAAGTGATAAATTCAGACCAATTGAAGAAGAAAAAACTTCACTCGGTGTTTTAATCTCTTTTGAGCTAATTACTTTTAGCAAATGTTAAAATGGTTCCAAATAATACTTCTTTTGACTGGTCAAGAAATGCTTTGTTAGTAAACATGTTAATGTATAATACTAACAGAATCAGTAAGTTCAAAAGGTGAATTGCAAAAAGGTATGCAACATGTAATACAACTTTTTATGAAAATTGGAACAATGAAACGAGAAAATACCCAAACGATAATCACTATTTCATGAACACATTTATCCAGTAAGACAACTGTCAGTTACCTTTGAAGTCTAGAGAATTCATGAAATCTGTAGGACATTAGAAGGCTTTAAGCCAGTCCAAGGCGTGGAATCGGGTCTTGTATCAATTTAATACTACCAACTCTGCTTGTTGGCACTGAAACAGACAGAAGGGTCTCCAGAAGAAATGGCTGACATGTTGCTCTTTCAGACACTAATTTGTGAAAATCAAACTCTTTTAAATTTTGATAGTCCTTTTGAAATAGATAACTGTTGTCAGATCTATTACACTTTTGTGATGCACGTTTTTCAATATCCATTAAGATGGAATTCTTTACTGCCATTTTGATACTTTCGATTTTCAGCATTGTTTCAGCAATTGTGGCTGCATCCGTATATAGCACACAGTGCAATAATTCTGCTCTGTCTTGGTTTGAAATATCCACAGCAACAAACCTTTTGTCTTAAAACATCATCAATCAGTTTTTCTGCACCCGACTGCTGCTCCACGGTACTTTCTTGGATATCAATAAAACTTCAGTAAGGAGAAGATGACCTATACAAAATTGGATTACACTCCTGAAAACGAATTGTGTTTATTTCCCAAACGTTCCTAAGAAATTGTATATAACCTGCCATATGCTTATCAAAAATATCCATGTGTTTGTGTGTTTGGATTTTTAATGTGGCATTATGCAGCACCATGTCCCACCGTCACATTATCCTGACACCGGTCATAACACTAACAACTTAATACTGTGAGACAGCTGTTAGTAATCATTGTTATTAGTCTGACCTTCTGCATGCAAGGTTTTAACCTCTATATCACCAGAACAGTCTCATTATAAAAAGTGACTGTGACCTTTACCATGGGTGTTAGAAGACTGGATGTGAAGACAATGAAATGACACCTAAAAATGACGTTACTGACCAAATATTGTAACTATCCCTCTGTTTTCTGAACACGTGATCTTGCTGAAAAACAAACTAAAACATTCAGCAAAATTCTGACAGTGGTGCAATCGCTGACAGACAAAACAAGTAACATAGCTCCCCTGCTAATGCAGGTTAGGCGATAAAATTCAAAATAGGGACCAAATTATGTTCATGAGGAGTTGTTTAAAAGCTTTGCTTATAGACATAACAGCCAGCTGTGAAGGCTGACAATGGACCTTTAAGTAAATTGTAAGTGCTTGTAGTCATAAAGCTTCCGAGTTTGTTCATATTTTGGTCCTTATTTTGAGTACAATAAGTATAATAAAGATATTTGTGTTTATATTTCTGGTAACAGTAACCATGGAATTTAACTCGTAATGGTCACAAAATTGAAAGAACTTAATGCCATCAAGAGATTTATACAGATTGATTACAGTTTGCCAAATACATTTTGAATAGCAGACAAAAGCAATTTTTCATGGGCTAACAAGAGATGATGTATGAAGTCACAAACCAAAATAGTTTGAGACATATTAACAATTAAATTTAGTGTGGATTAAACCCAATGTTTACCTGTGTATAGCAAACATTGAACAGAGCAGTATGTTTGTCAGTGGCAGTTTGCTTTATGCAGGTTCAAATAGTGTACACATGCATTGAAACTATTTTACTAAGTAACAAAGGTGCAAGCTATTACATAATTGCATCTTTTTTCTTAAACATATAAATTATGCCATTTTGTCCCAAAATTAGAGCAGAAATAGTTATTTTGGTAAAGGAGTTTGAAAACTTACTGCTTTTTAATAACTGGAAGAGCTGGATCAGTCTGTGTCTCTCTTATCAAAGAAAACGTATCTGTCTGCATTACTCGTGTGACTCCAACTGGAAAAAGATTCTTTACCTTTTGGTACCTGCTGTGACACATGACACCTGAATTATGGTAACGAATTTGTATAATACATTACTAATGTTCAATAATTTGCATGTAGTCTGTACAAGCTGTAATAATGTTTTCATTCAAACCTGTTTTTAAAAGTAACATACTTCAGGCAATCACTGATTGAAAATATTCTTTCATCAACTACAAAACTATGGAAAAATGAATCATTATTAAGACACCTGCCTCTAATGGTCGGAATATTATAATACAATATATCTCCAGGTTTTATCATAAAGAACCATACTCATACTCACATCTATCTGAAATTATTTAATATGTATGTTACAATAATGCACATATTTTCATCATGAGACAATAACAAGAGGAAAATCATAATTAGGATGTTCAGCATAGTCAAATTGAAATAAGCGAAGAAGCCAAAAACATACAAACCAATAAATATATAAATAAGATGGCAATTATACTAAACACATGATAATTTATAAGTAAGCAGTCGTCTGAGAATCAGAATTCAGAATACTCAATAGTTATTTGATAATAAGGAAACGATATCAAGACTCTAACAGTGCCTGAAGGACCACAGTATTTATTTAGCTTGGCGGCACACTCATTCCAAAATGGATTCACTCCAGTGGCTGGTGCTCCTCCTGGTTGTAAAATATATGTGTTCAGAAAATCTTTTTCATTCTCTGGCCAGCGTAATCTTGACAAGGTAGGATCGTGAATAAAACCAAATACCAGCATGTGTACACAAAATTATTAATATCAGCTAGAAAAGTACATTATAAAGTGTAATGCTGATTTTCAAAATTTTAGCATCTTTTTTGGGTACTATGATCATCAGGTTTATTACACCAATTAAAAGACATCCTCCACAAAAAATTTCTTTAACAAATGCTTTCAGTAACAAAGAAAATTAAATCTATATTTTTCATTTCATCTTTCTCTTTTTCGTGTTATGAATGTAAAAGTGACATGTTTTGAAGTCAAGTTTAAGATAATAACTATTTTATGTATATACTGATTTTAAATAATACTTACTTCATGATAGAACTAGGTACCTTGAGTATTTATTTTTTTTTACTCTTGTTGAGGGGTCTTTCCAGTTGTCGATGTGGAATCTCTTCCACTTTTTCCCTTTGGAACATTAGGCATCTTTGCACAAGTGTGGACGAATGTTGGTATTCTCTCTATCTTCAGGCCATCTGTATTTACACACATGAGAGGGCGTTCACCAGTTATTATGTATTTTTGAGAGAGTGACATATGTAAGGTGAAGTAGTTTGTATTTAAAACATGCAAAGTGGAGAATGTTGGCATACCTCTATGCCACTTTAATGTAATGTGGCTGAAATTTGAAAGATGCGGTCAAAATATATTTTAACACGTATTCTACTTACAGGACTTCAAAGCTCGACCTCATTCTGCACAACAACCCAACATATTAATCGTGCATTTGTCAAAACTTGTCCTGGACGTGTTAACGTTGTTTATCAAAATCCTGGTGAAAATTTAATAATCACGGATGTTTTAAGGCCTGGACCTATTTCAAACTGTAGAAGTGTACTATTGCAAAAATAAATCAGTATAAAAAGACGGCACACTCGCGTCTAGTTATGTACAAGGTCGAATAAAATGGTGTTTTAAACCCCGACACCACATACACGTGATATGTAAATTAAAAAGCTGCACAAAGTTCTACGACGACTTGACACAGATTTTAAAGAATGCAAACAAGTAGAACTCATCGTAGCACATCATTTCCCCACATAAGACACACTTTTCAAAGCTCATATACAATAATATTTCATGTTGTGAGTCATGGTGATCAAAATGCGTGTTTATCTTCCATGAACATTGCGCAATTTCAACATGGCAGAGGATGTTACCTGACCCTCATAACTAAGAGTAACGGAGTGGAAAGCGGTCAGGGAACCAGATTAAAATCTTTGCAGACGACCTGTCATTGCACGCGACATGCACGCGACCGAATCTCGTTCAGCATCTAAATTCCTACGTATTTTGTGTTGAGATCATTGATGTTGATGGAGCGGTTCTCTGATGATTTTTCAAGGTGGATTTATCAATGAAAAAACTCAACTCGGATAACAAGATAGCTGGACAGTTAAGTGTTTAAAAGAATTATACATACTATTTTGGATAATCTATGGTATGTTATATAATACGCGCTGTATTTACTACGATCAGTTCACGTTTTCGTTGAATGATGCAATGATATTGCAAACCGAAACAGACGAGGTTGAAAATGGAGGTAGGGCTTAGATGAATGAATATAGCGAAAGATTGGAGAAATAATATTGCCAAGTAATATTGTAAAATGTCGGCCGACATTTTTATTAAAATTAAAAAGTTGGATGTGGAAGTAATTATTTATATTGTTTGTAAAACTCGCGCTATGTTTAAAAAAACAATGATCTGAAGGGAAAAAATCATAGTGACAAAAATGTTTTAGATTACCCCCCATGACCAGTTATGTCATATGACTCAAATTATCGTGCTATATAAGATAATATATATCTGAACAGTTTGTCAAATATTTACATGTACACATGGGAATTATTTAAATCTGCAGCATCAGTTTGAAATACATTAATAATGTCTAGATTGCCTATTCTTTGTTCAATCGTTATCATCATATAGGTTATTCAAATATAAGATAATAAATATGTATATGGTGTAGACAGTTTTGTACAAGATTAATCAATGTAGGAACATTTTAGTACTTGCACACAAAGCAGGGGTACTGCCACAAGGATTTATATTGCTTACAATTTGCCCATAAATTCTACATGCACTATATAATATTATAACCTAAGTTAATAGTAATATATAGTATGTGATTCATATGTAAACTGTAAGCAACAATAGAAGTCCTTGTGGGTATCTGTATAGAACTTAATTAAACCAATCAAACTGTACATCAGTTTGGAATAGAGTTCAGAATGGTTGGAGACCAGACATACTTTTAAGCTTTATGTAATAATTGACTTCCCCAAGATATATTTTTGTCTAGCACATTATATACCCAGACCTAGCATAACAGTCTTGATATCTCCATACTTTATCTTGGATATTTAAGTTGAAGTCAGCGGTCTGCATGTCTGTCAATCCTTCTATGACAAATCTAGTCATAATTAATTATTCACAATACTTGAAGAATTTAAATGAATCTTTTTACATTTGAAGGGAAGATACCTGGTTGATTTCAGGAAAGGTTTAACCCTGAGACTGACTACTGGATAATTTCATTTTATGGGGAATGCCTCAAAAATAATCCCCCCACCTCCTCAAACACTCAAAATGTGATTTTTTTGTTGACCTTTTGGTAGGAAATGTTTTGAAAATTCATTGAAGAAAAAATTGTATGATTTTCTTTTAATTGACCTGCAGAGGACTTTCTCTGATTTCAATGTTCCAAATGTGAGATGGTGTGATAATGATAATGTAAATTTGTTTGCCAGGAAAGCATGCAACTTGTATTGCTTCCCACCACACACACCCCTTTTAGATATTGATGTATACCATGTGTTCCAATGTTTCCATATATTCACAGAGCACATACAACAAATGGATATCTATTTTGTTTAAGTATCCTAGCCATTGTTGGAAATTATTCCCTGGAAGTGGCAGTTTATACTTGTCTTATTGTTAACACTGGAGAGAATGTTAATTTAAGTAATTTTAGTATGCACTTATTGAACTGGGCCATAAAATGCATTACTTATTCTGACAATTTACAATAAACAAATAGAAGAGGCATGTATAACCTCAAATTTGGCAGACCAGGAATATTTTATTGGTGCCTGTCCACTGTGTCCAGTCATTAGATGACTAAAACCACATCAAACCAGGAATTCCAAACTTGGACAGAAAGAGGAACCTTTAGGTTTGGCTTCTTCACTTTTGTAATTTCTACAAGGTTTGAGTTTTAAAGATAATATAATCCTAGCTATTATTAAAAGAAAACATTATATTATAGGAATTAAATAATTAATGCTAAACTTTAAAGTGATTAAACTTAAAATTATTTTAAGAAATTTTAATTCTCTCATTTTGGCATGGGTCATAGATGTAATTTGCGATGTAAAAGATCCAGCTTGGCTTGCTTGCTCGTTTTATCACTTTCACTTTCTAGCCATAAACAAGTATATGCTATATAGCCATCTCTGACAAGATTCAGTATATTTTGTGATCAACCATTGCCTTAGATGGTACCGGATTTTCATAATTACCAGATGTAAATTAATTGTAGTACAGAAAAGTAGTACATGTATTAAGGTATGCCAACATATCTCAGTATTGCACATGTTGCAAATGTAAATAACTTCACCATTAAACCTGCCCATCTTTCAGAAACACATAGTAAGTGTAGAGCATAAACTTATTAATACTTGTTGAGTCTGCTATATAACAGTAGATCTCCGTTTTAATCGTATTTGATATTTAAAAGTTGTGGTTTAATTTTCATTGGCGCAATTGGACACCAATAAATTGTGTATGATGAGTTTTATTGGCAAAATATTTGTTATCTTGCAGACATGGATAACAATGATATAGCTTGAATATTCTGGTTTAGCTCTCATAAGTTTTAGGTCCATATTTTTCTTGTAAAATCTGCATCATTGTTGATAATATACATGTATATCTACATAACTAATCCATTATATGAACAGGTGTTCCAATAGAAATTTTGAAAATGGATGACAGATCCATCCAACTTTTTTGAAACGGCTCTAACAGGTGGAATGGAAACTGTGCACCGTATACGTATTATGGTTGTCGGACACATGGGTGTAGGCAAGACGACCCTAGTCAAGCGTCTTCTTGGAGAGGAGGTAAACATTTCCGAGAGACATAGTACAGAGGGCATTGATGTATATGTCAATTGCTGCGATGTTTCTTTGTCAACCCATGAATGGACAAGGCGAACAAAAGGTATGTGGGCATACATACTCATTAATGATCTACCTCTCCAAATTTATTCTAATTCCACAAGGTGAAATGTGTCACATTAAACTGTGTTGTGTTCATCCATCTTTATTTCACTTCTTTACAATAGCAATGTTACCAAATTGTGTAAGAAGTTTGCATTCTGGGCAAGGAACAGACCTAATTTGTCACAGGGCTAACATAATGACACTTTACACACAGCAATGAAATAAGTAACTGTTCCTCATCATTCACTACTTTCACATATACACAGCAAGGTGGAGTTTATAAGTCTTGATATTTAATTTTTACTACAAGTATTTGGTATGTTAGCACATTGTGTATGTTGTTGTATTTAATTATTGTACTTTTAATATTTGCTTTTTCCTCCTTCATGTACTTGCACCACAAATCTGTATACTGTTTGCATCCTGTATGCACCTTTTGGCTTTTAGTCACCCTCTGCTGTATGCTAACTTGCTTTGTAACATATCTCCATGGTGAGTGGTATTTGTACTAACACCATATAAGCCATTAACCAGGCGGCCTTGGTAGAATTGTCTGGGGGTTCAGGTTAGAAGGATTGTATGTGCTCATTTTTGTGTCCAAATATGTGTTCATATTTCGGTTATCATTCTTAAACATGGCTATACAAAATCAGTTAATAGTAGACTTGCCCAAGGCTGGTAAATTTTCTATTAGTTTTCATAATTTAACTAGTCTAATGGCTGGTTAATCTTGTTATGTGTTAAATTGCTTTGTGGCAAGGATTCAGTAAGAATGAACAGGACGAGAAAATTTATGTATCTATTAGTTATTAGTAATTCTGTCTGCAAAGAAATTTGTTAAATCCTCAGCCTGTGGCTAACCTTAAGACCAAATAATATTTTAAGATTATATTATTATTATTATTATTATTATTATTATTATTATTATTAAAAAGAGCTCAGAGATTATATCTGCCATCAAATCTAGAACATCCTTCCTCAGCCAGGTTTCTGTGTCCACAACATTTATAGTTCTGTACACCAATAAATTAAAAATGGACATCTCATTTGAGGAAAGCAACAAAATGGATGAGGGCGTTCATTTGAATTCGAAAATACACCAAGCAAAAAATATGTTTAGTATGGGTGTACTCTTTCTCTAACTAGTAAAGCCATTACGTATTCAGCTGGCATACAAGAGTTTGACAACACAAATTTCTTGGAGATGAACGACTGTTTAAGGAAATATTGGATTCACGGTCTTGTCATACCATATCCAAAAGGTCTAAATCCAAATGTTTCTTTGCGGGGGTTAGGCGGCATCATGTCGTGATGTATGCATCATCTATATACCACGTCTTTATCAGGAAACCATGTACAAAATATTACTTTTTTCATTGTTTTGATCTTTTGTTTTTAAATGAAGTTGCCTGATTCCATTTTTTATGGGGTATCCTGGGTGGGCATCCACTCTTATCTTTTGTAACTTTGATGTGAAATTTCTTTTCAAAGTGCCCAAGTGTGGTTTCTAGTGGGATTTCCATGGGTAAATCTGATATATGTAGTTCTTCTGTTTTCTTCTTGATTTTTCTCATGATGGTTGCTGGTTCTTTAACTATAGCTATTTCTCGTCCTATTTATATATTTCCCATGTTGTATTATAGTTTCATTTTTTACAGGTTTCAATATACATGTATATTCTCTGCCTCCTTTCCTATTTAACCCTTCTGCTAATTTGGTGAAGGTTCTGCTTCTTACATCTAATGCAACCAATGCCGATGACATTGTACGTCATATTTCTACACTAACATTGCAAAAAGTTCACTATGTACCTATTTATAACAACATTGTAAAACTGGTCCTCACTTATCTCTATTCTTTTAGTGTCGCAGTACTTTTTAAGCTCTGGCAATTGCCAATTTCGCACCATTATCCTTCTGAACGTGCAGTACGTTTATCAAAATTTGCTCTTTGTCCAAAGCGGTATTTCAGTATTATATATGTATTATCTTTCTGTTCTGTCTTTGCATATTTGCACAGATTTCTTTTCTGCTTTCAAACTTTGTAGTCCTGTACATGTATGACCTTGAAGAGGACAAATATGCAAAACTGAAATTCGCTCAAACTTTTTATATAATTTGCTATATGTATATGGCTCATTTTCTAAAAATTTTTACCTTTCGTTTTTAATCGTTACAAAAATATTTATTTTTTAAAACCAATCATTTCTCTCTATCCGTCTTGAATAAAACAACATACTCCTGCCCTTACAAATAACAGTTGCAACGTCATTTCAGATGTACACACTGGCATTGTGTTGATAATGAATTATTAAGAACCCACATAGGGAGAAGGATTCTAAGTACTAATTCTGAGATGTCGCCACATAGTTGTTAAGGCTTTATTTATTGTTATCTTTCTTCAACTTAATAACTTATTAAATGTGTAAAATTTGTAACTTTTCGATTTTTCCATTTGATCAGGTCGATTTCTCAATTTAACGAAAAAGAAGTGGTATCGGTCCCTTTTGCTCTGCTCTTCAAATCTTTAGATAAATTTTAATTGGAAAAATATAGAGCAGGTGTAAGCATGATGTGATGTCTGCAGTTTTATATATGAAAATGTTCCAACCTAATAATGAATGATACTTGAACTCAATAAAAAGCATAATTGACGCATACATGTACCCAGGAAATGCGGTCACTACTGAGTTCAACATTGTTTATTTTATTTCTTCTTATTTGTTAGTGTTTGTAATGTTATTATTTCTCAATAAAACAAACTATTTAAAGTTGAACGAGAAGTTTTAAAAATATATAACTTCTAATTGTGAATGCAAAATAATAAGGTTTACGTTATTTTATAATATATAACAACAAGCGAGATAATGTTACCTTAAATACATATTATAACTGCTAGACGTACTTGGGACAAAATGAGAAAGTCAGTTTCAGCAACATATTTATAGGTCACGTTTAAATCCTAGAGAAAACTGAATAATATTTCACATGGTCCTAATCAGCAAGTTTAAAGAATCAGCCAGATATCTGGGCCGAATCAGTAAGCAATTTATATCGTGTTTGAGAGCAATTACCACATTAATGAATAATGTTAGTATAATATTTGTATCAATCAAGAAAGTAAACAGCAACATTTATTTAAATTTTTATATCGTATTGATCCGGTATGCGTTTTAAGAAATGTAACGAGATTATATGAACACAGACTTTCAGTTATAAGTGAGTTACTTTTTTATTATCGACATTACACAAACAAGATGAATGCAGCATATAATCTACAAAAATGTATTCAACAATGCACAAACACTTAGTTCTTCGTTTTTGAACATATCTTAAAAGTGAAATATTCTAGTTGTTTTTCTTTTGTATTTCTTTTGTTTTTCCTGTCTGACTTTGTTTCAGTTTCCCTTCCGAAACGTTTTGGAGTTGGATAGGTATGGCGTTTGCTTCCTTGTACAGGAGAGCCAATAGATACATCATTTGTGTATTCAAATAATGTGGTAACCACCACATGACAACCTCTTTGTTATAACATTATAGTTATAAGGCACACATTTCTATCTTATAAATAATTTATTTAATTCATAGCTTAACATTAAATAGGTTTTCTGGGTGACAAGTTTTGGGATGACTTTTGCAACTATTTGGGGCAACGTCTCCAGATACGTTCTGACTAGTTCTCACAGGGTGAGTTTTCAAAGGGGCGAGTTTTTTTTTTAAGATTCATTAAAATATAAATTCTAAATGTACTTCATATTGTCTTATCTTGTTTTTTATTTGTTTGGTCTCTCATAGCGAGTACCCCCATAGTAAATGTATGTTGTTTCTATTTTGTAAAATTTCAAAAATAATTTTGAAATGGGGTTTAGTAGTATAGTACACTTACGTATTCTAGTGTAACATTAGCTCTACAACCCGAGCTGAGCTATTATATGAATAGTCTAAGCCTTGCCAGGTGTTTGGCTAGCTTGTGGTGATGACATGTGGCTCCTCTGTCCAACCACTTCCACCACAATGCCATGCTATCTTTCCCATGCTGTTTTTCCTTATCTAATTATGCTATAGTGCTTGCAATAAGTGTAAAAGAAAACTGAAAATAAAACACAAAACAAGTAGAAATGAAAAAAAAATAAGGAGCATTATGTTACAGGTGTGTATGTACTGCATAATTTACTCGGGAGCCATGCCACGACCTTGTTATATCCGAATTCGTGTTATAATGGAGCGGGTTATAGCGGGGTCCCACTGTAATATGTGATTGTACTCCCATGTTCATGTTTTCAAAATGTTCTTTTTAAAGTGGCCTTCCCTTTGGGGAGATATGTTTGCCTTGTAGCATAGGTATCACCATTATTCGCTCCTTACTCGGTAGTCACACACAAGCACACACACACAATTGTTCATACACAGATGTACTAGCAGCACCTTGAAACCTTGAAAGAAATTCATCTAATTTCTATCCGATGACGATCTCTACCTCTGCCAATTGGTAACTTCTTTAAATCAATTGGACTACATCTTCCAGCTGTCTGTTACAATAAAGGTTGGTAATTTGGGGCTTGCTGCTTTGATAACTTGCACTAGATCATAAGATGTGTAGACCAATTCACTATCTGATGACAAACTTCCTATCTGAATATCTCCTCGGACAAATGTGGATAGTACCTTCTTTTCCATTGCTTTCATATTTATAGCTAAGTCCACATCCAGTGTAGGTTGATCCAATATACTATTAGGAATGAATTTAGCAAATTTGTGGCCCGATTTGGATCATTTGGGATATCATACTGCATTTATGGACCGTGTCCCCTGTGGTCACTGCATTTGGAAATAAACTTTTCAATAAGTAAGTTAACATTTTCTTCCATAGCTTATTATTGATGCTCAATGTCCCTGTCAGCATTTCTTTATCTCTAGCCCAAGTATAACACTAGTATCATTAATACAGACAGATAATGGTGCACTCAGATTTGGTCAACCACTCTGATACCTCATAACATCTGCTGTAGCAGGCATCATAGTGATCCATTGTAGCTGTAGCTTGGGAAGTAAGACTGTTACTAATGTCAACTGAACACTGAGCAAAATTGTTGTCTATTAAATGATATTGCATCCGCCATCATTGAACTCATTTACAATAAGCATTTTTTGACAAAACCGAAATCTAATGTAAAACAATTCTTTTAGATATTTATGATTTTATTCTTGTGTTTTTTGTGTGATGTTTTAGGGTTTAGAAATTTACATGGATATATTCATTGTATTGAAAAATGTTTACCTTTTGGTGAGATATTTTAATGGGCAAAGAATTCTATCCTGTTATTACCAAAATATTGAGAATGTGGTACATTTTATTTAACTCTGTTATTTTGAATTTGAGGAAATTTTGTGAGTTTATGTCATCGAGTCTCTGAAATATTCTGGAAATTCCTGAGTTTCATAAGTGAAGAGTCTAGGACTCCTTATCCTAAACTTTTGTTGAGAGGAATTATTTTTGGGGTTATATTGTGTTATATGTTCTGCTTAGATCATTGAGGCTTGCTAGGATTAAAGTTTACTTGAATCAGGATTACTTTATTAAGTACGTGTGACATACACTGGCTATGGTTCAATTTTTAATGACCTTTGCAATTTGTAATCAATGTTTAGTAGTGTTTTTTAAGGTAAAGTGTTGCATTTTATTTTACGGAAAGTTATTGTTAAGACTTGTGATATCATATTTGGTTACTTAAGTCACCATGACTTGCATTTCAAGTTTTTAAATCATGATTTTAATGTTATTTTCATCATTATGTTTAATTTTATTTCTAGTATGATATTTAATGTTATTTTCATCATTGTGTTTAATATTTTGTTCATTATAATTCATATTATTTCCATCATTATATGTAATGTCAATTTCATCATTATATTTCATGTTATACCCATCACTATATTTCATGTACATATATTAGGTCAGAGGGTGAGGTGATTTAGAATGAAATGGGTAGCAAATGCCTTTTTATATTTCTTGTTTAAGAAATTCAAAAACATACCATGGTCACATGCACTTGACTTGTGCTATGGATAAATAAAGCACCTACCTACCCAGATTTTAAAAACAGTGCTATAGAAAACACGCATATTTTATGCACCTTAATTTAGACTGCCAGGAAATTGCAGCAATCGGTTGCTTTAGTTTGAAGCTACAGTGGCTGATGGGGGTTTGGTGGTTTGATCTCTATGTAGAGAGTGCCACTGATCTCTTGTACAATATTGCAACCACAGTAAATATCTTGAAATGGTTCTAAGATAGCACTGTTCTGTTTTGTAATTAATATTGGGTTGGAATTTTAATGACGAACATATCCACGGTTTTCCTCATTGGTTGTATTTGCTTGTATACAACTGGGCCATACTTCAGATGTGCACCATTGTCTAAGATTTAGCTCCATCTGGTTATTTTAAATTCCGGGACTCCACTGGTACATTGTAAGAATAGAGCAGATAACTGCTAATAGTGTACTTTAGATTAATTCAGGCCGATTTTTTTTTTAGTCAAAAGGAGCAGTCATTTTAGTAAGAAAGACTAGACCAACAAATTGTTCTCCACCTTTTCGCTGTTTTTTGACTGGCGGCAGTCATAAAAAAGGTGGAAAACAATTTGTTGGTCTACTAATAGACATGAATATAAAACATCTTGAGAAGATTTCAGCACAGGATATGCTTTTCTTTTCTTCTAAATAGTACAGGCTTGTGGATTTCACTATATACACACAGACAGACACTAGTCCAAGATACTGTACATACCTGGCCTCACCCATGTGTGCACACAAGCAAGATACGTATGCTCATATTCTTACAATCGTATACTCATTATTACCACTATGAAAACAAAGTCATATGGACAGCGTTCTTTTACATACCAGAGTCCAATTCACTAGGGCCTAACCGGAAATCGCCTCGGACATTCGCTTCGGCCGAATATCCCGTTTTTTGGTACTATTCGGGAGTATTCGCCTCCGCACACAATATGCACACGAATGGTTACAAGTAAAAAAATTCAGTAAATATCAAACTTTAAAAAAAAATTCTTAATACATAATAATTTTAGTTAATAATAAAAATTTTCATCTTATTGGCGATATATAAGGTATACGACACACGAAACGTTTAAGCTTCTCACATAATAGTGAAACAAACGGTACTCTCCGGAGTCGCACCAACTACTCGGTTCGTGCCCTGATCCGGCAAATAGTGCATCCAAATACTCAGATTCGGTACTCTGCGAAAATTGTCTACTCGGTTAGGCCCTACAATTCACCTTTTTTAAATGCAAGAACAAATGTAAAGACTTAATAATGTTTCCTACTTTAAATATTTTAAGCATTTTTTGTTCAGAAATTGTGAATAGTGGACTTCATTTTTATATTTTTGTATCAGACCAACTATTTTATTGTGTCCTCGCCCCAATTTACTCCAGATTGGAAGCTTATCCTGCCTTTTTGCAAAGATTTAAGTGATAAAAGTGATGTGTTAGTTAGATAAATGAATCTTCGAATGGTGGTCAAAATCTTTGTCAATGATCATTGATTCAAATACATTAGGCATTTGTATGTGTGTAGTGGGCAGAAGACTGAAAGTCACCAATACCTAATCAATGTATACATATTTCAGGAATTGATAGTACATGTACAAATTAATTGCCAAATATAACAAATCTTACATTATAATGATATTAAGTAAATATTGATGCATTTAATTGATGACTCTGCCATGGAGGTATTGTCAAGACATTTGGTGGTGAGTAGCATGGTATTTACTCCTCAACTGCATGCAGCACTTGATCTTGTAGTGACTCTGGAGGAGCAAAGTTGCACCATAACATTTAGTGGGGAAACAATTCATATGTATTGTATTATGCTTTCTAATTTCATTTGAACTTGACACCCTGATGTAAAGCAGAATTTAGCTGTTTTCAGTGTTCCTTATGTTTTTCAGATTCAGAACAGGATTATAAACTGCAGGCCTTATTAACATCCTAAATGAGAATTACCAAACAGGGGGAAGCGTGGTTGATTCGGAACTCCATGCAAGCTCTAATCAAAGGGAGACAACTGATAGCAATGACTTGAGCCATATCGCCGTTCTCAACAGCAGAATATTGGCAAAAATCTTTCATCTACAGCTACAGCTTTTGAAATCTTTCATCTACAGCTACAGCTTTTAAAATCGTTCATCTACAGCTACAGCTAGTCTACAAAATGAATCGTCTTCCACTGTAGTTCAGGGAAGTCTCACTCAGTCTGAAACAAACACAATACCTGGATCAGAGCATGGAGAAAATGTTGCCACTGAAAATTACAAGATGGATCTATTAAGGGAAATGTTAAGATTGTTGCAACAAAATCCCAATAAAGCAAAACAAGATATAAGCAAACATGCGCATTTAACAATATTGGATTTTGCAGGGCATGCCTTTTACACGACACACCAAATGTTTCAAACAAGACTGGCCATATACCTCTTGGTTTCGGATGCCAGTCAAGAGGTCGATGATCTTGTAGAAAACGAGTTCTACTTTGACACGGAGGGCAGATTGAAATGCAAAGTTCATGGTGAGTTGTGCTGTTTCTACCTAAGTACACCAAAACGAGTATCAATTTTGTTCTAGATTTGCTGCTCTTTTAACATTGGTATTATGCGTCTATGAGTAACAGGTTTTCTCTCAAGCTAATCATTCTTACAAATAATTGTATCATAATTTTTTAAAGTAAAATTACACCCAACAACAGTGTTTTATTATACTCAACTGTTTTAAAAATTCAATTAACAGCAAGTTGACTTACTACTAAAGAAATATGTAACACCGGATGAAAATCCATTTCGAGTGAAGCTGGTGGAGGAAGGTGTTTTTGGTCAATTCTACAATTAGGAAATTGAAGGATAAGAATAAAAGTTGTTGCAAGGACCGTTTGGTCTTATTTGGAATTGAGGCTTCACATATTTTATTTTTAATTAGGTAAAAAAAACATTATGTCAGGGACTGAAAGTGGGTATTTGATTATGAAAATAGCTTGCCAATAATAACGTGTACTTCATTCTGTCATTGTTTACATAATCAATGATGTTTTGTATTTTGACTTTTTCAGACATAGTTCAGGTCTGGATGAATTCCATACATTCCTATACACTACCTGACAAGGATAACTTGAATTCTGCAAATTCCCATACATCGTCTTATAAAGTCCTCCCACCACCAGTGATTTTAGTGGGGACACACATTGATAAAATTCCACAGGTATGTCGATAACATCTGGAAGTAGTAATATTTTACAAATTATTACCTTATTCTGTCAATAGTAGGATTCTCTTTGAATGCATGAAGTTGCAGTATTAGGAGTGTCAGGAACAGTACAGCTATTTCTTTGCCTTGACTAATGATTTACACAAGCCTTACTGATTTGAAATATGCAAGTTTTTCAAATTGCCTAATAGTGGAATAAATATTCATCCATTTTTAATAGCATCAGTATCATAAATATTGTCAGGTACGCACTCCAAAGTTGTTTTCTTGAAATATACATTATAGCATGCTTACAGACCCTAATACATTAAGCCCTGAATGATTTTGCTGTTTTTGCATGAAGTGCAAGTAGGAAATACTATTTGGGGTCTATTTCTGAATATATCCTAATACATTGACTTCCATGCAAGTTTCCATTAGCCTGATAGATAGTTATGTTAAAAACATTGTTTTCTATTGAATATTTTGCTCACGCATGAGCAGAAGGGAAAAAGTTGGATTTTTATTTTTTTTTCCGTATGGAGACCACTCTTTATTAAAAATGCCCACCTATAGCCTGACCTGCCTTAGATCTGAGGCAGATTTTAAATCAGATCTTAAGATAGATGCTCTGAATATAAAAGTTCCCAGATTTCTGATATCGTTGACTATGCAGACAGTTTGATGTTTTAGTGAAATTGTCCAGACGTGGCCAAACCCAAACGTACCAATCAATGGATGTAATTTAAGCAGAATTCATAAGGGACATTCTCTGATTACATTATACAAGGGACACAATGATAAAGTGATATTTATCTTTGAGTACATCACACAAAGGACACAATGATAAAGTGATATTTATCTTTGAGTACATCACACAAAGGACACAATGATAAAGTGATATTTATCTTTGAGTACATCACACAAAGGACACAGTGATAAAGTGATATTTATCTTTGAGTACATCACACAAAGGGCACAATCTGTGTCTTAAAGGAGTAGGGTATGATTTATTCCATCTATGAGGTTTTAGTCTAGAATGCATGATTGTGAGCAAAAAAGACTCAATGTGTAAAAATTCCTCATCATATTTACAAGTTGTACCTGTTGTTTTCTTTCTCATTCAAGTCACTCCACATGCTAAGATTATTCTCCCCTTTCTCAGAGTGCGGGTAATATTTCCTGTTTTCAGTTTTTATGATAAACCCAGCATTGGGGGATCTTTTCTTCATGGTCAGTGAAAGGGCCGCGATGTTAAATTATATGTTAATCTTACCTTTCCACACTGTTATTTTAAAGCCATTGGACACAAATGGTTGAAACTTTGTGTCACTGTTTTCATTTTGCTATAAACAAAATGTGCAAGTGTGAAATTGGTTGTTAGGCATGATGCAGTTCATTGATACATTTTGTTGCTATGCTAATTTTGGTGTACCATTTCCCATTATAAAGTTAAAAGCCAGTATCAGTAATATATTATCAGCTGTTTAGTATATTTCTGGAATGCAAAGTCTGCCATCCCAGCTAATATTTTCTCCTCCAACTAGAAATTGATTGAAAATTTTAAAAAATAAAACAAAATAAGATTCCAGTCTGATTTGTTAGTCATATCTAGCATATGGAATATTATTTTTCCATGGACTTTTGAACTACTTGTGTGTTTATGATTCATCAGAGACTTTCACCTCACTTGTTGCTGATGAGTATTTTAATGGCTAGTCATAGTTTCTATATTGTCTTTTCCCCTCAGTCTTTGCATTATTTGAATAGTTTTAATTTCGTGTGTTTTTCTACCGATTTTCAAGCATTTGGTTCATGCCTTGAAAGGCTGTGTTTTTGTTCTTACCCTCCTTATTATTGACATTAGAGTACATATCATTAACCCTTTTCAGTGTTCAGTGGATTTGTTTTGTATTTTCTTATTCACTGATGAACTAGGTTACCTAGTGTGTGTTAGTGTGGTGAGATAAGAAATATCATATGACACTCACCTCTCCTGTTTATCATGTAATGCAATTCACACATGGACAGATTTCGGATATGTTACCTTTAATCAAGTGACCTGTGGAACTTTGCAGAAAGTCTTGACACTTGGCTCTCTTTCTTATTAATAATGCAGGATTACCACTTGTTTCCTTAAAGGGGTCGGGATCAAATCATTTTTATTAGAGAAGTTGATTCCCTCAATTAATGAGAGCCCGGACTGGTTTATAGGCTTGTAAATTGTTAAATTACCCATGATTCCTGATGCCTGATCCAATGCTACAAGTTGCACTGAAGGATAGATACCTTTCCCTTTCATAAGCCTGGGGTACATAGAGTGCCAGTGACCAAAGCAATACATTCTTTCCTGACTACAGGGACAAGCAGCAATCTTGTTAGGATAAATTAGATAGATTCACTTGTCAGATCTTTTTCTCTAAACTGGTTGTTGACTGGTGACAAGTGGACAGTCATGGCTGAATTGCTTGGGGTACAAGCACTAGTCACTTGTGATTGCAAGGCAGATTGATTAACCAGTCTCTAATTTGTGATTGTCAGTTTGGGGAATGTATTGATACTTCCATCAATTTAGTTGTGCTGATATGAACAACGAGAAAAGTCAGTGACTGAAAAAAACTCAGATGTACATGTTGTCATTGTAAGAGTAAATCTGAAAAATATGACCCAATAGGTTGGGAGCAAGTTAAAGTGATTGACTAACTGCAGTGTAGTGAGAACTAACTGATATATATATATATATATATATATATGTATATATATTGACTGAATTCAGAGGCAAAATACATAGCAATGTACTTGTGTATAAGAGTAGATCAAATGAACAACTTTAGCTTTCATTATTGTGTTTATTTTGAAGTGTAGCCAAAAAAGTAGTGCACGTGAACTTGAAATCCAGATATGTTGAGAGTTAGACAAAATGCTGTTTGCATATTTGGATAAGGATTTTGGAGCCAAGATTATTAACCAGTGCTAGAAGTTGCTAGAACTGAAAGTTCATGTGGAATACTAGGTGTGATGCCTAACTTAGTTTTTGGAAAAAGACCTTTCCTTGGCCTACCATAATTCACTCTCACTCTAACGGACAAACAAGTGTTATATGTCAATGGTGTGAAGACCTTAGAAAATTAAACTCAGTGGCAACCACTGGTTCTTTTCGTCTGGAAATTTAGACACTTCATGTATCCTCAATAAGGTTCTACTAGGTGACTGCAATGTTCTTTAGTGGGACTCGTGAGTTTCCTAAAACAGGAGTCCTTGACTACTAGTATTAAAATAAAGTGAGACCTATGTGACCATGATTCATTATCCCTTAGATGATAACTAATAGGTTTCGTATAACCTGCACCACTAGTTATGGGGCAATTAAAACGTCGGTTTGATACCTGCGTGCCTTGTTCGTTTTCGTTCTCTATAAAGTGACACTGGGATGGATAGTCTTGTATTTCCATAGGCATGGATTCAGAATAATGAAATCTTTTCCATTCAAGCAAGATCTAATTAGTTATTCCCTAACCTTTAAGGTAGTCAAGTGGTCGAAGGTACTAGCCTTAACGGATCGCTGACATATTTTTTATCCATGTTAGTTCGAGTCTCAGGTCGATCAACATAGGTATGCGAGAACGCTTGCTAGCAGATTCACACAGTGAAAGCTTCTTAGCTGGTTTGCTTTCACTAAATATACTAAAAGCCATGAATAGCAAATCACATGAAAAAACATGATGTGAAATCAACAAGAACCCAAACAATATATTACTTTAGAGTCCAGTCCTCTTTTTTACATGTCAGGTTCTGGAGGAGGAGAAAACCTGGAAAATTGTAGAGGCAGTAAACACTTGTGGCCAAAGGTTTCTGGGCTTGAGAGCAATAGGGCTAATGTCTGGAGAGGCTTATTGAGGTCATATCATGTTCAGATCTTATGCTGCTTCCATGCCTTGCAATGGTTTGGGAGCTGGCAGGAATGGTTCTTCTAAGCTTAGTGGCTGCCATGCAGCAGAAGGTAATAGGTGTCCCCTTATGTATGCTTTGGCACTGTTTTCACCTCTAGTTATTGTGTGCATTCCCTTGCTTTGCTGGTTTATCCTTACCATGTACGATTCTACCTTCTTCAGTTTCTTAATGGAATAATCATTGTCTCTAGTGGTGCTTAAGCACTATCTGGAAGCTGTACCTAAAGAGTCCAGTTATGTGCTCTCGATGTCAATGATACATTCAGTGGATCTTTGCAGATATGTAGCCTTAGACATGTCCAAGGTCTTGCTGGATCACATCAAGAACCCGTTGAGTGCATGGATGATGCATTGGTTGTGCTTAAAGGAGAGTAACTAGTTTTATTTCTGGAAACAATCTCCATTATCACAGATTCCCATTTGTTTTTACCAATGTAAACATGTATAACTTTATATCTGATTTTACCCAAGAGTATCTGAGTGGTCTAAAGCGCTCTCTGTTATGGATCACTGCCATCTCACAGCTGTCTGCGTGGGTTCGAGTCTCCGATTCGGCCAGTGTCGGTATGTGAGAAAGCTTGCCAGGAGCTTCTCATGGGTCTGTGGTTTTTTCCTGGATTTTCCTAGATTCTTCCTCCACCAATAAAACTGGCTGCCATGTATAGCCTATCTTGTGCTGAAAAATGGCATTAAATCAAACAACAACACATCCATTTTCTGAAACAGTAATTAAAGAGTCAGACAGAACACGTTTGGGACAGTTTTCTGCAGGACATGGGTGTATCTTATGGCACCATGTTGTCATTTTATTCAACATCAAAATCAACAGCATACTGAAATGCATTGATTTATTAACTGAAGCCTATTGTATTGTATTAAAATATATGCATGCTATTGAATGACAAAAGCAGGAACATAAACAATAGGGAGAAAAAAACCAGTCCACATTTCTGAAGTTAGGAACTAACTGCATTCATTTTGTACCAGTTATATCATTTTCATGTTCACCCAAACCATCTTGATAGATCTCTTATTTCTGTTGTTGAACAACATATATTTTAGTGGTTATTTTCAACTGTAAGCTATTTTCTTCCATATAGTAAATTCTTAGGGACAAATGCCACAAAGCCCTGGATTTAAAATGGATCATAGTAAATACTGATTGGGGACTAAGACTGCTTGTCTCTTGTCACCTGTCATGCAGGTCATTAGTAAGGTCAAAACTTGGTCATACCATGATTATGTAACACACATTTTGCAAATCTTACCTGAGAGTGCACCTCAGCTGCGGTAATTAGCAGGTTTGAACCCTGGCCGAGTCATATCAATGACTCATAAAACTGGTACTACCAGCTGCCTTGTTTGGAGTTCAGCATTAAGAGATTAGTATTATGACTGGATGGCCTGTTACAGTGTTATAAAATCGGACATCCTGATGCCCGGGACCCCACCATTTTAGTTCAAATTGAGGTGCCTGTCAGACTTGTCAAAACAAAATAGTTTGCTTCAGGAAACTTTGATCGAGCTGATGAAATGAGTAAATGTACTTTGATATACATACCCATGCATGCTGCAGTCTAAATCAGATTACCACTGTCCTATGTGAAATTTGAATCTGTGCTAAAAATATGACGTTGTGCTCTCAAACCGCATCATATGGTCATGTTTCTGGAAAATACTTTTTGTTCAGTAATCTTTAAAAAAACACAGAAGCAAAACTCCAATAAAAATAACCCCAACAACAATAAAAAAAACTGTTGAGACTATGCCCTTTACATGTAATATGTATACATAGCATTACTGAAAAATTATTAAAGCTATGTTAAAAATCTAAAACACACACATACCTAGAGAATGCTCAAGTCGATACACAGTCAGGGACTCCGTATCAACTTCCTTTCTGAAAGCCTCAAAATTAATACATTAATAAAACTTTCCTTTATCTTAGATGAATTTTATTACCTCTTCAGAAAAGGTAAATGTTAGGAATTTTGAAATAAAGATTATTTCCAAATAACCACCATGGTTATTAAGATCTCCAAAAATACTTTTTACTCTTTGTTAATTCAAAAATCCTCAATGAATCCTCCACTTTTTGAGAGTAAATGAAATGAACTCAGAGTATTTTATCACAGCCATATATCCATGTATAAAGAGAACTCAAAAGATGGAAACAAAGTTGGATCTGCCATTGCAACACATCATGGCACCATCTTGATCTGTTTACTGGATAACTGCAGAAATAACAGTAGTATTCAAAGCTTTGAATTAATTGAAATGTCATAAACAAACAAATTATATCAAATCTTGGGATTCCCTTTCATTGTTGAAAACTGCAGAATATTAAAATGTTCAAACTTTAATATCCCAAGTATTATGGAAACATGATGTTCTTGTTCAATATAGGAAAATTATTCTGTACTGTTCGCTGCCTAGTTAGTATGACATAAAGGGTATTTAAAGAGCAGATAAGGAAATACTGCCACTGCTGCCCTACGATCAACCATTTCTAACTGAAAGAATTTCATATAATGACGTAAAGTATTTTATAAATCTGTATGTTTGTCATGCTTTGCAAAACATGTTGAATTGGTAACTCCACAAACTTTATAATGGCAAAACACTATATGAGAGAGACATCCCTCATATAGAACAAATCAGAGATGAGATGGTATTCTGCTGATCATATATCCAGAACACATGCCTGACTCGTGTATAAATCATGAAGTGTGAACATCAGCCAATGTGTGTACTATGCTCCTAATATCCACATACAGTGGAGCACATAGTGTTTGAGCCATTACTTCGGTGATGGGGGTAATGGTCATGCACACAAGATCTTTACTGGTCCATATCAGGTAATATATCAATGACTGGTGTTTCATATATCTGATTTAATTTATATTTGATTCATTTTAATTGTCTTTTTGTTAGTTTTAATTTTTTTCTTATTCCATTGGCATTGCATGCTATTGTAATGTAATTTTCTTTACTGAAGATGATAATTTTCAGAACTGCAGTTCAGTTTTATGAAAACCTAAAATTAGGAACTCTGCATGCAAGTTGACCTAGTTCCTCACCTTTAAACCTGATTTGATGTAAACGATTTTTTTTTAATTCCTTCTTAGTCTGAGATTTCATATAGAGTCAAATCGAGACTACTAGATTATATGACTTTAAGATGTAAACATGATGACGTGACCCTTGATTCCACAGTTCAGGGATTTCCAAAACTGAGTCTTAGATTAGTATAAAACCTTTCTCTATAGAGAAGTTGGTCAGTTTGGGCTTTTAAACACTTGATGACAGGTTGTTTTCTTCTGTTGTCAGTGACAGTTTTGAGTATTTGAGTTTTATTTTAAAAAAATTTCTTCTGATTATTCTGATTTTAAGAGATTAATTCGTTTCCCTTGAGTATTTGTTACTGTTCATACATAATTCTTGGACAAAGACATTTATTGAAAATTTATTCAGAATTCAAACACTTGAGTGTAATTTCTTGTTATTCTACAAGGAAATGTAGACACAGCAGTGCTATACAGATACAGCATCACTTTCCATCTTGGGATTTCATTGTGACTCAAACTCAGATGCATTAGGACATTTTATTACTAAGACTTTTGATTTTTAATTCTGGGATTATTCTTGGATTATTTTGGGATTTGATTACTAAAACGTAAGTTCTAATTTTTATTTTTACCTTGTTTTTTCTAGGGAAATAAATTATTTGTTACATTTTACAAAGATGGTTGTTTTTCATTTTTCTTAGCTACTGTTTAATTGATCCTAAACACCTAACACTGGTTGATGCACTGTATCCCTGAGATCCTCTTTCTCTTTGACCTCCCCCAATGTTAGTCAGCTATGACTCATCTTGCTTTAATCCCCAATTAGAGACATCCAATCTCATCCCTTCTTAGAACTTTGTGTGCATAGAGATTATTTTCTTCATCAGGCAGAGAAGGGAGGGTTCATCCATAACCAGACAGGATCCAACATATTTTGCCCCTCATAGTGGGTCTTGTCACCAAATCTTTGTTTCCTGGGAGTTCTGAACATGGTGGTAGAATTGGTTCCACTAAAGAGACTTCACAAATACACCATATCCAGTTGATGCTTTAGCACACTGAAGACTGTACAAGGACCCACCTATCAGCTTTGATGCACTCTAGTGACTGATTTTTGCCACCACCTGTGTTGATTTTTAGAGCAGAATCATTTTGTTTCTGGACTCATGACTCACACTTTTGGACCACACTCCTTTCTGTACACTTTGCTTAAATATTTCCGATGCCAAATGTTGTCAGTCATCAAAGGATTCTCCCTCTTTTAGTTCATTGGAATTGTTTTCACAATTTATCATGCATTGTCATCTTCTAGTTATTACAAGAAATAAAATCTTTACAAAGACAGGTTGTCATGTGATTGTCTGGTTATAGTCTCATTCATGTTCAGTTTCAGTTTGTAAATTATGAGAAACAAGCTACTATACTATTTTAGGTTGTATTTATAATTATTAGTTACAATTTATTTTTTTTATAAAGAATTACAGTTAAAGCAAATCTTGTTAAGGATTAACATTCAAGAATTTATTGGTATGTTGGAACAAATGTTAATGTACTACATTTATATTTATAAATTAACCACTTTCGTGAAGTTTCCATCAGGTAACTGGCTAATATTGAATATAGGATGATTTTGTATGACTATTAATTAAGCCTTAATCTTTAGTACGAATTAATGTATTACCTCTTTGTATGGATTTAATTTATATTCATGGTATAACAAATGTTCATGTGTTTAGAAATAAACCAACATTCATAATATGTATGTCCATGTATAGCAGACCTGCCAACCCTACTGAAAAAATCGGTCCCATCTCCCGATTTTTAAGATAAAATCCCGAATTTTCCAGCAAAGAAATTTTTTTTTTTTTTTTTTAAATAAAATTTTTTTTTCTTCCGTTTCCCTGTTTCTGTATCTGGCTTTTCTGTGTCAGGTATGTACCTTAGTACTTTACCTTGTCCGGTTTCATTTCCGGTTTTCATCAGCTTCATGTGCGGATTTTGAGCTTCTCCTGGATATTTATTATTACCTGGAACTGAGTGATTTTAAGAATTTTCAATTTCTGCATAACGATGAAGTCAGGAAAATCTTGAAGTATTACCCAACTAGATGGCTTTCTCTTGGAAAGTGCATTTAATCGTCTTCTAGAGTTGTGGATGCCACCACAGGAGTCGGACGTTTTATCAATAAAGTACGGCGAAATGTCTAACAAAATGAAATACCCATATCAATAATATATATATTATTATCACCTGTGATGCCACTTAGTGAGTTTATTGAGATGACGTACCCTTGCATATTGCCAGTTTTTAAGCGGGGTTCAGAACGGTTTTGACAGACCCAGCAAAGCACTACAGCATGACAAGCCCTTAATTCGCAAGACCGGATACATTTTACTCTCTATCTACAGAGAATTCCTTTCAATTGTTATTAAACCAAAGTACATTGTTGGCAAAACAGACATCACAGCAATTGATGTAAAAGATGAAATTTTTTACATTCGTTCTCAAGACTTGTACTTGGGTGAGACAACCAACAAACGTCTAGAGAAGATGAATTCTGAAGCACAGTTACAGACAAGAATGCACTGTAGGGCATTTCTAATCAAACCACTGTCATACATGAAGAAAAAAATTTCCTTCATACATGAAGGAAAAATTTCCATTAAAGGATGACTTGCTCATTCATGCAAGCATTGCAGATGTGGCTAAACAATCTGTTGCCTAATTTAAGGACCTGGCCTTTTACTCCAGTCAAAGGGAAGGAATCAACACTGATGATCTGCATAGAGTTTAGTCTTTACCAAACTACAATTTAGACGCAGAATCGAACATGGAAACAGCACATCATCAGTGGGTTTCTCTCAGGTAAAAAAAGGATGCATCTGGCCAATTGTTGTTTCCAATCCTTGGGAGAGTAATGCATGCTATGAATACTTTCAATACCACACAGCAACAGCAATGCTGAGAGAGCATTCGTAATGCTAAAAAAAATAATAGAACTAATTAAAGAGCCAACCTGTCAGCATCAACACTGTATGCTATCTAAGGACAAATAAATTATGAACGTATTCAAGTCTGCAACATACAATGGACTGAAATAACAAAACTAGGCATCTTTAGCATGATATATACACCTTATTCTTGTAACTCCTGATTTTTAACAGTGATTTTCCTGATTTTGATTTCTTCATTTTTATCTGGTCTGATTTAGACATCAACCAACATTCATGAAAGTTATGATCATGTATTTAGACATCAACCAACATCATAAAATTTATGTTCATGTATTTAGACATCAAACAACATTCATGAGATAATGTCCATGTATTTACAAATCAACCAACAGTCATGAGTTTTATATCCATGTATTTAGACATCAACCAACATTCATGAGATTTCTATCAGGTAATTGCTAATATCAGCTGGACATACAGTTTGTGTTATTTTGCATATGTTGTAATTTTTCAATACAGCATAAGCCTGCATATAGAAATTGTCAACTAATGAGTAATGTGTGGTAGTTGAGAGATAACAAATTGGGCCTCTTCTTGTTACAGCTATTATTTTTGTCTTTTGATCATTATCGAAATGTACATACAGTATGAAGAAATCACTTTCTTCCATCATTTCAGTAATTGTCATTTGCTTTTGAATCCTGTCAAGATTAGATATACACAAGTATTTGTGGCCCCGAGTGGTCTAAAGCGCTTTCCATTACGGATCACTGCCATCGCACCTCTGTCTGTGTGAGTTCAAGTCTCAGATTCTGCACGTCTCAGTATGTGAGAAAACTTGCCAGTAGCTTCTCATCGATCATTGGTTCTTTATGCGGTTTTCACAGGTTCTTGCTCCATCATTAATACTGGCTGCCATGCATAGCCTATCTTCTTCTGAAAAATGGCGTTAAACCCTACCACTAAACAACAGAAGTATTTAATGACTTTTTCTTTACCATGATTTAGATAGAATTATTGCTTTATCCGATTTTTAGCTGGATGTAGTATATGACAGAATTCCATGATTTTATAATAACTACTCTCAAATGTTTTAGTGGCTGAATGTTTGTTTAGACATTTTATTTGAGTATGAAATATTATGTACCTTAGGGTGTGAGTGGGATGTCATAAAGTTGGAGTATATTTATATGGACAAATTGCATACTATTCTACTATCTCCATTTTATTTTCAGAACTTGCCAACAATGGTTGGTGATTATGGAAGTCAGAGTTTCATGCCTGGTTTTTCAGGTAGTAGCAACCCTGGTCTAAGAAGCCCTGTCCAGGATGATGTACAGGCTAAAAGGGTAAGTTGGTCTTCACTTTTATATTTGTATCTTAGCAATAATCTATTAATGGGTCACTGTATGCTGTTCATACATAAGAAAGCTTATTCACCTGTCTAGGAATTTTTTTCTTCTTTTCATGCCAGCTCATTTAAATTCTACATTATAATACCCTTATCTCCAACAACATGCCTTTTCTCATTTGCAGAATGTCTATTTCCATTTTTCGTGAATAGATTATCTTTCCATAGATGATTATTGCCTCTGTTGTCAGTTTTTTCTTTATTCATATGACATGCTAATGTCATTCATCTGAGTTGTTGACTGCATGGTATTGTCAGTTTTCTTGAATCCAAAAGGCATGATAAATATTGTCATTTATTCCAGTTTCTGACACTTTGATATTGCCTGTTTTTTTTTAATGGCATTTGTTTCTTCTTTAGAGTAGCTGACATCTTGGTATTTTCAGTTTTCTTCACGATAAAGGGCTTGCTAATTATTGTCATTCACCAACAAAACTTGAACTAACTCGACATAGCAATGCATTCAATAAGAGCCATTTCGATAAGGGTTGTTACGTCCCTTGAATTATTAAGTTCCCTAATTTACCCATGATGCAATGCTTTTCCGGCGAGCAAATGTATATGCTGCGATGGAAGCCAACAAAGATGTCAACAAAACCGGTGACCTTGAAAACCTTAGTGTAAAGTGCCTAAAGAAATATTTATGGGATAGAGGTACCCACCTTTCAGGAAATAAAGCCGAGCTACTGAAAAGGGCTAAAGGAGTTTCAGATTTTAGATATGAAGACGTTGAGAAAAATAAATGTACAAGACCGAATGAATGAGGAGTTTCGAACATTGAAAAATTCAAGACACTGTTTGGGGAGATATTACTTGATCCGAACCAGCTTCGTGATAATTGGACATGTAATGTTGAAGACATACCATATGTTAGTGAAAATGACTTGTATAATTATCTGGTGCTTAACAGTAGGCGTACATTTGACATCGAAAGTATGAAGGCCAAAAGACAGCTGAAGGCTAGAGTCTTTTATGAAGACCGCCATGTACAAAGTACTAAATTCCATCCCCTATTAGAAGACTGCACAGATATATTTGTTAAGTGCAAAGTTGTTCCTTCCCTACCGACTCTGACAGAAAATGAGAAACCTAACTATGATGTTTGGATTTGTTTATCCAAGGAAACCTGGAGCGTTTATTCTGATGGTTGTACATGTAGTGCTGGGTAAGAGTGTTTCCTTTTTTTTTAAAACAAAAATAATAAATATTAATACGTAAAAAACTATTCTTTTTTTTGCACACTCTCTGCAGCATCCATTCAAATTAAAGCTGCTTTTATATTAACATTCTTTTACTCCATCGGATTTTAAGTCTAATGTTCCCGTACCGTTGCAGTTTGTATATATTTAATGCTTATTTTGGGGCTTTGAGTCCATTTTCAAGTGAATGAATGTTAAATTAAAGTGAACCGGCCATGAAGGGTCATTATTCACTGTTTTATCTTTCAAAAGAAAGTTATTTAAATTTTCCCGTGGGGTAAGGAATGGTGCCACATCGCGTGTATGCACACATAGTGTGCTATTTAATTTGATCGTCATGTCGCGCCCCTATTGAGGGACTGTCGACATGAATGTAGCACCTGGGTAAGTGGAATGGATCAAACAAGTATTCAACCCTATCAACCAATCTGAAGGGGTGTACTATAGGTGCAATGGCACCAAATAATGACTGGTGAAAAATGGCACTAGCAGCACTATTGTATGCCTTGGTTGACATATCTTCCAGAACGAAAGACGGCTTTAATTCACCAACTTCTGATGCTTGAAAGTGGAAGACGCCAAGAGCAAGGAAACTGAGCCCAAAGAAATCCCAGGACCTTACTTTTAAGAAATTAAAGTTTTCAACAGAATGCACATTAGAATGAAAGTCACATGCGAAGTCCAGTGTTAATGTCAGTCCTGGCATGCCTATTGAGCCAGTGGATGTGATGGAATTTAGTAACAGGCTCAAATTGATTAACCCTTATGCAGCCTTTTTACATAGTACAGGTGACTATGTTAAAGCACCCATCCCAGAAAATGAAATACCCAAATTACACCACATTGATCTTATGTATTATGACAAGGCCAACTTGCAGAGTGATGAATGCAAGAATTATTGTAAGGACTACTTTGCATCACTTCATTGTGAAAAGGAAGAATGTGAAAGAATTCAAGGCATTACTAAAGGACAGGTAAACAAGAAAAACTGGTTGGTAGCACGTATTGGCAGAATAACAGGCTCAAAATTTGGACGTGTTTGTAAATTGAAAAAGAGTACTTCGCTTAATTATACTGTAAGGAAAGTCATGGAATATATTTGTTTGACAGTGACAGTATAAGATAGGGTAGAAGACGTGAGCTAGCAGCAAAGCGCCTATACCAGATTAAATCGAAGGTCATCCACATTGACATTATTGTAATAGAAAGTGGATTATGGGTGAATGAGGAATTTCCCCATCTAAGTAGTAGATGGTTTGGTGACCTGCAAACACTGTGAGGAATCATTAGGGTTGATAGAAGTGAAATGTCCATATAAATTTAGAGACATGACACCAATGGAAGCAGCAAAAGACCCATCTTTTTGTTGCGAGGTGATTGGTGCTGAACTTAAGCTTAAACAATGTCATGATTATTATTATCAAGTTCAAGGTCAGATGGGAGTTTGTGATCAAAAATGGTGTGATACCCTTAGGGTATATCATGTGGAAAGAATTTTCTCTGATGAAAGATTTTGGATCCTAATGCTTGAAAAACTGAATTCAATTTATTTAAAGGCAATTATACCAGAGCTCTTCTCTGAACGTATCAAGCGTGGCATGTCATTATATAATCAATATGTATAATGCGCATTAGTCCACTTTTACACCAAATTACATTATCACGGACTGTATAATTCCTTTTTTACCAGTATATACGTGCATCACTCAGCTGTATCTGTCAAATGAACTATGACCATTTACAAGGTCCATTGACATATAGACATTCAAACATTGTGTCCAAAAATATGCCATGTTCAGGTCATTCTGAATACAAACTTTTCGTGTGTGTCAGTGTTGTTAATATAGTTTTATTATACTTATGTACATAGTTGAGGAGTTGGGGTTAGAATTAATGTTTTAGAGAAAGCACTTGTCAAATACAATTTTTAGGAAATATTGGGCCAAGTTCATGTGTGTTTGTGTTTGAGAGAGAGAGAGAGAGAGAGAGAGAGAGAGAGAGAGAGAGAGAGAGAGAGAGAGAGAGAGAGAGAGAGAGAGCTCTTGAGAAAATTTTTATCTGTGTGAAACACCAAACACGTGTGCAAGAACATAATTAATTGCGTAACAAGTGCATGTGTGTTTGTCACTGTCACAGCAATTTAAATATGTTTATCTTGTGATATGTTAACTCTGAATTTAACTTCAGTTTCTATATATAATATAAACATAATGTTGTTGGATCATATCATGTGCATTCAATAAAAAAGGATAGAAACTGATTTTTGTGCTTGTTTTCATTTAATTGTTTTCTCAATACACAAATGCTACATAGCAATGATAACTGAGAAGATGTTGACTGATCATGCATTGTACATATAAAGGTATAATGTTACTGTGATACTTATAGGACCACTGATTGTACACTTACTTCTTATGAGTAGAATATGTAATTTATGTTCATTCTTTAAACAAAGATTTTGCATGGGCCAATGTGGCTGATAGATTCCAAGTCCTTATTTGAAGTAAACATCATGCTAAATAGCATGCAAGAAAAATATAATAAATTTTGACAATATAGATTTTGATTATTATGGATGTTCAGATTTAATCATAATATATACATGTAGGTAAACAAAATCAAAATGGTTACCATGGTGTTATTTACACTCAAATATAAAGAAAATGTGTTAAACCAAACATCCAGTTGTGACCTCTTGCTCACATAGCCAGAACATTGTTGTATAGTTAATCAATCATTTAAATCAATCATGTGTTCATTATCACGAACTAGTGGTTGTTGGAGATTTGCCAATGCCACACAAATTTTCCAACTGTTGCTAGCCTGCTGTGCTAGAGTGATAGGCATGACACCCTGCAGAATGCGAAAGTTCTTGACCTTCCCAATAGCTCTTTCTACATCTATTCTTAAATTTGCTATTCTTCTTGTTTCTTTAACCTGATGTCTATTAAATCTCTGAAACTTCAGTGCTGGAATGATCAACTGGATTTCTCTTTGAGTAGTCAGGTCAGATATAAGGAAACTTTTATCAGCCATAATTGCATCTCCTAGTTCACACTTTTCCTATATCCCACTAGCCTAGGTGTGAGCTGTTTATCACTGATACTTCCAGCCCACAAATCTGATACAAATGTTATTAGACCAGAAGGTAGGTCATATGTGATTTGTAGTTTGAATACATCAGTAACTTGTTTGCAAGTGATTGAGGTGTTCTGTGTATATTTCTGTACAGTCAATTATTACTCTGCAAGAAGAATACTTCTTGAATTTGTGAGGCATATACTTATTAACAAGTGCACGCGATTGCAAGGAAATCAAAAAGCACAATTTCTCACTCAAATATGATATGTAACTGTTTGTAATGTGACTTCACATAGTCTTTGAAATATGAAATCTTCCTGCCAAGTCTTCCAACAAAAGACAAAGCCGTAACCACATCAAAACTAAAATAAATTCATTCATTGGTCTTAAAAATCTGGGGTGATGATGATTTTTGCCATCTACTTTTCGTTGTGATGTACTCCAGCATCATTCATTGTATCAAATAAAAGACTTTTTCCTGAATGTCTGTAGATGAGTCCAGCTGTATAACCTTACAAAATGTCTCAGTCTGACATGAACAGTAATTATCATCTGTCTGTATACCAACAGTAGTGACTAAAGTCTCTGAAACTGTTTGAACTCCATTTTAATTACAATCTACAGTTAATGGATATATATGGATGTCGTTCTGTTAGAATCTACACATCTTGTTCTCCAACTGCTCCATAGTAGTAATTGAAAATCAGTTATACCTGTTCTGCGCAACAAGTTGTCTTCAGTGTTGTTTGGTCTTCACTTTTTTCAAAATCACTCACAGCATCAGCATTGAGATCCATTGAATTAGGCTGTTATGCATCTGACTTATCTGAGGAGCCCTGAAAAGATATGTGAAATTTAACAATATTGGTCATATATCATTTGACATTACCGTATTTTCCCGCATATATCCCGCGTGTTATACCAGATTTGACAAACCCCGCAGGGGGGGTGCGGGTTATATAAGGGTGCGGGTTATATCACAATTTTTTTACACATAGTAATATTTCAATATATTGTTTGAAAAACAACTACATAACTTATATATTGTTCTAGTTTTGTTTTGCTAGGGTTGGATATTATGGCTACTACGGTGACTTTACAACAACTTACGGTATTGGGACCAAATCAACATTTCGGGAGAAAAACTTAAAATTTCGTATCCGTCACGTTTTCATAATCAATATTTTCTGTTTTCAATTGAAATAACTACCTAATTTTACATATTTTGAATTAATTAATATTTTAATGATAAAAATTAAAAACACGTGTTTTGTTGTTTATCTTGTTGACTTGTCTCGAAAAGACCGCTTCCGATGATTGAAAACAAAGACGTAATAAATAGCAAAGATGAAGACAAAAAAATCAAACTTTATTTTCTTTGGTTGATATTATTTTACTATAAGCTATGGGTCCACCGACCTTGTTGCCGGAATGTCGAAACACATCGGTACTTTGTCCATATTAATAATGGCAGAATGGGGAAGGTCAAGCTCCTGAATTTCCTTGGCGACGAATTCACGAAAATCATCCATCTTCTTCTCTCAATTCTCGGGTAGACGTTGGCCGACGGTCGTTCGTGTTCTGACTGACAATTGGTTCTTCTTCATAAATTTATATACCCAATTCACTCCTCCTTTGAAATCATCAATGTGCTTCTCTGCCGCCATGAGATTGGCCTTCAGTTTGATGGCAACTGTCGAGACTGGTCGGTTGTTGTCCCGCTGGGCCACGATCCACTGCTTCAGGTCAGCTTCAAGATGAGGCCATTTTGCTTTAGGTCCACGACGAGCACGTTTTCGTGGATTCATCTTCTCCAACGTTCCTTTTTCTTTTCTCCAACCTCGGATTACACTCTCATCAATATCAAATTTTCTGCCTATGGCTCTATTGCCATGCACTTCAGCATACGCAATGGCAGTTAGCTTGAAGTCGGCTGTGTAAGACTTTCGTTTCGGCATTTTCTAAATAAAACAGAAAGAAATTATTTAAACTCGAATCTACACTTCACAAGAATACAAGATTATTTAGAAATGTCCGTGTTTATGTAGCCTGTAGTTGAGGCACAGCTCCTATATACAGCCTACGCGCACAAGCACTGTGTACCGAGCCTGAATAGTTACTGGTAAATGACGTCATGCGAGCTACATTCGAAATTAACAATTGTGGCATTCAGCCTCAGAACCTCACACCATCGCATATCCGGCTCACAAGTACCTGACTTCAAAATTCAAATCTGCCGACTGCCAGCCGGAATATAGTGGAGGCAGGGTGACTAACTTGAACTGATGCAGAGGGATGATTATGGACCGGGGCCGACTGACTTGATAGCGTAAATACAAATTTGCATGTTGGGCGGGTGAGTGAAAATTTATTAGTTGTAGTATCGTTAGTCATCCACGTGTGAGCATCGACGAATTCGGTCCTTCTAAAAACAGTAATGGTAGACAATGTGAACATACACATAAAAGTTCATCAATCTATGGTTGCGGGTTATACAAAGGTGCGGGTTATGCCAACGATTTTTTACACAAAACCCCAAAACCCGCGGGCTATATGAGGGTGCGGATTATCTGCGTGTGCAGGATATATGCGGGAAAATACGGTATTTAAGTTTTCAATAACTTAACTTATAATTTCAGGGCAAACCAGTATGTGCTTTAACCTTATGCAAATATAACCTAATATAAACTCCTGGTTCCTGAAGAAAGACAACCACTTAATCACATGATTCCGGAGGGGCTAAAACACAAGTGGACTACATCCTACTGAAAAGGAGGGATCTTAAACGAGTAAAGAATATCAAGGTCATCCCAGGAGAGGAATGTGCAACACAGCACAGGCTTCTAGTATGTGATTTCCTGGTAATGATATGCCCTGAAGCACGCCGCAAGTTTCAACCCAAAGTCAGAACCTGGAAGCTGAAGGACCAGGAAGTGCAAAAGAAATTTCAAGAGGCCTTTGTTGAAACCATAAGGGATTATCAGGCAGCTGGCGTAGAGGAATGCTGGCATCAGTTCAAAGAGGGTCTGCTGAGTAGTGCTAAGTGTTTGTGGCCATACAAAGAAGAGCATATGGAGGAAAGAGACTTGGTGGTGGGATGAAGAAGTCAACATCGCAATACAGAGAAAGAGGAGATGCTACAAGGTCTGGAAGAAGGGTGGCAGCAGAGAGGAGTACATACAGGCAAAAAGTGCTGCTAAAAAACTTGTTTTCTTAGCCAAGCAAGCTGCCGCTACAGCCAAGTTCAGCCACATTGACCCTAAAGGTAGTGATATATTCAAGGTTGCAAAGCAGATGAAGAGGGAAAATCAGGATGTTCTAGGTGAAAAATGCATAATAGATGATGAGGGTCAGCTTTCTTTAGACGATAAAGCCAAACATAGGGCCTGGCAACAACTCTACGAATCATTGCTCAATATTGAATTTTCTTGGAACCCTGACCACCTAACTAAAGAACAACCGGTGCAAGGCCCACCAATAGAAATCAGCCCAGACATTATAGAAAAGGTGTTAAAGAAAATGAAAAATGGTAAGGCAGCAGGACCTTCTGGTATTGTGGCAGAAATGATGAAAGCAGCAGGAAATGAAGGCAGTCAGATCATATCAGACCTAGCAAATACCATCATAAGAGAAGAGCGTGTGCCAGAGAGCTGGGGAGAGAGCTATATCATCAACTGCTATAAGGGCAAAGGTGACGCCCGGCTTAAAGGCAACTACAGAGGCCTGAAACTTTTGGAGCAAGCAATGAAGGTTATTGAGCGAGTGGCAGACAGTATCATCAGACAGCAAGTTGGCATCAATGAAATGCAATTTGGATTCATATCTGGAAGGGGCACAACTGGTGGATATTCATCTTGCGTCAGATGTAGGAGAAGTATGTTGGTGCAGACAGAAGACTCTAGATGGCATTTGTGGACTTGGAGAAAGCTTTCGACAGGGTTCCCAGGGATGTGCTATGGTGGGCAATGCGGAAACTTCGAGTAGAGGAATGGCTCATCCGACTGGTAAAATGCATGTACACTAATGCCAGGAGCAGAGTACGGGTGAATGACACATACAGTGATGAATTCAGTGTAAGAGTCCATCAGGGATCGGTCCTCAGCCCCCTGTTATTCATCATTGTCCTTGAAGCCCTCTCCAGAGAGTTCCGGACAGGATGCCCATGGGAGTTATTGTATGCAGATGATCTGGCCATCATACCAGAGACTATGTAACTATTACTGGAGAAGCTGAAAATGTGGAAAAGTGGTATGGAAGCCAAAGGATTGAGAGTGAATCTGTCAAAGACAAAAGTGATGGTCAGTGGCTCAGAATTACAACCATTGAAAGATTCCGGTCAGTACCCATGTGCTGTGTGCAGGAATGGTGTCAGGTCCAATGCCATACAATGCAGCCTATGTGCCCTATGGGTGCACAAAAAGTTTTGTGACTTGTGTGGAAAACTGGTACCAGACCCCAATTACAAGTGTAAGAGGTGTCTGGGGCAGGCACGCCCACTTGAGGGCCGACCTTACAATGAGGTGAAAGTGGATGATTACACTCTGGAGGTAGTAGATTCCTTCTGCTACCTGGGTGATATGTTGAGTGCTGGAGGTGGATGTGAACTCAGTTCAACCATAAGGGTAAAGTCAGCATGGGGTAAGTTTCGTGAACTATTACCTGTACTAACATCAAGAGTTGTTCCCCTCACCACCAGGGGAAAGGTGTATAGCAGCTGTGTTAGGAGCGTGATGCTATATGGCAGTGAGTGTTGGGCACTCACCCAGTCCTCACTCGCCCGTCTACAATGCAATGACAGAGCCATGATCAGATGGATTTGTAAGGTCAAGCCAGACCAGACCCAGCATATCAGGTCAGATACCCTACTGGAAAAGCTGCACCTACCAAACGATTGAGGAACTCCTAAGGGCCAACCGGTTATGCTGGTTCGGCCATGTAGAGAGAAGCAATGCTTGGATTAACAGGTGTAGAAATGTGGAAGTGGAAAGCCAAAGGAAAGCTGGCAGACCCAAAAAAACTTGGAAGCAAACAATCAATCATGACCGCAAGACATGGAAGATGACCAAAATCGATCCTCAAAACCGTGATGCCTGGAGACTGGGCTTGCTGACTGCCAGAAAACGTCGGACCCCTGACCATGGGAACTAAGACGATAAAATTGGAGATGGAGAGAGAGAGAGAGAGAGAGAGAGAGAGAGAGAGAGAGAGAGAGAGAGAGAGAGAGAGAGAGAAAGAGAGAGAGAGAGAGAGAGAGAGAGAGAAAGAGAGAGAGAGAGAGAGTTTATTTATTAACATGTGACATTAGATTTAACATTCTTAATTCAAGCATGCATTTGAGATACAAGATGCACAATCTTACTACATAATGGACAAAACTGATAATTTGCTGGGGTTTTTAAAATATATCATTATCTCTCCAAATTAAATGTAACAGATACCTTTCTTTTTAATAAGCACAAGAAAGCTTTTAAATTTATAAAAGCAGTTTTCCAATGGAATTATTCTTTAAAAAATTCAGATTCAATTACCTCGGAAAATTCAAATATCTTTCTTTTCGACTTCTTGTTGAAATCGATGGAATGTTGTGTTCTTGGGTAAATTTTCTATCTAAGAAATGGGATGAACACAGGTAGTCATGTCTGTTGTAAGCAAATTGTGGCATCAAAAATTTAATACGCCTTATTCATGCTTTTCCCAACCTTTTGTCTGCAGGAAACTTTTGAAGAATTATAGCTTTGTTGCCAACAGATTTTCCCCGATAATTGGAACAGACACTGCAATAATGTTTCTTCCTAGTCGCTTTTGCACGCTAGTTGATGCATCCTTAACGGGAGTATTGCTCGCCAGAAATTTGAATTGTAAATTCACGAACACGGTTTTCAATGTACCAAAGAGCTCTGCAAGTGAGCCTTTTTCAGGGGTGGTTACAACCCTTGTCGAACTGGCCCATTAATAATTTGATAGTGTTTGATACATTTTGGTAGTAGTAAATTCATAATTTAAGTAGTTATTGGTGGTAATAAAGAGATAATTTAAATAGTTATTAATAGTAGTAAATTTTTAATTTACGTAGTTATTGGTGGTAGTAAATTGATAATTTAAGTAATTATTGGTAGTAGTAAATTGATAATTTAAGTAGTTATTGGTAGTAGTAAATTGATAATGTAAGGAGTTATTTGTAGTAGTAAATTGATAATTTAAGTAGTTATTGTTAGTAGTAAATTGATAATTTAATAGTTATTAGTGGTAGTACATTGATAATTTAAGGAGTTATTGGTAATAGTAAATTGATAATTTAAGTAGTTATTGGTAGTAGTAAATTGATAATTTAAGTAGTTATTGGTAATAGTAAATTGATAAATTAAGTTGTTATTGGTAGTAGTACATTGATAATTTAAGTAGTTATTGGTAATAGTAAATTGATAAATTAAGTAGTTATTGATAGTAGTACATTGATAATTTAAGTAGTTATTGATAGTAGTAAATTGATAATTTTAGTAGTTAGTGGTAGTTCTACATTGATTATTTAAATAGTTAGTAATGTTAGTAAATTGATAATTTAAGTGGTTATTGCATTGATTATTTAAATAGTTAGTAATGTTAGTAAATTGATAATTTAAGTGGTTATTGGTAGTAGTATTTTAACATTTGTACCTTGTGTATGTAACCAATAATATAATCCTCCATTTCCTTTCAAAATAGTAGTGCAACTTGTGTCTTGGCAAATGAAAGACAGAAAGCTTTAGGTCCTATCAACATTAATGACTTTATTAACTAAGTTATATAGGCATTTCCAGACTTCACAAATCAACTTACATTCTTAATGATTAAACAAAAATCACAGTAGTAAAAATGGAATAATTTATGTAATAGCACGGTAATAATAATAATAATAGTTATAATTAATTCATTAATAAAAAAATAATATTAAATATAGTAATAAGATTAATAATAATAATAAAAGATACAACTTAAGGAACAGCAGTTATAACAATTAACTTGTTTGATTAGTTTATACATGTTGCATAGTGCTGTTCTTTTTTAATAAAAATACCAAGCCTTTTTTTCACGTCTTTTGGCAAAGACAAAGGTACTTTTCTCATGATAAGTATACAAGACAACTTTGGTTTAATCCAAATTTGTGTACATAATTTTGACCTTTTCTTATAATATTGAATGAAATAGATTCAGTGTGTTCTATCAGATATCAATATTTAATTTACATAATTATCAATTATCAATAATCATGGTGCAAACCACCAACTTGCAAATTAACTCAGGATAGAAACATTTGATTTTAGCTCACAATTCTATTTTTTGTATTGCCTTAGAATCCATAAATGACATTGCTTATTTAAATCTTAAATTTTACTAGAATGTGATTAAAGGCATCCTCCTTTTACTTTACTTTTATCAATTTCTGTTTTTTTTTCTTTAAATGCTCAAAATATCTGACTGTGTACTTACTTGCAACATCTTAGTCTTACACACAAAACTTATAGTTATTACACAATTATGCTTTTAATTCATTTTGTAATATATGAGGAAAAAGAAAACAGTGTTAACATATCATGTTATTTGTATGGAATCCAGATGTAATGACGATTTTTGCTGACCAATACTGTGCTAGTTAAAAGTTGACTTTTATCATCTTGATAATTGTAAAAGGTTATAATAACCAGTAATATTTGTTATTGTTTTGGGAGTATACTGATATTTATAAGGATAGGTATATATTATGGTCATGATATAAAGATACACAAACATATATTATCTTTCTCTGCCATGATTTTGGTAGTTAATGTTTTATCTGATTTGTAATTGTATATAGTATACAGCAGAATTTTGGGAATGCATGATAACCACTCAGTGACTTATGTTTGTCTTGATGGATGTTAAAGCTGGCACATTATAAAGTCATCTTCAGAATGTTTGGCTGTTGTACAATTGTTGTATTATCATTATATTCAAAAAGAGTGATACACACTTTTGACTATAGAATCTTGTGTACCTTATGGTATGAGGGGGGAGGTATATTTTGTTGCATACCATTCCACAAGCTTGTTTTTGTGTCCATAACATGCAATATGGAAGCATGCATAAAAAAAGACGAAGTAAAAATTTGAATGAAATTGAGAAATTACTTTATGTTATGTGTTAACAATAACTAGTGAATGTTTATTTATCAATAATAATAATAATAATAATAATGACATTGAGTAGAGCATAAATTTAAAAAGCTCAGAGTGCTTTTCAACATATATATTGATATGACTACCAAAAAAACACCATCAAATTAGAAAACATCAAAATATACTGAATATATTTAAGATTGGAAACATTATTGGAAAGATGGGTTTATTTTATATGAACAGTTGCTTACCATATCAGTAGCTCATTTTTATTTTCAGAAAAGGCAGAGCATGTCTCTCATGATTGTTTCTTCTGATGGTAACAACCCTGATCCAAGTAAACGCCTCAAGTATGATGTACAGGCTCAACAAGTAAGTTGATGGTAACTTTAATTTTGGATATTAGCCATATTTGTGGATTGGCTTTGGGACGGTCCAATTGTCGATACATATGTATGCATCCGTGCATGACAACTTGTTCAATGTTCAATGCTGTGTCCTGACTTTTGTTACCTGTGCTATGTTTAGCAAAATGTTTCTGACAAATTTTGATATGTGTCAATTGGTATTTTAGTGACATTCATGTAGTTTGGTGCTGGACTATAAAGCTGAAAATTGAAAAGGAGATCTGTGTCATTTTTAGTGCAGTGAGACCCACTTATCTACACCTTGGTTATCTTAAGAACCTGTATATGTAGAGCATTTTGATCTGGTAAAAAAAACAAACTTTATTATGATATTTGTTCCCTGTTATTTCGATCCCAGTTAAGTCGATACCCTCAATATGACTGCAAGTAGTGCAGTCTGATGTAAGATGTGAACCCGGTCAATTCAATGAAGTGCATCTTTCATGTTCATTTCTTAGAAATGTTACAAAACATGATCAGCATTCCCTTTAGTACAGGTAACTTGTACCGGCAAGGATGGAATAAGTTGGTACAAGAACAAGTTGTACCATTGCTCATGATTAAAATTGAAGAGCAAATCCATTTTAGTAATACTATTACATTATCGAAAGGGCAAACTTATAGGATACACATAATATTGTTGACTGGCAACTGCCTTTGTGTTTAAAACACACACACACAAGAAATAGGAAAACAGTTCCTACCCTTCAAAACTTCCATCATGCAACGAATTTAAAGGCTGCTAAAAAGAAGTTGAATTACAAGTTTGAAAGAAATTAGGGAATGTAACATCCACTGTGCTCACGCTAACAACTGATGATTGTTTTTGTATCAATACACTTAGAGCTTGTATAACAGAGAACAAGATGAAATTTTATCTGGGAAACGTTCTATCAAGGATTTGATATCTTAAATATCTTTCTGGCAAAGTATTCTATTATATGTTATGCATGATATCAATACAGGTACATTAAAGTTGAGGCAACCAGACTACATGTCTTTGCCTAAGGACACACCATGATTGTTGTTGTTGTTGCTTTGGGATTTATTGTCATTACTCGGTGCTGGAGGATGAACATATCAAACTCCTGTAAAGACCCACAGCCTCATGGGAAGCAACTGGCAGTTATATATCCACATCGACCAAGCCTCAGACGTGGACCCACACAGGCAGTGGTGAAAGAGCTGTATGTGGTATAGTTGAGGGCTTTAAACCACTCATTCATTTGGGGCTACCTGACCATAGTAACTGATCTTGACTTGTCTCATCAACAATGCCAAATCAACTCGTATCAACATTGATTGGTTGATTATACAAGCAGCATGGCCTGTATCGTATTTTCAACTTCTCAGTGTAATATTGTTTCTTGCATCTACTAAAATTAGTTGAATAACCAAACTCTAATTTTGGGATCCTCAGTTTATTAAGCTATTCTACTTAATTTCTACCTGAACTATTTGAAAATTATAAGCGTCTTGTTGATAAACGTAAGGAAATAATGTATATGCAGTGATTTAATATATTAAATTACATAGTAATTTTATGATGAGATTTAACTCTTTGCAAAAACAACTGCCTCCTCTATTTGAAATTTGTTATGATTTTATTTACTAAAAGTTGAAATACTGATGAATTGTAATGCCATCTTTGCCATCTGGTTTATATATTGTATAAAATCAGATAAGGCGACTGGACTTCTGTATAATTCCTACATAATTCTCTTGAAAATCATTCAAGACAATAGCAGTATTTGATGAAGAACTACCTTATTTTTACAGTAACTTAACAAATGTTCATGAAATAATAATTGCCTCATGCAGAACACAATTTCATAGTTGAGAAATTAACGAACAAAATTTTCTAACAACTTCTGAAACATGGTTGCGGAAGTTGAGATGACCTGTAAGTGAATTATATTGATCCACTCCGATGGTCTAGTGGTTAGAGCGTCCATCGTTGGAGCAGCAGGTCATGGGTTCTATCCCTGGCAGTGTCATACCAAAGACTGGTGTCAGGATAATGTGAATGGGTGGGACATAATAATACATGTCTGAGGCATGATGCCCCAGTGCTAGGCATCACTATAAACTGCCTCAATGCTGAAATCATATGAATGAAAAATGGTTAAAGCTACGTTTAAAACTCCTAATTAAACAAAAAAAGAAAGAATTGTGTTTAAGTCACTGCAATGAAGTCAAACAATTGATTAGATGGAATAGTAACAGTCATGAATACAGTTGCTGATCACTGGCTGAAAACAATATAACAGGAATCATGTGTTAATTAGGAGATACACGGAATATTTCTTTCTTTAATAATATTGCTCAATCATAATATCTTAGAAGAAATAATACTACATCACAAATATAGTATTTCCAGGTTGAAACATTTTAACTAAAAGTCTATAAGTTATCTGCCCACGTAGGAGAAGTTAGAATGACTTCCTCTTGGTTCAGGCCTTGTGCCAAATCCTGTGGATGCTTCAGTCACTACTTAAGCTTTTGCAAAGCCAAATGCTCTTTTAAGACAGAGTTATCTCACATGCCAATATCAGTATTCTGTATGTTTTCTACTTTAAGGCAAGTTGGAAGAGATTTTTGTTCAAATGGAATTATTCTTGTTCTTAATATCATGGCTTTGCCTATTCATACACATAGGCATCCTTGAACACGTCATTTGTCATCCCCTCACACTGCAATAGGTGAATTTAAATATATCCTGCTTTGGTGTGATAAGAAAAATTCATTCACTATTGCTGACAATTTTCCACTATCATTGGATACATGCATGTAAATTTTCTGTACTAATCTTATTGTCAGTTAATAGTTGTTGTATTGATTGAAAATGCTGAAATATCCTTTGAGGGATGATGATACCCATGCAGCTATGATTTCAGTAAAAGCATCATGAGCCATCATGTTCAGAGACAGATCCAGCTCCTCCTTCACACCCACAGTTAAATAAACATTTATTGGCCATAACAAAAGCTTGTTTATCAATGCGTTGGACACCAAATCACTTGGTGGGTAGTGAGATAGTTACCATCTCGAATATCAGATTTACAAACCAGCTATTGGGTTCCAATATCCCATACCTTATGATCTTGACATTCTCATGCCAACCTTTATCATCTAATCTCCTCTTTAATGGTCAGGTTGAGGAAATATTAATACAAGCCACATAGTAGACCAAGACCATTGCACCCCCCCCCATCTCATATACAGTGGGGGGAATGTCAGGAAAATTAACAAAATTTGACATGGAACCTCAAGACACAATCCTCAAGGAAGCAGCCCTACTGAATCTACAACTGATGAAAAGTTCTTTTCTCCTAAACAAAAGTAAACAGAAAGCATAAAACTGGTGATCATTTGTGTCAGCGATATATACTCTGATCTAAATAATGACATTGTTTTCATGGCATCTTATCACTGATCCAGATACTATGAAAGCTCCATTTCTTCTATGTCAAGTGGTGACGTGATTTGTGATAATGACCTATAGATCCTCATCACACTTCCTCCTTTTTCTAGCTTTCGCTATGGTATAAAGTCCCAGGATTCAGAATCACCACTCTTCAGTGCAAAACAAAAATCAAAAACCTTCTCTGGTAAATGTTGGTATAATTTGTCCACAATTTAAATTCACAAGACTTTTATTTGAAGCTGTTCCTGGTTCTATGGGGTAATGGCATTATTCACCCCATCATCAACCTAATAAAACAGTTTTCTGTACCCCTTGCTTTAGGGTAGAAACACAACAACAGGTTCTAAATTAAATCCAGGAGGGAGACTACACAGTGTGAATTACAAGATATATCCTAATTTCAATTTCTTCTAGGACGTTTCTTTGATTCTCCTACAATAGCACTGTTTACTACTTCAAAGCATTCTTATTTCGACTCGTCATTAGTCCTTTGGCTTACATTGATGAATCAGGTAAAGGTGACTTTCTGTGCTACTTCCAATGCAGAATGAAATTCTACATAAACATACACTTGTATCTGGGTTTGATCCCAGGTATAGTCATATCAAAGAATTATAAAAATGTTACTAACAGCTGCCTCGCTTAGCACTCAACATTAAAAGGGTAGTTCTAGGACTGGTCAGCCTTTGTGTCAGGATAATGTGACTGGGTCGGACACAATGATACATTCTGTTTCATGATGCCTCAATGCAAGATATCACTATAAACTGCCACACTGCATATTTCATAGTGATATGACTGAAACATTGTTAAAACTATGTTACAAGATCCAAATCACACACACACTTATATCTGGTTATTATATCTCTTGTCACATGCGTTATTAGCCCAGTGGAGTAGTGAATCAGTGTAACAAGATGGCCCTCCATTTGAAAAGTGCACGAAGGCGGAAGATATTCACACTGCTGTGCACACAATAACAATTTGCACTACTGCAGGCCTCAATACCTCAAATACTGGTAACTGCTGCATTATCATTGAGAATCTGTAATCAAGGATGTATGCATACAGATTAATATATGTTTGATCCATGAGCACTCGTATATTTTTTGATTATTCAGATGTTTGTATCATGGTATTTGCATGTGTTTACTATAGGAACTGAATTAGTACAATGAATCCTTCTGTTGCATTAGTAACTGATGCATTCACAGACTTAATGCCTATCCTTATCACGGGGAGATCACTCTAACCGAATTATTGGATGGCAGACAAGTTGTAGCTTTTTAGTCAAGGGACCAGGCGCCAGTATTTGTGTACAAATTTAATACTGTAATCAATGACCTAGTATAAAACAAATCATAAAAAATGAAATACACAAGTGAGGTCAAAAAGGTCTGATTGTTTTAGATACCTGTATTAAAACAAAGCATAAGAATAGTATCCGCAATACAAGAGAAGTCGATGGTAATTTATAGCAGAAGACGTTTTATCATTTCTGAAGGTCATTTATGTCACCATGTGATGCTTACAGTGCAAACACAAGCCCTTTTCCTAGACGACAATACTGTAAAAATGTGTTTTAAACGGGCTGATGCCATTGAAAATATTTGTCAACCAAGCTTTTTTAAAAGATATTCTACTTGCTTCAATCCCATGTGTGTACAGCTATCGGAGGCTAGCTCTTCTTACTAATCCACTATTGATATTTCACTATCAACATACTGCACAGTAACTATGGAAGATGTACATGCCCGACATCAATATCAAGAACAACACAAACCTGGAACATCTAGTTCACAAAAGAGTCACACCATAGTCAAAAGTTGTATACATATCACCTCTTTAGACATTATCTAATAAAATGGTATAAAGGAAAACGTTTTGTGCTAAATGCTAAAAATGGTATTATGCTTTCAGAAAGTGACTACTTGGCAGCAAAAAGCAATGCATTATTTACATTGTGAGTTGTGACTGACTGCATTTATTGAAAGATTTCAAATTGTTTGCAACCTATGATCCTTTTGAACTTTGTTTACCATCATAGCATCATTAATGTCAAGAAGAGGTTTGGAAGTTATACATTTTAGTAGGGAATTACAGAAATGCTATGTTAGTTGTCAGTGACAGAAGTAAAAAGTTTCTATAAACTCTTCTAGCAAACTTAAAGAAATCAAACATTAATGTCAATAATGTGCTTTATAAGTACTATTAGACTTATATAAAATAAGCAGTTCCTCAACTTTTCATTATCATTCTGTTGATGCTAATAGTAACTGTAATAGAGACCTAAATATAATAGAAACAATTGACATTGATGTACTTTTAACACTGAGTGAAAACAATAATTTCAGATGCATGAAACTGCCACTTAATTTCAAACTTTTCCACCCTATTCAATTGAACTTCGAAATTTAAAGATGTATGCATAACATTGAAACATTTACTATTATCATCCAAGTATGGGATAAGAATCTCTTATGTCAATTTCACAGTGACGTCATGAAGGTAGAACCTATGTCAGTGTGCTAAAACTTTCATTCTTCTCAGTACAGTCGACTCCACTTAACTGCACATCGGTTAACTGCACACTCCGGATAACTGCACGTAGTCACGGCAGTCCCATTTTTCCCCAATGATTTTCAATGTGAACAAACTTCAGATAACTGCACTTCGCTTAAATGCACACTCCGGATAATAGCAAGATCAGTTTCTGCCCGTGGCACATTAATCAATACAATTTTACTCCGGTTAACTGCACGATGTATATTAATGATCAGTTATTGTCAGTCCATTGCTGTAGCGCTTCAAATAAGCCGACAATTAAACCGGTAAATGCGACTTTGTAAATGATTGACATGTAAAGGACGCCATAGGTGGTATGTACATGTATATACGTGCCCACTAGGGAGCAATAGCGTGGGAAAAATCATAGTACAGCATGGGATACATTGTTTTAAACCGTTCCGGTTTGAATGATTTCTAACCAAAAAATTGAATGGTTGGAAAGATGGAAAATGTGCAACGGAATTCAATTTAAACGGCAACACGGCAAAAAACAGCATGCAGACGACTTTGGAGCTGAACCCTTTTTCTGTGGGAGATGACCCATCAATGTCTGACAGCAATTTTCGAACAACAAGCGATCAATAGAATTTCTTGAAATTTGCTACAATTCCTTGATTCATTGGTTAAATCAGTGAAATTGTGTTCGGAGGAAGGAAAACAAGCTTAGCATTTAAGTAAAAGTTGAAAGAGTGGATTCTAATCATTTTTTAAATTTATTCTTGACATATATTCGTGACATGCTGATTTAAAACTGTACTGTACATCGGTTAACTGCACACTCCGGTTAACTGCACAGTCTCGTGACGGGCCTGAGGGTGTTCAGTTAACCGGAGTTGACTGTATACCATAAGTATCACTATGTCTAAGACCATTCCACTGGTATCATTAGTATGTTTATATATGATTCTTCTAAGGCCATCTATTCCTGTCGAGTTATATCACTTTTAAGAATGCATGTTGACATGCTATGCAATTGATTATGTGTCTGTATTGACATGTGGATAATATTCACTACAATAGGGGTGCAAACCTTGACAGCTACAAAAAGAACAAGACAATACATTATGGTGACCATTTTTTATCATATTTAGTAAGTTAACCCCAAAATATATTACTGTGTCATGATATGAACAGTTCTCACATTTCTCACATTCCGGTAAAAAGTACAGTTACCTCCCTCAGTAGCGGCGGGGGGGGGGACGAACCCTACAAAAGGTTGTGCAGGTCTTATTTTGTTAAAATAACGGTTTCTAGAATTTTAACGATACAGCTGTTAATTTGTCAAAAAAACATTTATTCAGAAATGTGAAATGTCAAGGGGGTGAACCTTGTGTGCATGTTTTATTTTGTTAAAATAACGGTTTAACGATGCAGCTGATATTTTGTCAATCCCCGAATTAATATTATACGTATTAATAAATGGCAAATATCGAAGAAGCGCAAATTAACTGTATATGCGATATAATCCTATTCGATATCGTGTTACATGGTCTGATAAATTTATCGTTATAAATCCATGAGGGGTTGCCTGAGCACCACTAAAGAAATTTTTAAATTTGTAATAGTCGTAATCCCCACAGCACCATGTTTGCCAGATATTTCGGAGTGTATGAGTGTCAACTCCGTTAAACACCGCTAGCATGTTACAGTTATCGCGGATCACTTTTGGAATTTGAGTGTATCGTTGAGTGACATAGATCACGCCGATGTTCTTATGTATGCCGCTGGAAAATATCCTCGCGGGATATTTTGGTTTGTCCAACATGGTATCGTCGTACAGGACAAGATTGTTAATATCCCCAGAAATATCCTCCACGTAAGGTGCTTCGTAAAAATCTGTGATAAACTTGATGATATTTTCTCAGGTGATCTCCGAGGCTTTTTCGATATAATATTTTAACACCTGATAGCAATGCTGATCGTCAACGCTCGGTGCCACCAAATATAATTTATCCCAAGCCATCCATTTCATAATCAAATTGAGTAATAGCTGTGTTTTACCGCTTCCTTATCGTCCGATAATTATCATTCTGACGATGTTAAAATACCAAATTAGGTTCATCAGGCTGATATATTATTTCTGCCGTATGATACAGTTAAAAAAACGTGTTTAAAAATACGCGTTATTGGTCGTTGATGTCTCGAGTAGATACAAAGAGGCCGAGCCGTTATCAAGAAAGAATCTTCGGGATTTGCCTCCCCGTTTAAAAAATTTTTTCATTGAGGTTCTCTACGATGGCTAAATCTTCAGGTTGATCCTGGTAAGGAATTTCAAGGTGAATTATCGTCAACGATGAAACAACAACACACTACGATACAACGAAGACATACCGCGATCCATCGTGATCAAGCAATCGTTGAGCGGTTTAACAGACCTCTCAGTGATAAATTATGTCACTATCAGTACGCGAAAGAATTCATCGATGATAAATGATCTTGAGAATGGGTAAAACGATTATCGGAAGTAATCGCATCGATCAACAATGAAGTCACTAACACGTTAAATATGAAATCCGCTATTACGATAACAAAAAAATATATAAAAGTATCAAAAAAAGAATCTTCATCGCAAATCCTGCCAAACAATGTCACGGTGAGATATTTATACTAACCTGGTGAACTTGAATGTGGTGCTACAGGATCAACTGATCCGGTATGGAGTGTCAACACGCATACAATATTTTCCACATAAACATTTAAAAATAAAGCAACGTGTTACAAACTCGATCCAACCGCGCCACAACGGAATTTTAATTGTGAACAGTTACAAGTAATCCCGGATGATACTCAATTACCACTGACTAATCTCCGATAATAGCAATTCTCCGAAGTTGATTTATTAATCGTACTCGTGACACCGCGAGGTATACCAGATTTGACCACTCGATGAAGTCATCAACGATCCACATAACTGTATCTTCGATGGTTAATCCTTGCGATGAATGAATCGTCATCGCGTATCCTAACACCCACGGAGATTTATTAGCGCGTAACGCGTCTTCAACTACTCTAATATCAACTTGTACAATATTGTTTAATACGAGTTCTTGTCGCTGTGATTTTCCTGGAATATCAACCTCTATATTTTGTTGTCGAGTATCTTTAGACCGGTAACATAATTGAACCGGTTACGTCGGAAATGTTTCTATGTGAGTTTTAAATAATTCTACCTGAAGACGATCTCGTATTTTTTTTTCTGCTGGCGATAACTATATCTGCTGGTTTCTATGTGTCAAAAAAGTCGTCAATGGAGATTTCAGGAATTATTTTACGCGTTATTTCACATTGTATATAATCCGGTTGTAGTCTCATCGCGAAATTCAACGATGTCAATTCATCATCACATGAACGATGATCCGTTTTGATCTCTTTTACTAATAATCTACGTTACTTTTTAGCCATTCGTGAGGTGATTCTCCGATAAATGGCGGTGGTTGACCATGATCTCCGCACATGATCACCGCGGTATATTTCTTTAGCAACCATGTTAAAAAAGTTTTTAGGAACTCCGAAGATACAGTATCAATTTCATCCTAAATAATTATCCGATGAATAAATTTCGTTCCCATTCAATCGGGAGTCCAATCAGTTCCGTTATATCTAAAGAAGCTATGATATATACACGTTTTAAGTCCTCGGTATTTCATCTCGAAGGGCAAGACGATGAGTTGGAGTCAACACGATCATATCAGAGTTCTTTCCAAATAAATCGATTACCATTGTCTTTCCCCATCCTCCTGGACCGTTTAGATAGAAGGTTTTAAGTCTGGTTATCGGATCGTACACAGAAGGCGACGACGACAGATTATCATTGGTATCCTCGCGATAATTATCTTCGATTGGATCATCAAGTTTTTTATTGTAATTGTATCTTTGATTGCGCTTTATTCTCCAAGTACCCCAATGTTCCTCAGCGTTAGTGTAGTCGTGAACTCGTTCTCGTTGTTTTACATCGAAATAAAACGAGTCCACGGTAATTCTAACCGCGATATCAGAGATTTTATTTAACACCGAGAACACGTTTATCAAAGCATAACTGAAAATCGAAGATCGCATAATGGGTAAACTGCGGTGATTCTCCTTCGTAATATTCGACAATGATTCAGAGTTTTTCCTTGTTGGATAAATAAGTTGTTGATCTCTATATAAACGTTCCCTTGGTTGTCGTATCCGGGATGATAAAATCTAATTCGGTGTCGTCAATTATAACCAGGAAGTTCTTCTTTTATAATCTTCTGATGCACCTTGGGTAAACTTCCCGATTATTATCCTTCCAATATCTTTTGCTTGATCCTCTAAACATTTTTATTTTTCTCGGATCATCATGTTCTTCCGGAGTCGGTAACCAAATATCTTTCTGTGCCCAGTATGAAATTATCACCTTGGATATAGTCAACAACGTTAATATCTTTTTATCACATGAAAACCTTAATGGTAGTATCGGGGGCCAATTATTTACGTGAAGATGCTTCCACATCCAGAGATAAAATACCGGGTGAAGATCATTCGCGAGTTTAAACGATGTCACCTGGGCGAATCCGGTTAAATCAAATATAGGTAAACTCCTGTTAATCGCTACTCTCGTCATTTCATGTGTGGGATGCCCAAATCGCGTAAAATATTCGTTACATTCTCCCCGTCCAAGAAAACTCGCTGGGTAACATGATATAAATAACCGCGCATATAATATTTTGTGACTCGTATTTTGTGTTCCATAATCCACTGTTAGAGGTTTCTACGCAACTAGCTTTAACATCTCGAAAAGATCAGCGCGAAGCGGTTTCCAAGAGGTTTTCTTTCTGGCGAAATAAGCCGTGACGGCTGATATCGTAAAACAATTTTTGGTAATTTCATCTGGAATTCCATCGATGTATCTCAACGCGAGATTATTCATCTGTGTTTGAAGAGCTTCTGTTCGGTATAAATCCCCATCAGGTTTTATAAATTGATCATACATTCCCGTTTCATCCTTAAACAACCATATACCAACAGGATCGGTTTTACTCATTTCGTGGACAGCGTCGAATATATCTCCGTGATAGTATTTTACCGTTAGTGACATAAAAAATATCGTCACGGAAATGCTACAAGCGTGGCAATTATGATCGATGATTTCAATTGGAGCACTTATTTTTATATTTGTATATTTTGCTTCGTGTAAAACATATCCGGTGCACGTTTTCACGGTATTTGGAAATCGTAAGACGCGCTCCAGCGTGATAACGTCGTTTACGGACGCACCCGCGGATTGAACTGATTCCACCCGCGTTAATATTTTTGATTTTCTCAACTCTGTTAAACTGTTTCTTCGTTTGATATAATTAAAGTGTTTTATGACCCGTTCCGCAACGCAATTTATTTTTAAAGTTTCATCGGGAAAAGTTTTTTTTTTCAAATCCGTATCGTTTATCGTGTATAATCCGTAAACTAGCGTCGTCAACGGGAAAGCACGATTATAATATCTGTCAGCATGACTGGTTTTCCCGTCGAGGTTAATACGCGATCACGACGATTATACACCGCCTCGACTTTCCACCGGGAGTTTCTTTTATCGTAAATTTTAATATATTTGACTTGAATCCAATATTTTGTGTTTTAAAAAGGTATTTCTTATAGTATCTCTTTGATACGAGAATCAATCATTCTATATTCCATATTAAGAGTTAAAAACGTCGAAAATACGTATTTGACACCGTCAATTTTATATTCATACTTGGAACGTCGAATACTATTTCGAATCGCTGATAACTTCACAGCAATTTTATTTTGTCATCGAAGTTAAAACGCTTCTTCCGTTTAGTATTTATCTTAATCTCGGTAATGATAAACATAGTGTTGCTCTGTCTGTCTGTCTGTCTTTCTCTCTCTCTCTCTCTCTCTCTCTCTCTCTCTCTCTCTCTCTCTCTCTCTCTCTCTCTCTCTCTATATATATATATATATATATATATATATATTATATCAGTCCTGCGGGGATCATATGCTAAATATCCGACGAGGAAGCTCTGGCCCGCAACCTTGTATCAACTGCGGTATTGGAGTACAAGAAAAAAACAAGAAAAAAACAAACGAGCGTCATAATAAACCATCATTGTTACATTCTCCGGTTGATTATCTTAATAGAAAAATACCTAACAATTTAGATAAATAAAAACTCTTATAAAATAATGATGAATCATAACGAATACGTCGCTCATCCGATTTACGTTAATTACGAGACGTCACGAGATGGAATCGTCCGACATTGACAACAAAAGTTTCCACTTGGATATATTAGTAATACCGGGTATATAAGAATTACCATGTATGATCAAAATAAAAAATTATCATAAACATAGATTTCTCGTCGAATGCTTCATCAGGGAAATCGGTAACGGTTTCGTCATTGATCATTTAATCGAGATAAACCCGATGACCGCGTAGAAAATTTACGAATTGTTACTCAAGATGAAAATTGTCTTAACAAAGCAACAAAATTAAAATCTCAACAACGAAGACACGTACTAGCGTTCATGGATAGCTCCATTAAAAATTTTCCGTCGATATCATCCGCAGCTAAATAGTACGATATTCACATAAAACGAGCTGCCGAAGGTACTATTTTGACCGTTTACTCGAAAAGATTCGATAACAGAGTTTCATTTACCTTCGCGTGAGTTTTTAAAATTCTGAAAATTGCAATATATATATATATATATATATATATATATATATATATATATATATATATCGACGATTGACAAATTTATCGCGTTGTTTTCCCTTGACAATAATCACGACGAAGAATATTGGAGTTGTCTTTACAATAAAATATAGTTCTGGAGGTTTTCGACGACGGAGAAATTTACGATTATTACCCCGCCGATGACGAATTTGACTCCGACGATGATTATTTCTACGGTACACAATCCACCGCAACTTTCAAATATTACTTTTACGGGAACAGTCATAACATTTACGCTCCTGAACATTTTATAAACCTCCAACGCGCTGAAGCAATTAAGTATGAACGACGTAAAAAATTTAATGGAAAACCGCCGATTTTCAACGATGAAATCGTTAGCGATGAAAAATGGAAAATTCTAAAGAAATTAAAGAAATAAGAAAATATATATGAACAACGAATCTATCGCCGAATTGAAAAACGAACTCGATCGTATACGACAGTATCATCACAGTAATATATTTACCAGCGATTACGTCAACGCGGAATATTGAAAGATAATTTCAGCTCGACGACTAAACTTTCCCACGTATAAGTAAGAGTATCGCGTAGTAAAATTTCTTCTCCGGGAACGAAATCGTATCATTTATGAAAATATCCACACGGAGGATTTTCCCGAACAAGAATTTATTGCCGTGTCAGCGATGTTAACAAATATATTAAGGGCCGTCGGTGAAGTGTTCAACGAGGAGCTTCTAATAAAGTCCACCGTGAAAGAATTCGAAAAGAAATATTTGAAATCGCAGATTTCCTCCGAAGGACTTGCATCGTAGAAAATTTATCGGCGTTTATCTTTTTATTGATATATCCATATCATCGAATTTAACATCACGGAACGCTTTATCTAATTCCGCGCTATCGTATATTTTTTTTGTCTTTGCGCAGCCATTTTTATTATATTCAGTGATATCATTATAATACTTCATTATCCGTTCATTATTTTCTAGTTGCATTCCAATTTTAACTTCTTAAACATCGCCATTTTTTTAAGCTCGGTGAGTTCCATATTTTTTTCTATGAGTTTTTTCCTCTTATTTCTTCGTGAGGTCTTCTACGACACCTCTAAGATGACTCCGTTCCGCTTTTAACTTCGTGATCTTCTCTCACAGTTTAGAATTTCCTCGTGAAGTTCTCCTTGTTGTTTGGTCTGATGTTTTATGGCGGTGCGATACTCCACGGCGGATCCATTAGTTGTAGCGAACATCTGCTCCTTTGACCATATTTTATGCAACCGCAATAATCCGATTTTATATCCGTGAGACACTTCACGAGGACATTTAACTCCTCGCAACGATAATATTTTTTCCGTCGTCGGCGGTAAGGTAAGTCTCATATATAAAAATTGAAGATTTTCACACAGAAAAAATTTTAATCGAAAATTATACTCGGAAATTATAATCGGAAATCACGGGAATAAAACATTATACTCGGAAATTATACTCGGAATCCATACACAGATAGGAAGTTTGCTGGATTTTTTCTTTTTTTGAAATCTTCGATTTTATATTTCTCATCAACTGTCATACATGAGTGGACATAGTTCATGATCTGATCGCGACTACAACTAATCATCGCTATAGGATCACGCTGAAGCTGTCTTAATTAATGATCCGTCAGTAGAACATCCTCGTCACAGAATCTGTCAACATAGAATTCGAAGTTACCCACGATGGTTTCTGAGAACGATTTTCTAATATCGTCCTCGAGTTTATCCTTGTCATAGTCGAATACCTGTGCATGAGTATTCATATTATAAATGTTATAATTCGATTTGAAAAATCATCGTTGAAAGTCTATGACGAAAATCCAAAGGATTTTACGACTTCACATCGAGAGTAATTTGTAATTGTTCCCCTGATAAATCAATCAAGTTAAAATCGTGATTAACTAATCTAAAATTCATTCTTGATATCGAAGAATTAATTGTTGTCAAATGTACAAAATTAGTTGGGGTTTCTACGATTAAACTTCCCCTGGAAACACTCAGAAAACGTGTATAGGATGTAATCTTGATCTGCTTCACTCGTCGATGATATATCAACGCTATAACTACCTAATACGGCATCGCAAATAAGATGTAATGCGATGATTTATTTTATATCGACGTTATTTGTTGATACATGTCTACATGTTCCATCAGGAACATTATCCCATCGTAGAATATCTACGATCGATTTTGATATTTCCCAACAGTGATGTATCCACGGGAAGAATTCGTTGATGAGATCATCGATCGATTTTTTCAGCGTTTGATATCTGGGAAATTTATAATTGGATTATTGATCCTCGGTGATTGATCTTTTTTTCCCCAAAAATCTATCTTTGTCTAGTTTTATTATATCAAGTAAAGCATCATTGAGAAAATTTATATCAGATGTGATATGGTTTAACTCTTTAATCCGCCGAATTACTTCATCGCGGTCAGGTGTTGTGTTTCCCAAAGTAGATGTTTGAAAATATTATCGTTGTTGTTGTAATTTCGTTTTAGATAATATATCAACGTTATTAAAAATATCTTGGATGTTGTTTTGTGTAAGAAACCAACCACCTTCCACGGGAGATTGCCAGATTATAAAACCAGCTATGTTATAATGATAATTTTCTTGGTCATAGACGATATACTCGTATGGAATATTATTAAGATGCGTTTTTAAAAAATTAACAGTGTGATGATCGTAATCTAAATTAATTTCCGGTTCAGGAGTTTTATATGTGATCCAGTCTGATTTTTTTGGTTCATCGATGATTGGGGTTGTCTTTTCCCAGCTTTAATGTATCCGTGAAAAATATTTGTCAATGAGATCATTGAGAGATTTTTTCAATTCGGAAACATTATACTCGGGACATTTATAATTAGGTAATGTGTGTTCGGTCAATGATAGCATCGTTAAATTACTTTGTTTGTTTGGACCGGTATCATCAACGATTATTTTAAGTAATATCGCATTGATATAATCCATATCGAATATAATTTGATTTAACACTTCAACGCGTTGAATAATTTTATGGAGTGAAGATGTGTCACTGATATACTCCTGAAAATATTCTCGTAGTTGTTGTAAATTTCTTTGAAATGTTTATTAGATCTTATTAAAAATAACGCGTAAATTATTCGCTCTGATATAAAACCCTCCTTGATGCGCAATAAGATCAAAATAATATACTATGTTACAATATGTTTGTTCTTCATAGCTGTCCTGGTTATCATAAACGTTATACAAGTATGGTAATACCGGGTTAGTTTTTAAAAAACAAACCTCATTACTTGTATAATTTAAATCAACACCATGAGCGGATCTAACATCTGTAATAAAATCAGATCTTTTTGGTTCCCGTAAACGCGGGTGACCACCCGTCGGTGATTTTTTTCGGGCCATCCTAATATAGTTCTGATTGAGCTGTTAATTATATCAACGGCGTAATCAGGTGAATTTATATTGATGGCGGATTACAGCAAGTGTTCATGAGAAGTTATCTCGATGGGAGAAACATCATCCTTGTCTAATTTTGTTCTGGTGATTAATGCTATTTTATGTCGAATTTCATTGTTGATATCTTCTATATCATAACCTCCCTTTCGAAGATATATTGTTCGACAATCAGACTACATGATATTTTTTGTTATTATGGAAATCGTTCCTGCGATAGTTGTCGCCACCGCTATACAAATCAGAATAGCGACTGGAGCATTATTACCACCGAAGAAAGTACTATCCCGGTCCCGGTAACTACACCTGAAATAGAGTACACAGTTACATCAACGGCGGTAATTCTTCGTTGATACTATTTTATTTTTATCTGATATTCCTCGTAGAGTAACTTGAGTTTAGTTTGTAGTTGTAACACCTGGTTGTATCGGTATTGCTGAGTTGTTTCCATTATTAAACAACGACGATTTCAATTTAGTTATTTACTCAAATCTACTACGAGTTCTACGTACCAGGTTATTGACGTCCGAGCAACTAATGGTTGATTTTCATCAGGGATATGTGTGATCGTGAATCGTGTAGATATATCCTTAGCTAAGACCCTTGATATGATATCTATACTTCCTTCCATCCCTGCTCCCGATAAGATATTAAATTTGTATGGAGATATTAATGTTAGTCTATAAATTCCATCGATAGTCACGGTGATATCTAGATTGTTATTCTCTGGTGTCCAAACGAGCATTCCAATTTGTATCTTATATACCAACATTTTCTCACTCGTTAGGAATATTTATTTTATTGCGTTTATTATTCACTGTTTGAAAATCGCCTTCGATAGCCTCTTGAATTATCTTGATATCATCGATGGATTATATTATATCAGGAAGTTTTATATCGATGGGACCGCCAAAGAACCTATTAACGATGTTTCTACGAAAATTTAGAAATTGTTTTACACGATCCTCATGCATTGATTGAAGTGTTGTTAGTTCATTGATGGCGGTTTTTATCTGTGAGAGCTTCGGTGTGGTAACCGGTGGAATCCCAAAGAAATTGTAAACAGGAAGTTGAATATCTGTAACGGATTTCTGTAAACCCGCAAACTGATTTATATGAGTCGTGTTCATCGTTGTAAAGGGTCGTCTAGTAGGGGTGGGGTTCTTCCTATAGACTTTAAAGAATTATGAGTAAGTTCCCCTGGTCCGTATTTAGAATGTTAAATTATTGATAATATATTGGTAGCTACGAGCCCCCAGTCAGCAATGCCGACGGTTAAATTATAAAGAAATACAAAGATAAAATTCAAATAATAACAATTTAATGAAATGATAACTTTAAGGATATTAAATTAATCACTGTCTCTCTTGACCAAGTGAATGCCTAAATCATCACGTGATTCCACAGTGTGAGTAAGATTTTCCCTTCTCCTTGTGAGTTACTCATCTATTTCTCTTTATTCTTCCTCTTGTCTTTCTCTCCTTCCTTCCCTTCTTTTATCTGTATCCCTCTTGACAGTCAATCTACTTCCGTTTCCTTTCTTCTGTATACTCCCTCTTGTCTTTCTTACTTCCTGTTCCTCCCTTCTTCCATCTGTCACTCAACGGTCACTCAAAGCTTCCTGTTCCTCCCTTCTTCCGTCTGTCACTCAACGGTCACTCAAAGCTTCATGATTGAAGTTTACAAGGCATAAGCATAGGGTCATAAAATCCTACCTCACACTAAATCAATAAATCGAACCATCAGCTATGGCTGTACATTTTTGGTCGCGCATGCGCACACACCGAAATTCCCACACACTTCCGCAACTTACAAAATGGCGCAATAACACTATCTCACAAATAATTCCAAACATTCATATACCGAGCCCTATCAGTATATACATACAAATGCATCAAATATCATCGTACTATAATATTACTACTACGATTATAGGTCTGTCTATATATCTATACACAATCGCCCCCAAATCAACTATTCACATTCAACTTTTTACATTGCAACCAGTTAACTCAACAATGGCAAAATATACCATTACGTAAACAAAGGTGCTGGTCTACCATAATATAACTACACAAATAATTATAATATTTAATTCTTACAGCGGCTAGCAACCATACAATTCTTCACAAATATCACTCATCGTTTCAAAAGGCGTAAATGTAATAATTCACGAAATAATATGTGTGCAACATATTACTAACAAAGAAGAGCAACATAGTATCTCACAAAATAAGGTGTAACATAATAACATCATGAAATAATATGCAACGAATTAACATCATAATCAATTGTAAGCAAATGTACTAACTAGCATCACGAAAGAGGTAAAATACTAAGATCATAATTAATTATTCATACTACGATACTAGTAATATAAATATACATACGACAATCCTTCAATTAACTGCAGTCGTATCAAGCAGAAATCAAACAATACATCACTGACCTGATTGAAGCTATCCCACTAGGTTCCCAGAATCTGGCGCCAATTCACGACTGGCAATACGGAGCCGCTAACCTCTGAACACACAATCACTTATTTTAGCGCACTGAATAAACTCTACCTACATCAGGTTATTATCTCAGGTTCAAATCAAGGGCCCACCCTCATCGCATTCTGATTGGATGGCTCTTGACTCGGTCAGTCGTTCGAACTGTCAATCATCCAGCTGTCTGTCTGTAGGTCTAGAAATTGTTACAGTCTACCTAGGCGTCGGCCATCTACCTTTTGATGTGGTCATAAACTTCACACCTCCCTGAGATGTTGTGAGGACGCACTCGCGTTTCCGTTCTCGAGCTAACCAAAGACCATCTTACGTAAGGGGATTAGCTAACTTAGGTAACTGGTAACATCAAAACGTGGTCAGTCAGAATTACAATTTATACATGTACAAATTACAAGTGGGTCGGGGTAAATTGTGACATTCCCCCACGCTTGAGAATAAAATCGGGATTTTATTCCCTCAAAATACTACAAAGGCAAAAGTGTTACCACAATATAAAGAACAAAATCAACAAAGTCAACTAGAGGCTAAACTCTTAAGTATGCACATGAAAATATACACAGAGTGATCTATATCATTTCAGCGCTTCGGCTCATGAAATCTGCGCCTACGTTCTCAGATCCTTTCACGTATCTGATCTGCATCTGGTACTGCTGTAAGAACAGCGACCATCGCATCAATCGTCCATTGGACAACTTAGCCTTCACAAGATAGGCGAGTGGTTGGTGGTCGGTTTCCAATACGAACTTCCGCCCATATAAGTATCGTTCGAACCGTGATATTCCAAACACGATTCCGAGACATTCCCTCTCTGATACGGAGTAGTTCTTCTAGGCAGCAGACAACTAACGACTGCCTTATGCGACAGGGAAAAGCGTCTGGTCATGCTCCTGTTGCAGTACTGCTCCCAGTCCCGTGTCACATGCGTCGGTACGAAGAACAAAGTCTTTCCTAGATCCGGTAGACGAACAACGGCGTCGGATGTAAATCTATCCTTCAGCGTTTGGAAAGCATGCTCACAAGCATCTGTCCAAATAACCTTACTCGGGGTCCGTTTCTTGGTTAGGTCTGACAACGGCCCCGCAATCGCGCTGAAATTGGCCACATACCTCCGGTAGTATCCGGCCAGTCCCAAGAATGACCTCACCTCCGTTTTCGTGGTGGGCCGGGCGGTGTTTCTCAGCTGCTCCACCTTCGACTTCTCTGGGGACAGCGTGCCTTGGCTCAGGGTATGTCCTAAATAGTCCAATGTCCTGAAACCAAGGTGACATTTGGAAGGGCGGGCTGTCAAGCCCTCCTTACGTAGCCGCTCCAAAACGTCAGCTAACAGAGTGAGGTGTTCACCTTATGTCTCTGTAGCTAACAAGAGGTCATCCATGAAGTTGTGGACATCCCTATCGTGCAAGGGCTCTAACAACTTCCGCATCATCCTGGTAAAGACGCTGGGCGCGTTCTGTACCCCAAACCGCATAACCAGTCATTGGTATGTCCCGTCAGGAGTAGCGAAAGCGAGCTTCGGTCTGTCTTCTTTCCTTACCGGAATTTACCAATACCCCTTGGACAAATCCAGCTTGGAAAAATATTTCGCTTTTGAGACAGAAGCGAAGATATGTTCCGGGTCAGGTAACATTTCAACTTGAAATTCTGTCACCTGATTCAGCTTCCGGTAGTCGACGCAGAACCGATGGGTGCCGTCCTTCTTCTGCACTAGGACTACTGGTCAGCTGTACGAAGAGTCGGCAGGTTCGATTACTCCCAGAGCAATCATCTGCTCGATTTCCTCCTTTACAACTTGTCTTTTCGCGTGGGGAAAGGGGTAGGGTTTCCGCTGAACTGGTCGGTCATCCACCATCTTTAACCCGAATTCGACAAGCGCCGTCCTCCCGGGTTTTTCCGTTAACACGTCGGAATATCCGGCCAGCAAGGTCTCTATTTCGTCCAGCTGCCCTTTAGTCAACATGGGGTCACACTCCACGTCCGACGGAGTCTCTGCCCTCGTTAATGGACAGCTCGGGACAGTGTTGGCACCTTCCGTATCACCTTCGGTATCCTCGGTGACTATCGCGGCGACAATAAAATCGCTGACGGTCTCCCTTTCCCGGTACTTGTTGAGCAAATTGGCATGGTACAATTTCTCTTTCGTTGGTAGCCGTATCCGGTATGTTTGACCTCCGACCTTCGCGGTGACGACGTATGGACCCCTCCAGGAAACTTGCAACTTGTTGTGTTCCTGGGGCAACAGCAACAACACCTTGTCCCCTACCTCAAACTGGCGTGGTTTTGCGCGCTTATTGTAATTCTTCGCCTGCTGCGCCTTAGCTCGTTTGAGATTCTCTTGGGCGAGAGAACAAACTTCTTCCAGTTTGTTTCGCAAGACCGCGACATACTGGTAGGTAGTGCGTACTTCCTCTACAGCGTGGTCGTCCGTCCACAGCTGTCTCAGTACGGCGATTGGGCCACGTACGGTCCTCCCGTACAAGAGTTCAAAGAGAGAGAACCCCAAACTCGCTTGTGGTACTTCCCGGTATGCGAAAAGCATGGCAGGAATATACCGGTTTCAATCCTTGGGGCGGCCTTCGCACAATTTCTTGAGCGTGTGCTTTAGAGTCCCGTTGAACCGTTCGACCAATCCATTACATTGGGGGTGATACGGTGTAGTCGTCAGGTGCTTGATTGACATGAGACGGTTCAACTCCGCCATCACGCGACTCATGAATTGTGTCCCTTGATCGGTCAAGATCTCGTCGGGCACTCCAACTCTTGACTAAATCGCCAACAGAGATTCCGCGACGGTTTCCGAGTCAATATTACGCAACGCAACGGCCTCCGGATAGCGTGTCGCGTAGTCGACGACTGTTAAAATATACCGATTTCCGTGCACAGACGCGGGTTTTATCGGTCCGATCAAATCCATTGCGACACGCCTAAAGGGTTCATCGATAAGGGGTGTACTCCCCAAGGGAATGGGTCGATGATCCGTTTTTGGTGCCATTCTCTGACACTTGTCACAGGAGAGACAGAAGCGTTTTACGTCTCCCTGGACCCCTGGCCAGTAAAACTCTTTTACAAGACGGTCACGCGTCTTGGCAATTCCCATGTGTCCACCCATGAGACTCTCGTGTGCGAGCTTCAATACTTCGCATCGCTTTTCCTTTGGTACGACAACTTGCTTAAAGTGTTCGTTGTTTTTCCTGGCGTGGCGATACAAGATTCCCTTCTTGTAGACAAACTTCACCGCGCCATTCGGAGTTTCTCTTTCCGTTCCCGCTTCTGCGTGTTTATGCACCTGCGCCAGAGTTGCGTCTTCCTGTTGCAGCTTCCTCAACTCCGCTGGAAGAACATTACTCACCGGTGTCGATGTAACTTGGATCGGCTTCGCTTTCGGCTGTCGACTCATGGACCTGGTCTCTACAGCACTCACTGTAATCGGTGTGCAGGTTTCGGGGTTCGGCTGGGGTAACACATAACGGCATCCCAGTATGACGTCATGTGATAGTCCCTCCAAGCACGCAGCTTCAATTTTCCCCTTCACGTACGGTGAATCAAGGTCAATGACAGCCACTAGTAATGAGTCACTTGCGCAGTTCGCGTACTGAACTTCGATTACCTCCCCTGTATAATCCTCAGGCTTGACGTACTTCTTGTCGACAAGGGCTGGAACGCTACACCCAGTGTCATACAAAATGGTGGCACCTTCTCCGTTGACAGTTGCGGCCGCAAGGTATGCTGGTTGGCGACTTGCCTCCTGCACGCACTCCTTCCTAGCAACGGCATTCACCTGGGTCTACCTGCCCTTGGGACAGTCCCTGGCAAAATGCCCCAGGCGCTTGCAGTTAAAACACGTCGGCGGCCCTCGCCGACCTGCAAGTCCTGTTAACGCAGGTGAGGCCTGTCCAGGTCGATAGGTGGCATCCCTACCTGTAGATGCCCCTCCGACCTTCCCGTCGCCCTGACGGTTACGGACAGCCGGCTCAACCTCACCCATACCACGCGACTCAGAGGGTCGGGGTCGATCCGCACTCCCGGAACCTCCACTCTTGGAGTGCGCCTGATTGTATCGCTCTGCCATGTTAGCGATCTCTTCGAGTGTCCAATGTTCTCTCTCTGCTAGAAAGACTGTCAATTCGCGACGGTAAGTACCCAGGACATGTTCCTTGAGAATAACCTCGCGTAGCCCGTCGTACGTGCGTTCGACTTCAGCCATCTTCATCCACTTCACAAATAAACCTTGAACACGGTTGTGAAATTGAGAGTGGGTTTCCGATAACTTTTTCGTCGAGTCCCGAAAAAGTTTTCGGTACGTCTCGGCGGTCAGTCGGTAATGGCAAAGAAGGGCCTTCTTGAGCGCATTGTAGTCGTCAGCCTCGTCTGCAGCTAAGCCGTGGTAGACTTCCCGAGCTGCTCCTTGCAAAAAGGCTGAGACATTAATCGCCCAATGTTGTTCAGGGACCTGGTGAGCGTGGGCGAGTTTCTCAAACTGTACGAGAAAATCGTCGATAGCCTCCTCCCTATCATTGAAACGTGGCATGTTGATCTGGACCATTCGGCTCGTACTGGCGTCGTCCCGGTCGTTAGTCCTAGATCCTACCCTCACCTTTTCCATTTCAAGAGTGAGCGAGTCTGGCTAGCTCCAGCTCTCTTTGGGTTTCTCTGTCTGCTGCTATCTTGGCTAGCTCTTTCTGTGCTTCTCTGTCCGCTGCTTTTTCGGCTTTCCATTCCTTGATCCGTTCTTCTATAAATGTCGCCAGGCAATCTCCCTCATATCCGATATCTTCCGAAACCATGGCGCGGTACTCCTTTATCATTTGCCTTTCGGTATCCATTATAACTAATATAAAGTGATACCTTGTCTAGATATTCCTAACAATGTACAGATATAACAAGTTTAAATACTTACCTGTCGACAGCAACTAATTTCGTTCAGGTAAGATATTTGTTCGATGTCTGCTTCACAAGTACTGCTAGTAATGAAAGATCTACAAAGCATGCACATCAGAATAAAATACAAGATGAGAAAATCATAAAAATTCAAATACACAGAATGGAAATTATCTCACACTGTTCACTAATACTCCTACAAATAACTTTAGGTCCTAATATAATATATATGTCTAATTCATATCCCGGACGAGCCTTCCACTGTAAAGGGTCGTCTAGTAGGGGAGGGGAACTTCCTCATAATTCTTTAAAGTCTATAGGAAGAACCCCACCCCTACTAGACGACCCTTTACAATCGTTGAGGATTTTCAACGATTTCGCCGATGATATAAAATTATCACCGAGCGCCGTTAATCTGTCTGTGATTGCTTTCGGTATAAGATTTTTTACTCGTTCTATCAAAACTACTTTTTGGGGTTTTTGGTATATGCGGTAATGATCTTCCCCAAATATCTACTGTATTATATTATTGATATCTCTTTAAAAAGCTGGTATGATCATGTACAGCTTATGAGGTAGATTAGGAGATATTGAAATAGCCGTTAACACTTAAAGAAATTCTCGTCTACATATCGGAGGATCGGTTAAGGTCTGCGTGGTTAATGTTGAATATCAAATTGGTAGTTTCAACTGTGATATGTATTTGACAAATTACTGCGGCGGTGCTAACCCATACAAGTCAAAAAAGATGATTTAGATTGTATCGATTAAGCTACTCAGTGTGTTCCAGTTCCGGTGTTATCATCGAGATTAATTATACCCGTTTCTGGTTCTTTAGATACTTGACCTCTCATGAAAACACCTCAGAAATATTTAACAGGAAGTTTTTTTTTACCGCGGTTATTAAAATAAAATTTGACATAGGAATGAAAGATTCCCGTGTTATTGTCTGGTTGTATATCTGGTGAATTGGCTGCCCGGTAATCTGAAGCCTTTTCCTTTTTTATATCCCTGCCCGGTTACTTCGACGAGTAAGTAACGCCTTTGCAATCACCGGAGCCATCAACAATGGAAGTATCCTTCTGGTCTTTCTTTTTTCCAATCCTGCTAACTCACTTTTGACGTCATCGACTCAGAAATTTTATTTGCACCAGCATCACCAAGAGCTCCAACAGCTCCTAACGCAGCAGTGTTAGCGGCCGCAATTAATCCAGGAATCGCGGCGGGAAAGAGAAATATTGCACCGGATTATATCATATTTGAAATCTCAGAAGATGAAAACACTAATTAGACTCCTGTTTTCGCGGTTGATGCCTTATTAAAATGATTAAGTTGAGTTTTTGTCAACTACAATTTATTCGGTCCTCCCTTTATATGTTCATGTTTCAAAGTTATTTTTGCTCCACTTATAGCAGAAATTTTTGATTGTAGATTTTTCCATCTAACCAGGAGTTAAAGTGACATTAACATGATTATATGACATTTATATGAAATTAGATAACATATCATCTAATTGTTACATCCTTGGAAAATATTACAAATTTTCTACCGGTGCATCAATTATTCTCATTTTTCCATTAACACCTTCGAGTGTCATCGTCTTATTATTAAGAATAACCGCGATTACTCTGTATGATCAACCATCAAGAGGAAGAGCCTGAAATTTAATGTCAACGATGGAATGCTTAGATAAATCGAGATGTTGTAATGAAAAATAATAGATCGGATACAAATTTGGAAAATCCAATTGCGATATTTGTAATCCGGTATCAATATTTTGATCGAGTCCCATATAAGTCCAAATACGATGATATGCATGACCTATTTGATTGTTATCATAATCAATATGAAAATTTTCAGCGGTTTCTTGCTGATTACTTATTCCCAATGATACCTCGCTGATATTTAGTTTATCAAATATCATATGACTCCGCTGTTGTTTATTATCCCGTCTATTCTGATTTTACTTTGTAACGCGATACAAATATTTCTTGGCGTTAATGCGACCTGCCAAATAAACGTCCCAATAATATTACACGTATGAGTAGCCGTTGTAACATCCAACCATGACAATAATGATTTTCCTAAGTGATCCAAAAAAGATAATAAACGAGTTTCTATATGAAGCGATGGAGTCATTATTGGCATCCATAACGCCAATTTGGATAAATCTATTTTACCATCTGGAACACCAACACAGTGTCAGAGTGCATCATCATCATTTGATTTTCTCATAAGAACCAGGGTATGACTAGCACTGAAGATAACTTTTCTAACATCTCTACCAAATCCAAAAAAATGGAAAAGAGGAATCGCTCATGAAAATATTCCATCATTGTTTAACATTAATTTTCGATTATGAAATCCCAAATTAAAATTATTAGTAACACTTTTGATTATATCAAAAGCATCAGCCGGTCTAGCTGGATATCCATCTGGTTGAGGATCAGATGCAGTAGCTCGTGGTGTTCTCAGCATATTAAATTGATTATTATCGGGATAATAGTGAGATCCTTCACGAACATCATTGAATGGTCGGCAGATTTGATAAAATCATCAGAGTATCTCGCGAATCCTAGTATCATACTTGCGACATCAATGTAATTATTGATAGATTCTATTCTGTTAGAATTGATTAGATACTGAGCACTACCAAATAATGCCATTATACCATTTTTGACAAAACCGATCGGGGTTGTTGAGAGATTAGGATAAGGTGTGCTAACATTATTTTTTTGAACTAATCCTCTTTCCACCTCGATAAAGGCTTCACACGGTAAGAAGTATTTAGAGGCATCATCAAATCAAAGTTTAATTCGATACGGAATCCTATCGCAGTACGGGTGCATCCATGTCAAAAGCATCATCGGAAATCGATTGGAACATTTTATTATATACGTGCTGATCTAAATCATAATCGTCTGAGACTGGAACCAGCAACCAAATTAGCAACAACATTTTTTGTAAATTATCATTCAATTAATTTTCCAACGGAGCCAATTTATGAGCTACTTTGAAATATTTACTTCTTTACTCACCTTAGGTGGCATTAATTCCATAGACGGTAATTTTTTTGTTGTCCACGAAATAACGATATAAGCTTATTTTTAACGGTATTAAATGCGCTACCAGCTAGATCACCAACTGCACCAACAACCTTACTACCAATAGCACCAATAGCTTTAGACACTAGTTCTTTTCCAACAGGAATAATCTTTGGATCAATTCTAGTGAATAATCCTGAGACGACATTACCTAATCCGTCTCCGTGATATACTTTGTATACTGGTAATCTCGAGTTCATGACGTAAACTCTAGTTGGTTTGTTAAGATACATTTTATTTAGATGTTATCTATCTAATCGCTGAGATAATCGTTAATTATTTCATTGATGAAACCGCGATATAATACAATATCCATAAAACCTTGAAATAATCGCTGAGAGATATCAGCAGCTTCATTAATTATTTCGGGATAATTATTTCCAGCTCGTTTTCCACCGATGAGAACCTCCAATTATGATATATCAACGAGGATACTTCGCAAACAAAGATCACCAGCGTGAACCTTTGGTTGAGAATATCCATCACCAGATTTACCCGTTGCACCCTTTGCATCATCATTTTCTACATCAGAAGGATAATGTAATTGATTTGGTTGAAGCGATTGAGGTAGCTGAGGCAGTTGATTTTTTTTTGTTTTTAAAGTGATTTTCGTTGTTTTCATTGTTGTTTTTCTTGTTGTTCTCCTTTTCGTTGTTGTTCTTGTTTTCTTAACTGTTCCTTTACAGCTCATGTTTTTCATATAATAGCTCCGCTGTATAAATATACCCTATATACTTTGGATCATTTTTGTTAATTTGTTTTATTTGATTTTTAACTTTATAGATCACATCAACCCAATGATGCATATTTGTGATAAAAATTTGTATGTTCTGGTTTCAAATATTTATTTTTATTATAATATTCAACAACAGCAAAATTAATACAATCATTTATATCACTTTTATCGATGTGAGCTAAAGCTTCCTCGGTAAATCTATTTCGTAGTTTATCAACTCACTCCTCGTCTGTTTTTTTTTTTTGGATCAAATCAAAAAGTTTCCGGTTTAGACTGTGCTGCTATATTTTAGAGTGTAGGTATTACACCTTTTTCAGTAACGGTAACAACCTTTTCAGTAACTGTAGCGATCGGCTTAAATAATTGTTCAGTATCAGCGGTAAAATCAAGTCGCTGTTGTTGTTTTGCGTGGAGATTATCTTTAAAAGAATCTCTCACCGGAAGCAATTTCTTAATGGCGGCTAACCGCTCTCTGTTCAGTCTAGTAATCTGCGCTTCTCCGATATTTGCCATATATTAGCACGTATGATATCAATTCGGGGATTGACAAAATAGAAGCTGCATCGTTAAACCGTTATTTTAACAAAATAAAACCTGCACAACCTTTTATAAGGTTCACCCCCTTGACATTTCACATTTCTGAATAAATGTTATTTTGACAAATTAACAGCTTTATCGTTAAAATTCTAGAAACCGTTATTTTAACAAACTAAGACTTGCACAGCCTTTTGTAGGGTTCGCCCCGTCCCCCCACCCACTGCTGCTCACTCTCCAAAGAGCATCCCATACAACACTAAGTGATGTATGGAAAAGGAGAGAAAATATGTTGAAGCTAAGGCATACAAATTATTTAAATATACACAAAGACGCAGATAGCTAAAATAGATTTTGCTGACTGCACTATAATTTTTTTTTATACTTTTCTTCAGAGGGCAGGGGCCAGTTTTCATGTGCAAATTTAATGCTGCAATCTGCGACTTAGTATAAAAAAAATGATTAAACATAATACGCATGTCAAAAAGTTCCAAATTTTAAATACCTATATTAAAATGAAGCATAAGAATAGTATCAACTTGAACGTAAACTTCAATGGCAGTTCATAGCAGAATAAGTTTATGCACCACAATCCCAAATTTATACCTGCAACTTTCATGTCTGAAGGTCATTTGTGACACCATGTGATGCTCATAGTGCAAACAAAAGCTCTTTTCCTAGATGACAATTCTGCAAAACAGTGTGTTTTAATTAAAAAGGCTGATGCAGTTGAAAATATTTGTCATCCAAGCCATTTCTGATATATTCTACTTCCCATGTGTTTACTGCTATGGGAGGCTAGCTCATCTTCCTTGTCCACTATTGGTGTTTCACTATCAACATACTGCAGAGTAACTATGGAAGGTGCATATGCCTGACATCAATTTCAAGAACAACACAATCCTAAAAGACCTAGTTCACAAATATATCCATATCGTTACATAGTAAAGATTAATAGCTGAAAAAGTCACTTCATAGCCTTATGAAATTTACCAGGGGCATATTTATGAAAATGAACCCTGCCACCTAGATGATTTGACCCTGGTTGCATGGTTGTAGTAGTTGTTTTACAATATTAACTAGAATTGTTTGACTAATGCTGAATTTAACAATAATCTTATATTGATTTGACATATCAAATGAATTCCCATTGTTTAATGCTTTATAAGAAGTGTTGACTCAGATTGGATATTCACCTAGTATTGGTATTAGCAGCTACGATTAATGGATTGTAGTGATGGGGATTGGATTTAATTTTACAACTGGTCATTTTCGCTTGATCCATGATCAGTTTATATTTTGTTTATACACCTTATGTCATTGTGTGTTTTGTTTTTGAAAAAGAAATGTAGTTTTCAGTTAGAAACAGATGGAATGATGTAAAATCTGAATTTCACCATGATTAATCTCAGCATTTGTAATAATTTTCAACTGTAGCAAAATAGACAGATGACAGTACATTTATCTGAAGCTCGTTTTGGGGGTTTTAACCAAATTTGTTGTTGCTTTATATTGATGAGACCTTAAAATACATTGTTTGTTCAAATTCCACAATTTTGATTGAAATAGTTATGTTTGATTATATCCAGTTATAATATTAATATTCTACATGATTTTAAAAAATATAAATTTGGCTGTTTACCATGAAGACACTAAACGAGTTTGATTTCTTACAAACAGATTTTAGTTCTGCTAGAAACCTTTACCATTGTGTGTTTAGTGTGAGCTACATTTAGTATGCCTCAGATGAAATCCATCTTTCTTCATCCTGTTAGAAAGGTATAAGCTCTTAATGTGCAAATTTCCTAATGTTTACTTAGCTCCAGAGAAACTTAATGCAAGCAGGGTCTTTTGTTTAATTACCTCCAGAGAAAATTATTACAAGCAGTCTTTTGTTTAATTACCTCCAGAAAAATTATCACAAGCAGAATATTTTGTTTAATTATCTCCAAAGAAAATTATCACAAGCAGAGTAATTTGTTTGTAATTTAATAATCTAATTTACCTTTTATCTATATTTTATCTTTTATCTATTTAATCTATTTTACCTATTTTACCTTTTTCCCAATTAGATCTCCAATATGACCACCATGTTACTCATCTGATAAATCTTGTTATGCCTGTTTCTGTTGCATTGATAATCATACTGATGTAGCCTTTTTAGAGTAAGACTTCGTATGATTTTTTATCAGTCATATATTTATCAATGTCAGCCATCTGACATCTAGTATGGGTACCATGGTAGCCTTACTATAATGTTTAGTTAGTTCCAAGTGAAAATGGTACCATCATCACGTCCAGTATGGACATCCTAGCAGCCAAGTTGAAAATCTTGCTATGGCAGAGGGCTGCTACTCAACTGGGGTTTATATTAACATTGGAGTTTTCAGAAGACCTCATTGATGCAATATACTCTTTTACTAGTAGACACAAAAGTGACGTTTGACCACATTTTAGCATTTAGTTTTTTCCAGTTACTAATTAGCAAACTGACAATGATTTTAAAGGTCTTCAATTCCATGTCAGTTTCATACTGAATGACCAAGAAAATGCATTTTGTTCAGCACATTATATACGTATGTATGTATGTATGTATGTATGTATGTATGTATGTATGTATGTATGTATGTATGTATGTATGTATGTATGTATGTATGTATGTCAACATAGAATAACATAATTTTACCAAATTTTTTATGATGTAGTTTTTATAATGAAAAGCAAAGATTGTTTCAATACTCAGCAGTTGAAAGGAAGATATGAATATAAGAAATGATTCCAGGAAATTGGTTTGTATCCAATTGAATATATTGTAGTATATATTGAGTATCTCATTAACTCAACATGTAACCAAATTAACATTGCGTAATGCTTTCCTGTTCGTGGGTGCCACGGAGGGAAATCAGTATGTGTATGTCGAGACAGTACATGTATTATAAATTACTGAAGCTTCAGCATTGCTTGTGAATATGTCTATTTTCTTAGCACTCTCATGCTCAACACATTTAGGTGTGATGTTGTACAGTTGTTGTACAGGAAAATGTGTAGACTAAATCAATCTAAATCAGATGAATAATTAAAGAATGTAAGCGCAAAAACAGTTTAATATGGTGATATATTAGTGTTTAACATGTTTAAAAAATGAGTGATTCAGACATATTTGTTAGCATCTAAAGTAGACAACCAAATGGTCCGAAAGTAATGATTGGGTTTATCATCAGATAATGCTTGCAAAAATTAACAAAATCGCAGTACACCAACTAGAAGTTTATCATTGTAAAGCTCATTATATAAATAATGCTACCCTTCATTTTTTTAAAAAGAGATTGGTTGTCCATTACTTAATTTAAATTTTCTTTACTTTTCTAGGATTATCGCCTTGAAATTGGGCAGAGATACCTAAAGAAAATCCGCTCTCACTTAAACAAACCTACTAGAGTTCACTTGGTTGATGAGGACTTTGCCATTGACAACACAATTCTCGACAGCAAATTGGAGGTGTTGAAGAAGAAAATTGTCGAGGTGGCTTCACAGCAGTCATACTGGGGAGAGCAGATACCCACTCGGTGGTTCCTCCTGGAACAGCAGCTGATGAGGCTCAGGGATGCTGGTGTGAAGGTATTCATTTAAATCATGATTAACATCAATATGTGCCATTTCTATAAAACCTTTGCATTACACAGTCCATCATATTTGACCCATTTTGATTTTGCATTATTGACAAGTGAATTTTGATAAATTGTATCCTATGAATTTTATGTGGCAAGCTGCTTTAAAAGTTTAGCTCTCTGTCAATTTATTACATTTAATAAAAACAAAGTTTGAAAGTTGAAAAGTGAATTTTGTTAGAGATAACGTGTTTACTTCAACTTACCAGAAATGTTCAACATTGTTGTAACCAACAAGAACAAAGCAAATGGCAAGTTTCATTGGACAAGGCACAACAATACTTACCATTTCACATGAATGGAGATGTGTTTTGAAAAGTCGATGGCCACCCTTGTACACAGATAAATTATAATGTCCAGCAATGGTTTTGGATGGCCATTATCAAGATTAAATCTGCAATTGTTTTAAGATTTAGAGAATTAAAAGTATTTTCCACCTATCCATTCCAGAAGTTACTTTTCATAGGTTTCTTAATACTAAGAGATCTTTCAGATACCAGATCTCATTATGTCCCAAACCCGTTAATCATTCATTTAATTGAAAGATATAGGGGCATTGTGGCTGTGTAGTCTAACATGTTCACCTTTTCTGATTACTCTCATCTCACCTCTTTCCATATGGTTTGTGTCCTGACCAGTGTTGGTACATGTTTGTGTGAAAAGTCGGCCAGAAGTTTTCCATGTGTTGGTGGATCATGTTTTTTATTTTTAGGGTCTTCCTCCACCATTTATGCTGGCCACCATGTATAGCCTATAATTCACTGAGATATAGCATTAACCCGTAACATCAACAAATGAAAGCTATGTAACTGGCATAATATACTTTACTGTAGATCAGAGAGTACACAAATTTAAACTGTTTTGCAGTATATCAGATGTATTCCATTTCAGTCACTGTATTGAGACGTGTGTTTGTGTGTGTGTGTGTGTGTGTGTGTGTGTTTGTGTGTGCGATTCCTGCTATTGTTCAAACGCATAACTTGATAATATGACTTAGCATTCATTTTATGTTTCCATCTTAATTTCTTTGTTATTTAGACTATATCCTGTCGCCTAACATACAATTAAATTATTTCTACACAGTGTAAATGTCCAGATGAACATGACCTTGTTCCAATGTCAATATTAACGTATGATTCCATCTCTTCTCTGTTTGAATGGGTTTTGTCTCAGGGCCTCTGCATGATTTCTAGTCTCACGTTCAGCCAATGTGGGTATGTGAGAAAGGTTTCCAGTAGCTTCTCGTGGGTCGGTATTTCGTTCCAGGGTTTTCAAGGGTTCTTCTTCCACCATTTATACTGCTACCATGTATAGCCTATCTTGTGCTGAAAAATGGCTTTAAACCCTAAAACAACAACATCATCATGATCGATTATCTCCCTTAGCAAAGTGAGATCAGGTATTGCACATGTTGTGTATGGGAGAAATTGGGTTGGGGATAAACATGTAACTTAACAAATGTGCAAAAGTTGCATTGTGGTACCCTGTTTGCATGCCATGTATTATAGTACCTGATTTGCATGTCAGTCTTCAGTCATGACATTGTCATTTTACTGTATTATTTCAGTGTCACATATTTGTATACTGTCATTCACGTGTCTCTTTCCTGTTTCTGTCATCAACCTGTGAGTTTTCTGTCTTGTGTCATTTACATTTAGAAAAATATCTCATTAGTACGACCTTATACATGATTGGTTTGAGGCATCCTATAATTTGAAACTGTTCATAAATAATAATTATTAGATGTGGACTGTCTTTAAAGTTATTTAGTCATAGCTCAAAGGGCATCATTCGATCTTATACGGTCCTTTAATATTCAATTCACTTGTGCTTCTTAAAATATAGACCAGTATACCATGTTTTACATTTTCATCAGTGTAGTCTGTAGTTTGCAGAATCAGTTATTCATGTATGCAGGCTAGAATTACACTGTAATGGGGTGATAAATTAAAGCCATAAGCTCACATGCATATTGGGAAGGTCGTCATTGTAACACTTAACACGCGCTTTTGTTGATGAATACCGGACTCTAGTATGTAGCATACACATGCTGTTTCTGACCTATGCCTGACAGTGTAGATGATAGTATACATGTGCTTTTGTTTCTGGATGCCTAACGCTAGTCTTTATTATACACATGCTGTTTCTGATCTATGCCAGACAGTGTAAACAGTAGCATACACATGCTGTTTCTGATCTATCCCCGACAATGTAGACTATGACTAAGGTGATCTAGACAAGCCACTTGGATGCAAGATGTATGATGCATGACCAATGTGATCTAGACAAGCCACTTGGATATTGGCAGGAAAATTAGAATAAATTATGTCATATATATGCAAATGGTAATGAATGCAGGATTTATGATACATGACTGAAGTGTCCAAACCAAGCCATAAGGTAACTTTAATATTGACAAGGTAAAATTAAGGTATTTATATCTTCTTGAATATTTTTGTCAAATTTAAATATCTATACCTACTTAAAATTATTGACTGCTCTGGTGGCTTAGTGGTTAGAGTGTCCACCCCAGATGAAGAGTGTTGTGGGTTGAAACCCTTGCTGAGTCATACGGTCTCATACCAATGACCTTTTTAAAAAATAAAAACTGTACTAACAGCTGCCTCACTTTGCAGTCAGCATTAAGAAATTAGTGCTATTACTTCTTTAGGTATCGACTGCTCTTGTGGCTTAGTGGTTAGTGTCCACCCCAAATGTAGGATGTTGTGGGTTCAAACACTGGCCGAGTCATACCAAGGACTTATAAAAAATACTGTACTTACAGCTGCCTCACTTTGCACACATCATTAAGATATAGGTGTTAATACTGGCCGGTCTGATGTCAAGATAATTTGAATGGGTGAGACATCATGCTACATGTCTGCTGCATGATGTCCAGTGCTAGACATTACTTTACACTGCAGACATTATAGCAATATGACTGGAAAATTGTTAAAGCTATGTTAAATATCTAGATCATTCACACACTTAAATATTATCCATGTGAAATTTGAACACCTAGATCTTGCTTTATGGTGATTATAAAATGACAGTTTAAAACATATTTTATTTATAAAGTAATGAGATTAATGTCTTTGTTAACTTGTAATTGCAGGTGGTTTCCCACTCTACAGTGGAAATGTTAAACAAGGAAGGAGCTGTTCGAATAGAAAAAAGTGAAGAACTTGATGTGTTTCTTAGATATCTTCATGAAACCGGAACAGTCATCTACTTCAGGTAATACTATAGGGCAAGGGTAAGAGTCTTGTGTGCTATTATCTACTTCATGTGAGATTGTAAGGCTGATCTGCTGTAGTACTTGGTGGCCTTTAGTATCTAGAAACTATCAGTTGAAAATGAATCATAATTTTATAAATGTACATGAAGATTGTCTTTTTTTTCTGATTTGTTTATCAAATGGAACATTTTGTTTGCACAGATTCATTGAATTGCTCAATAATTGACACAAAATAAAACGGTTTACAGTAATGATGGCTCTTATCAGATATATATATATATATATATATATATATATATATATATATATATATATATATATCTTTATGTGCGTCTGTAAGTTTTCCTTATTGTTTAATTTCTTATGAACATAAAACAGAAACTAAATTGTAAATAAAATTAGCTCTGTTGACTTTGTGTCGACTTAAACCAAGAACCTTAATTTATATAATACAAGAGTCATTAATTACATACAAGGCTTTTTGAAATATTGTTTTTTTTCAGCATTGAAGTATTGAGAGATAATATTCTGTTAGACCCAAAGTGGATGATTGATGCCCTGAAGCTCCTCATCAATGCTCGGCCTGATCTTCCCAATAACCCAACTGACAATACCACTGAATCAAATAACCCTGCTGACAATGACACTGAATCAAATAGCCCTGCTGACAATGACACTGAATCAAATAACCAAGCTGCCAGTGCTGCTCACAGTGATATCACACAGAAATGGTCTGACTTCAAGGAGAAAGGAATCCTTACTGTAGAACTTGTTGGTCTGTACATTATTTTATCTGTTACCATTTCATAAAATACATATCATTGTAAAGTAATTAGGAGATACTTTAAGCATTTTGCAAGATTGTTTATTGTTTTCATTGTTTTCTTTATTACACCCTGAATATCTCAGATATACACTTAGGAAAATTGGAAACATCTTAACAAAAGTAACTCAACCATATGTAAATGTGAGTACTGTTACCTACTTCACATTCATGAGTGACATGTATTTTATGATATATTTAACCATATTTCACCCACACAATGCAGACAGATGTCAACAACATGAACAAAGTGACTAATGTATTTACTTTTGTTTCCCATTCCTTATTGTATTGAACCCCTCATCACCCACATTAAAACTATTACATCACTGTGACCCATATTTTATATTTTTAATGGTTTTTTTTCTCATCACCCATGTTAATGCTATTTGATATATGGATACATCTCGCTGGTGAGTTTTTTATGGTAAGCTATATATCAGCACAGGTTAATGCATAATAAAGGACAATACCCAATATCCAAATGTGCAATATGTTAGGTAATAACACTGTTTTTCTTGACAATGTAGTCATAACATAAATGAGGAGTAAGACTTAAAAAACATCATAGCTGGAATGTATGATGTATGGGGTAAAGAAACGGAAAGGAAAATGGAAACATTTTCTCTTGTATCAGTGATATGAAGTTGACCTGTTTATATGTATGCCGAAAATGTGACTAGTAATATAAAATTATATACTGCTGAAAGCCAGAATATGGGATAATCATTACATTATAGTTTTATTTTGAGAGGTACGTTCACTGCTGGAACAGTAGAGAGGTGTTTAATGACAATAGTGTGCAATGATTTTGTGATAAATGGTATCATTCATTCCTACTGCTAAAATTGCTTTTTTCCCATTCATTGACCAGTTACAAGCCCAAGAAATACTCGTATTCCAGTTGGTGCAGAACCAGTTGTTCTCCTGACGAAAATCTGCAGACAAATATGTATATACACGTGTCAACTGAGGCAATGAATTGAGAAAGACTTGCTTTTAAATATTGACAAAATTCAGCATCATTTACATTTCAAAAGGCAGAGATTAATTACTCTGTAGAGGAATAGTTTAACATCCACTAATTACAACTGTTGATCACCTTTTTTGACCTGCAAATAATGCAAACCTCTTCTTTAGCAATGCCAATATAACTGTACAAATTAAACACATGAGCAAAGGATTAGATTCCCATGTTAATGAAATAAAACTGAAAAAAATATTGGATCTAACAATTGTTTTGCAGCAGATTTGATAGGCAAGATTATGCAAAAATTATTATGAAGTGTTAAGTTCTGTTATGTATCTTCATTTGGGCATTTTACATTTTGTATTAAGTCAACTACTTAGTTTAAAGTCTTTTATCTTTTCCTAGTGATTTTCAAAACTCTGCTTTAAAGCCTCTGACTGGGACCTTTCTTAAAATGAAATGTTATTGGTCTTTCTGTGTTGAATATGGCATTATATCCAATTTCTGGATATTGATATGAGAGTCGTTGTTGTACATTATATTGTTATGCTCGTTAGCTAGCTAGGATAGTGAAATAAATCTGATTAAAAGCTTGAATCAAAAAGGTTTTGCTATCCAATGGCAGTTTGTTCTTTGCTAGGTCTTCTGTGCAATAGAATTGGATGATAATTGCAACAATGTTATTGACTCATCTGTTGATTTTTGTCCATGCTTCATGAGCTGCCAGATACTCCCTCACTATGTGCAATGGTGTTTCTTTCTACTTCAAATATCATTAACATTTGCGATTCCATTTAATTAAATAGTGTTTACATGCACTATTAGTACAGGACATATTTCATTCTTCTGTTATTGAAACATATTGTCACTATATGCAATGTGGTCCAAGATTTACAGCATTTTTTATTTCTATTTCATCAGCAACCGCATTGAATGTCTTTCTAGCATGGATGAATAGGATTGTCAAGTAGTGGACATTTTCCCCTATTGCTTTATGATTATGCAAATATTATCAAAGAAACATTTTTTCACAGTTTGATTTCTATTAGTTACGTATGTAATTAATTTTAAAATTCTTAAAATGGTGGGTTTTAGTCGGTTGAATGTATTGGTAATTAATCTGGACTCAAACAATACTCCTGAATTTTGCTACGGTCATATTAGAGGAACATGTGTAGGACAAAAATCATCATAAAAGGTATAACTTGTGACATGTTTATATATACATATCTTTTGAACAGGTTTAAAATCTAATCTCAATAATGAATTACAACCAAATCACCAGTCTTTTTTATCAAGACACCATCACTTACTGATGCAGGTAAACATCTTTAGTGAAATTGATATTAATTACTTCATTCATGGTTGATAAAATTTTATATCCATAACCTGTCATCAGCAGCAGCTAAAGAAAATGAAATGCAACCATAACCTATTTCCTGAAGTCCAATTGGAAATGAAGCTTATTTAAAGAGTTTCATCTGTTAAATTCTTGTTATCTGATTTTGTTTGCAGATATTAATTCAATTATTATATTTCACACAAACACACAGACACAAACATTTATAATTGTATGTTATACATTGCTGATTTTAATTGTTTTGTTGAATATAAATATATTGTCAATGAAATTAAATATTTAGATATAACAATTACACTTCCAAATCTTTGAGAATAACTCTGGCTCTGATGTTTTGATGTAAATATTTTAAAAAGTATTAAATTATTAAAAATTTCCCATTAAATCTAAAGTCTGTTTCTTTATATTCACAGATGCTATCTGGACAAAGGAGAATCATCCAGAACTACATGAACACAAAGAACACATCTTGATGATAATGGAACAGCTAAACATTCTTGCCAAACCGCGATCATTTAATGAGATGGGAGAGAAGGTAAGTTAATATGAAGGTTCCATGTTTCATTCTCCTTTTGCATGAGTTGCAGATTTCAGATTTTATCTTTACCTTGTACATATTACTTTACTTTAATCTCACATCAGCAAAATAACACTCTACATGATGCCATTTAAAAGATAATGTCGTCAACTGCAATTTCAATTATTTCTGAGAAGTTAAGGAACAAAAACCTGTACAAATAATACTAAATATTTACTTTTATGGTATTATGTAGTGTGGATATTGTTGATGTGATATTTAAACCAGTCATACATACATGCATGCATACATACATACATACATGCATGCATGCATGCATGCATGCATACATACATACATACATACATACATACATACATACATACATACATACATACATACATACATACATACATACATACATACATACATACATACATACATACATACATACGAAAGCTTGCCAGTAGCTTCTTGTGAGTCGGTATTGGAAAATGAACTACAGTATTTGATTATATAGTTTTATGTAGTGTGGATTTTGCTGAAGAGACATTTAACCCAGTCAAACATACATATACATGCGTATGTACACACACACACACACACACACACATATATACGAAAGCTTGCCAGTAGCTTCTTGTGAGTCGGTATTGGAAAATGAACTACAGTAAAACCTGTCTTGAAAGAGCACTAATTTTAGAGACCACTTTTTCAGTGTACACATTTATTGATTATATAGTAGTGTGACTTGTTTTGAGGGACCACCTGCGTTGAGATACCATACATTTTTGGCAAATGAGGTGGTTTTTCAAGACGAGTTCTGCTATATTACCAATTCAAAACATGCTACTTTGATGTCTTCCTGTATTTCATTGATTGTTGTATTGTTTAGCATGTAGGATTTCATGCTTCATAGCATTTTATTTCGTCTCTACTGTCTGGTACAAGGATCTATTTGTATGCCTAACAATTTTTGATGATAAGCACTTCTGGTATTTTGCGCCCTGAAAGGCCAGGAAAGATAAATAAAGGGACATAACTCAAATTCCGATCAGTGTAGTATTTGGAGTGCCTTCATGTTTATTTTTGTTGTCTTCAGGTTTCTTTGTATCACTTCATTATAAATAGAATCAATTGAAATGAAAATGCTGATCAAATGTTTTTCCTAACTATTTTTTTCAAAACATGAAGTATTATGTTTATGAATAAAGAAAGCAGATTATAACCACCTCACGCTTCATTTTCATTTTTTTGATCCAGTATATAGTGGATATTTTATTTTCTTAGGTTAATGCCAGAGATATTTAATATTTTATGAGTGGCAATGTAACAAGTGAAAATAGTAATATTTTTTGTACAAATTTTTTTCCAGAATTGAAGTTTAGAAAAAGTATACCCTCTCTTAGGCACATGACACTAACCACCACCTCCTTAATATAAATTTGTCTCAATTTCACAGCCTACTTTTCAAATATACACGAGTTAAGAAATTGGTAGATTAGATCGACGTCAACCAACAATCAAAGATTAATTTCCATGTCTGAATTTTAGGGCAGTTTCTATCAATTTGTTCTAGCTTATAAAGTATTCGTATTGTTGTTGCAGGTACAACTTTTATAGCCACACATAAACTAGCATTGCATGGCATGACTGGAAATCATATATTTTTATATGTGAATATATCACAAGATCGGTTACTAGAAACACCGAAATACACTGAAAAAACCCACCAAATTCACACCAAAAAGCACATGTATTTACATGTTCTCTCTGAGGATATGGGTTTACCCTCACACATAATTTTGTTTTTGTTTTAATACAAATATAAAGCAAAATTACATTCGTTCCGGAACGATCAGTTGTTATCATACTAACCAACCTCCGGAATGATCAAACTATCTAATAAAGTATGACCAATTGACGCGTGGCTAACTAGGAAAGGTAAATAATTTGTATAAAAATGTAATAAATCATATTTTATTTTGCTTTATAGTATTATGCAAATCAAAACAAAAAAGAATGTGTGAGTGGAAACCGATATATAAAGAGAGAACATGTAAATGCATGTGTATTTCGGTGTATTTCGTTTTTTCAGGGTATTTTGGTGTTTCTAGTAATCCTATCAGGATATATTTTTCACATGTAAAAATATTGGAATGAAGTAATACACAAATTATTTTTCCAATATTTCTATATACTTCAGGCTTAGAGCCCTAAACACTAAGTAATTTTGGACTTGTAAAGCAGAATGACCTGTGCACTTTAAAACAACATAACATAGTCAATTGTAAAGGTATTTAGCTGTATTTGGTATCAAAATAAAGGTGAGAAGTAATCTTGTATGAATCATTCAAAAAAATATGCATATATATTATAACTTTTAAAATTCAGGTGCAAACAGTTAGCACAACAGGTGAAATGCACAAGCAATTTTTTAATTACCACATTACATGAATGATAATTTCAAACATTTCGTCTAAATCAATGATTTCAAAGTATTCCAAAGCTTTTTTATGGAGCCATCTAACACTTAAGTGAGTCCAACTCTCTCAGAAAACTGAAATAAATCACATTGGCTCGTCGAGAACAAAAACGTGGAGTTCACACTTCTTATGGTTCAAAACCTTAAAAGTCCTCTTCATCGTCATCAATGTCGCCCAAAATAACATTTAAATGCATCTCCAGATGTTTTCTCTCATTTTCAAACAACTGTGTTAGGTCATAACAGTTTAATATTTTGATAATTCATAATCTGACACTTCATTCTCATCTTGCTTCAAACACTGCCATTTTGAATAGATATTGACCATTCGGAAAACACGCTTAGAATGTGCCTGCTTGCCTCGAGATTTCTAGTTGAATTCAAGCTTAACTCGCGAGAAAATCCAAGTATAATATCAACATTACAATAAGAAACTTCTTAGAGATATCCCGAAATGTATGTTGTCTGGTAGTATGACTTGAAAAAGCACACTGCCCCAGATCGGTATACCGGTCCATAAGGTGTACAGAGTTACTTCTGCTAGAACGGAAAACTGGTCTGCATTGATAAAAGTTTATGTATTACAATTTAGATCATTATTTCTAGACACTGTGTATTGAATAATTTGATTCTATATTACATAGCATTATCTGAACTCTCTTGATAATATGTGCACTCAATATGTTCATTCTGAATATACAGTATTACATGAAAGATCTAGACAATCTGTGTACTGAATAATTTGTTCTGTTTAATATAGCATTACATCAGACCTCTATAAATTTGTGTACTGAATAATTTGTTCTGTATAATATTGACAACTGTGTGCTCAATAATTTGATATTATATATATATATATATATATATATATATATCTTTGCCTGAACTCTCTATACAGTCTGTGTGTACTACTCAGTTATTTCATTTGTTAAAGTAATTAAGCTCAGCAAGAATTTCATTCATAATGTGAAATGCATATTCATAGATTTATTTAATTTTACAAATGACGCCAAACTGATCCTGGCTTGATGATAATTCAGATATTAAAAATGATGCCAATCTGATCATGGTATGATGATAATTAAGATATTAAAAATGATGCCAAACTAATCATGGCACAATGGTAATACAGATTTTACAAATGATGCCAAACTGACATCAGTTATGGCCCTTTTTGCAAAATATATACAAATCTGTCCATTTTTAATTAACAAACATGAGGCGACAGCACAATGGAAAAGTAAGAAGGACTTTAAAAATAACAAATTTTCTGGACTAAATTTTCAACAGATATATTGATCGCTAGTGGATGTAAAGAATTGATTGGGGCATCAGATAAAATTCTTTTTATTTCTGATTACTGTTGCTACTAGAGAGAACTGTATTGAATCCATTGATTTATATTGTCTTATATTGGATATAGCTTATGTTGTGGTCATATTGGTTAAAGTGGTTATATGCTTGGACCTCCTAATTTTGGATATCTCTGAGTTGTTTTATATTCTCCCTTGGAATTCTGTTTTAGTCTTACATACATAAATTGTTTACTGTATGCGTTGCAGGTGATTAGGTCAATAGCATTTTGTTTAGTACTAAGAATTTTTTACTTGGAAGAATATTTGAGGATTTTAAATGTGCTTCCAAGTATTTTATTTTTTATCCATTAACTTCCAATAGGTGCATTTAACAGTCTTATGATCTAATACTTTGTTTCCAAGTTATTTAACTGCAAAATCTGGCTGTTTTCTTGAAACCTTTACTCTATTAAACGATTGCTTGATTTAAAACCATATCTAACAGTCAGATTGACAAACAGCTGGAAAGATCTGATTGCACATCAGAAAAAATAATTATTCTGTCATGTGAAAAGAAATGGATTTTACGTCTGAACACATATATAAATGAAGCTCATCTACCGTTAAATTTGATTTTCATGAACAAAAATAGAAAAAATATATAGGATTTATCCAAGGATTCATTGGCTGAAATTAGTTGACCAAACTTTGTACAAATCATCCTGAAACTAAAGGTCTTTCTCAATATGTATGTATATTTTATATTTTCAGATGGAGGACTACTTCTTTGCACCTTGCATGCTGCGTGAAGGATCTCCAAAAGAAGTTATCTCCCCTGAAGAAGATCCCCGCATCGTGAGAACACCAGACATGCGCTGCATATTTACAGGGAAGTATTTGCCAACTCCCATCTTTCACAGGCTTCTTGCTGCCTGTGTAGCTCGCTGGCCAGTTGCCAAGAAGGAGAAATCAGAAAATCTTATTTTTTGTGGATGTGGTGTCTTTGACTTAGACCTTTTCCACAGATTAACAGTCTACATGAAGAACCATGTTGTATTTGCAAGAATAACTAGGATGGTTTTTGATGAAGTCAACACCCCCGATCCAAAGCTGTGCAGCAAAGTTAGAAGGTTTATTACACTGAATCTCTCTAAGATTACCTCCTACCTGGGCCAGAACTTGCGTTTTGAGTTGCAGATAGAATTTCAGACATGGCATGCAGATGAAGTGAGTTGCTTTTGGAGGGGAGAAAATATTTTATTTTTGCCTTCTCTATGGATATTGTTTTTTGTAACATTGTCTAGTTTGGTATATAAAATACTTGATGAGGAGATAAGATATATATATATATATATATATATATATATATATATATATATATATATATATATATATATATATATATATATATATATATATATATATATATATATATATATATATATATATATATATATACAACTTAGATATTTTCACATTGTGTTGAATGTTATCCCTCTCTTGTATGTGTTTACTTGAGAAGTATTGCAGTTTTTGTGAATAATATCTAATTTATCACAGGTTGAATATTCAGCAAGTGTATTTCTCAGGGGAACGAACACATTTAGATTTCATTTTTTTATAACTGACAAGAAATCTATGACATGTGTATTTCTGAAACATATTGCACTGGACAAGTGGGTGAAAACAAAATTGATAAATTACCAATGTCATTTTGACATGATTTCTACCATGTAGGCATCATAATTTTGTCAAACTTTAATTTAATAAACTGTGTTCATAATTTGATTTTACATGAATTAATCATATAATATTGAAAAACACATTTATTGGAATGTTTAAATTGATTTTAATTAACTTACAATTAGTGTAAGTAAAATATAACTTTTCTAAAGAATATAATAGTTTGAAAAGTCGCCAAAAATCTGCATGCTAAAAATGGACTGTGATTTGATGAATAGCAAACCAGAATGTACATTAAAGACCTTCATTAAACAATTCTTCATGTTGAGTTAAAATTGTGAGCAGGCATGTAATCATTGGGTTATTCATTTTAATATAGCAATCAATAATGCATGCATGTAATAATTAGGTTATTCATTTTTATCTAACAATCAATAAGGCACAAACACTACAGACACTATTTTTGATAGAAGGATATTCTGCAGATTCAAACTTTTCAAGTAATGTTATGCCAGTTTATACGAGAACTCAGACCCCGAGGAAAATTTTGATGGTAAATGTAGTTGTTTTAATGAGGTACACTGTTTTTGATACACCTGGGAATATTTTGTTCTCCTGCCCCACACCCCAAAGATATGGTTAACCATTAAGTAGTCTGAACAAACTTGATATGACTTTGACTGGGTTGATAGACTATGGCAATCACTGGGTTGAGAGACTATGTCAATCACTGGGTTGATAGACTATGCCAATCACTGGCTTGATAGACTATGTCAATCACTGGCTTGATAGACTATGTCAATCACTGGGTTGATAGACTATGGCAATCACTGGGTTGATAGACTATGGCAATCACTGGGTTGATAGACTATGGCAATCACTGGGTTGATAGACTATGGCAATCACTGGGTTGATAGACTATGGCAATCACTGGGTTGATAAACTATGGGAATCACTGGGTTGATAAACTATGGTAATCACTGGGTTGATAAACTATGGTAATCACTGGGTTGATAAACTATGGTTGATAGACTATGGTAATCACTGGGTTGATAAACTATGGTAATCACTGGGCTGATAAACTATGGTAATCACTGGGTTGATAGACTGGCAATCACTGGGTTGATAGACTATGGCAATCACTGGGTTGATAGACTATGGCAATCACTGGGTTGATAGACTATGGTAATCACTGGGTTGATAGACTATGGTAATCACTGGGTTGATAAACTATGGTAATCACTGGGTTGATAGACTGGCAATCACTGGGTTGATAGACTATGGCAATCACGGGGTTGATAGACTTTCTGCTTTAGTAAAGATCTTTTACTTTTACCATTTGCACCTAATAGCTGAGCAAGCTGCCTTTGTAATATATATATATATATATATATATATATATATATATATATATATATATATATATATATATATATATATATATATATATATATATACTTATAATGAACAGGATTTATAAAAGTTCTGAAAATTTAAAGAAAAAAACTGAATATTTGTGTTATAATAGACTTGATTCAAATAATAGATACAACAAAAACAGTAATAAGAGATGACAATAATCGTTGATATACAATATTTGTTCAGAACCAGATTAAATGTTGAGCCTCTCTTACGAGGTCATCGGTGTTACGAGACTGGCTTGGCATATTTCCATTGATGGCTATTTAAGAGAGATTTCAATTTATTTGATCTTAATTTGGATTTGTTGAGTTATTTTGAAATTAAGTGTACATACATTAAATAGATTGTTTCATTTTATACTGACATGACCCATATAGACTGTCTTTTAATCTTTGATCATGTTGTCTAATTTAAAACCATAAAATCAGATGACCAGTCTAGTATGTTGATTTGGTTTTGTGCATTATAGCACAGCAGAACAAGTAGGCTATTTAGTGCCAAGGACACCCCATGTTAGCCGACCTAGGTTGGTCTTATTACCATGTTAGTCTACTTGGACTGATCTGTTTACCATGTTAACCGACCTAGGTCGGTCTTATTATCATGTTAGCCTACTTGGATTAGTCTGACGACCTAGGTTGGTCTTGTTAATATGTTAGTCGACCTAGGTTTGTGTTATTACTATGTTATCCTACATGGAACGGTCTGATTACCATATTAGCCTACCGAGGTTGATCTGATTGAAGGATTTAAAGCAACAGTCCATTGCAAAATAAGTATTGGCCATTTACACTACTGGCCAATTCAAAGATATAAAAGTAGTTATGTGGTGTGAAAAGATAAATAATAGTCTCCAGTGTATAAACAAGGAAATTTAAAATATACACAGGATTAAAATGATGTCATATAGGTTAGTTTCCTACTGCATGATTGCTAGGAAATAATTTTTTGTTACTAGCCACTCAACTTTGAATCTTGCTTGATTTGGATCTTACCTGATTGTTTATATTGGCATCATTATTTTAAATTGATTTCACACAATTTTGTTTCTAAAAATCTAATGTGGACTAATGGATCAGAGGCATTTATATAATAAAATAAAAAACACCAACACATAGAATGTCTGGTATGATTCACTTTATTGCTTCATCAGACAGAGAGAGAAATTAGAAATAATTCATATGCAACACCATCCAGTGTTATTTGTACTGTATGTTCAATCATTAATGACGTATCAGTATATTTAGTTTCATAAGGCATATTATCAGCATGTTTTGTCACTGATGTCATGGGTCTTGTAACAATATTGAAATTTCTCTTTTTTAGTGTGATGAACCTGATGCACCCATCACACGTGAGCACATGAATCATGCCCGCCTCTGTATTGCTATTGTAACAGTTTGTGGAAATGCCATGAGGGAAATCCTCAGTACCCAAGTTCATTATTCACACACAGACATCCACCAGGCAATCCTGGCCAATCAAAGCAAGCTGACCAGTAGAAAGGGAAGACCCCTTCTTAACTCAGATCAAATTAATTTGGTTTTCCCAGATCCCCATGGGAAGACAACAGGAAAAGTGGATCAGTTTGATATATCCCTACTTTACACTCTGATCAGAAATATCAGCACAGTTCCTGCTCCAGGAAATGGTTGGGGATATGATCCACAAGATCAACCTAGGGACAACTCGCTAGGAGCTAGTGTGGAGCGAATTCGTTTCTTTAGGAATCATATTATTGGTCATTCCATGGATGTAAAGATTAGTCAACAGGACTTTGATGATTCTTGGAACAAAATTGATGCTGTGCTTGGTGACATTGAACGTGAACTTGGTAGACAGGGATACAGAGCACAGTTAGAGAAACAAAAGACACAGGTGATCTCTATCTATGAAGCCTGCTAGCTACAAAAAATATTATGAAACATAATTAAGAGACCCAAGCACAGTGCATACACAGTTTGAGGGAACAGTATTAATACAACTCATGGCATACACTTTTGTAAGGTTATAACATGTAGCAACCATTTTTATCAACCTGGAGAAAGCATATGACACCACATGGAAATGCAGCACAACGAATGACCTTTTCTGACAAGGCCAAAATGACTACCTTCCTAACTTGATTGCCATGTTTTTGAAAGACAGTTGTTTCAGGGTTTAAAAATGCAACACGCTTTGTTGAAGTGATCATCATGACTGAGAGATAGATGCACCTCAAGAGAGCATTTAGTCAAAATTAACAAATTAATTTCAAAACTAATACTATATGTACTTCTGCTGATTATATTGAATTAAAAATGGCCCAGAACTCTGTATTGATGATTGGTTGTTATATATGAATTGTTAAGAAACAAAATTTGTGAGTATAGTTGGAGTCCAGCATCATGCGGAATCTATAGCCAAAATTGAGTACTGCATGTGACCATAGTATGGGTCCAGCATCATGTGTAATCTATTGCCAAGAGTGACTACTGGATGTAATCATAGTTGAGTCAAGGATCATGCGTAATCTATTGCCAGAAGTGACTAATTGATATGATAATAGTTTGAGTCGAGGATCGTGTGTAATCCATTGCCTAGAGTGACTTCTGGATGTGAGCATATTTTGGGTCTAGCATCATGAATAATCGATGGCCAAGAGAGGAGTGACTCCTTGATGTAATCATAGTTGGGGTTCAGCATCATGTGTAATCCATTGCCAAATATGACTACTTGATGTGATCATAGTTTGGCTCCAGCATCATGAATAATCTTTTGCCAAGAGTGACTAATGGATGTGATTATAGTTTGTGTTATGCATCATGTGTAATCGATTGCCTAGAGTGACTACTGGATGGAATCATAGTTTGGGTCCAGCATCATGTGTAATCTATTACCAAGAGCGACTCTGGGATGGGAACATCAAAGATTCGATCCAGCATCATGCACAATCCATCAGCAAACGTGACTACTGGATATAATCATAGTTCCATACGTAATCCATTGCTAAGAGCGACTCCTGGATGTGATCATAATTTTGGCCCAGCATCATGCATAATCGGAAGCGAAGAGACGCTATGTGTGTGGACGTAATTTGGGCCCAGCATCATGCATATAGTTGCCATAATTTGAGCCAGTGTAATGCATACACCCATGTTGAAAGTTGCTAACGTATTTGATCATATTTAGCAGTTTAGGCTATAATTATAACACGTCAGTGTGCATAATACAATACCAAGTGACACTAATGTGTGACCGTTATTAGATCCATGCATTGTGAATAATTACATACCTAGAGACTACTGTCCCGGTTACTATAAAGCAAAATAAAATATGATTTATGTGATTTTGATACGAATTATTTACTCTTTTCCTATTTATAGTACAATTCACGCAATGATGTCATTCAGTCGTACTTGATTCGACAAACCTGATATATGTAAGAGTGTGAATAATATTGTGATCGTAACAAGCCTCTATATATGATGACAAAGACAACTCAGGTAAGAATGTTTTAAATAAAAAGATGTATTATTCATTGTTTGCCAGAATTTAATATTTGCGTTTAATTATACGCATAATGTATTAAGTTTCAATGTGTGTGCTGTGCAGTCAATTACAACATTAATTAAATGACTTGAAACAATTTGAATCAGTCATTATCATACCACCTCCATTGCGGAACGATCAATGTGTCCAATCAAATACACTTGCTACGATATGACATGTGTTATAAGAAGGAAAAAGGAAATAATTCATATCAAAATCACATCTCATTTTTTTGTGCTTTATTTTGTTATTCAAATAAAAAACAAATTATAATTTGTGTGTGGAAACCGATATATACAGAGAGAACATGTAAATACATTTATATTTTTCAAGGGAATATCTGTGTTTCTGTGATGCCCTTCCTGCTAGTCTCGGCTTTGGCATCTAGAGTAAGCGAATTGTATGCCTCGTCCATATTTACAAACTACATACAGTTGTGTTCTTGCAGTTCTGTAGTTTTAAGGGCGCTATCAGAAATAATTATAAAACACATATCATAGAACAGTTCTTTGAGATAGGCAATGCTATTGGATCCGAAACATGATGACAAAATGTATCTGGAGGAAATGAAGTCAGTGCAATCCAGATATCATATAGTTTTCCTACCAATACATCCAGGGAAAACAGGAATAACCCCACTGGTCAAAATGAGTTTTCCAGTCAGCATACTCTGATTTCTCACATGAACAAGTATCTTTGCGGATGATTTCATCTTATGCAATAAAATCTATTTGTTCGCGTTTTGCCTTGAAATGTAATGTAACAATAAATATGTGATGGAATAGGTCAGTTGTCATATCAAGTTCACTTTATCCTCATTTTATATTAGGGACATAGTTGAATCTATTTGGTCCTGTGGTTGATGCCCAGACATCAGAGCATGCCAATCCTGATGCAATTGCCCTCTTGGATCAGACCTTTTAATTAATATTTTGCTGTATTCATGCAATACAAGCTTTTTTTGGTAAAAAACTATTAAGTGCAAGAGTCCACAGGGACATTCATTACATATACATATACACTTATATTCCGTTTTCTCAGCCATTTGCCTGTAAAGGAGGTGGTATTTGAATTATCTGAGCCATTAGTCTGTAAAGGAGGTGATGTTTGAGTTGTCTCAGCCATCTGCCTGTAAAGGAGGTGATATTTGAAAGTTATCTCAGCCTGCAAAGTAGTTGATACTTGCGATATCTCAAACATCTGCCTGTATAGGATGTGATATTTGAGTTATCACAGCCATCTGCTGTAAAATAGTTGATATTTGAGTTGTCTCAACCATCTGCCTGTAAAGGATGTGATATTTGAGAGATGTCTCAGCCATCTGCTGTACAACAGTTGATCTTTGAGTTGTCTCAACCATCCGCCTGTAAAGTAGGTGATATTTGAGAGTTGTCAGCCATGTGCCTGTAAAGTAGGTGCTTTTGGTAATGCTTCGTAATATGATACCATTTATCTGTTTACTGTCAAAAAATTGTTTAGTGATTTTGTGTCATGGCGGCATTTTGCTGTAGTTTCATAGTATAATGGTTTGAGTCTTAGCCAGTGTTAATTGCATATTTATATATTATTACATCAATGACTAGTATTTATGAGTTTTTGTGGAAATGTTTGCTTTTTATGCAATTGTGGACTTGTGTTATAACCATGTGGAATGATGGTTATTTCACATTATTGTAGACATGCATTTTATCTATGTGGAATGATGGCTATTTAATGTCAGTGTACACTGGTTAATACATATGTGGAATAATGGTTACTTTATTTCATTGTAAACATGCGTTATATCTTTGTGAAATGATGCTTATTTCATGACAATGTAGACAAGTAAATGGCTACAACATAAGGTAAAATAATAACTGCTAATTTGGTGAAAAATTGGTAATGTAATGACATGTAAGATGCACATTATTCCAATGTGGTATGATGATTACCTTGTGAACGCTACAGCTTATTTCATATATTAATCATGTAATTGATGACATGTGACCTATATGGAGTGTTGGTTTCAAATGGTGACCTACTGCTTATTTTATGTAATTTTCTTGCCTGTGTTCTTTCTTTCAATTGCAGTTTGTCCATCAAATCTTTACCATTTGGTTTGACTGGTGCATCATCTAAACTGTGATGATGTTTTGCACTTTAGATAAGAAAGCTGTATTAATTACAAGACTATTCTCTATTATTTGAGATGCTAGTAGGTAGAATAATGATGCCATTGTGACTAAATTATAAACAGTTTGTTTTTCAGTGTAATAAAATGCTTTTTGCATGATCTCTGATTAACACTGGATGATTTGCACTTGAGATGTGAAAGAAACCAGTTTAGCTTTGAGTCATAAAACAAAACATTGTGAGGTTGATGCAATTGTTGGAAGAAATATAGTTTGTTTTCAAGAATATTAGTTCTAAATCACATACTTTAGCAAATTGAATGGATGGCTTTCAGTTGAGTTTAAGAGGAAGGGAATCAATGTTGGAATTTAATCATAATTCTGTAAGTAATGCTGATTAATACAAAACACTGTCATCTTCATTTGTATTAAAATCATTATGGCAGTTTATTAGTCCTTTGTATATTATGAAAGAAGATGAAATTATATTGCTACATTAATGCTGTCAATTATGTTTTGTCATCATCATTGTTTCAATTGTTATATGAGATAGTACTGGATTATTATTATTATTATTATTATTTCTGAATATTAGGATAACATATCAAATTAATATAGTTTTATAACGAGATGTTCTGAATTTCTTATTACATAAGGGTGTTTGATAAAATAAATACCATTGTTATAATTACACCAGTTCTTTCTGCCCAGAATTCAACCAATCATTTAAAATGTCTCTTTTTTGAGTATGAATACATGATGACAAATATGATTCATGCTTTTTACAATATACCCAAAATAAACACAAACCAAATAAATTATTCCACAGTTGAGAAAGAATATTTGGTTCTGATATTAGCTTGCAAGATGTTCAAGTGTATATTAGTACTGCTCCTTCTCCAATAATTGTATTCCATCACCAAAAGTCTCTTATATTAATTACATTGATAGCAAATATTATAACTTGTTGAAAAAGAGATTGATGTTACAAGACTACGATGTTGACTTAACGATAATATTGTAAACTTGTTGACAACTAAGGTATTTTGGAAGTATTGAAAAGTGAACATCTTTGTCTTTACACATTCTTTAGTCTTGATAATATGCTGTACTCTATCAGTTTTGTGGAACCAATTTTAGTTGTGATATGATTTTAGAGAAACCATAATTTAAACCCTTCTTTGCAATGACTAAAGTGCATATTAGCTGGAATTGCCCTATTTTGTGATTATCATGATATCATTCAAAAACATTTTCATGTATATAATTTTGCAGCTAGACCTATTGCCACGTGTTATATGCCAAAAGATCGGGCTTTATGAGACGCATCGGTCAGTGCCTATGGTGTTATATTAGGTATGTCTGTTCGTCTGTGCGCTCCGGAAAATCACTTTTGGCCAAATGAGACTGGATATTTATATTCTCGTTTCACTGAATTTAATATGGTCCCTGTGTCATAGTCTGTCAAACTTATATTATCCATTTCTTCTTTGAAATATTTTCGTTAGGAATTAACACAAACTTTATAAATGTTAACACAATTATTCCCAAGGAATCTGATCGAAAATTCAGGACCAGAATAGTGTCCATCGTAAAGTATGTCTTACCAAATCAGTAAAGATTATCACAGCTGCAAAGACTCGTCTTCTCGCTGTGAATGAAAAAAACAAAACAAATGACAACGCTAACCTGGGACGTCGCCTCTTGCAACGGCATGACGTTGGATGTTTATGACCTAAGTCATATTCATCAAAGCGTAATATATATAGAGTTAATATTCTCTCCATCACTTGCACTTGGTAAGACACTCAACATTATTATCCGTGATTTTTATTTTAAATTATGATAGTCTTACTGTTCTTTCTACTACTCGCATTTAACACATGTATCGTGGTTGTTGTTCTTAAAGGTGATAATACGGTTGGTTTATTCAGCACATGAGATGCTATACATGGCGACCAACATAAACTGGTGGAGCAGGAACCCTGGAAGATCCAGAAAATAACTACCGACATACGGCTCAAACTCGCGCTAATAGAGAGTGTGATGTGTGAATGATCTGTAGCAACAAGCCTTCTTAACAAAGCAGACTCTCCAGGGATCACAGATGATATAAAGAATAAATAAATCAAGAATGGATACTTCAAAAAAATGTGTAAGAATGGCTTTACCAACAGAAAAAGCAAACACAAAAATATCTCTGTCACTACCAATACCACAGTCACTAATATTATTTATATACCCATCGCTACCAAAATATATAATAAACAATAGTAGGGAAATCAACAATATTATCAATGACATGCAATAATAATAACAATACTACTACTACTACTACTACCATTAATATTAATAATAATGAAAATATATAACAATAATAGTAATAGCAATAATTATAATAAAATATAATAATAAAAATTATAATAATAATAATAATCATGATAATATATTAATATAAATACTAATAGTGATAGCAATAATAATAATTTAATAATACTAATAATAGTTCCGAGTAATAGTAAATAAATGTATTGATCATTACCATATTCAGATATCATCACAGAACAAAAATCATCTAAACACTGAAATATATGTAGTTTACTCCACGGTTTTGTTCCAGACTACTCCAACTCTCTTACTCAACAAAAAGCTAACAATGTGCTTATAAACTTTGGGTACGTGCCCAAATATGACAGGAGAGGCCCATAAGATTACTGTTAGTGGTACACCTGAATACATGTTTCATACCCTGTAAATGTACATTTGCTTCATGTATGTGTATATTTATGTTATGCTGTGGGTCTAAGGTCCCGGATTGAGAATACATCCAGGAGCTATAATCATTGTATATCTTCTGATACACAGTTTCTATGCTTATATTGTTTGTGTAGGCATTGATTCCACATTAAGAAGTCACAAGTGTCATAATCCATCGTCAGTACAATTCTACACCTGATGTAAATTCACGTTATGACATTTTCTGGTAAAAAACGTATATATTTTATACCTGAAAACTAAAGAACCTGCAAATAAGACATTCAGATGTCCCGCAACGTCAAAGTGTATTTATATATAGTCATGTGGATCTCTAAGTATTTTCATAGTAAGGGGTGACATTCAAAGTATGTTTCTATATAGTCATGTAGATTTCTAAGTATTCTCATAGTAAGGGGTGACATTCAAAGTATGTTTCTATGTAGTCCTGTAGATCTCTAAGTATTTGCATAGTAAGGGGTGACAATCAAGGTATATATCTATATAGTCCTGTAGATCTCTAAGTATTCTCATAGTAAGGAGTGACGTCACATCAGGCACATATTGGTAATGGTCATTTTTTATGTTCGAATCGTGAGAGGATCAAAAAGATTTTGGGTTGTATAGCTGTTTCATGGAATCAATCGGAACAAATGTTCGTAAAGGTCGATATCCTTTCTTAAAAGAGAACTTGTCATAAAATGAAACCATTTTTATTAGATCGCCTACCTTTACATTGTTTAATGGTCGAGTTCAGTGTATATTCAACGCGATCTTCCTGAGCTTTAACTGCTTCATTTTTCATGATATCGTGCGATTCATAGAATGATAGAGCCGCTAATATGTAATGTTACGCGTATGGGTAGTGTCAGGTTGTTATGCCGCCACAGCGATATGTTATTATCTAAATAATTATGCAAGTCCCACACCGGCTCGAATTTGTAGGAAGTGAAAATAGTGATAAAGAGAGGTAAATCTCTGAGCACCCAATCAGCTATGCCAACAGTTAAATTATTGAGTACACAAATGGGTGAAAGTCAGACAAATAACAATATAATACAATTCAATAGTCAAGAGATACTGATTTCCCAATTACTCTTCATCCTCTCGACCAAGTGATAGACCATTGCATCATTTGAATTATAGTGTGAGATAGCTTTCCCACTTGCCATTGTTTTCTACTCATCTGTGTACCTCCTATCACAGCAATTCATTCACTCCTTCCGAAATCACCCCTAACTCCTTCTCCTCCTTGACTGCTTCGTCTCCAATTTCTCCTCCTCAACTCCTTTACCGACTAGCCTTTGATTCACAATCGATATATCCACTACTTTTTATTCTGTCTCCCTTCTAGAGACTCGGGACTAAACTATACCTGAAGTATGCCCACTAAAGGCTTCCTTTAAGAAGGTTTGTATTTCTTAGAGCCTCCTAAGTTTCCCGTCAAAGTACGAGTGGCTTCCCAGGACTATTGCTTTATAACTTTCCATCACGATGATTGGACAATTACCAAGTTCCTTTCTCGAAGATACTAAAATAAATTCGGATGGATTTTTTCGTGACAAAGTACAAACCATTAGAGATTCGCTTGAAAACACAATTTCAATTGACCCATCACCATACAGTTATGATACAGAATTTCAGTCTTCGATTTATCCAAACAATACTAATAATACTAATAATAATAATAATAATAGTATTAATAATATGAATCATTATTGTTGTTATTATTATTATTGTTATTATTATTAATTACTATTATTAGTATTAATATAGTATTATTAAGTACTATTCTTAATAATATTATTATTATTAATAATTACCATTATTATTATTATTATTATTATTATTATTATATTATTATTATTATTATTATTATTATTATTATTATGTAGTGGTGGTACTGCAGCTGCCAATGATGATAACGTTATGTGCAGTAGTAACAACATGATTTTTAGTAATCAGTGGCTGTATCTAATCTTTGTTTAGGTGCTGGTATTGCAAAGATATTATTATTTTTGTCCTTCTTCCTGGTTCAGGGGATATTACAATCTGTTCCGCTGAATTTCATTTTCTTTATGCCATAATCATTGGGAGTAAAATTCTCAGATAATTAAGTATTAGTGATAGAATGAACGCTAATGATCATTATAAGGAAATTAAAAACAAAACAAGGTACAAATTCGGATGGATTTGTTCGTGACAAAGTACAAACCATTAGAGATTCGCTTGAAAACACAATTTCAATTGACCCGTCACCATACAGTTATGATACAGAATTTCAGTCTTCGATTTATCCAAACAATACTAATAATACTAATAATAATAGTATTAATAATATGAATCATTACTGTTATTATTATTATTATTATTATTAATTACTATTATTAGTATTAATATAGTATTATTAAGTACTATTATTAATAATATCATTATTATTAATAATTACCATTATTATTATTATTATTATTATTATTATTATTATGTAGTGGTGGTACTGCAGCTGCCAATGATGATAACGTTATGTGCAGTAGTAACAACATGATTTTTAGTAATCAGTGGCTGTATCTAATCTTTGTTTAGGTGCTGGTATTGCAAAGATATTACTATTTTTGTCCTTCTTCCTGGTTCAGGGGATATTACAATCTGTTCCGCTGAATTTCGTTTTCTTTATGCCATTATCATTGGGAGTAAAATTCTCAGATAATTAAGTACGAGTGATAGAATTATATGGAAGTTAAAAACAAAACAAGGTACAAATATGAGGAATGTCTTTCCTGGAACGAGTGATAGAGAGAAGAATAACTAAAAACATTACGTTAGGATACGCAAGATGAACGTCATAAACATTTAACGTCATAACCTCGCTAAAGGTAACAACCATGGTTACGGCTGTCAATTCATGTGTCAATCACAGCGAACAGACGTTTATTGTTAACGCATGCAATTTTTGCCCATCTGATTAAACATACGTGATAAATGGATTCAATTCCGGTTCCAAATATTGCACCAGGATGCTGTTAGATAATTGTGTAAGTTTGTGGAAATTGGTTTCAATCTCACAAGAAGATATTACTAAAGACCATGTCATAGACGTGCTAACGCAAGGTAACAGGAGGAATGTGGGAAAGTGACGACATAACATTGGTAAAGGTATGTATATATGGATATAATAATATGACATGTCAGTACAATACAGGTTATGTAGTGCCAAATAAATGTTAAGATATGCAAAACCAAAGTCGAAATCCCCAAGGTGATCAGGATTATAATTTCATGGTGACACTGATATACAGAGTAGTGTTTGAAGGATATCAAACATGTACAAAATGTATTTATTTGTATTCATCGATTTATGATTTCTAACTCGATTGTCTCCAAGCAATTCCTTATATTGTCATCTTATACGCGTGTTAGACCAAAATTGAAAGTGTTAACCAGCAGCGTGATCACTGTCATGTTTTGAATACTCAAAGAAAATATTTTCATTAAAGGGTTCGATGCCAGAAGAAAAACACGATAGCTTCCGCATCCAATGAACGCAATATCTGCTCCAACTAATTCAAGATAAATAGTAGTGGAGGGGAAAAATATGCCTTTACTTTTTAAAGTTAATGAAAATTATCGAAGTGCATGGAGCAGTACAATATGACCTACATTACTTTTGTTGTGTGAAGGATAGATTCTCGCCTCCACAAATACGGATGTTGTGTTGATGTTTAAATTTCATTCGGTTTGAAGCGATTAAAAGGTGATGCTGTTAAAAATAGAACAGATTGGTGGCAATCGATTAAAAATTATAAATCAATGAATGAAATGACTAACAAAAGTTACGAGAGCATCAGAACATGTATATATATTTGAGAATCTTATGTTAGTCACCATACTACTAAGTACCTTTATTATACTTACCGATTTATCGGAAATCTACCATAATACTAAGTATCGGTATTATACTTACCGATTTATCGGAAACCTACCAAAAACTTGAGCTAGTTGAAATAGCGAGATTTGTTGTACACAACATCAAGCTACAATACAAACTGGAGAATAACTCTACAAAATTTAGAATGGATAAGTGGTGCCTATGTCGAATCATTTAATTACTATATACCCTAAGTATGAAACAGCGGTACTTATGTATCACCATTTATTTACATTTATAACCCTAATATTAAAGAATGGTACCTATGTCAGGCCATTTTTTTAACTCTATAACCTGCTATGGATACATACCCCTGGTATGGAAGAATGGTATGTATGTCTCCATTTATTTACTTAAATGCCTATATAGTTAATGGGTTATATTATCTAGTTATTAGTCTTTCAAGTTCACGTCTTGTTATGTTGGGAAGCTTGGAAGTGGTACCTATATAGAATAGAATATAGAATTTATATTTACTATATTTACTCTTATAACCCTAATATTGAAGAATGGTACCTTTGTCAGGTCATTGTTTTAAAAAAAAAACTATATAACTATATAGTTATTAGTCATTCGAGGTCAAGTCTTGTTAGGTTGGAAAGCTTTCCAAATATTCTATTTCAAATTCATACCATCATGGTACTGACTTCTAATTATTTTCTTTAAAGTTCTCTATCGGTATTAGTTTACGCACTCTTCTAGTAGTTTTCAATTCCACCTAAACATTCCTGCGAAACAAGAACACTGGACAATGCGCGTATTCTATTGCGTGTATTATCCGATATCGTCGATTTTAGGAACGTTATCATGCAAAAGTAGGGATGGACAAATAATATTGCATTTGCTTTGCCAGCAAATGTATGTTGAAGACTAATCTTCTCGCGTTAGATCAGAAGTTATAGTCAAGGAACGCCGTCCGAAAACATTTAGTCGTCTCTCATATCAACAGACTTCATAAGACAGAATTGTTCCCTTGTAACAGCTATCAACACATATAGCAGTTGCAACGATTGTGCTACATTGATATTGTATTGTGTGTGTTACTGCTTCGTTTGGTTTCTGTGTTCCTCCCCGAAAGGATAATTATTTTGTGACGAAATATGTTCTCATTATAGCCAGTCATGGCATTGGGAGAACGAAGACAATTGCAACATCTCGTCTGGGAGAGAACGTTAAATTGGAGGGCATAAATTAGTTAAGTTACCTTACACTCGCTATGAAGGGTTCCGACATTTCAATCAATCTGGATCAGTCCAAAATAGGCATCGAATTCAACGCGTAGTTACGCGTCGCAATCTGCCACATTTGCTCACAAACATAAGACTACGATTGATTAGTTATTTTTATTTATTATACTGCATTTGAAAGTATTTTGATTTTAAAGATTAGGCATACAAATTATCTGACACTTTTTGTTTTGTATCTTTTTTACACTTATTTTAATTTTATGAATGGATTAAACTTTAATAAATGAATCATTTGTATTTATTAGACTTGAAAATATGAACAACATCGAGCTATGACCCTCTATTTATTTAAAGTTTGTTCATGCTGACTTCAAATCAGACCGATCTCCTACAAATTAATGATTTTATAACATATGCAAATTGTTATAACATTAAAATTGTAAGATAAAAAGGGTCACATTAATTAGCAAACAATGGTAAAATGGATGTGATACAATTTTAATTAACTGAGTTATCAAATATGCAACGAAAGTTTTATTTTAATTTTTATTATAATATTAAAGATATGCTATTAATTCTGATCAACAATAAGTAGGACTATCTTTGCGACAACAGACAGATGTTGATGTTTTGTCCACTTCTAGCAAAATATCATCTCTATATTTGTCAGGATGTTTCTGATGCTACTGGATCTGCAATTTTTACGACAGATTTTGATCCCAATCAACAATAACTAACATGCGAATAGTATCGTTCTAACTAGGAACTATCTATAACTTGTTGGTTCCGTTGTCTTTCTGTGTCTTGCTCTATTCGCCTCTGCTTTATTTCACAATAAAATTCACTACAAGTATTTGCGTGAATTTAATATATGTCAAATTGTAGGCTGACAGTTGACCGCCTTTATAATTTACATTTGATAATTCTGATTTGACTATATAGTATATAATATATAGTCCAATCTAAACAATAGTGTTGCCATAAGATCACTAATATTGCCTGATACGTATGAGAACGCTTCAGAATAATTTTAAAACTCGTTCGTAAATTTAAAGGACTTTTACAAAACATCGCATTTACCGACTCATTGACCAGACATTTGCCAAAGTAATTGCTATGACACGTAATATAGTGGATTTTTCTTGCTATAATGGTCATGATACAATTTAGGAATATTGATCTCCATCATATAGCCATGCAACTCTGTTCCATACTATTCTACATATATTTTGAAATGTAGCATTCTGGGAGGCTACGTTTGCACGTGTTTTTATGTGATATCACGTTACTCTTACAACACAGTTTAAAGGTAGACCTGAATGCTATATACTACTTTCGACAATCTTTTTTTAATCGACATTTCAAGTACATTGTGAAGAGAGTACATGCATTCATTCAATGGATTGGGAGATATGACCCGTTTAATATCACCAAAATGCGACTTCTACTGAAACAACCGAGCAACTTTATGTAAACAACCCCATACGCACGCGCGAGCTTGTGACGTCACAAGAGGAACCTGCATTTGGCTAGCAGCACGGTTACTCGTTGTGTCAGTGAGAGGGAACATGAACAAGAATTGGAATATTCTTCATTTTCGTTTGATTAAGGTCACTGACAGCCAACAACAAATTCCAAAATTTAAGTCCATTTTTTGTACACCACCAACCAGCTCAAATAAGGCCAAAAGAAATGGCAAAATAAATGAAGAAAAAAAAAAACCCAAAACGAACACCAAACCACTCAGGAAGAAACGAAACAAACCAACGAACCGGACAAACAACAACAACAACAACAATGAATATTTATATATACCCAGTCATAGATCTATTTATTTTAAACATCTTAAATTACAAAAAAATGGAGAAAAACCCCTCAGCATCAATATATCTTCAATAAATTAAATGGATTAGATATTACAAAAGCAAACCAAATCATCAAAATAGCAGATAAATATGATTTTGTATGCCTTCAAGAACTACACCAGCTACCAAAACAAAATAATATGAAACTAATAGAGGACAAATTAAATGCTCTCTATCTAACAGATATAAACGAAAAAGATAGATACTCAGAAGTTGGGATTATCATCCACAACAAATGGGTAAACTCAAATTGGAATATAAAAACCACCCAAAGAATTAAAATGGAGACTTTTACATTTAAAATTTAATGACCAGCACATCATAAATGCATATGCACCATCTACCAACAGTTTTAAACTAGAATTATACAACAACCTAACCAAATACCTTCAACCCTACATCACCGAAAATCTTTTAATGATAGGTGATTTTAACATTACTGACGAACGTGACAAAACATACAATAAACGTTACGGACAGAAGATTTCAAAATCACATGAATGCATTGGTCAAAACCAACAATCTCATCGACAATTATAGACATAAATACCCAACGAAACTAGAACACACACACACACACACACACACACACACACACACACACACACACACACACGCACACACACACACACAAACAAGTATGGGGAATCTAGAATTGACATGGAAATTCTTTGGCAAACATTGGACATTTAAGAATGTACATGCAATTCAAGTATACGAAATGTGAGGAATGAACATTATTTGATTATTTTGATGTCTTGCTTATTCCCTTTTAATAAAGCAACAGCGATATAGACAACATTTGTAATTAATTAAACTGATGAGGGAATGAAAGATTACTATTAGCCTTGTACACATAATCAAACGATACAACTAATGCAAATTGGAAGATAGACGAAGATAAATGGCCAAGAAAGAATAAATAATAGCGATAACAATAAAAACAACAAGTCGGCCATCATAGATTGCGATGACTATAATAATAATAATAATAATAATAATAATAATAATAATAATAATAATAAACAACTATTCCAGTAGCCTATTCGTTAGATCTTACGCATCGGAAGCGTGAGGTCATGGGTTCGAACCCCAGCGGAGTCATACAAAAGAATTACAAAAATGGCACTAACTGCTGCCTCACTTGGCGTTTAGCATAAAGAGGTTAGTGTTAGAATTGGTATGTCTGGTATAAGTATAATATCAATGGGTATGGTATGCCTGGTATAAGTATAATATCAATGGGTATGGTATGCCTGGTGTAAGTATAATATTAATGGATGGGACATCATGCTATATCTATGTTGCTTGCTACCCCAGTGCTAGACATCAATATAACCTGCTAAACTGCAGACATCGTATCGAGGAGACTGAATGTTTTGGAAAAACTACGTTAAAAACCCTGATCACACCATGATATTAATAATAATAATAATAATAATAATAATAATAATAATAATAATAATAATAATAATAATGATAATATAAATTAAGTATACTAATTACCTTCATCATAATCACCTTCATAGTATCGTATTCTAGATATTCATGCTGTTTGTTTCAATATAAATGTAGCTTGTTTAAATATACATGTAGTTTGGTTCAATTTACATATAGCTTGTTTCAATATAAATATAGTTTGTTTCACTATACATATAGTTTGTTCCAATATACATTTAGTTTGTTTCAAAATACATATAGTTTGTTTCAATGTACATCTAGATTGTTTCAAAATACATATTGTTTGTTTCAATATATGTATAGTTTGTTTCAATATATGTATAGTTTGTTTCAATATATATGTAGTTTGTTTCAATATAAATATAGTTTGTTTCACTATATATATAGTTTGTTCCAATATACATATAGTTTGTTTCAATATACAGTTACATTATTTCAATATACAGTTAGTTTGTTTCAATGTACATCTAGATTGTTTCAAAATACATATAGTTTGTTTCAATATATGTATAGTTTGTTTCAATATACATATAGTTTATTTCAATATACATATAGTTTACTTCAATTTACATATAGTTTGTTTCAGTATACATGTAGTTATTTCAATATACATATAGTTTATTTTAATATACATATAGTGTATTTCAATATGCATATAGTTTGTTTCAATATGCATATAGCTTGTTTCAATATACATGTAGTTTGTTTCAATATACATTTAGTTTGTTTCTTTATACATATAGTTTGTTTCAATATACATATATTTTGTTTCAACAAAGTATTGAATTACAATATCTGGAACATTATATTATTTTGAATATACTAGGTTCTTATATTTGTACTGACCTACTTTCAAGAACTTTTGAATCATCTCTTTGCTTATTGTTGTAATGGTCTACTTTTTAATATGCAATCTTATTAATATTGTCATGACCTGCTTGCAATATACTTTTAACGACATACTTTCAATACAGTTGGTAAGAAATATATTAATACAATAGTGCAATACAAATTGATTTCACAACTCTTCATTGTACAAGGCCATATATCAAGTTTGATGCTGGGCATGTTTTGTTAAATAAATATAATATATTTAATACAATTCTGTAGTAACTCAACTATACCATGCACAGTACTTGTCTTGCTAGTGAATAGGAAATTATTTCATGCTTCCTTCGTATGTGGATAATAAATAATTTTTATTATTGCAAAGTACATTTCTCGCACGTGCATTGTGAATTATTTAACGCCAAGCACTTGTCTATTCTGTGAATAATAAGATGTTTCATGCGATGTTACGTAAACCTTAAATGTATAGCTGAAATCACTGATTCATATATACATATATACAACTCTTATACTTTTGAACCGCTCCGGTTGCCTGGTGGTTAGTGCATCCGTCACAGATGCGGTAGGTCGTGGGTTCGATTCCTGGCCGAGTCATACGAAAGACTACAAAAATGGCACTAACAGCTGCCGCGCTTAGTGCTGAGCATTAAGAGGTTAGTGTTAGACTGGTCGGCCTGGTGTCAGGAAAATGTGTGTGAACGAGATATCAGTCTACATATCTGCCCAAGTATTAGGTATCAATAGTCACTGTCACACTGCAGACATCGCAGTGATATGACTGAAACATTTTCAAACTACGCTAAATATCCATATAAAACACGGACACTTATTTGTTTATGTCACAATGAATCAGTGAATCAGTGATTTAAAATATAGATATAATTGTGTATATCATATAACAGTAATATTGCTACTAAGCTTAGCAGAGAGGATGTGTCAGAATGCATGTAAACAAATACTCCATAGGTCGATAGAATACTCCCGTATTACTTGATGTGATAGACAATGTCTTGTACGCATATATGAGTGGCAAATCCCTTAGTTTATCATACGTTTAAAACAATCTCTTACGTGACGTTTTTCGGTATTGCCAGCGCTGTATTACTCATGTTATTCACGGAAGCCACTGTAACTTAGTATAGGTTAAACGGCATTATGTTCACTATTTTAGGTCACCTTTCACGCGTATTAAGATAAGTAGATGATCTTCAATTGGCTAAGAGGTCCACAAGGTGATAAATATTACTGATTATACAGTCTTTCAACAACAGCTTAAAAAAGTAGGCATTTTGACAGATTGAAGTCTGTCTTACAAGTTTACACAATATTTGCCATATATAATATGTACCCCATTTGATGTTTCTGTTTAAGTGCAGCACAAGCACGCATTTTCCTGTACACTTGATCAGGCAAGTGACATGCTTTGCTATAAATAAAATGAAAACCAAACGCAGTTGTATTTTCCCACCTCTGGAATGTACAGTGAATACATTTTTTCGACAGCTGTATAAGTTGTTCGAGGAGGATTGAAATTATTAATTACCCATAATCTATCTGCACAGCATTCGTCCATGTTCAAATCGTGAAAGAGGTAATAGGACAAATGAACATGATGGAGAACAAAAATGATTCAACCCAAAGCGTGTTATCGCATGCAACAAAAGGAAGAAAGTTTAAGAAATGATTCACATGAATAACAGGACAGTATTTTTATTCACAAAACAGTTTTTCTACATGGGCAGAGATTTACATCTGAACTACACGATACGATTCAATACAATGAAGGACGAAAGATGTGTTTAATATCGACTACATCCAATATTCTTAAAGTGTTGTGTGTAATGTAACTTTGATGGCTTGAACTGCACTTTAAACATAGTTTAGGTCATAACAGAAGGACGAAAAGGGAACTACATGTCTTCCCCAATTACTCACCAATGTAACCGACACATTATTGCATGGCCGTATATCAAACAAGCAACAATTGGATTGCATGGTCAACGCTCTTCCAATATATATATTATTATTACTATTATTATTATTATTATTATTATTATTATTATTATTATTATATATATATATATATATATATATATATATATATATATATATATATATATATATATATATATATATATATATATATATATATATACCTGTAATCGTTGACTGGAGAAACAACAACCGTAACCATCATGTTCTTGGACACATTTTACACTCTACTGTTATTTAAACTATCAAAACACTAGGGAAAGCATTTCTAATTTCCGGTTCACATGATCTTGAATACAAACCGGCGAAGTACATTTTTAGATTGTTGAATACGTATGGAATGCCTTTTATAAATATTCGTGCTTGTATGAGTCGAAAGCCGATACAATGTTCATCTTTCGTCACGTTTCAATATTTTGATATGAAGTCATTAAGCATGTATATATCTCTAAATTGTTACAATATTAATTGAAATAGTATTCAACGTGTTTAATAGCCTATATGCGTAAAATATCACTAATTATGTATGTGTGTCATCGATAATTCGGTACAGTGTATATCTGAAGTATAAAAGCCTAATTTCGGATTTCTTACTTAAGAATTGAACCTTTTGAGAATGAAATATCTTAAGGCAATGGTATTGGCAAACTGTCTCATGGAAACGATCAATGTTCATGAAGAATACATTCGAGGTTAATCCTAGTTTGAATGAAGTGGATAAATGACAGTCAACAATTTTTTCTAAGAGATTAAACACATGTAGTAATTTATTTTAAAATATCAAACAGAAACCTATGCGTATATATTTTGAGAAGCTGTACAGCGCAACATGTCATCACATCTATTGACTGGAAAAAATATGGATGGTTTTGAGGAGTTCACATAAAGAGAGCATTAATCTGTGAATGACACGAAGGAAGGTAACGTTACTCTTATGAATATGCGAGGTTTAAAAGTATATACACTATCATGACATATATTAACATGAATCAAATTAATTAGCATTTTAAACCAGTAACCAAACGTTTATGGGGATGCCAACAAATTTTATCAATCGATATTTCTAATATATTGCAAATGACACATAATGACCAAATATTGAACTTTTGTTTAACAGGTGGGATAGCTGATATGATGTCTGACATTTCTAAAGATGATTTGGACGTAATGTGTATGTGTGATGGCATTATTCTTACCGAAAACTGAGATGATATTATCCCCAAAAATAGGCAGTTAATTGCAACAATAGAGCGCACTGGTGGCCGACCAGGATATGTGTTACTTAAGGTAACTCTTAGTAACACACAAGTATTATCATCTATCGGTCTGAAAAATATATGCGTTCATGTTACTGGAAAAGGATTTTATTTATCTAGTATACATATGATACAAGAACTTATAACAGAATTTGTAACAGCGCATCGTTCCGGACCAGCAATCTCGACTTATTCCAGCTAAAGCGAAACGTACCATATACTGCAACAGATGGATTGTGTATTTTCTATTTTCTGTCCTAAATGGCCAGATGAAGCGAAGACATGGCCAAACAGGGTGCGTAAGTGCTGCTGGCCACCTGGATAATTGATTCAAGCAACGGTGTCCTCTGGATGCCACATTGTTCCGAAAGGACCTCAATGAGGAGAATTTAGTGACATTGAGTGGTGCATCTCGTTTTCCTGATTAGGAGCTTTAGATCCGTTCAATACCACCATTACATACTTCTAAAGAGAATTCTTCAACATAAATTCTTAGAAAAATATCCTGATATCATGACCTCCTACTTGGCCAAAACCATATGCTTCTGGCAAATGGAGCTGAATAAAAGAGAAATGTGGCAAATGAAATTTCTTGCCGACAGGATAATTAAGTCTGTTTTGTTTTTAATGGATTGCATTAGCAGCAACTACGTGCCACATTATTTCATTCCAAAAAATAACATTATACATGGAAAAGTTAATTTGAAAATAAGGGACGAGTTGATTTCCGATTTGTCGATTTTCGCGAGGATCTTCATCGATTTGTGAGACAGATCTAAAGATCTCACACAGTTTCTTTTGGGAATAATGAAATCATTGACACCTTTATACAGTTATACATGTCTTTATTCTGAATGAACATGTGAAGAGTACATGACCGTAGGTTAAGGCTTTACTTAGTATATACATTACCATATGTGCACATTATGTTGGTTTTTGCTTTCAATACATGGTATGCTTACTTATACTTTACTAGAATAATGTTTATTCCGTTAACTATGAGATGATGTGTTTGATTAGATACTTCATACAAGTTACTACAGTCACACAGCATATCCCGGTTTTAGTCCTCACAACTCTTGTGGACGACATCTACGTCTTTAGCTACCCGTAAAGCAAACGGCGAGGGAAAATATACCATTTGATACGACGGTTACACCAGACAGGTGTATTCGGATGTCCCTTCCTATAATGCTCCACAGGAGCGTGTAGACTATATTCAGACAATATCCATGAAGAGAGAGGACATATCATGTGGCGGAGTCATCTGTGGAAGCCTACATCACATCGTGCCGATTACTCGAATGCATGAAAATTGTAGGAAATGTTGTGCAATGCCGAAGGCGAGCTGCCATGTGTAGCTTTCTTTCTGATGAAAGTATATATTTCCGACGTTCCGATGCAAGACCAACAAGCATCCATTCTGGAATTCGAAATTGGGCTATTGCAGCGCTGCTGTGGCATATTCGTTATCGACTATGCCCGCGATTTGTGTCGGGTATTCTTGTAAAGGACCTCATGTAGATCCTGGAAAACACATACAGTTTACTTGTATCCATATCCTCATGAGTGACATATACATTTTATCCCAACGAGCATTAGTGTATAACTTATTTGCAACCAAATGTCCAGTGTCATGACTGAGCCAGTGGCACTGCTGTCAGCATAGTTTTAGTAGTTACTAACGTACTACAAACCGACTTGTTTGTGATCTCTCACAAGTTTACAAGATACTAGGGATAGCTGACATGCACCCGATTCGATGGCCCTGTGAACGTTCAACACAACCAAGCTTAGTTTACAAGATACTAGGGACAGCTGACATGCACCCGATTCGATGGCCCTGTGAACGTTCAACACAAGCAAGCTTTTATACTCACTCAGTCAGGTGATTTGCTCTGAAGTAATAGGAAACCAAGATCTTTTATATTCACTTGAAATCAGCGATTTGTGGAAGACTGAAATCAATAATTTACCAATAATTTGTCTTCTGAGTATTTGTCCATGACCAGATTGTGAAAATGTGATTAAAAAGATTATTTTAACAGAATCATTCAACAGAATAACAGGACAGCATTATTATTCACAACTGAGTATTTCAACATTGACAAGGATTTACATCTAAACAAGACATTATCTGATCCAATGAAGGACGAAAGTGACCTTTAATATCAATTATATCCAATAATCGAAAGGTTTTGTCGGTAATGTAACTGTAGACACGGCATACTATATTGTATCGTGTACTAAAATAATTACAACCGGATACACTCTTCTGGAACTTTAGCGACAACTGCTACAATGTATAAATCAATGAACAGTGATTTTTTCGTTAATATTTAGCCATCGGATCTAGCTAATAATGCTGATAAAAAATATATGCTAATGCTGTATTATATAAATATACTTGTATGAATGTAAAAAATAAGTGAAAACAAATCGATTCAAGTGAATTTTCTACACTGAACATAATACATATCTCCTTCACCGGCTGAGAAATGGTATATATATATTCAAGTGTGTGGGATGCAATGAAATTATATTACCGTTTTCATTTAAAGGATCGTCATTTCATAAGGACTGCTTCTATGGCTTTAACTGCACATTTAATATTTTTGACCATATAATGAATATGAACTGGAAAGGTAGGTGACGTTTCCAAGGACACACAAAAGCAGCCAACGCATGATTTTACGGACGGTTACCGAACCGGCAACACTTGGATTAAATGTGCAACGCTCTCACAGCTAAACAACCGCGTATCTTTCTTTAGAGAAGTAACAAACATAGCTAACATACAGATTGACAAATTGTATATTACAGCTATTGAAACTATCACAACACTTGGGAATACATTACTGTATAACAAATCGGATAAGAATATTTTAATATTGATGGATACATATGGAAAGAATATTATAAATATTCGTCCATCAATAACAACATATTCTAACTTCTGTGTTTATTCGATATAATGAAAAAAAACCATTCATAATAAACCACGTACACCATAGCCAAGTACAATTGTCAGGAACATTATTCGAGTATTAATGTTGACATCTTCAGATACGTACACAGTACATTGTTATTATGGATTTATGTTATTATTGATTGAAGTAGATAAACTTAAAGACCAGACTGTTCAATTCATATATTTAGTTCCAAGTTACGTATAATTATATGCATCTGTTTAGCTATTAAATCGGAATTTGAATTTGAAGAGTACTCGATTTGGAACTTAAGGCTTTACTTAGAATATATATATATATATATATATATATATATATATATATATATATATATATATATATATATATATATATATATATATATATGTAATATCACATGTGTAGATTGTGCTTGCTTTGTCTTTTGCTACGTGGTCTGCTTAAGCTTACGTTACTAGAAAAATGTTTTTTTCTAATTCATTCAGGTACATGCAACTAGGGTGTGGATGGGCATGGTAGAGAAATGAATATAGACCGTCTGGGTCAGACATACAAAGAAAGGGATCACGTGAGTCATTGAGCCAATGTAGCATAGCTTAAGCCATATGAAAATATGGATAAGCATTCTTAGCGTCGCTTGCAATTGAATTATTGGAGATACGGGTTGTATATTTTTTGATCATATTTTTTACATTTCTTCTTCTTTCTTCATTGCGATACTTGTTCCTGTTCTTTACGCTATAATTCCTCATATTTGTAAATATCGTTTTCTCGGTCGCACACTGTAAAGGAGAATGTGAGTTGACGTTTCCTCCGTCCATAGCAGTAGAAAAACAATAACATGCCTTGTATATAGTACACATACAGGTTAGCCCGGGTTAATTGTGTCATTTATATTATGTTCAATTTAGTTTTATTTCTAACTTTATCGGGTCATGGTAACCAATCACAAGGCATCAGCAGGGGTTAGGAAGGTTGTACACAGGGTTCAATCTACCGGTTCTCAGATTAGGTCAAGTGAACAACAACATTAACAACATGCGTAGGGAGCAAGACATTCAGTCGACCACGCTATCATTGACCAGATAACCAAGCAAGTGGTATAGCAAATTACATGTCATCACAACATAGACGGATAGAAAGGACCACTTGCCACATTCAGCGCCCAAAAAGAAAGAATTGTCCAACATTCAGTCGGGGCTAGTATTGCACGGGCTACTTTCAGCCTTAAGATGACTCTCATACACGGGTACAGGTAATCGAAGTGAATTAGTATCATCAATTACTACTTTGGACGCACATAGTCAATCTAACTTTGTCAGAACATAAATTTATATAACTGCCTCTGTATCTGAACAATTAAGGAGATATTTAGGCGGGGGCATACTTAGATTTTCAAACGCTACTGTCCATATCCACATGCAATAGCAATACATTACAGTTGGATAGGACATCCAATACAACTGTATTGAACTTAGTCCCCATGGCGAAAACGTTCCTGCTCTCCATCAGTGTTTGACAGAATGGAACAGAGTTGTTACAATAACAGGCATAAAATCCCCACTTTAAGCACTCTGCTACATAACTCTGCTACATAACTCTGCTACATAACTACATGGGAGTTGTCATGAAGCTGCTGTCTAAATGCAGGGCTCATTGGAGATAGTATGATGCGCAGTTTAAACGCATGATAGAGAGGTGAGAAACAGCTTGGGGTTCCACTCACCTTGAACGTTATTTGATATGTGCCCTTGTCAGTATAGATGCCAATTTGAGCCACCAGCCGCAATATCATCCATATTCTCAAAAGTGCATCCCAAGAAAGGAAACTGCTTTAACCACCACAGAGTGCTGTATTGTTCTGCGGGGATGGCATGTAAATAGCAGCATAATTGTTTCAGTTGTTTCGACGATCATTCTTTCATCAAACGCAAACTACCCAATCAACACCCCTTCAAGTTATTGTCAAACTATGCCCCATGGCAGACTAAATCTGACAGTGTACAGCCCATTCATGGTGACTACAAACCTACTCAGTCACAATGACCTAAAACAAACTCTCTGCAACACGGTCAGCAAAGAAAAGGTGTCCTGTGGAAATAGTAAGCTCCCTACTCATCTTAAAGCGGAAAGGTCACACAATTGGTTGAAAGGTTACACCACTGTCAAGATACAATTCTTGATACAAGGATTTACGTGTGGAATTAATGCATGACAAGCGGGTTCTCTGTCACCTATTTAAAAATATAATCTAAATTCGGCCATACAAAATCCACAGATTGTTCAAGAGAAAATAGGTATAGAACTTGATGCTGGTAGGTTTGCGGGACCTTTAAGGAGCCACTCTTTCTTACCATTTCAAATATCACCAGTAGGCTTGATTCCAAGGAAACCACCTGGTACTTTTCACATGATTCACAATTCATATCCTCAGGGGTCTTCCATAAATGAGAAAAGTGTTGTTCAATATCAAGCTGTAGAACATGATATTACAATCATTACAAAATAATTGCGTTATGTCAAAAACAGACATAGCCAGTGCCTTCAGATTAATACCACTCTGCCCGACTCAGTTTTATATGTTTGGCGTCTCTTGGAGTGACCTGTATCATTATGACAAGTGCCATCCTATGAGCGATAGCTCAGGTTTTCAATTTTGTTAAATATTTCAGCACTGCTTTACAATGGGTTGCAATAGACAGACTGTGCATTGGCCGCATTGTACATGTAAGGACAAATAAGAACAATTCTTTATTCTTTGTGCGGATATTTGTATTAACATGTCTGGGGTAAACGTTTATTCCCAGTACAACATTGACATTTTTGGGCTTTGAGCTGGATACAATCAAGATGGAGGTAAGACTTCCCGTATATAAACCCCAGAAATGCTCCAATCTGATAACAAGTTGCCTACAAAAACCAAACAATGACGCTCCACAATCTTAAATCCATAATCGGTACACTCAATTTCGCTTGTGCAATTCTTCTGCCAGGCAGATAAAGTGGCCGTGAAGCACAATACACTTAGAAAAGTTATATATGTATGTCTGTACAAATGTACATCCATTTCAATGACATTCTAAGACCCAAAGACTTGAGCCGTGATAAGATATTCTTGTGCAGGTAGAACCACTTGGCACATGTCATTTCCCCGAAGCGGGAGTAGCAACCGCGAGAGGTTTTGTGAATGGTCAAGAAGTAGTGGTATTACGTGATACGGGTTGCATGGGTCTAGTGATTAAACGTAGTCTCGTGCAGGATAGCCAAATGATCGGGTTGGAGTCCCCATGTATGTTACTAGATTAGACTTTCGGTCGCACTCACCTAGCAAGAATTACTGTAGAAACACCTTTCCTAACTGGAACTGTTGATGCCCTTTGTATGAAAAAAACTTTTTTTGCGATCTGACGATCGATAATGTTGAAGGTTCCCGTCTTCCAAACATGGCTTATTTCAAGATACCTTTGGCCCAAGCAGTCGAAACGCGAGCGCAAACTAGAGCAAAGAAAAACGTGTTTCAGAAATTAATAGTCCCTAAATAGATCTCAGGAATTAGGCGTGACGAGTTCAAACGAGAGAAGAACGTGACGAATCTATCAATTTTTTTTGGGAGAAAATCTTCGGCGCAATTAAACGCTGGAAGGGTGGGGCAGCTCGAGATTTGTTTGGAAGAATTAGGGAGTTTATTACTCCGGAGGGTAAGAGGTACTGGCAAGTGGTCGTAACCCAGATATACAGATTATCAAGTACTTAAGTTGGCACATGAGTCTAGCATGCCAGGGCACCTAGGTAAGGCGATGACCACCAGCAGAGTAGTTGCTGAATTCTACTGGCTTTGTATTAATGGCGATGTCACACGATTCTGTAGGTCTTGTGACGTATGTCAGAAAAACCTGTGTAAGGGAAGGGTTATAAAGGTGCCCTTAGTACAGATGCCATTAATAGATACACCGTTTAAAAGAGTGGCGGTAGATATTGACGGACCAATACAAAAAGTTACCGAAAGAAGAAAGAATCGGTATATTCTTACTCTTGTGGATTACTCAACCAGATATCCCGAAGCAGTAGCGTTTCCAACTATTGAAACGGAACGGGTGGCTGAAGCATTGGTTGACATCTTCAGTAGGGTAAGGTTGCCAGAAGAAATCCTGACGGATTGTGGTGCCCAATTCACCTCTGATCTCATGGGTAAAATAATTAGGCTGTTGTCCATCAAACAGCAAAACACTAACAAATACCATCCAATGTGCATTGGACTGGAACAGAAGTGTAATGGTACCGTGAAACACATGCTACGAAAAATGTGTGCGGAACATTCGGAAGACTTTGATCGCTATTTGAACGCAGTTCTGTTAGTGTACAGTAAAATATCGCAAGAAAGCAAACAAGTTTTAATAGTTGTACCGAAGAACAGTTCGAGGCCCGATGCGGATACGTCGCGAATTATAGACAGGTGACGTAGCGAACAAAGAAACAAAAACTACTTACCAGTACGTGTAAGATCTGCGAGAAAAACTAGAAACTACATGCTATATAGCTGGTGATGAAATAGTGAAATCGTGACGAAGATATGCCAAGGATTATAACCGTAAAGCGCGAAATAAGAAACTCTATTGCGTCTTCCTACTAGCACAAATAAGATACTAGTCCAGTGGAAAGGTCCCTACGAAGTTAAAGAGATCAAAGGTGACATGGAAAAAAACATTGACATATGCGGTAATATAAAGACATTCCATGCTAACATGCTTACGCAGTACATCAAGAGACAGAGCGATGATGTAAAAAAAGGGGTCATAAATGTCGTTTGTAAGGCAGTCATCGACGTTCTAGACTCAGAAATTGAGGTTTCCCTTGAATGTCCCTTGGGTTTTTGCGAGGGAATGGGTAGATAAAGTTAGAATGGACCAAGGACCAGCGTCAACAAATTACTGCGCTCTTGGTTAAATATTCGAACGTATTCACCGATAGACTAGGTTGTACAACCTTGGTAGACCTCAACATTAAACTTTATACATCTGACCCAATTATAATTAAAGGTTATTTGGTACCCTACAACGCGCGATAAGCTGTGGATGAGGAGATGAATAAAATGTTAGCTCTCGGGGAGATAGAACCCTCCAACTTGCCATATTCTTCTCGCGTAGTTCTTGTCAGATGATGGTACTAACCGATTCTGTATCGACTTCCGACACTTAAATAAAATCACGGTGATCGATGCAGAACCAATGCTAGATATGGAGAGTCTATTTGTGAAGTTGTTGTGCAACCGATTGATTTCCAAATCGGATCTGTCAAAGGGATATTGGCAGGTACCTATTGTTCAAAGGTCCCGTGCACTGACAGCATTTACGACCGATAAAGGCAATGTCATTCGGGTTAGTAGGGGCCTAAGCCACCTGTTTTCGTATGATGCGCAAGTTGCAAAAAGGTTTCGCAGACGTTGATAGCTTTGTAAACGACATATTCGTGTACACGAATACTTGGAGAGAGCACGTGTCCGTCTTGGACGAACTCTCACAGTGAGACCCATTAAATGCAGTATTGGCTAAACAGATTTAGATTATTTGAGTCATACGTTCAATGGTTCGGGTCAGTTGATACCTCACCCCAAGCAAGTGGAAGGGATTAGAAATGCACCAGAGCCAGACAAAAATATGCAAGTTCGTTGATTGTTAGGTCTAGTAGGGTTTTATAGAAAGTTTATACCAAACTTCGCAGCCATTGCTAGCCCCCTGTCTGATCTGACAAGGAAGGGGCAACCAAACAAAGTAGAGTTGGGACCGCCACAATATCTAGCTTTATGCGCGCTGAAAGAGAAACTAATCAATGCACCGATCTTAAAATTGCCTGAAGTTAGTAAAACCTTTATTTTAATTACGAAAGCCTCTGAAACTGGGATGGGAGCAGTTTTACTGATAGAGCAAGATAACAATAAGTTACCCGTAGCTTACTCAAGTAGGAAATTACTACTCGGGTAGAAAAACTATTCCTTTATTGATAAAGAGTGTTTGGACTTAGTGTGGAGAATTGGGAAGTATCATGCGTATCATTTTGGGATAGATCTCGTTCTCGAGACTGATCATCAACCCCTATTGTCGTTTAACAAAGTCAAGGTCGATTGATGCGTTGGGCGCTGACACTACAATGTTATTGCTTCCGTGTAGAGGCAATAAGAGGAGTTGAACATATTGGGACAGACTTGAGTAGGGCATGATTGGTAATTTGTATAAATTGTTTTACCCAGTATAGAAAATCCAGATTGAAGTTTAACCAGTGTAAATATATTAACATATCATTAGTAGCTATTTTTCGTTTATTCTGTAAACGTTTTTATATAAAAAAAATGCGTACATTGTTATTTCTGAGTGGAAAGGTATTGTCACATAATTAGGCAAAATATTAATAACTGAGTTATGCCTTAGAAGTATCTGACTATTTTTCGTTGTGCCTGCTTACAACGTTGTCTAGGATGAACCAGTGTTGTTCCGGGTAAGCGACGAAACCAAAACATATTTCGCCGGAAATTACTTGCGACGACGGACATTATAATCATGATATGCACTGGTTTTTCACCCTAAATATTACTCATTGTTATATGGATTTAAGCAATATCAATTTATAACCGACACACTGGTCGTTCTGGATCTAGTCGAGGAGTGCACGTTCTTCATTGTATTCTATAGCCATAGGGATGAGTTGCAAGAATAAATTCAATATAAATCAATCCATAATTCGCTTGCAGGCTCCTTTAGAACAGAAAAACCTTGCTGTAATTAAGATGAAAGTGATGGCATATTAATATCAAAGTAATAGTTGTTTCAAAATAATAACAGAACATGTAAGCAATTTTGACAAAATTAGACTTATTCATTTGTCAAGTCACACATACATTTACTGTGTTCAAACAGATTTCCAAATTATATTGCTTTCCAAATATAAATACCTCTACATACATGTATGCGTTCCGTATAGGCACCTATGATTGCAAAATGCAGTAATAAAGGCAGATGTCGTTTTCACAAAACATAAATACACGGCTTGCATTTAATCTTGACATAAATATTAGCATTTACCTAATATCAGATTCTAATATTTTTTATGCTGAAATACTATCTTAAACTCAGACCTAAGAAAGACATATTTTCAGTTCGAATTCTCTCTAACAATGTCAAACACTGAACACTGAACAAACCATACTTATTGCGCCATTTGTGCATGTCAACTAAGTTTGCCTTTTCTAATGTCAAAAGTTAATATTGTATACCTGGCCTAAAAAAATTAAAAAGAAGTAACATTGTAAACATGTATTGATTCAAAATGAAAAAGAATATTAAAGGGTACTAAAATTGTATCTATATAATCTGACAATAACCAAAAAGAGTTAAAAATCTACGCGACAAATTGTCCTCGTGAATATTGATCACATGACATGAATTATTCCACAGGACCATCTGCGCATGTCACTACAGTGATCTTAAGGCACTGCTGTATAAGAATGGCATTATGTTATAAAGCATCCATAGATGCAATTAATATAAAATAGTGTCACATATGTACATATCTATATTTGCCTCCGAGACAATATCACCCGTCCTTATCCTTAAGTGCATATACACTCAAGTTAGAGTTTTTATAATGTGTAAGCACGAACTTGTTCCCATTCGGATTGAAACAGATACCTATAGGCATCTTTGTAAAAAATCTCCATATAATTGGAATGAGGAATCAGTCTGGAGACAGTTGGAACATATTGTTTGATGCACCTCCTAACACATACACATTGCAATCTCTGTCGTTATAGCTCTTGATGTTTGAACTTAAAATATTTCCTATAATCCAAACCAAAAAAATGCAGAGAGTTGTCGCTAAATATAGATATGTACAGGCGAGTCTTTACTTCATTACGAGCGACACGCGTCTCACATGCACCTTCACCATCAAACTCATGGCAGAATTTTTTTCCCCTATAGAGTATTGATGCTCCAGTAATACTTCTTCCTGTCATCACAAGGTCCGGATACTATCAACCCATCTTTCTTGTAAGCAGCAATACCAATACACACGAATTTGGTAAGTATCTGCCTGATGGGTGTGATCGATTTATCTTGTATGGACAGTATGTGAACTGACCTTTCATGTGGCAACGATATTGCTACGTTTTTTTCACCTATTACACAGATGTCATACGTCAGCTCTGTGAATTTGTAACTAGAGATGATGTCGTATGTAAAGCTCAAAAGGTAACAGGCTTTATTATCATAATCCGAAAGATATATTCGATTATCCTTAGTAAATGCTAAACTTGTAAACCATGGTGACATACTACCTGGAACTTGTACCCCTTTAACATTTATAAGTTGTGCTTTACATTCCTTTGGACGATCGCCTTCATCGATTAAAATAAAAAGTTCGTCATTTCGGTTATCTCGAGCTTTGTATTTAATCTTAGCTCTGGAATAACATCTAAATGAAACTTTATTATGCTATTATTTGAGTACTTGTCCTCAATTTGTCTTTTGCACACGGAGAGTTGATTCATTATTATGTTTGTAAGCGAAAACATTTGAGACTGTGATGTAGTTTTGCTTGCTGACTCCACGACAACATTTAAATTCTGCATAGCCGTTATATGAAACTGGTACACAGGGTTCAACATTTCTGTTCTTTTCTTTTCTTCGTTGAACTTGAAGAGTTTATTTCCTTTCTATTTCACTCTCCTTTATAAATCATTTAAAAAAGCATCATTAATTGTTTTCTTTAAAGCCCATATTTCAGTCATCAGTTCATTACGTCAGTTTCTAGGTTCCATAGATTTGATAAATTGATCTTAGTAACATGTTTACCTGATCTACCTGGTGTTTATCTGATCTACAAGGTATTGCATCCGCTATTTCATATGTGTGAGTGAGTCTGATATATACGGCGTTTCATTGCTCAGCTTATCTACTTTAGAACAATTATTATGACTGTCAAAAATGCATTTAACGCATAACATAGTTTAATGAATTAATACTGAAAAGTTCAACAGGATTGTGAGCATGCGATGTGCAATGAAATACTGCATGTTTATTTAAAAGAGTATTTTGCCGTCGCGGTAATTCTTCAATTTACAAAATGGTGTGTGTTTTCGACAGTCTTGATCTTTTGTGAATATTGGCACAACTCCCACATAAAGCATTTTCATATTCAACGCACATGACTTTGGCAGTGGATGTGACATCTTCAGCCTGGCAAACGTTACATACAAGGTGTACTTTCATTTTCTATTCCATTAATAAAAAGAGAATAAGTGTATTTAAAGGAAATAATAACACCAGTTTTTCTGAAGCAATCTCCTCTATTGAGCGACACACATACCCACATAGGGGACAGTTGAATTTCTTTACAGACCCAGTTATTGAGGCAGTGTCAGATATATGCGACTTTAGACAGTCATGACAAAACGAATGGAAACATGGCAGTCGTCCAGGACACATAAATAACTAATGGCAATGTGGGCAATTCAGTTCGTTTGATAGTCTTGGTTTCCTCTCCTCTATCTCGCCTGAAGCTATCAAATCTTCATTCGATGTTGCCATTGTTGATTTATTTCACTTTATCTAAACACACTCGAATTTTTGTTATCCCCCGCTATGAGTTGTGTTTGTCGTGTAAGATTCGCCGCGGGGTGTACTGCTGACTGGTGCACCGACTCTTAATGGGCAAGTTAGACTTTCAAACACATTCAACACGGACAGAGATATATACATATTGTTGTTTAAGAAAAAACAATCCTTGATGATTATGTCGGAATAGGGATCACGAGGAAGTACCAAATAATGTGGGATGTATTTAAATTCGTAGTAAACTTACGTCTATGTTGACCGTTACATCGTTGTTGTCTTCTTGGACGTGTTAATGTAGACTGTGGTGTGAATAGCTATGCTTAACAACAAACTGACAGCGAATGTGTTGTCAGTCTTGTCACATGTACTCTCAAGAATAGAATAATAGTTGCTAAACAGATATGCCAACTTTAAGGAACACATTCAGTATTCTAACCCAGGGCAATATAATCAATCCACAATGCACACAGTAAAGTATCAAAACCTATAAATATAATATATAATATAGTGATCGTTATTTTTTTGTAATGGAATAGAATTATTCTTAACTACATGTAAAGTTTCATCGCCCCTAACTACCGGCTTTAAAAATGATTAAAAATTTTAAATATAGCCAATTGAACAGCCACTGTAGGTGAAAAATATATTTTTTTATAATAGAATTCTACATGGAGGATTGTCATCACTTCTGCTGGACTTCATTGCAGAAATTATTGGTGCTGTTTAAGCTTCATACTTATTAAATATTTATGTAGTTTGTAATAATATATATCTTTTTTTATTCTTTTTGTGCTTTAAATTTGATACAGAATCCAGCAGCAATGGGTCTGTTTAGTTATATAAATGTATTTGCCCAAATTTAATATTTTGTTTAAAAGTAATGTAATTTTTGTTCCGGCTACTTGGTTGTTTGGCATTTCTTTTCTCTTATATCAGAGTGCAAAACATTTTAGATTGTTAATACAATAATGAATAATACAAAATTAATAAAATGTTACTGTTTACATTGATTTTTTGGGGTTGTTAGACATAAATGTATATGTTGATGACTTTATTATACCACTGACCACTGAATATTTTGGAATTACTGCATATCTAGACGATGAATGTTGTATTTTGATATTGATTTGTGTATAAATGTTTTTTAAAAAAATTCAAATTAAACTAAGAAACTTATTATATAGTCTAGCATCATTCTTGCATCACCCATTACCAGTCAGACATTGTCTTTCATGAATCTGTCCTTCAGCAATTGCTGTGTTCCTTCTTTCCGATCAGACAGGGATTGTGGATTTGTATCATCAAACATCTCAGATGAATTTGAAAACGAACAGGTTTCAGGTATAGTATTGTCAGTAATACACCTGATAGCTTGACCAATCAACACACTAAAGGTCAAATTTCGGATCTGATTTCGATCAGACATGCAATATTTGATTACAGTATGTGACATTACAATCTCAGATGAATTTGATAATGAATACAATCTCTGCTTACTAATTTAAGTGATCTGCATCAAATTAGATAACTCTCTTACCAGCCAAAAGTCGGTATTTTACATTTAATTTTGATTAAACTTGAAGTATAAACTTACACCAATACGATCTAAGAAGAATTTGATTAAGACTTTATATGGATATTAATGACGGGATCTTACTTTTAATTGGTTGGGTTTGCAACGTTACATCTGATTGTCGGGGCTTATTACCAACCAAACGTTTTATGATGTAATTTTTATCAGACTTTGTGTGTATGTCTTAATCATTAGGATCTCATTTGTGTTTAATAATTAGCAAGATACATGCATGCTAATGAGGTGATCTTACAGCTGAACTTCTTACTGCTCTGGAAGGCATACTTATAATCCAGTTTTGATCTTAAAACAGAAGTTTATACCTAATCAAGATTACCTGAGTTCTGTATTGGGCGAGGTCCAGATATATGAATGAAATAACATTGTATCTGATTGGTTGATAATGTTATCATTGTGCAGGCCATATTTCTGATATAATATTGATCAAACTTTGAATTGATCTTACTTTCAATAGATCTTATATACAGTATTGCATGTTGAGGATGGTCACATGTTTCCTGTATTTTATTTTGCTCTATGTTCTACAAATCTTGACACTATGCAACTCCCCTGTCTACCTTATTATCCATTCAAAATTCATGTACAACTTTGCATTAATTGATCAAAGTCATGAAAGGTGATGAAACGTTAAGAAGGCAAATTAATATATATTTTGAAAAACAATCTATGTCACCAAAATCATTCAAAGTGAAATCTAGTTGACCTAGTTCCATTCTGATTGGCTCTACTTTGAACAGATCAGAAATTAAGAGATGCTGCCATGGTATGTGAGAGTGATAAACACATTTTTGGTAAGCAGCGATGCATGTGAATCCAGTTAAGAATGCATATACCATAATGCATCCTGCATCTAAAAAATGTTTCGAAATTAGGGATAGTTGTTTGATCAAAGTACCTTTGTCCATTCCAATGTACACATATATAGATATTAAAGATTCCTGGAAATCTCACTAATTATTTTTAATAGAAAATATGAGTACTAGAAGTCTCTAAAATGTATGCCCTTTCATTGCCTTTGCACACGTTCAAACTTGTTTCAGTCCTGCTAGAAGGTGAGATTAAGGTCAAAACATGATATTTATTAAAATTATTGATTCTTTTCAATCTGAGGTCAGTGCTGGGATGAATCTGCAAAGTGAATGACATAATGTAGCAATTTAATGATTAAGTGGAGTTTCTATCCAAACAGAATGAGCCAGGTTAGATGAATCGACAAAGAAACCAAACTTTGTATGCAACGTTTTCAAAATCATGATGCAATACAAATGGTTACAACTTAATACCTGGATGGAAGGTATGTTAAGTAATATTTGCACAATATTTTTATATATTTAATATTTTTATATAACAATGCTGTTGATACATGTATGAGTTAAAGGTTAAACTGGACGCATGGATGGATACATCTTTGTTGCGTAAATAAATTAATGATTTTCCACCCATCCATTTAGCACATGTTTGTTATCACTTCTCCTCCAAAACTATTTGGAGGTCTGCCATGACACTTTTACACACATACATTTATCCCAAGGCCATTCGGGAAAATGTTGCTGCTTGGACATCTAATATGGCTACCAAAGTACCCATCTTGGAAATCTTGTTATCGTTATCATAAATGGATGGCAATTCTAACATGGGGATTTTCACTGAAAGACTTCTTATGATGTGTAGTAATAGACATAAATGAAAATGGGGCCTATCCGACATTCAATATGGGCACAACATCATACAGTTTGAAAATATTGTTATCACTACTACTTCTGAATGTATGGCTTTATCAAAATGGCGCATTCACTAAGAGACCTTTTAACTTGTCTTGTTTTTTCGTAAATAAGAAAGTTGAAAACCCTGTCGACATTATACGATACATTTCTTGCTTAAGTTGTACACGAACTGTGATGTATTTACTATTTAAACACTATTATAATGTTCTAAAAGAATTAATAACTAAATATGCAAATGGCGTCCCCTCTCAATCTCTCGAAGAAAGACAATAAAATCAATGAAAAGACGCGCATAGAGGATTTTCGCTTGTGACATCCTATGTTGTCTCTGGACGTATGAAGGATGGCAAATGTTAAGTAAGAATCAAAAGAGAGAGAGAGAGAGAGAGAGAGAGAGAGAGAGAGAGAGAGAGAGAGAGAGAGAGAGAGAGAGATACATACAGACAGATAGACATACAGACAGTCGGAGAAGAACGTTTTAAAGTGAAACCGACCAAAGGTAGGAGAGAGAGAGAAATAGAGAATTGTATGATCGGTAGTACGGTTATTATTAGAATAATGACTTCGATCATTGTGGATATATTAAGTTAATTCAAATATTTCTAGCTGCTTCGTCGTTTGGCTTAGTTTATATTCCACATTAATTTCCATACGCAGGTATGTGAATGGCTTAGCGTTCATGTGCGTGGCATAGATAACCATGTGTTGCTAGTCACATACTTTCTTCATTAAAACATATTTCACGTTTAAGACATAAGTGTATATTATAATGATTTAATGATTGTAAAAAACATTGAACTAAAATGAGAAGAAAATAAACTTATTAGTATTTTAAGGTGATGGTGAAGAGCCACAAAAGTCATAACACTAACACTACATGTTGTAGCAAAGGGGATGTGAGTAGTTCAGTCATTCGGTCAACACACAGCTGCCTGTAGTAAATCTTAACTGCGCTCAAAGGGTAAATATACATTTGTGTTTGTGATATAAATAAAATATAGTTTGTATGCTGTATCAAAGATATATGACCCGTTGTATAACGTTGTCATTAAAACAAAACACAAGCCCCGTTTCCTTTCCTTTCAATGAAATATTTATACTCATTAATCAATAATAAAGTACGAAAATAATTTTAGAAAGGTATCAATAGTCGCCGTTTACCAAATAAATTTGAAAGGGTCACGATTTCATCGAAATCCTTTTTTCCATTCCACTCTCACCTCTCATGCATAGGGGACATAATACGCATAAATATGGAGTGAGAGCAAAAACAATTTGGGTTGGATGAAAACCTGAAAAATGAAATTGTAACAAGTAACCTACAATAATATGGTTTTCCCTAAGTATGTTTACACTTACTTTGGGATCTTTCAACGCTGTTCATAATATAGATGTTACAAACGTGCAATAATATGTCAACATTAAACCTTAAATGTATCAGTTACTGTAAAGTATGTATTGCTTTATTGTTGTTTTTTTATTAAAAAAAAATTATGTTAATGTTCTAAACATCAGTTATTATTAATTAGATATGAAAATATCCAAAAGCAGCCTCTCCAAATTTTTCTCTCTAAGGCCCAAGATAACCGCGTTGTCAAAAGCGATCGCATTTACTGATTACTGAGATTTCACCATGTCCATGTGGGTTGGAGTGTCGGGCTCAGTCAATGTGGGTATGTGCATAACAATAGGTTTCTGTGTCTTGGTGGTTCTTTTCAGGGGGTTTCCGGGTTCTTCCTTAACCATATATACTGGCCGTCATGTCATGTAATTATATCCATAACAACAAGAACGTCACTTCCCTTTACTAATCATCATGCGATTATATTGACCAACACACGGTTTACTGATGAGGATTCACAATTACCAATCAACACCACCACAAACACCTTGTCACAGTTTGCGTGTGGTTACGGGTTAGATGTAATAAAAATTGGTTAAATAAAAATCTAATCTTTATAATCCGAAATCAAAACACTACAACCTTATGATCCTACACTCCACTGATAATCATTTAAATAAAACTAAAAGCCCGCCATCCATTACTTCCCATATCATTTCATAAACCAAAAGTTGGGTGCAAGGGAAAGGAGGTAGTAATGCTCACACGACCACACAAACCACACAAACGCAGCATCATAGACATGTACAATTACGCAGTGAAAGACCACAGGCTAGATGGGTGTTTAAATGTTTTGTAGAGAAGATAAAATATTGTACAAAAATACGAACATAGACAAGAAAACACACCCACAAATTATTCAGCACAATCAAAAACATACAAACCCATTTCAAAGAGCTCTGGGATATATGCTTTTGAGTGATCCGTACCAAAATACTCGCTAGTTTTTTTGCATTATCTTACCCTAGAGTGAGAGGCAACTTTCATTCTTAAGTGTACTGCATCTCGTCCAATATAATATATTTTTCTCAATGATTATAAATAAATTGCTATCGTTTTCGTCATTCTAGATTTAATACGCTTACTGAACTGTTATCTATTGCAACGATCTATTCGTGGAAAGGTCAGTAAAACATTCTTACTCTGTCAAAATGGTTCCAAATGTAAGTAAGCAAAGGTGTTCGAGTTCCTTAATGTAACTAAATCTTATTTAGCTTTTCTCTTCAAAAAAGCAAGTAACATTCATGGACAAGCTACTTAACTTATTTGATGAGAGAGAAAATGATGAACAAATCAGCGAAGCTTTATTATATTGTCAAACAAGACTAAAACCATTTTTGACAAGGTTATTTTATACCGTATGATTTTTAACTTTTCCGTATTTTTCTCTCACCAGCAAAAATATAGAGCATTTGTTCTGCTAAAGGATAGATTTATCGAAAAGGAAAAGTTTCTTACAGATGAACGTTTGAGCCTGTCGAATATATACTTTACAATTACAGTGACCAATGTTTATAACACTACTCAAAGTAATGCTGAATTCAAAAACATTTCGAACAACAAGCAATGCTGTCCACTTCAGGGATTCAAAGTTTGAAGTTCTCTCATAGACACTGGCAACGGTAATTGTTGACTAGTTTGAGTCAAATTGCAAAGCATCCACCCAAAGCGAGAAAAGAAATTATGATAAAATAAAGCAAATTAGACAGATATTGTGGCTACAATGAAGCTTTCAGTTAACTCTTAGAAATACTACTACCCAAATCAATAGTTTTCAGAGTACATTTATTTATATTTTGTTCGTGACAGTACTGGGTAAATATAGTCATACGAAAATGAAATATTATTTGTTATGGATACAACATTTGTAGGTATTTAACTTTGCAATACATAATCTAAAAAGATGGAACAGAAATATCTTTTGACGAGCTTATAGAATATTCGTCTTGGTACTTTACCCAAAAATCCTCGCCCATAAAGTTTTGAAACTTACAGCCTTATAATCCAATGGTTGTACTTCGACTAACCTTATAATCCAATGGTTGTAATTCGACTAACCTTATAATCCAATGGTTGTACTTCGACTAACCTTATAATCCAATGGTTGTACTTCGACTAACCTTTTAATCCAATGGTTGTACTTCGACTAACCTTATAATCCAATGGTTGTACTTCGACTAACCTTATAATCCAATGGTTGTACTTCGACTAACCAGCAATATCTCCTCGTTAATAAGTGTTCACCTGACGAATCGTATGACAAAATGACAGAAGGTAACTTAATTAAGTGAAGCATTAGACATGTAACCCAAAGAAGGGGAGTTCGATACTTGTCCATGTCAACTGGTTTCGGAAGAATCGGCATGTGCTTGGTAAAGAAAATAAAGTCACGTTGCTCCCTATGATAAAATGTTAAATCGTTTCAAAATGCTGGTTAAAAAGAAAAATCAAAACATGACATTTCAAAACAAATTTTGATATATATTCTTGCTACCTTAATTCCGTTATAAAGGAAATCAACGTTAATTTAATTCCTAATATTCTTGGATGCATTGTACATTCTAGCAGTCAGGGAGGAGTATTTTGCCAAAAAATAAAATTACGTTTCATATTGCCTCCCCCCTCGCGCCAAAAATTATAACTGTAAATGTCAAATATATCCTAAACATTTTGATCCTTGTCATAAACTTTGGAAAATTATCAAAGGCACTAAGTCGGTCAATCTCGGGGGAGGGGGCACACATTTCTAAAATAGTATTAACTTTATAATCCATGGGTACAGGATTTGTCGTCGTTGATTGCTAGAGTTTCACCTCAGTGTTGTATCTTATGCTTCATTGGTGATAAAGGTATCTGTTATGTAAGGTTTTTATGTCTTATGATAACCTTCTTTTCATTAAGATATATAATATGCTATTCCGTGAACTAGGCTTGTAAGAAATCACGGCTATTGGACGCATACCATACTGTCCTTGTGTTTTACAGGTAGGATTATGGCAATATGCAAGTCTAAACGGCCGAAGCAATGGCAATGTGTCAGAATGAGAGATAGACAGATAAACAAGTGGAGTGACAACATCATAGAATGGACCAGGACATGTTTTGCAGAGACACCGGCATTGGCGCATTATCTTTGTCTATACCATTCTTGACAAGAACAAGAAAGTTCTTCTCTACCTTATGTTTCATCTTTTGCAAGTACATTAGTCAATATATCGCCAAAATGAACTACATTATGTTTACATAACTTGTTTTTTATTGCAAGTATGCTAATCTTGAAACTTACTACACAGACGTAACGCCATCTTTCTATATTTGTTTTATTCCTATAGTTAAAAAAATAAACATCCAAAGCCAACTTGTACTACTTTCTGAAGATTTAATGCATGTTATTATTCAAAGAAAGTCAATATTTTACCACAAATGTTCTGCATTTGTTTTCCTACAACGAATTAGTACAGTTCATAAATGCCGCAAACGTGTATACGTATCTATGAATACAATGTGAGGCTGTTCTTACCTATTGGTATCACGGTACCAATTTTTTTCCATACACCTCAATGATAATGTTTTATGTAATGAATATACTTTCTATACAACTTCAGCTGACACGTCACACACTGTCACAGAAAACCATTGTTACCTATATACCTATATGTAGGAGATGTATTCCGTACGTCTTGGAAGACAAGCAAGACTACAAAGCACAGGAAGCTCAGATAAATCGAGAGTCCGGTATGCAGAAATATAACTGGCCTTAAAATTTATATAAACCAAAGACTGAATGAGTGTCTCTCACTCCAGCCGTTACAGGTTTATAATCCAAGATAACGCTTGAAACACTTTGGACATATATGTTACTGTTGCGGAGTTATGTGCAGTATGTGAGGAAGCCAAGTACAACGATTGTTCAAGAGTTACTAGGAAAGGAACAATGTCATCATGTCATAATATTAGAACTATCTATGAAGTATTTAGCAATCCAAGAAATTTGATAATTGTTGAATGTTTCTTATGTTTTGCATGTGAGTAGAAGACATAAATTGGCGTGCATTATTTTACATTCATTCATTTTTTAACATGTATGTCATACAAATAATTATATATCTTACTAATATTAAAGAATATATTTAATGTAATTTCAATGAAATAATCCAGGATTTGCGAAATTAAAATTTATTTACGCTTTCTGTTGCACCTTTGTTAATTTAAAAACTAAACGTCCCGCAATTTATGATCCAAGTTCAATCTCTGCGATTTATTTTCACTTGTAACTACTCTGTATTGTTTCTGTTGGTACTAAACCCTTTTTCTTAACAACTATAGACTACCCACTTACTTATGAAACGTAATTTATAATCAATAATAGTCGGCACATAAACATGGAAATCCGGTAAGCACCAGTGGCGTAACTAAACCGGCCACGATGGCAAGCACAATGTAGTGGGAAGGAGAAGGCCTTCAAAAAGGACTAAGCCCAAGTTATTTTGTGAGGGGTTAGGCGATTGATGCAGGGGAAGACACCCTTTGAAGATATGTTCTTTTTAATAACACTTGTTGACGTCGACACAAATTTATACAAACCCGCGCATATAACGATTATGATAATTTTGCTTACAAATAACACATGTTGACCTGCTATCTATCAAAACGTGCCTGCAGATGCAGACTACCTGATTGTTTGGTTATAAAGATATGTGCTTATTAATAACAAATGTTGACCTGTGGTACAAACTTATACAAAGCCCACGCCTAAAAAGATTATGATAATCTTGCTTATTAATAACACATGTTGACCTGCTATATCAAACTTCTATCAACACGTGCATGCAGATGCAGACTACCTGATAAGTCGGTTATAGGATCAAAACGCATGTTGCCATGATCTATATTTAAACATACCCAAACGAAAGACGCGGAGACGTGTATTTATTAAAAGTGTCATAACTTCCAATCCTTTCTTACTTCGATTGTATCAAGCGTAAAATGGCGACATATTTATTACAACCGACAATTACACACTAGGTGTGAACGGAGCTTTGGTACTGGCTGACATTATTGCACTGCAATGACAGACACATGCTTAGCAACTATATAGACGTATAATGATGAAAATTACTGGTGAAATGGGAATTTCTGGAGAACAGTGGTGTGGCGTTATTTGGTGCTAACCCTTATCAAACAATATGAACTTTTAGTTCTGAGTTCAAAATCTCACAAACATTTGACTATACAACAATGCGTCAAGAGACGTTTACACCCCTCCACGATTATTTCAATGGCATCTCTCCTCGTTTCATTGATACTCCTCCACGTTTATATGAATGCATTAATTTGAATTTTTCAGTCTAGACAACTTTTGCCAGTAAATTAAGTTTGCTGTGGCTTTAAGTAAACATGAAATGATTATGATTATGAAATTTTATTCTTGCGTCGCTATTTAAATAATTTTAGTTATAAATGGAAAATAACATGTTCGTAGTGCATTACAATTGTAACTGATACCAAAGGAAAGATGGTAGTAGTGGTATTTGAACGATAGTAATATTTAATAATGTAACCAAGTTTCCTCTAGGTAAATCTTAAATATATAGGCAGTATATTTCATAACAGTACCAGACCAGTTAATCCTGCTCGCCGAAATGTAAATTTTACAAATATAAACGGTCAATTTACTTTACCCTCCTTGGCATTTTCCTTCAAAAAGATAATATTCGTCCAGTCCGTATAAACTGTTTGAACAAATTAACAACTCATAGAAAAACAATGAGCAAGAAACAATTGTACTATACCATCGGGAGACAAACACAGTCTACCAAACTCCTGTGAAAAAACCCACAACATATTATAAGAAAGTAAACAAAATAAACAATATTAAAGATTAACTTGTGCACTGAAAATCCAGAAAATGTACCACACATATACTGTACCCTGGCAGTTATATTCCTTTGAAAGAAACCTAAATTTTTTAATAATTTCAATTTAAATGTGATTTTAAAAAAAGGCAATCTTTTAGAATAATTTGTTATTATTTTGTTGACGTTGTTTTGTTGGTGTAACTGATTTTAACGTGATTCTGCTAATATCGAATAAATAGTCTAAGAATTTTAAGAAATGTATTTAAACTTCGTCAAATATATTTCAAGGAACGATATACATCTGAAAAGCATCAACATTTTAAGCACTAATTTTTCATCGCTTTTCTTGCACAGCAAAAAATATCAATTCTTATATTTTTAAAAGGCTTAATTTTGCGATTAGAAATTGTTTAAACTTATTTATGTGATTTGGGTGTTTATATATCTAATATGACTCCTGAGTACAGAGTGGTTTATGTACAAGCTATGCAGTGTTTTTTGTGACGTTGAAATAACTGAAAGAAAGAAAATGCTAAATTTGTATTATTAATTTGTATTTAATATGAAAACTAAATTACATATAATATCGTCTTTTATTTATAATAATCTGACTTTTAACTGCGTCATTAGTAAAGATGTATAATAATTCAACTTTTACCTACGTGATTATGGTAGATGCATAACACTTCAACTTCATACTGCGTCATTGCTTTATCTATATACTACTTCAATTATATATCCGGACAACTTCAGAAACTTACGTTCGATTCCAGCTATCAACACAATATATATTGATCTGCTATAATCATGGTCATGTAGATAAGTCGCCAAGGAAAAAGGGAAACAAAACACTTGAAAAGTGCGGAATGACGGATATATCGTTAAATACAGCAATAATCGGATACCAGAGAACATACATAAAAAGGTATTGTGAAATCTACCTTACAAAATTTGTGTGGCAAAGTATGAACATAAACGACCTAATTGTCCTGCTATGTTGCTTTCTACCGGCTTTGACAAGTGTCGCTCTCATTACGTTTTAGAGGAATTGAAGTAGCAATATTTTTTTCCGTGAAGGTTTAATAGTTGCATTGATAATTCTAAGATGTTGCAATAAACCAAGTACCATAAAAATGTTTGAGAATGGAAAATGGCGAACAAGAGCCAATTATCATACCAGGTAAATGATATCATAAACCTAAATTGTAGTACCTGCTAAACTCAAAATATTTTACCCCCCCCCCAAAAAAAAAAACTGATCAGGTGCGATTTGTAAGTTATGTAATATATCCGTCAGCACAAAAATCAAATCTGCTTTACCAATCACCAATTTTAGTTACTTGCATTACGTTTCAAAAACAGAGTACGTATAGTACAATCTGCAACTTCTTAAGAAATATCGCATTCCTAGTAAATGAAAGCAATAATGATTCTCACTTTCCCGTCATAAACCTGTTTATTTTCTTAGATAATATGGTTACACAATGATGTTAGTTTTGGGAAATGCAAGTTAACAATTTGTGTAATCATCTTTAAATTACCTGGTTCCTGTCTTGTTTATAAAAAAGAACAGATTTAGGATATTTTATCTTAAAAGTATGATTCAATCAAAGAAACCATTTATGTATATCGAAAGTGTGTTAATTGCAACTTAATAATTATACCTTCTGATTGCATAAGGTTAAGTGAAGTTGAGGAATTATCGTCTTTATTGATATCTGGTATCAATGCTCACAACAGTTTCTTGAAGTTTGTTCGTGTGCCTATATATCCTCAAAAAGAGCAGCGCTTTCAAATGCAACGACTGAGAACCTAATCAACTTTACATTATTTTTTCAACTATCCACTAAGTGATCTCTCGCACATTTTGTAATCTGTTTACAATAAAAGATTTTAAATTCTTTATTATTTTATTTTATCATTGATGAAGTGCACATTTCGCACAGCTTCTTGGAATCGTGTTTTCATATTGTTTCTAAGTGAAGATTCTTGAAAATATCTGATTTTCTCTGTAAAACTAAATTCAATGGTTCATTGTTATAACAGTTAATACATAAGTCATTTCTATATTTTGCTTGATGTATTCTCTATTATTCGTGGTAGGGATTCGCATGTTTTTCCAATATTACCGGATTAGCAATATCTGACGGGAAGAAAAGGAGTTGGACAGAAGGGTAAGTGTTTGAATTGGATCATACGGGAAGCCTGGACCAGCTTAGGTGGTTTTCCTTGGATAGCGGAATTTAAAATCGAACTTTCATTTGTAAGATTGATTTGAACTCAATAGGTAATGGTTGTGTAGTGGCCACCCAGATTTCAGAACATAAGATTTTGATAGGAAAGTGAATGTAGGAAAATACAAATGACAAACGGACTAGTGTGTAGAATAGATCACTAACATATTAGAAAAACAAGTGGTTATGGTGACATATCTCTGTTAATATTTACTACACTAACATATAACTTAATCGGCAATCTTTAAGTTTTAACAAATCTTTCTTGCAAAGAGTTCGATTTAATATTGTTTATTTTCCAGAACATTAAAAAAAATTAAGCCGTAAATCAAGTTATGGAGAGACACATGATTGAAGTTGACATTGCAAATGATCTTTACCTGTACTAGACCTACTTCCAGAAACCACCCCATCTTGGTACCTGATAAACAATTGTATTAACCCGCAAATGCGATTTATATATATATATATATATATATATATATATATATATATATATATATATATATATATATATATATATTTATATATATATATATATATATATATATATATATATATATATATATATATATATATATATATATATATATATATATGTTTGTGTGTGTGTGTTTGTGTTTGTTTGTGTGTGTAAAGGAAAAAGAAGATACGTCCTTTTAATGCGTTACAATAGTGTTCATCAAAACATTACCCTTGAAATGTAGATTATGTTGTATATATATATATATATATATATATATATATATATATATATATATATATATATATATATATATATATATATATATATATATATATATATATTATATATATATTGCTACGTGCTTAGGCTCGAATAAGCAGCAACACAGAAAGAGTGAAAACTAACAAGCTTGTAAAACTTTAACAATGATTTTTATTAAGTACAATTATTTTCATAAAATAAATAAACTTACGGTTTTAGAGAATCAATTCCAACAAATACAGAATTCACAAAATAATCCACTAATGGAATTGCAAGTCCTGATAAATAAATGTTCTAATAGTTCCAGGTTCGGATCTTGACGATGTAATCAAAATGGCTGACAATGTCACGTGATGCAGTTCGTTTTGTTGTTCTTGTTTTGTTATCATCCAAATGAAAATCATAAACACATGTCCTTTTCCAGATAATCCTTCTTTCTTCAATGAATTGACACAAAGTCCAGAACAATATAACACTCAAACATGAAATACACAACTTAATAATAATAAAGCCCAAACATATACTGAACTCCTATCCAAAACAACAGTCTTTATAAATGTTTTTTTTTTAAGTAAACAAGTGATCACATGATTTTCTAGAAATTGATAGAGGTTCATGGAAGGTCACTAAAAATCACATACTCTAGATATTTCCTACCCCTAAAAACTAAAAATAAAATGTTGTCCTTGAAATTAACCAATAGTGTTAGAGACTTGTTGACAATGTCCAAAGCAAGGTCAGGAATTAGATCCACAAGCCAAGGTCAAAACTTGTTTACAATTAGAGTGTAGGTCAGCCTAAACTTTCCTGAATAATTTCCCAATTAATGAATATTAAACCCCAAATAACAAATTTGGATTTAACAATTAAAAAATAAATGAATTTAAATCCAATTGCCGTAACTATATATATATATATATATATATATATATATATATATATATATATATATATATATATATATATATATATATATATATATATATATATATATATATATATATATATATATTGAACTATACTAAACATATTAAGACCTTAGGTTGAAAAAGTTCGAAACTTATTACATATGTATTACTTTGTATTTTTTCGCCATATAAGGTTTGTTTGTCGTTTACATCAGAGCTTTGAGTGCAATGACTACTGTTAAATTATTTTTATCGGAGCGGTGGTTAAACCTCTTGTGTCCTGGTAAAGCAAACGCGAAGAAGTAGTTATACCAAGAGCAGTTATATCATCAATATAACTCACATGAACTTCTACATATACATTGTATGTTTCCTTGATACGGACACCAATTTTGGACTTCCACGTGAATATTGTTTGTTTCCTTGATCAAATAGCCCGTATGGGCTTCCATGTGTACATTGTATCTTTTCATGTTACGGGCACCCGTTATGGACTTCTACGTGTACTTTGTATGTTTCTGTGCTGCGAGTACCCGTTATGTGCTTCCAAGTCTACATTGGATGTTCCTTCATGTGAATATTCGTTACTTTGTATATGTCCCTTGTTATTAGTATCTGTTATGGACTTTCATGTGTATATTGTATGTTTCCTCGATCTAAATACATGTTTGTACCAATATGATCATGCTTATTTGTGTTAAATTTACTTTATAATATCATTTTACAAGGAGCCAAACATGAGAATACATTGATGGTGTCTGTAGGTGCTGTATAAATGTGAATTTGGTCTAGGCCTGTCTACAATCATTAGCATGTAAATTGGTGTCCATTGAGATTTTTATAGTTGTATAGCTTTAGTTTTATATATCTTTTAACTTTGGACTACACTAGACAAGTGAAGTAAATATTTCCAACGTGGTTTAATTTTCAACAGCACTTCTCAAGTAAGTCGCGACCTTCTACTATGGATCCACCGTAGCTCAGTTGGTATAGCATTGGACTTGTAATCTAGAGTCATATGTCTGATGTTCCCCCAGTACATCACGTGGGTTTGCTTCAGCGTGTTCTTACCTATCTCTCTTAGCTCCACTTTTCTCGGCAAGATATAGACACACATCACATTCTAATATATCGTAAACACCAACTAACAGGCAGCTTTCTGCAGTAGAGGAAACACAATATTGCGATCTGAATAGGAAAACGTTTGCAAATGGTGCATAAACAACGAACCACCAGTTTTGAGGGTGTTATTTTAGGCGATACATAATAAGTAGCATCAATATGGTATCTGGCTATTGCAACTAAAATAGTAAATATCAAACCAATAATCACTTGTAGTCCTCGAAAACCCATACACAGAATGTTGCTTAATACATACATATAATTACTCGAGTATCTTCTGTTCCATCATATCAAGTACTACAACCCCCTCTATATACAAACGACTTATGATAAAACAAAACATTATGGATCTTTTCCAAAACTTTTCATAAAATGCGTAAACAATGTAAGGCCTGTTTATTTAAAGCTTAACACAAATCAACCTGACAATAATCGGTAAGACAATGTATAATTGTATAATTGTGTAATTTCGTTTGGCGTGTCCCGAAGTTGGTGATACCTTCCAAGCATTAGCCTCACACATAAGTCTTTTTTGAAAATATAAGCAGGCAAGCAAATATTTGAAACGTTGAATATTGTTATATAGTGGCAACGTTCAGTTATAACGGATATTAGTGATTTATTGACTGAGAAAATAGAGCAATAAGTGTATAATGATATTCGGACCAGGTCACAAGAGGATGACTTCGGTTGCGCTCGCACTCTAGAGCAATGATAAAATTACACTATAGAGGGAGCTGTATTACAGGACCTAAATCAGTTATATTTATTGTATTTCGATTAAACATTTTTCATCACGAGAGGTGATGTTTGTGAGGATGCGTGTGTTTTCATGTTATATTTCAACACACTTAATATTACTTGTGCATTTTCTGCTGTATGTCTTCCTTCTCGTTAGTGACTTTCACTTGTTCTAAATATTCACTATCTTGTTTTAAGCATCTGACTAAGTTTTGAAGAATTCGTTACTGGGGACAGAGGACAGTGTATCCAACAAACAAAATCGTCTTTGTAATTAGACTTAGGACAAATATATGAACGCATCCATTAATTTATATCTCAGACATGTCATAATGTAATGCTTATTATAATGTTCAATGCCAGGTTGGAAACGAGTTCAATTTACACACAACAATTTTTAATCTCACGCACGATGTTAGTTTCTTCACGTTATCTTCGTATTTCGTGCGTGCAATTGTACTCATACCCTCGTGCGAGTTGTTGTTTTAAGATACTGTGTCGTAATTACTGCAAAGGCAAAGACATTTAGTCAGGTTTCACAATTTTATCCATCACCGAAATACATACAAAACAACAGCATCTTAAGGAAATAATACAACATTTATGAAATCGATATAAACAAGAGGTGTATGAGACAAAGACAAGAATGCAAGATAAAGTAGTGTGACAGTGAAACAGGAAGTAAATACATAAAAACGTACACATATAAAATATTTACCAATGTTGTATACAAATGTACTTATATAATGTAATTATACACAAATGTGAATATATATATATATATATATATATATATATATATATATATATATATATATATATATATATATATATATATATATATATATATATATATATATATATAAAGAATACAAATCATATGGCATATAACAGTCCTTTCAAATGCACTGGACCCAGCAAGGGATCATGTGTGTCAGGGATTGAATAAGATAAATGCACTAAACTGACAAGCAACAGTGCAAAAACTAGTATCACTCTAGCCTGAGCGCTTTCGACTCTCAATGAGTCTTTATCAAAGGCAAATACAAAACATAGACAAGACAGAGTGCTAAAATACAAAAACCGTGTTGACAGAACTTTATATGCCTGTAAAATATCCGGGATATAATTTGCGCGTACATAAATTTACATACAAAAACATATGTGTCGCTTTTGCTCATCGCTTTCACATTTTACAGCGTCCGCGACTAGTTGTAACATAATAAATTTCAAGGCTTAATTCCTGTAGAAACAGGCATGTAAAGTTCTGTAAACACGGTTTTTGTATTTTAGCAGTCTGTCTTGTCTATGTTTTGTATTTGCCTTTGATAAAGACTCATTGAGAGTCGAAAGCGCTCAGTCTAGAGTGATACTAGTTTTTGCCCTTTTGCTTGTCAGTTAATTGCATTTATATATATATATATATATATATATATATATACACATAAAATGTAATACATGCCAATGTTATATACAAATCTACATATGTATCATCTAATACATACCAATGTTAAGTAAAAAGATGTACATATATAACGTATTACTTACCAATGATATCCACAAATATACAGAAATATAATGCACATATATGAAATACATGCCAATGTGTATATATTCAAAATGTACATATACAATGTAATATATACCAGCGTATGTATAAAGAGTAAATACATACGAATATATGTATACAAAACAAATATATAATGATACTATGTACATGCTAACCGTTTTTAAATAAATTGGATAATTCTAACGCAATTTAGAAAATTCATTCATATTCCAAGATACACATTTTTATTGCGATGATAAAGAGAGATGGAGTAAGAAAAATAATGTACACTATCGTCATGAAGATGCCAAAATGTTATTATGATTATTTCATTTGATGTGAGACAGTCCTACGCTGAGCTGACAATGATATGGCTACAAAATCATATTTGGTACAGAACAATTATTTCTAATCATAGCGCGAGAAGGAAAACTGGGTATTTTATTTCTTCAATATTTGGGTACACTAAATTATTTATGTCCGCGCAATTAGATATTTGTATTACTGAAATAAGCAACTTTATGTGCGATATTTAGCATTTGACGTATTCAATAACTTTCTGGACAATTTTGTAAAGGCAGAAACTATAATTTTTATTTGACGCAGGTTTGACTACAAATTAACTACGGGATCGGTGAGTCCTACTTGAGACATGGACATATTTTATTTATTACACTTCTGCTATGGACAATATATTCTGTAGAACTACTTCGCTATATAAGTACCTCACGATATCCAATCGACCTAGAAAATAGACAGCAAATAGTTTCTGACCTACGCTATCACCTGCCTATATCTAAATAATTTGGTTATAGCAGATTTAAGTTAACACACATGACGTTCTCACCATTCGTCTCGCCTGTTAATGAAGTTAAGACCCTTGGATACATTGGAAAGTACGTTTTTTTCTTATAGTGCTGAGTAGTTGGAAAGGTGAGATCTTAAATGTTGAACATAACCGTTCCTTTAAAAAAAAAAACACAGGTCCTATATTTTACGTTTTGTAAAGCATTGATTCCAAATATACATAAATACGAACACAATACCCAGGATTGTGTCAAGTAGGTTCTAATATTACATCATCGTCACATATACAAGTAATTTTATGAGTCAATATGTGGCAGACTAAGTTAAGTCTTACATACAGTATTGGTTGGCAAACTATCAGTAGTCTTAGTGACATTAATGACTGGCAGACCACGAGATGTCTTAGATACTGTACTGTAAGAAAGTGCCAGGTGTAGGAGTAAGCTAAACAAGCTACATGTTAGGGCCGTATGGTCTAAATTCATAGTCTGAAGGGGCATCTCAAATTCAATTTATACCAAATAGGGCATCTTCACATAACTTAGGGCCTCGATATGTCTAAATCCGGCACTGATGACAGTCTGCAAGTGGTCATGGAGATAACAATCTATGGAAGTCTATGCGTAGTTATATAGACCGTAATGTATTGCCAACACTATGAGTAGTTTGCGAGTTAGTAATTTATGGCAGACTGTGCGTATTCATAGAGACAGTGTTGCATGGAAGAATACGCGTAGTCTTAGATTTATTAATGTAAGGCAGACTAGGCGTACTTTTAGAGCGATATTATATAGCAAACTACGTGTAGTCCTAAAGACATTAATTAATTTAAGACAGACTGCGCTAAGTCTTAGAGACGCTATTGTATGACAGACTTCGTGTAGTCAAAGAAACATCAATAATATGCCCAGTGTTTAAGACGCTATACACTAACAGACTGCATTTAGTCTTTGCAACAGTAATGTACGACAGACCACGTACCGTCTCAGAAACAGTAATGTATGGCATCACCATCATCATCATCATCAGTATCTTGACTTATGCCTTGAAGCACTGTGCTACTGAACATCCGACCAGTTCCCCACACTTGTTTCGATCATGTGTCAATGCCTGTGTCCATTCTGTGATGTTGTCTGTCCACTTTTGTCTCTATCTACCTCTTCTTCTGCCACCCTGGACGCTGCCCTGCAGTACCGTTGTGGATAGACTGTTGGCTCTAGTGACATGGCCATACCACTTCAACTTTCGTTTTGACAGTGGTGAGGATGTCTTCATAATTGGCCTACTTTGTCTCTTATTGGGATGTGGTCCTTGTAAGAGATGCCGAGGATGGTTCTGTAGCATCTCATTTCACGTGCCTGGATTCTTCGTTGTAATTATGATGTCATGGTCCAGGCCTCACATGAATACAAAATGACTGAGATAACTCATGCACTCAATGGTCTGATTTTAGTTTTCAGGAAGATATTCTTGTTCCTCTAGATGGGTCTTAGCTTAAACATACCTGCCGTTGTTTTTGCTACTTGTGACAAACTCTACTATTGATCCCACTTCGGTGATTATTGAACCAGATATTTGAAATGGCCCTCTGATTCCAGTTCCTGTTCTCTGACTTTAGTCATGGCTGAGATTTTGTTGCCACTATTTGTTATCAGCATTGTATTCTCGGCGCTTATCTCCATGAGAAATCTGGAAAATATTTCATCCATGTTCTTCACTGCCTTCACTATTGTCTGCAAAGCGTAGGGTTCGCGTGTTACGCACTTCAATGCTGACTGGTCCAACAGTGGTTTTCCAGGGCTGCGCTCATGATGCGCTTTAAGTAGATGTTGACAAGCTTGGATAACATGCGACAGCCTTGACGTACTCTAACTGTGTTATTGAACCAGTCCGCTACAGAACCTTGAGCAACTACTGCACTGGTAGCCTTGGAGTACAGCTATTTGATGGTATTAGTCAACTTCTTACCAATATTGTCATTATACATTATGGACCACATTGCCTCATGCCAGACTCTGTTAAAAGCCTCTTTGAAATATATGAACACATGACAGATGTTTTGTTGATGTTGCGAGTACTTTCCACACAGAACCCTGAGATTGAATATGTGTTCTGGTTTGCTACTTCCACTCCGGAACCCTACCAGTTCTTCAGCGATTATTATTTCTTCTGCCTGTGGCTTCAGTCTGTTCAAGATGATATTCACCTTATTAGCATGGCTGATCAAACTGATAGTTTTGTAACTTTGGCACAGCTGGAGATTGCCGTTTTGGGAAGTGTTCTAATCAGTGACTAGGTACACTATTTTCGCCATTCATCTGTCTGCCAGATTATTTTGCATATTGTTGTTTGAAGCTCTTTCACTGATCCCATGACCACAGTTTTGATATGGAAGATGGGATCTTGCCCTCTACTGAGAATGTGGAAATCATCACCATTTGTAATGTTTTGGAACATTAAGTACCTATGGGCCTCCTGTGGACGGATGGCTGTATAGTTCTTTACAATAACCAGTCCATCCGTATGCAATGTCTCTTACTTCTATGAGGCATTTTCCATCTTCGTCTTGAATGGTACTGACTCTTATTTGCATCAGTCTGGTGAGTTCTTGCACAATTTGGAATAACAGTTTGCTGTTATTTTTTATCAGACTGCTCTCTATTTCTGTGCACTTTGTCCAATTAAATCTAATTTTGCTTTCTTCAAGTGTTTGTTCTGACGTTCTGGTTTATTTATCGGTATTACATTGCCACAGTTGTGTATTTGATGTCTTTGAGGTCTATTTGGGCATCACACAAATTCAAAATATATTATGTAACCCAGAGTATTTATTCTGGCCGATGGAGGCCAATGATGTCATTCGCAGCTGTTGTCATGACGGTGTTGAAAGTGTCATGACTTTTACATCAACATTCATGACACAAAGTGGAGCTAATGTTCCTCCAGTTGTGGCTTGGAATGACTTGTACATGTTAGGGTCCTACAGTTCTTCAAGGTTGAATTTGAGCCTGATGTTCTGTGGCTTGTTCATTTTTTTTAGCCTCACTCGGAAGTTCATAATCACGACGTTGTGATCATTCTTAACATCATCACCTGGGAAATATCTTATTTTTGCTTTATTGATGACAGATTGGTAATGGGTTTTAACCAGTTGGTAGGGGATTTGGTTATGATAGGTTATATGTGGTGCGTGCCATGTCCAGCATTGTGATGTTTTATGTTGGCCCAGGGTGTTGGCTAGTACCAGGTTATTGAAGCTAACAAACTCGAGCAGCCGTCTCCATCTTCCACTTGTAAGCTCATTGCAAAATGGTCAACTCTGATCATTCAAGTCATTTAGAGCATCTTTGTCGACTATGGCATTCCAGTCTCCTTGGATAATAAGGATGTCGTTTTAATGACCATGTTTATAATACCCTGTAGTTTGTTGTACATCTCCTTTATTTCTTCATCATCATGATCAGTAGTTGGAGCATAGACTTGAGTAATTGTGATATAAAAGGGAGTTGCTTTCAGACAAAATGGAGATGATTCTGCTGGATATGGGGCGTTTTTAAATTACATATCCCTTGATGGCTTTGTTTACAAGGAATCCTGCTCCATTTATGGACTTATCCGATTCTCCACTATAGTAGAATATATTCCCATCTTCAGTTTGGTATACCACACCAATACTTTACCCTGGCCGTTATATTCCTACCAAAGAAACCTAATTTATTTAATTCTGTCAATTTAAATGTGATTTAAGAAAAACCTGCAATCTTTTAGTATGATTTATTATTATTTTGTTGACGTTGTTTGGTTGGTGTAACTGATTTTAACGTGATTCTGCTGATATCGAATTAATAGTCTAAGAATTTTAAGAAATGTATTTAAACTTCGTCGAATATATTTTAAGGAAAGATATACACCTGAAAAGCCTCAACATTTTAAGCACTAATTTTTTATCGCTTTTCTTGCACAGTAAAAATATCATTTCTTATATTTTTAAGAGGCTTTTTCTTGCGATTAGAAATTGTTTAAATGTACCTAAAACTTATTTATCTGATTTGGGTGTTTATAAATCTAATATGACTACTGAGTACAGAGTGGTTTATATACATGTGCAGTGTTTTTCGTGACGTTCAGATAACTGAAAGAAACAAATTCCTTAATCTTGTGCTATTAATTTGTATTTAATATGAAAACTAAATTACATATAATATTGTCTTGTATTTATAATAATCTGACTTTTAACTGCGTCATTAGTAAAGATGTATAATAATTCAACTTTTACATACGTGGTTATGGTAGATGCATAACAATTCAACTTCATACTGCGTTATTGCTTTATTTATATAATACTTCAACTATATATATTCCGACAACTCCAGAAACTTACGTTCGATTCCAGCTATCAACACAATATATATTGATCTGCTATAATCATGGTCATGTAGATAAGTCGCCAAGGAAAAAGGGAAACAAAACACTTGAAAAGTGCGGAATGACGGATATATCGTTAAATACAGCAATAATCGGATACCAGAGAACATACATAAAAAGGTATTGTGAAATCTACCTTACAAAATTTGTGTGGCAAAGTATGAACATAAACGACCTAATTGTCCTGCTATGTTGCTTTCTACCGGCTTTGACAAGTGTCGCTCTCTTTACGTACGTTTAATTGGATTTGAAGTAGAAATATTTTTTTCCGTGAAGGTTTTATAGTTGCAATGATAATTCTAAGATGTAGCAATAAACCAAGTACCATAAAAATGTGTGAGAATTTGATTGGAAAATGGCGAACAAGTGCAAAGTATCATACCAGTTTTATGATATCATAAACCTAAATTGTAGTACCTGCTAAACTCAAATATTATACCACCCACCCCAAAAAATGTGATCAGGTGCGATTTGTAAATTATGTAATATATCCGTCAATACAAAAGTCAAATCTGCTTTTCCAATCACCAATTTTAGTTATTTTGTCTTACGTTTCAAAAACAGCGTATGTATAGTATAATCTGCAACTTTTTAAGAAATATCGCATTCCTAGTAAATGAATGCAAAAATGGTCCTCACTTCCCCGTCCTAAATCTGTTAATTTTCTTAGATAATATGGTTACACAATGAGGTTTGTTTTGGGAAATGCAAGTTATCAATTTGTCTAATCATCTATTAATTACCTTGTTCCTGCCTTGATTATAAAACAACCGATTTAAGATATTTTATCTGAAAGGTATGATTCAATCAAACAAACCATTTTTGTATATCGAAATTGTGCTAATTGCAATTTAATAATTATACCTTCTGATTGCATAAGGTTATGTGAAGTTGACGAATTATCGTTTTTATTGATATCTAGTATCAATGCTCACAACAGTTTCTTGAAGATTGTTCGTGTGCCTTTATACCCTCAAAAAGAGCAGCACTTTCAAATGCAACGAGTGAGAACCTATTCAACTTTATATTATTGTTTCAACTATCCACTAAGTGATCGCTCGAACATTTTTTAATCTCTTTACAATGAAAGATTTTAAATTCTTTAATATTTTGTTACATCCTTGATGAAGTGCACATTTCGCACAGCTTCCTGGAATCGTGTTTTCACATTGTTTCTAAGTGAAAATTCTTGAAAATATATGATTTTCTCTGTAAACCTAAATTCAATGGTTCATTGTTATAACAGTTAATACATAAGTCATTTCTAAATTTTCCTGTTTGCTTGATGTCTTTTCTATTATTCGTGGTAGGGATTCGCATGTTTTTCCAATATTACCGGATTAGCAATATCTGACGAGAAGATAAGGAGTTGGACAGAAGGGTAAGGGTTTGAATTGGATCATACGGGAAGCCTGGACCAGCTTAGGTGGTTTTCCTTGGATAGCGGAATTTAAAATCGAACTTTTATTTGTAAGATTGATTTGAACTCAATATGTAATGGTTGTGCAGTGGCCACTCAGAGTTTAGAACATAAGATTTTGATAGGAAAGTGAAGGAAGGAAAATACAAATGACAGACGGACTAGTGTGTAAAATAGAGCACTAACATATTAAAAAGACAAGTGGTTCTGGCGCCATATCTCTAAGATTTATTACACTAACATATAACTTACTCGGCAAACTATAAGTTCTAACAAATCTTTCTTGCAAAGAGTTCCATCTAATATTATTTATTTTCCAGAACATTAAAAAGAAATTAAGCTGTAAATCAAGTTATGGAGAGACACAAGACTGAAGTTGAGATTGTAAATGATCTTTACCTATACTAGACCTACTTCCACAAACCACTCCATCTTGGTACTTGATAAACAATTGTATTAGCCCGCAAATGCGATTCACACACACACACAAACACACACACATGCGTGTATTCATAAACTTGTGAGGGCCTTTACATATTGCTACATTTCGAGAACCATAAGAATGAAAGTATATGTTAGAAATTTGAAAGTAAGCTTAACTGTAAGATAGGTAGTATCTGTATCACTTCATTTTTGCCATATACTTCTGTATGCGTTATGAGGACTACTCTGACTTTGCCATCATTGTGAGGACGTCATTGTGAGGACTAATTTACACACAATCAAAGACTACCATCAACCGGAGGACCTGACATTTTTTTCACTTTTTATTGCACTAACCTGGAAAAACCTGAAAGTTTAGGAACAAATTCATCCGCAATTAAAACTACAGATAGATAAATAGTTACACGATGTTCAAATCTTATTAATATATACGTGTTAAGATCCTTTGCAAAAATATAAATCTCAGGCACTGTTTTGCAACTTTGCGACCTCTTTTATTGACACAATGAAAACTACCATCCATAATAGCAATTATATCAAAATTGTCAAATCATCTATTAAAATAAGATTTGTGATTTCTAAAAACGTAATTTGACACCAAAGCAATTTGTGATTAAGATTTGTGATTTCTAAAAGCGTAATTTGACACCTAAGCAACTCAAATGCCATAAGGCAGTTTTCCCAATGCAAATTCACTGGAACTGAAGTTGCCTTTGGGAAATCTGCGCTTGACTCATTATACGATAATATATCACTACAAAAGTTTAAATATTATGCAGATAAAACGGGAAGTTAAGGAAGTTGAGTTCCATTAATTTTACAGTTATTTTATTTCTTAATTTTTTATTTGTTTATGCCTTAAAATCATACGACTATAATTAAAGTTATCAAAAAGCGTAAATAATAAATGAAGATAAAATATGTATGTGAGAAGGAAAGGAAGGGTTAGAATGCATATATATGCATCTGTATATACATAAATATGGTATGGTTTTTAAATATTTAAAAATGAGAGAGTATAGATAGAAAGGGGGTTAAAATACATTGAACTGGAACATTAAATATTTTGTCTTCTAACGGCTTCATCTAATTTGCTTTTGGAACCATTATAAAATTCACTTATATACGCCATGATATGCTACTATATCATCATGTGCAGCAATGAAAGCTAGACTTTAGAAAAAATATTTTGTTCTAAATACTAAATGTTTTCAGAACACTGGCTTATTCATTTCCTTAAAAATAACCATCTAGTCACCATGAAGTCTGCGATATGCATTTAAACTCTCTCTGACGAGTTGAATTCGAAGGAGTTAACTACATTTATTTTAATTTACTTCTTTTTCAAATAATAAAGAGTTATCAGCCTTCTGTAATTTGCAGGTAAACAATCATACAATTGATAATAAACACTGATTAAGTTGCAAGTGTTTGGGTTGATTGATTAGGCATTTAAAGAAAAAGAAATAGAACTTCCTTATTGCATGTCTTAATAACATCAGTTTTTGAGGACTCAATTTGGGTAGCATTTTAGGTTACATATTAACCCCTGGAGGATTTTGCTGTTTTCGCATGCAATGCGAGTTGGAAATATATTTTGGGGACTTTTTCTGAATACATCCTAATGCATCGACTTCCAGGCAATATTCCATAAGACAAATGGCTAGTTGTGCTAAAGAAAATGTTTTTCTTTGGTTAGTTTGCTTGCGCATAGGAAGAAGGTGAAAAAATGGAGTTTTTTTTTGCTTAACAAACCCATAATTTTCGTATGGAGAAGACTCTTTATTCAAAATGCCCAACTTATCCTACTTTTTGCACAGGTTTACCGGTCTGTGTGCGCTTCAGATTTGTCTGCCGTACATCTGTGGCCATATAGTCTAAAACATGGACACAAATTCGGAATCCGACCCTAGGCGAATTTGGGCGAGAAAACAAAAAAACCGGGTCCAAAAACTTAGGTTTTTTTCTTCTTTGTATTTTGTAGTGCAATTAAAAGGTCCAGTTTATTTGCTATCATTGTAGAGCTACATCTGTCTACCTTTCTATTAAGGCATAACCGATTAGCATTTTTCTACCGATTTCCGATTCCGGATTTTGGGCATGAAATTTTTCCGATTCCGGATACGATTTGATTAATCGGAAATGCTAAATCCGTTTCCGGGTTTCTGGTATCTGGTTTTGCCGTGTCTAGCATGTTACTTAGTACTTTACCATATCCGGCTTCATTTCCGGTTTTTACCAGTCATTTGTCTCAGAGCGTGGTTGTGTTGACCATATTGGACTTTTCTGACCTCTTATTTAACTTTATTAACGCACTATCGAATGACACGCAGTGTTAGACACGGTGCTATAGAAATTCAACTTTATTATTTTTATTATCCGAATCGGTCGTTCCTGCCTTGTCCGACTCCGATTAATCGGAAGTTCATACTATCCGGTGGAATCCGATTTCTGGAACAAAAGTCGGTTATGCCCTACTTTCTATAATACCACCCACTTTAGTGTATCATGCATGACCTTGACACTGCAAACATTGGAAGTAGGCTACTACCTTCTGCCCCGTAAAGTCGTCAATAGAGGTTAATGTGTTAATATTTAAGAAACTAAATTCTTGAAATTATGAACTGGAATTTCAAGGTTCTTATCATTACATATTAAACTAAATTACTATTTTGGAATGGTACTGAACTGATTTAAGACGTTTGGGTTATATACCCCACCCCACCCCCACCGAGACATGAAGAATGTTGGCACATTAGTACATTCTAAGCTATTTACATATCTAGTTCAGTATTGGAATTTGGCTTGCATCACTAATGAATATCATGTGAAGAGAAAGTCAAGTACAATTTCATAAATAGTGTGTTGCAGAAAGAGGAGAGCGAGAAGATATGCAAACTGAGTTATGTGCATGTGTGCGATTTGGATAATTACCATAGCTTTAACAATTGTTCAGTCATATCACTATAAAGTCTGCAGCGTCGCAGTATATAGTGATGTCTAGCACTTGTGTATCATGCTGCGGTCCTACCAAGACACATTATCCTAACACCAGGATAAGAAGTGCCAACATTAAACTCTTACTGCTGAGCATCTATCGCAAAAGCTGACATTTTTATGTCTTTGGTATATTACTCGACCTGGATTAAAACCAGCACCCCATCCACCCACCCCAATCTAGGACTGACACTCTTGCAACTAAACTATCAGAGTGGTCTATAAGGCAAATGGAAATAAAAAAGAAGAGATAAAATACAGAGAGAAAAATCAAATGGAGAAATGCAATTTAGATTAAATATTTATAACTGAAAAGTGAAAAAAGCAACTCTTCGTTTACATACATGATTGTGTTTTGATGCTATCATAAATAATAGGTTAGTATAAATTATTAGAGAAGAGGAAGTAGATCAATATGGCCAAGACAGCATTGAAATATATTTGTACAAAGTGTACTTATTGGCAAAATTAATACAATCTACACTTCATTGCCATTGCAACAAAGTGTTAATAATGATGTGCTTCAGGTACATATCTTGAGGCGTGAATAGTTGGTACCTGACGTATATTAACACATTAGAAAATTGCAAAAGGGAAACTGGATAAATCTATCTTACTACAAGAAAGTGCATGCTATTTCTGACTGCTGAAGATTGAAAAATAAGCAACATAATTGAAACAGACTAATCAAAGGCTCGTATATTAAGAGACCAATGTCACAGACCTGTACTGAAAGTAATCAATTTGTTGGATCAAACAAATCAGTCTTATTTTATGATTGATAATTATAAGCCATTTATGTTGAAAGGCTCTTTATCACCTGTAAGCACTTCTAGCAAGCCTATCCAAATTAAAATATTAAGGGACACAGGAGCTTTTCAGTCTTTTTTTATCAGGTACATTGTCTGTTTCTGAGCACAACTCTGGTCACAGTGTTCTTATTTAGGATGTAAAATCAGGCTTTGCTTTTTCTCTCCAGTGTACTGAACTCATGACCATTGGATTACAAAATGCAGTATCCGCCTACTGAGCTGCTATGGCCACCTATCTAATACTGTTTGAAACCAACAAATTAAAAATAAACAACAGTAGGAAGTTGAGAAGTAAAAGAAAAAAACATTAAATGGTTAAATTGCATTATAATTTAATTGAGCGAGGCATGTACACATATGACACATATTACATTGCATAAAGTAAATGTTCATCTCGACAATATAAAAGATGCAACCCAAATAAAGTCATTTCAGTCATTATGTATGTCATTATTGAATAAATACAAGAAGCTAGCCACAGCTTGCATATTAAGTCCAGTCAAAAACATTCAAAATGTTGGTTACAATGGTATTAAATTGAAATAAAGTAAAACAACTGTTTCATTGAAGGTAATTAAAGGGTGTTGACAGATGAATGAAAGGACATCAACTTCCATGTAAGGTGGAGGAGTCCTGAAAAAAATGGCATCACAGGAAGACGTGCAATACTGCTGCATTGTTAAATGAAAACATCATCTTATTTATCATTAATATCTGCATGGACAGTCTCTATTATATAAAGATATGGTAATTCCTTCCAACCTTGATGAAACGTCACACTGTCAATTTGTTTTTGGAAGGAACATCAGGAAGCAAGACAATTTCCTTTGTAAAGTGTAAATGCATTTTAGTAATTCAAAAAAATTTCATCTTTACTTATTTATTGAAAGAAGCAAACAAAATTTAAGTTAGCTGTACCATAATTCCAGTTAGGTTGCCCCTTGAGTCCAAACTGCAGAATATTAATAATAAATGAGAAATGGCTAGCAGACCTTTGAAAAACATTCAAAACTGGTGCTAAAATGCAAGTAAACAATGTAGATGTGGCATAATCTCATTGGTTGATATTTTAAACATATGACAAATACAACTGTTACCTAAACCAATTCATCTGAAAAATGTTAAGTTTTGCATTCATAAAATTCAGACAAACTTAATTTGGAGAAAAGATATTTTACTGTACATGCATTTAAAAGATGCAATATCACATTTCAAAACTGCATTTTATTTCTTACCAAAGTAAACATGTCTCAATGTACTATGAGAAAAGAAATTAAAATCCAAACTAATATGAAAAATATATACAAGAACATAATTGTAATATTTTTTTATTATTTTAAAAACAACACAATTTAAACATCATCTTAAGAAACAACAGTCAATAATTATTATACTGAAGTAATCATGATTTCAGAGACTACACTTTTTTCTAGGCAATATTCAAAGTTACTTTTTTGAAACATGACAATATTTCAATGCTTTTTAATGAGTGACAAAATCAAAAGAACTTCACTGCCTCGAAAATATATTTGCTTCAGAATAATATTTAGAAAAAGCAAATAACAAAACTATATATCTGAACATTAATTTAAACTTTCATGGCCTGGATGGAAATTAATCAAATGGCCAAACTGAAATCTAAGAACACATCATAAACACAACTGGAGAATCTATCCTATTTGTTGGCCTATAAGTCACTGTGAAGCTTAAGTCAACTTAGTCAGTTTCTGTCCTTCATTCATAAAGATGCAGATGCCAAGTATAAGACAAGGTCAGAGCAATACATCAACTTTGTCTGTTTCACTACTGTTTGATACACACATGAATTTTATCCTAGCTGTAACTCCACAAATTTACCAGTCAGCATAGTTAAATGTAGCTAAAAATAACTTACCAGTAATGTGTTTCACACCAAATATCTGAAACAAATAGGATACTTTTAGCCACAAATGACCTGAAAATTTACAGAGTTACAGATAGGATAAAATTTGTAATGCTGCGTGAAATGTAGAATAGCAACTTCTGTTTTCAGGAATATTACATTGTATGCATAGCTGCCAACCCTCCAGACTCACAATTTTGTGAAAATGGTGAGAAAAATTAGTGAATTTTGACATGAATTCATAAAGACATCATAGAGTCTTCGAATATTTGTCGATACAAATGAATGCATGGCAATTGTTTGGTATATTCCAAACTAAACTTCACTGTATGCGTAATGTATTTCCTTTTACTATTCCGAGTTTCCTGTCCCTTGCCACACCATATTTTTATATTTGGAGTTTTATTGGGGGGGGGGGATGTTTGTGCAGGTTCAAAGTCCATTCCCTATCGAAAAAGTTGGAATTTGCCGACACCATTTGGTGTCAAAATGGGGTAGCCTCTTACTAGCTGAAACAGCAAACTTTAAAGACATTTCCTTGAGATATAACTGCTTGAAATCGATAGGAAAATTATTTATTTTCTCAAAAATCATGAACATAGCATTCGTCATGTCTTTAATCTGCTGACAGGCGAGATGAAAATGCGTTCTTGCTCAAATTTGACCTGAATCTGGCCATTTTTGTCCCAATGACATGACTATACAAATCTCGCCACCTATATGTCAATTAGGCCATATAGTCACGTGACATGGACAAGAAACACATATCCAAAGTAAAACTGGGGTAACAAGGGTCAGAGCAAATGGTGAAACATTTTCAAGATTAGTTGCATGTGCATGTGAGGAACAACATTTTGGTTGAGCACCAGTTTCTCTTAAAAGCAGTTGTTGTTGTTGAAGGGTATAATACTATTTTTCAGCACACGATATGCTATACATGGCAACCATTAATAATGGAAAAAGCCCTGGAAAGAACCAATGACACACATTGGCCCAATCTGAGACTCGAACCCACGCAGACACTGACTGATACATTTGCACTACTATTTTAAGGAGTATCCATTCCACTAGAAGAAGAAGAAGATGATGAAGAAGAAGAAGAAAATCCCTAAATCAGTTGACTTGTCACAAATCAAAATGAAATTATCAGAAGATAAAATGTACCAAGCCTTCAGCACCTAAACTATCGAGTACCTTAAAAACCACAAAATCATAAACAAAAACAAGTCCATACCTTAGTCACTGTCGGAATTCCAATTTTATGTTCAGTGAGGATTTAAACTAAAATAGATACATAGAACAATATATTCAAGAACAATGTTTGAAATCCTCCACATGAATCCATACAACTTTATAGCAAAGAAAGAAATAAGTAACTTTTGAAGAAAAACAAGTATTTCTTAAAACTTATGAATATTATTGTGTGCAGTTAACTTTTAGGTCAATTTAAAAACAAGAAGCAAGTACAAAGATTGGTACTCTAAATAAAAATGTATTAAACTTCGAAAGATTATATCATTTCCAAAGAAAGCATTTAAAGGTAAACATTTTATTAGTCAATTAAGTCTTCTACTGCAGCAAGCCCAAAAACCATAACATTAATAGCATTATATTTTCATGGCAGATATATATTTCTTTGTATTAATGCAGACCCGTAGAAACAGATACAATTTAAAATGACCATGTTTTATGATACACGTAACTACAAAAAGATGATATTTTGGTGTTCCTCAGATGAAAAAAGATACTCTGATCGTGTAATTAGCTGAATAAAAAACTACCGTGGTTTTAGAAGTAAGCTATATGCCTTTAGGACAAAATAAAGATGAAAAGTAAGTATTCTATGGTATTTGATAAACAATATGTAATCGCATTGTATTGAAAGTAAACAACAATATTTATTCAACAACCTGTTATCACAAAGTAGCAAAAGTATGTAGTGGGATTTGTTGAACAGTCTGTAATAGCTAACTATTTAAAGTAAGCAAGTATATTTATTAAACAACCTGATATCGCATATTATTTAAAGTGAGGAAGGTACAACAATATCGTCTATTGAACCAAACTATAAATCTGCTACAAGTAGAGACTAATGAACTTGTTAGAGTTAAACCAAAATGGCATTAGTGAAATCTGATGAAATATTGCAAAACCAAAATATATAGAACATATCAAACACATCAGCAGGGAAGCAGAGGAACTAAGAAAAGCTAATTGCAATACATTTTACGGACTGTTAAAATACAAACAAACAAAAAACATTGAACTGAACATTTAACAGATTTAGAAAATATTTTTAAATACAAATTTTTTATAACAAAACAAAATTTACTTTTTGTCGAAAGGTTAAAATGATTTTTCAACAAGAAGGTGTGACAACTGCAACAAGCAAATACATCTTTTTGTATGGCATCAGAAAACCCTTGGTCTAAACATAATAAATGTGGTAAAATGTCTTAACAAAATGGACTGGTAAAGGTGACACATAAGCATAAGTTGGTGACACATAGGCATAAGTTGACAATGTAAACCAAGAGATCTAAATACTGACATTATTTGTTCGAGTTAGATTAGAAGCACAAGCAACACTGATTGTTTATTTCTGAAAGCGTAAAAAAGATGGCGTTTAAAATAAGCTGGGCAACTTGTTCCTTAATTAACTGATTATGTCATTCTGATTATTTTTGGCCATAATTAACTTGTTGTATGCGATTCAAAACTCATGTTAACATTTGTCAACAAAAGGAATGAACACAAAATAATAATATGGGTAAGAAAAAAACTATTTTCAGAAGTAAATTCAGTCAGATCACGCAACCACATATGTAACCATAGACGATTGTTTATTTGCTTCGTGAATAAAGTAAATTAGTTCTGTTTTTTACTCATCATTTGTTTTAACTGTAGACCAATTACAATCTCTCACTGTTTGTCCTTTTGTCGAGATAAGAATAGACCAATGACAATCTCGCACCATTTTTCAACTTTTGTCATCATAACTGCTAATCACATTCTCTTCTTAACGAATTATTACTGACTGTTTTTCAGTCACTGGTATTTTATTATTTACCAGGTCTGTATGTAAGTGTGTCGAATGGCTGTTGTATCCAATAATACTACCAGTGTTCATTCCTATATCACGAGGTAAACAAAAATATTCCATTCCCATCATCAATAACATAATCTAGTTTTAACTTGTGGTTAGAGCGTCCGTCACGGAAGTGGGAGGTCGTGGGTTTGATACCCGGAAGAGTCATAAAAAAGACTTATACAAATGGTACTAACAGCTGCCTCGCTTGAAGCTCAGCATTAAGAGGTTAGTGTTAGGACTGGTTGGCCTGGTGTCAGGATAATGTGACTGTGAAACATGACATGTCTGTGGCATGATGCCTCAGTGAAATCACCATAACCTGCCTCACTGCAGACATCGTAGCGAAATGATTGAATTTCTTTCAAAGCTACATTAAAAATCCTAACCAAACAAACAAAGTAATATTGCTCATGCCGTACGGAGCACGTCCGTTCTCAAATCGTTAGTTTCGGAGGTTCATAGATTGACATGTTGTCAAGCTCTTCAATTTTGGAGGCAAGTAAATCTTGAATGCAGACCACAATCCCACAATAACATACAATAAGTGATCAGTTTTGAGAAAAACTGGAACTTGTGACATCTGGTGATCGGTTTTCAAACTATGTTTGCTTTCAGTTTTCTGAAAGCTGCATTTCCAATGGCTAATTCACAGGTCAACAAAACATGACCCCTGTGCGGTCGCATCATATCTTTATATAGAACAATGGATATCTGATTTTCGTCAGATTGTTGTTGCTGGTGTTGTTGTTGTAGTGTTTAACGCCATTTTTCACCACACGATAGGCTATACATGGCGGCCAGTATTAATGGTGGAGGAAGAACCAAGGAAATCCGCCAAAAGAACCACTGATCAACGAGAAGCTACTGGCAAGCTTTCTCACATACCCACATTGGCTGAATCTGAGACTTGAACCCATATCGATAGAGGTGAGATGGCAGTGATCTGTAATGGAGAGCACTTTAGACAACTTGGGGCCACCTAAAGCATTTGTAAAACTAATATTTTATATACAGTAGTCCCCCTCTTTTACAGCCATCTCTTATGTACCTTGAAGTGGCCTTATAAGACGGGAAGCCTTTCCAGAGGGGGGAATACATTTTATGAGAAGTATATGTAATGTACATAGTTTGAAAGCTATATACTTCAAACCATTTAATATCTTAGTTTAAAAGTAACATTAATCATTAAATGTTCTTGTTATATTAACAAACTTATTTCAACTGAATATATGTTAATAGTTCTATATCTTGACGTGTGATATGCGAGCGGGTATTGGTGTCATGCACAATGAAAATACATTCAAAAACGTCATTTACATCTTTGTACATACATCTCTGTTAACGGGATGACTTGTTAATATTTGATAATGATTTATTCTGATGTTGCTAACTGTATGTGATTTAATTATGCAGACAAAACTTGTGTCAAGTGGAAGAAATGCAGTTTTCATAAAGGAAGCCATAATTGTATTGTCACGTGATTTTTCGGTCTCTGTATCGTACCCTGTTTTCTTCTAAGATATCTGTGTGTGCCAATGCACAAAATCTTTTTATAGCCTATGCTGACCCTGTTAAGATCTTAACAATTAAAACTACATTTGTAGTTATAATTATCAGAGAAGAACTCAACACATGTGTTAAGCCCCAAACTCTATCAAAACTTTAATGAGTCAATTTTGGTAAACAAAGCCTTTTATTGATAATGAATATGTACTATTAATCTTTAGTCAACACTTCTATCGAAAACTTGACACTGGGAGACATGTATCGATGACAGAGATAATCAATTGCTTACCCTACGTCAAGATTTGAATTAATAATTGGTTCCGGATACATTTGAAGAAACAGAAGTGACCGCTTATGTGGGGAGCATTTTACATATTTTGTACTAAAATGCTGGCTGCGTTAGAGAATCGGCTGTTCTTGAGGGTTGTTTTTGAATACAATCTCGTTGGTGCCATGGGATTCTGACGTAAGAAGCGGGTGGCTACTGGACAGGGAGGGCCATTCAAGAATGGGACTACTATATATATATATATATATATATATATATATATATATATATATATATATATATATATATTAAAATACCTTAAAATGTTTGCTACCGGGGTAAAAACAGTACCTATCATCTATAGTTCACTCATACCACGACCAGTTGTACCAGACATATTCAGCAACTGCCGATATAATAAAAATAATAATAATGAGGACTTTGTATAGCGCCTAAAATCCCTAATCTTTCGAAGCTCTAAGCACCTTACACCATCTATAATGATATTACTACACTACAGAAAAACAATGAAATTGGAAAACATAAAAAACATGCTGAAAACATATGAGATACAAAACAAGTGTTACTGATATCATAACCAGCGTTTAATGAGAAAGCAGTTAATTAAAAAAATATTTTAAATAATTGAAAATTGATGAATTAATTAATTTTTTGCATAAAGGCGTGAATTTGTGAATCACTGAAAAATGGTTGGCAGCTATGTGTATGTATTTCAGATTATGGCAACAGGGAAATTGTATCACTAATGCTAAAATATATTTTCCAGAGTTCTGTTTGGATGAGAGAGGGTATTTTATACCTTACTACTGCCCCATAGCAGCAGAGAGGGTGAACCCTACAACGTTTTCAGACAAAAAATTGATTGAAATTTTAACGAGCCTTCCCTACGAAATCTCATTTTAACTAAAAAAAATGAAAACGGAGACTTTTACGATTTTTTAATTAATTTTGGTCGCAAATTGTTGTCATCCACCCTCTCTGCTGCTACAAGTTAACAAAAATAATAAATGATTTTAACCGAATATTTGATCAAGTCCGATACGATATCGTGTCCGAGGATCATGTAGATTTATTGTTGCGAATCCGTGCTGAGTCGACTGAGCATGACTAAAGAAATCTCGAAATTGATTGAAGTCCATATCAGAACACCATGTCTGCCATATATTTATAAGAGTATGAGTATCAACTCCGTTGAATACAGCAAGAATATTGCAGTTATCTCTGATGACTTTTGGAACCTGAGTGTAGCGTTGAGTGACATATATCACGTCAGTGTTTTTATGTCTGCCTCTGGTAAAGATCCTAGCAGGATTTTTTTGTTTACCTAACTTTATATCGTCGTATACGACTAAATTGTTAATATCTCCATCAATATCATCAATACTCGGTGCTTCATCGATATCGGTTATAAACTCAATAATACCCTCTCCGGATTTTTCTACCGCGCTGTCGTTAAAATCCTTTAACACTTCATAACATCGTTGATCATCTACGCTAGGGGCAATTAAATACAACTTATCCCACCTCATCCATCTCATTATTAAATTGAGCAACAATTGCGTTTTACCGGATCCAGATGGCCCGATTATAATCATCCGGATAGAGTTTGGTAGCGCTGCATGATGCTTAACTGGTTCTCTTGTTTTAGTCGCTGAAAAATCAATTATATCCATATCTCTATACATAAATTATGGATCTATAAAGTATGAAGTGTAAAACGCGTACTAGCACAAATGATGTGACGACGGTTACAACTAAAAATAACAGATCAGCGCTTTCTGGTAGATGTGCAACATGTGGTATTAAAAAGTTTAGATTTGTTTCTACAAAATCAAAGATTTTACAATTCGGAGATGTTTTAAAAAAAACGAGGAGGTGATATCGCAGCCAAATTGGCAAAGCTCCCTGGAACCCCATGGGCAAAGTACCCCGGAGAAAAGCACCTTCCAGGATATAGCTACTGTGGACCGGGAACCAGACTTGATATCAGACTCAATGATCAAAATCAGTCCCGACCCGGTGAAGAACCAATAAACGCCATTGATAAGGCCTGTCACCTTCATGATGTTGCTTATAAAAGCAGCAATTTGCAACACAGGCATCTAGCAGATGTGAAATTAATTCATGCGTTAAATGCTATTCCTGATAAATCCTTCAAAGAAAAATTGGCTTCCTTTTTAATAAAATCGGCTATGAAAAGTAAATTGATGTTAGGTGCCGGTAATTAATAATATGGAATCAATTTATTATTCCCCAAGAGGATACTGGAGGGGTAAGTCAGCAGTCCATAAACTCGCTAGCGCTGCAAAAGTGAAAAAAACCACTGCGGCTAATTGGTTATCCAAACAGGCACTATGGCAAATTTTTCTACCACCGCCTAAACAAATTCAATTCTCGCATTTTGATGTGACCGCTCCTAATGAAGTTCATCAGGCTGATATATTATTTTTACCTCATGATCGTGGTTACAAATACGCTTTAACCGTAGTTGATATTGCAAGTCGATACAAAGAAGCAGAACCGTTAAAAACAAAATCAGCCACTGAAGTTGCTTCTGCATTTGAGAGGATTTATCGACGAGGTCCTCTGCACTGGCCAAATCTATTGCAGGTTGATCCTGGCAAGGAATTTCAGGGTGCAGTGTTATCTACAATGAAACATCATAATGTCACCATACGACGAGGGCATACTGCGCTACATCGCGATCAGGCCATTGTAGAACGATTTAATCGGACGATTGCTGAGCGGTTATTTAGATATCAATACGCAAAAGAATTCATTCAAGAAAAGCGATCCCGTGAATGGGTCAAAAGGTTACCAGCTGTGATTACCGCACTGAATAATGAGATTACTAGAACAATCAACATGAAACCTAGCAACGCTATTAAAAAGAAGTCTATACCCGTACAACCACAAAAAGATTTCAATGAACCAATTCTTGGTAGTAATGTCACTGTTAGGTACTTATACGAACCACGAGAGCTTGAGGGTGGTAAAAAAAGGGCTACTGATCCTATTTGGAGTGTTACTGCACACAAGATATCTAGTATAACACGATCTACGGGTAGACCTCCAGTCTATAAACTGGATTCAACTGCCCCTCAACGAGGATTTACTAGACAACAACTACAGGTAATTCCTGACGATACTCAATTGCCACCGCGGGGTCTTAACTAGCGCCGTTGCGTCTATTGCACTCAAGACAAGTCAACATCACATTGTTTCTGACATGACCGAGACTGTTATTTTTTCTGTCTACGGTAAATTGGCGAGGATCCTTATCCGAATACTGCCAACGCATTATACAATTGCAACTCGCGCAGTGATTATTCTGTTGTTGTTTCAGCGTAATTATTAATTTAGCATCAATATCAAATTCTCGTTGTTTTTTTTTGTCCTGTTGTTTGTAACCGGAGAGTTTTTTTTATTAATGATGCTAACATCAGTATCACTTATTGTTGTGTCATTATCATCGAAAACAACTCTTCGAAGTTGATTTATTTTTCGTACTCTGGATACTGCGAGATAGACTAAATTCGACCATTCGATGTGATTATCCACCATCCAAACAATTGTGTCTGTGATAGTCAATCCCTGTGAAGAGTGTATTGTTGCTGCGTATCCTAGCGTCCACGGGGATTTATTAGCACGCAATGCATTTTCGACGACGCTGATATCAACCAGCACAATATCATTTAATACGAGAATTTGTTTTTCACTCTGTCCTGGAATATCAACTTCAATATTCTGTTTTCGTGTATCCGATGGCCTATAACAAAGGGGTACTGGAAGCGTTGCAAATTTTTCTTTATGCAATTCAAATAACTTCATCTGAAGTGTGTCCCTGACTATTTTTCTACTTGCAATTATCAAATCATTTGGTCTCCATGTTTCCCAAAAATCATTCATTGGAGTTTCTGAAATCACTTCACGCGCTATTTCGCATTGGATTTTATCCGGTTGTAATCTAATCAGTGCTTTGAACTCGCGTAATCGTTCATCAATTGATCTATAATCAGTGGTAATTTCTTCATAATAGTCTACAAAACCCCTTAGCCATTCATGTGGAGATGCACCGACAAATGGTGGTGGTTGGCCGTGATCACCGCACATGACGACTTTTGTGTTTTTGTTTAAAAACCACTCGAGAAATGTTTGTAATACATCTAATGACACTGTGCATATTTCATCCCAGATTATGATTTCAGGAATGAATTTATCACCCATACGCTCAGGAGTCCATTTGTCACCCTTCCATCGAACGAAACTATGGTAAGTACAGGCATTTACCCCTCGCTGTATCATCTCTCTGGCGAGTCTGTGAGTCGGTGTTAGAACAATCATGTTTGTGAAATCCGTAGGATTTTTCCCACGGAATAATTCAATTGCACGAGTTGTCTTTCCTGACCCACCACAACCGTTTAAATAAACTTTCTTGTACCTACATATTGGATCAGATACCGGTGGTGCATTAGAAAATTCTGATTGAATTTCAGCGCGGTTACAACAAAGATATTTATCATCCATGGTAACGTCTGCGGATTCACAATACTCATGTAGTGTTTCCCTTTTAAATCGCCAACGCCCCAAATTTTCCTCCGGATCTGTGAATGCCGCTACAGCTGATTTGTATTTATTGTGTATATACATCGAATCAGTGGCCACTCTAACCGCGGTATCTGGAAATCTATTTATCATCGAAAATAGATTAATACAAGCATAGGCTAGCATAGAACCTCTCAAATGTGTATACTGAGAATTATATCCATCACAGTAGGTAACAACCGTACCCATTTTCTCACCATTGGATAGAAAAGCATCCTTACGGGATACAAGTTTTCCCTGTTTCATTAAATCCGCTACAATAAAATCGTATTCAGCGACGTCTATGATCAACCGCGAAGAATATTTTGCGTTGTCGTATCTTCCACCCTGGGTAAATTTACCGATTATTCTTCGTCCAAAATCTTTTGCTTGTTCTTTTTTAATTTCAAATAACTTCTTAGACCGATTCATGATTTGTTCTTCATTGAAATCAGGGAATTGTTTTCGCTGTTCGCTGATTATACGATCTAAATCGGGTTGTGGTAGCCAAACTTCTTTCTGAGCTCGATAGCATATAATAGCCTCGGAAACAATCAACGATATTAGCATACCACAATCAATCATATATCTCAATAGCACTATTGGCATCCAGTGTTTTTCAGATAGGTGTCTACCGAGCCAAACATAACTACACGGATGTAACCCTGTAGCTAATTCGAATGATATCACACGAGCGAATCCGGTTAAATCAAAATCAGGCAATGGTCCATTAATCGCAACACGAGTCATTTCATGCGTGGGGTGTCCAAATCGTTTGAAGTACTCAGCACATTCCCCATATCCGAGAAAACTTCCGGGATAACACGCGGATATATCAATTGAAATCATACCATCACGTGAGTATTTCGTATTCCACAGTCCTCCATGACCAAATCCGACGCAACTCAATTTAACATCCTCGAGAAAATCACTTCGTGTTGGACGCCATGAGTTTTTTTCTCTTGCGAAGTGAGCTACCACTGATGGAATAGTAAAACTATCCGTGAGTAGTTTTTCATGGGAATTCTCCGGTGAAAAATCACTAGCTATTTTTCTCATTCTGTTATCTAATTCTTCAACGCGATATAATTCGCCATTTGGTCTTACAAATTGATCAAATCCTATTTCGGGATCTTCATCACTTCTAAGTAACCACACTGACACAGGATCATCTTTACACAACGCATGAATAGCATCGAATAATTTCTCTTCATAGAAAACATCCCCGAACTCCTTAGAGATATATTTCACGGTTCGTTCTCGTGGAAATACTGTTACCGCAGGTGTCCACGCGTGTTTGTTATGATCAATAATCTGTATTGGCGCTCCATTTTTGTTATATTTCGGTTCGTATAAAACCTCTCCGGTTATCGTCATAACGGTTATTGGGAATCGTAATGATGTTTCTAATTTAGCTATATCAGAAATCTTTGCACCATGCTGTTTCACTGTCAGTTCCCATTCGGTTATTTTCCTACGTCGCAGATCAGTTAGTTTATTTCCTCGGGATGCATTTGTGAAGTGTTCCATTACCCGTGTTGCCACGCAATTCAGTGAACTAGAATATTTCATAGGAGCTAGTTTTGCGATATCGGGTTTATCATTTAATGGATATATCCCATAAACCATTGCTGTTACGGGGTAAGATCTTTCGTAGTATGGTTTGTCAATGCCGGTTAGAATTCCTGGTTTGGAATCTCTACTCACAATGACAGCTTTTTTATTCTTGAGGATTGGTTCAAATTTATCCTTAATAATCCATTTGCCATCGACTTCGATAATGAATTTTATTCGGAAAAAATACCTTTTTTCCCCAACACGTGAAATTATCACTGCTGCTTTTTCATCATTCATGGTAGCGTCAACAACACCATCAATTCGAAATGTTGACCAACAATAAGATGCTCCATCACGCTTGAATTCATTAAAACAGTCTCTGATTTTACTAATCATGGCTTTATCAAGAATTGTATTCTTTGGTGTATTAGAAACTATATCGAGATTGAATTGAGCATCTTTCCAGGGTAATCTCTTGGACGTTTTTTTTGGTTTATCGAGATTAAATTTAGGATTAATTTTTAATAATCTCTTAAACTCTTTCATGTTTCCGTCTATTGGACGTTTTTTTGGTTTATCGAGATTAAATTTAGGATTAATTTTCAATAATCTTTTAAACTCCTTATCAGCATTGAATTCAGCATTTTTCGAAGGCGTTCTCCTTAATTCCCTCATGCTATAATTAAAACAAGCATTTAAATGAAGAATTTATATATAATGAATCACTGTAAGTGGCTTATGATTGGATCAGTAACCCCGTGTAACAAATCATGCAGAAATGAGTTTTGTTAGTATCATATGCAAAGCTTTCGACGTGGAAGCCTTGGCCCGTTACCCTGCATACGATGTGGGGTTGGGGTTAGGGGAAAATCTCAGTTGTGTTTGAATTGCGGTGGAAAGCGATACAGGGAGTTGAAGCGTTATTATGATAAAAGAATAAAAAATGGACAATCAATCAGAAATTATGACCCTGATAAAGTCTCTGACCCTGACACTGTCAGCGACAACGTCCCTGACAAAATCATAAGAACTCCTCAAGACTACATCGAAAGATTTATCATTAAACCAAACAATGAATTAGACAAACAATAGTATTATGTATACGAATGAACCAAGAATTCAGACAGCACCCTGTGATCACAAATTATGAAGCATCTAGTGATGGTGTTGTAAGAAACCGCAGACTGAAGAAATCAGTTGGTGCTGTGAATAATCAAGGGTACTTGATGTTTACTCTTGGGAAGAAAACTTATCTCAATCATCGTTTCGCATTTGAATGTTTTCATGGATTGATCGAGGATGATTCTGTCATTGATCACAAGGATTCTAATCCGAAAAACAATTCTTTATCAAATCTGCAGGCTGTTACTCAAAGTGAGAATACCAAACGAGGAAAGACTGGAAAATGCAAAACGGTTGGGAAGAGACCTGTGAAATCTTTGAATACGATAACTAACGAAGAAAAAATATTTCAATCAATAACCAGCGCCGGTAGGCATTTCGATATTTGTTCACCCTCAGTACGATTTGTTGCAGAGGGGATTTATCGATCGGCTATTTCAAAAAGGACGGGACAAAAGGTTCAATTTAGTTATGTCTAATGCGTCATATTTTTCATTTAGAAATATATCATTATTATAGAATAATGAATTCGAAAACATGAATAGCATTTTATCCGAGATTTCAAAATTGAAAAGTTGGGATATTGAACTATCAGATGGGTTAAATCCTGATCAAATCATGTCTGATTTTCAGGATATAGAATACGGAGTTAGCACTAACAAGTATATGCTACCAAAGAAGTATGCGCTCATCAAGAGAATTCAGAATTCTATTCGGGACTCTCTCGCATTTTCCAGTGACGTAAGTGTGTTCGCTCCGTTGTATACCATCGTAGAACGAATACGAAAAGAATTGGGGTACGAATACGAATTGAAAAAGGAGGTTAATTCTAAAATTAGAAACCTACGGGCGTTAATTCAAGAAAATGAACAATTTTGATTGTGACCGACCATTTATCATTATTTGAATGTGACTGACCCTCAAAGAGATTTTTTTAATTTTTTTTTATAGCATTTTTTTATTAAAAATGTCAAAATCAGTGAATAAAAAATATTTCACACTGAATAAAAATTGATGGACGGTTCAGATTGATCAATGGAAAGTGGGGAAAGTGACATTATTATTATTTTATATACAATTTGGACACTTTCCCCATCGATGAACGAAGGTGTATCACGATGAAATAACACTTCCACGATGGTGTTAGGTCGGATTGAAAAATTGTTTTGCAATTGAAACATTGTTTCTGATTTCAAATAATGGTCAATGAAGCATTAACAACCCGATTGTCTCGTGAACGACTGGATGCAATCAGGAGATTTGTACCAATTCGTGACTCTGTACGGAATAAACTACAACAACGACAGAGTCTTCAGACTGATTTTGCTGCGGGATCTGAAGAATTGTTTAAACCAGTAACCACAGCTACGAAGGAGATAGAGCGTGCTATACTGGGAGATGTTCCCGAGACGGGAAAATCTGTTATTGGTGAACTCGAAAAAATAGCAGAGAAAACTGAACAAACAGAACAGGCCGTACAAAAAATAGAATCAAAAAGAACAGTAGATGATTTACTCGTGAGATTTAACGAAGAAGGGTTAGCAGAAATTGATAAGACTGATCCAGCAGAAATTCCTGCACTTGTTGTTACGTCCTATGAAAACAGAAAAAAATGGTTGAAACCAGAACATCATAAATATGTTAGAAATATAACTCACTGGGCTGATATATTCTATAAAATCAAAACTGAAAAAGGTCTGATTAAGAAAAATAGTGCATCATACATTGAATATATCAATGCGGTGGGTACAGTGTATAATCAATACGAAGAGTTTAAACAACAACAAAAACCGCAAAAAACGCAAGGGCGGCGACAGCAACCTGCAAAGAAAATATCCTTTTCACCTAAAAAACAACAAATACCACGTGATGATTATGATCCTCTTGGTTATTTACAACCCACGGATGAAGAAAAAATGGATGAAGCAACTGGTTATAGCGGAAGCGGATTGCAAGATTCCAGTGGACCCCAAAGTGGGGTATGTCCTGGTAGTGTTCTCAGTGATATATCACGATTAGAAGTTCTCATCGGAAGGAAACGAGCCGGAAATAACTCACCGGAAATAATTAATGAAGCAGCTGATATCTGCAGGCGGTTATTTCAGGGTGGTATCATGGATATCAGCACATATCGAGATTTCATTGGCGAGTTAGTGGAAAGTGGGTATCATAGTGACTGAATTGAAAAGTAAATTGATTAGATAAATAACAATTTAAAAATTGTTTCTGCTTTCAAATAATGATCATACACTACAATCATGATAAACCAACCCCCGTCTACGTAGTTAATTCACGGTTTCCAGTTTATAGAGCATACTACGGAGATGGTTTAGGTAATACCATTTTAGGGTTATTTGCGAGAATGGCTCCAAAAGTGATGCCGTTGGCTAAACAACTAGGAATGAAAGCAATTGATGTTATTCGTGATAAGGGTATTGGTGCTGTTGGAGATCTTGCTGGAAAATCGTTTTCAACTGCGAAGAATAAATTAACATCATTAGTGAAATCACGGATGAAATCCAAAGGATTTTCAAAACCGTTACCGTCTACAGCGGAAATGCCTGCAAGTGTTAGTAGAATTACAAATAACGCAGTAGATGAAAAATTAGCGTCGATGGTTTTAACCCCCGACCAAAGCAATATTGCAAATATGATAGCAGGAAGTGGCTTTAAAAAACTACGACGATGAAAATGGAAAATCGCGATTTAGACTCTGATAAATAGAATAAAATGTTCAAAAGGTCACCTGATCCAGCGTTTGATATAGACGCCCCAGTTGGCAAGGATGATTCTGTACGCGATTATCAATATTACGCCTATCATGCAATAGACTCAAATAGTCGAGCAAGAATTGATCTTCAAGTCCATGATACCAGTAAATACTTTTTGCCCTGTGAAGCGTTTATCGAAATGGAAGGAGAAATTATACGAACAAATGATACAGAGTATCCAGCTGGTACTCAAGTCGGGTTTGTCAATAATTGTATCATGGCGTTATTTGAGAGTGCAAAATATCTCATTGATGGAAAAGAAATTGAGGCGATAGATCGCGATGTTGATGTGGCTACAACAATAATCGGGTTAGCGAGATATTCCGATGATTATACAAGATCAGCAGGACCTTCTATGATGTTTGCAAAAGATGCTACAAATACCGCTGAAGGAAAACAATTTGTTGTAAGACGACCAAAGAATAATGCTGGCACCGCTAATATTGATGCCGAAGATATGATTATAAACAACGATGTTAATTTCAATCTAGGAGCTGCAACACGTATTTCAATGTTGCAAGGAGCGCGTAAATCATTTTCATGCGCGATTCCACTGCATCATATATTTGGATTCTGTAGAAACGTCCGAAAAGTTATTTATGGAGCGAAGCATACAGTATCGCTTGTACGAAAGAGTGATGATAGTGACGCAATCTGGAGGATTCCAGCAGACAATGCAAATCCAAATGCTGATGCCGGTAAAGTCAATTTAACAAAAATATCATTGTGGATGCCAGTGTTGACTCCAGCAATCACCGCAGATGAACGATTACTATCATTTATGGACCAAGTAGGAAAGTCGTTGTTGAGTTGGCTAACCGTGAGTACAGATGTTAAACAATCAAATATCAACGGGTTATTCACCTGGAATCTAGCATCAAAACAAGGTGTTGCTGCGCCACGTCATATATTTATTGCGTTACAAGATAACGCACGAGTTGGCGATCAACGTTTCAGTCATATGATATTTGATCAATTAGGTGTGAAAGACGTCTCACTGAGAATAAACGGCCAGCAGGAACCATCCGAGGATATACAACTTAATTACACAGAAAATCATATTGCACGAGTTTACCATCGTCTGTTGTCATTTATGGCACGTGATCAAAATGTGGATACTGGTTTGCAAATATCACAATATGATTTTAAAAATCTGTATCCAATCTATTACTTCTCACTGGAACATCTCGATTTGATGAGACAATCTGTTGTTGATATACATTTTAGAGCTAATGTGACTCGTGGTGTTATTGCTGATTATAGAGCGGTTGCTGTCATTCTCAGTGATAAATCAATGCTACTTGAAGGTGTTGGTGGAAGAATGAGAGTAGTAGATGCACCAGTGGAAAACATGTAATTGAAATTGTAAACGATTTAGAATCAATCAATTATGTATAATGTCATATAGTAATATTAGTGTTGCGTTAACTCCCGGTCAATTAAAAAAATTGCAATCGGAATCAGCTAAAAAATGTGGAACCACAATCACGTTGAAACCCAACCAAATGACTGGTGGTGCAAATAAACTATCGCTGACAACTCGTCAGGTGAAACATTTCAATGATGCACTAGTAGCAAAAAAGGGTGTTCAGATTACTCTTTCTGCGGCTGCTATCAAAAATATGATTAAAACAGGCGGTATATTTCCGTTGTTAGCTGCGATTCCAGCATAGATTGCAGCAGCAGCCCCAGCGGTAGCTAAAGCGGCAGCGCTAGGAGCCGTTGGTACTGCAGCAGGAATGGCACTAAAGAAGGCAACTTCGAAAGGATATAAAAAAAAGGGAAAGGGTCTAAGACTACCAGGAACCCCGTATTCGTGGTACAGCGGAAAGGGTCTAAGACTAGGACCGGTTTATTAATTGGAGAGTCTATGACTCAGGAACCTATGGTTCCCATGTCCAATTTTGATTTAATGGATGCTGCTAAAAAACTAGCGATTAAAAACTTCAGAGGTGTCTTTATGAAAGATCAATTACCACATCAACCAAACAGCGTTGAAACCGGAATCATTAATTTAGATAACAGCACCGGACCCGGAACTCACTGGGTTGCATACGCTATTGATCCACGTGGGATTGTCTATTTTGATTCATATGGATTAGCCCCACCAAAAGAGTTTATGCGTTATATAAAAACCCTTCCAATGAAGACTTGGTATTCTACGCTACCAACACAAACGATGATTGACCCACCAATATGTGGCAGCGAAGTATTAAATGTCCTTAACGCTATTTCTAACTCCTTGAGTAACCCAAGCGGAAAACCACCACATGTTGTCGTGAATGAATACACTAGTAATCGCTGGAGAAAATCGAAGGTTTTTCAACGAAGTCGTCAAAAACGATTTTAGAGAGAGAAAGAGTTTTACAATAACATGATTGATATTTGGGGGAGATCTTTGAAACCCAAACCCGATGACACTGCAACCGGTGATGTAAAAAAACTAATCAAAGATGAAATAGCTGAGACGTTAAATTTAGCAAGTGTTGACCCGAACGAAATAGTTGTATTTCAGGACAAACAGGGTAAATTGAAAAGCAGTGATGTGTCATTGAATGACATTTTGATACGGCAGCGCGACGCCGCTGAAAACTCTATTGCGCTATATTCCAACAGTGGACAACTTAAACCAGGCGCACTTGTGTCTACAATCACCGACGCGATTGCTACCAACGAACGTGAGCTGAATGATCTTATACGAGGTTATAATAGTTTTCGCAAAAATGTCGTACATAAATTCTTTGGAACCCCGCTTGTGGTTGGCATGACTCTCGCTGAAATTAAAAACTATCTATCGCTATTCTTTTTTAACAAGGACGCGGGAAGGATGATGAATGAAAATGAAATCAAGGCAAATTATCTCGAGATTTCTAAACTAATAGAAGATCAAAAACCCACTAACGACGTCATTGTTAAGTTTTTTGGAACCCCGCTTGTGGCAGGCATGACTCTCGCTGAAATCAGTGAGTTTATCGGCAAGCACACTCACAATGCCTACATCGCTAATAGTTTCTTTGGTGTCCCGGCTACATCTACGATGACTCTCAAAGATATTAATATGTTTATGGTGAGACAAACATTACTTAATACCATCGTTGATAGAATTTTGGGGAGAACACCTGTTTCTGAAACCACATCGTTGACAGGTCCAACCCTCGCTGAAATTAAAGCGGTTATCGATAAAGTAAAAAGACCACATAGTGTAAGCGCCGTTAATAACATCGTGTACACGGTTGATAGTGGAACTTTTGATTGGATCCGAGGAAACAGAAATTATCTTTATATTGGCCACAGACATACTGGTGCACCAGGTTGCTACCGACTTACAATAATACATCACCGTAAATTTGATTTGGAATTCAGCAACACAGGTATCAGAGGTGTTAACACATTGATGTATATACTAGAGAAAATACCAAAACCTCCACCCTATATACCAGTCCCATTTCCGATTGTTATAAGCAATTCCGACGAGTCTGTGATTAGGGAGCCACTACCCTGGATAATAGAATTTGTATCCGGTGTCCCCTCATCCGATCCTAAAGCCACTTCGTTAATAGGATAATTGAAAGGAAAATCCTTCGGATTTCACAATTGAAAACGCTAGCGTTTCTAAAATAACAATGATTTCATCAACTCAATGTCGCTATGATCAGGTCAGATAATTTCAAAATAGACTCAAAACCCTCGCCGAGGAGTATCAAATAAAAATAAAAAAATACCGACGAAGAATCACCGCAATTGATATTACTATGTACTCGGTGTCAAGCGTTCTCGCTGGCGCCGGAATAATACTTGCATCGGTTACAATGATTGCCCCGGTCGTAGTTCCAATTTGCATTTCTGCGGTGGCTACAATCGGGGGTATATCAACCGGGATAGCAAAAAAGATATCATCATGCAGCCAGAGTCAACTGCAGAATTACTTAATTCAATTTCATATTGCATCAACCGCATATTCGCAGTTATCCCTGATGATATCGTCGTCACTCGATAATAAAATTATATCAGATAGTGAATTCTCAGCGATGGTCAGTATTTTTGATTCCGCGATATCGAAATTAGAGCGACAACGTGAATATAATAACAATGACAACACCGATGGAATTGGAAAACACAAACCCAAAAATCAAAATGATCTCAATAATCTCAACCATACCAGATTGTGAGTTCTCAGTGATGGTCAGTATTTATGATTCCGCGGTGTCAAAATTAGAGCGACAACAACAGTATAGCAACGATGACAACACCGATGGAATTACTTCAACGAGTAGTGGAGAACACGAACCCAGTACAAACAAGCATGATATCAATAACATCAACGAAACCCGAGTTTAGTGTGAATTTCCCTAGCCCAATCCCCGTGAAGGAGATAGCGCTAGCAAAACTACGGGTGTATCACAGTTGGCCTAATATCAGATCAAAATCATTTGGTGGTCAACAACCGAATAATTCACTGGTATCTGCAAATAAGAATAAAGACGACGGTACCCCAGACTGGAACGTTGTTTCGATACCAACAGGGTCATACCAAATCGAACAAATCAATAATGAGTTCGCGCGTAAAATAAAATCCATTACTGGAAAAGAATCAAAAATCGCTATAACAGTTCATGAGCCGACACTATCATCCGCAATTGAGATAAGCACAGAAGGATACGTCGTAGATATCTATCAGAGTTCTATTAGAACCGTACTAGGATGGCCTGAAAAACCACCGGAAAAATCCACCACCGACTTAACCACGGACGTACAATCATATCATGAAATCAATCCCAGTTATCGAGATAATTTATCTGATATAAGAAAAGGAAGAATCGGCGATAGATTTATATTTACCAACAAAGACACATTGCAATGGGATTTTATCATTAAAAGAACAGCCGACTCATCTGTTACTATTTCATTTACGCTAACTGACGTCCGTGGCTATTTTAATGAGATTAAACAATTATATGACACACAACTAGAACAACTACGGAAAACAAGATCGCAAAAACACGTTGAAATAATAAATCAGCTTATATCGGACATGGAATATATCTATGAACTAATTATTCAAACAATAATTAATGACAACAGCGACAATAAACAACGATTCCTAACCGATTACAATATCACAGAAGACAATCTGCGTAATTTCAAGTTTCCGAAATACAACGCTGATGAATTAGCAAGAATTGTTAAAACCGATATCAAAGCGCTACAAAAATCAGATTCAACTGTCCTCCTCAAATATAATAATGATCCAGATGGTGGCGGTAGGCATATCGCTCCGTTCAACGTGAATATTTCATCGGTGATTGCGCTCAATTTAGTATGTGATGTTATCGAAGGAAGCTATCAGATTAATCTAGAGCAATCAAATCAAGCTCAGCAGGGATATATTCTTTATTCATTTGCACCAACAGCTCCTCCAGGATTCCTAATTATTGAAAACCCAATTAATCCTGTCTACATGCGATGCCATAATAATTCGTTAACGAGAATTAATTTCCGACTTACCGACCAGTCAAATAATCTGATTGATTTACAAGAAGAGGTGTTAGAGATTAGTTTGTTTGTAAAGTCCTAAGGACTTGATCAAATATTCGGTTAAAATCATTTATTATTTTTGTTAACTTGTAGCAGCAGAGAGGGTGGATGACAACAATTTGCGACCAAAATTAATTAAAAAATCGTAAAAGTCTCCGTTTTCATTTTTTTTAGTTAAAATGAGATTTCGTAGGGAAGGCTCGTTAAAATTTCAATCAATTTTTTGTCTGAAAACGTTGTAGGGTTTGCCCCTGAGACATTTTGTTTGGTTAAAATGAGATCGTAGGAAGGCTCGTTTTAAGGATTCAATCAAAATTTTGTCTAAAAACGTTGTAGGGTTCACCCTCTTTTTGGTTAAAATGAGATTATAGGAAGGATCGTTTTAAGATTTCAATCAAATTTTGTCTCAAAACGTTGTAGGGCTCACCCTCTCTGCTGCTCCCATTCATCTTAAGTTTTCTTGAAAGAGAAAACAGTAATAAACTAAATTGCCAATGTAAACTTAAATGCAAACCAGAATTCATCAGTTTCTAAGTTTAAGTAATGACAATATTTATATCCATAAAGAAACAATTTAAATTCTGAAATGACCATTTGGTCACATTGTGTAATTTAATTTTTATGTATAATAACCTCTCCATGCCCAACACATAAGAGTATTTGCACTTTCTGTAGTTAGGATGCACATGGTTTCTATATTTGCTCATGTTAGTTGTTGCTCTAAATGACACTTCTGTACAAAATGAATCACTGTTTGAGAAACCAACACCATTAAGCACCTGGCATTACATGGTAACATATCCATAATATCCTATAGGTAGCTTAATTTTCCAATCTGACCTGGTCTGCCAAACATTAAGTTCACACCGGTTTTGACAAGAGTGACCGGACTAAATCATTGCTATATTTAATGAGCATATAATTAACACTGCAAACGATTTTGTTTTTGAGACAATGGATACCATAATTTAGACTAGAAAGAATTGTTGACAGTGATATCAATTGATAATGGTGCATTGCCTTTGTACAAGGAGTATGATCACTATTGTCATCTAACTTTAATGCAGGCTACAATTCTCCGGAAAACTCTCATATCAAGCCATATTATATCACAAGGTACAAAGATAAAAATGGATTGAATACCTGTCTTTGTCATGGATATTCATTTTCTAACTTATCTATTATATGTAATCAAATTACTAGAACATGCTGCTTTCGCACAATTACATAAGATGCACCAGAATTCAAAACTGAAATTCATGTATATATTTTGACAGCCTTCTAATATCGGGTTCTAACTTTTTGAATGAGAACTGAATGAAAAAATTCTTTGAATGGCAAATTCAATATACAGCTTGATGAAGAGTATAAGACAAAGCCCAGACTTTATGATCCAACATTATGGACTTATATGCTAGCAAATATTTATTATCTCTGTGAAATTCTTAGGCAACTGCATTAGTTCTTTAGTTTTAACATAGAAGGTTTATATTTTAAATATGTTATAACATATTTGATCTGGGTCCATGGACGCCTTGACAGAATAGGCATCTTTCTCTTAGCCTCTTCGCATGCTGCTATTCCTAGTAGTGAAGCTGTTCTGATTAATTGTCCAGGTTGTCTTTCTACAGCTGCCTTATCCTTTTTCAGCCATGGTACTATTGCTGTTTACTTATTGTCTGCCTTAACAACTGATTTGCAGCTTTTACCTACAAAACAAATAATCCCTCTTCATTTTGGATGATAGTTTCACCAAACATTGATACTATTTTAACTACAAATTATTAAACTGTTTACCATTTTAGAAATGTGAAGAAACCAATACTGCCAAAAGAAAACATTGAAATTAGGATCTTGGGTTCACGCTAACAAATATATTAGTTTTCCATACTATTTAGTGTGCTTTAACAGCAACAGCTACAAGTGAATATCAATTACAAACACAGTAAACATTAGGTAAAAAGTTTAACCTCAGCATTACGGCCATATAGTATATGAAATCTAGCCAGTGAAAGAAAGAAACAAGTTCAGTTGTTAACATTATCTAGGTACACATCTTCTTTAGATGACATGGGAATATGTTTCAGTACAAATAATAATTTTATAGATGCATACATTATCCATGTAGATGTTGCTCAAAATATCAGAAAATGGTAAATAAGAATAGTTCATGAAAAGATACATGAATTTGAAATAAAAAGTGTAAACGATGATAGATAAAACGTTATGAGTGAAGAGAACAATTCTTAATAAATCATTACTAATATGCATTTATTAGTAATATATCAAGCATTAAAATTATGCTACAATCGTATTAGATACTATTACTAGTAAATGTTTTTTCCTTTTAAAATTGTCGCAAATTTCACAATATTCAGCAATTGTATACACACTATTGCGTTTCGGTGTTTCTATTGCGTTCTGGTATTTTTATGCACCGTTGCGAAATGTGTTCATCAGATTTTTGTAAATAAAAAAAGTACAGTAGTGTATAGTTGTTTTCGCGACATTCTCTAAGTATTATCTACAATTTGATTTGGCATATCTATTAAATGGTGTTCATTAGAACTAGAAAATGTGTATACTCATCTGATAACGATGCAGATGCATTTGCATCTCTCTCTCTCTCTCTCTCTCTCTCTCTCTCTCTCTCTCTCTCTCTCTCTCTCTCTCTCTTTCTCTCTCTCTCTCCAGGGTCATACACATTAACCATAGACACTTGATTCTTGATAAAATACCGCACTTTGTTCAGGCGTCGCCAGATTGCAATTATTATAAAATTATTTTCTTAAACCAGTAATTATTTTTAAAAGTCACATTTATCTGTATATAAAATTTAGTTATAATGCAAAGTAGTGATGTTCTGATTGGATGACAGACTGAGATCACACGGCTTCTGATTGGCTAATAGTTTTCACATTAGTCAAGCCTCGAAAGTGCCCAAAATGAAGGCCGCAAATTGTTTGACCTTTACACACGAGTGTAACTCTATGTCAAGTATTACCGACTTAGTGAGGACTTTTACAAAAACATGTGGTTCATCTCTTATGATCATTCTCAACCGTTTTCCGATATATCATTTCCAGGACTAGTGTGTAAGTCCTCGAAATGTAGTACAGTCCTCGAGATGTTGGTGTGCAACCCAACTCAAGTCCTCGCAAGTATAGCAAAACACACACACTCACACACACACACACACACACAGATATATATATATATATATATATATATATATATATATATATATATATATATATATATATATATATATATATATATATATATATATATATGTCTGTGTGTGTGTCTGTTTGTGTGTGTGTGTGTGTGTGTGTGTAACGGAAAAACAAGATCTGTCCTTTTTAAATGCGTTACAATAGTGTTCATCAAAACATTACCCTTGAAATATACATTATGTTGCATATATATATATATATATATATATATATATATATATATATATATATTGAACTATACTAAACATATTAAGATGACGTAGGTTAAAAAGTTCTAAACTTACTACATTTGTATTACTTTGTATTTATTTCTCCATATACGATTTGTTTTTCGTTTACATCAGAGCTTTGAGTGCAATGAGTACTGTTAAATTATTTTTATCGGAGCGGTGGTTAAACCAGTTGTGTTCTGGTAACAACAAACGCGACGAAACATTTGATTAAACTATGAAAACCCAGACAGTAGTTATACCAAGTGCATTTATATCATCAATATAACTCACATGAACTTCTACATATACATTGTATGTTTCCTTAATACGGACACCCATTTTGGACTTCCACGTGAACATTGTTTGTTTCCTTGAGCCAAATAGCCCGTATGAGCATCCACGTGTACATTGCATCTTTTCTTGTTACGGGTACCCGTTATGCACTTCCACGTGTACTTTGTATTTTTCTGTGCTGCGAGTGCCCGGTATGTGCTTCCAAGTCTACATTGGATCTTCCTTCATATGAATATTCGTTACTTTGTATATGTCCCTGTAATTAGTATCTGTTACGGACTTTCATGTGTATATTATATGTTTCCTCGATCTAAATACATGTTTGTACCAATATGATCCTGACTATTTGTGTTCAATTTACTTTATAATATTACTTTACAAGGAGCCAAACATGAGAATACATTGATGGTGTCTGTAGGTGCTGTATAAATGTGAATTTGCTCTAGACTTGTCTACAATCATCAGCATGGAATTAGGTGTACATTATGATGGTTATAGTGGTATAGCTTTAGTTCTATATTTTTTTTTTAACTTTGGACTACGCTAGACAAGTGAAGTAAATATTTCCAACGTGGTTTAATTTTCAACATTCTGACAGCACTTCTCAAGTAAGTCGCGACCTTCTACTATGGATCCACCGTAGCTCAGTTGGTATAGCATTGGACTTGTAATCCTAGAGTCATATGTCTGATGTTCCCCCAGTACATCACGTGGCTTTGCTTCAGCGTGTTCTTACCTATCTCTCTTAGCTCCACTTTTCTCGGCAAGATATAGACACACATCACATTCTAATATATCGTTAACACCAGCTAACAGGCCGCTTTGCGCAGTAGAGGGAACACAAGATTGCGAACTGTATATGAAAACTTTTGCAAATGGTGCATTAACAACGAACCACCAGTTTTGTGGGTGGTATTGTAGGCGATACATAATAAGTAGCATCAATATGGTATCTGGCTATTGTAACTAAAAAAGTAAACATCAAACCAATAATCACTTGTAGTCCTCGAAAACCCATACACCGAATGTTACTTAATACATACATATAATTACTCGAGTATCTGCTGTTCCATCATATTAAGTACTACAACCCCATCTCTATACAAACGACGTACGATAAAACAAAAGGTTCCGCGGATCCTTTCCAATGGAACTTTTCATAAAATGCGTAAACAATGTAAGGCCTCTTTACTTAAAGTTTAACAAAACTCAAACTGACAATAATCGGTATATAATATATAAATATGTTTGTATGTATGTATACATGTGCATTTTGAACAGTAAAATTAACGTACCCATTATGTATAATTGTGTAATTTTGTAATTTCATTTGGCGTCTCCCGAAGTTAATAATACCTTCCAAGCATTTTACTCACGCATAAGTCTATTTTGAAAATATAATCAGGCAAGCAAATAGTTGAAACGTTGAATATTGTTATATAGTGGCCACGTTTAGTTATAACACATATTAGTGATTTATTGACTGAGAAAATGGAGCAATAAGTGTATAATGATTTTCGGACCAGGTTACAAGAGGATGACTTCTGGTACGCTGGCACTGTAGAGCAATGCTAAAATTACACTATAGAGGGAGCTGCATTACAGGACCTGAATCAGTTCTATGTATTGTATTTCGATTAAACATTTTTCATCACGAGAGGTGATGTTTGTGAGGATGCGTGTGTTTTCATGTTATATTTCAACACACTTAATATTACTTGTGCATTTTCTGCTGTATATCTTCCTTCTCGTTAGTGACTTTCACTTGTTCTAAATATTCACTATCTTGTTTTAAGCATCTGACCAAGTGTTGAAGAGTTCGTGACTGGGGACAGAGGACAGTGTATCCAACAAACAAAATCGTCTGTGTAACTAGACTTAGGACAAATAAATGAACGCATCCATCAATTTATATCTCAGACATGTCATAATGTAATGCTTATTATAATGTTCAATGCCAGGTTGGAAGCGAGTTCAATTTACACACAACATTTTTTAATCTCACCCACGATGTTAGTTTCTTCACGTTATCTTCGTATTTCCTGGGTGCAATTGTACTCATACCCTCGTGCGAGTTCTTGGTTTAAGAAACTGCGTCGTAATTACTGCACAAGGCAAAGACTTTAAGTTAGGTTTCACTATTTTATCCATCACCGTAATACATACAAAACACCGGCGTCTTAATGAAATAATACAACATTTATGAAATCGATATAAACATGAGGTGTATGAGTCAAAGACTAGAATGCAAGATCAAGTAGTGTGACAATGATACAGCAAGTAAATACATACAAATGTACACATAAAATATATACCAATGTTTTATACAAATGTACTTATATAATGTAATTATACACAAATGTGCATATATATATATATATACATATACATATATATATATATATATATATATATATATATATATATATATATATATAATACACATAAATGTAATACATGCCAATGTTATATACAAATATACATATATATATCATCTAATAGATACCAATGTTAGGTAAAACAATGTACATATATAACGTATTAAATGCCAATGATATCCACAAATATACATACATATAATACACATATATGAAATACATGCCAATGTGTGTATATTCGAAATGTACATATATAGTGTAATATATACTAGCGTATGTGTAGAGAATAAATACATACAATTATATGTATACAAAACAGATATATAATAATACTTTGTACATGCTAACCGTATTTAAATAAATTGGATAATTGGAAAATTCATTCCTATTCCAAGATACACCTTTAAATTGCGAATATAAAGAGGTGGAGTAAGAAACATAATGTACACTATCGTCATGAAGATGCCAAAATGTTATTATGATTATTTCAATTGATGCGAGACAGTCCTACGCTGGGCCGACAATGATATTACTTCAAAATCATATTTAGGACAGAACAATTATTTCTAATCATAGCGTGAGAAGGAAAACTGGGTATGTTATTTCTTCAATATTTGGGCACGCTAAATTATTTATGTCCGCGCAATTAGATATTTGTATTACTGAAGTAAGCAATTTTATGTGCGATATTTAGCATCTGACGTATTCAATAACTTTCTGGACAATTTTGTAAAGGCAGAAACTATAATTTTTATTTGTCGCAGGTTTGACTACAAATTAACTACGGGATTGGTGAGTCCTACTTGAGACATGGACATATTTTATTTATTACACTTCTACTATGGACAATATATTCTGGAGAACTACTTCGCTATATAAGTACATCTCGATATCCAAACGACCTAGAAATTAGAACGCAAGTATTTTATGACTTATGTTATCATCTGCCTATATATAATCAATTTGGTTACAGCAGATTTAAGTTAACACACATGACGTTCTCACCATTCGTCTCGCCTGTTATTGAAGTTAAGACCCTTGGATACATTGAAAAGTACGTTTTTTCTTATAGTGCTGAGTAGTTCGAAAGGTAAGATTTTAAATGTTGAGCATAACCGTTTCTTTAAAAAAAACACAGGTCTTATATTTTATGTTTTGTAAAGCATTGATTCCAAATATACCGAAATACGAACACAATAATGTGGATTGTGTCAAGTAGGTGCCAATATTACATCATCGTCACATATACAAGTAATTTTATAAGCGTCAATATGTGGCAGACTACGTTAACTCTTACATACAGTATTGTTTGCCAAACTATGAGTAATCTTAGTGACATTAATGACTGGCAGACCACGATAAGTCTTAGATACTGTACTGTAAGAAAGTGCCAGGTGTAGGAATAAGCTAAACAAGCTACATGTTAGGGCCTTATGGTCTAAATTCATAGTCTGAAGGGGCATCCAAATTCAATTTATACCAAATAGGGCATCTTCACATAACTTAGGGCCTCGATATGTCTAAATCCGGCACTGATGACAGTCTGCAAGTGGTCTTGGAGATAACAATGTATGGCAGCCTATGCGTAGTTATATAGACAGTAATGTATTGCCAACACTATGAGTAGTCTTCGAGGTAGTAATTTATGGCAGTCTGTGCGTATTCAAAGAGACAGTATTGCATGAAAGAATACGCGGAGTCTTAGAGTCATTAATGTAAAGCAGACTAGGCGTACTTTTAAAGCGATATTATATAGCAAACTACGTGTAGTCCTAGAGACATTAATGTAGGACAGACTGCGCGAAGTCTTAGAGACGCTATTGTATGACAGACTTCGTGTAGTCGAAGAAACAGCAATGTATAGGATAATATACCCAGTGTTTAAGACGCTAAACACTAACAGACTGCATTTAGTCTTTGCTACAGTAATGTACGACAGACCACGTGTCGTCTTAGATACAGTCATGTATGGCATCACCATCATCATCATCATCAGTATCTTGACTTAGGCGTTGAGGTACTGTGCTACTGAACATCCGACCAGTTCCCCACACTTGTCTCGATCATGTGTCAATGCCTGTGTCCATTCTGTGATGTTGTCTGTCCACTTTTGTCTCTATCTACCTCTTCTTCTGCCACCCTGGACGCTGCCTTGCAGTACCGTTGTGGATAGACTGTTGGCTCTAGTGACATGGCCATACCAATTTCAACTTTCGTTTTCACAGTGGTGAGGATGTTTTCATAATTGGCCTACTTTGTCTCTTATGGTGATGTGGTGCATGTAAGAGATGCCAAGGATAGTTCTGTAGCATCTCATTTCACGTGCCTGGATTCTTAGTTGTAATTATGATGTCATGGTCCAGGCCTCACATGAATGCAAAATGATTGAGATAACTTATGCACTCAATGGTCTGATTTTAGTTTTCAGGCAGATATCCTTGATCCTCTAGATGGGTCTTAGCTTAAACATACCTGCCGTTGTTTTTGCTGCTTGTGACAAACGTTCTACTATTGATCCCTCTTCGGTGATTATTGAACCAGATATTTGAAATGGGCCACTGTTTCCTGTTCCTGTTCTCTGACTTTAATCATGGCTGAGATTTCGTTGCCACTATTTGTTATTAGCATTGTATTCTCGGCGCTTATCTCCATTTGAAATCTGGAAAATGTTTCATCCAGATTCTTCGCTAAGGTTTCAAGCTCATCTTCACTGCCTTCCAGCCATCACTATTGTCTGCAAATCATAGGGTTGTGGTGTTACTCCCTTTAATGCTGACTGGTCCAACAGTGGTTTTCCAGGGCTGCGCTCATGATGCGCTCTAAGTAGATGTTGACAAGCTTGGATGACATGTGACAGCCTTGACGTACTCTGTGTTATTGAACCAGTCCGCTACAGAACCTTGAGCAACTACTGCACTGGTAGCCTTGGAGTACAGATGTTTGATGGTATTAGTCAACTTCTTACCAATCTTGTCATTATACATTATGGACCACATTGCCTCATGCCACACTCTGTTAAAAGCCTATTTGAAATATATTTACACATGATAGATGTTTTGTTGATGTTGCGAGTACTTTCCACACATAACCCTGAGATTGAATATGTGTTCTGGTTTGCTACTTCCACACCGGAACCCTACCAGTTCTTCAGCGATTATTATTTCTTCTGCCTGTGGCTTCAGTCTGTTCAAGATGATATTCACCTTATTAGCATGGCTGATCAAACTGATAGTTTTGTAACTTTGGCACAGCTGGAGATTTCCGTGTTGGGAAGTGTTCTAATCAGTGACTGGGTACACTATTTTGGCCATTCATCTGTCTGCCAGATCATTTTGCATATTGTTGTTTGAAGCTCTTTCACTGATCCCATGACCACAGTTTTGATATGGAAAGATGGGATCTTGCCCTCTACTGAGAATGTGGAAATCATCACTATTTGTAAAGTCTTGGAACCTCAAGTACCTCTGGGCCTCCTGTGGACGGATGGCTGTATTGTTCTTTACAATAACCAGTCCATCTGTATGCAATGTCTCTTGCTTCTCTGAGGCATTTTCCATCTTTGTCTTGAATGGTACTGACTCTTATTTGCTTCAGTCTGGTGAGTTCTTGCACAATTTGGAATGCCATTTTTGCTGTTATTCCTTATCAGACTGCTCTCTATTTCTGTGCACTTTGTCCAATTAAATCTAATTTTGCTTTCTTCAAGTGTTTGTTCTGACGTTCTGGTTTATTTATCGGTATTACATTGCCACAGTTGTGTATTTGATGTCTTTGAGGTCTATTTGGGCATCACACAAATTCAAAATATATTATGTAACCCAGAGTATTTTATCTGGCCGATGGAGGCCAATGATGTCATTCGCAGCTGTTGTCATGACGGTGTTGAAAGTGTCTGTCATGACTTTTACATCAACATTCATGACACAAAGTGGAGCTAATGTTCCTCCAATTGTGGCTTGGAATGACATGCACATGTTAGGGTTCTACAGTTGTTCAAGGTTGAATTTGAGCCTGATGTTTTTTGGCTTGTTCATTTCTTTCAGCCTCACTTGGAAGTTCATAATCACGACGTCGTGATCATTCCTAACATCATCACCTGGGAACTTTCTTATTTTCGCTTTATTGATGACAGATTGGTAATGGGTTTTAACCAGTTGGTAGGTGATCTGCTTATGATAGGTTATATGTGGTGCGTGCCATGTCCATCATCGTGATGTTTTATGTTGGCCCAGGGTGTTGGCTAGTGCCAAGTTATAGAAGGTTACAAACTCGAGCAGCCGTCTCCCTTTTCCACTTGTAAGCTCATTGCAAGATGGTCAACTCTGATAATTCAAGTAATTTAGAGCATTTTTGTCGACTATGGCATTCCAGTCTCCTTGGATAATAAGGATGTCGTTTTAATGACCATGTTTATAATACCCTGTAGTTTGTTGTACATCTCCTTTATTTCTTCATCATCATGATAAGCAGTTGGAGCATAGACTTGAATAAGTGTGATATTAAAGGGAGTTGCTTTCAGAGAAAATGGAGATGATTCTGCTAGATATGGGGAGTTATTAAATCACATATCCCTTGATGGCTTTGGTTACAAGGAATCCTGCTCCATTTATGGACTTATCCGATTCTCCACTATAGTAGAATATATTCCCATCTTCAGTTTGGTGTACCACATCTATACTTTACCCTGGCCGTTATATTCCTATCAAAGAAACCTAATTTATTTAATTCTTTCAATTTAAATGTGATTTATGAAAAATCTGCAATCTTTTAATATGATTTATTATTATTTTGTTGACGTTGTTTTGTTGGTGTAACTGATTTTAACGTGATTCTGCTGATATCGAATAAATAGTCTAAGAATTTTAAGACATGTATTTAAACTTCGTCGAATATATTTTAAGGAAAGATATACATCTGAAAAGCATCAAAATTTTAAGCACTAATTTTTCATCGCTTTTCTTGCACAGTAAAAAATATCATTTCTTATATTTTTAAAAGGCTTATCTTTGTGATTAGAAATTTTTAAAATGTACCTAAAACTTTTTTATGTGATTTGGGTGTTTATATATCTAATACGACTACTGAGTACAGAGTGGTTTATGTACATGTGCAGTGTTTTTCGTGACGTTAAGATAACTGAAAGAAAGAAAATCCTTAATTTTGTGCTATTAATTTTGTATTTAATATGAAAACTAAATTACATATAACATTGCCTTGTATTTATAATAATCTGACTTTTAACTGCGTCATTAGAAAAGATGTATAATAATTCAGCTTTTACATACGTCATTATGGTAGATGCATAACAATTCAACTTCATACTGCGTCATTGCTTTATTTATATAATACTTCAAATATATATATTCCGACAACTCCAGAAACTTACGCTCGATTCCAGCTATCAACACAATATATATTCATCTGCTATAATCATGGTCATGTAGATAAGTCGCCAAGGAAAAAGGGAAACAAAACACTTGAAAAGTGCGGAATGACGGATATATCGTTAAATACAGCAATAATCGGATACCATAGAAAATACATAAAAAGGTATTGTGAAATCTACCTTACAAAATTTGTATGGCAAAGTATGAACATAAACGACCTAATTGTCCTGCTATGTTGTTTTCTACCGGCTTTGACAAGTGTCGCTCTCTTTACGTTTAATTGGATTTGAAGTAGCAATATTTTTTCCGTGAAGGTTTAATAGTTGCAATGATAATTTTAAGATGTAGCAATAAACCAAGTACCATAAAAATGTGTGAGAATCTGATTGGAAAATGGCGAACAAGAGCAAAATATCATACCAGTTTTATGATATCATAAACCTAAATTGTAGTACCTGCTAAACTCAAAATATTATACCACCCACCCTAAAAAATGTGATAAGGTGCAATTTGTAAGTTATGTAATATATCCGTCAGTATAAAAGTCAAATCTGCTTTATCAATCACCAATTTTAGTTATTTGTCTTACGTTTCAAAAACAGGCCATGTATAGTTTAATCTGCAACTTCTTAAGAAATATCGCATTCCTAGTAAATGAATGCAAAAATGGTCCTCACTTCCCCGTCCTAAATCTGTTAATTTTCTTAGATAATATGGTTACACAATTATGTTAGTTTCGGGAAATGCAAGATATCAATTTGTCTAATCATCTATTAATTACCTTATTCCTGCTTTGATTATAAAACAACCGATTTAAGATATTTTATCTGAAAGGTATGATTCAATCAAAGAAACCATTTTTGTATATCGAAAGTGTGTTAATTGCAATTTAATAATTATACCTTTCTCCTTGCATAAGGTTATGTGAAGTTGACGAATTATCGTTTTTATTGATATCTAGTATCAATGCTCACAACAGTTTCTTGAAGATTGTTCGTGTGCCTTTATACCCTCAAAAAGAGCAGAGCTTTCAAATACAACGAGTGAGAACCTATTCAACTTTACATTATTTTTTCAACTATGCACTAAGTGATCGCTCGAACATTTTTTAATCTCTTTACAATAAAAGGTTTTAAATTCTTTAATATTTTGTTACATCCTTGATGAAGTGCACATTTTGCATAGTTTCTTGGAATCGTGTTTTCACATTGTTTATAAGTGAAAATTCTTGAAAATATCTGATTTGCTCTGTAAAACTAAATTCAATGGTTCATTATTATAACAGTTAATACATAAGTCATTTCTAAATTTTCCTGTTTCCTTGATGTATTCGCTATCATTCGTGGTAGGGATTCGCATGTTTTTTCAATATTCCCGGATTAGCAATATCTGACGAGAAGATAAGGAGTTGGACAGAAGGGTAAGGGTTTGAATTGGATCATACGGGAAGCTTGGACCAGCTTAGGTGGTTTTCCTTGGATAGCGGAATTTAAAATCGAACTTTTAAGTGTAAGATTGATTTGAACTCAATATGTAATGGTTGTGTAGTGGCCACCCAGATTTTAGAACATAAGATTTTGATAGGAAAGTGAAGGGAGAAAACTACAAATTACAGACGGACTAGTGTGTAAAATAGAGCACTAACATATTAAAAAGACAAGTGGTTCTGGCGCCATATCTCTAATATTTACTACACTAACATATAACTTACTCGGCAATCTAAAAGTTCTAACCAAAGAGTTCGATCTAATATTGTTTATTTTCCAGAACATTAAAAAGAAATTAAGCTCTAAATCAAGTTATGGAGAGACACAAGAGTGAAGTTGAGATTGTAAATGATCTTTACCTATACTAGACCTACTTCCACAAACCACCCCGTCTTGGTACCTGATAAACAATTGTATTAACCCGCAAATGCGATACACACACACACACAAACACAGAGAGGGAGAGAGAGAGAGACACACACACACACACACACATATATATATATATATTTATATATATATATATATATATATATATATATATATATATATATATATATATATATATATATATATATATATATATATATATATATATATATATATGTGTGTGTGTGTGTGTGTAACGGAAAAACAAGATCTGTCCTTTTAAATGCGTTACAGTAGTATTCATCAAAACATTACCCTTGAAATATACATTACGTTGTGTATATATATATATATATATATATATATATATATATATATATATATATATATATATATATATATATATATATATATATATAACTATACTAAACATGTTAAGATGACTTAGGTTAAAAAAGTTCTAAACTTATTACATTTGTATTACTTTGTATTTTTTTCGCCATATACGTTTTGTTTTTGGTTTACATAAGAACTTTGAGTGCAATGTGTACTGTTAAATTATTTTTATCGGAGCGGTGGTTAAGCCTGTTGTGTTCTGGTAACAACAAACGCGACGAAACATTTGATTAAACTATGAAAACCCAGACAGTAGTTATACCAAGTGCATTTATATCATCAATATAACTCACATGAACTTCTACATATACATTGTATGTTTCCTTAATACGGACACCCATGTTGGACTTCCACGTAAACATTGTTTGTTTCTTTGAGCCAAATAGCCCGTATGAGCATCCACGTGTACATTGCATCTTTTCTTGTTACGGGCACCCGTTATGCACTTCCACGTGTACTTTGTATTTTTCTGTGCTGCGAGTGCCCGTTATGTGCTTCCAAGTCTACATTGGATGTTTCTTCATATGAATATTCGTTACTTTGTATATGTCCCTGTTATTAGTATCTGTTACGGACTTTCATGTGTATATTGTATGTTTCCTTGATCTAAATACATGTTTGTACCAATATGATCCTGACTATTTGTGTTATATTTACTTTATAATATTATTTTACAAGGATGCAAACATGAGAATACATTGATGGTGTCTGTAGGTGCTGTATAAATGTGAATTTGCTCTAGACTTGTCTACAATCATCAGCACGGAATTAGGTGTACATTATGATGGTTATAGTGGTATAGCTTTAGTTCTATATTGTTTTAACTTTGGACTACACTAGACAAGTGAAGTAAATATTTCCAACGTGGTTTAATTTTCAACATTCTGACAGCACTTCTCAAGTAAGTCGCGACCTTCTACTATGGATCCATCGTAGCTCAGTTGGTATAGCATTGGACTTGTAATCCTAGAGTCACATGTCTGATGTTCCCCCAGTCCAACATGTGGCTTTACTTCAGCGTGTTCTTACCTGTCTCACTTAGCTCCACTTCTCTCGGCAAGATATAGACACACATCACATTCAAAAATATCGTTAACACCAGCTAACAGGCCGCTTTGCGCAGTAGAGGGAGCACAAGATTGTGAACTGCATAGGAAAACGATTGCAAATGGTGCATAAACAACGAACTACCAGTTTTGTGGGTGTTATTTTAGGCGATACATAATAAGTAGCATCAATATGGTATCTGGCTATTGTAACTAAAAAAGTAAACATCAAACCAATAATCACTTGTAGTCCTCGAAAACCCATACACCGAATGTTGCTTAATACATACATATAATTACTCGAGTATCTGCTGTTCCATCATATCAAGTACTACAACCCCCTCTCTATACAAATGACTTACGATAAAACAAAATGTTATGCATCTTTTCCAATGGAACTTTTCATAAAATGCATAATCAATGTAAGGCCTCTTTACTTAAAGTTTAACAAAAATAAACCTGACAATAATCGGTTAGACACTGTCCTGAAATCAAGTCCAAGGGAACATGCAATGTACAAATTACAATTATCGCACTGCATCATTTACATTCATGGACATATGTAAGCTATGCAACAAAATTATATATATATGTATACATGTGCATTTTGAACAGTAAAATTAACGTACCCATCATGTATAATTGTGTAATTTTGTAATTTCGTTTGGCGTGTCCCGAAGTTGATGATACCTTCCAAGCATTTTCCCCACGCATAAGTCTATTTTTAAAATATGAGCAGGGAAGCAAATATTTGAAACGTTGAATATTGTTATATAGTGGCCACGTTTAGTCATAGCGCATATTAGTGATTTATTGACTGAGAAAATGGAGCAATAAGTGTATTATGATTTTCGGACCAGGTCACAAGAGGATGACTTCGGGTGCGCTCGCACTCTAGAGCAATGATAAAATTACACTATAGAGGGAGCTGTATTACAGGACCTGGATCAGTTCTATTTATTGTATTTCGATTAAACATTTTTCATCGCGAGAGGTGATGTTTGTGAGGATGCGTGTGTTTTCATGTTATATTTCAACACACTTAATATTACTTGTGCATTTTCTGCTGTATGTCTTCCTTCTCGTTAGTGACTTTCACTTGTTCTAAATATTCACTATCTTGTTTTAAGCATCTGACTAAGTGTTGAAGAGTTCGTGACTGGGGACAGAGGACAGTGTATCCAACAAACAAAATCGTCTTTGTAATTAGACTTAGGACAAATAAATGAACGTATCCATCAATTTATATCTCAGACATGTCATAATGTAATGCTTATTATAATGTTCAATGCCAGGTTGGAAGCGAGTTCAATTTACACACAACACTTTTTAATCTCACCCACGATGTTAGTTTCTTCACGTTATCTTCGTATTTCCTGCGTGCAATTGTACTCATACCCTCGTGCGAGTTCTTGGTTTAAGAAACTGCGTCGTAATTACTGCACAAGGCAAAGACTTTTAGTTAAGTTTCACTATTTTTATCCATCACCTTAATACATACAAAACACCGGCGTCTTAATGAAATAATACATTTATGAAATCGATATAAACTAGAGGTATATGAGACAAAGACGAGAATGCAAGATAAAATAGTGTGACAATGATACAGCAAGTAAATACATACAAATGTACACATATAAAATATATACCAATGTTTTATACAAATGTACATATATAATGTAATTATACACAAATGTATATATATATATATATATATATATATATATATATATATATATATATATATATATATATATATATATAATACACATAAAATGTAATACATGCCAATGTTATATACAAATCTACATATGTATCATCTAATACATACCAATGTTAAGTAAAAAAATGTACATATATAACGTATTAAATGCCAATGATATCCACAAATATACATACATATAATACACATATATGAAATACATGCCAATGTGTGTATATTCAAAATGTACATATATAGTGTAATATATACTAGCGTATGTGTAGAGAATAAATACATACAAATATATGTATACAAAACAGATATATAATAATACTTTGTACATGCTAACCGTATTTAAATAAATTGGATAATTGGAAAATTCATTTAGATTCCAAGATGCACCTTTAAATTGCGAATATAAAGAGGTGGAGTAAGAAACATAATGTACACTATCGTCATGAAGATGGCAAAATTTTATTATGATTATTTCGTTTGATGCGAGACAGTCCTACGCTGAGCTGACAATGATATTACTTCAAAATCATATTTAGGACAGAACAATTAATTCTAATCATAGCGTGAGAATGTAAACTGGGTATGTTATTTCTTCAATATTAGGGCACGCTAAATTATTTATGTCCGCGCAATTAGATATTTGTATTACTGAAATAAGCAACTTGATGTGCGATATTTAGCATTTGACGTATTCAATAACTTTCTGGACAATTTTGTAAAGGCAGAAACTATAATTTTTATTTGAGGCAGGTTTGACTACAAATTAACTACGGGATCGGTGAGTTCTACTTGAGACATGGACATATTTTATTTATTACACTTCTGCTATGGACAATATATTCTGGAGAACTACTTCGCTATATAAGTACTTCTCGATATCCAAACGACCTAGACATTAGACAGCAAGTATTTGCTGACTTATGTTATCATCTGCCTATATATAAACAATTTGGTTACAGCAGATTTAAGTTAACACACATGACGTTTTCACCATTCGTCTCGTCTGTTAATGAAGTTAAGACCCTTGGATACATTGGAAAGTACGTTTTTTTCTTATATTGCAGAGTAGTTGGAATGTTAAGATCTTAAATGGTGAGCATTACCGTTACTTTAAAAAAACACAGGTCTTATATTTTATGTTTTGTAAAGCATTGATTCCAAATATACATAAATACGAACACAACACTCAGGATTGTGTCAAGTAGGTGCTAATCTTACATCATCGTCACATATACAAGTAATTGTATAAGCAACACTGTCTGGCAGACTACGTTAACTCTTACATATGTTTGGCAAACTATGAGTAGTCTTAGTGACATTAATGACTGGCAGACCACGAGAAGTCTTAGATACTATACTGTAAGAAAGTGCCATTAATGTAAGGCAGACTAGGTGTAGTTTTAGAGCAATATTGTATAGCAAACTACGTGTAGTCCTGGAGACATTAATGTAGGACAGACTGCGCGAAGTCTTAGAGACGCTATTGTATGACAGACTTCGTGTAGTCAAAGAAACAGCAATGTATAGGATAATATGCCCAGTGTTTAAGACGCTATACACTAACAGACTGCATTTAGTCTTTGCAACAGTAATGTATGACAGACCACGTACCGTCTTAGATACAGTAATGTATGGCATCACCATCATCATTATCATCAGGATCTTGACTTAGGCGTTGAGGTACTGTGCTACTGAACATCCGAATAGTTCCCCACACTTCTCTCGATCATGTGCCAATGCCTGTGTCCATTCTGTGATGTTGTCTGTCTATGTTTGTTACTATCTACCTCTTCTTCTGCCATCCTGGACGCTGCCTTGAAGTACCGTTGTGGATAGACTGTTGGCTCTAGTGACATGGCCATACCACTTCAACTTTCGTTTTGACAGTGGTGAGGACGTCTTCATAATTGGCCTACTTTGTCTCTTATGGTGATGTGGTCCATGTAAGAGATGCCAAGGATGGTTCTGTAGCATCTCATTTCAATTATCATCTCATTTCAAGTGCCTGGATTCTTCGTTGTAATTATGATGTCATGGTCCAGGCCTCACATAAATACAAAAATATTGAGATAACTCATGCACTCAATGGTCTGATTTAATTTTCAGGCAGATATTCGTTTTACTCCAGATGGTTGTTAGCTTAAACATACCTGCCGTTGTGTGTGCTGCTTGTGACAAACTTTCTGCTATTGATCCCACTTCGGTGATTATTGAACCAGATATTTGAAATGTCCAGTTCTTGTTCTCTAACTTTTATTATGGCTGAGATTTCTTTGCCACTATTTGTCATCAGCATTGTATTCTCGGCTCGTATCTCCATGTCAAATCTGGAACATTTTTCATCCAGGTTCTTCGCTGAGGTGGGAAGCTCGTCTTCACTGCCTTCCAGCCCATCACTATTGTCTGCAAAGCATAGGGTTGTGGTGTTATACCCTTCAATGCTGACTGGTCCAACAGTGGTTTTCCAGGGCTGCGCTCATGATGCGCTCTAAGTAGATATTGACAGGCTTGGATGACATGCGACAGCCTTGACGTACTCTAACTGTGTTATTGAACCAGTCCGCTACAGAACCTTGAGCAACTACTGCACTGGTAGCCTTGGAGTACAGATGTTTGACGGTATTAGTCAACTTCTTACCAATCTTGTCATTCTACATTATGAACCACAATGCCTCATGCCACACTCTGGTAAAAGCATCTTTGAAATATATGAACTCATGATAGATGTTTTGCTGATGTTGCGAGTACTTTCCACACAGAACCCTGAGATTGAATATTTTTTCTGGTGTGCTTCTTCCACTCTGGAACCCTGACTGTTCTTCAGCGATTTTTTTTTCTTCTGCTTGTGGCTTCAGTCTGTTCAAGATGATATTCACCTTATTATCATGGCTGATCAAACTGATAATTTGTAACTTTGGCACAGCTGGAGATTGCCTTTTTGGGGAGTGTTCTAATCAGTGACTGGGTATACTGTTTTGGCGATTCACCTGTCTGCCAGATCTTTTTGCATATTGTTGTTTGAAGCTCTTTTACTGATCCCATGACCACAGTTTTGATAAGGTCAGATTGGATGCTGCCGTCTCCTGACAATGGGGAAATCATCACCATTTGTAAAGATGTGAACCTCAAGTACCTCTGGGCCTCCTGTGGACGGATGGCTGTATAGTTCTTTACAATAACCAGTCCATCTGTATGCAATGTTTCTTGCTTCTCTGAGGCATTTTCCATCTTCGTCTTGAATTTTACTGAATCTTATTTGCTTCAGTCTGGTGAGTTCTTGAACAATTTGGAATGCCATTTTGCTGTTATACTTTATCAGACTGCTCTCTTTTTATGTGCTCTTTGTCCAATGCGATCCAATTTTGCTTTCTTCAAGTGTTTGTTCTGACATTTCACGATATTCCATTGCCACAGTTGTGTATTTGATATTTTTTTAAGTCTATTGGGGCATCACACAAATTCAGAATCTTATTTATAACCCAGGGTATTTATTCTGGCCGATGGAGGCCAATGATGTCATTCGCAGCTGTTGTCATGACGGTGTTAAAAGTGTCTGTCATGACTTTTACATCAACATTCATGACACAAATTGGAGCTAATGTTCCTCCAATTGTGACTTGGAATGACTTGCTGATGTTCAGTTGTTGAAGGTTGAATTTGAGCCTGATGTTCTTTGGTTTGTTCATGTTTTTCAGCCTCACTCGGAAGTTTATAATCACGAGGTCGTGATCATTCCAAACATTATCACCTGGGAACTTTCTTATTTTTGCTTTATTGATGACAGATTGGTAATGGGTTTAAACCAGTAGGTAAGTGATCTGGTTATGATAGGTTCTATGTAGTGCGTGCCATGTCCATCATCGTGATGTTAATGTTGGCCGAGGGTGTTGGCAGGTACCAAGTTGTTCAAGCTTACAAACTCGAGCAGCCGTCTCCATCTTCCACTTGTAAGCTCATTGCAAGATGGTCAACTCTGATCATTCAAGTCTTTTAGAGCATCTTTGTCGACTATGGCATTCCAGTCTCCTTTTATAATAAGGATGTCGTTGTCCTGACCATGTTTATAATACCCTGTAGTTTGTTGAACATCTTTATTTCTTCATTATGATGATCAGTAGTTGTAGCATAGACTTCTATAAGAAAAAACAATCCTTGATGATTATGTCGGAATAGGGATCACGAGGATGTACCAAATAATGTGGGATGTATTTAAATTCGTTGTAAACTTACGTCTATGTTGCCCGTTACATCGTTGTTGTCTGCTTGGACGTGGTAACGTAGATTGTGGTTTGAATAGCTATGCTTAACATCAAACTGACAGATAATGTGTTGTCAGTCTTGTCACATGTACTCTCAAGAATATAATTAAAGCTGCTAAACAGATATGCCAACTTTAAGGAACACATTCAGTACTCTAACCCAGGGCAATATAATCAATCCACAATGTACTCAGTAAAGTATCAAAACCTACAACTATAATATATAATATAGTGATCGTTGTTTTTTTAATGGAATATAATTATTCTTAACTATTCTTAACCATCGCCCTTTACTGTCGGCTTTAAAATAGAACAACCACTGTAGGTAAAACATATATATTTTTTATAATAGAATTCCACATGGAGGTTTATTATCACTTCTGCTGGACTTCATTGAATAAATTATTGGTGCTGTTTATGCTTCATAAATATTCAATATTTATGTAGTTTGTAACAATATATATCTTTTTTATTCTTTTTTTGTGTTTTATATTTGATACAGAATCCAACAACAAGGGGTCAATTTAGTTATATAATTGCATTTACCCAAATTTAATATTTTGTTTAAAAGTAATGTAATTTTTGTTCCGGCTACTTTGTTGTTTTGGCTTTTTTTCTCTTATATCAGAGTGCAAAACATTTTAGATTGTTAATACAATAATAAATAATACAACATTAACAAAATGTTACTGTTTACATTGGTTTGTCTGGTTGTTAGACATAATTGTATATGTTGATGACTTTATTATTATTATGCCACTGACCATGTTTTAATATTTTGGCATTACTGCATATCTAGACATTGATGCATGTTGTATTTTGATATTGATTTGTATATAAATTTTAAAAAAATACTATTTAAACTAGGCAACTTATTCTATATTCTAGTATCGTTCTTGCATAACCCATTACCAGGCAGACATTGTGTTTCATGAATCGGTCCATCGGCAATTGCTGTGTTCCTTTTTTCTGATCAGACAGGGAATGTGGATTTGTATCATCAAACATCTCAGATGAATTTGAAAACGAACAGGTTTCAGGGATAGTATTGTCAGTAACACACCTGATAGGTTGAACTATCAGCACACTAAAGGTCACATTTTGGATCTGATTTCGATCAGACATGTAATATTCTATTACCGGTATGTGACATTATAATCTCAGATGAATTTGATAATGAGTAAAATCTCTGCTTTCTAATTTAATTTAATTTAAATTGTGTTTATAAATAAACCTCTTCTTAACGCAGTTGCTTTCGGTGTCTTCACTAATCCAGTTCAAATCCGGCTTCATAATGTGACACTCGCAAGTAGAATGAGACAATAGGATCTCAGATGAAATCGTTTTGCTTGTTTTACACGATACTGTATTCAATGAATAGGTTGAGTCAATCTCTGTGTTATTCTACTGATGCGGTATGTCAATCGTGTTAGACGACAATTAGCTATCAGAACGTTCTTACCTTTTTTCAATTCACGAGTTTATCTGTCATAATTTCTTTTCACCAGCTATTTGTTGTCCGACGTCATTATGTTTCTATTCGGGTAGAGGCTTTGGGTAGGCCCATGTCAGATAATCAGATCTTTGATTTATTGTTAATCTCAAAGTATACAGCAATGCTGTTTTTTTCAAGAAAGGACACTGGTGTCAGAGTGGTCTGGGGCGCTCTCTTTTACAGATCAGCATATCACCTGTCTGTGTGAGTTCGAGTCTCAGGTTCGGAGAGTATGAATATGTGAGAAAGCTTGCCAGTAGTTTCCTGTGGGCAGTGTGGTTCTTTATGGGATTTTCACGTGTTCCTCCACCACATATATTGGCCGTCATGTATAGCCTATCATGTGCTGAAACTTGGCGTTAAACTCTATACAACAACACATGTTTCAACTACATGTTAAGAAAGGTTACCACGACCCAGTGTACATACTATTAATAATATAGACCTTCAAGATATTACTTTTTAATCGATTCCTTTTAGTTGAGACCCGTCTTAATCAATAGCTATATTTGATTATACTGGCATTGTGCAAAGACAAACGTTTCATTGCTTTAAAGGAGAAGACGTTCATATACTATTACATTTCCGCTAAGTAATGCTTCTCACGCTTTACATCAAACTGTAGAATATTGTTCTATTTGTAACGCACACAGTGACAAACATCTAATGTACATTTTGGAACGATAAAAAAGAAATGATTTATGCGGAAAGACTATGCAAATGCAGGAAGAGCAATGTTAAATTTGCTACGCATAAAATTCCACATCTATGGGTATTGGTGATGCTTACTGATGAATTCAGTTTATACCGGTCAGGTCTTGAGTGTTTCATGCAGATTTCAAAATATCGTCTGGCAGTATATTTTATGACCTATATATACAACCTTGTAGAAACAACGGAGTAGTAATAACTTTATTGATGTAATTCTTGTTATAATCGTCGATATTTGAGGTGATTTCATTATAGGTATAGCGTCATCGGGAATACTATCAGTAAGCGTTGTTGTTGTTGTTATTGTTGTTTTGACTGTGGAGGTTTTGAGAGGAGAAGGAAGTAAGAAAACTAGGAGAAAACTGATTTCGACCCATACTACTTGTATGGGATGGACAGACGGAGAGAAGGAAAAATACACACGATTACTGGGGTTACAGAGGTCAAATAAATAACTGAAAGACATGCATGTTAACCTTGGAGTTATGTGGTGCTAACTGAGCGCTTATTCATTATTCACCTTATCCTATTTTCTGTACATTATCTGCCTGGATTTGGCTAAGCAAACCATATTAAAGAGGTATACCTATTGCAAGAGAAACATAATTTGGTCGGGTCATATAATCTATTCACGACCTAGCTCATTCCTGTATGCTTAAAGTATTATCTGCTGTGTTTAGGTTGTTTGTTTATAGCAACGTGTGAATTTGCATAGGCAGCCTAAAAGAAATACGTGTAAATTAAGAAAGGTTGTATTTTGAGGGACTTATTGAAACTTTTCAAAAATCAATCTTCTTGATTTAATTTTTAAATTATAAACATACACCTTTGTATTGTATTTGTTTATATATATTGTCTTGTCAACGTATAGTGCATGTATCAATCAAACTAAACTCATATACGTGTTTACAATTAATGGAATTCCTATGTAGTTACTGAATAAAGTGATATTGGGATTACAGTACTGTCGCAGTAATTTGTTTTATGGTAATGACACACATGCACAACATTTTTGAGTTCAGAAAAAACTTGAGTGCAGGACGGTGACTGATAAACACTCAGGTGCATGCATTGGTTGAGATAATGCCATTAACTACCTGCAATGGCTTCAACAAACACCGCGTACATTCCAACATTTGATACTCATAAAAGGCCATGAAGTTTGCATCAAGGAGACATCTAAGGTAACTTAGGTAAGGTATGTGTGACCCGGTCTCCTAAACACAGTAATGTACATTAAAGGACAGTAATGGATAGTAATGGGGACAAAAATAGAATTGTGCCAAAGAAATTATAGTAGCATACATTAAATATTATAATTTTGATTGTACGGAATTAAATAATAACACAGACTTGCATATATATGGAATTTAATAAAGGTATCATTGTATTTCTGTATTCATTGAAGATACTCCATTTAAGTGTTCATTTTTGCAAAAATAAGAGTATGAAAATAGTGAACTGATTTATAATGCAGGATTAATGACTGAAACATTTCAACTGTATAAACACCTAAAACTAGTATAGTGTGTATTCATAAAATGCCGCTTTCACACCTGTAACAGGTCTTTTTGATGTCCACTTTTGCTGCACATAGAATCCAGTAAGTTGAGCAGGCAATGTCATGTAAGGCCTAACACAATTATCGTTTAACGACATACTGTGAGATTTAATGGTCAATGAACATTAATAGAATTGAAAAGAGGTATCAACAATATTATTTGTTACAAACTTGAATTGATATATGAACAATATTGCTTGTTACCAACTTTCGCTAATGTTTAAACAGTGATTTTAATGTCAATAATTGGCATCAAGAAGGATCCATTTATTCATTATATAAGAAGGCTGTAAAAGCATTCAAACTTCCTGTTATCTGTGTTTAACATTAAACAGCATCTACATAAAATACATATTTGCAAATAAAATGTATCAGTTATTGCCGGTTATAATAAACACAGTGATTCAAAAATATGCTTTCAAATGTGAAAAAGAAAGATGAAAGTAGCGATTAGAATTATAAATAATATGTTCCCAAGCGTATATTTATATAATTATTTTGTACATGTAATGTTAACAGGATATATATATATATATATATATATATATATATATATATATATATATATATATATATATATATATATATATATATATATATACTGTTATCATTACATGTACAAAAAAAATAATAACAGTACATTTCTTAATTTCGGTTAAATGTGGTAAAGTAAATGTTTTCATTGCAATATTAATTGCATCTTATCATTAGCTTTATTATCGGACTCATTGTTGTATGTCACTGATGATTTTAATCTTTAAATTAGCATTCTATATTTCAGTCATATAATTGAGTCTTTGATAAGAAAATTTGATCGATTCGATGTTATATGTTGCCGATTGTATACCGGTATGTGTCTTGAAAATGGTTAATGTAATGTACTAAAATAAATTTGAAAGTTGTTGTAGGATTTAACGCCATTTTTCAGCACACGATAGGCTATACATGGCTGCCAGTATTATTTGGTGGAGGAAGAACCCTGGAAAACCCAGAACGAACCACCGACCCACGAGAAGCTACTGACAACTCGTGGGTCAGTGGTTCTTTCCTGGTTCTTCCTCCACCAATAATACTGGCCGTCAATTTGAAAAAAAAAAAGGTACTGAGTGTCATAATAACATTTTGGATAATAAATCCCATTACCTCGATAATACACGTCCTCTCCTTCTCTCTCTCTCTCTCTCTCTCTCTCTCTCTCTCTCTCTCTCTCTCTCTCTCTCTTGTAATAGTATTCTTAACACCTTGATTGTCAGATAATATATGATACGCATATTAGGTATTTTAACTGTAGTAATGTATTTGTTTGTAAATCATCCACGCTGTAATCATTCAAGCCATTTTTAAATGATGTCAGTCATATGCTTCCTAGAATTCTTGTTGTATTGTTGTTTCTAATCAAGCCTTTAAATAAATCATATTTTATATTTATCATAGAGTATTAAATTTAAACTCCCATAATTATTACAAGAAATATTATCCATCTTCTCATTTATTCTTTCTGTATATCTATAGTATGTATATTATGTTCAACATACTCGATTCTTGTTAAGAAACCACATCATAAATTACTTTTTTATGTTTATGTCAAATCTTAAACCATCTGATATATCTAAATTATTTACACACACCACTTTCCTAGAACTAATATATTAAGATCATAAAATATTTATTAGGATCATAAAATAAATTATTTTTATTTTTATTTTATTATTATTATTATTATTATTATTATTATTATTATTATTATTATTATTATTTTACATACTTGTAACGTTAATAGTTTACCCATGTCAATTTGTGACTGCCAACAGTTTGTATCAATACATTTTGATTCAGTTATGTGATCCTTGGTTTCACTCTAAGTGCGATGTGATAACAAGTAAAGACTTCAAGACCTAGTCTTCCATTGATGACGGATACATCTGTCGTCAGTGTCATTCGATAAGAGGCAAACGTGAGTACGTGATGGGTATCACACGCCTTCAAAAAGTAATGAATTGTTTTATAATGATTCATTTATATATTTTGTCACATAATTAGGCGAAAATTGAATTTTTTTTTTTTTCTTGAAGTACAAGCTAATTTCACCATTTTTTTTTGTTTCGTCGTACATGCGTTACCTGGGGTGAATAAGTGGTTTTCTTCAAGGTAAGCGGCGTGTAACGATTTGCATGTGCCTGACTTTGAATTACATGAAGTCCGGAACATTAGATTCACGGGGTGCACTGTCATTTTGCCGTGATTTCTGCTCACCTATTTGAGGGTATATAAGGCAGAATATTACTGATAAATCTTACGGGACCAAAAGTATCTTATCACAGGAAAGATAGCTCGTCATTCAATCTCCAGCCGAAGGGGTGAGTGTTAAATTTATATTTCGTTTTATTGTGAATTTTTATTCAGTTTATCATTTCATATAATGATGCCTTTATTACAATGCAGATTTTAAACGTGGAATATTTGGAATTACTAGTCACTATTAGACTTTAAATGCAATAGCGTAATCTGAGGTTTAGATTTTTTTTTGAGACAACTATTATTAGTCTGGTTTTTTTATTGCAGCTGATAACATCTCTGATATCGTAGCTGATATTGTAGCGGAACATCTCTGATAACATCGTTGGTAACGTCTTTGAGATCGTAGTTAAAATTGTAGATGATTTGTTGCGGAACATCTCTGATAACATCTCTGATATCGTAGCTGAAATTGTAGCTGATATTGTAGCGGAGCATCTCTGTTTGTCGGATTGTCTGTCCGTCTACATCTGTCGTGACGTGCAAAATATCCGGAAATCTAGAAGTCCGAGTGTCGGAGCTGTCTAGAGTTGTAAACATCCGGGGTGGCATCTAGGGTATTGAGGAACGTTGGTTCTAGTAGATGCTGTATGCTGTCTGTACGTATAACTGTGGTGGATCCGTGAACGGCAAGTGACCGATAAAAGTATTGAGTCAACCCTAGGTTTTCGGAGAAACTGGGTGGCGATTCAACTGTTGGTGAATCGTACGGTTATACAGGGTCGAGACACATGTGTGTGTTGCAATTGTAGTACAATTGAATACATTGTTGTATTTACATAGTTACTACAAATCACAATAGTATTTCAAGGCATTGCATGAATCTCAATAAAAGCTAGCAACTTGATTGAATACAAGTATATGTTCGTGCTAGTTGTCGCAATCAATACGTGCGATAGTATAGTTTGATGTTTGTGTTTATTATCGCAATTTATACTTGCGTTAATATAACTTTTGTAAATTTTCCTTGGATCTGTGTATAGTCCAAGAGATTCCTTTGTATCTGTGTTTTATTTTGTATTAATATTTAATTTATTCATGTATTGTGAATGGTTGTGAGTGTAATTGTGGGTTGAACGCATGAGTTATTGTGTTGATACATCATTATTTTTCTTTAATAATTTATTTCATAAATTTATATTTTCTTTCACATATTCTGTTTATGTTGTTCATTTAATCCACCATCCCCTCGGTAGCATTTCTATTACATATTTTTCTAGGCTATTTAATAAGTTTCTCCCAAACATTTATAGTGATCATATTATTAGACTTGCAATTATATAACCTCAATTTCATGCGACTTTTCAGAAACCAAATATATTTTTGATTGCAATGATCTGTAATTTTAGGAATCTGTAAAGTTACTGACACGTACCTAAATTTGTATTTTAGTCTATATGTTTATTTAATTAAATATATTTATATGTGTACATGTCTTGTATTTATTACTGCAATTGGGAGCTTGTCCTCGGCGTGGACTATAATTGCCCTTACCATGGTTACAAAGCGTCAGTTACATAGTGTTTATCAAGTTGTAATCTGGGCCCTAAATACAACCATCAATCAGTAACCCGATCATCAGTGCCAGGACCGTCAGTGAACCTCCAGCGGTCAGTGATCCACCAAACAACAACCTGACCATAAATACTGAAACTGTCTGTGAACCATTAACCGTCAGAGAACCACCAATCATTAAGCCGACCGTCAATGAACCTCCAGTTATTAACCCAGCCGTCCCTCAAAGTAAATTCACAGCCTCAACTAGTATCCTAGCCATCAATTACTATCCCAGTAAATACATACCTAAACGTGACGTTAGCATGGAATCATCCACACTTAAGCGTCAATCAGATGACGGTGACTGTCAGACTCCGAAACGTCGTCGTTGCTCCTCATGGTCATTCAAGAATAATGATTCCACTTACGTAAATTGTTCAAATATACAAGAAAAACGTCACTGGTTATTTAAAAATAGGGTCGGCGTCAACGTGCATCATAGAAAAATCAATTTTAAACATCCATTTCGGTGACGAAGGAATTGCACATGCCGATAATTCAGTAGTATTAGAAAACAGCATAAAACATGCAAGATAAGCCATTTCGGAAAGAGTGTCTGGTTTCCAGCCATATTTCGAGAAACGAATGCTACCAATACTGAAAGACCATGTTAAGTATCCTGCGAGGGTAAAATATGTTGACGCCACTGGACAAATAATAATGCTGAGTCTGCAAATAATATCATGAAGATTGGAACCAACTGGAGGCAAAAAAATATATCCGATCTGATAGACGTACTACAGTCGATTATCAGTTCCCAGTATAAAGGCGCCGAAAGATCATTGGTTGGAAGAGGCAATATCAAGCTGGCATCCAATTATATGTATCACATAGTTTCTATTGACGTTTGGTGTCAAGAAACAGAAACTGAACGACAAGAAATATTTAGAAAGTTTATCAAGGACAAGGGTATAAAAAAGTTAACAGTAAGGTCGACAAATGGTAAAATCACTATACCAAAGACACTATCAGGAGGGAAAAAATCCTCACCAGAGAAAAAGGACGAGAGCTGAGCGGAGTCAGACTAGAACAAAATAAAATAGTGGACAGTGTTAGCAAAGAATATTTATAGTTTTGGCATTATTTTAATTAAAGCGTATTATGTGCACTAATAAAACAATATCACAACAACATTTTTTATTTTAGATTTATGTATTTAAGTCCGTACAATAATAATTATAATATTTAATGTAAATTACTATAATTTCTTTCGCAATATTCTATTTATGTCCCCATTACTGTCCATTACAGCCCATTTCTGTCCATTACTGTGTTTAGGTAGACCCTTTGTGACCTAGCAACCTGCTTTAACCCAGTAAAAGTATGTGGTGTGTAATTCAGGAAGGTTGTATTCTGAGGAGGAATTGTAAATTATGCAAGTATCTGTCTTTATATACTTATACAAACACGCACGTTACATATTTACATTACCTGTGTTCACATTGGGGGTAGGGGATTACAGCCTTATCAATATATTAAGCATATATAGGTCAAGCTAAAGAGATACGTATTCATATTGCCTTTGTTCACGATGTGTAAGTATTATCAGGTAAATCTCTTTTGCAAAAAAAAATCTAACAACAGAAATCATCATAATAATGTCAATGTTCATGGGTAGATGGAACTAATTTCTAATTAGTGTATTTTCCATTATCAATCCAATTAGACAAATACATAATCATATTCCCGACATCAACGTATTCTGCAGGTATCGATTGACCTAAACTCGTATACGTGTTTACAATTACGGGAATTACTATGTAGTCCCTGTATAAAGTGTTATTGAAATTACAGTACTGTCGAAGTAATTATTGTTACGGTAATGACACGCATCACGCATACAAAGCATATATGAGTTCAGAAAAACTTGAGTGTAGAACAATGTCTGATAAGCACTCTGGTGCATGCATTTGTTGAGATGAAAACAATATTTTTTATGGAATTTAATTCGTTAGGGAAGGGGAATAATGAGACACTGGGTAAGGGACTCCTCTGTAAATACCAATCTGATAATAAAGCCTTTAGGTGTTCGTTCATTCAGCCACGCACACGGAAGTATGCTCTTTTCATCGTCCACAATCAACTACGTTCTAATCTCAATGCAATATGTTATATATGTTATTCACCAAGATTGATCAGGTCCTGTTCATAAATTAACTCTATAGATTTATTGTCAAACCGGAAGAAGGACGACGGACGACAGACATAAGGTCATACCTGGACCTTAGTTGACTTCTATTAGATAAACTAAGACCAATGTGTGAACACTCTTTCCCACTTTGTTTGCAAATCAATATTTATTATACAGTGTTTATAAGTGTACATGCACCATGCATATTCTAGACTTATTTTGGATGATGTCGATTTGAAGTTCATTGTTACTGTATAGAACAAGATATGTTATACATGGCGGCCTGTATAAAGGGTGGAGGAAAAGGCTTGGTAAAATCTTTAGATCCACGGAAAGTTACTGGCAGTTTTTTCACCTATCCATATTAGCCAGCCCGACACATACTTAGACAGATGTGAGATATTGGCTAATGGCTACTCGTGAACTCGAGACCCACTATAAATTTGGTATTCTGTAATAGTAAATATTTTTTTTTGCCAAAGACGTTAGTCTTTTGTACACATACTGTTATCTCTTAGATACTTTTACAATTTAACGGTAGCTATGTTTTGATTTCGACTGGACGTTTGCTGTCTATATTTTGCAGACCGGACCTAACTAGCATCGTCACTGTGTTTGGTTAACAACTGCTCATGCATCGACATTCCATTGAAAATACACGATGGCCACTGTAAGATCGCAAGATGTTATTTGCAGAATAGTCAAAGATGGGATTCTGGAACTAGAAAGGAATGGTATGTAATAGATAAGTCATATATAAAAATCTTGATGATAATTACTAACACATCGATCAATAAACATAGTGTTCCAAATTATACTAAACACAGTAGGTGCAAAATACATTGAGACGATGATGATGATGACGATGATGATCATTCGGTGGCAATGGCTATATTTTGAGCCGCGTGTTACGATTTTATTGATGAATAACTTGATGATGAAAATTCCACTTATTTAATAGGATCCGAACCATTATTTCGATACCCACACGTAAATCTAAAATTCCAATTATTTGTTCTTATCAAAATGTTCAGTCCAACCTATGAATAAAGAGTCGATGTATATTTCACCTGACAACCCCATGACCTTGACCTTGGCGTGTACTGAAAATAAATCACAGTAAAGCAGTAACATGCTAATTGACAAAAATCACACCTTTGATACATGCAGCACACTCAGTTTAGAACTTTAGATCACGTTTGATGCATACCGTGGGGTCTTTGGAAATAAATGGAAGATTTGTCAAAATGCTTTCATTGAATAAGCCACGATTTATTTTTCTTGCAGCGATGGAACACAGGCCTTTATATATTATAAGGTCGAACGCTTACTAGTTAGAATATACCGATGACGTCATAATAAAGCCAAAACATACAATGGACACCTATCGTACATATACATTATGTTTCGAACGCAACGAAATCGTAACCTTTCCTTATTCAAAACGGTCACGGATACTGTAACTAACGTACATAAAATGGCCGATGTTACAAATGCTATCTAATTTTATATGTACTGATTTAAATCAACCATTATATTTTATTGCAAAAAAAATAATAAGAGAAATTTTAAATGTACTATTGTACAGTTCAATGTTTTAACTGTTTTACTAAGGGAATGTGTTTCAAAAGCATGCATCTCTGCAACACTTGATACAATGGCGTTTTGGATGGAAAGAAAATGGTTATGTGATAATTATCTAATGACAATAGCTTGCCAGCACATTGAAAGTGCCAGAGGCGTAGCTGGGGGGCAGGAGGGTACATATGTCCCCGGGCGCCATACTAGTGGGGGCGAAAAACTGGGCTTTGAAATAGGTTGTAACGGCTAATGGTGATTTTATTGATGAAAATAATGGGTTTCAGAGTTGAGGTGAGGGGAATGAATATTGTCCCCGGGCTCCAAACACTCTAGCTACGCCTCTGGAAAGTGCCATGTGTATACTGTTATGCTTCTAAGGACACAAAATCGCTTGCCTAATAATAATTTTGCTGTATGCTACCATCCACCTGCGAATCTGCAAGCAATAAGCATATGCAATGACTTATATATACTACGAAACACGCCTAATTCTCAAAAATAACTTAAAGCCATAAAGTCGTGGGATAAAAAACAATGGAGGCAATATACGTTGTGTTGCTGTTATGTAGATAATATTCCAAAGCTACCATGACAGTACTTTTACAAAATGATATTTAAGTGTATTGTTTATTTTGCCTTTGCTAGACTTAGCTTTACAAACAGACTGATAATAATTTGCATGAATTATTGTGATATGGAATTCAAGAAGAATGTTTACTCAGTTTACTTCTTAAATAATTTGCAAAATTTGACTTACAAATAAATGAAAAATTGAAATAATGACAAATTAAGAAAAATATCAGTTTTAACTTCTTTTTATTGATTGTAAGCAGACATTGGACCACCTTAATGAGATACAGGTAGCACCAAAGGATAGACAAGCATGGCACATTAAATGTAGACCTAGTGATGGTGCAGTTATATTATCCGTGATGGGGGAAGGATAATACGGTGTAAAAGTGCTATATTTAAACATAGTTTTATTCCTGCGAAGGGGTTGTGGTTGCATCCTACTGTGTAACAGTGCTCTATTCAAACAGTCATATTTATATTACCTGTGAAAGCTGGGGGCAAGGTTGCATACTAAAGTGTAGCAATGCTATATTTAAACATAGTTTTAATCAACCAAAACCATTGTATTTAGCAATATATGCCTTATCGATATAAAACAATAACTCAACCCAAACCATTGTATTTATCAATATGTGCCTTATAGCTATAAAACAAAACGTCAACCCAAACCATGTATTTAGCAATATATGCCTTATAGCTATAAAACAACACATCAACCCAAACCATGTATTTAGCAATATATGCCTTATAGCTATAAAATAACACATCAACCCAAACCATTATATTTATCAATATGTGCCTTATAGCTATAAAATAACAAATCAACCCAAACCATGTATTTATCAATATGTGCCTTATAGCTATAAAACAACACATCAACCCAAACCATTTTATTTAGCAATATATGTCTTATAGCTATAAAACAACACATCAACCCAAACCATTGTATTTATCCATATGTGCCTTATGGCTATAAAACAACAAATCAACCCAAACCATTGTATTTATCAATATGTGCCTTATAGCTATAAAGCAACACATCAACCCAAACCATATATTTATCAACATGTGTCTTATAGCTATAAAGCAACACATCAACCCAAACCATGTATTTAGCAATATGTGCCTTATATCTATAAAACAACAAATCAAGCCAAACCATGTATTTATCAATATGTGCATTATAGCTATAAAACAGCACAACAACCCAAACCATTGTATTTATCAATATGTGCCTTATAACTATTAAACAACACATCAACCCAAACCATGTATTTATCAATATGTGGCTTATAGCTATAAAACAACACATCAACCCAAACCATTGCATTTAGCAATGTGTGCCTTATAGCTATAAAACAATAAATCAATCCAAACCATTTATTGTGCAATATGTGCCGTTGGTGTTGTAAGCAGAAAGTGCTCTGACCTTTAATTCGCTTCAAAATATAATTTTTTAGAGAATAACGAATAAGCCTAATATAATAATGAAGAATGAGAGGAACATTGCTTTTCACTCACATTTTGATATTTAAATAATGGAAAGCATGAATCATGCCGTCTGCTCACAAGACATATCTTAAAACACTTTCCAACTGCATAATAAATACCGTCTTAGTCAATAGAAAAATGCCCTCTACCTTCCTGAAAATAAAAGGATAAGACTAACCGTAACATCAACAACAACATATTTAAGAAAAACAACTGTAAATATCGTCCACAACATCATCACAACAGCAACGTTACGAAAATAATGGAACTAACGATCATTGTACATGACCTTGATAATAACCATGATGTTGATAATAATCATTCAGTAGGAATGACCATATGTCAGGCCGCTTGTTACGATGCCACTTATTTAAAAGGATCCTAGCCAATATTTCAATACCCAGACGTACATTCTATTTAAAAGAATGTTCTTGTCAAAATGTAAAATCCAACCTATGAATAAACAGTCACTGTTAAGTTACACCCTACAACCTCGTGACCTTGGCATTGATGTGTACTAAGAATAACAGTCACAGTAAAATGCTAGACAAAATCACACCTTTGATAAATGCTGCACACTCAGTTTAGAACTATAAACCGAGTTTGGTGAATACCGTGGTATCTTTTGAAATAAATTTAAGAGTTGTCAATCTACGTTAATTGAATAAATAATGAATTCTTTTCTTGCGGCGATATAACAAAGGTCTTTAGATGTTATAAGGTCGAACGCTAATACGTCACTATATACCGATGACGTCATACAGAAGCCAAAACACAGAATGGTCCCCTGTCGTACATTTACATCTTTTACGAACGCAACGAAATCGTGACCTTTCTTAATTCACAACGGTCACGGATACTGTAACTAATGTAAACAAAATGGCCGATGTGTGCAATGCTATGCAATGTTCTATGTACTTATTTAAATTAAATATTTTTATTGGAAAAATAATAACTCTAAATGTATTATTGCACAGTTCAATATTTTAACAGCTTACTAACGGAATGTGTTAGAAAAAGCATGCAGCTCTGAAACACTTGATAAAAGAAATGGTGTTGGGGATGGAAATAAAATGATTCTGATAATTATCTAATGACAATAGCTCGCTAACACATTGGAAGTGCCACCACTATACTGTTCTGTCTTAAAATACAAAAAATCTTGGACCTAATAATCCTTTGCTGTATGCTACAACCCATCTGCAAGCAATAAACATATGCAATGACTGTGATGAAGAGACTAAAAAATCGCTTTAACTCACAAAATCGAGAGAAATAAGAATAGGTGGTTTACACGTTTTGTTACTGTTATGTACAGTAGATAACATTCCAAAGTTTCCCTGACAGTTTATTTAGAAAATGATATTTAAGTGTAACAATCCATATTGCCTTTGCTAGATTTAGCTTTGCAAACAAATTGATAATAATTTGTATGAATTATTGTGATGAAGGTTTACTCATTTTTATTTCTGAAATAATTTGCAAAATTTAACTTACAAATAAATGGAAACTTTAAATAATGACAAATCAGGCAAAACAACTCCTAGTGTTAAACTTGTTTTTATTTTTTGTAATCAGACAGTGGATCACCTTAATGAGATACAGCTAGCACCAAAAGTTAGACAAGCATGGCACATGAAATGTAGACCCTAGTGATGGTGCAGTTATATCACTCATGATGGAGGAAGGATAATACAGTGTAAAAGTGCTCAATTTAAACATAGTTTTATTCCTGTGAAGGGGTTGTGGCTGCATCCTACTGTGTAACAGTACTCTATTCAGTCTTATTTATATTACCTGTTAAAAGTGGGGTGGTGGTGCTTACTAAAGTGTAACAGTGCTATATTCAAACAGTCAAATTTATATTACCTGTTAAAAGTAGGGGGTGGTACACACTAAATTGTAACAGTGCTATATTCAAACAGTCACATTTATATTGCCTGTTAAAAAGGGGTGGGGATGGGTGCTTACAAAAGTGTAACAAGACTCTATTCAAACAGTCAGTTATACTCCATGTTAAGGGAAAAACATATTACAGCGCAACATAACTCTGTTCAAACAGCCACAGAGGTATGAGAAGTCATCCAATGTTTGATTTTAGGAAATGTAGACATTGGTACAGTCGTATTTCGGGGGTGGGGGTGGAGCCGAGTGGTCTAAAGCCCTCTGTTATGGATCACTGCCATCTCACCTATGTCTGTTTGGGTTCGAGTCTAAGATTTGGCTAATGTAGTATGCGAGAAAACTTGCGATTAGCTTCTCTTGGGTCGTTGACTCTTTCTGAGGTTTTCCCGGGTTCTTCCTCCACCAATAATACCGGCCGCCATGTATAGCCTATTGTGTGCTGAAATAGCAATAAGCAATAGCTTATGTTCTAACATTGTTTCATTTGTCATTTATTGAAAGTCTAATTCAACTTTTATATCAGTAAACAGATTCGGGAATTCTCGGTCTATCCTATGATATTTTAAAATTATGATTTCTTAATCTGTAATCTCAACAAGCACATCTCTCTCTCTCTCTCTCTCTCTCTCTCTCTCTCTCTCTCTCTCTCTCTCTCTCTCTCTCTCTCTCTCTCTCTCTCTCTCATGACTTTGTCCAAACTTGATTTATTATGCCCCGTTGGTGACCTCCGAAGTCTCACTATCGGTTGACACACTTGCCATGCAAGAATATTTAGTATTAGTATTATGACCATATTTACTAACTATTTATGCCCAAGTCGTACACGACTGGCTATTATTGTACTATCTCTGCTTGGCATTGCTAAAGTTTATATTTGTATGTATTATTTTGTACACCCACACGATCTTCCTCGATCAGCTGATGAGTATAGGGCGAGACATCCATACGATTTTTACTAGCCAACAGTAAAATGTATAATAGTATAACCCGTATCAATAATTATCTTGCAAATCTGCTAGATTCAGCGTGTCTGTACTCTTCTCGACTGCATTTATCGTCACGTTCAAAACAAAGACACTGGATGTCAACTAAAATTTGGTTACCCCAACTGGGCACCTTCGAACGAACAGGAAGTCATCAGTTTGGTTCTTGGTTATTGATTTTGTAGATCAAATGGTCTCGAGGTTACAACTGAACGCAGATTTGTATTAATACGCCAAGACTCTGTATTGTATTCCGAATGACTGTTAGAAACTTGTAAACATCGTGTCATCGGCGTTCGATGTTCGATTCAGTAGTAGACGTCATAAAGTAGAGAGTGCAGAAGTGGAGAGTGCAGAAGTTTACATGGAGAAAGGATTTTCATTGAAATAATCAGGGTAGTGCATACATGCAATTTTTAATAGTAGATGCAAACTATTGGACGATGATATATCTGTATTGTTTATACTTAAAAAAAAGATATAGATAAGGTACAGTAAGCATGATTGTTTCCGTTAGTAAAATGAAAACCTCTGCAACATTCACTCCCTTTCTAATTTATACATAGTAGAAATTGTGTAAAGATTTTAGAAGGAGAGGGATGTTTTCAGTAACTGTCTTTTTACTGATAGAAATGAGTGCTCGTACAGAATAATGATTGTGTAGACTTTAATGTCTATCTCTGTCTCCCGAGTCCATCCCCGTTTTTGCTGCCCCGTGCAATGTAACTTTATAACTCATTTATATTTTCAAAAGGAAATTTGTATTCGCATAATTAGAAAAACAAATTTACATTTAAAATCTTACCATGTGCGTCATCTGATTTTGTTATTTCTACTTGAATTATGTGTCTAGTTATTGTTTAGTTAAATTATGCGTCTGACTATTTTTACTTGAATTATGTGTCTGATTATTTTTACGTTATTGTGTCTGATTATTTTTTATACATAAAATTCAAGTAAAAAAAATATTCAGACACAATAAGGTAAAAATAATCAGACACATAATTCAAGTAAAAATAGTTAGACACATAAGTTGAATTATTGTCAGCTAGCAAGTATGTCAGAAGTAGGTAGTTAGTTATAGGGAGCGAAAATCGATTACTTTCAATGAATGACTCACGAGCTTGATCCAAGGGCATAAAATAAACCCCAGGGCATATATTGTTTGCATATATTAATGTCTTTTCATGAACTATAATCGTATATATGGTTATATGACTGGGATCTCAATCATTTCAACTTATTAGGTATGGTCCAAAAATTTCATTGGAGTTGGGGTGGTTCCTGTCCTGATAATAAGTTGCATACATTAATTAATTTGTCTTTTTGTGCTAGCAATTGTTTACATTGGTATAAATTGATAATCTCAAAAGTCTCAAAATCGCTGTTTAGGGGTAGGGATGGAATGCCTTGTTAGTGCCAGTTATATGTGTCAATTTTTCTTTGCATCTCGAGTTGGTCTGTGTTATGGTTGTTAGTTGGTGATCTCAATAAGTTTTAAGATGTGACCCAGGGGATACGTTTTTTGTAGGGTGGGGATATACATCAGGCTATCACCTCACGTATTTGTATAAATATTTGGTCCACATATCACATATGGCGTGAGTTACTTTAAACTTATGTAGAATCACCGCTACTCCATTAGCCCAAGTCTATTCTGAGCAATTTAGTTTTAGTATTTTCTAAACGTATTACTAGTATCGTGCAGTAACAGTAATAGTTGCAAAAAAAGATACAAATTGGCATCTATGCTACACAAGAAAAAATGTTATTTTTAAATTATTTTTTAAATTATTTTTGTTAGTTGTAGTTACAATCACATATGGTAATTAATAGGAGTTACTTGAAACATACGTAAAATCGAATCTACCCCTTTAGTCCTACTTTAAGCTGAATAATGTTGATCGTTTTTGACTCGAACGTATTTTTTATAGTTCGTTCTACATATCATAGCTAAATGTTCCTATCATTAACTCGGTAAATATTCAGATCATCGTCATTCAATGTAGCCAAGAAAATTTAACTGGCTTTAAAAGCTTCGTGTGACACGAATTAGGGATTGTTTTCATAACGAACTATAATAGCAATAATAATAAAAATAAAATAAAACTATTACGATAATGGTGGTGGTCTATAAATTTACGACTGTAGAATATTGTTTTTAACTCAGAAATAGATACATAGATGTATTTACGTTTGTTTGGCATTGTTTACTAAAAGTATATAGCTATATTGTATGACCTATGTCATGGTGTTATGTCAGAAATAGATTTATAGATGTGTAGAAGTCTTTTTTCGCATTACTTACTAAACGTATATGTCTGTATTTTTTGTATTCCGTATCCTGCTGGAAGTTATTTTTTATCCACAGCCGGCCGTAAACCCAACTACTATGGCATTGTGAAGATGGAAGGCATGTTGGTCGTCATAGACTGGTATACGTGGAATCTTCAGGTTTACAATGGTCATGACGGTAAACTGATTACATCACACGGACTGGAGTCCTATCCCTGGGATGTCTGTCTTATTAGCAAGAATGAAGTCGCTGTGTGTTTGGATAACGGTACGGTTGTAATCCTGTCATTGAAATCAAAAGATGACGTAAAACTCGTCAAAACTTTAGAGACAGGATTTGGTACTTGTTATTCATTGGCAAAATGGAATTCAGACAAACTCATTGTCAGCGGTAGTAAAGACGACATGTTGTGTTGGGGAATTTTATCGATTAGAGATGTACTTATGGACTCAACTCACGACATCTGTGAAGGGTATCAGACTCGCATTGCCGTCAAAAATAACACCTTGTACATCTCGTGTGATACTAATGACTCCATTACTAATGGAGTTTATGTTTATGATATCTTGAATCCTAAAACAAAAAAGTTTCTGTATCAACACCAGGGATTAGAAATACCGTGGTCAGTAATGACTGACAGAGATTGTGTGTACGTGTGTGACTACGACTCTAAGATAATTCATCAGCTAACATACAGCGGTCAGCTAGTGTCCATACACACAATGTCATCAAGTCTGTATGGAATATTCTATGATGACCAGCACGGATTACTTTACACCACAAGCTATAAAAGTAATGTGATAACTGTTTACAAAATGGAGTATTTACATCAACCAGGTAATTCTATTTCATTTTACATTTTTCGCAACGAAAACTTCATTTATCTACATTTCCTAATTCACCTTTTAGTCTCAAAATATGATTTATGAATATTATAGTCATAACCTTATAGTAAGACAAACATGTATTACAGATTTAAAATAAAATAAAAGTGGAATAAATATTATTTTATTATTTTGGAAGTTTGAAAATGTGCATTTCGTCGTGCATGGTCATATTTATCAATTTTTAATCTAAATAAAATATTTTTGTTATTTTAAAATTTATTACAAATTGTATTATAGTCATTTCTATTCATTAATGATTGTTCAGTCGTCTGCTCGTTAGTTGTCACTACATAATTTTTTCATATAAAAATATTAAATCTGTATGGACTATCAAAATGGCTGCTTATCTGCAAACTAGCATCATCACTAGTTCGGGGCAATGCATATTTTTCCCAGAAGGTGGCTCTTTCATTGATAAATCTTTGTACATGACCTGTCATTGCACGCGACATGCACGCGACCGGATCTCGTTCAGCGTATAAAATTCCCACGTATTTTGTGTTGACATCATTCATGTTGATGGAGCGGATCTGTGATGATTTTTCAAGGTGGATTTATCAATGAAAAAACTCAAAGATAACTGGACAGATAAGTTTTTAAAAAAAATTATAAATACCATTTTGGATATTCTATGGTATGTTATATAATGCGTGCTATATTTACTACGATCTGTTCACGTTTTCGTTGAAGGAGGCAATGATATTGCAAACCGAAACAGACGAGGTTGAAAATGGAGGAAGGACTTAGATGAATGAATATGGCGAAAGATTATAGAAATAATATTGTCAAGTAATATTGTAAAATAACGGCCGACATTTTTTACTAAAATTAAAAAGTTGGATGTGGAAGTAATCACAGGTGCTCGACGCAATCTTGATGTCAAGAAAAACATAATAATCTAAAGAAAAACAATATACAGAGTATATAGTAATATATTATATAGAGGGGGTCATATGTCTGAATGGGTCATGGGGGTACTCTAAGGTATTTTTCTCAATCTGTATGTTTTTGTTTCTTTAGATTATTATGTTTTTCTTCACATGAAGCTCGCGTCGAGCACCTGTGGAAGTAATTATTTATATTGTTTGTAAGACTTGTGCTATGTTTAAAAAAAAAACAAAAAACAATGATCTGAAAGGAAAAACATCATAGTGACAAAAATGTTTTAGATTACCCCCGTGACCCGTTATGTCATATGACCCAAACTATCGTGCTATATAAGATAATATATATCTGAACAATTCGTCAAACATTTACATGTATACATGATAATTATTTAAATCTGCAACATCAATTTGAAATACATTAATAATGTCTAGATTACCTATTCTTTGTTCAATCGGTTTCATCATATAGGTTATTCAAATATAAGATAAAAAATATGTATATGGTGTAGACAGTTTTGTACAAGATTTATCCATGTAGGAACATTTTAGTACTTGACACAAAGCATGGGTACTGCCACAAGGATTTATATTGCACAAAATTTGCCCATAAATTCTACATGCACTGTATCATATTATGACCTAAGTTAATAGTAATATATAGTATGTGATTCATATGTAAACTATAAGCAACAATACAAGTCCTTGTTTGTATCTGTATAGAACTAATTTCAATAATTTTTAACAAATCAAACTGTACATCAGGTTGGAACAGAGTTCAGAACGGTTGGAGACCAGACATACTTTTAAGCTTTATATAACAATTTACTTCCCCAAGATATATTTTTTTTAACACATTATATACCCAGACCTAGCTTAACAGTCTTGATATCTCAATACTTTATCTGAGATATTCCAGTTGCAGTCAGTGGTCAGGATATCTGTCCATCCTTCTATGACAAATCTAGTCATAATTAATTATTCACAATACTTGTATTTAAATGAATCTTTTAATATTTGAGGGGTAGATACCTGGTTGATTTCAGGAAGATTTTCGATTTCCACGTGGTTAAATCAAGCATTTGATTATCGTTAAAGTTTAAAAGCCAATTGTTTATATACAATTTCATATTTCTAAAAGCATTTGAGGAAAACAACGTTTTGACATTCGTAGCAATGTCATATTCCGTCAGACATGTGTTTAGTTTGAATACACTAAAGATGAATCTTCTTTGACCGGTTATCGCTTTCATCTAGTATAAGCCTACGTCCGCCATCCCCTCCACAAATACAATATTTGAATATACTAATTAAAATGTTTTCTCAAATATTATATGGCACAAACACATGTTGTCGTGAAAAACATTTGTACATAAAAGTTCTAGCATAAAATGCATGCTTTGAAATTTTAATTTGTGACTGATATTGTATCCAAAACATCATGATCTGGAAATATTCTTTCAAGATGACAAGCTTAGGGATATGTTACGAATTAATTTTAAAAAAAACGTCAATATTGTCTGTTTGTAAGCAACAACAAAAACTGCATTTCTCAGGTATCAATAATATACACGATTACGATTCTACTTTACTATTCCAGCTTTATTTTTATGTTTGTACTATAGTGCACATTATTTCAAATATAATCTATGTATAGTGTCGAAGAAGTAAATATCCTTATCGAAAGTTAAATCAGAATATTATTCTTGAATATACATGATGACTAATGTTGACAACGGTTTGTTAGCGACTCAAAATGGCAGCAGAATGTGCGCGCGCGTTGAATTGTGGGTATTTGCCTACTTAATCGTGACGTCTGTGAAACAACAAATATGCACTTATTGAACTGGGCCATAAAATGCATTCCTTATTCTGACAATTTACAATAAACAAATAGAAAAGGCCTGTATAACCTCAAATTTGGCAGACCAGAAACATTTTATTCGTGCCTGTCCACTGTGTCCAGTCATTAGATGACTAAAACCACATCAAACCAGGAATTCCAAACTTGAACAGAAAGAGGAACATTTAGGTTTGGCTTGTTCACTTTTGTAGTTTCTACAAGGTTTGATTTTTAACGATAATATAATCCTAGCTATTATTAAAAGAAAACATTATATTATAGGAATTAAATAATTAATGCTAAACTTTAAAGTGATTAAGCTTAAAATTATTTTAAGAAATTTTAATTCTCTCGTTTTGGCATGGGTCATAGATGTAATTTGTGATGTAAAAGATACAGCTTGGCTTGCTTGCTCGTTTTATCATTTTCACTTCCTAGACATAAAAAAGTATATACTATATAGCCATCTCTGACAATATTGCCTTAGATGGTACCGGATTTTCATAATTACCAGAGGTAAATTAATTATGGTACAGGAAAGTAGTACATGTATTAAGGTATGCCAACATATCTCAGTATTGCACATGTTGCAATTGTAAAGAACTTCACCATAAAACCTGGCCATCTTTCAGAAACACATAGTAAGTGTAGAGCATGATCTTATTAGTACTTATTGAGTCTGCTATATAACAGTAGATCTCTGTTTTAATCGTATTTGATACTTAAACGTTGTGGTTTAATTTTCATTGGCGCAATTGGACACCAATAAATTGTGTTTGATGAGTTTTATTGGCAAAATATTTGTTTATATTGCACACACGGATAACAATGATATAGCTAGAACACGCTGGTTTAGCTCTCATACGTTTTAGGTCCATATTTATCTTGTAACATCTGCATCATTGTTGATAATATACATGTATATATATCTACATAGCTAATCCATTATATGAACAGGTGTTCCAATAGAAATTTTGAGAATGGATGACAGATCCATCCAACGTTTTGAAGAGGCTCTAAAAGACGGAAAGGAAACTGTGCACAGCATACGTATTATGGTTGTCGGACACATGGGTGTAGGCAAGACGACCCTAGTCAAGCGTCTTCTTGGAGAGGAGGTAAACATTTCCGAGAGACATAGTACAGAGGGCATTGATGTATATGTCAATTGCTGCGATGTTTCTTTGTCAACCCATGAATGGACAAGGCAAACAAAAGGTATGTGGGCATACATACTCATTAATGATCTACCTCTCCGAATTTATGCAAATTCCACAAGGTGAAATGTGTCACATTAAACTGGTTTGTGTTGATCCATCTTTATTTCACTTCTTTACAATAGCAATGTTTTCCACTATCTAATGTTACAAAATTGTGTAAGTAGTTTGCATTCTGGACAAGGAACAGACCTAATTTATCATATCTGATTTAGAAGGTTTAAAATCAGGGTCAAGGTCACAGGGCTAACAGAATGACACTTTACACACAGCAATGAAATATGTAAATGTTCCTCATCATTCACTACTTTCACATATACACAGCAAGGTGGAGTTTTTAAGTCTTGATATTTAACTTATACTACAAGTATTTGGTATGTTAGCATATTGAGTATGTTGTAGAATTGCCTGAAGGCTCAGGTTAGAAGGATTGTATGTGCTCATTTTTGTGTCCATATACGTGTTCATATTTCGGTTATCATTCTTAACCATGGCTATACAAAATCAGTTAATAGTCGACTAGCCCAAGGCTGGTAAATTTTCTATTAGTTTTCATAATTTAACTAGTGTAATGGCTGGTTAATCTTGTTATATGTTAAATTGCTTTGTATCAAGGATTCAGTAAGAATGAACAGGGCGAGAAAATTTATGTATCTATTAGTAATTATGTCTGCAAAGAAATTTGTTAAATCCTCAGCCTGTGGCTGACCTAAAGACCAAATAATATTTTAAGATTATTTTGTTATTATTATTATTATTATTATTATTATTATTATTATTATTATTATAATTATTATTATTATTATAATTAGTAGTAGTAGTAGTAGTAGTAGTAGTATTAAAACAGAGCTCAGAGATTATATCTGCCATCAAATCTAGAACATCCTTCCTCAACCAGGTTTCTGTGTCCACAACGTTTCTAGTAGTGTACACCAATAAATTAAAAATGGACATCTCATTTGAGGAAAGCAAAAACATGGATGAGGGCAATCGTTTGACTACGAAAATACACCAAGTAAAGAAATATGTTTCGTAGGGGTGTGCTGTTTCTCTAACTAGCAAAGCAATTTAGTATTCAGCTGGCATACAAGAGTTTGACAACACAAATTTCTTGGAGATGGAACGACTGTTTCAGGAAATAATGGATTCACGGTCTTGTCATACCATATCCAAAAGGTCTAAATCCAAAAGTTTTTTTTTGATTGAAGGGTTAGGGTTCATCATGTCGTGATGTATGCATCATATATATTCTTTATAGTCTATATAGATATAGTCTTTAGCAGGAAACCATGTAACAAAATTACTTTTTTCATTGTTTTGATCTTTTGTTTTTAAATGAAGTTGCCTGATTCCATGTTTTATGGGGTATCTTGGGTGTGCATTCAATCTATCTTCTGTAACTTTGATGTGAAATTTCTTTTCAAAGTGCCCAAGTGTGGTTTCTAGTGGGATTTCCAAGGGTAAATCTGATATATGTAGTTCTTCTGTTTTCTTCTTGATTTTTCTCATGGTGGTTGCTGGTTCTTTAACTATAGCTATTTCTCGTCCTATTGATATATTTCCCATATTGTATTATAGTTTCATTTTCTTCAGGTTTCAATATACATGTTAATTCTCTGTCTCCTTTCCTATTTAACCCTTCTGATAATTTGGTGAAGGTTATGTTTCTTACATTTAATGCAACCATTGCTGTTGACATTGTAGGTCATATTTCTACTAACACTGCAAACAGTTCACTATGTCCCTTTTTATAACAACATTGTAAAACTGGTCCTCACTTATCTCTATTCTTTTAGTGTCATAGTACTTTTTCAGCTCTGACAATAGCCAATTTCGCACCATTATCCTTCTGTACGTGCAGCACATTTATCACAAGTTGCTTTTTGTCCAAAGTGGTATTTCAGTATATATATATATATATATGTGTGTGTTATCTTTCTGTTCTGTCTTTGCATATTGGCACAGATTGCTTTACTGCTTTCAAACTTTGTAGTCCTGTACATGTATGACCTTGAAGAGGACAAATATGCAAAACTGAAATACGCTCAAACTTTTTATATAATTTGCTATATGTATATGGCTCATTTTCTGAAAATTTGTACCTTTCATTTTCAATCGTTACAAAAATATTTATTTTTAAAAAACCAATCGTTTCTCTCTATCCGTCTTAAATAAAACAACATACTCCTGCCCTTACAAATAACAGTTGCAACGTCATTTGAGACGTACACACTGGCATTGTGTTGATAATGAATTATTGAGAACTCACAAAGGGAGAAGCATTCCAAGTACTAATTCTGAGACGTCGCCACATGGTTGTTAAGGCTTTATTTATTGTTATCTTTCTTCAACTTAATAACTTATTGAAAAGGCTCCAACCAAAAAATCAATGATACTTGAACTCGATAAAAAGCATAATTGACGCATACTCAGGAAATGCGGTCACTACTGAGTTCAACATTGTTTATTTTATTTCTTCTTATTTATTAGTGTTTGTAATTTTATTATTTCCCAAGGTGAGGTTTCAAAGGGGCGAGGTTTTTTTGAACATTCATTAAAATATAAATTCTAAATGTACTTCACATTTTCTTATCTTGTTTTATTGGTTTGGTCCCTCATAGTGTGTACCCCCATATGTTGTTTCTGTTTTGTACAAATTCAAAACAAATTTGAAATGGGGTTTAGTAGTATAGTACATTAACGTATTCTAGTGTAACATTAGCTCTACAACCCGAGCTGAGCTATTATATGAATAGTCTAAGTCTTGCCAGGTGTTTGCTATTTTAAATTGCATGATATCCATGTACTTTTGTTTGGACTGGTTAGACAGTCAAATCATAATACGGAATAACCTATCTAAAAAACATTACTAGTGTCTACTAGGGAGGTCAAGGTTAGCTTGTGGTGATGTCATGTGGCTTCTCTGTCCATCCACTTCCACCACAATGTCATTATATTTTTCCCATGCTGTTTTTCCTTATCTAATTATGCTATAGTCCTTGCAATAAGTTTAAAAGAAAACTGAAAACAAAACACGAAACAAGTAGAAATAAAAGAAATAAGGAGCAATTTGTTGCAGGTGTGTATGTACTGCATAATTTACTAGCTCATATATTTAGTAATATGTGATTGTACATGTTCATGTTTTAAAAATGTTCTTTTTAAAGTGGCCTTCCCTTTGGGGAGATACGTTTGCCTTGTAGCATAGGTATGACCATTATTCGCTCCTTACTCGGTAGTCACACACAAGCACACACACACAATTGTTCATACACAAATGTACTAGCAGCACCTTGAAACCTTGAGCGAAATTCATCTAATTTCTATCCGATGATGATCTCCACTTCTGCCAATTGGTAACTTCTCTAAATCAATTGAACCACATCTTCCAGCTCTCTGTTACAATAAAGGTTGGTAATTTGGGGCTTGCTGCTTTGATAACTTGCACTGGATCATAAGATGTGTAGACCAATTCACTATCTGATGACAAATTTTCCATCTGAATATTTCTTCGGACAGGTCCGGACATTTTAGTCCTTGTCTATGAGGATTGACTTGTCTCAATCGATTCAGAGAGATTATTGTCATCACATTTTCCAATATTCTCAACAGTTATATGATTTAATTTTCTACAATCTGCTTTGCAGTTTATCTGCAATGCCCATAGGTGTTTTCAAATTTGGATTGTACCTTCTTGTCAATTTCTTTCATATTGTTTAGCTAAGGCCACATCCATTGTAGGTTGTTCTAATATACTATTAGGAATGGCCTTAGCAAATTTGTGGCCCGATTTGGATCATTTGGCACATCATTCTGGATTTATGCATCGTGTCCCCTTGTGGTCATTGCATTTGGAAATATACATTTCAATAAGTTAAGTTAACATTTTCTTCCATCGTTAATTATTGATGTACAGGGTTCTAGTGAGCACTCAGATTTGGTCAACGACTGATATGTAGCAGGCATCATAGTGATCCATTGTAGCTGTAGCTTGGGAGGTAAGACTGTTACTAATGTCAACTGAACACTGAGCAAAATGGTTGTCTATTAAATGATATTGCATCTGCCATCATTGTACTCATTTACAATTAGCATTTTATAACAAAACCAAAATCTAATGTAAAACATTTTTATTAGATATTTATAATTTTATTGTTGTTTTTTTTTTGTGTGATGTTTTAGGGTCTATAAATTTACATGCATATATCCATTGTATTGAAAAATGTTTACCTTCTGGTGAAATATTTAAATTGGCAAAGAATTCTATCCTGTTATTATCAAAATAATGAGAATGTGGTATATTTTTTTTAACTTGTGAGTTTTTGTCAGTGAGTCTCTAAAATACTCTGGAAATTCCTGAGTTTCATAAGTGAAGAGTGCAGTACTCCTTATCCTAAACTTTTGTTGAGAGGATTTAATTTTTGGGTTATATTGTGTTAAAGTTTCTGCTCAGATCATTGAGGCCTGATAGGGTTAAAGTTTACTTGAATCAAGATTTACTTTAATAAGTAAGTGTGACAGTCACTGGCTATGGTTTAATTTTTAATGACCTTTGCAATTCATAATCAATGTTTAGTAGTGTTTTTTTAAGGTAAAGTGTTGCATTTTATTTTACGGAAAGTTATTGTTAAAACTTGTGATATCATATTTGGTTACTTACGTCACCATGACTTACATTTCAAGTTTTTAAATCATGATTTTAAAGTAATTTTCATCATTATGTTTAATATTATGTTCATTATAATTCATATTATTTCCATCATGATATGTAATGTCATTTTCATCATTATATTTCATGTTATACCCATCACTATATTTCATATAAATATATTAGGTCAGAGGGTGAGGTGATGTAGAATGAAAGGGGTTGCAAATGCCTTTATATATTTCTTGTTTAATAAATTCAAAAACATACCATGGTCACATGCACTTGACTTGTGCTGTGGATACATAAAGCACCTACCTACCCTAATTTTAAAACCAGTGTTACAGAAAACACATATTTTTTGCACCTTAATTTAGACTGTCAGGAAATTGTAGCAATCGGTTCCATTAGTTTGAAGCTACAGTGGCTGATTTGGGTTTGGTGGTATGATCTCTATGTAGAGTGTGCCCTTGATCTGTTGTACAATATGGCAACCACAGTAAATATCTTGAAATGGTTCTAAGGTGGCACTGTTCTGTTTTGTAATTAATATTGGGTTGGAATTTTAATGAAGAACATATCCACGGTTTTCCTCATTGGTTGTATTGGCTTGTATACAACTTGGCCATACTTCAGATGTGCACCATTGTCTAAGACTTAGCTCCATCTGGTCATTTTTACTTCCTGGACTCCACTGGTAAATTATAAGAATGGAGCAGATAACTGATAATAGTGTAGTTTAGATTAATTGAGGCCGATTTTTTTAGTCAAAGGGAGCAGTAATTTTAGTAAGAAAAACTAGACCAACAAATTGTTCTCCATCTTTTCTTTTATTTTTGACAGGCGGCAGTCATAAAAAAGGTGGAAAACAATTTGTTGGTCTACTAATAGACATGAATATAAAACATATTAAGAAGATATCAGCACAGGATATGTTTTCGTTTCTTCTACATAGCACATGTTTGTGGATTTCAATATATACACACTGACAGACTCTAGTCCAACATACATACCTGACCTCACCCATGTGTGCACACAAGCAAGATACGTAAGCTCATATTCTTACAATCGTATACTCATTATTATAACTATAAAAACAAAGTCATATGGACAGCGTGCTTCTACATACCAGTGCCCAATTCATTAGGGCCTAATCGGAAATCGTTTCGGACATTCGCTTTGGCTGAATATCCGGTTTTTTGGTACTATTCGGAAGTATTCGCCTTCGCAAATAATATTCACACGAATGGTTACAAGTAAAATAATTCAGTAAATATCGAACTTTATAAAAAAAAACTTTAATACTTAATAATTTTAGTTAATAATAAATATTTTCATCTTATAGGCGCTATATAGGGTATACGGCACACGAAACGTTTAAACTTTGCATATAATAGTGAAACAACCGGTACTTTCCGGAGTCGCACCAACTACTCTGTTTGTGCCCGGATCCAACAAATAGTACATCGAAATACTCATATTCGGTACTCTGCGAAAATTGTCTACTCGGTTAGGCCCTACAATTCACCTTTTTTAAATGCAAGAACAAATGTAGAGACTTAATAATGTTTCCTACTTTAAATATTTTAAGCATGTTTTGTTCAGAAATTGTGAATACTGGACTTGATTTTTATATTTTCATATCAGACCAACTATTTTATTATGTCCTCGCCACACTTTACTCCAGATTGGAACCTTATCCTGCCTTTTTGCAAAGGTTTAAGTAATAAAAGTGATGTGTTAGTGAGTTAAATGAATCTTCGAAAGGTGGTCAAAATCTTTGTCAATGATGATTGATTCAAATACATTAGGCATTTGTATGTGTGTAGTGGGCAGAAGACTGGAAGTCACCTATACCTAATCAATGTATACATATTTAATTAATTGATAGTACATGTACAAATTAATTGCCAAATATAGCAAATCGTACATTATAATTATATTAAGTAAATATTGATACATTTAATTGATGCCTCTGCCATGGAGGTATTGACAAGACATTTGGTGGTGTGTAGCCTGGTATTTACTCCTCAACTGCAGCACTTGATCTTGTAGTGACTCTGGAGGAGCATAGCTGCTCCATAACATTTAGTGGGGAAACAATTCATATGTACTGTATTATACTTTCTAATTTCTTTATAACTTGATACTCTAATGTAAAGCAGAATTTACCGTATTCTGTGTTCCTAATGTTTTCAGATTCAGAACAGGATTATAAACTGCAGCGCCTTGCCAAGGTCCTAAGTGAGAATTACCAAACAAGGGGAAGGAAAGTTGATTCGGAACTTGATGCAAGCTCTAATCAAATGGAGACAACTGATGGCAATCCTTTGAGCCATGTTGCTGACGATAACAAGAATACAGAAGTACCATATCGCCGTTCTCAACAGCAGAATATTGGCAAAAATCTTTCATCTATAGCTAGTCTACAAAATGAATCGTCTTCCACTGTAGTTCAGGGAAGGCTCACTCAGTCTGAAACAAACACAATACCTGGATCAGAGCTTGGAGAAAATGTTTCCACTGAGAATTACAAGATGGATCCATTAAGGGAAATGTTAAACTTGTTGCAACAAAATCCCAATAAGACAAAACAAGATATAAGCAAACATGCGCATTTAACAATATTGGACTTTGCAGGGCAGTATGCCTTTTACACGACACACCAAATGTTTCTAACAAGACGGGCCATATACCTCTTGGTTTCAGATGCCAGTCAAGAGGTCGATGATCTTGTAGAAGACGATTTCTACTTTGACACGGAGGGCAGATTGAAATGCAAAGTTCATGGTCAGTTCTGTGCTGTTTCTACCTAAGTACACCAAAACGAGTATCAATTTTGTTCTAGATTTGCTGCTCATTTAACATTGGTATTATGCGTCTATGAGTAACAGGTTTTCTCTCAAACTAATCATTCTTAAAAATAATTTTATCATAATTTGTTTAAGTAAAATTACACTCAACAATAGTATTTTATTATACTCAACTGTTTTACAAATTTAATTAACAGCAAGTTGACTTACTACTAAAGAAATATGTAACACCTGATGAAACTGCATTTCGAGTGAAGATGGTGGAGGAAGTTGTTTTTGGTCAATTCTACAATTAAAAAATTGAAGGATAAAAATAAAAGTTGTTGCAAAGACTTTTGGTCTTATTTGGAATTAAGGCTTCACATATTTTACTTTTAATTAGGTAAAAAAAAACATTATGTCAGGGACTGCAAGTGGGTATTTGGTTATGAAAATAGCTTGCAAATAATCAAGTGTACTTCATTATGTCATTGTTTACATAATCAATGATGTTTTCTATTTTGACTTTTTCAGATCTAGTTCAGGTCTGGATGAATTCCATACATTCATGTGCACTACCTGACAAGGAAAACTTGAATTCTGCGAATTCCCATATGTCGTCTTATAAAGTCCTCCCACCACCAGTGATTTTAGTGGGGACACACATTGATCAAATTCCACAGGTAGGTCAGTAACACAGGTATGTCGATAATATCTGGAAGTTTTAATATTTTACAGATTATTAACTTATTCTGTCAATAGTAGGATTCTCCTTGAATGCATGAAGTTGCAGTATTGTGAGTGTCAGGAACAGTACAGCCATTTCTTTGCCTTGACTTATGATTTACACAAACCTTACTTGATTTGAACTATGCACGTTTTTCAAGTTGCCTAATAGTGGAATAAATATTCAGCCATTTTTAATATCATCAGTATCATAAATATTGTCAGGTACGCACTCCAAAGTTGTTTTCTTATAGCATGCTTACAGACCCTAACACATTAAGCCCTGAATGATTTTGCTGTTTTCGAATGAAGTGCGAGTAGGAAATCAATTTGGGGTCTATTTCTGAATATATCCTAATACATTGACTCCATGCAAGTTTCCATTAGCCTAATAGATAGTTATGTTAAAACATTGTTTTCTATTGAATATTTTGCTCACGCATGAGCAGAAGGGAAAAAGTTGGATTTTTAATTATTTTTTCCGTATGGAGACCACTCTTTATTAAAAATGACAATCTATAGCCTGACCTGCCTTAGATATGAGGCAGATTTTAAATCAGATCTTAAGATTGATGCTCTGAATATAAAAGTTCCCAGATTGATGATATCGTTGACTATGCTGACAGTTTGATGTTTTAGTGAAATTGTACAGACGTTGCCAAACCCAAACGTACCAATCAATGGATTTAATTTAAGCAGAATTCATAAGGGACATTCTCTTATTACATTATACAAAGGACACAATGATAAAGTGATATTTATCTTTGAGTACATCACACAAAGGGCTCAATCTGTGTCTTAAAGGCGTAGGATATGATCTATTCCATCTATGAGGCTTTAGTCTAGAATGCATGATTGTGAGCAAAACAGACTCAATCTATAAAAATTCCTTATCATATTTACAAGTTGTACCTGTTGTTTTCTTTCTCATTCAAGTCACTCCACATGCTAAGATTATTCTCCACTTTCATGGAGTGAGGTTAATAATTCCTGTTATCATTTTTTATGATAGACCCAGCGTTGGGGGATCTTTTCTTCATGGTCAGTGAAAGGGATGCGATGTTAAATTGTATGTTAATCTTACCTTTCCACACTGTTAATTTAAAGCCATTGGACACGAATGGTTGAAACTTTGTGTCACTGTTTTCATTTTACTATAAACAAAATGTGCAAGTGTGAAATTGGTTGTTATGCATGATGCACAATCATGCATTCTAGACTAAAGCCTCATAGATGGAATAGATAATAATAGATAATAATAGAAATAATATATCAGCTTGATGAACTTCATTGGGAACGGTCACATCAAAATGCGAGAAGTTAATTCGTTTAGGCGGCGGTAGATAAATTTGCCATATCGCCTGTTTGGATAACTAATTAGCCGCAGTGGTATATTTTACCTTCGCGGCGCTAGCGAGTTTACCAATTGCTGCTTTACCCCACCAGTATCCGCTTGGAGAATAGTAAATAGATTCCATTGTGTTATTAATTACCGACACCTAACATCAATTTACCTTTCATAGCCGATTTTACTAACCATGAAGCCAATTTTTCTTTGAAAGATTTATCAGTGATAGAATTCAACGCATGAATTAATTTTACATCTGCGAGATGACTGTGTTGCAGATTACTGCTTTTATAAGCGACATCATAAGCATGACACGCCTTATCAATGGCGTTTATCGGATATTCACCCGGTCGAGGCTGGTTTTGATCATCGAGTCTGATATCGAGTCTAGTCCCGGGTCCACAATAACTATACCCTGGAAGGTGTTTTTCTCCTGGATACTTCGACCATGGTGTCCCTGGAAGTTTAGTTAACTTGGCTGCAATATCACCTCCTCGTTTTTTTAATTTCTTTGATTTATCGAGAGAAACAAATCTAACTTTCTTTGTACTGCATTGTACGCATTTACCAGAAAGTGCTGATCGGTTATTTTTAGTTGTAATCGTCGTCAAGTCGTTTGTACCAGTACGCGCCTTACACTTCACACAATATAGATCCATAATTTATATATAATAACATGAATGTAATTGATTATTCAGCTACCCGACGACGGGAACCTATTAAACACCATGCGATGTTGCCGAATTCAATTAGAATGACTATAATCGGACCATCTGAAAGTGGCAAGACACAACTGTTACTTAATTTAATAACGAGATGGATGAAATGGGACAAGTTGTATTTGATATCTCCTAGTGTAGACGATCAGCGATGTTACAATGTGCTAAAAGACTTTAACGACAGCGCGGTAGAAACATCCGGCGAAGGTATTATTGAGTTTATAACCGATATCGATGAAGCACCGAGCATTGATGATATTGATGGAGATATTAACAATTTAGTCGTATACGATGATATCATGTTAGACAATCAAAAAAATCCTGCTAGGATATTTTTCAGAGGCAGACATAAAAACACTGATGTGATATATGTTACTCAACGATACACACAAATTCCGAAGGTGATCAGAGATAACTGCAATTTGTTATGTATGTTTAACGGAGTTGATATTCATACTCTTAGAAATATTTGGCAAACTTGGTGCTGCGGTGATATGGATTATAATCAATTTAGAAATTTCTTTAGTCGCGCTCAATCAATCCAACATGGATTCGTGACGATAAATTTATCAGACCCTCGGACGCGATATCGTGTCGGACTTCATAAAATAATTGGTTAACCCATAGCAGCAGAGGGGGCGGCGACAACGACCATGGCATCTCAAGAATGCCTTTTTTTACGATTTCGAGGAAGCCTTAGTTTTCCAAATCGACACTTGTCCGATTCACTTTTCGAGGAAGCCTTATTTTTCCGAATAGATGCCTATAAAAAGTTGTCCGATTACCCCCCTCTGCTGCTCTTTCTCACTCATGCAATCATTGCAAATGTGGCTAAACAATATGTAGCCTATTTTAAGGACCTGGCCTTTTACTCCAGTCAAAGGGAAGGAATCAACACTGATAATCTGCATAGAGTTTAGTCTTTACCAAACTACAATTTAGACGCAGAATCAAATATGGAAAGAGTAGATCATCAGTGGGTTGCTGTCAGGTAAAAAAAGGATGCATCTGGCCAATTGTTCTTTCCAACCCTTGGGAGAATAATGCTATCAATACTTTCAATACCGCACAGCAACAGCATTGCTGAGAGAGTATTCGTAATGGTTAAAAAAAACAGAACTAGTCAAAGAGTCACCCTGTCTGCATCAACCCCGTAAGCTATCTATTCTTGTTAGCAGCTAAGGACAAATAGATTATGAACGTATTCAAGTCTGCAGCATACAATGGACTGAAATAACAAAACTAGACATCTTTAGCATGATATATACACCTTATTCTTGTAACTCCTGATTTTTAACAGTGATTTTCCTGATTTTGATTTCTTCAGTTTTCTACATCACCACCTGACCTGGCGTATGGGGCATGATCTTAAATTCTTTTGTGTCCTGATCTCTACATGTGTTCCCTGCACAACACGCACACACATACACACACAGACACTTACATACAATCACAATTATTGTACACAAAGTCATACTCGCATACAAACCCCAAGATGTTTGAAATTGCATTAAAAAGAATAAAAAAAAAAAAAAAAAAAATATATAAATTTTAAAAGTAAAAATAATAATAATAAAAATTATAATAATTCATGTACCAAAAGTTGATAATAGGGTCCATTTTTTTAAACTCGTCGCTTCTGTTATTTACTTTGGCGACATATTTTTCCAGCGTTTTATATGATAAAACACAATTTTTATAATAGGCAAGATTTGGGCTTTTTGATGCACAACGTGATCTGTATATAACATATTTTGCAAGCAAAATTAAGAAGTTAATCAGATCATCAAAGTTGTTTTTTCCTATAAAGACATCTTTTCGTGTAATTCTAAAATTGGGTCATAAGTTTGGATCCATTCTACCAACAGTTTCCAAAAGTTTTCAGTAACTAAACAGTCATAAAATAAGTGCTCAATTTCTTCTATTCCCTCATTACAAAAGGTACATTTATCATTATGACTTAAATTAATCTTTTTTAGAAACTGGTTTGTGGCAATATTTCTGTGGAGAAATCTATAGTAAAAGCTAATCAATTTTGTGTCTTTTGTACAGAATCTAGCCGAAACAAAAGAGTTGGTCCATTCATTTGTACCAATCGCACACTCTAGCTGTCTGGACCAAGTTTTATGTTTATCATTTGGCTTTATTATTTCGGTTCTTATCAGGTCTTTATAGATAAATTTATTCTTTGCTCTTACCCTAAGGAGAGATGTTTTGTCCAAAGCTACAAGAAAACTATTTCCACTTTCAAAGAAAGTTTTAATTTTCTTTTTCCACATGACTGAGATCTTTCAAATAAGAGCAAAGTACTGTATGAAATTTTTTGTTTTTGCTTTTTGTTTTATTTCACCAAAAACTTAATAGAGACCCTTGTGCATCAAAAAGATGTTGAATAATTACAACACCGTTTGTTCTCCACCATGTGTATGATTTAAAATTATCTACAGTCACTAAATTAAGAATATCTTGAGACAAGTATTCATTGACAGTAGATGGTTTAATTTTCATTGAGATAACGCATAAATAACATCACGCCAAAAATATTTTTAATTAATTTAGAAATTACTTTTAGTTTAGTTTTTTTCTAATGAGAGTACCAGAATACCTCCAAATTTTCCAAATATTTGTTCAGAAACCAGTTTTTGCCATAAGCCATCTTTGTTTATTAAGAGGCGCCTAATCCAGAAAGTTTTATATAACACACAAATGAATGCAAGTGAATCATATTTAATCCCCCTTCCTCAAAAGAAGCTATAAGTGTGTCTCTTTTAACTCTCTCAGTTTTACTGCCCCAAATAAACTGGAAAAATAATGTATTCAGTTCCTTTTCTATATTGGGTGGAGGATTTGGCAAAGCTGCAAAAAGATGAACGAATTTAGGCAAAAGCAAGGACTTTATCAAAGTAATTTTTCCAATAAGGGATAAATTTCTTCTACTCCACCAGCCAAGCAGTTTCTTAACTTCCTTTAACTTCATCGAATAATTAAGCTCTACCATATATCTTTAGCATGATACATACAACTTATTCTTGTAACTCCTGATTTTTAGCAGTGATTTTCCTGATTTTGATTTCTTCAATTTTGGCTGGTCTGATTTAGACATCAACCAACATTCATGAAATTTATGTTCTTGTATTTAGACATCATTCAACATTCATGAGATAATGTTCATGTATTTATAAATCAACCAACAATCATGAAATTTATGTCCATGTATTTAGACATCTACCAACATCATGAAATTTATGTTCGTGTATTTAGACATCATTCAACATTCATGAGATAATGTCCATGTATTTACAAATCAACCAGCAGTCATGAGTTTTACGTTCATGTATTTAGACATCAACCAACATTCATGCGATTTCTATCAGGTAATTGCCAATATCAGCTTGACATACAGTTTGTGTTGTTTTGCATAGGTTGTATTTTTTCAATACTGCATAAGCCTGCATATAGAAATTGTCAACTAATGAGTAATGTATGGTAGTTGAGAGATAACAACTTGGGCCTCTTCTTGTTACAGCTATTATTTGTCTTTTGATCATTATAGGAATGTCCATACAGTATGAATAAATCACTTTCTTCAATCATTTCAGCAATTGTCATTGGTTTTTGAATCCTGTCAAGATTAGATGTACAAAAGTATTTGGGGCCCCAAGTGGCCGAGTGGTCTAAAGCGCTCTCCATTATGGATCACTGCCATCTCACTTCTGTCTGTGTGGGTTCAAGTCTCAGATTCTGCCTATGTCAGTATGTGAGAAAGCTTGCCAGTAGCTTCTCGTCGATCATTGGTTCTTTCTTGGGTTTTCAAAGGTTCTTGCTCCATCATTAATACTGGCTGCCATGCATAGCCTATCTTGTTCTGAAAAAAGGCGTTAAACCCTACCACTAAACTACAAAAGTATTTAATGTGTTTCTTTACCATGATTTGGATAGAATTATTGCTTTATCCGATTATTAGCTGGATGTAATGTATGACAGAATTCCATGATTTTATAATAACCTCTCTCAAATGTTTTAGTGGCTAGATGTAAATGTTTGGACACTTTATCTGAGTATGAAATCTTATGTACCTTCGGGTGTGAAGTGGGATGTCAGAAAATTGGGGATACTTATTATGGACAAATTGCATACTATTATACTATCTTTTTTTTATTTGCAGAACTTGCCAACAATGGTTGGTAATTATGGAGGTGAGATTGTCATGCCTGGTTTTTCAGGTAGTAGCAACCCTGGTCCAAGAAGCACTGTCCAGGATGATGTACAGGCTAAAAGGGTAAGTTGGTCTTCACTTTTATATTTTGTATCTTATCAATAATCTATTGATGGGTCACGGTATGCTGTCATTACATAAGAAAGCTTATTCACCTGTCTATGAATTTTTTTCTTCTCTTCATGCCAGCTCATTTAAACTCTACATTATAATGCCCTTATCTCCAACAACATGCCTTTTCTCTTTTGCAGAATGTCTATTTCCATTTTTCTTGAATAGATTATCTTTCCATAGATGATTATTGCCTCTTTTGTCAGGTTTTTCTTTATTCATATGACGTGCTAATGTCATTCATCTGTGAGTTGATGACTGCTTGGTATTGTCAGTTTTCTTCAATCCAAGAGGCATGATAAATATTGTCATTTATTCCAGTTTCTGACACCTTGATATGGCCTGTTTTTTTAAATGGCATTTGTTTCTTCTTTAGAGTAGCTGACATCTTGGTATTTTCAGTTTTATTCATGATAAAGGGCTTGCTAATTATTATCTTTGACCCACAAAACTTGAACTAACTTGACATAGCAATGCATGCAATAAGAGCCATTTCGATAAGGGTTGTTACGTCCCTTGAATTATTAAGTCTCCTAATTTACCCATGATGCAACGCTCTTCCGGCGAGCAACTGTATATGCCGCTATGGAAGCCAACAAAGATGTCAACAAAACCGGTGACCTGGAAAACGTTAGTGTAAAGTGCCTAAAGAAATATTAACGGAATAAAGGTACCCACCTTTCAGGAAATAAAGCTGAGCTACTTAAAAGGGCTAAAGAAGTTTCAGATTATAGATATGAAGACGCCTAGAGAAATAAATGTACAAGACTGAATGAATGAGGAGTTTCGAACCATTTAAACATTCAAGATACCGTTTGGGGAGATTTTACTTGATCCAAACCAGCTTCATGATAATTGGACATGTAATGTTGAAGACATACCATATGTTAGTGAAAATGACATATAATTAGCTGGTGCTTAACAGGAGGCGTGCATTTGACTCCGAAAGTATGAAGGCCAAAAGACAGCTGAAGGCTAGTGTCTTTTATGAAGACCGCCATGTACAAAGTATTTAATTTCCATCCTCTATTAGAGGACTGCACATATATATTTGTAAAGTGCAAAGTTATTCTTTCCCTACCGACTCTAACAGAAAACGAGAAACCTAGCTATGATGTTTGGACTTGTTTATCCTAGGAAACCTGGAGCGTTTATTTTAATGGTTGTACATGCAGTGCTGGGTAAGAGTATTTCCTCTTTTTAAAAAAAATAATAAATATTAGTACGAAAAAAAAATTCTTTCTTGTGCACACTCTTTGCAGAATCCATTAAAATTAAACCGCTTTTATATTAACATTCATTTACTCGATCGAATTTTAAGTCTAATGTTCCCATACAGTTGCAGTTTATATATATTTAACGCTTATTTTGGGGTTTTGAGTCCATTTTCAAGTGAATGAATGTTAAATTAAAGTGAACCGGCCATGAAGGGTCATTATTCACTGTTTTATCTTTCAAAAGAAAGTTATTTATATTTTCCCGTGGGGTAAGGAATGGTGCCACATCGCCACGGGCGTGTATGCACACATAGTGTGTTATTTAATTTGATCGTCATGTCGCGCCCCTATTGAGGGACTATCAACTTGATTGTAGCACCTGGGTGAGTGGGAATGGATCAAACACGCACTCTACCCTATCACCCAATCTGAAGAGGTGTACTAGAGGTGCAATGGCACCAAATAATGACTGGTGAAAAATGGTTTTCACGTCTCGTCATTTTGAGGGTTTCTAAAAGGAGGAAAAGATCCGATAAGGCAGCCCATGTATGTCGACAGTCTTGAAACACCCTAGCCATACTTATTTCAAATCAGGTCCAGTTTCACTAATGGACGGAAAATATACCAATGTGTAAGCCATCTGTGTAATTCAATCAAATTTTGTGTAGTTGAAGATTTTTTTCTAACTCCTAACATACCAATGTTTCTAGTACCCAGTGTACGTATTGTAAGTCCCTAACAATTTTAATTCTAGAATGTCTGTGCGACATATGTAGGTTGGTCACTGTTAAGTTATATGGATTGTGAATTTTGATTGGCGGTGTTCGAAATTGATCAAGTTAGGTTTCTCAAGTGAGCTTGTCAAATAGAGCTTTCGTACCAAATGAGAGCTCTGTATTGGCTAAATGGCAGTAACCCTTAGAAGGGCTTTTTGATGGAGAGTTACGTAATGGTATCAAGTCTTGCCCCATCTGGTTTGTTTGCTACGTGTCCTTCTGTCCTCTCTTGTTCCTTGGGCCTCCCTTCATCTTGATTGTAAGCACCGGCGTCCTCCTCTATACTGGGTATCTAGATCTAAAATTATCAAATTATACCACCTTGTATTTCTGATTTATAGTTTTTAGGAGAATACTGACTAATTGGTATTTGGATGCAGCATTGTGCCGCTGGGTCTGATGGTCTTGGTGTTTTATGTATATGGAAAAAAGTCAGAAATAGAGAGAGGAGTGTTAATTCCTAGACGATGGTATCCATAGTCCACCCTTTTGTTTTTGTACCTGATGTTATTTTCTTACATGCTTCAATGTTTTTTTCTATATCTTTTGTTATCCCTGAGGCTTCATCTAATTCTATTTCGTTGTTTTAATGTGTAGCCCGTCAACTGATTGGTCAATGAACCCATGTGACCTCATTGTGGGGCTACAATTTACTTATTAAGGTTATTATAAATTTCAGAATTAGTATGTTATTTAGGTGTTTTATTAGTCCGTCAAATGATTGGTCAATGAACCCATGTGAACTCATTGTGAGGCTAGAATTTACTTCTTAAGGTTGTTATAAATTTCAGAATTAGTATGTTATTTATCTGTTTTGGTAGCTCGTCAAATGATTGGTGAATGAACCCATGTGATCTCATTGTGGGGCTACTATTTACTTCTTAAGTATGTTATAAATTTCAAAATTAGTTTGTTATTTAGGTGTTTTACTAGCCAGTTGAATGATTGGTCAATGAACCCATGTGACCTCATTGTGGGGGCTACATATTGCTCCTTAAGGTTGTTATACATGTTAGAATTTTCGATTTATATAGGTGAATAGGCAATGTTTCTATATTTTTTCAATTAGCCCAGTTGCTTTAAGCAGTTCAATTATATTTTGTAATGTTCGTTGAGGGTTGGTGTTAGTTAATTGGATTACTTCTGGGTATGTACTTGGTGCGGCTATGTTTAGTTGTTTGGATCTAAATTTGTCTCTTCCCTTATTGGTTTTTGTACAATTGATGAAGATATGGTGTAAATCTTCTGGGGTGTTACAATTGTGGCAATTAATGTTATGTGGGAAGGGTTCTATGTATTTTCCAAAGCTGTTTGCCAGTTTGGTTTTTCCTATTATTAATCTATTTATTTTAGATTGTTCATAACCTGTTCACCTGGGTGGTTTTATTACTCTACTAACTTCCTTAATGATGTTGTGTAATATTCACCCCTGTTCATTTATGTCCCAATTGGTTTGACATTTTTGATTAATCATTGTGTTATTTAAACTATATAGTTCAGTTTGGCTCTATTTAAGTGGCATGTAATTAAGTTCGTCGAATTTCTTTTTAGCAAGTTGGGCTGCTAACTCATTACCTTTGATGTCATGTTAAATGGAATCCACATAAAATCTACTACTAGTTTATTTGAAATTGGGGTTTTCAGTATTAAGTTCATTTTTTTTAAGAATTTTTCTCTAGATTTTGTGGTGTTATTTTGAATTCAGGTTAGCACGCTTAGCGAGTAGCTAATAATCACAGTCTTATTCAGTTTACTTACCTAAATCTACTGTAATGCTTCTAGGATGGCCCAAATACCAGCTGTAAAAATGGAGCAATGGTCGATTAAACGTCTGCCCATTTGAATATTATATTCTGGTATGACTATTGCAGCAGCTGTTTTGAAAGGCTTTGTTATTTTTAGCCATCCATATAAACATTTGTAAAACTTTGATATTGATTATTTATTAATTCTAATGCTAATGTTTTTAAATAGTTTTTTGGATTTCCTTGTTACCTTTATCTGATAGGGAGATATTTACTTTCGTTCGTACATTGCACCAAGGTTCCTTGTTGTACGTTATGTTGTTTTCTACTTGGAATATGTCTATTTGAAGTTTAGTTTTTAATTCATGAACTAATGTTCCAATTGAAGTGGTGTTTTTGAGAGTTTTTCTAAAGGAGGTATTGTATTTGTTGATAGCCAGGTATGTGGGGGACGTTTTTTCATGCATATTTTAAGATGAGTTCCTGCCTTCTAAGATGTAATGGCAGTTCCACTGTTAAAACCTGTACCTTGGCTGTTGAGGTTGATGGCATTGTTCCGGTACCAATGAGTAGGGCTTTTCTCTGTATTTTATTTAGTTTGTTTAAGTGACATTTGGGTGCCGTAGTGTATAATTGGCACCCAAAGTCAAGTTTAGATCTTATTAATGCCCTATACGGTGTTAAAATAGTTTCTTGGTTGGCACCCCACTGAGTGCCTTTGAGGCTTCTTAATAGATTTAAGTCCTGATTGCATCTTTTGTTCATCTATAGGATGTGCCCATGTTAGGTGTTCATCAATGTACGTACCCGGAAATTTAGCTACTTTTACGAATGGTATTTCTTTTTTTGTATTGTTACTCTGTGAGATTGTTTGAATTTCTTACGTTTGGTAAAAGTACAACTACCGTTTTTTGGTGCAATAGTTTGAAGCCCCATTTATCAGCCCATTTTCCGATGTTATTTAAGCTGGTTTGAAGTTCAGCCAAATGTTGGTGGTTGGAGGGGTTGCCTGCTCTCCATAGTCCACTCTCATCAGCAAATTGTGATAATCCAATTTTAGGTGATGCCAAATTTGTGTCAAGGTCGTTTATCATTAGATTAAAGAGGGTGGGGCTGATTACACTCCTTTGTGGAGTTCCATTTTCAAGGGTGTGTTGCTCAGAGTAAGTTGCCCATACCCTAGTTATAATTTTGCGGTCGGTCAGGAAATTTTCTATCAAGTTGAACATACGACCCGTAATGCCATAATGATTTAATTTGGCTATAAGGCCTTTGGTCCATACAAGGTTGAATGCTTTTTCCAGATCAATAAATACCAGAATTAAGTTTCTATCTGCTTTTCTTACAGAGTTAAATGCCAGTTTGATGGCGGTTTCTAATCTTATTAACTGATCCGTAGTGGATCTTTTTTTTCTAAACCCACATTTATTTTCAGAAATCAAGTTGTTACTTTCAAGGTGGTGTTTAAGTCTATTGGTAATAATTGTTTCCATTATTTTGCATATGTTGTTAGTAAGAGAGATAGGTCTGTACGAATTGATATCATTTGTATCTTTATTTGGTTTGAGTATTGGTTTTACTATCGCTGCTTTCCATTTTTTAGGTAGCCTTCCTGTCTCCCATATTTTGTTTAGCATTTTTATTTTTTGAGTTAACCATGTTAATGGGTAGGTTTTAGTATATTACATATCCTATTTGGTCTTTCCCAGTTGAAGTTTCTTTTTTGGTTTTAAGTGCCTATTCCCATTCATGTAGTGTTATGTCTGTATTTAGATGTGATAGTTTGGGTCACAGGTCTTTAAATAGTTCCTTAAAATTAATTTCAGTTTTAGCCCTGTGATTTTGAAATTCCTTGGTGTGGTTGTTATTACTGCTCATGTTTTTAAAGTGTTGGGCTAATGAGTCAGCTTGTTCCTTATTGTTACTAGTGTTGTTTATTTTGGTGTCCTTTGCCTTGATAGTTCTAATTTTATTCCACACCTGTTTGGAGTTAGTTCTAAAATTTAAACTACTGCAGTATTTTTGCCAAGTTTTTTCTTTTGACTGCTTAATTAAGTATTTGAGTTTGTTATCCTGATTTTTATACTCTAAGAAGTGTGTAGTGTTATTAGTTATTTTAAATTTATTTAAAGCTCTGATTTTTGCCTGTCTGGTTAATATGATTTCCTCATTCCACCATGGTACACTGGGCTTTCCTGTTTTGCCGCTAGTTTTGGGTATACTGCTGGTGGCTGCCTGAGTTATAATCTTAATTATGTTATCATAGTAGATATCTATGTAATCTGATTCTATATGTTGCATATTTGTATTAATTATTATTTCTTGAAAACATTCCCAATCAGCTTTAGTATAATTCCACCTGGGGATTTTATTATTTGATTCAAATTGTTGGGACATGTCCAGTGTATTGATAATGGGAAGGTGGTTACTCCCATGGGGTCGGATTGATCCACATCCCAATCCGCCACCTGTGTCAATCTGGGTGTGCACAGAGTGAGGTCAATGGCGGATAGGGTGCCGTGAACCGGATTGAATCTGGTCTTGGCACCATCATTGAGTATAGTTAGGGTGTATTAAGTGGTCCATGTCTCCACCCACTTACCCCTTCCATCCGATACTTCACCCACCCACCCCAAGCTCCGCAAATGATCGTAAGTTTGGATTAATGCATTTGGTTAACTGTTTTAGTGCTAATTGATGCTTGAATTTAGTATTTCTTCCTGGGTCATAAACATTGAAGATTTGCAATTCACTTTTTTCCGGTGTTAACTAATAGAGATTGTATTTCTATTAGTGAATTGCTGATATCCCTAGATGTTAATGGTATTACAGTTGCAGATGGTAAGATGTTATTTATAAATATGGCTAATCCACCACCCCGGCCATCCGTTCTATGTTAGAAATAACCTGGAGTGTAGCCTTGTATTGATGGCAATGTTTTTGAGTTTTTAGAAAGTTTAGTTTCTTGAATGCAGAGTGTGTCAGGTTTGTGCAGTGTATTTATTAATTTGAGTCTTAATTCATTGATGTTTCCTGACAGCCCCCTTGCATTCCATTGCCATATAGTAACGTTCCCTTGTGGTGTATTAGCCATTTTCATTGGGCTTGTTTACTGTAATTAGGTTTTCTATCTTAGTTTTGACATTTGTTATTGAATGGTCGATATTTATTTTAATATTTGGGTCTTTTAGTTCCAGCTTGTCATTTAGTCTGTCCATTTTAGTGAAGACTTCACTCAGTTCTAGAATTATGTCAGTCTGGCTGGTTTTGTCGTTATTGTTCTTGTTGTTTGTCCTACTTTTCCCTTGTGGGGCTATTTTATTAATTCATTGAACATCTTTAAAGGGTTCTTTGCTGTTTTGCATTTTCTTGCAGTGCAATGTAGCTGTTTTATAATCTAGATGTAACGAGTTCATGGTCACTACTATGGTATGTTCCCTCACTGAAGCCGGGCAATATGAGGATTGGGGTAAGTGGGGGCCTCCGGAAGTGTGTGCATTTTGGGTTTTGTCTATTGCATTTCCCTCTATGTTCTCATCCACATTTATTGTATTTAGCTGGAAATTTGCATTTGGATTTGTAATGACCCCAGTGTTGACACTTTCTGCAGAATCTAGGTTTGTTTATGTACTGTTCAATTCGGTACCTAGTTCCTGATTTCCCTAGCTTGATTAGTGTAGGTAGGGGGGTCAAGGTTTACAATATGGTGATGTTGGTTACCTTTTTCCCTTTGTTTCCTATTTGATAGTTTTTATTTATACTGTTTCCTCCCTCTGTTAATGTGATTATTATTTCGTCATTGGTGAGTTGGACTAGTCGTCTTATTAGTTTGAGTACCGCTTTGTACTTAATGGGTTGCGGTATTTTGTTGGTTGTTGTGGTTGAATGGTCCTTATTTGTGGTAATTAGTTTAGGGTGGGTGGGTGTAGTCCTGGTTTTATGATACTGTTCAACTTTGACTGGCATTTTGCAAAGTTTTTTAGATTTCCATATACTTAGCTACTTGGCTGCTAGTACTACAATGTATTATTATATAATTCTTATTGGGTCTAATTATTTTACTTTGGCCCGGGTGGATTTTAGTTAAGACTCCTGCAATGCTATTGGTAGATTGGTTGAATTGACTTGATTTGCTTTTAATATACAACATCAATTCTAGTCTGTGGTATTTGTGGGCCTTGATTTTCCTGTTTGTTATTGGGGTGGCATTATCGTTATTTGGCTTTATTTGTGGGTGGGGGGTGTTATTTGTTTTAATAGTAGGGATTGCCTGTTTGTTTATTTCCCATTTCTGAACATTGTGTTGGTTTGTGCCTTTTTTTATTTGTTTTATTGGTTTTTTTCCCTTTCCTTTACCATCCCATGAATTGTGGATTTTAGATGGTGGAGGGGTTGGGGTAATGGTAGATTGGGTCAGATATATTAAATCCGCCTCAGTTAATTGTATGGATGGGCCCGGTGTTTGTCTATTATGGATCATTTTATTGTTTGATTTTGCTTTGGTAGGTTTGTTATTGCCCTAAAGCATTTTGACCATTTCCTGTGAGACCTTTGTTATTACTGTGCACATATGGCTCGCTTTAGTGCTTGCAGCCTGTGTGTAACTGGCCTTGCTATATTCGTTAATCCCTGCCGGTTTCTTAATTGGCGAGGCGGCCATTATTTGGAAATTGGGAATGGGCGAATTTATTATGCTGGATTCACCTTGTATTACTGTGGCGTCCAGTGTTTCCTCTACCATACTGTGGTCAAATAGATTGAACTCAATGGGAGATAGCGGGTTGAGTTGTTCCGCTGCTTTCCTAATTAAATTAAGATCTGGGGTTGCATGCTTATTGAGCTTTGTCTGCTGTACCCCCTTTGTTGTTTCTAATTATTTGTCCTATCTTAATTTTGTTTGCAGCTTCCCTTCTCAAAGTTGAGTTGAGTTTTTCAGCCTGTTTCCTTTTTTGATTGCCATTCCAGCTCAGCTGGCTTCTAGCATGGAAAGCTTTCTTTAGTTATTTGGAATCCATTTTGTTTGGTTCAATTTTTAATAAAGGAATACTGAGTATTTTGTTAGCTATGAAATTGAGTATTTATGTGCAAAATGCTTATCTAGAGGTAACGTTTTTTATAATTTGCTAAATTTGTGAACTAGATATGAACTGAGTTATGTTATTAGAGATATGGCTTGAATTATTAATACGCGATTGCAGGCTTCGATTCAGAGGACGTATGGTATACAACGTGTTTCTAGGCAACCAAAGAGTTTGCTAGTGTGATTCCTAGTCTTGTGAAGAACAATAATTGGCAAATTAAGATTTTAGTACAGAGCGGTACTAGTTATAGAAAAAGTGGTAGATTTAAGAAAAATTTTATAACAGTACAGAGGTTTTATTTCCGAACGTTTAAGAATGGTACTTGATTTACTTAAAAGTTGATAGATGAAGGCTTTCGGCTAGGCGGGCTGCTGAAGAGAAGAGTAGATTTTGGCTGGTGGTGATGACTGGATAAGCATGCTGTATTGAAGTGCGGCTAGGCAGATCCGAAATTAGGAAACAGGTTGCATTACACGTGGTTGAGGTCCTGAGCTCATACTGAATCACCTACGTCTTATCTTCGTGATAGTCAGGCTGAGAATGCCATTTTCATGTATCAGGCATTAAAGCAACTGAGTAGAAACAAGTTTATATTCATGTGACATGTTTTGTAATAACTATCTTTTCTGTGTCTTATATCCAGTGAAATAATTTAGATTTCATCGGTTAGAATCACTGGTTTCATAATTTTCTAACTGAACTTTCTGTAATTGGATTGGATACTTTGTTTGCAACAGTATGAGAGATTTATTCATCAATATTTGCCTAAATAATACTGAATCACCTAAAATCAGCATTTAAAAATACTAATTTGAAAAACAAATTTCATAAGAGGAGAGTCATGCAATTATGTAGCAGCACTATTGCATGCCTTGCTTGACATATCTTCCAGAAAAAGCAGCGTCATCATCAAAAAAGTATATTATCGCATAGATGGAATAGCCTCAAAATAACATAATCATTTCCACTGCAAGTTAATATTTGTTATAAATGCCAGATTACCATAAGTTATTAGATTTTATCATTTCTTGGTAATAAAAAACTACTACTACCGTTATACAAATTGCTTTGTTTATTGTTTTAATCACATCATCTTGTGCTTCGAAACTTTAAACATCAATATGTCAATGCCAATATGTATTTAATTAGCATATTTGGTAACATTATTTTTGAAAATATTTAGCTGAAACTTTTCACAGTCGCGTTCATGTTACATTTTTCGTAGTATCAGATAAAAGTCACAAGCGAACCTGACGAGAGGCAGAAAAGTAATAATAGTAGACATCGCGATATCTAGTCAGTGCTAGTTCATTAGACAGGCCACAATTTTAATTCATTTGGCACATAAGAAACATGATATAAACATTATGTGATTAAATATTTAGCTATTTAAAAAAATAATGTCCTTAACATATTATACAATGCGACGTTGTATAATTCAATGTGGTTTATTGGGTCACCGTCATGCTTGTTTTCTTATATGACTTTTTTATTATGATAATAACAATTCATAGCCAATAAACTGAGATCGAGCAAAAAGAAAATAATAGTACCAGTATATAGTAATTACTACAACCCATAATTTCTTTTAAACTTAGTTTAAACGTGTATGGTCATCTTATGAAAATCCATGTTGCTAAAAGAGATGCACCCACATGTCATGCGTGGCGCCATTTTACTCTTAGCAGTAGTGTGATTCAGTTGAATATATGACTTTATTTCATGAAAGGATTGACTCAGGTACTGTTTTGTCAAAAACAATGAGATTAATCATAAAAGTTTTTATGTTATTGAAACTTCGTAGCTTGAAATTATTCCTGCAAATTATGCGTCATTAATCTTGATTTTCAATCAAAACTAAGTGTCCTTAAAAATATCTAGTAGAAACTCATTAATTTACTTGGCCTGCTTTCCAAACACGGGCTTATTAAATGTTATTAAAAATATATCATAGCGAGTTCTTATTATTTGTCATTAGAGTTGTTGTTAATGATATGTAAATCTAGTAGCCTATGACTATGCGTGTATGTATATATGTAAGAGAAAAATAATGATCTTACCTAATTATGTTTCATTTCATTGAAGAGCTGATATAGAATATAAATACAGTGTATCAATTATTTAGAAAATCACTTCTTCTCAGAGTTTCTGGTTAAGGAACAATACAAACAAATATGACAATATGAAGAAAAAAACAATTGTTTTAGAGCACATTACAGCTACTCATCTACATTAAACATTCTTTGATTCTTTGAACAGGCTGTGACATTATATTCAGGATAGATGGACGTTGCTAATGACACAACAATATTTGGTTTCTTTACGTCTCCTTTACTCCATGCTTGGTACAGCATTTGCAAGTGGATTTTTTTCATTTTAAGTGTCAGCAGTCTGTGTGTCTCAATATTGTTCTGTGTCACTGGGGCTACAGATGTTTGATGCCTGGCAACCTTCCTGCTCTTGAAACTTCCTATGAGCTGCTTTGCCAAATTAATTAAAAAATCTAACTGTCTGAATCTTTTTCTTCTTTCCTGACTCTCAGGATGACTTTCCACCATTGTTATAAAACCATTTATTATGCAAATATTTATAATATAATGAAACATATATCGCCACCATTTCCAAAATATACATGATAAAATTCTCCTCTAAAAGGCATATTAAGCTTTTGCACAACTCGATAGCCAAGACACTTCATGCTCTCATTCACTTCATCTGTATCTTCCTTCCCCTGGTAAAAATCAAACTGGTGACAGTAACCAGACAAACAGCGCATCCATACTTTTAGGTCCCGCTTGATTGGCTTTGAAGGCAGATACTTCTTGGCCTTATGACATCCCTTAAATGCAATTATAAATGTAAAGTGCATTATCTTATTGATAAATCATTTAATCATAAATCAGTGGGCCAAGAAAGGCAGACATTTCAGGCACACTGGTCTCTGTCCAGTTAACATCAACTATTTCGTGATCCACATTTTGTTTAGCTGCAAATTTGTTTGATTCACTGTCCAACTGAAAAATATAATTGAAAATAGTCTAGTTCAGGTGCCATTTCCTGCAAATTATGTGATGGTCCTGACAGCTGAGTAAATAGACTTTTGTCAATATCTTGCATGTCTGCAAACCAAGTTGGCTGATCATCATCAGTGTCCTTAGAGTCTGATACAGCGTTCCCTCCAAGCTGTGTGCGCACAGCTGCTCAGGCATCCCCGCGCAGCTAAATTGTCAATTTTTTGCTCATTCCAGCGTTAAATTTTGCTCGTCACCGTAATGCTTGCGCGGTGCAGTGAGCACTGCGCACATCTACCATTCGCTTAGAGGGAACGTTGGTCTGATGACATTTTATTGTCGATATCTGATGACAGAATTTCAGATACTTCGTCATTAAACGCATCATTGTTTAACAAGTTTTGTATTTTGTCGGAACTGAATCCAGAAAAATTGTTTTCACTTCCAGACAAATCACTGTAATCGAAAGACGAGGACGACATTGCCATGATGAAATCAAAGAATTCCCTTCGTAAATAAAAGCAGTTCACTTCTGGTATCGTCTGTTATATGATTTGATTTGAAACTTCGTATATTAAAATAAATGGAAGAAATGAATAACACAGACAATCTTAATTGTGTTATTTTATTTTAAATTCCCGCACTTTCATCAGATTTCATGTTTAAACTATACAATGTATGGAAGTAGACTTGTCGCATTTGAAGGGCATTTTAAGAATTTGATTTTCTACATACAAATCATGATGACATACTGAATTTATACTACTAGTGTCAAATTCAGCATCATATTTCAATATATTACGATTATGAGTAACTTACATGTTTTGAAAAGGCCATAATATTTACATCGAATTGAGGTAATACAATCGGCTAACTACTCCATTTTGGATGCGACCGTGGAAAACCCCACTACGTATAAATGGTCGGTTAAATTTAGATTTATAAAGCAACGAAATACATAATTAAAATCAAATGTTAGTAGAGATGAGTTTTGTTTACCAGCGTCGTTTGGTTACCGCGTAGCGAATCAACATTTAAATGGAAGATATATCATATTTATTGGTCAATACTGTGTAAGGCGTAGAAAAGCCTAGATGGGGGCAAAGGTAAAGGCGTAAAAAATGCGTAGACGGGGTATAAAGGTAAAGGCGTAGAAAAGCGTAGATGGGGAGTAAAGGTAAATTACGGCTTGTCTAATGAATAAGCACTGACTAGTTATCACAGTATAAGAAACAAAACAAACATTAGTTGATACAGTGTACTTAAAATCTCAATTACACCAGTTCAAATAAATTGAATGATGGAATTAAAAAGACAAATCTGACCACTAAACCTCTTTATGGGCAATTCTACTTCACTTCAACCTGAGCTATTTGAAAATTATAATCAGTGCACATACGGAAAGTTTTATCTGGTTTTGGAACAAGTATGCATGGTGAACTCCAATCACTTTTACTGGGCTCAATAAAATCATTCTCCAGCAAATATTGAATTTATTTTTTTAAGTTTTTCTGTTTGAGTGGATTCATCCTGCATGGATGTTGTTTGACAGGTTTGGAATTTACAATTTCAACTCCTTTCCTTCGATTTTTTTTTAATATCTTGATTTCATTTTAGATTGAACAGAGTGCAGATTTGCTCTTGCGACCTCACAAGCCTTTGACAACTTGTATCTAAAATCAGAAACATAATTAAGAAGATTGTTATCAGTATCTTCATTAGAGTTAAGTTTCTCTTTCAATAACTTCAATGGTCCACGCACAGTGTGTCCAAAAACCAGTTCAAAGGGACTGAAGCCTAAAGATTCTTGAACTGATTCTCTAACAGCAAACAATAGTAAATGAATGCCTTCATCCCAATCTTTATTCGTATCAAAACAATATGATCGGATCATACTTTTCAACGTCTGATGAAATCTTTCTAATGCCCTTTGGCTCTCAGGGTTATAGGCAGAAGATCGGAATTGCTGAATGCCCAATTCATACATAACTTGTTTGAAAATTTCAGACATGAAGTTTGAACCTTGATCAGATTGAATAGATTTGGGAAGACTATACTGAGTAAAAAACTTTATCAAAGCTTTTACTATTGTTTTAGATTTTATATTCCTTAACAGAATTGCTTTTGGAAACCTTGTTGACGCACACATAATGGTCAGCAGGTATTGGTTACCTGACTTGGTCTTGGGTAAGGGACCTACACCATCTACCATAATTCTACTAAATGGTTCGTCAAAGGTATGAATAGGTTGCAGATGAGCCTTAGGTATCTTCTGATTAGGTTTACCTACCATTTAACAAGTATGACAAGATCTACAGTATTTGGTAACATCACTTTTGATTTTTGGCCAATAAAAGTGAGTCAAGATCTTGTGATAAATTTCATTAATCCCTAAATGACCAGCCAGATTAAGTATTTATGGTGTGTAAGGTTTTGTAACTACTATTGGATAGTTCACCGACCACTCATCACCAGCAGGTACCTCGGGAGATCTCCATTTTCTCATAAGAATTCCATTTTTAATGAAATAACAAACAGGAACTTCAATGGCTTCAGTCTCACTTATGGCCCTTTGAAACAAACAGGAGATCTCAGGATCTTTTTCCTGTTCAACGACAAGTGACTGTCGTTTCTCACCCTGATTAGAATAAAGATAATGAGTTGTTAAAAGAGGATTACTATGATCAATACCTTCTGATTGATCCAAACAAGGAGTAAAAGTAACCTCATCAAAAGCCTGACCTATACACGTGTCAGCTAAAGGAATACTGCCTTGATCAACATCATTCTCAAGAGGTTTCTTTGCCATAGCTCTGGTAACTGCACAAGCATGAAATATATCAGAGAATTCTTTTTCAATTGGATCAACTTTTTGATCCAGATCAGGCTTGTCAGTTTCAAGTGGATTAACCACAACCTTGTATCGAGCTAAGTCGTTGCCTAGCAATAAATGAATGCCCTCAACAGATAAAACCGAGACTGTTCCAACTGTCACAGGTCCTGACAATAAGTCTGATGACAAATTTACACAATGGAGAGGAACATTAGCAAAGCTGCACTCTACTCCCTGAATAAGAACACTTTCATTAGTAGAAGACTTCTCAGACAAAGGCAAAGTACCTGACAATAAAAGACTCTGAGAAGTTCCTGTGTCCCTTAAAATTTTAATAGGGGTGGGATTGGCTGAATCACCCAAGAGTGATATAGAACCCTTCGATATGAATGGTTCATAATTCCCCATAATAAAATCAGACTGGGATTTATTAGACCCAAAAAATGTATTGCTTTAAATACATGACCGTGATCTTGACCTCTTAAAAATAAGAGCATTTGGAACAGGTCTGTCTTGATTCTGATGCCTATTTTTCAATTTGTAGCAATCAGAAATAACGTATCCTTTTTTCTTGCAATAGGTACACGTCGGAAGAGACAAAGATCTAGAATCAAGCTTCTCTGAAGTTTGATTTCTGAAAGTTGTGCTAGTTTGAATTTTAAAAGGGCTGGTATTAGGCTGAAATAGTTTTCTGCAAGAACACTGTTGAGTAGAAGTCTTGTTAACAAAAGGAACTTTATGTGTTAAAGAATATTCGTCAGCAGCTCGAGCAGCATTCTCCAAGGTTTCAATCCTATGCTCATCAAGATAAGACTTAACGTCACTATGGACACAACTTTTGAACTCTTAAATTGATATTATTTGCTTGAGATTTTGATAATCTTGTTCGACTTTCTTGGCTAAGCACCATCTATTAAAGAACTGAATTTTTGCCGATAATCTTCAGGGACTAACTCATAACTCCTTTGAATGCAATCTTTAACCACATCATAGTCACCACTTTGGTGAACAGACAGTGAAGTGTAAATCTCACTAGCCTTACCAGTGAGTACACATTGCAATAACTGAGTCCAATGCTCCCTTGGCCAATTTAAATTTTCTGCAACTTTTTCAAAACGAATGAAGTATTTGTCTACTTCTTATTCTCTGAAAGGGGGCACTAATCTAATATTCCTTGCTAAATCAAAACTTAAATTTAGATTTGAAGTATGAAGGTGTTTTTCACTTGCCAGCCCTTTCTTCCCTCTCTTTGTCATATTGTAATTGTCTTTCTTTCTCCCTTTCATGTCTCTCTCTCCTCTTTGTCATATTGTAATTGTCTTTCTTTCTCCCTTTCTTGAAATTCCAGCTTCTTCAACTCTAATTCCATCTTGAATTTTAATTCTAATTTCTTCATTTTTATGTTTGAGTCTGATGCAGACTTACTGACCGAAATCAAAGGACTATTTTCCAGTACATTCTTTTCTACCAAATATTGGACCAAAATTGTTTTGATATCTTGTTTCATTAAAGAAGCCTTGACGTCAGAAAGATCATATTTTCTGGCAAGTTGAATCAACTCATCCTTTTTGAAAAGATCTAATTGCTCCTGAGTAGGATTAGAAAGAAATATTTCTACTTTACATGTCATTTTAATACAAGTCTGTCAGTCCTACTAACTATTTGAAAAAATTTCAAAAAATAGGTGAATTCAAATTTAAAACAAAAGTTTTCTGAAAACATTTCTAGCCAAATTCCAATTGATCCCAATTTCGGATGAGCTTCCAATTTATATGTTACGTGCTTAGGGTCGAATAAACAGTAACATAGAAAGAGTGAAAATAACAAGCTTGTAAAAAACTTAATAAAATATTTATTAAGCACAAATATTTTCCAGAAAAGAAAAATAAACTTACGGTTTTAAGAATGAATTCGAAAATAAATCCAAAAATAATTCAAAATATTATCCACTAGAGAAATTACAAAAGTCCTGGTAATAAAATGTCCAAATAATTCCAAGTTCGAATCCCAGCGTAGTATCCAAGATGGAAGACGATGTCACTTGATGAAGTCAGTTCTTGGTAATAAAATTCTATTAGCACAATTCTTTTCCAGATAAATAACAAAATATTTCCTCTTGATTCAAACAAATTGAAATAACTTCCAATACAAGGTAATTTATAATAACTCAAAAAGACACAACTTAATATTCTAAAAGCCCAATTTCTACTGTAATAGTTCGCTACGAAACATAATTTATATACCTGTTTTTTTACATAAACAAGAAAGAGGTCACGTGATCTTCTAGAACCTTTTAGAACAAATTTACGTTCAAAAACTCACGTATGACCCAACTAAAATAGAAAGATGTTTATACAAAGCTCCATAATGTCCTTGGAACCAACCAATCATTTTAAAAGCTAGTTTACAACTCTGAAGCCAGGTCAGAAATGAGGTCAACACCTGGTGATTATTTTGTAAAGTACAGGGCACCCCTCCCATGAATGAATCTTAAACTTAAAATGCCAAATTTGAATCTAACAAACAATCAATCTAACAAACAAACAATCTATTTAAAAA